>CM057459.1:735140000-736395000 GCA_016271365.2 Neoceratodus forsteri
GCCTTTCCTCCACTCCCCTTGATCCACAAGGTGCTCCTCAAAGTGAGGAGGGATAAAGCACAGGTGATCCTGGCAACTCCAGACTGGCCCCCGTCAGTTTTGATACCCCCGATCTCCTCAGCATCAGGCTCCCAAGGCATCTTCCAGCATGCCCGGACCTGCTCTCAGTCAATCTGGGTAAGGTCCTCCACCCAGACCTTCAATCCTTGCACCTGACAGCCTGGTTCCTGAGCAGCTAGAGTTCCAGGCTTTGGGTCTCTCCGAAGACTTACTCACTTTAGTTGAGGCATCTAGGAAGGAATCGCTGTGCCTTCAGGTGGAAGAGATTCTCCATTTGGTGCCATGGCAAAGGGCCTGGACCCTTCGTCCTGTCTGGTGGCTAGCATTCTCGACTACCTTTGGTCTTGATCCAAAGGGGGGCTGCGGCTTATGACACTTAAGGTGCACCTGGTAGCCATTTCTGCTTACCGGGCGCCGGCCGGTCAGCAGTTGGTAGCACACCACCTCTGCTTACCGGGCACGAGCCGGTCAGCAGTCAGTAGCACAGGAGAAGGTGGTCTGGCATTTCTTCAAAGGCTTTGACCATATTTCCCCTCCGGTGCGTGAACCTCCACCACCGTGGTATCTACTGCTGGTGCTGGCAAAACTCTTGGGCAAGCTGTTTGAACAACTGCACAGGAGTGAGATGTTACATCTGTCGTGGAAGACCGCCTTCCTGGTGTCTGTCACATCAGCCGGAAGGATTGGGGAGCTCCCGGGCACTCTGAGTCTCCCTATCTGGTCTTCCACAGGGGCAAGGTTGTCCTGCGCCCCAACCCGAAGTTCCTTCCGAACGTTGTGTCAGAGTTTCACCTGAACCAGGTGATGACTCTGCCGGTGTATTATGCCAGTCACACCTTGGAGGCTGAGTACAGCCTCCATACTTTGGACCTGAGATGAGCGCCCTCTTATTATAAAGAGCGCACGGACAGAGTTCGGGGAGAGGTTTGTCAGCTCTTTGTTACCTGCTCTGAAGCCGCACCTGGCAGACCTGCATCTAAGCAGACGATTGGCAGATCGATTACATCCTGCATCGATCGCTGCTATAGGTTGGCTTGGAAGGAGCTTCCCGTAGGGCTTTAGGGCTCATTCCACCCACCATACTGCTGCATCGATGGCTGCTTCTAGGGTTGTCCCTATCCAGGATATCTGCAGGGCTGTTACCTGGAAGTCAGAAAACACTCATTTGCCATTACCACATTGACCTAGAGTCATGCCGGGATTCTGGTTTGGGGGCCTCGCTTCTCCAGTCTCTGTTCCCCAGGAAGGGGTTGTGCACCTTGCCTCCCTCCTCCTGTCGAACTGCTAGGTGTCTGCCAAGAAGTGTGGATAGAACAACTTATCCACATCCCTAGAAACACCTGTAACAGTAGATCTTAAATTGAGTGGTCTCTTGCAGCAGATAATATACTTGGGTCGCTGTGGTGCATGGCAACTCTTCTAGCAGTCTTTTCCAGAGCCGCCCACATGACATCTGCTTCCTGTTTGCTATATGTGTGGGCGGTCTCTGGTATCCTCAGTTCATTTTCTCCACTGTCTTCAGCTCACATGCTGCAGCTAGAGCAATGTCAGACAGCAGTCATCGACGAGAATTTGAGTAAACGACGAATGTCCAAAGAATCATCACGCAAAATAGCGCTATTTCGTTCCTGTCGTTGCAGTAGGAAAATGTACTGCTTTGACAACCACAACACTTGAGTAAGGTGTCTGGGACCCACACGTGGCACCAGTTCCTGCATACATTGCCAGGATTTCAACTAGGCAACCCGTCGATGACGGCTGCAGGAAATCAAATACCATTTAATGGAGCAGAAATGGTTTCTCATGGAGAATCAGGAGGCTCATCCCATGAGCTCCCCATCCACTGATTCTCATAAATGGCGCAAAAAAGAGAAGAAGCCCTCCTCAACCTCCATGCCTCGACACTCAGACGGCCACCGTTACAGGTGCCCCAGCATCAATGATGTGTTCTCACACTGCCTCTTCGTCAACTGAAGGTTATACCCTCTCATCGATGGTGCTTTCCAGTATGTTGATGGCAGTTTATGATGAACTTGTTGAGGGTTCCATTGATATCCCGTCGACCGGGTTGTCATTTTCAGTGCATTCTACCGTTTCCCCCGCGGTTCAGTCAATGAGGAACCGCATTCCACTGGGGAAACCTACTGCATTTGCTATGCATACTGCCCCTCCACCCTCACAGGTGGGTACAGTGGCCAGGTGGACAGGGATCGGGACCCTGGACTTTACCACCCAGAGGCAAGACCTGCTTAGGCTGCGCGTCCAATTCCCTCTATCATCCCCTTGGTTTCCCAGAAGCCCCTCCACCCCCACCCCCACTCAAATGGATGTTACTTCAGTAGTACAGCACGTCTTGCATGCCATGCGGCATGCTTAGCCCTCCAATCCATGAGAGCTGAGCCACCCATCCCGCTCCCCTACTCCTCCACCAAAACGATTTCAGGGTGACCGGGACCCTTTACCACCTTGGTCAACTCCCTTGTATGTGGATGACTACCCATCAGATGAGCCTGAATTTCTGGTAGACTTTACCAGAGATCTGAAGGACAAGGAATTCCAGGATATGGATATCCAGCCCCAGTCTCCCCTATCGGGGATCTCCTCATTAAACGAGGACTTATCTAGGCACGCAGCTGCCTTTCCTCCAGATGACCCATCTTTCCATGAGATGATGGTCCAAATTTGGAAAGTCATGACATTCTCTACTACCTAATATGACAAACAACGTAAGGATATGGCAGACTATCTAGAGTTAACCGAGGTTCCAGTCTTAGTGGTACCCTCACTGATCCAAACTTACTAAAATGCTATGCTTGCAGCCTGGCATCGGCCTTCCTCTGTTACGGCTGTTCCTCGCAAGGTGGATCGCGCTTACCAGGCTCCTCTGGATCACCCCTATTTATCCAGCACTCCTGAGGCAGATTCAGTGGTGATTGCTACCGCTCATGATCGTACTGAACGACCAAAACACATGAGCTCCTTACATCCTGATAAAGATTCCCACAGGATAGACTATCTGGGGGGAAAAGGTATTCCAGTCAAGTACCATGCATCTCAGTATCCTAAATAATATGGGACATATGGTCAGATACCAGTGTACACTCTGGTCCTCTGCCATTGAATTAGTCAATAAACTCTCTCTTTCACAGGAAAGGGAACAATTACTGGCTACAGTATCTACTGGCAACTCCATTTCCCGACACCTACTTTGTTTGGGATATGATGTGGTCGATACTTCGGCCCGCATGTCAGCAACCAGCATTACCTTGCATCGTCATGCTTGGCTTCACGTCTCAGGCTCACACCTGATGTACAGCATAGAGTGGTCAGTGCCCCCTTTAATGGGTCCAAACTATTCGGGCCAGGTACCCAAACACTGATAGATAATCTCCAATCTTCAGGAAGAAGTCTACGTATGGTGCATGGCATGTACCATACTTCCCAGCCATCTTACGGTTCTCAGTCCTCCTTTTAGTCGAACAAAAGAGATGGAAGATACAGAGACTCATGTAGGGGCAGATCCCAAGGTTGTTCTCAGTCTACCAGAACCAACACCTACGCCGCCAGGGGCTCCCGCTCCCACCCTCCTGGTGAAGCCAGTCAGCCCGCCTCCCAGTGACCAGCTGGGGCTCTGTCCACTCTTCTTCGACCAGGCCTCAGAAGCTGTGGGCGGTCATTTTGTCCTCCATTTGGAGGCTTTGAAAACTATCACATCAGACGAGTGGGTACTTCAGATCATTCAGAGGGGTCACACTCTGGAACTACTTTCAGACCTCCTCCTCACCCCCCACTCTGTCCATTACCCACCCAACCATATTTCTATTATCCAGGAGGAACTACAGGCTCTTCTAACCACGAAGGCCATTTACCAGGTACCCACTACAGAACACCAGAAGGGGTTTTACGCCCACTTTTTCTGGTACCCAAACTGCATGGTCCCCCTAAACTCCCATCATACCAATATTGAAACAAGGGGATTTGTCTATGTGCCCTAGATATGAAGGATGCCTACCTACATATCCCCACGTGCTGGGTCAACACTACCAATTCCGAGCACTCCTGTTTGGCCTGTCATCTGCCCCGTGAGTGTTTACCAAGAGCCTAGCGGTAGTAGTAGCAGCCCTACGACAGGATGGGCACTTTGTCTTCCTATATCTGGATAATTGGCTCATCAAAGCAGGGTCCAAAGCCTCTCTACTTCTCTCCCTAGAAGCAACCCTAACTGTATTCCTAACTCTAAGGATTATGATCAGTTGGCCAAAGTCCAGTCCAAGACCTAGACACTGTCTCCACCAGAGCCTATCTTCTGGCCAACAAACAAGGCAAGCTTCTGTCTCTGGGGTTGCAGATACAAACCCAGAAAAGTGTCACAGCCAGATGCATACTATGTCTCCTAGGTCACATGGCCGTTACTGTCCATACAGTAGCATTTGCCCATCTTCATATGAGACCAGTCCAGTGTGTTCTTCAGAACCAGTGGTCTCAAAGAACAGGAAATTTCGAAGACAAAATCAGAGTCACTCCCAGTGCGGTCCACCCTAGTATGGTGGAACCTCTGAGCCAACCTATGTCAAGGTATGCCCTTCCAGTCCCCCACACCACAGCAGACGCTGACGACGGATGCATCCCTGGAAGGGTGGGGTGCACACCTGGGTCCTAACAGGACACAGTGCAAGTGGACCAGTTCTCACTCATCCCCACATCAATTTCCTGGAGCTGAGGGTGGTTCTCTTAGCCCTCCAGGCCTTTCAACTTCACTTGTCTCTGGGATAGTTGCTGATTCAGACAACACCACAGTAGTATTCTGCCTCAAGAAACAAGGAGATACGAAATCTCATACTCTGTGCAAAGAGACACTTGCAGCCTGGCAGTTGGCCATTCAGCAACACCTTGTGCTAACAGCCGTCCATCTTCCAGGGCGTTACAACCTCCTGGCCGACCTTCTCAGTTGCCAGTTGTCCGCATACGAATGGACACTTTGTTACCAAGTGCTGCAGAAACTCTCATCTCTGGGGGACCCCGCAACTGGATTTGTTTGCCTCCCCAGTCAGCCACCGTCTCCCCAGTTACTATTCTATTATCCCAAGCAAAAAGGGATGGTCTATATACGCCCTGTCCCAAGCATGGACAGGACTCTTATATGTTTTTCCCCCTGTCCCGCTCCTGCAACAGACTCTGCTAAAATTAGAACTCAAACCTGCCACCATGATTCTCATAACCCCTCTGTGGCTTTGGCAGGTATGGTTCCCCCTACTTCACAAGTTCTCAGCAGAGGAACCCGTTTCGTTGCCCGTCAGACCAGATCTCTTGACTCAGAATCAAGGGACTCTTCTAGATCCCAACCTAAAGGCATTACACCTTCATGCTTGGCTCCTGAGGACACTTTCATAGCATATTTGCAAGTGTCATCTCCTGTTGCTAATATTATTTCTGGCCTCATGTAAACCAGCGACCAGGGAAACATATAATACCAAATGGAAGCGCTTTTCCATCTGGGCTGCTACCCAGTCATTGAATCCTTATTCCTGTCCACTAACGAAAGTCTTGGATTACCTGGCCTTGACCGCTGAGACAGGATTAAGCTATTCCTTCATCAAAGTCCACTACGGCTTCTAGGTCGGCATTCCATGAACCTCTAGATGGCAGATTATTGTATGAACATCATCTGGCCAAAATGTTTCTAAGAGGAATCTTACGTATTAAGCCACCTATCAGAAGACCCACTCCTCCGTGGGATCTCAGTTTTCTAATAGAGAAATTAACTCTTGAACCCTTTGAACCGGCGGCCACTTGTGACCTCCATTTTCTTTCCTGGAAAACACTGTTTTTAGTGGCTGTCACTTCAGCGCGACGTATTTTACGAGCTCCATACCCTCGTGTAGAGAACCTTACTTGATTTTTTACAAAGACATCGTGGCACTTCATACCATCCCTTCCTTCCTACATAAGGTAGTGTCTGAATACATCTTAAACCAGTCCCTGGAGTTAACAAGTATATTATCCTGAACACTCCAGTTGAGGTGAGCACCTCTTAGATACTCTAGACGCCCATTGTATATTACAATACTGTACTAATTGAACTAAATCGATTAGGAAGATTTATCAACTTTTTGTTACCTTCGCCTCGGGCAGGGAAGGTCTGTCACTAAACGGACCCTCTCCAATTAGCTAGCACACTGTATAACATTTTGTTATTCAAAATACAAGCCATTACCAGGACCTGTCCAAGCCCATTCTATCAGAGCTACGGCCACCACTTAAAGTGGCCTACTTTAAAGGGGCCTCTATAACGGATATCTACAACGCAGCTACCTGGTCCACAATCCATACTTTCATGAAGCATTACAACTTAGACGTTGTTTCACACTGTAGGACGGTCTTTGGCCTAGCAGTCCTACACGGTCTCCTGTCATAATTCCACCCTTTTTGGGTTTACTGCTTGGGATTCATCCCAAGTGTATTACCTGCTGCAAGAGATCACTGTGGAAGATAGTACAGTTGCATAAGACTTTACTATAATAGTAAATGTTTGAGGAGTGTCTCTTGCAGCAGATACGAACCCACCCTCCGTCCCCCTCCTTCTCTAGGAGAGTAAATTCTGGTCCAAAGACTTTTGGGTTTGGATACCTATGGTACCTCGGCTTCCCCTTGTTCCTTGCTTAACGAGCTGAATCTGGCAGGGGAAACTGAAGTTCTAGGGACATGGATATGTTGTTCAATCCACACTGTCTGGCAGGTTCCTTACCGCTTTAATTCTTGCTGAAAGGTCTTCAAGCTGGCTCCTCCTACCCACCTGAGTGGTAAAATCCTCGGCTCCGCCCCATGATGCCAGATCTTCTTTACCGCTTGGAAGCTCAGGTTCCCTCCTTAGCACTCTGTGTTTTAGGCCTGGCTGGATCCAAACTCTTCGGGTTTTCGGAAAATTATTTTAAAGTTTTATGGTCTTCATCTTCCCTTGCGGCTGCGATGGACAAATCCACTCCCGGCTTCCATCAGTGCTCTTGCGGGCAGAAGATGTCACGGACCGATCCGCACCCCATGTGTGTTTACTGCCTGGGCCCTGCCCACAATCTGCAGGCCTATGGTCTGTGCGAGTCCTTGTCGGCTTCAGTCTTAGAGGACCACACTGCCAGACTACAACTAGTGTGTCCTGAGAAACCGTACCCACCGGTGAAGTCAAAGGAGGCCCGTTGGGTGGTGTCCGCGGCTGCAGGCTCCGCGGAGCGTGACCTTGAGGAGGAGGAGGCGTCCAGGCTTCTTCATCTTCCTCCTCGGCTGCGGTGTTTATCCCGCTCTCCTTGGGCTCCTCCTACACTGCTTCTTTAAAAGAGCTTTGCCAGCCCCTCTCCATCAAGGGAGAAGGGCCATCAGGACATACCAGTAGGTCGAAGAAAAAAGAACCAAAAGGTAAGTTCCACCATCATTGTTCGTGGAAGTGGGAGAGATCCCCTTCACGTCTGCTCTCGACTTCGGTCGAGGTTGCAGCTGAGGTCGCTGGCTTCACGGTGTCCCTGTCAGGTCAGCCGGCTGAGACATCTGTCGATGCAGTCAAGATTTTTCTCGACCCATTGGACGGTTTGTCGACTGGAGAAACTGACAACCCTTCTTCACCGGTTCCCCCAGTGGTAACTGAGGACTTGCCTATGCCGAAGTCCCCAGTAAAGGACCCTGAACCAGAGGATGAGCGGGTTTCCCCTGCCCCCCTCTTTGACCCACCTTTGGTGACCCCGAAAGTCTCTGTCTCAGTCCTCATCCAGGTCGAGTAGGTCCCGCCGACATCGGTGGTCTCGGCACCATGGAAAGCGGCGTCACCGCTCGTCCTATTCGGAGGATGGGCTCTGACGTAAGTTATGCCGGCATTATGAGGACATGATGTGGCAGCAACTTTTGTTGACCGGTAACAAGCCAACTCCGTCGCCTTCTCCGGCAATTAAGTGGCTGTCACCAGAGTGACCGAAGCAACCCCTCGTGGTTATCAAGGGCCGACCCGGCACTGGTTGTTCAGTCGAAACCGGCTGCTCCGCCCATTGTGGTGGAACCACCGCCTCCTCAACCGAAGACTGGCCCCGACCAAAGATTCTCGGTCGGGTCAGGGCTTGGCCCACAGGTTGCCAGTCACCCTCACTCCCGATCGACCTCGGCAGGTGGAGGGTGGCTCAGGCACTCGGCAGCTGTTTGCAGACTCCTCGTAGTCTGACAACGACTCCTCCCTGTATTCCAGGCCCATTGACCTGGAATCTGCAGGGGGTCAGTCTGTGGACGAGAGCCCATCCTCGTTCTTTGGGTATACTTCGACTCATCTCAGAGTCCACTGGGATGCAGCCCAGACCTGTTCAGAAACAGGCCAGGTATCCCCTCACAGAGATACTGGACCGAGGAGATTCCCTTACAGAGGCCTTCCCTGTGGCCGAAGCCATTGTTGGCCCGGCCCTGGAGTTGTGGCAGCTGCGTGCATCTTGTCCTGCGCCTTCGGCCTGGATGGCTCACAAGTACGCGGCCCCCACCGGTTCACTCTCCGGTTCCTTGGAGCACCCCTCTGCGGAGGGGCTGGTGATCTACAGTGTTTTCTGGTGTTCCAGGAATGCTAGGGCCGTGGACAAACCGCCCAATAAAGAATCCAAAAAGCTGAATTACTCAGGGTGGAAGGTTTATGCTGCTTCCTCCCTAGACCTTTGACAGGCTTGCTTGGCTATACTGATGGCACATTTCTCACACGCCCTTATGGGGTCCCTGGATGAGGTGATTCCTCATCTCCTGGCTGACCTTCAGACGACTGTCAGGTAGGTGTGGGATCAGGGAAGGGCGGTGGCTAAACAACAGCTCCAAACTTCATTGGACATCGGTGACTGTTGTGCCCTGTCAGTAGCAGCCGCAGTAGCCATGCGCCGCAGAGCTTGGCTGCGGATCTCCACCTTAATGGCGGACACCCAGCACAAGCTGGCAGACGTTCCCTTCCTGGGCACTGACTTGTTCGGGCCAGGGGTGGAAGGCCATCTCCAGAGGATCGAGAAGTCCAGTATCGCCTTGGACTCAGTCACGTCTGCCCAGAAGGACAAAGGCTGCCAGCAGTAGCGTAAGCCCTTTCGCCCTTCCGCTCCTGCGGCACTTCCAGCCCAGCAACACCAGCAACAGGGCCAGCAGGCTCACACTTGGCGCCCTAAGGCCTAGTCTGCCACTTCCTCTAGTAGGAAGCCTGGAGGAAAGGGTCCAGGAGGCCCCTCAGCTGGCCTTTCCTCCAAGCCTGCCCAGTGACTGGTTGGGGGGTGTTGCCCCAGCCTCATCACTCCTCCCTGGGTTCCCCCATGGGGGACAGCTCTGTCACTTCCTTTCCGCCTGGTCCGCTATCACCATGGACCGCTGGGTGGTAGAAGTGGTCGGCAGGGGTCTACCTCTGGAGTTCGAGCAGTTCCCTCCCTATCGAGCCATCGCCCCACGGAGGGCAACGGGTTCCGCAGCCTCTTTGTCGGCTCGTCGAGCTGACGTTGCCCTGCTCCTCCAGAAGGAGGTGATCAGCGAGTTGGTGGACCCCCCTCCAGACCCAGGGTTTGTGTCCAGGTACTTCCTGGTCACAAAACGGATGGGGGGCTGGTGCCCCATTCCGACCTGGATGACCTGAACAAGTTCCTAAGGCCGCGCACCTTCAGGATGGTTACTCTCGCTGAGATCATTCCATCCTTGGAACTAGGCATGTGGTTCTGCTTTCTGGATCTCCTGGACACGTTCTTTCACATCCTAATCCATCCATCTCAGCAGCGATTCCTCTGCTTCAGAGCAGTGGGATCTCTTTACAAGTTCCGGGCCATGCCCTTCAGCCTCTCTTCAGCTCCCAGGATCTTCATCAAATGCATGACAGTGGTGACAGCATTCCTGCGGTGCCGAGGGGTCCTGGTGCACCCTTACCTGGACAACTGGCTGATCGCAGACCCTCTAGGTTGGAAGTGGAGCAGTCCAGGGATCTGGCCCTCCAGGTCTGCTCTCAGATTGGCCTCCTCATCAATGAGGCCAAATCGGAACTCGTGCCATCACAGGTGATTCAGTTAATCGGGGCAGAGCTCGACTGTCTTCAAGCCAGAGCTTGGCTCCCGGCGGTCAAGCTGAGGTCCTTTCCTCCTTTGCCCAATCATTTCTGGTTGGGCAATTGCGCCCTGCCCGGGACTTCCCACGCCTTCTGAGCTTAATGCGGCCTGCACCAGCGTGGTCCGTTGGGCCCTCTGGCATATGCGCCCCCTGCAGTGGGGGCTGGCCAGCCAGTGGTCACAGCTCTGCGGTCCTCTGGACCAGCCGGTGATGGTGACCCAGGACATGTGGGATGGCCTGCAGTGGTGGCTTGTCCCAGCTCATCTGCAGAAGGGTATCCCGTTGTCCGCCCCGAGCAGACGGTCACATTAACGACCGACGCCTCTCTGATGGGTTGGGGTGCCCATCTGGGGGATCTCCGGGCCCATGGCCTCTGGTCCCTTCAGGAGTCTCGATGCCACATCAACCTGCAGGAGCTTCGAGCAGTGTGACTAGCCCTCACCACCTTCGTTCTGTTTGTACGGGGTCAGGTGGTTCAGGTCCAGACTGGCAACACCACGACCATGTACTACCTCAACCATCAGGACGGGACACACTCCTTGCCTCTGTGCAAGGAGGCTCTCCGCATCTGGTCTCTCGTGATCAGCCTGGAGGCGGATCTCCAAGCCATCCATGTGGCAGGAGCCTCCAACAGTCTGGCCGATGCCCTCAGCCAGATAGGCGCTGCATCTCATGTGTGGTCACTCCTGCCGGAGGTAGTGCAAGAACTGTTCTCTCACTGGGGCCCCCCATCAGGTGGACCTGTTCGCCTCCAGGGAGAGTGTGAAGCTGAGGATGTTTCATGCCCGCCCCCCTCAGCAGGGCTCGCTGCAGGGGGATGCCTTCTTGAGGCTGTGGACTCTGGGCCTCTTCTACGCCTTCCCTCCATTTCCTTTGATCCACAAGGTGCTTCTCAAGGCAAAGAGGGACAAGCGCAGGTGAGTCTGGTAGCCCCAGACTGGCCTTGCCAGTTCTGGTACCCAGATCTCCTCAGCCTCAGGCTCCTGAGGCAGCTTCCAGTCCGCCCGTACCTGATCTCAGTCGACAAGGGGAAGGTTCTCCATCTGGACCTTCAGTTCCTGCACCTGACGGCCTGATTTCTGAGTGGCTAGAGTTCCAGGCCTTGGGTCTTTCTGACGAGGTCCTCAGTGTTGTTGAGGCATCCTGTAAGGAGTTGACCAGAAAATGCTACACCTTCAAATGGAAGAGATTCTCCATTTGGTGTCACGACAAGGGGTTGGACCCCTCTTCCTGTCCCTTGGCTAGTATTTTGGACTACCTGTGGTCCCTTTCTCAGCTAGGGCTTCGGTCGACGACCCTCAAGGTGCACCTGGCAGCCATCTCTGCTTACCGGGTGTGGGCTGGCAAGCAGTCGGTGGCGCAGGAGAAGGTGGTCAGTCGCTTTTTCAAATACCTTGATCACATATCCCCTTCGGTGCAGGAACCTCCACCTCCATGGGATCTACTGCTGGTATTGGCTATGCTCATGGGCAAGCCATTCGAACCGATGCACAGGTGTGACATCTCTCACCTGTCGTGGAAGACTGCCTTCTTGGTGGCTATCACATCAGCCAGAAGGATGAGAGAGCCCCAGACACTTTCCATTGAGTCTCCTTATCTGGTCTTCCACAGGGACAAGCTTGTCCTGTGCCCCCACAGAAATTCCTTCCAAAGGTGGTGTCGGAGTTTCACCTTAACCAGGTGTTGACTCTGCCGGTGTTCTACCCCAGTCACACCTCTGAGGCCGAATATAGGCTCCATAGTTTGGACCCTAGAAGAGCGCTCGCTTATTATAAGGAGCGGACGGCTGAAGTTCGGGGAGAGGTTTGCCAGCTGTTTGTCACCTACGCTGAAGCCGCACCTGGCAGACCTGCAGCCAAGCGGACGATAGGCAAGTGGATCACCTCCTGCATAGATCTCTGCTATAGGTTGGTGGGCATGGAGCCTCCCAGGGGGATGAGAGCTCGTTCTACCCGCCATACCGCTGCATCAGTGGCTGCTTCCAGGGACGTCCCTATCCAGGAAATCTGCAGGGCTGCTACCTCGAAGTCAGCACACACCTTCATTACCCACTACCACATCGACCTTGAGTCACGCCGGGATGTTGTTTTTGGGGCCTTGGTTCTCCAGTCATTATTTCCTAAGTAGGAGGTGTGCGCCTTGTCTCCCTTCTCCCGGTGTCATGGGGCGGAGCCGAGAGTTTTACCACCCGGGTGGGTGGGAAGAGCCAGCTTGAAGACCTTCCGGCAAGATTTAAAGCGGCAAGGAACCTGTCAGACTGTGTGGATGAACAATACATACCATTTCTAGAACTCCTGTTACAGGTGAGTAACCTGTATTTCTAGGAGCGGTACCTAGGAACCACCCGACCTCCCCGGAGGCTGAGGGTTATACCACCTAGGTGGGTGGGAGGAGCCAGCTTTTAGACCTTCTGGCAAGATTGTTAGAATGGAAAGGACATGCCAGGAAGTGTGAATGAACAACATATATCACTCCTAGAAGTACTATTACAGGTGAGTAACCTGTGTTTTACGCCTGCAAGAAATGCATATGGGTTAAGGAGTTAGAGAATAGGACTGTGTGTGTGTGTGTGTGTGTAACTGTGTGTGTGTGTGTGTGTGTGTGTATATGTATTTGGGTTGGGGCCTAATTTACCTCTAAAGCAAGGAGGTCTGTTATTTGGCTACCAAAGGGATTTGAAGGTAGGATGGCAAAAACCTTGACAGATTTGGGATGGAGATATGCTTTGTCCCAGCTGGGGCTCCGTGGTGGAGACACTGTTTCTATGGGCTCAGTTTACAGTTCCAGCATTGCGATCTGAGTTTTTAATCAGAAAAGTTTGGTAGATATGGCATGGTTTCAGGGGCCCTGGCTCCTTGGCGGGGACTTCATTTGTGTTGGGGACCCTGCCCTAGACAGACCAAATGTGACTCCAGTCCCACTGTCTCGCAATGCCAGATCCTTAAGTGAAGTGAAATCTGCTTACTTCCTAATATACATCTGGCGGCACAGTAATCTCTTTGGCAGAGAGTATAGTTTTTTTTCTCTCATTCACATCAATCATATGCCCGCCTTGACAGGCTACTGGTCTCCTCATCCCTGGTTTTAGAGGTCTGAAGTGTGGACTAAGCTCCAGTACTAGTGTCTGATCATGCCTCTCAGCTGTGGGCTTGGCATTAGGCAGTAACATCCCACCTGTGAGCCTCTGGAGGTTAGACTCACCTTGTTAAAGGATGATTTATGGAAATAAGGAATGAGGATGGGGGGGTGCTAATAATGGACAGGCAGGATATCAGGAAGACTTTGTTCATTTTACCAGTCGTCGTTCTCCTCCAAGGTGAACCCACCATCTGATTAGTTGCAGTCCTGTCCCATCCTTAAGGAAATTGTCCAGGCACTGGATCAGCCTTTCACCAGGTATGAGCCCCTCAGTACAGTTAGGAGCCTTCAGAGTGGCAAAGCTCCGGGCGCAGACAGGCTCCTAATAAATTTTGTTAAAGCATTTGCCGTGCTCGTGACTAAGCCCCTTCAGCACATGATCAAGGAAAGTTTGAGTCAAAGTGAGCAGTCTCCTCCATGTAGTCTGCTATTATCACAGTGCTGCCTAAACCGGGCCAGGACCCCACATTATGTGCCCATACTGCCCTATCACCTTCCTAACAGCAGATTATAAGGCAATAGCTATACTAATTGCTGCCTGTCTGGACTCCATCCTTCCATAGTGTATCCATCAAGATCATGTGAGCGTTATCCATTGGGGGCAGGGAAAACATAATATTTGCAGAACATTAAATATAGTTCATAATTGGTTTAAGCATTCAGAATCACACGGGGCAGTGGTCCTTGCCCTGGATGCAGAGAAGATATTTGACTGCATGGACTTGGGGTACATGTTTCCACCATTAGGGAATTTTGTTTGATAACCCAGATAATTGACTGGATCAGGACATTGTATATGTCTTCCACTGAGCAGATGTCCATAAATGGGTCTCTGACCCTTTTCTTCACCCTTGGCTGGGGGACCAGACAGGGTAGTTCACTGTCACCTCTTTTGTATGTTTTAGCCCTTGAATCCTGGAACCATCCTGGATCAGGGACACAATCAGTGGTCTTGGGAGGATTTTCAGCCTGTGATGAAGGAGATCTACGGTGTGATTTCAGAGATGCGGCCAACATTTTGCAACCTTTGCCTGGGCCTGATGTGACTACTAGCGAGTTATGTCGAGCATCTGCGTCAGGTGTACTCAGAGATTGTCCAGTGCTCCTTATCAGAGGGGTTGTTCCCGGTAGTACTTAAATGCGCTCTTGTGAAATCTCTTTGAGGGGAAAAAAAAAAATCATTGGACCCAGACAATTTGGTGAATTACCACCCAGTCTCTAACTTTCCCTTTCTGGGAAAGGTTATTAAGATGGTTGTTATGCTTTAACTTGAGGCACACCTCACGGCCTTCGACATCTTTGAGCGCCTCTGTTCTGGATTTAGAGCCAGGTATAGCACAGAGATGGCATTGGTCAGGGTGCAGAATGACCTGCTTAGGGTGAGGGATGAAGGAGAATGGTCAGTTCTCATTGTCCTGTATCTCTCGTCTGTATTTGATACCGTGGACCATGGACTGCTTCTGCACTGACTCAGAGAGTATGCCGTACTCACCAGCAAGCTTATCTGCTGGTTCAATTCCCATCTCCAGGATAGAATCTAGAGGGTAGTACTAGGAAGATTTTCCTTGTACCCAGTGGTTCTGTCCTGTGGTGAACCCCAGGTCTCAGTTCTGTTGCCCATGCTGTTAATGGTCTACATGCTACCCCTGGGCGAAGTTATTAGATGTTATGGGCTTGGGTTATTTGCTATGCAGACGATACCCAGCTCTGTATTTCTTTTGTTCCAGGGACACCAGATGCTGTTGATGTGCTTAATAGGTGCCCGTCTGAGATCCAAGACCAGATGTCATCATGCTGGCTGAGACTTAATCCTGAGAAAACTGAAGTCCTAGTGATTGAGCTGGGCCATGGGGGTGGATGGCAGCTACTGGGAGAGAGACCAGGCTTCCGCTTGGTCCTTCTGGGCTTTCAGCTGCTCATAAGGGGAAGAATCTAGGAGTCCTACTTTATGAAGGTCTGACATTGGAAGCTGAAGTGTTGGTTGTAGTCTGGAATGGCTTTTTCCAACTGCAGAATATCCACCAGATTTAGATCCCTTATCCTTTTCAGTGACTTGTCCACGCAGGTATGTTTTTGTGACCTCCAGGCTAGACTGCTGTAACACTCTCTACCTTGGGGGTAGCAGGGTTTCCCTGTGGCACCTGTAGCAGTTATGTGGATACCCAGACACATGACTATATCTACCACTGGGAAGTGTAAAGGGTTATGAGAGAAAGAGAGAGCCTCCATGTGTTGTCTCCCAGCTGGCAGTATCTCACTCTTTGTCCAGTTAATTTTGTGATCAGACAGGGCGCCATATTAAGATAAGATAGATTCGACATTGGGAAGATCTCCAGAGGCATTTCGTAGGAAGAGCAAAAGGTCATTCGCAAAAGAGTGCAATTTTGTCCCCCCACCACCACCACCACCAAATCCCTCAATAACAGTAGTAGTAGTAGTCTGTTTCTTGTGCCCTTGGGTGCAAGAAACAGACTGCTACTACTACTGGGGAGGGAAGTGGACAAGTTTTTTCAGAGGAAAGAGTCTTGAAGGGACTTGAAACTCTGATAGTGGACAAAGCTATGGGACCAGATGGGGTATACCCAAGGGTACTAAGGGAACTCAGGGAGGTGCTAGCTGCCCCACTGAAGACCTTATTCAGCAGCTCACTGCAGGTGTGGTTCCAAAGGATTGAAGGAGAGCAGACATGGTCTCTCTATATAAGAGTGACAGTGGGGAGGAAGCTAGCAAGTGTAGGCCAGTCCATCTCACATCTTTGGTAGGGGAATTAATGGGAACCCCTGGTAAACCTTGTTTGGGAGAGGGGGGAACATGAAAGAAACTTTCAAGTACCTCAAGGGAATCAACAAAGTCCAAGAGGGTAGCATCTTTCAGATAAAGAAATGTGCAAGAACAAAGGGGCACAATTTAAAGATAGAGGAAGGGACGTCTCAGTGGCAGCGTGAGGAAGTATTTTTTCACAGAGAAGGTGGTGGATCCATGGAACTGCCTTCCTTAGGAGGTAGTGGGATCAAAAACAGTGGGGGAATTCTAAAATGCATGGGACAGACCTAAGACAATTCTAGTGAAGGGGTAGGAGAAAGTAGGCTGTTGGTTAACTAGGATCTGCAGCTTATCCCATAGGTGGGGAATAGGGCAGACTGGGTGGGCCAAGCGGTCCTTATGTGCCGTCAAAGTCTGTTTCTATGTTTAAGCATAGAAACAGAATTTGTCGGCAGAAAAGAACTGCTTGGCCCCACCCAGTCTGCCCAGATGTTCTTTGCGTATTCTGTCTCTGCAGACTCTACCTGGTCTTTGGTGACCCTTCCCCCTGCCTGCCTCTTCACAAGTATTCCCCTATTCTTATCCAGTGCATACTTGAAGCCCTCCATTACCTCTGCTGGCAGACTGTTCCAGGTGTCCACCACTTTCGGTGAAGTAGTACATCTTCACATACCTCTTAAACTTCCCCTGCTTCCAACTTCATTGCATGCTCTCTTGTCCTGGTGCACATACTCAACAGAAATAAACTCACCTCCTGTGCACTCTTCCTTCGCATGAAATGCCTGTAGGTCTCTGTCATGCCCTCCCTCCCCCCTGGTGTACATGTTGAGATCCCTTAGTCTCACCTTGTAGGGTTTCTCCTGCAACCCCTGCACCATTTTAGATTCCCTCTGCTGGTCTGCCTCCACTCTGTCTGTGTCCTTTCTGAGATGTGGCCTCCATAACTGGACACGATACTCCAGGTGGGGTCTCACCAGCAAGCAACACAGTGGCAACACCACCTCCCTCCTCCTGCTGGTGATACCTCTCCCTGTGCACCCCAGCATCCCACTGGCCCTCCCTGCTGCCTTGTCATACCACCCTGTCACATTGAGGTCATCAGATATTATAACCCTATCTCTTTCCTGCTTAGTGACAGTCAGTTCCTCCCCACCATTTATGCTTAGCTGCTGGATTTCTGTGCCCTAGGTACATAATTTTGTACTTTTTGGCATTGAACTCCAGCTGCCAGATACTGAACCACTCCTTAAGTTTTTTAAGTTCACTATTCATTCTCGCTCTCCCCTCGTGTGTATCCACTCTGTTACAGATTTTGGTGCCATCTGCGAAAAAGTCAAAGCTTCTCCTCCTGCCCTTCTGCAGTGTCACTTAAGAAAGTATTGAAGAGGACCAGTCCCACTAGTGAGCCTTGCAGCACCCCACTGGTTACTCTCCCTTCATTAGAATGAATCCTGTTCACCACCACCCTCTGTCACCTATCCATTAACCAGTTTTGTACCGTTTTCCACTTTGCCCCCCCCCGAGACTGTCCAATTTCCCCATGTTTTTCTTTGTGGCATAGTGTCAGAGTTCTTGCTGAAGTGCAGTTAAGCCATGTCAGTACCCTTTCTTGATAGATTTTTATGGTCACTCAGTTGAAGAAGTCGATAAGGTTCATCTGGCACCCCCACCACCACCACCACACACACACACGCTCAGTCAGAGTCAATAAGATTTGTCTGGCATGACCCCATGCTTCTTTGGTCTTGTGACCCTTTGGATTCAAGAGATTCCACTAGCCTTTCTTATAACAGGGTTTCCATTAACTTTCCCACCATTGATGTGAGACCGAGCTGGTCTGTAGTTACTAGCCTCCTCCCTTCTTATGGAGTGGGACTGTGTCGACTCTCTTCCAGTTTTCTGGAACTACTCTGGTTTCCAGTGAATTGTTGAGCACATCCATGGGACTGTCTGTCTTCTGCTTTAACTGGTTGGGATTGCTAGTTGAGGACATGAACCTGCTGTCCCATGAGCCAAAGGCATTCCATTAACCACAGAAGCACAGTACATTTGCCTTTTTACCTCTGGCAAGTTTATAGTGTTACTATTGCTGATGTCCTTGAAAACACAATTAATAAGATACCAGTTTAAAAAAGACAGACCACTGACCCATTTGAGTCCATCTCCCATCGGCTCAGTGGCAATACCTGTCCTTTCTTGTTCTTCAAGGTACCAGTCCTGTTCAATACTTATTTTATTTGAAACCTATTTTGTCAGGTAAGCAAACAGAGTTCAAGAAGGGCTTGTTTCCAGTTGCAGTTGGGGGTTCATGGAAGAAACCAAGGTGAAGCAGGGTGGAATATATTCATCTGTGAGCAACAAAGATAGCATCTTTGCTGATGACACAAAGCTTTGCAGGAGGGTGGACACGACAGAATAAATTAGAAAGCTGTGGAGAAATTTGAATAGTGGTCAGGGGCCTGACATATAAAATTTATTGCCCAAAAATGGAAAGTTCTTCATTTAGATAAAAGGAACCCACAGGTAGGGGATCGGCAGCCAGAGGAGTGAAGTGATTTTGTCATTGCTCAGCTCCTTGGTTCGTCCTTACCAGGAGTATTCTGTGCAGTTCTGGAACCCACAGTTGAAAGACAGGGACAGGGTGAAAGCAGTGCAGAATAGGTTAACCAGAATTGTCCAGAATCAGCAGGATAAGACTTATATGTGCAGTTTATCAAATCTTAATATGTACACGCTGAAGAAAAGAAGAGAAAGAGGGAATGATAGAGATCAATCAGTCAATCAAATCTTTGTTTATCCAGGCGATCACCATTGAGCAAGCTCATTTACAAGGTGGACCTGCTGTTGGCAGGGAAAATTGTACAGTTACATATAAATATACATAATACAAAAGGAACAACATGTTTACAGTACTGATAGGAGCAGAGTATTTACATTCCAAGTCACATGTACAAGAAAGCTATACATAACACAACCCGAACGTAATATATACAGTTCCCATAGGAGCAGGATATATATGGATGTCATATACAAACCATAGAAGAAAAAAAGAAAGATTATTTATATTCCTGTCCAGCAGAAACACGTTACAGGCCTGGATGGAAATTCCTAAGCTATGGAGGTGCGCATAACAGCGTGTAAGCCTTAGGTAAATGCGGCAGAAGGGGGGTGGTGAATAAGAGGGATGCAGAGGGTGCTAAGGGCAAGTGGGGCAGAGGAGGGGGGGTAGTAGTGGCAAGGGCTGATTTGGATAAGCAGCTGGGACTAGTGTTGAAGAGAGGAACAATAGTCAAGCTGCTAGGAGTGATAGAAGCAATTACAGATTTCAGCAAACCAGGGTTTTATTAAACTCTAAAAATTGATTAGCGTTTTGTTCATAAAAGTTCTAAAACATTTTGAAAATGCATAGCACTTGCCTCACTGTGTTTAACAAACACGCCACGTTTAGAAAACCTATATAAATGCTTTCTGTACAGTTAGTATTGTCCCAAGAAAAAAACTGCTAATCAATTATTTAAAACCCTGCAAACGTTTTGTCATAGAGGGTCTTAAAGAAGGCAGGACTGACAGGTGAGCTAAGTCTCAATGATTTTTGTATCCTATTCCAGAGAGTAGGCAGGGCATAGCTTATGGTTTCCCTTCCAAAGTGAGTGTTGGCCCTTGGGACATTCACAGATATCTGCGATTGACTTCTTAAGTTATAGTTCCTAATAGGACTAAGGGAGAGGCAGTCAACAACGTATTGGGGGAGTTTGTTGGTAAGGGCTCGGAGCGTCCATAGGGCTGCATTTCTATAACGCCTGTATTGAAGGGAGGGCCACCCTATGGCTGCGTATAAAGAGCAGTGATGTGTGGAGTACAGGAGGCCAGTTATAAATCTCAGTGCTCTATGATATAATACATCCAGTTTTGCAAGATATGAGGCAGGGCAATGGCCATAAATGAAATCGGTGTAGTCAATTAATGAAAGGAATGTAGATTGGACAAGCTGTCTTTTTGCGTCTGTGGTCAAGAGGCATTTAATTCTGAAAAAAAGACCAAGTCTCTGCCTCAGTTTTTTCAGCAGTTCTTCTGTGTGTTCCACAAAAGAGTTTGTTGTCTAGCCAAATACCAAGGTATTTGAATGTAGTCACAGAGTCAAGATGTTCTCCTAATAAGGTGGGGATTGATGGTAATGGACTAGCGACAGCAGGGTAAGCCCCTAGTCCTGATGGTGAGAAAAGAATGGCCTTGTTTTTTTTGCATTTAGTAGTAACTTTTTGCTAAGGAGCTGGTACTGCTGAGTATTAGTCAACTTGTAACTCAGCGCAGGCAGCCTCAGGAGATTCCTGGCTTAAGTAGAGTAGTGTGTAATCAGCAAACAAGTTAATACTGGCTTCTTTGATGCCTTCATCCAAGCTGTTGCTATAAATGGCAAACAGTAATGGGCCCAGTATGGAGCCCTGGGGGACACCTCTTTTTATCGGTTTAAGTGGAGAAATCTCTCCATCAGTCTTAATTTGTTGCTGTCTATCAGAAAGGTAGTCTTGGAACCATCCCAGTGTGTTTGAGCCAATGCCTGTAGTTTTTAAGGTGGAGAGAAGGCAGTGGTTGACAGTGTCGAAAGCCTTACTGAGGTCCAGAGACATGGCACAGACACATTTTTTGTTGTCTAGGTCCCGTTGCCAATCATTAGTAACTTTTGCCAGTGCCATAATTGTACTGTGCTTGGCTCTAAAGCCAGACTGCATTGGGTTGAGTAGTCTAGCATTGTCTAAGAAAGATCTCAGCTGCGTATCCACAATTTTTTCCAGAAATTTTGAAAGTATGGGAAGAAGAGAGATTGGTCTGTAATTATTTAAGTCACAGGGGTCTCCTGCTTTAAACGGGAATGACGTGAGCAGTTTTACATGCCTTGGGGATGGAGCCTTGTGCTAGGGACAGATTGAATAGGTGTGTTATAGGTGTAGCAAGTATATGGTATGCTATTTTCAAGAAATATGGGTCGAAGGAGTAGGCCCCAGCACTTTTTTTAGTATCTAGTTTTAGAAGAAGATCTTCAACTTCTTTTATGGTGGTAGGTGAAAAAGAAAAGTCCATGTTATTGCTACTTGGTTCTGAAGGCTGGGTGTTGGTCTGAGGAAGAAGGCGACTTACAGCTGCATTTTCAAACGCCAGGCCAACAGTGGCAAAGTGATTGTTGAAAGCCTGCAGTATCACTAATTTATCGTTAATGATAATATTATCAGTGGTAATGTTAGAAGGAAGTGCACTTAGAAACATAGACTTTGACGGCAGATAAGGACCATTTGGCCCACCCAGTCTGCCCATTTCCCATCCTATTGGATAAGCTGCAGATTCTAGTTAACCAACAGCCTACTTCCTGCAACCCCCCACTACAATTGCCTTATGTCTGTCCCATGCATGTTTAAATTCCCGCACTGTTTTAGACCCAACAACCTCCCCATGTAGGCGGTTCCATGCATCCACCACTCTCTCCGTGAAAAAAAATTTCCTCACATGACCCCTGAGCCGTCCCCCCTCTATCTTTAAATTGTGCCCCCTTGTTCTTACACATCTCTTTTTCTGAAAGATGCTACTCTCCTGGACTTTTTGATTCCCTTGAGGTACTTAAAAGTTTCTATCATGTCCCCCCTGTCCCTCCTTTCATCAAGGGTATACATATCAAGCTCTCTGTCTCTCTTCATATGGTTTCTGGTGCAGACCCTGCACTATTTTAGTTGCCCTCCTCTGGACTGCTTCCATCCTGTCTATGTTCTTGCGTAGATGGGGTCTCCAAAACTGCACACAGTATTCCAGATGGGGTCTCACCAACAGTGTGTACAGAGGGATAACCATTTCCGTTTTTCTACTTGTGATGCCTCTTCCTATACAACCCAGTATCCCCCTGGCTCTCCTTACTGACTTCTCACATTGCTTACCCACCTTTAAGTCATTTGATATGACTACCCCCAAGTCCCTTTCCATTTTTGTTGTTAGTACCTCCCCTGCTATTGTGTACTCTTTTCCTGGGTTTTTGTTTCCCAGGTGCATTACTTTGCACTTCTTTGCATTGAATCTAAGTTGCCATATGTCTGACCATTCCTCCAACCTTGACAAGTCCCTTCTCATCCTTTCTACCCCCCCCTTGCGTATCAGCTCTGTTACAGATCTTTGTGTCATCTGCAAAGAGGCATACCTTTCCCTCCAAGACCCTCTGCAATGTCACCTATAAAGATGTTCCTGGAGAGTGGCCAGATAGCTCTTTTATGGTGGACCAGAACTTGGTAGGGCAGTTTGACTCGGAGAGTAGCTCGGTTTGATAAAAGTTGGCTTTGGCCTCTCTGACCAACTTAGTACAGACGTTTCTAGATGCCCTGAAGAGACACCAGTCTGCGTCGGCACGAGATTTACTAGCCTTTTTCCAGAGGTAATCTCTTTTGCGTAAGGCAGCCTTCAGATCCGGTGAGAACCAACGACAGGTTCTGGCTTTTATTCGTGCTTTAACCAGGGGAGTATGGCTGTTTAGGGCGCTGGATATGATTTCATGAAGAACGTCATGGGCATCGCTCACTGACTTAGCCAGGTAGAAACTGTGCCATAGCAGAGAGTTTTTTAGATCATTGAAGTATGCAATGGGATCGAAGTTCCATCTGGATCTTTTACTGGAAAACTTTGATGTAGATAGAGGTTTGGTCACGGTTCTCATGCCACCAATAAAGCAGTGGTCACTAATATCCGCTAAGAGGATACCAGCATGGGAAAAGGAATGAGGTCTGTTAACAAGGAGAACATCAAGAGGTGCTTCTCATTGGATTTTTTTTGTTGATGCGAGTAGGCGCAGTAATAAGTTGAGTGAGCCCATGAGAGTCGCAGAATTGTTTCAGGGGTAACGAGACCTTAGTCAGCCAGTCATAGTTAAAGTGCCTAGCATGATTGTTTCCATTGGGGTAGTATCCAGGTGGGATGGCAGGTGTCAGAAGTTGCGGTCCTGCTTCTGGAGGTCTATAGCAGCCTATGATGCGGAATGCCACTGATGGGGAAAGCTCGACTTTAAGAGACAGGCATTCAAATCCACAGGCAAAGGAGGTAGCATCTAATATAGATACTGAGAATTTGTTTTTAACATAAATGGCTACTCCTCCACCCCTGATCTGCCTGTCGGTTCTGAAGAGGAGGTAGTTAGGGATGTTTACCTCTCTGTCTGGGGTGGACGCTCGGAGCCATGTTTCCGAAAGCACGAGTATGTCTGGTGCAGTATAAATAATCCAAGCTTGGACTGAATTGAGCTTCTTTAAAAGACTACACATGTTAGTATGGAAGAAGCTAACTCCTTTCAAAGTTGAGTTCAGAAGGAGATGAGAGCACTTTCGTAGGGCCAGGGTTAAGTTCGAGCACCTGAGCATAGTAGAAGGAACACAATTTTCCTTAGGGCAGCAAGGAGAAGTTTAAAGGCACGAGTCTTTCTACGTCTGGTATAGGTTTGAGTACATGGGTCCAAAGACTGAATCATCTTATTGTGTTGCCCTACAGATACATATCCTAGGATCCATGCAGAATAGCACCAAGCCATACCTAGTTTGAATGGATAGAGTATAGGACCACGTAGAGGATATTGGTTAGCAGTTGCACTTCGAGAAGATTCCACAAACTGTAAGGGGATCAAAGGCATACAGTGGCAGCATAATTTGTTCATAGTGTTGGTATATGGGGAGACTAGCATGGTAGAGCATGCACCTTTTTTGGAATCAATTCTGTCAGGTTGCCTAACCACATAGGGTATTACACAAAGGCTGGTGAATAAGTGTAGCCAAACAAGGCCTGTCATGGTTGCCCTTTATATAAGTAAGGAGCGTACTGCAATAGCTTCTGCTGTCTAACTTATATAGGTCCCAGGGGTCGTTGTTCCGTATGCAACTATTTGGGGAAGTTTAAAAACGGAGTAACGCAAGATAAATGTATACCGCCCTCGGCTAGAGAAAGGAGAGAGTAGCTCGAATTAATAGTGGGCAACACAAAGGCTAGCAGTCTGAGCGAAAACAGCTCACTCAGCAACTGAAAAGCCATGATTTCCTTTTGGCACCTTGCAGTCTGGAGAGCTACAAAGTCACAAAGGGGCTGTATCACTTGGTTGTTGGGAACATGTTTAGACAATAAACACAGTTTTTTTGGCAAATCAGTCACAGTTCAGTAATTTGTAGTACAATTTTAAAGTAAAACAGTGCCTTAGCAAGACAGGATATGCTAGTCAGCAGTAAGTAAACCTAAAGTACCAAAATGGTATGCCTCAGCAAGACAGAATGAGATAAAGCTGCTAGAAGGCTTAGTTGCAAAAAGAGGATGGGAGGAATTGCGGTTGTTGACAGTAAGTAACCAATAACCAACCAGCGTCCATTGCCCGAGACCACTGAGGGTCGTGAGGGCTGGAGAGCCTGCCCTTCCCGTGACCTCCACTGAAGGATCTCCCGGACTGCATAGGGGTTCCAGCATCCGTTGCCCGAGACCACTGAGGGCCGTGAGGGCTGGAGAGCCTGCCCTCCAGCGGGACCTCCACCGAAGGATTCCCCCCCACCCCCTGACTGCTGATCGCCTCGCAGATTTTGTTAAGGAGCAGCATGGCTGCCTGTAGAGAGCATTCCTTGACTTCCAGCTTTGTTTAAACGGAGCGCTTTGGCGCCAAACAGGACCAGACAAAGACATTTGCTGTTAAGATTTGAATTTCACCCTCGCGCCTTAATTGTCGGCGCACCAATACAGATAGTTTTTAAACTGTAATTTACTGTGCCAGAATCAGTGTTTAACTGCATTTCCTAGAAGTTACCTTAATTGCTGCCTGCAATATAGTACCACTGTTTAGTTTTATTATTTGCAGCCAGTGTTCAAGCGTTGTTTAATAGGCAAGTCAGCATTTTATTCTAGTGCTGGGTCAAGTGATCTTAAGTCAAACTGCCCAATAGCAAAAACGGAAGTTGACCCTGAGCCCCTCGATAACTTTAATTTCTGTGGTAACGGTGCAGCCTCTCAGCCTCGGGCAGTGTTTTCTCTGCATAGGAACATCTGCAGCCTGTGCTGGGACCCGCGCCACGCAGAGCAAGAAAAAATCCCACTATAGCCATTTTTTCCCCTCTGTCACACCAGCCCTCTAGCAGGACGCCCTGAGCTAAACATCTGCGACCTGCAAGACGCTGTTTGCTGAGTCCCCACATAATCTTAAGCTCGATCACCCATTACAGCCATTCATTTCAAGCACTGTATAAGATATTGGACTCCTGTGCTGTGTAAATTTACTCACCAGACCACGCCTTTTGCATCTGCTTAAAAACCCCTCTCTCCTCACTTCCGGGGTTCCAGCGTCCATTGCCTGAGACCACTGAGGGTCGTGAGGGCTGGAGAGCCTGCCCTCCCCAGGACCTCCACCGAAAGATTTGCACCCCGGACTGCATAGGTACGCCTGGCAGATTTTGTTAAGGAGCAGCGCCTGGCTGCCTGTAGAGACTGTTCCTTGACTTCCAGCTTTGTTTGGCCCCGTCGGCGCTGTACGCCAGCCCCCCACCACCACCCTTGGTCGGCACTCTGTTTTATACTAATAGTCACGTGAGGTGTCAGAACCAATCAGCCAACTTCTCCATTTGCAGGTTATATCTCCTCAACACTAGAGGGAGCCTGCTTTCTAATTCTATGTTCACTGCTACAAAACCACACACAAGCATGTCCCTTGCAATAATCTGGAAAATTTCATCACTCCTCCTGCTACTTTACCCACCCACCGCTATGGATCCCTATAAATCCCCCATACATATGCCACTGCCTGTATCCCAGCCCTTTCAGACGGAGTACCTCTTATCACAACCCATCTACCGTAATGCCCATCTTCACTAACCCACCTCGCACACTGGACCACCACTTTGCCCCCACCCACCCACCGCCAGTACCCAACCCCTGTCCCTGAATACTGTAAACCGATGGTCCTCTCCTCACTAGCTACACCTGCCCTCATCTCACTCCCCATCCCATGCACCACCCATACCTGAGATCTTGGCATCTCTGAAAACGTCTCCTCCACAGCAACCACAGCCCCTCAAAACGTCTTATTACCCTACTCCTCCTGCTCTCAGGAAATGTGCACCCAAACCCTGGGCCGGGCGTTACTGCAATGCCACCGTCCAACCCTGGCAACGGTCTCCGCATTGCATTTATGAATATATGCAGTCTCCCTAAGAAAACTGCAGCATTCCAGTGCTGGGTTGCACAGCACACACTGGACATCCTTATAATAGTGGAAACCTGGCTTTCCCAGTCTACTCCAGACTCAGCTGTCTCCCTCCCAGGTTTTACTCTGTTCAGGGCTGATTGGGTGGGTAAGCGTGGAGGGGGGTGTGCAATCTACCTGCGCGACTCCATCCTAGGCCATGCGTTACCAACCCCTGAGCTTGGCCACGGGGCACAAGCTATTACCTTGAAAATCACTCCACACCCTGGTCGTGGCCCTCCATACCTTACCACCGCCTACATACCCCTACGAGCGAAAAGCGTAGCTATCCACTCCCTCATAGACTATCTCTTCACCCTGCCACACAAGGCTGAACAGCTAATTCTAGGAGATCTTAACACCAATTGGCTCAGCCCCACATCAGAAAACATGAAAGATGACCTCATGGCCCTTGACCTGTCTCAATTGGTCACCCAGCCCACTAGACTCAACCAAGCTAGGGAGACTGGCTCCCTCCTAGACATAGTACTCTGTAATCAACCACACAAATTAAAATCATTTAACGTCCTAGCAGACTCACTCAGTGACCACTCTCCTGTTCTATGTTTGTGGTCCTCCCCCACACTCAGCCCTGAATATAATAGCACCCCCTGTCGTCATTTCCACCCCAGGGGCCTTGACAGTCTCAAGCGGCACCTTGCCCAGCTCGACTGGTCCCCAGTCACCCTCGCACCAGACATAGATACTGCCTTAACCTACCTCACCAGTGCCTTCAGCAAGGCCTGTGACCTATTGCTCTCATCACCATATCTCGCTCAAAAAGACGGGCTGCTGCATGGATTTCCCCCGCACTGATCCAGCAACTAAAACAGAGGGACAATCTATGGCACATTGCAGTCGAGTCTGGCAGTACGGTGGATAGGCAAGCCTGTAGAACAGCCTGTAACCAGTGCACCTGGGCAATTAAACAAGCAAAAGCCAGACACCGTCAGGCAGCTCTAACATCTTCCTGGGCTCAGCCAGAGCTTTCTGGGATAATATGAAAGAACTGAATGGGAATACCCGCTCCCCCCCACCAGATCATTATCAATGAGGCAGTTACTACGGACCAAACGTGCATTGCAGACTGCCTAAACAAAACTTTCTCTGGACTAAGTGTGGTTCTTCCTGCCCAATTTTTTGACCCCATCCCCCCCATCCATCCACACCACTACCTCCCGGCCCCTATTCCACTTCAGGACAATCTCACCCCGTGACGCCAAACCTTTCCTCTTAAAAGGCCTCACCTCCCACAATCTGAGTGGTGATCCCCTTGACTCCAGGATACTCTGCCTCACATTGGATGTCATGCTGATCCCCCTCACGGATGTCCTCAAGCGATCCCTATGCCTTGGTCAATTCCCAGATGTATGGAAACAGGCTGAAATCACCCCTATCCATAAGTCTGGAGACCGAACACTACCAATAACTACAGGCCCATCTCCATCCTCCCCACCCCCCCACCCCAAAAGCCCTGGAGAAAATAGTATCCACGCAGCTAATGGACTACCTATCTAAATATGACATACTATGCCCTGAGCAACATGGTTTCTGCCTGGTTCACAGCACCTCCACAGCCCTTTTGGAATTCTCCCACCAAATCCACACTGCGCTTGGTGCTGGGAAACTTGCGGGTGCAGTATTCATCGACCTATCTAAGGCCTTTGACACTGTGTGTCACCCTCTACTGCTAAACTCCCTTAGCCAACTGGGATTCTCACCTGGCCCTCTGAACTGGTTCTTAAGCTACCTACAGAACAGACCCCAAAGGGTCAAGATGAATGGGACCTTGTCTACAAACCTACCAGTATGCTCTGGGGTCCCTCAAGGCTCCATCCTTGGGCCTACCCTTTTCAGTCTCTTCCTAAACACCCTCCCTAGCTCCTGCACTGATAAAATACTTCTATACGCTGATGACGCTGTCATCATCGTATCACATTTGGACCCACTCTCGCTCCAAAGCACCCTGCAGAGCACCTTCAGCCAAGCAGAAAAATGGTTCATCAGCCATCGGCTAGTCCTAAACCTGAAAAAAATGAAATTGATGCTTTTTGCACACCGACAAAACAAATCCATTGACTCTGCCCTTCTCATCACTCCCAGCAGACTCCACCCCTTGAACAGGTAACAACCTACAAGTACCTGGGCATCACTTTCGACTCAGGCTTTACCTTTCACACGCATTTAAAAGCTCTGTCATCGGCCATGAACTCCAGGATTGGTCTCCTCTATCGCCACAAAGACTGCCTACCTGAGTTTGCCTTAAAACTGGTCATCACCTCGCCTGTGTTGTCTCTGGCAGACTATGGACTCCTGACCTATGCAGCTGCAGACCCTAGCGCCCTTACTAAAGTCCAGACCTCAATTAACAAAGCCTGTAGGCTCCTGACCAGTGCCCATAGCAGAACCCACACATGTCTTCTATACTCTGCCTCGAACATACTCACCTTTGAGGAACATCTGAAATACCACAACTGCCTGCTGGCAAAAAAGACCCTATCTGGGCTATGCCCTCCAAGGGTCACTACATCCCTGCAACAGGCCACCTGGCTGGCACTCACCCGTAATTCCACAAAAGCCATCTTCCTAGTACCTAGAGCCAGGACTTCACTCTGCCAAAGATCCTTTCACCATAGAGCACCTGTCTGGTATAACTGTCTCCCTGTGCACATCACAGACATTCCCAGAATTGGCCAGTTCAAAATAGCCCTTCGAAAATACATTGTTGATAATCGGAGCTGTAACTGCCAATAATCGGAGCTGTATTCTGTCCCAAATAGTACCTCCCAGAGTACCCTGGGATCTCACAGACTACTAAGCACTGGTCTGTATTGCAGAGTACGATTATTCCTTGTATAGTTAAAACAACTTTTTTTTTTTTTTTGTGTGAAGTGGCTAGTTTTCCATTAGCAGGTTATACAGACCTGCCACCAGAGGGATTCTTGGTCTCCTACATAAATCACTGTACTCATTCGTGGGCAGTATGGCCTGCATTATCATTCTACTTCTTTCCTGGTGCTGCTACAAGGGGTGGTTGTAGTTGAGGTTCCCCTAAGCTTCACTCAACAGGCTGACAACTTCCTTAAAACTGCCTGTGCGACAGCTCTGCAGCTGAAAACAGGAAGCCCTCAGTGTCTGCCATCCACCCTTCAGACTCAAGTCAGATAGACGCTGAGCACCCTATTATTACCTACGCTACGCTGTCATACCGATAGACACCGATAGAATCCTCTGCAGAGAGCCAGCACGCCTGGGCACTCTTGATTGGTGTGGCACTGCCCTGGGGGATTGTGATTGGTATGCCCGCTTGCCTGCTTTGCTCTGATTGGGGCACCTTCTTTATAGCCTGTTACAGTGTTCCCTTCTTAATTCTGACTTCTCAGCTCTCGCTCTGACCTGAAATTTTTCTCCCACCCCCACCACCCCCCTCTCCCAGGCCTCCTTTAAATACACTCATGATCCGCCTCCTATATCATATTACTGCTTCATTGGCCTAGTGTCGACTTCTGCCAACCTATGATTGGTAGCTGAGTGTGGCCAATAAGACTGCCCTGTGTGAACATCTCTTGAGCCCCGCCACTAACTAAGCTGCTCCTGCTCTCCTTGTTCCCCTTTCTGCTGTATTTTCTCATCTAGGTTTTAAGTGAGTACCTAGGTGGGCAAGTTACTTGCCTAGAAAATATTGCACTAATACAAATCACAGACCACTCAATCTGGGACCATGGCTCTTTATTGTGTTTTATTGCTCTAAGGTGCAGAGTTCTCAACAATACAGTGCAATTCAAGTACCTCAATGCAATTCAGTTCTCCAATGTACCTTATCAATACCTAATGTTATAACGGTCTACCATGCAGACACTATGTCATTCTCCTCTCCCCTTTTAGCCTATTCGCCCCCCTGGTTAGCCTACACCCCCTTGCTACTGTCCTCACCTATGTCTATTCAAGCACTTACATTGATCACAATAAACTGTCATTACAGTGGTGCCGCCTCTTGCACAGCACGATATGGGTTACCACGAAGAAATAAAAAAGCAGTCTCCATTCTTATAAGCTCCTTAAAGAAAGTTATACTTCTGCTTCTTCTCTGCTCAGGAAGTGTGGAGCTCAACCTGCCCCCCAACAACTTACCTCACCTATCAATTTTGCTGAGGCCACAGGTCTCAAAATGATGATGGTCAACATTTTAAGCCTGCCTAAAAAACTTGTACAGCTGCAAGCCTGGGCTGCACACGTTAACCCTGACCTTATCATAATTACTGAGTCGTGGTTAAAAAAGACTAACACTGATCAACAAATATCACTGCAGGGCTACAATTTATTTAGAGCAGATAGAGAGTCTAGAGGTGGGGGTGTGTTATCTACGCCAAATCTAAGTACTCGGTCACCAATATTAGTTGCAAATCTCTAGCCAAGGAATTTGAGTTAGTTCGCTGAGCCTTCATCTCCCTCCTCGGAATGTATCACTATCCTAGGTGGCTATAGACCCCGTCTGGTGGTGATGAAGTCCTTAATCTTTGAATCCATGTTAGTAGATGCAAAAACTGAAACAATATTTCTAGGAGATCTAAATATGGACTGGCTGTCACCTAAATCACACAGCCTCAAATCCCTTTGTGACACGCTAGGTCTTGGGCAATTAGTCAGTGAACCCACTAGGAACAACACTCTAAATACTGCCAACAGTTCCATTCTAGATGTGGTACTAACCACCCATCACACAAAATATCTCATTGGCAGTGTTTCACAGCGACATGAGCGATCATGAATTGTTGCTTGCATAAGATCTCAAATTAAGGCCGGCCACAGCCCGTCTTTATAACAAAAAGATCCTTGCAAATTCAGTGCAGTAAACTTCCTATCTGACCTGAGCATGATCAGATGGCAAGATCTCTACCTAGCCAAAGATGTCAACAAGGCAGCTTACATCCTTAATGACAAACTCACTACAATAATAAATAAGCATGCCCTTTCATCAAAGTAAGGGTATGGAACAATTCCAACCCCTGGTTCACCTCGGATCTCAAGGCAGCCCTTATAGCTCGAGATAAGCTCTGGGCTAAAGCTAGACATTCAAAGAATCTTGGATTGGCAGGCCTTTAGAACAGCCAGGAATAACTGTGTGAAAAACTTGGCTCTGCTAAAGCTAACTATTATATTTCTACTCTCGAACAAGCTAAAGGTAACCCTCATAAAATATGGAAGACTATCAAAGCTATAGAAGGACGCCCATGGCCCCTCTGTCCCAACAAAGATAGTTGCAAGTGGCAAGATTGTGGAAAACAAGTCCCTAATCCTGGAGGAACTTAACTCCACTTTGCCACAGCTGGATTAGCTTTTGACTCGTCACCTTATGCTGGTGCTCGGTGAGCCAGCATACCCTCCCCTACATCTAGTCCTGCACCCAGCCCTTCCAATTAGCGAGATAACTTATAAAGAAGTAGAAGATTCTCTTCTTAACTTAGACACCAAAAAAAGCGCAGGGGACTATGGCTTGGAACCCTTTTTCCTAAGGTCAGGCTACGCCCATCTCACTGCCCCAATTCTCCACATCTTCAATCTTTCCATGACATCTGCTACTGTGCCGTCCTGCTGGAAATCAGCACATATCCTCCCTCTATTTAAATCTGGTGACCCATGCGATGTAAACAACTATAGGCCTCTCTCCATATTGCCTATCCTTTCTAAAGTTCTCGAAAAACTGATCCATATTTAGTTAAAATCTCACTGGAAACCTTCTCTCTCATTAACCCAGCTCAATCCGGCTTCCGGGCTAATCATAGCACAATCACTGCACTAGCAAAAGTAACCAATGATTGGATCTCTGCTATAGATGCTAAGAAGGTAACTGGCGCAGTCTTTTTGGACCTCAGCAAAGCTTTTGACACTGTTGATCACAAACTATTAGTCAATTGCCTTGCAAAGTTGGGTGCCACATACCATACCACCCAGTGGTTCTCTAGCTACCTAACTGGAAGATCCCAAAAAGTAAAGGCGGAAGGCTTTTTTTCTGCTGCCTTGCCAGTTGCAAGAGGAGTCCCCCAAGGATCCATCTTAGGCCCTATCTTGTTTTCTTTGTACATTAATGACTTAGATGCTAACATATCTGCGTCCAATCTGCACTTTTTTTGCAGATGATACTGTGTTGTACACTTCTGGCTCATCGTTATCTGAAGTCATGGGAGTGCTTCAAGCGGACTTCGCACAACTTGAGCATATTGTAATAAAGGCAAAGCTTCTGCTCAATGCTAAGAAGACTAAAGCGATGATATTCTCCCGCAGTGCTGTCACAGGCCCCCCCAATACCCTTGCCCAAGACTTCATTGTCACCATGCTAAACAAGCCTCTGGAAGTTGTAACCAAATTTAAATATCTGGGTATCTGGATCGACAATAAATTATCTTTCAATGACCACGTCAAAGATGTCTCTAGAAGGTTAAAAGCAAGGTTAGGTTTCTTCTACAGAAATAGGCCCCTTTTCCCCCTTGAAACTCGAAACAAGCTTGTACAGGCCACTTTTCTCCCCCTACTCGACTATGGCGATGTAATCTATTCCTCCACCACTCTTGCAAATCTAAGTAAACTGTACATCCTTTATCACCATGCGTTACGGTTCATTACCAACTCCCCTTACTGTTCGCATTACTGTGACTTATATGCAGCTGTTGGTTGGACATCCCTTACTACTAGACGCCTGCTCCATGCTGGGCTATGGACTCTTAAACTGCTCCTGCAGAAATTGCCAAGCTATCTCTCTCTTCCCTTATTAGTATCTCACATAGTGCATACTCGTTAAGAAAATCTGACTTTATTATGCTTGACATACCAAGGACGCGGACCTCCTTTGGTAAACGTGCTATTGCATATGCCCTTCCCTCCATTTGGAACCAATTACAAACCATACTGAAACTAACTAGCACAGTTTCAATAAACTTCTACAAATCGCTAAGTTCAGCCAAAATAAAAGACACCTGTAACTGTCATTAAGTCGCTTCCTTCCCCATGTGTGCCATATTTATCCACTGGTAAGATATAATTGCTTTGTCATATTAACTGCTTTCCCTTCCCCTTATACTCCTGGCTTTATCTGTGCTTACGCTCCACTGCTACTCTGTCAAATCACTCCCCCCCCCCCCCCCCCCCCCCCAATATATCAGTTGTAGTCTGTTGTTTGTTCTAGCTGCCAAAATATATGTATTGCACACACCAGTCATCATGTTTCATTTATCAGTATGCAACCTGTAAGTTGCTTCCCTGTGTCATATTAATGTTTACCACCTGCGGTCACCCTATGTGGTACCCTTGTATGTATATCCAGCCTGTATCATGTATATACTGTTATTACCTATCTATGTTTGTACTTAAAGTGTTTATGTCACAGGACCTCCTTGTGAGTGAGCTTGCTCAGTGGAGTTTTCCTGCAATAAACTTGAACTTGAACCTGAACAACTTGTGTTTGCTTATTTGCGCCTGTATCTCATTTGTATTGTTACCATTGTCTAAACTTCACATGATTGTTTGTCCACCCTCCCTGTGACGAGGTACCTTTGTAAACGAGTCTCTGACTCAAAGGTTGTAAAACTGATTATCTGAAATAAATAAAAACATAAATAAATAAATTGAAACATCAGATAGGAGTGAGCGGAGACTGTGTGCCTTTAAAGGAGGCCTGGGGGGGGCGGAGACGAAAAATCAAGGGGAAGTTTGCACAGCTAGCACTGAATCAGTGCACATATAGTTGGAGAGACACTGCAGGGGGGGGAATGGTATGTTACTTTACACAGGCCGAGCAGAACAGGCTAAATTGAAATATATAAATTAGAAGCTGAGTACAGGGATGCAGGCTTACATTAAGCCACATGTCTCGGGTGCTCCTGTCTCAGGTGAGTGAGACCAGCCAATCAGGGAGCTCTACACAGGCGTGGAGCCAATAGCGCTACCCTGAGAAGACGCTGAAATTGAAAACAGCAAATTGCAAGTGATGATTCGGTTGAGCGTTTACGTAGCCCAGAGAAATGGTGGCAATTTTTCAAGCGTCGTACCTTATCTATCTCTTTGGGGGGTAGGTGGATCAGGCTTCTTGCACCGTAGAGGTGCTATGGCTTGATAGTGACCGCTGCCCAAGGGGGCAAGTGGCACCTGTAAGGAAGGAGACAGCAGATTAAATAGGAGCAGATGGGGGGTGTCTAAACAGAGACACACAAAGAGAGCTGAGCATCAACTTGAAAGACAAGTCAGGGGGCAGTCTCAGACAGAGGCATGGTGCCGGCTAACTCGGGAATCCAAAACAAGCACAAAAGAACAGACTGATGGGGGAGGGCAGGAGGGACAGAACAGAGACAGAGGAGGACAGGGGGACAAAGGAAGATGATTAAGAATGAAAGTCAAGGGCAGGAGCCTTAGGCTCAAGACAGAGGCTACACAGATTTTACAATTCACTGAATTTTCTAAATCCATAGCAGTAAGCATGTAAACCCAGTACAGTCTTAAATAGGATAAAAAAATATATATTAACAAAGCCAGTAAAACTTTTTTACAAACTCAGTTCAAGGCAGTGTACAGAGTGAAAGCTTAATTGGGGAAAAATCATAGAGAAGTTTGCAGAGCTAGCACTGAATCAGTGCACATACAGTTGGAGGGAAACTGCAGCGGGGGGGAAATGGTAAGTTACTTTACACAGGCCGAGCAGAACAGGCTAAATTAAAATATATAAATTAGAAGCAGAGTACAGGGATGCGGGCTTACATTAAGCCACATGTCTTGGGTGCTCCTGTCTCAGGTGAGTGAGACCAGCCAATCAGGGAGTTCTACACAGGCGTGAAGCCAATAGCGCTACCCTGAGAAGGCGCTGAAATTTAAAACAGCAAATTGCAAGTGATGATCCGGTTCAGCGTTCACACAGCCCAGAGAAATCGTGGCAATTTTTCAAGCATCGTACCTTACCTATCTCTTTGTGGGGAGATGCACAAATGCACAGATACCTTCACAGGATTAGCCAGGTAGACCGCGTAGAGCGGTTTACACTGAGTGGCAACACCAGCACCTAGTGAAACTCATTGAAGCTGGCAAGGGTGATTATAGAGGAACAGCAGAAAACATTTCTTCATGGAAAGGGTGATGGAGGGTGGAATAGGCTACCAAGATAGGTAGTCTGCACAAAATACGTGGGTGATTCAGTCATGGGTGGACTAGTATGTGGGGCTGCTGAATACAATGATAAAACGGGAAAGGAGACAGGGGGAGTGATGTACCACTAGGGCCCTCCCAAAATCAGTGTTAGATTGGTAGGGCTGGGCAGACTCCATAGACTGCGAGACTTTTATGCCAGCAGCATCTGTTTCTGTGTAAAATATGGTATAGATGAAGCTAACTGTGGAAGCCTCCCATGAAGGAGCTATGGTTAGCACAGGGCATCAAGGGAGGGTAGAAGGACTTTTTTCGATAAGTCAGGGAATAGAGGAAGTGCAGAGAACATATAGTGAAGATAAAGTGGGGAAGGGAGTGGGTGAAAAAAGGGAGAGGAACAAGCGGAAGTACTAAATGAATATTTTTACTCCGTTTTCCCAAAGGAGAAGGATGGTCCCCTACCATTATGGACTGGGGGGGGTGGAAGGGGAGGAAATGACTGATGGAATGATCGGGGGGAGTGGAGTGCCAGAGGGTCCGAGGGCATTAAGGGTGGACAAGACACCAGGTCCTGATGTCATCCACTCCAGGATGCTGAGGGAGATGGCGGAGGTGTTGGCCAAGCCGTTGGCGGACCTGTTCAGCAACTCCTTGGGCATGGGGTGGGTGCCTTAGGGCTGGTGGGTGACCCATGTGGTGCCCATACACAAGAGTGGCCCTAGGGATGAGCCAGGAAATTATCGGCCTGTCAGTCTCACTTCCATAGTTGGTAAACTTATGGAGATGATACTGAAGGAGAGGCTGGTGTTGTTCCTCGAGGGTAATGACCTCCAGAATGGGCTGCAGCATGGGTTAGTCTTGGGGAGGTTTTGTCAGACCAGTCTAATAGAATATTATGACTGAGTAACAAGAGAGCTGGATATGGGTCATGCTCTAGATGTCCTGTACTTGGACTTCAGCAAGGCCTTCGATTCAGTGCCTCATGGGAGGCTGGGGGAAGCTGACTGCTGCGGGGATGGGGAAGCAACTGACAAACTGGATAAGGAACTGGCTGCAGGGGAGGCTGCAATGGGTGGTGGTAGTGGTGGTGGTGGGGAGCTCTCGACACTTAGACCAGTGATGAGCGGTGTGCCGCATGGCTCAGTGCTGGGCCTGGTGCTATTTGGGCTCTTTATCTCAGATATTGCACACAGAGTTGGGAGCAGGGTTAGTCTGTTCGCAGATGATACCAAAATAGGGGCAGTGATGGATGAAGAGGATGGATGGAAACAACTACGAGGGGACCTAACCAAACTGGAGGTATGGTTGGAGAAGTGGCAGCTAGGATTCAATGAGAAAAAGTGCAAAGAACCCAAGGAGGGACTATTGGTTGAGAGGGGTGAGGCTGGGGATCACTGAGGAAGAGAAGGACCTAGGGGTGTTGGTAACAGGGAGCAAGAACAACTGCCCAGTGCAGGAAAGCAGCAACTAAGGCGAACAGGATGCTGGGCTGTATCACAAGGGGTTTCTCGTCCAGGCACAGGGAGATGATCCTGCCCCTCTACAGATCTTTGGTCAGGCTGCACTTGGAGTACTGTGTACAGTACTGGTGGCCGTATCTGAAAAAGGATATTAATTTATTGGAAGGTGTGCAATGGAGGGCAACAAAAGTGTTACAGGAGATGAAGGGCAAGGCCTATGAGGAAAGGATGAATGAGCTGAATATGTACACGCTGGAGGAGAGGAGGGATATGATTGAAAAGTTCAAGTATTTGAGGGGGACAAACAAAGCTAGCACTGAAGGGGTGTTTAAACTGAGGAAAGCTAGGGACATGAGGAAGCACCGTTTAAGAGTGGAGGGTGAAATATTTAGGAGGGAGATGAGGAGGCACTATTTCATAGAGAGGGTGGTGTCTAAATGGAACGCTGTACCAGAGGGGGGTGGTATCATGTAAGACAGTAGGAACATAGCATGAGGGAGGGTCTCGTTGGAGGGGGCTGAAGCCGTCATGGTAATGTCAGATGTGGAGCGGGTTGGGGTAGCTGCAGTCTAGGGGGCTAGCTGCACACTTGGGCAGACATTGATGGACTGGGTGGTCTGTTTCTGCTGGCAAACTCGTATGTTCGTATGCAAGAGATTTAGGCATCATTATAAATAGTAACTTGAAAACATCTAGTCACTGTAGCAAAGTACATGGGAGAGAGCGTACTGATACTGGGTTGTATCGGGTGAGGATTCACAAACAGTGAAAAAATGATGACGCCACTGTACTGGTCACTGGTCTGGCCGCATCTGGAGTAATGTGTGAAATTATAGAATCCCCTCACCTAAAGAAGCATAGCAAGGATGATTCAAATACAATGGGAAAATTACAAGGAGAAACTAGATTCTGGAAATGGGGGTTGGAGACAGGATACACACCGTCAAATTTGTGTAGGCTATATCCACGTTGACATAAGTGACCTATTCAGACTAAAGCAGTAGAACACCTGAGGGTACAGTCTCTGATAAGAGGAAAGTTTAGAAACCATAAGGAAGTATTTTTATATTCATTCTGTTTGTCTTCCTCACCAGAGCTGCCACCCTCAGCCTGGTCATTTCCCAGCCTCATCCTTCCATTCTCTGTCATGTACTCATCTTCATGATGTCTATGGTGTCCCTGGGCTCTGGTGGATTCCATCGAGCAGCTTACCCTCCAGTATATTGAAGGTAGAATCTAGTGGGCAGCTGGGTCAGTGGGATCCAAGAGGGCTGGCATCAAGCTGCTGCTCTACTGGTGGTTTCCCTCCTTATGGTTCCGCAACACTCTGCACAAGGACACTGGTTGTCATGCACATGCTACTGCATGCTCCTTTTACGGTGTCGGTGTCCTCCCTTCTGAGCTGCTCCTATTGCTGTACTACCACCTCTGGTTATTCAGGTGGCAGTATTGATGCAGGGCCTGCTGCCCTCCCTCTCTGGACAAGAAGTGTCCTCTGGGGCGCTTGATCCTCCTCCTCACTCTGGGCCTCCAACATGCCGTGCCAGTTCCTTAACCCAGGTTATGGGCAGAGTCTCTGCTGCTGTGCCGGGAGGAGGTATTTAAGCAATAAGGCACAACAGGATGTGAGTAATTGGGGATTTACCCACGCCTTGTGTGGTGTGTTACGAGGCTCAGCCAAGTGATTTAACCACACAAGAAGTGGGTAAATCTCCCAATAACTCGCACCCTGGAGTGCCTTGTTGTGATTATACAGTGGACCCATTTAAAATGTTTTTGTGTGTGTATATATATATATATATATATATATATATACATACATATATATATATATATGCCACTCCTCAGCCATAGGTTATGCAGGATTTACCCACTATCATGTGACATGTTTTGACCAATGAGGTTACAGGATTTTCATACACCATTGTATAATTATTTACTGAGAGGATGATAAACCACTGTAGCAGACTACCAGTGGAGTTGGTTAATGCTGGATCCATCTCAGACTTCCAATATGAAATGGGACAGGCACAAAGGAATAATTGGGAATTAACGGGATTACGCTAGTACTAAGAGGGAACTAGCAACTGTCAGTAAGAAACTGGGCAGACCAGATGGATGAAACTCGTACTGGTCCTTAGGTGGGAACAGTCATCACAAAGTGGCCCCAATGTGCACTACGTATGCATAAACAGTTTCGTTTACTTAATGTTCATTGTAGTTTATAAAATGGGCAATGGATTTTGAGCAGTCTGATTGGTTGTTAGCTGTGCGTTAGAAGTGTCTAATACACGGCTCAAACTAGTCCTGCCTACCAAGACTCCATACTTGCTTGAAATCCTTGAGCCATAGAATTTTAAAAAGTGAAAAAAAAATTCCACCTCAAAATAAGGTAAACAGTTCTGAAAAGTAGCAAAACCCTGCGTTATCTTACAGGAAAATACTTTATTGTTCTCAATCTTATTTTGTGGTTTCTTACATACTGATCAGTCAGCCACTCGCTGTCCTTGCCTGCCTCAACCAGTCTTCTGCTCGTCATTCTCCCAGTCATTACACACACTGAAAGGACTCTTCAAAGGCAGTCGAGCAGCTGCAGATTAAACAGACACTGCAGCAGTCGGGTGCTGGTGGGATTTTTTTGTTTTTTAGCAGATGTTGCGCTCGTATCTTGCGCTTCACCCGACAGACTGGCACACGCGTTTGCTCACTCTTTACTGGCTGCATCCTCATCAGACCTTACCATCCAACTGGACAAATGTAAAAAGAAAATTAATAAAATAGTACACTAACATGCTGCTGTGTATCTGGGGATCAGGATGTGCGTGTATTTGGGGGCAAGATTTTGTAGTGGACACCTGGTAACCATAGCAATTATCTTCAACTACTGTGACCATAGTGGGCCATCACAGAGCAAAGTGTGGTTCTTCTCTCTGGTCACCTGGCTGCCAGTGTCTCCACCTGCTGGTCCACACAGCACAAGTGCCCTCCACATCTGCCTCTCCACCTCTTCCAGTGGAGCTGCCACCACCACAGCTGATGATAGGTGCTCTGATCAAGGAGGTCCATTTGGCCAAAGGCTTGCCGGGCCAGTTATTAGTGAGGATCACCCCTGAAGCGGATATCTGGGAGGTCAGTGGTAAAAAATGGTCAAGGGTCATTTATGAGAAGTCCTCTGACTCTTCTGGAACAACACAGTTGAGGAACTGATTATCAGGCATGGGCAGGTGTCCTTTTGGGTGCTTCTGTGACTCACCTCACGTCTGTCCCTCTTGAACCAGTCAAAAAAAGGGCCAAGTACCCCTTTCAGACTGGGATGAATCCCCAAGGATTTTCTTCCCTGTTGCTGAGGCCATTTTGGGACTGGCCCTGGATCTTTTGCAGAATACAGCATCCTGCCTGGCATTGTCTGCCCGTATGGTCTGCAGGTGCGCATTTCCTATGGGATGTCTCTCAGGGTTCTTGGACCATCCCTCTGTGGAGGGGTTGGTCATGGATTCGGTGTTTCGCAGGTCAAGGGTCTGGACCACCTGTCCCCTCTGGTGTGTGAACCACTTTCACTGTGCGCCTTCTGCTGATATTGGCTATGCTCATGGGCAAGCCTTTCGAGCTAGTGCACAGGTGTGAGATGTCACACCTGTCATGGAAGGTGGCCTTCCTGGTGACCATTATGTCAGTCAGAACGCTTTGGGAGGTCCAAGCAATATCAGTGGAGTCTCCTTACCCAGTCATACACAAGGACAAAGTTGTCCTTTGCCCCAACCTGAAGTTCCTCCAGAAGGTTGTATTGTAATTTCACCAATTACAATACAAATTAAGCAGGCGATTAATTTACCGGTATACTTTACCAGCCCTTCTTTGGAGGCCAATCACAGGCTCCATAGCCTAGACTTGCGGAGAGCATTCTCTGATTATGTGGATCACAGGGCTGTTTTTTGGGGACAGGCTTGCCAACTGTTTGTCACTTCCTGCCCACCCTCCCTGGCCCCGACCCGACCTCTATTAAATCGTTTAACCCCGCCCTAATTACTCACACCGTCCATCTATAGGCTGCTACCGTCCTTCATCTCCGTGGTCCCCAGTCTTGGCCATTTTAAGACTGGTCTCAAGAACCTCCTCCTTGATTCCATGGCTTGTGGCTGTTATTGATACTCCTCCCCGCTCTCAATCTCTAAAGGAGGACTACTATAAACAGTTCTAGTGCTAGTGCAGTATGAAAACCCAGAGAAGTAATGACAAATGTTTTGCTTATCCAATGACTACATCCTCAGGTCCTACAATTCTCACTGTATATAAAATCTCACTATATAAAATCTCACTGTATATAAACCCTGACTCCGGGACTCAGTTAATGATCCTTCAAAACTGTAATCTGCCATATTTCACATCTATGACCTAGGGTCTTCTCGAAGATCCTGGATGCTGTAACCCAACAATGTATATACCCCATAGCTGTATGATCTATGTATAATACTGTTTAATGTAATGTTTTGTGCTTTCTTGTATTGACGTGGAGCCTTTGCAAAGGAGTCTGACTCAAACGATTATAATTCTGATTTCTCTTCAATAAACAATAAACTAGTGTAAGCCTAAGCCTTAATAGGGAGACGTGTTGTCCTCACTTGGAGTTGACAGCTACATTCCGGCATGCTTATTCCATGTATTCTCAGTATTTGCTGACCCACTGAGTAAACGGAAAGCACAACTGTGGGTTCTCCTACGAGCCTCTGCATAAGCCAAACATAACTCAGTTGTTCCTCCTGAAGCAGTAAACCACCCTGGCTACCTTACCCACAGACCTCAGGACAACTACTGTCCTACCCCTTCAGTAACCGCAGTCTAGTCTATCACCTTCTGTACTCTTTGGCAACTATAGCCACATCTAACTCACTCTGCCTGAACCATAAAACCTTCCCTACCTACTGCCCCCGGGGCAAACACCTGGCCTGCCCATTCGGTAATTAGACCCTCCCTGTTCCCCTTGTACTGTTACCCCCATACTAAAGTAGCCCACACTGGCCTTCCCTCACCAAACAGGGCACAAATACCCTCCCAGCGCCTGCTGCTGTGTTGACCCCCTGCCTTCTGTGTACTCACCAAAATAAAAATTAAATAAAAATTATCACTGTCACTCTCCTTGCATTCCTCTATCTGCTGCTGGCTGACATGCAGCTAGAAGCTCCTCTCCCACCCCACTCCACTTGCATGGGCATGGCGGCATGCTGAAGGCTACTGAGGTAACTTCGTCGATGGGATTACACCTTGCGGTCCCCTTGCCAGCAGACCCAATGATGATTCAAATACAAGCTTCCAACATGGGAAATAGCTCTCTTTACACCCCTGGTGTTAACCTCCCTCGGTTTTAAGCTGCCCTATTCCAGCAAACTAAAACCCTATAAAAAGAAGTTCTGTATTACTATCATAATCACTACAAGGAAAGCTATACTAATGCTGCTGCTTCTATCTGGAAATTTGCATCCTAACCCTGGACCACCAAATCTTGCTGGGCCTGGTGACGATAAAGCAAGGGGCCTAAAAATAGCAGCCATGAAATATCTGCAGCATCCTAGCCAAATTTGAACAATTGCAGGCCTGGGTGGTCCTGCACAGCCCTGATGTCATCTGTCTTACAGCAACCTGGTTAACCGATAAAGTAAGGAACGCAGAGGTTGCGCTTCCATGGTACCGGTCCTTTCGTAATGACAGAAAAGGCAAAAGAGTTGGGGCTGCCTCATCTACATCAGAGACTCGCTAAAGGGCACCATGCTCCCCATAACTAGCAGGGCAGACGACCACAAACTGCTTGCCGTCAAAATTCTGCTTAGCCACTGGAGCAAATCCCTAGTTGTTGCCTCAGTATAACTCCCACCCAAAAAAGCCTGTGTGGGCCTTGTCGAAGACTTGGGTGCTCTGGCTAACCTAAATAAGGATAGTGAGCTTATCATCACTGGAGATTTTAATATCAACTGACTGAGCAAAGGAGTCAGCCCCTCAGAGGGATGCTGTGGCTAACCTATATCTTATGCAGTTAGTTACAGACCCCACTAGAAACTAGGAAGATCTACAAAACAGGAAACGATACCCTTATCGATTGGATACTCTCTAGCTCACCCTCCAGGATTACAGAAATTTTGGTGCAGCCAGATACCTTGAGTGATCACTTGCCAGTTACTCTTAGGTGGTTAAACAAATAAACCCCCTTCCCCTCCAGTCATGGTAGAAAGCAGGGTCCTCCAAAGAGGGCAGCTGGGCTCCCTCAGAGCAACCCTATCACACATGAATTGGTCACCAATCGACACACTGCCAGATCTTGACCTTGCTCTAAAATTCTTTGCTGATAACTTCAACATTATCTGTGACAAATCTGCACCGGTCAAGAAGAGGAAAGTACGGGGTCACAAGTGTGGGTGGGTCACAGATGAACTCCTAGCGCTCATGAGGGAAATGTATAACCTCTGGGCAAAGACTAGGGCCAGTGGAGATAGGAAGGACCTCGACAAGTACAGGGTGCTAAGAAATAGGTATACACAACTCATCAGGCAAGCCAAAGCCAGCTATCATAAGGACCAACTGTAAATGTGCTGGGGTGATGCAAAGAGGTTTTGGGAAAACATAAAAGATCTTCTAGGATAAGATGAAAAGAAATACCTGTGACGCTTGGCCAGCTGGTTATGATTATTGTATGATATTTGTAATATAAAAATGTAACATATGATTGTCTCTCATAAGACAGCCCCGGTTTCAGTGAAGCTGCAGAATATATAAACTGATCAGGAACCATTTAATTAACTGACTTCCTTTAGAATTGCATTTTATTACCTTTTTATGACATGACTAGGCTTTTTTGAAGTGCAAACCAAATGTGACTTTATGACTTCAGAAACAGGACGTTATTAGGCTGATTCCTGTTAGCTTTTTAACACATTGGTGCCAGTGTGGGATTGTTAAGTTCAAAGGAAATGTTTAATGAGCCGGACCGGTGGTACTGAGGGTTGAGGTGCTGGATGCCACACCTCGCTTCATGCCGGCAACCCGGGTTGGCGATGAACTTGACGCGGAGGGTGGCAGGGAAGAGAGGGATTGAGCGCCCAACAGCAGTTCTTCCCCTCTGGGGAGAGTTGCAGGTCTGTCCTGCTGCCATATCGCCATTTGCTGGGTGAACCCGGGATTGGCGACACAGATCAGGACACAGAGAGGGAGGGGCAGCACCAGCCGAGAGCCCGGGTGGGAGTTGCATCTAGACGCATGCCTCCTCATTGGCTCTTCCAATGTGCCGGCGACTGCAGGGAATAGGGGCTCACCAGAATAGGAGGAAAATGGAGCCCGTCACTCCTAGGTGACGACTCCTCTGAAGCCAGACCGCGTCACCGGCGCATACTCCACTGTGTCCCGCTTGCTCTACCGTTGTGAGGGGGGAAGGTTTGGGGAGACCTTTCCCTGCCCTGCCCAGGGGGTATACTGGGTTATCTGAGGGCTCTCTGAGTGGATGGACACTCTAGGAGCATACTCCTGGGGGCACCATGGGATGTTGTAGAAGGCTACTTTTGGTGTCTGAAAGAGTGGAGGGATGGTGCAGGAAGAAGGATAAACATAAGGTAAAAAAAAAAAAGGAAATGTGTAATTAAGGAGTTACATATAGGAAATGTGTTTTTTCTTCTGATGGCACCTTATTTAAAATACCTCCTGATAGGAAATCATTTTTTGTAATTTTATATTATAAAAGGAGGAGCTAGATGACTCACAGAAGGGGTGTGGAGACAGAGTTTAAACTGATACTTGTGTCTGAAATGTTGATCTATCATCTTGGGACTCTAGAGAGACACAGCTCTCAGATCTAACTGTAAGACGCACTTCCAGAGGTAATACCTTAGATAGCAAAAATCTAAATGTATTGTGGTAGGAGATTTGCTTTGTAACGTTCCCCTGTTCTTTTATACGATTGTGAGCTCTTTGATATATTGTTCTGTGTTTACATTTTTAATATTTTTATCATCTTTTAGTAAAGTACATTTTCTTAAGATGCTGCCTGGGTGTGTCTTCCAAGTTCTTTTTGCATGCGATGTATACGTGGTTAAGTCTGACAGCTGTTTGAAGGGCTTGATGGTGTCCCCAAACTGGGAAGAAGTAAGTGGGGTGATGGAAAGAGGTTCTGGGAAAACATAAAATATCTTCTAGGAAAAGATAAAAAGAAACACCCACAAATGATCAACATCAAGGGGACTGCTACCTCTAATCCTCTTAGTATAGCTGAGTGATTTAACGCTTCATTCTCTGACCTTAGCTCTGTCCTTCCCCCAGACTACCTGAATAAGTCTGCAGCACTACCCGACAGCAACCCTTGCACGGCCAACCACCCAGCCTTCTACTTAAAGAGGATCACTACCAAGGAGGCATTGTCCTATGTAAGAAAAGTCCTGGGGAAAGCAAGGATAGGTAGCGATGGAGTTGACATGATAGTGGTAGCCCGAGTCCTTGACGACATTATAGTCCCTATAAACACATGGTTCAATAAATCTCTCAGCGTTGCCGCCTTCCTCTCGGTTTGGAAACTCTCCCTGGTGACCCGTTTTCAAAAATGTGGACGGTCCATCATGGCCAACTACAGGCCTATCTCAGTGCTCTCTCCTTTATCCAAAGCTCTCGGAAGGATCGTGGCGGACTAACTCACTGATTGTCTCCATAAATACCAGCTGCAGTGTCCCCAGCAGCATGGTTTCAGGAAAAACCACAGTACTGCCTCAGCCGTCGTTGAATACACGGACTATGTGCACAGGGCACTGGATGAAGGCAAACTAGTTGGTTCTGTCTTTATTGATTTAACATATGCCTTCGACACTGTTAACCACCCCCTCCTCCTGGTACAACTACAGACCCTGGAAGTGGCCCCAGATGCGGTGCAGTGGTTCTGAAATTAGCTGCCAAACAGATCACAGAAAGTTAAGATTGGTCATGTCACCTCTGAATCTAAAGAGGTGTCACTGGGAGTGCCCCAGGGATCCATACTGGGGCCTCTTCTTTTCAGTCTTTTTCTTAATTCCCTCCCAAAGGCCTGTGATACCAAAATAATTCTCTATGCTGATGATGTTGTCATTCTCAGCAGCAATACCCACATAGAAGCGTTGCAATGGGAGTTACAGTCCTCCTTCCACCAGTTGAAAAGTTGGTTCAGCGCACATAAGCTCCTCCTAAACTACAAAAAAACTAAGACCATGCTTCTATCCAACCCAGAGCTCAAGAAAAGATTCCCCATCCTTGACATCAACAGCAACGACAAGGTCCCGTTGGAACAGGTCCACAGCTTCAAATACCTGGTGGTTACCATCGATGGCACACTATTGTTTGGGCAGCACATTGACTTGGTGGGCAAGGCTGTAAACACCAAGCTTGGAGTTCTATATAGGCACCGAAAAAATCTCACACCCAAGGCGCTCCGTCTTTCAGTCACTAGCTCAGTCCTATTAGTCATAGACTATGGGTTGGTAGTTTATGGTGCGGCCACAGACGTGACACTAAAGCAAGTGATCACCACCCTAAATAAGGCATGCAGACTCATCACCACAGCAGATCGCCTAACCCACACCTACACACTATATACTTTGGCAAGCTGGTTACCCCTTGAAAACAGAATAAAGTTCCAAACCTGTCTCCTGGGTAAGAAGGCGCTGCTGGCGAGGGCCCCCCCCCGCATCTCTGCACTCCTGTCCTACACAAGTTCTAAGTATGAAACTAGATGCAGCACACAAGGTGCCCTTGCTGTCCCATTCCGGATAACGACACTCAGACAGAGGTCCTTCTCCTGTAGAGCCCCTCTCTGGCTCAGCAAGACAGTGGGGGTCTTGCAGAACACAACAAGTTTGCCTGCCTTTACTGTAAATCGAGAAGCTCCTGTGATTGCAGAGTTGCAGAGTAGGCACTTGAAGGTCTTCCAGCTAACCCCCCCGTCCCTAAATCTGTTCCTGATCTGGGACTGTTCCTCTGCTATAATTAAATTCTCTTCTGTCTCTTGAAATTCCCCCACTCCAGTTTCTCCACCCACTCCCCTTACTGCCCTTCCCTTTTACTAGCCACAACCTTGCTACACTCCTATCATCTTGTTTCTCTTCCCCCGCACTCCTTCTACTGCCTCTTCCTTGACCCCTCCCCCCCACTTTAGCCCCCGTCACCTTTCTGCCTTTGTCCGCCTTGCTACCCCTCACCATTTTCTCAATGATGACAAGGCCTCGCTTGAGGCTGCTTTCCCCTCTCCCCTAAACTAAATGCAATTCTGTAATTTTTATTGATGTGCACTACCTCAGATTTCACTTACTTCCTAGATAACTTGCTAATCTTTTTTTTTTTTTTTATGTCTTGAAATTTGCTCTGTATGTGCTCTTTTGTGGTAAACAAATCATCCTGTATTGTGTTGTACTAAGTTGTTCTTGGCTCAATATACCAAGTCTTTTTTTTTTTTTTGTTTAACTGACATGGAACCTTTGTAAAAGAGATCTTGCTCAAAGGTTGTATCTGAAACAACAAATAAATATGCTAAACCCACACCTGGCAAACTGGCAGCAGAGTGGATGATTTGCAGGTTGATCACATCCTGCATCGACCTCTACTATAGTTTCATGGTGTGGAGCCTCCCATAGGGTTTAGGGCTCATTCCACTAGACATACCGCTGGCTTGGTGACTGCTTTCAGGGACATCCCTATCCCGGAAGTCTGCAGGGCTGCTACCTGGAAGTCAGCACACGCTTTCATTTCCCACTGCTGCATCAACCTTGAGTCATGCTGATATGTGGGTTTTGGGACCTTGGTTCTCCAGTCTCTCTTTGCCACGTGGGGGATGCATGCTTTGCCCCCTCCTCTCAGAGAACTGTTAGGAGTCTGTCAGAGTGTGGCTAGTGAACTGTATTCAGACCCATAAAAATATAGGTTACTCACTTGTAACTGTAGCTCTAGGAGTGGTATGTGGTTCATATCCACATAACCCACCTGACCTCCCCTGGCAAGTGGCACACGGATTCCAGTTTCCATTGTGCAAATGTCTGACGTCAGGGTAGGGGGATATACCGCTTGGGTGGTGGGAGGATCTTAGCTTAGACATCTGTCCAAACAGACTGCTCCAGTGGAACTGCCAGAGTGTGGATGTTAACCATATTCTACTCCCAGAACTATGGTCAAGGCCCCAATTTTTCTGTGGCAGTTTGGGTCTTAATTCTGTGGCAACTCTCCCTGTTGCTACAGAATTTCTGCGGCATTAGTTTCCTATTTCTGCAGAAATTCTGTGGCAGCAGTTGGGGGTTAAGTAGTAGTCAGCAACCCCCAGCCAGGTAGGGGAAAAATGTTAGTTTTGGGGCTGGGACCTACAAACAAGAGAAGGCTGTCAATTAACTTTTTTTTTTTTTTTTAAATTATGTATTTTTGCTTCTCCACGTCACGAGGATCTGCCTGGTCATGGACCCCTTGTACCCCCACTTTCATTAGGCCTTGACTCCAGACACCCCCAGCTTACCCCCTCGGGGTGGGGTCACGACACCTAGGGGTATCAGTGTCACAATTTATGGGACTAGAATTGTGGAGCCGGCCCTGAAAGCTGATTAGGGCAGGCTTCATAGAGGTGGGTGCGAGCTGTATTTTTCTTGTTTTTTCCCAGAGGGGTGGAGACATGCAAGGACGACCTGCGTCTGTCCTGCCCCTCTAACTCTTTCGGACACCGGCGCTAGCGATTCATCCCAGCCTCGGCTAGGAGTCCTTGCGCGCTGGACATTCTCCCCAACTCTCCCCCGAAGAAGGAGAGCAGCTCAGAGGCGCTCGATCCTTCTTCCCTGGCAAGCCCTCCAGTTCCCCAGGTCTGTTCCTGAACCGGGTTGCTGGCCATGGCCGAAATCCAACTGCTGCGCTGACGGGCCAGCCACCTTTTTTTTTTCCCATGAGACAGACACTAAGCTGAAACCTTGCTTACAGGTGTGACCTGGGAGCACAAGGAAGTTAAGTGACTTGCTCAGGGTCGCACAGTATGCAAGTGGGGACTGTGGGAGTTGAACCCAGGTCTCCAGGTTTGCAGCTCAGAGCTTTAAACCACTGCGCTATACTGCCACCTTATGAGTTCTTAGTATTAGAAAGTAAAAATTTTTGTTTTTAAATTCCACAGACTTTCCAAAAACATTCTGCAGAATTTAATATAAACTGCAGAATAGTTTTATGAGGTTTATATGATCCATGGAATAACCAAAGAGTATATGATCCATGGAATACTTTTCTTTGGTCAGAGTCAATGTAACCTGCAGATTTGTTTTACTTAAAATTTATAGTGACTCTGTAGTTTTTTCCATTTATTATGTTTTATGTGCTCATCTGCTGGCCCCCGTTGGTCCGATCTACACACGCTCAGCCACACCACATGTCCTGGGACTTGCCTCACTCCCAGCTTACCCCCAGGAGTGGGGCCATGGGAGGGGGGGCCCTTTCACCAATGGAGACTGAAGAGAATGGGAGCGAGGGCCTGGTTGGTGGCGTGGGGAAGACGTCATTGTGTGATGGCAGAACCTCTATTTTCTGTTTCCTCCCTGGGAGGCGTGTCGTGCAGTGATGTTGGGGCGGCACACTGAATGTCTGACACACCTTCCAAACGTAGTCATCTCTAGCTTTCGCACCCCAGCTTACCACAAGAGGTTACCCACATTCTGGTGACTCCCCCGGCGGAGGAGAGCAGCTCATAGGATGCTTGATCCTCCTCCCCCTCTCCCAGGACAGCCCTCCAACTTCCCAGGTTTGTTCCTGAATCCGGGTCATCAGGGTTGTGAGCATTAGCAGTACTGTAGTTCCGGTGGGTCAGCTAAATACTGACTCTTCACTATAAACTGCGGAATAATATTCTGCATTTCATGTAAACTGCGAAATAGTTTCTGCAGATCATGTAAACCGCAGAATAATTTTCCACAGTTAATGTAAACAGTGGAATAATATTCCTTAGTTAATGGATTACATCTAAATAAACACAGTGTAAAAATGTTGGGGAACTTAACTAGGGAAAAAATGGAATCCATTCATTTAAACGGATTATGAAGGGGGAAGGGGTACAAATATCACGTACGCCCCCAGTGAAAATTCTACATAAGCCCGTATTCAACCGTATAATAGTGAAAAGAAATCCTCAATAAAATGCTTACTAATTAATGTTAGAAGCCTGCAAAACAAGTTTACTGAATTTCAGGGAATATTGCATAAGACCAGAATCAATATTACTTTATTAATGGAAACCTGGCTAGATAACAAGGATGATTGGGGCAAAGGCATTAATGGATATTCTATCATTAGGCTGGACAGAAAGCATAAAAAAGGAGAAGGGATAGCTGTTTACTTAGCTAAAGATCTAATATATATACGGATATAACCACAAAAATTAAAATAAATAGCAAAACGGAGACAATTTGGTTACAATTAAAAAAATTGGTTAAATAATGATTTAATTCTAGGTTTATGTTACAGACCCCCTGACTCTTCTCTTGACATACAATGTGTAATAATGGAAGAAATTGTGCATGCAACGGAATTAGGGAACTTAATATTAACAGGCGACTTCAACTTTGCTGATATAGATTGGCTAAATCGCGAAGGAAGAACAAAACCTAGCAGAGAATTTTTAGAATTCTGTATTGAAAATAATCTTATGCAACATGTATCTACACCTACTAGACTAAGTAATATATTAGACCTAGTCCTAATTAGTGAAGACATATATATGACTAAATATGATACCATTGCCCCAATAGGTAACAGCGACCATGCATCAGTTCAGTTTCATTTTGACACATTTGCCTATGAAATTAAGGGATGTACTGAACTCTATCTTTATAAAATTGCCAATATTAATGAAATAAATAAAAAGTTATTAAACATTGACTGGCAACATGTTGAACAACAAATCGATTAATGAGAGCTGGGATTATATTAAAGATATTATACACTCCGCTATGGCTCAGCATGTTTAACGCATAAAAAAATATAATAAAAGGGGCAGAAAACCAATATGGCTGAAGTAGGGTTTTTGCAAACTAACAAAAAAGAAGCATAAAGCATATGGACAGTACAAGAGAAGTAACTTGACATAAATTGGAGAAAGTTCAAAGTATTACAAAAAAATGTAAAGATCAAAAAGGAATTTGAGGTCAATTTGGCAAAATCAGCTAAAAAAATCAAACAGTAAACCATTTAACAGCTACATAAATTCTTTAAAAAAAAAAATAAAATAATGAGCTAGCCCCAAATAAAATTGAGGAAAAAAATTTGACAGATCCATTGGAAATAGCATACCCATTCCATCAATATTTTAGCTCAGTATACAGCAAAGAAAGACCCACACACTTGAATAACCAAATTGAAATGGAGGGTGACACGTATTGTTTCTCAAATTAAGAAATTATAGCTCAAATTGATTTGATTAAAAAATCATGGCGCTCTAGGTCCTGATATTACCTCAAACATGCTAAAATTAATGAAGCAACACATCTGGATTCCTCTGAAAATATTATTTGAGAAATCTTTAAATTCCGGACATGTCCCTGCTAAATGGAAATCTTCCAGTATCATCCTGGTACACAAGAATGGAAGTAAAACAAGCACTGCAAACTATAGACCTATTAGCCTTACATGTAAGATTCTGGAAAGGTTGATTAAAGTTAGAATATCGGACAAACTTGGTGAATTTCCAGTGTTTGACTGTTATAAATGTGGTTTCATAAAGGGTGCTCTTGTAGTACTACTATGTTTTGCTTTTATGACAAAACAAACATCTAAATGAGGGAAAGTCAATGGACGTGATACTGTTTGATTTCAGAAAGGCATTTGACCTGGTCCCACACAGAGTCACTATTAAAAAATTAAAAAACTGGAGAAGTGGGGTATAAATAAACATATAGTATGATGGGTACAAAATTGGCTGAAGGAGAGAACACAGAGTGTATATGAGGCTTCTTATCTGAAAAAGGAAAATGATCTGTGGGGTACCCCAGGGCTCTGTTCAGGGCCGTATAATTTTTCAGATATTTATAGCCGATTTAGATTAAACAGTTAACAATGAAATTAAATATGCTGATGACACTAAGCTTGGAGGCTCATGTGATAATCCTGAAGATATTCAGTCAATACAAAAAGACATAGATACCATAGTTGCTTGGACACTTAAGTGGGGAATGTCCTTGAATACTGATGTGTAGGGTTATACATTTAGGTAAAAAAGATCAGCAACATACATACACATTATACAATAAAATAATTAATCAAAAAATATATGAAAAGGATCTGTGCATTGTGGTTGATGACAAGCTAGAATTCAAACAATGTTCCAGCATTACAGCTAAAGCAAATAGAACAGCACTGGCTATTAAAAGAAATATTAAAAGCAGATTGCCCACAGTACTATTACCTTTGTATTTGTCATATGTTAGACCCCAAATGGATTATGGTAGCCAACTATGGAACCCATGCACAAGGAATGAAATTAACAGATTGGAGAAGGTACAGCAGACATTCACAAAATCATTCAAAACATTGAAAGCCTACACCTACGAAGAAAAATTGAAACATTTGGGATTACTCAGTCTTGAACTAAGAAGAAGGGGGGGACTTGATGTTTTACTATGACATCATGAACGACCCCACTTTAATGGCTGAATTAAACATTGTCTATAAACCTGATCACTTTGATAGACAGGGTCATCCTTTACAGGTTAAATTGCAAAAGTACACATCTAAGAAACTGAAATTCTTCTACACAGTAAGATCCACAAATGTATGGAATAGACTGCCTGAAAAAATTGTAATGAGTAAAAATAAACATCTTTTAAAAGAAATCTTGACAGACATAAAAGTAATGGGGACAACTTGGATTCTAGGGACATTGGATATGTTGTTCATCCACACTATCTGGCAGGTTCCTTGCCGCTTTAAATCTTGCCGGAAGGTCTTCAGGCTGGCTCCTCCCACCCACCTGGGTGGTAAAACTCTCAGCTCCGCCCCATGACGCCAGATCTTCCTTACTGCTTGGAAGCTCAGGTTCCCTCCTTAGCGCTCTGCGTGATAGACTGGATCCTAATTCTTCGGTTCGCCTGAAACTCATTTTAAAATTTTCAAGACTTGGATCATCTTTCTCCCTCGCGGCTGCGATGGACAAATCAACTCCAGGATTTCGGCGGTGCCCTTGTGGGCAGAAGATGTCCAGGACAGACCTGCACTCCACGTGCGTCTACTGCCTCGGCCTAGAACACGACCCGCAGGCCTGCGAGTCATGCCGTTTATTTTCGGCCAGTGTCCTGGAGGACTGCGCTGCCTGGTTACAGCTGGGGCGCCCCGAGAAGCGCTACCCGCTGGTTAAGTCGAAGGAGGCCCGTTGGGCGGTTACCGTGGCGGCTGGCTCGGCTGAGCAACTCGAGCAGATGATTGCCCTCGAGGAAGAGGTGGCCCAGGCTGCATCATCCTCTTATTCGGTCGCGGCATTTATCCCACTCTCTCTGAGTACCTCATATTCAGCTTCGTTCAAGGAGCTTTGCCAATCCGTCTCCACGAAGGGAGAGGGGCCATTGGGACATTCCTATCGGTCCAAAAAGAAGGACTCAAAGAGTAAGTCCCATCGTTGGCGTTCGTGGGAGCGGGAGAGGTCTCCTTCCCCGGACAACCGACTGTCGACTTTGGTCGAGGTTGCGGCTAAGGCTGCTGGTTTCATGGCGTCCCTGTCAGGCCAGCCAGCTGAGACACCAGTTGACGTGGTAAAGATTTTTCTCGACCCGTCGGACAGGCTGTCAGCTGGTGAGGCCGACAACCCTTCTTCACTGGTTCCCTCAGTGGAGACCGAGGATCTGCCTGCGCCCCCGGTGCAGCAGTCCCTGGATAAGGCTTTCGAGCCGAGGGAAGAGCGGATGTCCCCCGCTCCTTCCCAAACCTGTCCTTGCAAACACCGAGGACCTCGGTCTCGGACTTTATCGGTCCAGCCGATCGCGTCGACATCGGCGGTCTCGGCACCGAGGTAAGCAGCGCCGCCGCTCATCCTCGTCTTCCTCCTCGGAAGAGGAGAGGCTTCGGCGCAGATTGTGTCGATGCTATGAGGACCTGATGTGGCAGCAGTTACTTCTGTCCGGGAATAAGTCAACGCCATCGCCTTCCCCGGCCATCAAGTGGCTGTCACCCGAGCGGCCGAAACAACCCCTCGCTGTAGTTAAGGTGCCCAAGCCTGGGCTGGTTGTTCGGCCGAAACCAGCTGCCCCACCGATTGTGGTGGAACCTCCACCTCCACAACCGAAATCGGGGGCACCGACCAAGGACTCTCGGTCAGGTCAGGGCCTGCCCCACAGGTTGTCGGTCACCCTCACTCCTGACCGTCCTCAGCAGGTGGAGGGTGGCTCGGGGCCCAGGCAGCTCTTCGCGGACTCCTCCATGTCCGACGACGACTCCTCCCTGTTCTCCAGGCCCATCGACCTGGAGTCCTCCGGGGGCCAGTCGATGGACGAAAGCCCATCGTCCTTCATGGGTTTGCTTCAGCTCATCTTGAAGTCCACCGGGATGCAGCTCGAGCCCGTGTCCAAGCGGGCCAAGTATCCCCTGACTGAGATACTGGACCGAGGGGATTCACCTATGGAAGCCTTTCCGGTGGCTGAAGCCATTGTTGGCCCAGCCTTGGAGTTCTGGCAGCGGCCTGCTTCCTGTCCTGTGCCTTCGGCCAGGATGGCCAGGAAGTATGTGGTCCCTACCGGCTCTTTGCCCGGTTTTTCGGAACACCCCTCTGCCAAGGGGTTGGTCACTGACAGCGTTTTCCAGCGTTCCGGGAATGCTAGGGACGTGGACAAGCCCCCTGACAAGGAGTCCAAAAAGCTGGACTACGCCGGGCGCAAGGTGTACTCTGCGTCCTCCCTTGGCCTCCGCCAGGCCAGCTCAGCTGTGCTGATGGCACACTTCTCCCACGCCCTCATGGGCTCCCTGGATGAGGTGATCCCTTGTCTCCCAGCCGACCTGCAGAGCACGGTCCAGTAGGTGCAGGACCAGGGTAGGGCAGTGGCTAAGAAGCAGCTCCAAACAGCTCTGGACATAGGAGACTCCTGTGCCAGATCGGTTGCGGCCATGGTGGCCATGCGCCGCAGAGCATGGCTGAGGATATCCACCTTCACGGCGGATACCCAGCACAAGTTGGCAGATGTCCCCTTCCTAGGGACCGATCTCTTCGGCCCTGGAGTGGAAGGTCACCTTTAGCGGATCGAAAAATCCAATGCCACTCTGGACTCGGTCACCTCTGCCCAGAAGGACAAAGGCTGCCGACAGCAGCAGCACAAGTCCTTTCGCCCTTCTTCGCCTGCGGCACGTCCGGCCCAACAGCACCAGAGCCAGCAGGCTTGCGCTTGGCATCTCAAACCCAAGCCCGTGGCTTCCTCCAATAGGAAGCAGGGAGGTAAAGGCCCAGGAGGTCCCTCGGCCTGTCTCTCCTCCAAGCCTGCCCAGTGACGGGTTGAGGGGTGTCGCCCCCAGCCTCGTCACCCCCAACCCCGGTTCCCCCCATGGGAGGACGGCTCCGCCACTTCCTTTCCGCCTGGTCCGCTACCACCACGGACCGCTGGGTGTTGGAGGTGGTAGGAAAGGGTCTGCCTCTGGAGTTCGAGCAGGCCCCACCCTTCCGAGCCGTTGCCCTTCAGGGGGCACGGGGTTCGCAGCCTCTCTGTCGGCCCGCCGAGCGGATATTGCCCTGCTCCTCAAAAAAGAGGTGATAAGGAAGATGGCGGATCCTCCTCCAGACCCGGGGTTTGTGTCCAGGTACTTCCTGGTCCAAAAACGGACAGGGTGCTGGTGCCCCATTCTCGACCTGCACGACCTGAACAGGTTCCTAAGGTCTCGGACCTTCAGGATGGTCACTCTGGCTCAGATAATCCCATCCTTGGAACAAGGCATGTGGTTCTGTTCCCTGGACCTTCAGGGCCGCGTTCTTTCACATTCCAATCCATCCGTCCCACAGAGATTCCTCCGTCCAGGCGGAAGGATCCCTACAGATTCAGGCCATGCCTTTGGCCTTTCCTAGCTCCCAGGGTCTTCACCAAATGCATGGCAGTGGTGACTGCATTCTTGCGGCACCGAAGGGTCTGGGTGTACCCTTACCTGGACGACTGGCTGATTGCAGCCCCCTCCAGAGCGGAGGTGGAGCGGTCCAGAGATCTGGCCCTCCAGGTTTGCTCTCAGGTTGGCCTCCTCATCAACGAGGCCAAGTCGGAACTCGTGCCATAGCAGGTGATACAATTCATCGGGGCAGAGCTTGACTCTCTACGAGCCAGAGCACGGCTCCCAGCAGACAGGGCCGAGGTTCTTTCCTCCTTTGCCCAGTCATTTCAGGTTGGGCAATCGTGCCCTGCCCGGGACTTCTGGCGCCTCCTGGGCCTCATGGCGGCCTGCATCAGCGTGGTCCGTTGAGCCCGCTGGTACACGCGTCCCCTTCAATGGTGACTGGCCAGCCAATGGTCACTGCACTTCGATCCGCTGGATCAGCTAATGACAGTGACCCAGGGGATGTGGAATGCTCTCCAGTGGTGGACCGTTCCAGGACATCTGCAGGAGGGCATCCCATTTGTCCGCCCCGAGCTGACGGTCTCTGTATCGACCGATGCTTCTCTGATGGGTTGGGGTGCCCATCTGGGGGAGCACAGAGCGCACGGCCTCTGGTCCCCTCGGGAGTCCCAGTGCCATATCAACCTGCTGGAGCTTCGAGTGGTCCGTCTAGCCCTCACCACCTTCGCTCCGTTTCTACGGGGTCAAGTGGTTCAGGTCCAGACGGATAATACCACAACCATGTACTACCTAAACCGCCAGGGCGGGACGCGCTCCATGCCCCTGTGCAGGGAAGCTCTCCGCATTTGGTCACTCGTGTGCATCCTGGAGGCAGATCTCCTTGCCATTCATGTGGCAGGAGCCTCCAACACCCTGGCCGATGCCCTAAGCCTGATATGGGCTGCGTCTCATGAGTGGTCTCTCCTGCCGGAGGTAGTACAAGATCTCTTCTCCCACTGGGGCACGCCTCAGGCAGACCTGTTTGCCTCCAGGGAGAATGCGAAGCTGAGACTGTTTCATGCCTGCCCCCTCAGCAGAGGCGGCGCTGCAGGGGATGCCTTCTCGAGGCCGTGGACCCCGGGCCTCTTCTACACCTTTCCTATTTCCCTTGATCCACAAGGTGCTTCTCAAGCGAGGAGGACAAGGCACAGGTGATTCTGGTAGCCCCAGACTGGCCCCGCCAGTCTGGTATCAGATCTCCTCAGTCTCAGCTCAGGCTCTGAGGTGGCTTCCAGCCTGCCGGACCTGATCTCAGTCAATCAGGGGAAGGTATTCCATCCGGACCTTCAATCCCTGCACCTGACAGCCTGGTTCCTGAGCGGCTAGAGTTCCAGGCCTTGGGTCTTTCCAACGAGGTCCTCAGTGTCGTTGAGGCGTCCCGTAAGGAGTCAACCAGAAAATGCTATGCCTTCAAATGGAAGAGATTCTCCATTTGGTGTCAGGACAAGGGCCTGGACCCTTCCTCCTGTTCCTTAGCAAGCATTCTGGACTACCTGTGGTCCCTTTCTCAGCTAGGGCTTCGGTCGACGACCCTTAAGATGCATCTGGCAGCCATTTTTGCTTACTGGGCGTGGGCCGGGAAGCAGTCGGTGGTGCAGGAGAAAGTGGTCGGGCGCTTTTTCAAAGGCCTTGATCACATATCCTCTCCAGTGCGAGAACCTCCACCTCCGTGGGATCTACTGCTGGTATTGGCTAAGCTCATGGGCAAGCCATTCGAACCGATGCTCAGGTGTGATATCTCTCACCGGTTGTGGAAGACCGACTTCTTAGTGGCTATCACGTCAGTCAGAAGGATGGGAGAGCTCCAGGCGCTTTCCATCGAGTCTCCTTATCTGGTCTTCCACAGGGACAAGGTTGTCCTGCGCCCCCACCCGAAATTCCTTCCGAAGGTGGTGTCGGAGATTCACCTTAACCAGGTGTTGACTGTGCCAGTGTTCTACCCCAGTCACACCTCGGAGGCTGAATATAGGCTTCATACTTTGGACCCTAGAAGCTACGCTTATTACAAGGCCGAACGGCTGAGATTAGGGAGAGGTTCACCAGCTGTTTGTCACCTCGCTGAAGCACCTGGCAGACCTGCAACCAAGCGGACGATAGGCAGGTGAGTCACCTCCTGCATAGATCTCTGCTATGGAGTTTGGCGGGCATGGGCCTCCCAGAGGGATAAGAGCTCATTCTACCCGCCATACCGCTGCATCGGTGGCTGCTTCCAGGGATGTCCCTATCCAGGAAATCTGCAGGGCTGCTACCTGGAAGTCGGCATACAACTTCATCACCCACTACCACATCGACCTTGAGTTACGCCGGGATGCTGGTTTTGGGGCCTTGGTTCTCCAGTCTTTATTTCCCAAGTAGGGGGTGTGCGCCTTGCCTCCCTCCTCCCGGAGAACTGCTAGGAGTCTGCCAGACAGTGTGGATGAACAACATATACCATTCCTAGAACTCCTGTTACAGGTGAGTAACCTGTATTTACTGCGTCCCGTCTTAATTGGAGCTACTTGTGGGCTTCGGCCTTCTCTGCTCCACAACTTTCTAGGGAATGTAAACTGCAGAATAATATTCAGTTAATGTAAACTGCGGAATAATTTTCCGCGGTTTACATTAAATTCTGCTGCAATTTCTGTGGCCACGGAATCGCAGAAAACGTGGGGCCTTGACTACAGTTACAAGTGAGTAACCTATTGTTTTTTTGCTTTACTCATTTGAGCTTTATTCTTGAGCATCAGTACTGCTCAAAAGCCTACAAAAATCTACAAGTAGCCTTGCCTCCCAGTAATCTAGCCAGTATAATCCTTTAATTTTGTCATTGTACTTTTGGGGGGAAGGGATTATGCTTTTTGGGAGGGAAGGGATTGTGCTTTTGCCAGGTGGAGATAGCAATTACCCTTCCCTTTTCTTAGCTTCTTTCCTTTCTGACATTTTGTGATGCAAGTACTCAGAGACAGCACTGCAGCACTTCACATTCAGGTAAATGGGACGCCTTTTCATACACTTTTTTTGTTTTGTTTACATTAAAGTGCCATTTGTTTAAAAATCAAAGTCAATGTTCAACTAACAAAGCTTGGAGGTGTGAGCATGTGGAGATGATGCTTGATTTATTTTTTTTTACTTTTTTTTGAACTGTTTTATCTCCTCGCTCATGGCGGGGGAAGTATCCCCCTGAGCCACCCTGTACACGGACCATCAACACTCCGCTGACCGGCCTCCATCGCGGTTGCGGGGACAGGGATGACCATGGCTCCCCCCCCAATCCAGGCGGGGACAGAGAGGAGACCGCATCACCCTGGAACCCCTGCCATGGTTACACCAGACTTTGTTTGGCTGGCAGGGGCACCATATTGCATGCTCATGAGGGTTTTTTCTACTTTAAGCCCCGAGAGGAGGACATGCCATGTTGCCAGCATGTCAGGGTGCACTCTCCCATGTGACCTGTGTAGGCGCCCACCTCCTCCTCCTTCTGTATCCCTGGTCCTAGTGGTCCTGGGTGTAGGGGCATCCAGTCACCACTGGGTGTCACTGTAGCACCTGGAACCAGGAACCCCCTCCCTCGGGAGAGGAGAATTTACCACGCAGCAGCTCAATCCTGCTGTCCCCCACCCCTTGCGAGCCTCCGACTGCCAGAGTCCACTCCTAAACCTGGGTCGCTGGCATGGCGCTAGGTGTGGCATCCAGCACCTCAACCATCAGTGCCTCTGGGCCGGTGTACGATGCTTGATCTTAACCAAATTAATCTTCACCGTTCATTACTAATGGGCCTAGCCGAAGGTCTGTACCCTGCTCTGGAGTGTAAAGAGCGCTGCCTCTTTAAAATTTTCAGAGCAGGAGAAGCCGGCGTCGAACACAGCGCCGACCACGAGGCCAGTGTTCTGTATGGCACTTGTGAGTTGGCTAGTAGCTGATGTCGACTCTTCGTCCCTCAGTTCTTGTTTTCCCACCATTAAGGAAGGATCCTGCGAGGGGAGGCTGCAGTCAAGCTGCGTAGTTAGTTCCACTAGGCTTCTACAGTGTAGAATGTTCCCGGCTCCATGAGTACCGGTTATGAGGTCTCTGTTTTGGAGTTTTTTCTACTTCTCGTTTATCGCGGCGCCAGTGTATCATTTAGTTAGTTTTATCCCCTTTTGTTTTATTTTTCCGTGTGACGGTAATGTTGAATTCAGGGTGTAAATTAACATTGAAGCGAGCGGGAGTTGCTCCAATGAGTCAGTGCCCCTGTGGCAACTTGACGACTGTGTCGGACCCCCACGACTGTTGCTTCACCTGTCTGGGCCCCCGCCACATGATGGACAAATACAATGCCTGTTTCTCGATGGACTACCATACTCTAGTTAACCGCGTGGCGAGGTTGGGGAGAGACCCCTCCTCCCCCCCCCCCCGGACCTTTGGATGCCAAGACCAGGTCTCTGGACTCCTCTCCTGAGCCCCACCCCTCAGCACTGTATGGGTGGGGATGGGATCCCCTCTGCTGCACAGCTTGCTGGGGCATGGGGTCCCAGCGAGGGGTTGGTGGGGCAGTCTTCCTCCCTGGGGGGGGGCCACTGGCCACCTCTCGCGATCCAGGGTCTTCCCAGAGAGACAGACAACCCCCGGTGTGGTCCCTCATCTGTACACAGAGTGCTGGGGGGGGCCGAGAATCCAGGGGGTCGCCAGATTAGAGATTTCCCTGATTTCTTCTTCCTCTTGTGAAGATCGGGACGATCCTGATTGGGTGCTGGGCTCTGAGGAGCCTTCGGATTCTGCCCGGGCATGTCCAAGGCCTTTGGAGGATTTTCAGCCTGTGACATTTTCCGATGGTGGTGTTGGCAGCGGTGCCGCTCTGGAGCCTTCCGGTGCCGGTGGCTCTGTTGGAGTCCCTTCTGGGGCTTCAGGGAGTGGTGGCACTGTGGACGGCGCCATCTCAGGAGGCAGCACCACAGCTGGATTGGTTTCCGGTGCCGCAGCCAGCGCTAACTTGGAAGCCGGAGCTGTCTCCATTGCCAGATCTGCTCCAATTGCAGTGTGGATCACGGCAGCTGAGGATGGTGCTCAGGAGAGCTCCAAGGTCTCCCCTGCGGTGGATGGGGTTTACCCCTTACTTGTCCATCAGCCCGGATTCTTCCAGCAGGCTTCTCTCCAGGGGCAGGTCCCTCTCCTCAGGGTCGTGGGTTGGCAGGACTTGTTTTGTGTAACTGCCCCTTTGGTGAGCCTTTCAGGGCTCCAGGAAGAGTCATACCGTGTTGTGTTCCTGTTTTCCTCCACCTTGGGGGAGGGTCCTGCAGTTGGTTGGGACAGGGGTCTTCCGTTGGAGTCTGCATGACTCTAGTCTCCCCCTGGGGTTTCCGTCCCTCGTCGGTTGAGTTTCTCCACCTTCTGCTCCCCCTCTTCCTGGTCTCTTGGGCCCGAGGGGCCCCCATGACTTGGGAACAATTCAGGGGTTTGGCGACTCCATTTCCTCAGTATCTCAGGGCACTTCACAAGGTTATTTTAAGACCTACAGACCCTGCACTGCCTGCCTCTGAGTCAAGCTCCTCAGAATCTTTGACTTTCTGCAATGAGGAAGAAGATACCTCCCTCCGCTATTCTACTGACGCAGACTTCACGTCCTACCAGCAGTTCCTAGCGGGGATGTTGGAGGAGCTCCATATTTCCCACTTTGTTGGACGTAATCCAGGCCGTGTGACATGTCATTCCTGGGGGATTCCAGTGCTGACAACTTGGTCATACCTCCCTGGCTGTGGCCATTCTCAGACATTGCATGCCATCTGGCTCTGTCCTGCTGCCCCGTCTCCTGCTCCTAGGGGCTGCATGCACAGGTATTGCACTGCAGTGGGGTCTCCAGGTCCCATGCCCCACCCCACTTCTGGAGTGGAGCTCCTTGACACCTCATCTGGGCATCGTCGCCCTAGTCATGACCGCCCCCAGATGCTGACTCAGCTGAGTTTGACTGATGTGGGAGAAGGGTGTTCTCTTTGGCATGCCTTCTGTTGCGGATAGCTGCTGATTAGGCTCACTAGGTGGCCTATGCTAGGGATATCTGGACACTGCTGGGCCAGCTCCTTGCAGCGATGCCTGATGGTAAAGAAACCCAGTAAGTCATTTGCCTCACTACGCAGGGCCTGGAGCTAGCATGACACCTTTAAAGGGCAGTGTATGATGCCTGCGAGGTGGCTTCCAGGCTGGTGGTCTCTTCGGTCTGCATCAGGTGGACTGCATCGCTTTTCCTGTCAAGGTTGTCACCCTTGGTCTGATGTATGGTGCTGTCCTCACCTTTCTGGGGGCACCTCTTTTTCTCTCGCGGGGCGTGGCATGAACTGCAGGGTTGCCTTCCATCTCCCGGGTCTCGGGAGCCTCCGCCGGCCCATGGCTGCCTGTGGGCCCCACCAGGCCCATATACAGGGCCCTCTCCTGTGGTTTTCCCCCCACAGGGGTCTGGGGAAGACCTTTGTTTCCCTTAGGGTTTGCCATCTTGGCACTTGGACCCATTAGTAATGAATGGTGAAGATGAATTTGAGTAAGATATGAAAATGATGTACTTGCCCTAATTATCGATCTTCCCAAATGTCTTCAGTCATTATGCCCATTCTCCCTCCCTGTAACCAGGCTCTGGACAGCACTGTTCCCCCCCCACTCCTTCAGTCTGGGGTGAGAGCTAAGGGGTGATCGCTCTTATCAGGGACAAATCGTGCTCCTTATGCCACCTGGCATTCCCTTCCTAAAAGGTGAGAGGCTCCCCTCTAGAAGTTTCTTCCCTTGTCTCGCCTAGGTCTGCTGTCCTCAGAGGACCATCTCCTCTTGCAGCAGGGACAGACTCCAGTGGGTTCCCATCTACATGATTTTTTTGAAAAATGGGGGACAAGCATGGTTCATGCTTTTTGCATCTCAGAGCCATGTCAACCACTCTGGTTTTCCTCCGGAGGACCTTAAGGGTCGTATTCATAAAGAGAGACCATTACAGTTCTGTTGGTACCCTGTCTGAGAGCTACCTTGGGGCTTGAACCCCTTATTCCTCCTCCCCTTTCCCTTCCCCCTTCCTCCTCTTACTCAAGCAGGAGAGCTCTCAGTTTTGCGGACTGAGGTTGTTCACATCTGTGCCACTTCCTCTGGGTTCAGCTGAGTCAGTCCTTCTCCAGACTTCTGTCTTTGAAGGCTGGATGTGCTGGATAACTTTCTTGTCTCCCACGCTGGGAGCCTGAAAAAAAATAAATAAGTGCAGGAAGGTGTATGGGGAAGGAGCGCTTTCTCTCTCTCTTCCCTCTTCCTTTTGTTTCTCCTGCCTCTTAGGGCTGCCCAGTGTGCTGGCCATCCCTGCCATACTTAGTCTTTCCCGCTTGACTGTACCCATTCAGTTGTCTTTATCTTATTTTCCTCCTTGCCCCACTCTATCTTTTGTGCACTTTTGCCCTCTCTCCTATCCCTATCTTCCTGTCCTGGCGGACAGAACTGAGGGCTGGGAGGAGTTGGCGTTTGTTACTGGCCAACCCATGAGCGCCACGTAGAATGCTGACCTTGTAGGCGGCGCCATCCCGATGCTGGCTTCTCCAGCTCTGAAACATTTAAAGAGGCAGCGCTCTTTACATTCCCAAGCAGGGTCCAGACCTATGACTAGAGCCATTAGTAGTGAATGGTGAAGATATTTAGAAAGATCAATAATTACGGTAAGTACATAATTTTCCTATCTGGAGATGGAAGGCTAGAGTTTGTTGCTGTGCATCGTAACTCCTTGCAGCTGAGTTATGAGACTGTGGTAGCACCCTGTGCACCCATGGACAGGTGCCATGTCAGGCTTTCTGAGCATTTTGGTTGGAGATTTGGGTGAGAGAAGCAAACAAATTCTATTTTGCTTTGTTAGCTTTTTTTTTTTTTTCCTATATATATTATATGGATTTTTGTGCCCTGTTTTTCGCCCATCCTTGAACCTTGGCTGTGCGTGCGCATGTGAAGGCATGCACACGCCACATCTTGAGGTGCTCTCCCGCCTACGCTAGCCACCTGACCTCCACCTGGTGGCAGCAGAACTACAGGGGGATAACCACCACCCCGAGAGAGGAGAGCTGCCTGTTGGCTGCTCAATCCTGCTCTCACTCCCCCCTCGCCCCCGTGCCGGTTCCCCAGCGACCAGAGTCCATTTCTGAACCCAGGTCGCCAGCATGACGTGAGGTAAGGCGTCCAGTATGTCAGCCCTCTGTGCCACTGGGCTGGCTGCTGTTAGCTTTTTGGAGAATAGCAATACTCCTAAACCAATCTGACCTCTTATTTTCACAGTGAAAATTAACATCTTACTTCTAGAGGGCTCTTGCAGTAGGTAATAACCTTGAGGACTAAGGTGCTAGAACCACATGGAAAACTTTAGCAAGCAATGTCTGGTGGGGGACCGCCCCTCCCAAACATCACGTGACTGGTGTCAGCGTGATGGTATATAAGAGGCTGTCCCCACAGCCACCTCTCATTTTTTTTCCCGCCGTTGATATGCGCGCATTGGAGTATTGCCCAAATGTTTCATTATTCTCTGTTCGTTTTTCTGTTGTACCTCTTCTCCTTTGTCCTCATCTCCTTCAGGAGAGTTTTCTCATCGGCCGCAGCTCCCTCACATAGGCGGCCTTTCTCCTTCTGCCTTGGACCCGTTCTTTTCCCGGGTACTCTGTGATCTGCCAGTTTTTTTCTAGGCCACGTGGACTCGTCTCTCTCCCCGGATGGCCTCCATGGATAGAGAACAGCAACGGGGGCAGGCCTTGTCATCTCTGGGAAGTTCTTCAGGCGTCCTCAAGCAGAAGGGTCATTGGGACATGGAGAAACTTTGGGAGTGGGACCGGTCTCCTTTGTGCCCGCAGCCCCCCTCGGGTGAGGAGAGGCCTTCGTCCTGTCTAGGAAGCACCCCTCTGGCCCAGCCCACTCCAGTTTTGGGGGAGTGGCTTGCGGGTCCTCCACCTGAGCCAGGTATGGTTCAGGTGGATGTCTTCAGTTCTCTGGGGACTCTCGCCACTCTTGGGCCCTTTCTCCCTCTCTGACCCAATCTCTGTGGTGAGGTTGGTAAGTCGCTCACCGGCACTGCCAACGAGTGCTCAGTCCTGGCTGGTAAGTCACTGACCAGTTCCTCCGGCGACCGCCCAGCACCTGCTTATAAGTCGCTTGCTGGCCCTCCCAGCGACCACACAGCTCCTGCTAAGTCACTCGCTGACCCCTCCAGCGTGCGCTCAGCCCTCACTGCTAAGTTGCTTGCTGGCCCCTCCGGTAACTGCTCAGCTCCTGCTGGTAAAGTCGCTTGCTGGCCCTGACAGCGACCACCCAGCACTTTCCAGTAAGTCATTCGCCAGCTCCCCCCTCTCGCAAGTGCTCAGCTCCTGCTGTTAAGTTGTTTGGCGGGCTTCCCGGTGAGCCCCCATCACTGGCTGTTAAGTTGGTCACTGGCTCTGACGGCAATCTCTCAGCCCAGGCTGATAAGGTGCTCGCAGGCACTGCCGGTGAGCACTCAGCCACGGAGCTTCTGTTGGACCTCCATATCTGGCCTGACGTCATTCCTCTGGATCGGCGCCTGCTGCTGTTTTGGCCACAGCCACCCAGTTGAATTGTCCCTCCCAGAAGTCCTCCCTTCCAGCATTTTCGGTGGAGTCCCTGAACTCTGTTTTGCTGTGGGCGCTGACAGAGGGGGGGCGACCACCTGCCTTTTTTTTTTTTCTTAACCCCAGTGCTGGTTTGCCTTTCCCTGGCTCTCTCTCCTGACTCCCAGGTCCCTGCACCTCGGACTCCTCTGTCTGGGCTCTCTTACTCTCCCCAGATGTCCCTGGGTTTTTCGGGGCGGACGCGGGACATTTCTCCCGAAAGTCCAACGTCAAGTCTGGCTTCGTCGGACTGTCAGACTCCACTAGGGCCCCCGTCAGAATTTCAGGCCCTGTTGTCTGAGCCTTCGTCATGTCTTTTTGCGCAGGGTTTTCCCACACCTGGCATGCCCCCCCCTCTTTTCGGGTTTCCACTGGCAGAGCTCCTGATGCCAGGGTGTCTTACGTTGGCTCACCCGATGCCAGGTTTTCCCTTTCCTTCGTTGGTTTACCCGGCCCCAGGTTTCCAGCTACCAGGGTTACCAATATTGTGTTGCCTATCTCTAGGTTTTCCGACTTCAGCCTCCCCAGCGCGAGATCCTGCACCTCCACCTTCCCAGCCGCAGGAGGGTTTGCCAGCCAGATTTCAGTTTTAGCAGAACTAGACCGACACGCAGTATGGTCTGCTGGTTTCCGGCACCGAACCGCTAAAATGTTTTGCCTGGGCCCGAGGCCTTCCTTGTTGTCCCCTTTCTGATTGCTGTGCAGGTTGGTCAGGCTCCCTTCTCGGGCCAGGAGGTCTAGCATCTGTCGTGCCAGGCTTTTGGTGACTCCTCTGCTCAAGTCTGGAGATGGGGCCTCTAATTCTTCTCTGGGCTCTGTCTCCGATCCGGAACTTCTTGTGAGACTCTGAGCCCCATACGAGGTGGCCCATTCAGTGGTTTACCAACATTCATTCTGAGCCTGCTCAGAACCGAATTCAGTTCCTACCAGATTCGGAGACATAATCCTGGATTGCACACTTCATATGCACGGCAGAGATCTCTTACTGTCACGCCCCCTGGGACACATACGTTGCAGCTGAGGCTTCTATGAGGAGCACAGCAGGTGCAGTCTGCTTATGCCGACAGCCAGGGTTCTGGATTTCGGGTCTGGCACAGGAGGACAAATTGCCCATACAGGGTGCTCCCTTTAGGGGCCGGGTTCCTTTTGGCGATGATGTGGAGGACATCATCACTGGCTTGCAGACTATGGGCCAGGACTTGTGTTCGGTGAGAACAATGTTTCGCCCTGGACACAGGCCAAAATAATCCTTTCATTGTCCACAGCGACATCAGGCCAAGCGGTGGCCTGCCAGACGTGTCACCACGCGTTGGCCTATCTCAAGGGCAGCCACTCCCCTGGCCAAAGCCTAGCGTTCCTCCAGGGGAGCCGATCCAGAACCTTCTGCAGCCCCCTTTCTCTCAGCCATGGCCCCTGCCTCTGCTGCCAGCGCAAGAGGAACTAGTTTGGGACAGATTTCGTCAGCCACCTCTCAGGCTGTCAGGTGATCATGACCGACTTTTTGGACCTTTAGCCAGTCACTTAAGGCCGCACTATAGAATTCCTGGAGGGTCCACCAAGACACCCTCTAGGTCAGTCTCTATCCCTAGGAAATCACTCTCCTCTCTTGGGGCAGGGATCAGGGCTCTTGTGGAAAACTTTCGCCTCACCTTGGCACCCAGGGCGTTTACCAAGTGCCTTGTGGTGGTGACTGTGTCTTTACGCTGCCAGGGCCTGTTTGTGTTCCCGTTCCTGGCCAGCTGGCTTTCAGCAGACGCATCGATGGACATCCTCCTGGTCTCCCTGCCCAAGACCCTGGAATTGTTCCCTCATGTGGGCATTATGGTGAATTACCCCAGGTCTCACTTCACCCCATCCCAGTGTCTCTGTTTCATTGATGCAGTGCTGGACACGCTTCAGGGTAGAGCATTCGTCCTATTGAGCAGGGCGGACATGCTACAGCAGTAGGCCAAGTCTCTGGCCTTTAGCCGTTGAACCACTGCCCGAGTGGTCCTGCGCCTTTTGGGACTTATGGCTGCAGCACTCCCTACTGTTCCTCTGGCCAGGATCCACATGCGTGTCACACAGTGGACACTCAGGGTCCTGTGGGATCAGAAATTAGACTGTCTGGATCACACAGTCAGTGTGTCAAGGTCCACACAATGGGATCTCCTTGGGCGGCAGGATCTCACCATGATTAGCCATGGGGTCCCCCTTCAATTCCCCCCCTCTAGGCCAGATGTTGCCCTCCGAAGCCTCTGGTCAGGGCTAGGGTGCTTTTGTAGGAGATTGCAGTACCAAGGGATCCTGATCACAGCAGGAGCTGTAGTTGCACATCAACATGCAGGAAATTAGGGCAGTGCTGTACGCTCTTTTGGCCTTCCAGCCCTTTCTCCTCCCAGGCCCACTTCTTTTCCAGGTGGACAATATGTGTATAGTATGGTACCTGAACCAACAAGGAGGGACACAATCATATGCCCTATGCAGGGAGGCAGTGAGGGTGTGGAAGTGGGCAGTCCAGCATGATCTCCAGTTGATGGCAGTACATGTCCCAGGAGTCCAAAACGTCCTGGCGGACACACTCAGACGCTCTTAGTCAAGGGCACACGGATGGGAACTGAGGCAGTCAGTAGTCGAAGACATTTCGAGCTTTGGGGTCACCCAGACCTAGATCTATTCACTTCTCCATACAATGCAAGACTACCCAGTTTTCTGCTCGCTCATTCCAGGTTGTGGTGTTTTCTGGTGAGCCGTGCCATCTTTCTGCTGAGCAGGGAGGTTCTTGTACTCCTTCCCGCTAATACAGAGGGTTCTCCTGAAACTGTAGGAGGGAGGGGCTCGCATGATCCTGATTGCCCCTTATTGGCCTCACCAAGTATTGTTCCCTCTGTCTCAACAGCTGATAATGGACATTCTACCCCTCTGACAAGACATTCTGACCCAGGAACAGGGCACATCGGTCCACCCAGACCTCCAGTCCTTTCACTTTCACAAGTGGCACCTACTGACATAGTTGCATCACGCTACAGGACATCAGCCAGAGTAACCCAGGTCCTTGTGGAGACCAGAAAGCCATCTGTAAGCACAAAGTATGCAACGTAATGGCAGAGGTTTTCCATTTGGGCAGTATCCAAGAGTTGGGACCCTTTCTCTTGCCCGGTTCCACAGATCATGATGTGCCTGTTACGCCTCTCAGACCTTGGTCTCCGCTATCCTTCTCTGACGGTCCGCCTGTCGGCCTTTTCCGCCTACTACACTCTGGTGGTTGGCATAACCTTGGCTCAGTTGCAGGTTTCCAACACCTTTCTGAAGGGGATGCTCTTCTTGGAACCTCTGGTCTGGAGCCCCATTCTGCCATGGTATCTGAACTTCATTCCAAAGAAACTCTCTCTGCCTCCTTTTGAACCAGCTGCGAGTTGTGACCCATGCTATCTATCTTGGACAGCACTAATTTTAGTTGCTATTTCCTCTGCTCCTAGGATTTCCAAACTTCAGGTCCACATGTGTAAGGGGCCTTATTTGATTCTCCACAGAGACCAGGGGCCTCTGCATACAAATCCTAGTTTCTCCCGAAGGTAGTCTCTGAGTTAACTCTGAATCAGACTGTACTCGTTCCAGTGTACTACCCCAGCTTTCTAATCAGAGGGAGACAATCCTGCACTCACTGGATGTGCACAGAATTTTGCGTTGCTACACAAATCTAACAAAATCAGTCTGTAACATGGATCAGCCTTTTATTTTCTTTGAGCCCAAAAGAGAGGGCACCGCAGTTTCTAATCCGCGTCTATCCAAAGGGTTACCACACTGCATTCCATTCTTGTTATTAAAAAAATGACAAGCCACTTCTGGGGAAGCTAAAGGGCATTCAACAGAAGCATGGCTACATCTACTGCTTGTTTCAGAACTGTTTCTGCTGCTGATATTTGGGCGGCAGCTGCTTGGAGCTCTGTCCAGACTTTCACCAAATGCTATAGTCTGGACATTACCTTTAAACGCAAGGCTGGCTTTGGACTAGCTGTCCTTCAGGGCCTTCTTTCTTCAGTCCCTGACTACTGCAGACCCTTCCCGCCTCCCGTGTTTCAGACCTTGTCTGTTCTTTTTCACTGCTTGGGATTCTGTCCTCAAGGTTATTACCTACTGCAAAAGCTCTCTCGAAGTAAGCTAGTACAGTTACGTAAGAACTTACCGTAACAGTAGATCTTCGAGAGAGGCTCTTGCAGTAGGTAGCCTATTTCCCTCCCACCTTCCCCCTGCTTCTGCTGCTTCTTTCTAGCCTATTTTTGGCTCCAGAAGCCCACTTATTTTCTCCTGTCACACCTTTTTTAGTCTCCGGCAGAAGAACTGGAAGGTGGGCATGGGTACCGCCCTTTATATAGCGTCACGCTGACAGCGGTCGGGGGGCGGCCTCCAGCCAGACATTGCTAACTAAAGTTTTCCTTGTGGTCCTAGTGCCTGATGCCTTAGTCCTCAAGGTTATTACCTACTGTAAGAGCCTCTCTCGAAGATCTGCTGTTAGGGTAAGTTCTTACGTAACTGTACTTTATCCTTTCACTGGTTGCTAAAAATGTATTGGTCTTCCAAGTTCATTCAAATCTTTTGTTTCTGCAGTCACTTTTGAAGATAAAAAGAGGGAAAATTTTGAGCGTGGGAATCTTGAGTTGGAGAAGAGGAGGCAGGCCCTTCTAGAGCAGCAACGGAAAGAGCAGGAGAGGCTTGCTCAACTGGAACGTGCGGAGCAAGAACGGAAGGAGCGGGAGCGACAGGAACAAGAACGAAAACGGCAGCTTGAGTTGGAAAAGCAACTGGAAAAGCAGCGGGAGTTGGAAAGGCAGAGGGAAGAGGAGAGAAGGAAAGACATAGAAAGGCGAGAGGTAAAAAAAAAAAAAGATGCACTGTGTAGAAGAGCTTGCTGGCATGATCATTTTATAAGGCCTAAAGGTCCAATTAAAATCATTTGTATTTAGAAAGTTGTTAAGAAATTGGTAACTTATCTTAAAATCCAGTTCCATAAAATTACCACGGTATTATTAACTACTTCACTGCTGCTTTTAATTGATAGGAAAATGTTCTGTTAAATTTTGTGAAACGTAGTTGTGAAGGACCGATAGTCCTGTAGTTTAACTGTCACTGACTAAGTGATACTGAGATGCAGCGATAGATAGATAGCTAGATAGATAGACAGACAGACAGACGGCTAAATAGACAGAGAATATGCCATTTAATGTCACGAGGAAGGAGACAGGGCAGTATCTCACAAATGGCACTGCCACGAATGATGAGTCCTGCCCCCTTGCAGCTGATCATAAATGGTGTGGCCTGAGTAAGGAAAGGAAAAAAAAAAATCATAGCACCAGTAATTTCAATAAAATCACTTGTGCTATCTTAATCAGTGCCTTGATAAGGAGCACACTGACTTCTGGGGCCAGAAGATCGGAAGGCTGTAGGTTCTAGCCCCATACCATGTACCTGGGTGATGCATATAATTGACACTGTAATGCAGTTTGCAAAGAGTGCCGCATTGTTGAAGTGTCGTCCTTTGAATGAGATGTTAAATTGAGGCTGCTTCTGCCCATCTCAGAATGTTCTTACATCTTCTGGGACTCAAGGCAGCAACCATTGTTACTGTGTCACTGGCCCACTTGCACGTGAGAATCCCTCAGCAGACATTAATTGTCCAGTGGGATCAGCTGATGGATGAGCTGGACCAAATGGTACTTGTGTTGACTCCACTGTGCAGAGCACTGATGTGGCTGGACTGTTACGACCTATTAAAGGGCATTCCATTCCTTATTCCAACTCTGAAGCAGATCCTCACCATGGATTCCTCCATCTTCGGGTTGGAGGGGGTGCTCCTGTGTCTCAGTTTCTGGACCCAGGTGGAGGTGTAGTTGCATATAAATGCCCCGGAGATGGGCTGTCCTGTATGGCCTCCAGGCATTTCAGGAGCATCTGCCTCCAAGTCCTTTGTTGATAGAGATGGACAACGTCGGCATAATGCATTATATCAACAAACGGGGGCACAATTCCTATCCCTTATGCAGGGAAGCAATTAGTATGTGGTACTGGACGCTGGCATGCTGTCTAGACCTGTCAGTCAGGTGTCCGAAACGTCTTGGCAGATGAACTAAGCAGGTCACAGTCCAAAATGCACAAGTGGGAACTGCTGAACTCTGTGGTAGATGGCCTCTTTGCAAGATGGGGTCATCCAGAGTTGGACCATTTTGCACTTCCACGCAACATAGAACTGCCGCCTTTGTGCTTGCTTGCTTCATGGCCTGGGGTTCCCAGGTGAGACGTGTTTTCCCTCCATTGGAAATCATAGAAATTTGACAGCAGAAAAAAGGACCCTTCCAGCCCATCTAGTCTGCCGAACCATCCCCTTTCACATACCCCTCTCCCCACCTGCCCCCACCCTTCCCCCAATACTCAGTCCCATATTCCTGTTTCATGCCCTCTTAAATTCCTCCACCTACTCAGCCTCCATCACTCTGTCCGGCAGTCTGTTCCAGGGCTCCACCACCCTCTCTGTGAAGAAGCACCACCTCACATTGCCCCTGAACCTATTTCCTTGCAGTCTGAGGCAGTGCCCTCTAGTTCCGGCTCTCTCCTTCCTCCTCAGCTGACCCCTTTCACCTACTTTATTGAGCCCCTTTACATATTTAAAGGTTTCAATCCTGTTCCCCCTTTCCCTCCTTGTTTCCAGTGTGTACAGATTCAGCTCCTTACACCTCTGCTTATATGTCTTCCCCCTCTCCTGCATACCCTTCACCATCTTTGTTGCCCTTCTCTGAACTCTCCATTGCATCTAAATCCTTGCGGAGGTGTGGTCTCCAGAACTGAACCCTGTACTCTAACTGTGGCCTCACCATGGCTTTGTAGAGGGGCATTATAACCTCCTTCCTTGTGCTAGTAATGCCCCTGCCTATGTATGCCAGCATTCTGTTAGCCCTTCCTGCTGCCCTACTATCATTGGAAACCTACCTTAAGGTTTAAGGAGACTGTGATCCCAGATCCCTTTCCTGTTCTGATTCTTTGACCCTCCCCCCAGCGTGTATCCCACTTTCGTGTTTTTCATCCCTAGTTGAATCACTGCTTACTTCATGCTATTAACCTGCAGCTGCCATTTTCCAGATCACTCCTCAAGCGTCTTGAGGTCCCACCTCATGTCTTCCACCCTCTCTGGGGTGTCCACCCTATTGCAGATTTTTGTATCCTTGGCAAATAGGCACACCGTCCCTCTCAAACCATCCACAGTATCACTGATGTAGATGTTGAAGAGATGCGGACCCAAAACTGACCCCTGTGGCACTCCACTCTTCACCCTTGCCTTCTCTCTGAGTGTACCTCGTTAAGTACTACCCTCTGAGTTCTCCCTACTAGCCAGGCCTCCACCCAGCCTGCTATTTTCCCTCCCATACCCATGCTTTCCATCTTGCTCACCAGCCTCCTATGAGGGACAGTGTTGAAGACCTTGCTGAATTTCAGATAGGCCACGTTCACTGCCCCTCCCTAGTCGAATACCTGAGTCACCCAATCAAAGAACTCAATTAGGTTAGTCTGGCATGATTTCCTGTTGGTGTAGCCATGCTGTCTACTGTCCTACAAGCCACACTCCTCTAGGTAATTCACCACCCTCTTCTTGATTAATGCCTCCATTACTTTCCCCACCACAGACGTGATGCTGACTGGGCGGTAGTTCTCCTTCAGCTCCCTGATACCTCCCCTGTGCAAGGGCACTACGTCAGTCCTCCAGCACCCTCCCTGTATCCAAGGGCAGGTAGACCTTGTCAAGGGTGCAGCCAGCTCCTCTCTCAATTCTTTGATCACTCTGGGGTGCAGTCCATCAGGCCCCATTGCCTTGTCCACCCTTAGTCTGTCCAGCTCAGCCCTGACCCTATTCACAGTGAATGGGCTGTGATTGACCTATTTGTCCTCCTTCCCGTTAGGCGCTAATACTGGACCCCCTACCTTCCACCTCCTCTGTGAACACTTTGGAGGTGCAGGCTCCCCCAGTGTCGCGGCCCACGGTTTCTGGGTTCGGCATTGGTGGACCCTCGATGTCGCCCTCAGACGCTGTCTCGGATCCTTTCGTGATGCCGTCCGGTCAACTCCTTTAGCGGCGCTGTGTTGGGTTCCGGTGCCTTGGGCGGTGCTGGGGACTTAGCCGGAGCCATGGGCGGTTCGGGGCCGGGCTCTGGAGCTGCAGGTGATGCGCAAGGATCACGCAGCGTTGTGCCTGACTCCGGTGCCATTTCTCAAGGGACTCTTGGGGTGGCCAGCATCGAAGTCCTTCTGCTCGACTCCTCCTCGAAGGCAGACGATTCAGAGGTTGACACGACTTGGTGTCCTGATTCTTCGTGATCAGTCATTTCTGGAACACTGAGTCAGGCGATCCAGCGTTCCCATTCCTGAGTCCCCCGATCCATCTTCCTCCGAGGATCTCCAGCCTGGGGTCCATCGTGGAGGGCGGTTTGGAGATTAAGGAATGGGCTGTCTCCTTGGAGGGGGCTGTGGCTGCTGCCATTCCCAGTGCTGCCGCGTCTTCTCAGTGTAGACTAGGGGTTCTGTCTCCAGGGTTCCCCCGACCCCGGGAGGCCTCAGGGTCGACGGAACCTGTCGCTGGGGTCGAGGAGGGCGTCCTCAGAATCTGAGGGGTTGAGGGGCATAGAGTTCCACCTTCCGTTCCTCGGGGTGCAGGGAGGAGCTGAAGCGCCAGACCTTGTCTCTCCCTCTTAGGCTCAAGGGACCCCTCTGGTGGCGTTGCTGTGGGTTGCTCTTCTGGACTCTTGCAACCTCAGGTGCGTCACAGGGGAGGTTCCCCATCCAGGCTCTTCCAGAGTTCGCTTCCCCAGGGTTCTGTTTCACGACCTGGTTTGATATCTTGGACCCCGCCAGCTCGGGCTCTGTTCCCCGGATTTCAGAGCCTTAGCAGAGGACGGTTGTCTTCTTGTAGGTGCCCCTCTCCAATTTCTCTGCAACCACCTCCCTCTCTTCCAGGCCATGTCATTTCTACGGGCCTGTTATCCTGGGAGACGTTCAGAGGCTCGGCGGAGGCCTTCCCTGCATATGTTGGGTATATGCATGAGCGGGTGTTTCACATCTCCCCACCGCCGCAGGAGTCCTCTGGACATTCAAGCTCCTCGTCTCCCTCCTCCGAGGGAGAGGAACCCTTTGCTCACCTTTCATCTGACGCTGATTTCGTGGAATATCAGCGATTCCTGTCGAGGATGGTTATGGATCTCTATTTCTTTTCTCAGATGTGACAATACCGAGTGAGAGATGCGTGAATTCCTTGGGGAATTCAGTGCCCAACATCTGGTGGTACCATCCTGGCCTATTCCTTTTCAGGAGGCATGTCTCTGCGCCTGACAGTCTCCAACTACCCCTTTTCCAGTCCCGGTAGACTGCAGTAGGAGGAGTTTGGATTCTCTGGGTACACTCCTCAACCTGCCCATGGGATTGGTGTCCCTAGAGGCTCCCTTCAGGCTCCATCGCCTGGCGCACTACTATCCACCAGACTCAGATTCCCTACAGTTTGACCAGTGGGGGCGAGGAGTGTTCTCTTCCTCTCATGCGACGTTATGCATTGCATCACATCAGGCTCACCTTGCTGCCTACAGTAGGCATTTATGGTCGCTGCTCTCCCAAGTCCTGGCATCAATGCCTGATACAGAGCAATCCATTGCCCTCTCCGCTATAGACCTGGAACTGGCAGGGCACCAAGCAAGGGCATCCTATGATGCCAGTGAGGTGGCTTCCAGGCTTGTGAGGACAGCGACTGCATTAGGCGGATGGCATGGCTTTGTCTTTCAAGATTGTTACCCCTGGCCCAGAGTAGGGTGATCCACTTTGCCTTCCAAGGGACCCGCCTCTTCTCCACCAGGGCTAGAAGGCTTCTGCAGGGGCTTCCTTGTCTCAGAGGGACACCTCCTAGCTCTCCTCTGCCTTAGACTCCTGTCTTTAAGGCCAGGGTCTCTTCCTTCTGCTTTTCACCAGCAGCAGGCTGAGGGTCTTGTTCCCTCAGGGTTTTCCTAGTTCTCCTTCGGGGGGCTTGGTACTCACCCAAGCAGTAATGAATGGTGAAGATTGACAATGGAAGATATGGAAATTACGTACCTACTGTAATTCTTGATCTTCTCTTGTATCTTCACCATTCGTTACTGATACCCGTCCACCTTCCCCTCTCGGGCCTCCTTCTTCGGCGTCTTCTCCCTGCTCGTTCTTCCTCTCTCCTTTTCATGCAAAAAAAAAAAAAATTCTCTTGAGCCCTCCATTCTTCTCTCGGAACGGATACTCTTGTTTGGCAGGGGAGAGGAACAAGTAGTATTTATCTCTATCCTAAGGGAAAGCTTTCTGATTGTCCCTGGGGGTGACCTCTTGGCTCCTTCTTAAGCCATGTTGTTCAATTCACAGTTAAAGAAACCATTCCTCTTGGTTCGGTTCCTTTTTCTAGGTCCCCTCTGGCATGTCTAAATCTCCTGTTGCGCCAGCCTTTGCTAGTAAAATGCTGTCTTGGCAATCCATTGCCTTGATCTGGTGGTCCGCTGTGCCTAACCTTCGGGGAGTCCGATTGAGTTTCCACTCTGTCCTTTTCACGGGGGTTGCTCTCTGCGGAGCTTCAAATCCCCTCCCTACCTCCTCCCTACACACATCTGTGTTAGCACGAAACAGGATGCTAGTGGGCTTCCTTCCCATTCCTAGTTGGGCGCTCTCCTTTCGGAACAGATTCTGCCTGGGCAGTCTGTGAGCTCTCAGCTGGAGTGTAAGGGGTTGGGGATAGCCGGAGGGGCAGAGAGTCTGCCTTTTGTGTACCAAGCTGTGCAATGGTCCAGTCAAACCTTTTCATCAGTCTTTCCTAAATGGGATCCTTGCTCCCTTCTTGGTCCCGAGCGTACGAGCCTTCAAGCCAGTTCTCACAACTCTGCAGAGCTTCTCCCTCCTCCCATTATCCCCTTCTCTCTTCTTCTTCTTCTCTTTTTCCCTTATCTGTTCCTCCCTTGGAGCCGCCCCAGGAGGGAGGCCTGCGGTCCCATAGGGTAGGTTCTCCTTTTTCCTGTCCTCTATCGGCTTATTCCTTTTTCAGTTTATATCCTTTCGTTTACCTATCCCTCGGCTCCCTTGCCTCGCTCCCCTTATTTCTTATTATTTTTTCGCCTCTCTGACTAACAGAACTTGGATGAAGAAGGAGTCTGCGGCGCCTAACAGCTGCCCCTCGCACACCACATAGTGCGTTGCTCTTGGGGTCGGTGCTGTCGATGTCGACTCCTCTCCAAAAAAATAAAAAAAAACACTCCCGTGGCAGGTGCGCGCCTCCGGCTTACACCCAGTCAGTAATGAATGGTGAAGATACAAGAGAAGATCAAGAATTACAGTAGGTATGTAATTTCCATTTCTCCGTGCCTCGTACGACACCGCAGATATGGTGGTCAGAGCGTCAGTGTCAGGTGTCTGCCTCAGACGCCATGCCTGATTAAGAGACTCGGGTTTTCACCAGGACCTGCAGTCCAGCATCCGGGACCTCCCATTCCAGGGTTCCATCCTTTTTGGGCAGGAGACGGAGTCTCTTATCTTTCATCTCCAGGAGTCGGGCAAATCTGTCAGGTCCGTCTGGCAAATGTACAGAGGGGACCAGAAAAGAGCGAGGTGACGGCCATTTCGGAAGCCCTCAGGTGCTGAAGCCTGTGGTAACCAACAGGGCCAGAAGGGTGGCTTTAGAAGGAGAGCTGGCAGCCAGCAACCTGGAGACGTTCCTTTTCGTGGCCCCAGGTCCTCCCAAGCCTCTCTGCCCAATGACTGACTCCCTTCCCTCTTCCGGAGGAGGTACCAGGGGAGGCAGTAGGGAGTCGCTTCTCCCTTCACCTGAAGAGTTGGAGCTCTATAACAGGGACCAGTAGGTCCTAGTCATTCTAAAGAGGAGACATACACTGGAGTTCACTGAGATTCCCCCAGATGCTCCACCAAGGTCCTCAAGATATCCTCCTCCTCCTCACATACCTCTCATAGAAGGAGAGATTCAGGCCCTCTTGTGAAAAAGGGCGATAGAAGTGGTACCTCTGCAGCAGCAGGGAAAGGGATATTACTCTCATTTTTTCCTTGTTCCAAAGAAAACTCAGGATCTTCGGCCCATACTGGACCTCGGCTCTCTAAACAACTGTATAGAGTACCAAAGGTTCCGGATGGTGACCCTACTAGGTATTATTCCTCTGCTGCACCAGGGACATTATGCCTTCCCTTACCTCGACGATTGGCATCTTGCGGTCCCATCAAGGACGCGCCTTCTTCAAGCTCTCGGAGACACCTATACTCTGTTACGAGAGGTGGGGATCACCCTGAACCTTCCAAAGTCTTCCCCGGAGCCCAGCCAAAGACTCATCTTCATAGGGGCGGTCCTGAATTCAGTCCAGGGTATGGCCTTTCTACCCCCAGAGAGGGGCGATCGTCTGCGGGTGATTGCCGGATCGATCCTTGTAACCCTCAGGTCCAGGCCAGGACCTTCCTCAGACTTTTGGGGCACATGGCGGTGGCCATTCCTGTCACTCCTTTGGCCCACCTCCACATGAGTCCCACAGTGGATGCTCAGGGTGCTGTGGGATCAATGCTCAGACAATCTAGACCACATGGTCAGGGTCACAGAGTCGATCAAGAGGACACTGCTTTGATGGCTGGACCCTATCAATGTAGAGAAAAGGGTCCCTTTCCATCAGTAGCTCCCAAATCATATCCTAATGACGGATGTGTCGGATTTGGGATGGGGGTGCGCACCTAGGGGCCCGCCAAACACGAGGGGTCTAGACCCCAATGGAGCGCAACCTCCACATCAGTGTCCTGGAGATGCAAGCAGTCCTCAATGCTCTGCATGCTTTCAAAGAGGACCTTATCCCAGGCTCTCTCCTCGTTCAGGCGGACAACGTGGCGGTCGTCATCTACATCAACAAGCAAGGGGGAACCCACTCCTGCTCCCTATGCAGGGAGGCGATGAGAGTCTGGTATTGGGTGCTGGAGTGTCGCATTTCTCTGTCCGCAGTACACGTTCCAGGCATCTTAAATGACTTGGCAGACAGCCTAAGCAGGTCTCAGTCCAGGGCGCATGAGTGGGAGCTACTGCAGTCAGTAGTTGACCAGCTCTTCGACACATTGGGTCGACCGGATCTGGACCTCTTTGCGTCTCCACGCAACGCCAGACTGCCAACTTTCTGCTCGTGAGAGCTTGCATCTGGTGTTTTATGGTCAGACGCGTTGTCCCTTTGCTGAGCAGGGAGGTTTCTCTATGCCTTCCCTCTCATTCAGAGAGTTCCATTGGAGATACAGGCAGAGGGGGCTCAGATGATTCTAATCGCCCCATTGTGGCTTCGGCAGATTTGGTTCCCACTACTTCAGCGGTTGTCCTCGGAACCTCCAGTTCCACTGCCGACATGCTCGCAGTTGCTGTCCCAGGATCAGGGCTCACTGGTCCATTCCGATCTCAGGTCTTTGCACCTTCATGCTTGGCTCCTACAGACGTAGCAAAATCCAGATATGTGGTCTCCCAGGAGGTGGACATCCTCGTCTCGGCGAGGAAGCCCTCTACTCGCTCCACTTATGCTATGAAGTGGAAGCGCTTCTGCTTTATGGGCATTTTCTCACCGTCTGGACCCCCTTGCCTGTCCGGTGAACTCAGCATTGCAGTATCTCCTCTCCTCTCCTTATACTAACAAGGCTTGAGCTACTCTTAGATAAATGTGCACATGTGGGCCATTTCTGAATATCATGTCTTCCTGGGGGATAAAACCCTAGCCCAACTGGTCATAGCCTGCACCTTTTTACGGGGTGTTCTGCAGACCTCCCATTAGGGATCCTATCCCACCCTGGGACCTCCTGTTTGTGTTGGAGAAGCTCACTCTCCCCCCTTTTGAACCAGCAGCTGATTGTGAGCTGCGTTACCTTCCTGGAGGGTTTGTTTTTTAGTTGCTGTTACCTCAGCTCGAAGTGTCTCCGAGCTCCAGGCTTTGATGTGTAAAGAGCCTTATTTATTTTTTCACAGGGAAAGGGTTTCCCTCAGAATGAATACTAAGTTCCTTCCTAAAGTGGTCTCGGAGTTGACTCTCAACCAGTTGGTTGACCTTCCAGTTTACTTTTCTTCTCTTTCCAATAGGGGAGAAGCTCTCCTTCACACTCTGGGTGTTCACAGGACGCTGAGGTACTACCTGAAGCGCACAGCTGCACACCGTAACCCGGAGCAACTGTTCGTGGCTTTCGCACCACAACACTCTGGCAAACTGGTGTCTGAGCAGATTATTTCTAAGTGGCTTGTCCATTGTATTGTGTTTTGCTATGAAAAGCACAACAAACCCCTTCCGGGCCCGGTTAGGGTCATTCCACCAGGGAAGTCTCGGCTTCCTTTGCCGACTTGAAGAATGTCTCTATAAGAAACATATGTGCGGCTGCCACCTAGAATACTGTGCACACTTTCGTGAAGCACTGTAGCCTGGACATTGCATCCAGACGCTGTGCCGGTTTTGGCTTGGCAGTCTTTCAGGGACTTCTTTCCTGAGTTGATGTGTTTTCCAGCATTTATCCCATCCTTCCACCTTCTGGGGTTATGCACCTCCTTGGTGCGTTACTGCTTAGTATTTAGTCCTAATTGTTATAGCCTGCTGCAAGAGCTCACACTCGAAGTAAGATAGTACAGTTACGGAAGAACTTACCATAACAGTAGATCTTTGAGAGGAGCTCTTGCAGCAGACGCTGCTTTCCCGCCCTCCATCCCCCGAATGAGGGGTACAGCACATCATCTACAGGCTTTGCTTCTTTGTCTCGTTAGGGCCCATTCACGGGTCTTGTTGGGAGAACTGGGATGCAGCTGGGTCCGCCCCTTTTTGTACCGTGACCGATGTTGGAGTGGAGCCGACGTCGGGGGCGGTCCTTGCTGGGTACTGCTAGCTCAGATTTTTTCTGGTGGGTCCTAAGGCCTGCTACATTAGTCCTAATGGTTATAGCCTGCTGCAAGAGCTCCTCTCGAAGATCTACTGTTGCATTAAGTTCTTAGGTAACTGTACTTTTCCCAGGTGTGATGCTCTGCCCACCAGGTCTCACTTTTTGTGAATAAATCTAATCTGTTGTCCCTCTTGATGGCCTCCAGGTCCACCATCTTATTTACTAAACTCCTGGCATTTGCCGACAGTCCCTTCCTCCAGTCTCCCCCTTTGTTTTCCCTTGCACCCGTCATCCTCTTGCCCAGCAATATAGTGCTGTCGGGGGGGGGGGGGCTTGTAGCTCTCAAGCTTTCCTCCTTGTGGAGCAGATTTGTCCCCCCACCACCTAGTTTAAACTGTAGGGATCTGCTATGTAGTCTTCTAGCTTGCATTTTAGTATTGCTACCCCCTCCCCATTCAGGTGCTGTCTGTCCAGTGCAAATAGGTTCTCGCCCTCCCATGTAGATCCCCAGTCCCCTACCAAGCCATATTCCATTTGCTCACACCACCTCAACCCACCAGCCACTCATTGAACTCCCTAATCCTCGACTTCCTGTCAATGCTTGCCCTCGGTACTGGTAACACTGTCTGAGAACGCCACTGATTTAAACCCCAGACTGCTACAGTACCTAGCTAGAGCTCTGAATCTAGCATGCACCTCTATCAGGCTACTTCCTGCCAGGTCATTTGTTCCCAGGTGAAACAGCAGGTGCGTTTTCTCATTCTACTGCCTCTGCTTGAGGGGATATAATGAATGACCTTCACTGTTGTCATGCCCGGCAGACACTGCACACACGCTGTGTACTTTGCCTCCCCTCCCCCCCACCTAATACCTTTTGTTATAGAGTCTCCAACCAGTAGGACTCTGCTTTCCATCTCCTGATCACATGTCCCTACCATCCTTCCCCAACCCCATCCTATTTCCTACCTTATTATCAGTACCCCTTGTTCCCATTTCGTTTCCTAAAGCACTAGCCTCACTCTGTGCTCCCCCAGCTTCTGTGCCCCCCTTTGCTTGTATTCTTGTATGTATTCCCTCCATTTCCACTAATGCAGAGGGTATTGCTCAAAGTGAAGATAGTTTGCCACCATAATCCTTGTTGCTCCCCTGTGGCCTCGTTGGGTATGGTTTCCACTTCTCAACATCTGAGAGTGGAACCCCTGATTGCTCTACCTCTGTGCAGCAGTCGGTTACCGCAGGGCAAAGGGTCTCTGAAATTCCTGCCTCTGTTTGCATGGCTTCTGAAGACATAGCCATAGCATATTTTAATGTAACACCTAAGGTTTCTGGTGTGCTGATTGTGACCAGAAAGACTTCTACCAGATGTACATATTCACTGAAATGGAAGCGATTCACTTTGTGGGTTGCTTGCTGGAGTTTGGACCCATTCATTTGTCCTGTAAATGTAGTGTTGGAGTACTTGCCGTCACCATCTGACTCTGGTCTACAGTATTTCTCACTAAAGGTGCATTTGGCCTCTATATCAAGTTTCTTTGTCCTTGTTGATGGACATGCAGTTGCCTATTGGAGGTCTCCCGTACTTTTCTTGAAAGGTATTTTGCATATAAATCCTCCTGTCTGTAATCCGGTCCTGCTTTGGGACCCAGATTATGTCCTAGAGAAAGTGACATTGGCTCAGTTTGAGACAGCTGCGAGTTTTGGCGTTTGCTTCCTGTCATGGAAAGTGTTTACTTTTAGTTGCAATCTGCTTGAAAGATTTGAGAACGCAGGCTTTTATGTGTAAGCCTCCTTATTTTTTTTTTTTTTAAGAGTTTCTTTGGGTACAGATCGTAAGGTTTTACTGAAGGTGGTATCAGGTTTACGTTGAATCGAACAATACACATTTCTGTTTACTACCCTGAGCATGCCAGTCAGGATGAGGCATCGCTCCACACATGTGATGTTCACAGGATACTGAAATAACTATGTGAATTGCACCAAGGACTGCAGAAAGTCCTCTTAGCTTTTTGTTTTATTCACCTCTGTGTCTAAACAGTGCCTGACCAAATGGCTGGCACATAGCATTCCACTCTGTTATAGGAAGTACGGTAAGGAACACCACAAGGGGTATGGCCACTTCTGTTGCTTTTTTCAGAAATGTTTCTGCAGCTGACATTTGTGCGGCAGCCACGTGGAGTACTGTCCACACCTTCGCTATGCATTAGAGTCTGGTCATAGTCTTTGGTAGTTGAGCAGGTTTTTGCCTTGTTGTACTACAATGCCTCCTGTCTTCAGAGTGTACCAGCCTCACATCTGGCTTTTGGAACTACTTGGTACTCGTTCCAAAGGTGTGACCTGATGGAAGAGGTATCCTTAAAGAAGACAGAACAGTTGCATACATACCGCAACAGTAGATCTTTGAGCGAATCTGTTCCTTTAGGACATGCTGTCCCTCACTCCATCCCCCTTATGTTATATAGTAAGGGTGGCACAGACCTACAAGTGGTATTCAGTGGTGAACATATTCGTAAAGATCCAGAAATACGGCAAGTATGTAGTGTTAATTTCTGCTAGTGGTATAGATGTCTCATTCGCACAATCCACTTGACCTCCACTGGCAAGTGGCACCCAGATCCATTGCATCCAGTGTGCAAAGATGTGACGAGATGCGACAAAGCTGGAGAACATACCTCCCGGGTGGTTGGAGGAGCTTAGTTGGAAGACTTTCTGTGACTCATTTGTGTCTGAGAAGACTGCCAGAGTGTGGATGCATCCTGTATACCACTAGTAGAACTTCGGTTACAGATGAATAACCCATATTTCTAGGGACGTGGATATAGTTCACTATCCACACAATTTTAGTTTCACTGAAAGTGTTGGTTCGACAGAATATCTTCAAGCTAAGCTTTTCCGACCATCGGGGGGAGGTATATCCTCCGGCTCCAGACCATAACGTCAGTTCTTCCTTTCCACTAGAAGAGTCAGGTCTTCCCCTTCGTAGCTCTGCATCATTGTAGGCTACCACAGTGCACCTTTGGCAGATTTGTTTAAAAAAAAAAAAAAAGTTCTTTTGGGTGCAGTGTTTCTTGATGGCTTACCTCTCCCTTGCTCTTGCTGTGCGTCTTCAGAAGATGGACTCCAGGGAAGCGAAGTTGGTTCGCAGCTACAAATTCTGTATCACATGTCAGCAGAAACTGTCGAAGACTGACCCTATGTGTTTTGCCTCTGCTGCCTAGGGGCTGCACACAGTGTCTCTGACTGTGGCCTATGTCAGATGATGCTTGCCTCCTCCTTGAAAGATTGCATGGCCTGGCTTCTTCTCAGCTGACCACCCAGCAGGAATTCTAAACTCTATCCGAAGGGCCGCAAGGTAGCGGCTGCCATGGTAGGCACCTTGTTTGCCTTGGTGCTGCTCCCTGCAGGGGCCAGCGTCAAAGGGTCTTTCACAGAAAACTTGTGAGATGTGTCGGGCCCTCCAGCTTCACAGTGAGAGCCCTGTCTACCATGGTAAGAAACACAGGCACTTCCGGCACCAGTTGTGGAATCGGGAGAGATCGCAGTCCTCCCATTCCCTCGACTCTCCCTACCCGCCTGTCAGGCGTTCAACTCCAGTCGAGCTGCTTGGTTGAGGGATGGGTCAAAAACTCCATGCTAGCCCTGTCAGGCTTGGCGGCCTAGACGCCGGCCGATCAGGCTGTCTAGATCTTTCTCGACCCTGTCGATCAGTTGTTTGAGGAGACTGAGGAGTTGCTCTCCAAGACCCCAGTTTTCCCAGTCCTCACCCAGGAAGATATGGACTGGTTGATGTCCCTGACAGGCTTCACTTGGTATGAGGTTCCACCAGTGGTTGTGCCACCAAAGCCAGTGTTTATCAGTGCACCTTGCTTTTGGTCTGTACTGACCCTTTGAAGGCTTCTCCTCGACGTTGGTCATCTGGTCATGGTTAATGCGGCAGTCGCACTCTTCACCTTGCTCAACTGGGAGGAGGTGTCATTGACATTCATCATCCACCTCTTGCTTGGGCAGGAGGAGTACTACTGAGGATGCCCCAGCACTTTGAAGAACTCCTCTGGTAGCAGTCGACCATTGTGAAACAGTGTAGGGCTTCCTTCCCCAAGACCTGTGGTCAACTGGCAGAAGCCAGTATTGCCCACACTGGTCCTCTCTCTCTTCAGGTGTCTCTGGTGTCTCTCTCTCCACTTTTGCAGGTGGTGCTGCCTCCTCCACAGCCTTTGGTGGGAGCCGTAACCGTGGATTCCAGTGTTGCTGCCGACTTGCCAGGTCGACTCTCGACGTAAATCATCCATTCGGAAGACTCCATGGTGGTTTGAGGTGGAGACTCAGGGGTGGTTCAAGGTAGCAAATGTCAAGGGCCGTCTTAGAAGAGTCCTTGGACAGCTCAGACAGATCATCTATGATGTCGAGGACCCTCACCTTCAACCATGTCTCAGTAGAGGATCTGTCAACCAATTATGGGTCAGTGTCATTTTGTGCTCTCTTCTGTTTAATGTCAGAGTCCATGCATGCGTTCTTGGAGTTGGTCCAGAAGTGAGCTAAACACCCTTTCACGGACATTTTGGAGAAAAATTCTCAGGGTTGCCTTTCCCATGACTGAAGCCATCTTGGGACTGACCCTGGAAACCTGGTAGCATTTATTATCCATCTCAGCTCCTTCCACTTTTATGGTCTGCAAGTATGCAGTCCCCACTGGGTCCCCTTTTGAGGTTTTTGGACCATCCCATAGCCAGGGGACTGGTCTCTGACTCCGCCTTCCAGAAGTCTAGAGGTCAAGGGGACGTGGACAAGCCCCCACAAGGAGTCTAAGAAGCTTGACCACATGGCCAAGAAGGTCTGTACCCGCTTCTTTTCTCCGTCTCTCATCAGGCAAGCTATGCCATGAGTATGACTAGCTTTGGTGATTTCAATAATTGAAATGCTAGATGAAGTCCTCCCTCAACTTCCTGCTGATAAGCATCTGCTGGTGTGGTTGGTCAGAGACCAGTGTCGAGTGCTGGCTAAACACCCATCTCCAAATGGCCTTGCACATGGGAGATTCCTGTACCCATGCTATGGCAGCGGCCCTCATGATGTGTCACAGGGCCTTGCTGAGGTTGTGCACCTTCACAGTGGACACACAGCACAAGCTGGCCGATGTCCCCATCTTGGGCACTGACATCTTTGGCACAGTGGGGAAGGGCATCTCACGCACATCGAGAAGACCAGTGTCACCTTAGACTTGTTGGCTTTGTCCCAAAAGGACCCTAAAACCCAGAAGCCTTAAAGAAGTCTTTCCAGTTTTGGTCCTTTTGGCTACAGCAGCCTTGGCAGCAGCAGCTCCAGCAGGGGCAGTACCAAGCCTGGTGTCCTGAGGCCAAGTTCTCTGACCAGGGCCTGAAAGGAGGAGATGGCTGGAAAGTGGTGCCCCTGCAGCCACAATGGCTGGTGCCCTCTCTTGAGATGCCCAATGATGGGTTGGGGTATCCACCTCCCGCCTGTCCTGTCCCTGACCCAGCGCTGTGTGTGTGTGTGTGTGTGTGTGTTGGGGTGGAGGGGCCACTTTAACCACTTCTGGCCATTTTGGTCTATGAAGAAACTCCACATCGTTTTGCTACTATATAGCTTAAATGAATCTTTATATCCAACACATGTTATGTCGAATTTGAGTATATTCCACTGGAACTGAAGAAGACAGTTTTTTGTATGTAACAACATTTGATGTGGAACCATTGTAAATGAGCATCTGTGATCAAAGGTACACTTCAAATAAATTAATTACCATGGACAAGTGGGTTCTAGGGATGGTAGGCAGAGGGTTGCTTCTCAGTTTCAAGGTTCTTCCGCCATACCAATTCTGCTTTCCTTGGGAGTCCTCAGTGTCATAGGACACACATTGCTGATCTCCTTGTGAAAGGAGCCATAGCCTGTGTCCCAGACACCCTGGCAGGTCAGGACTTACATGTCCAGGCACTTCTTGGTCCCAAACAGACGGAGGGCTGGCGCCCCATACTAGAGCTGCATGGCCTGCATCCGATCATGGAAAGGATAAGTTCAGGATGATCACTTTGAATCATTTCATAACATCTCTGGAACAGGACATGTGTTTCTGCTCCCTTGACCTCCAGGATGTGTTTTTCCACATCCCAGTCTGCCTGTCCCGGTAACAGTACCTTTGGTTCCATGCAGAAGGGGTTCTTTAAAAGTTCCAGATCATGCTCGTCAGCCTGTCATCCACATCCAAGATCTTCACCAAGTGCATGGCAGTGATGGTAGCCTACCTGTGGTGCAAGGGCGTCAGGGTGTATCCCTGCTTGTATGACCGGCTGATAGCCAGGCCATCCAAGGAAGCCATGAAACATTCTCTGGATCTGGCCCTCCAAACCTGCAGAGACTTTGGCCTGCAGGTCAGCGTGGACAAGTCTGAACTGATCCCTTTGTAGGTCATCAGGGTAGAGCTAGACTCCCTGCGAGCCAAAGCCCGTCTCTCTGTAGACAATCTCAGGACCTTATCTCTTTTGCCTAATTATTTTAGGATGGGTGCTCCTGCTGTGCCCGGGATTTCCTGCGGCTGCTGGGGCCACTGGCATCCACCACATGAATGGTCTGGTCCATTATTCACACTGGCAGATGAGTCATTTGCAGTGGGGTACCTAGCATCTACGACCAGCGTGGTCCATTTGGTGGATGTGTCACCTGCAGTGGGAGCTGGGTAGTCTGTCCTAACATCAAGGACACCGTGACCTGGACAAGCCAGTCTTTGTGAGCTAGCTGATGTGGGACTCCATCCAGTGTTGGTTGGTCACAGAACATCTGGAGGAATCCCATTTGTCCACCCAGAACAGATTGCCACACTCACGCATCTGTGATGGAGTGAGGCGCATACCTGGGAGACCACAGAGCCCACAGGTTCTGGTCACCTCTGGAGTCCCTTCACCACATCAAACTGTTGGAGGTCAGTGCACTGCGGCTTGCTGTGACAGAATTCACTCCTCTTGTTAGAGTGCGGTCATTCAGGTCCAGATGGACAACACCATGACCACATTTTACCTGAATAGGCAGGGTGGAACTCACTCCCTTCCCCTGTGAAACATGGTACAAAATGGGGGGGGTGGGGTTATTGATGACCACAGTAGAGGGAAGAGCTATGGGGGTGATCATATTGGATGACTTAAAGCTGGCCAGGCAATGCAGGAAGGCGGTTGGGAGGGCAAGTGAGATGCTGGGGAGCTCGACTTCTTCTGGGACAAGACCCAACTCCCAGCGGACTAGGCAGTGGACCTTGCCTCCTTTGCCTGGTCATTTCAGGTTGGACACTTGCACTCTGCCCGGGACTTCCTGCGGCTGCTGGGGTACATGGCACCCTGCACCAACGTGGTCCAATGTGCCTGCTGGTAGATGCACCACCTGCAATGGCAACTGGTCTTCTAGTGGTCTCAACACCTCAGTCATCTGGACCAGTCGATCACGGTGACAACCGATGTGGGATGCCATCCAGTGATGGCATGTCTGGGAACTCCTGCAGGAAGGAATACCATTCATCTGCCCAGAGCCTACAGTTATTCTGATGACCGACGCATCTCTTTTAGGTTGAGGAGCCCACTAGATCCCTGCCCTCCCCCCTGGCTAGCATTCTGGATTACCTTTGGTCCCTCTCCCAGTCAGGCCTGAGCCATCTCTGCATACTGGGTGCAGCAGGTGTGACATCTCTCACCTGTCATGGAAGGCCACCTTCTTGGTGGCCGTCGCCTCCGCCAGAAGGGTCAATGAGCTCCAGGTGCTCATGGTGGAGTCTCCATACTTGGCATACTTCCTGGACATAAAATCTCCACCACTCATTCACCCTAATGGATCTACGCCGGAGGTGCTAGGACCCAGCGGGAGCAAACTTTTTTCAAGAGGTCCGGCACCAGAGATGGAGCCGCGAGGAGTGGCACCACGAGCCTGAACTTGTGCGGTAAAGACTTTCTCGGTGTCGACCCTCCAACCACCTATGTTCCTTTTTTCCCACCGTCGAGTGCATTTCGGTGATGACGTCGCTTGCCCGTCGGGAGTCAGACTTCAGACTAGCAGCATAGTTTTTAGTTTATTGTTTTGTAATTTATCTTCAAAACAAGTACCAAGTAGATTAATTTTATAGATTAATAAAGTAGTCTTCAGCCCTCCATTGACTGAGTCGACCATGAGCAGGTCAGGTGTTGGTAGGAAGACTTCATATGAAAGCTGTTCATTCAGCCGGGCTGAGTCTGGTCCACCGCCCTCCCCGGAGTGTGGGTCTGACAAAAGATGGTCCAATGCTCAGGGAGATGGGTGGACCCCCCCTGAAAGCATAAAAGGAAACTGTCCCATTTGCGGCACCCTTCATCCTTGAGTTCTTCTTCAGCACATAAGTCGAGAAAGAGAAGGCATCACTCGAGCTCATCTTCTGGTACGTCTGCGGGTCAGCGGTCGGTCACTGGGGCTAGACTCCGGTCTCCTCCTCTCTGAGTCACCGATTTCTGACTCCAGTGCCTGATGTCTTCGACATCGGAGCCTATCCCCGCCTATTGGACAGGCCCCCGATGAGCAATTTTACCAGTGAGATGCTCTTATGGAGCAGTGGGCTCGGAGGTTGGTCCAGCTGCCTGGCTCAGTCACTCGGCGGCCTTCGGGCTGCTCGAGGGACCGGGTAGGGCGATTGGAACTTCCTGATCACGCGTCACCTTCTTTGGTGCCGTTGACTCCATGCTCAGGTGTCTTTTCTCCCCTTACATGGCACAGGGGTCCACACCGATGCCTCCATCTCCTGTTAATTTCCCTTCTTTTCCTTCAAATCGCAGTTTTGGGAATCCTGGGACACTCTCGACGCCATCTGCGGCACTGAGGGCTCTGTCGATGCCGTGGCCTTTGTTGGCGCCATGTGCTGGGCTGTTTCCGATGGCGCCGACTTCCTTGGGTTCGGCGCCGTGTTCTTCGGCACCGATGCTTGGTGAGGCGCCATCCAGCCTCCAGGGCTTCTCAAATCCGATTCTTTCCTCTTCTAATTTTCATTCTGATTTTCACTCCTTTCATGTCCACACAGTCCCCCTGGACTGTCAGGAGATGATTTTGAACCTGACCCAAATCTTCATCTGGGTGATGATGTTGAAGGAGCAGGGATCAATCCTGCTGCAGAGCCTGTAGTCAAAGACCCTTCCTTTAAGTCTCTGCTGAAAAATTTAAATTTCACTCTTTCTCTCCAGACTACAGAAATCGATCCTGGGAAACTTTTAAGACTCCAGTACCTACATGTCCCGGATCCCTATGGAATTAACTCTGCCGGTACAACCATCCTTTGAGACCCTTTCTCAGATGGTATGGAACAATCCTGCTCTTATGCCTTCCATGGCCAAATCCATAGACAGGAAGTATGCTGCTCCCAAGGATCATCCAATTTTGGCCGCACAAGCCTTTGCTGATCCCATTGTAGTCTTAGTGGAGAATGACGAGGCCGTCCTTCCTCAGGCATCTACAGCCCCGCCTATAAATAAAGAATCTCGTAAGATAGACACCTTAGGTAAGAGAGTCTTTGCTGCCTCTGCCGTGGGTATGCGTGTTGCTGGCTACCAGGGCTATTTTTCTCAATATGAGTATGTCCTTTGGCATTCGCTCAAGCAAATGGTGGAAATTCTGCTGGAGTCGGAAACTTAATTCAGAGCTACTTCACACCATACCCAGGCTGTCGACAGTACAATCAGACTTTCTTGCTTCCAAGGTACAAGGCCTTCTGAACAACAGGACAGTAGAAGTAGTTCCATCATACCAACGAAACACAGGTTTCTACTCCCATTACGTTCTAGTTCCAAGAAAACTGGCGGCATGCGCCCTATTCTGGATCTCGGAAAGTTAAACAAATTCCTTCACAAGGAAAAGGTCAAGATGAAATCTCTAGGTACCCTTCTACCTTTGATTCATCAATGCGATTGGCTAGCCTCCCTGGACATGCAGGATGCCTACCAACACATTCTTATACATCCAAAGCACCACAAATACTTAAGGTTTGTGGCATTGGGTCAGCATTATCAGTTGAGTCCTGCCCTTTTGGCTGTCCTCGGCGCTGCGAGTTTTTACAAAGTGTTGTGCAGTTCTCGCATCGCATCTTAGGAAAATTGGAATTCAAGTGTTCCCATATCTGGACAACTGGCTTCTAGCAAACCCCTCCATAGAAACATAGACTTTGACAGCAGATAAGGACCGCTAGGCCCATCTAGTCTGCCCATTTCCCTGCCTACAGGATAGGCCGCAGATCCTAGTTAACCAACAGCCTATATCTTCCTGCCCCCCACAAGAATTGCCTTATGTCTGTCCAATGCATTCTTGAATTCTCCCACAGTTTTAGACCCCACAACTTCCTCAGGAAGGCTGTTCCATGCATCCACTACCCTCTCTGTGAAATAATACTTCCTCACATTGCCCTGAACCACCCTCCTTCTATCTTTAAATTGTGTCCCCTTGTTCTTGCAAGTCTCTTTTCTGAAAGATGCTACCCTCTTGGACTTTGTTGATTCCACTGAGGTACTTAAAGTTTCTATCATGTCCCCTCTCCCTTCTTTCCTCAAGGGTATACATATTAAGCTCCTTTAGTCTCTCCTCATACGGCTTCTCTTGCAGACCCTGCACCATTTAGTTGCCCTCCTCTGGACTGCCTCTATCCTGTCTATGTCCTTGCAGGGAGATGGGTCTCCAGAATTGGACACAGTATTCCAGATGGGGTCTCACCAACTGTCTGTACAGGGGATAACAACTTCCTGTTTTCTGCTGCTGATGCCTCTCCTATACATCCCAGTATACCCCAGCCCTCCCTACTGCCTTCTCACATTGCTTGCTAACCTTAAGGTCATCTGATATGATTACCCCAGGTCCCTTTCCTGTTTGTTGTTGTTACTACCTCCCCACCCATTGTGTATTCTTCCCTGGATTCTTGTTTCCCAGGTGCATTATTTTGCACTTTTGCATTGAATCCTAGCTGCCATACGTCTGACCATTCCTCCAACCTTGCCAAGTCCCTTTTCATCCTTTCCACGCCTCCTTGTGTATCAACCCTGTTGCAGATCTTTGTGTCATCTGCAAAAGCATACTTTCCTTCAGTCCCTCTGCAATGTCACTGATGAAGACATTAAAAGGACTGGACCCAATACTGAACCCTACCGTACCCCACTAGTAACCGCCCTTTCTTCAGAGTGGACTCCATTTACAATTACCTTCTGTGTCCTGTTGTCCAGCCAATGTTTTACCCAGACTACCACACTGGGACCCACTCCCAGGCTGGTTAATTTGACTAATAATCTTTTGTGTGGGACTGTGTCAAATGCCTTGCTAAAGTCTAGGTAGGCCATGTCCACAGACCCTCCCTGCTCTACTACTTTGGTCACCCAGTCAAAGAAATCTATTAGATTCGTCTGACATGACCTTCCCGCTGTGAACCCATGCTGCCTTGGATCCTGTGCTCCACTGACCTCTAGGTACTCAACTATTCTTTCCTTCAGAAGTGATTCCATCACTTTCCCTACCACAGAGGTCAGACTGACAGGTCTGTAGTTTCCTGCCTCTGTCTTGGTCCCACTTTTGTGAAGGGGAATCACATCCGCCTTCCTCAGGTACCACACCATCCTCCCATGATTTATTAAAAAGAGTAGCCAGTGGTTTCACTAGTTCCTTCCTTAATTCTTTTAGAATTCTGGGGTGAATTCCATCAGGACCCATTGCTTTGTCCACCTTCAGTTTTAGGAGTTCTTGCAGAACCCTTTCTTCTGTGAAAGGACTGGGATCGACCCCCTATCAAGAGTGCTTCTGTTAATTGGATTAGGCACTTCCCCTCCTCTTTTGTGAATACTGAGCAGAAATATTAGTTCAGTATTCCTGCTTTTCCTGTCCCCTCTGCCCACCACGCGTTCATTCTACTCAGCCTCACTATCCCTCCCTTTGTCTTTCTCACGCTCGCTGATGTACCTATAAAGGTTTTATCCCCTTCTTAACTGAGTTGGCTATCTTTTCCTCAGTTTGGGCCTTTGCTATTCTGACTTCCTCCCGCTTCTTTCTGCCTTAACTGGTACAGCTCTCTGTCCTGCTCCTTCTGTGTTTCCTTATACTTCGGAATGCTATCTTTTCTTCCTGACTTTCACAGCCACCTCTCTTGAGAACCATAGTGGCTTTTTCTTTCGTTTTGATTTGTTTGATTTGCTTCACACAAGGCTTGTTGCCTCTGTGATGGCAGTTTGATAATTCCCCATTGTTGCTCCACACTCCTCCTAGCCTGTTTGCTAGTGCTTTTCTGAGGCACTCTCCCATCTTGCCAAAGTCAGCCCTCCTAAAGTCCAGTACCCTCACTTTTGTATGGCTTGACTCTGTAGCTGAGTTTAACGTGAACCACACTGTTTGATGGTCACTTGTCCCCAGTTGGCAACCCACTTCTAGATCTGAGATCCTCTCACTGCCCCCGTTTGAGAGTACAAGGTCTAAGATTGCTCCCTCACGAGTGGGTTCCGAAACTAGCTGTCTAATGCCTACCACCTGCAGGGCATCAAGAATGGCCCTGCTCTTGGATGTGGCTGCAGCAAATGTGCTCCAGTTTAACATCTGGCATATTCAGGTCTCCCATCAACAGTATCTCCCCTTTCTCTGCCATTCTAAGAATGCCTTCCATCATAGCCTTGTCCATTCCTTCCCCCTGACCTGGGGGTCTGTACACAACCCCTGTGCGGATTGTGGTGCCCTTTCCAGTCTCCAAGGTGACCTACAGTGCCTCCTCTCCTCCCTGTTTACTCTTTTGTTCAGTTGCTTTTATCCCTTCCTTTACATAGAGAGCTACTCCTCCCCCTCTTCTCCCCTGCCTGTCTCTCCTGTGGTTATGTACCCTGGTATGTTAATATCCAGTCATGGTTCTCTGTGTACCATGTTTCTGTGACTGCTACGATATCCAGGCATCCCTCTTCCATTAAGGCCACCAGCTCAGGGAGCTTGTTGCCCAGACTACGGGCATTGGTACTCATTACCCTCCATTTCCTGATGGCCTTACCCCCTTTTGCCCCATCCCTGTCCTTCTTGCCTTTGTCACTTTCTCCATTTACCCCTGCCCTTCTCTCTATCGACACCTCCATGTTGGTGTTTGCCACACTTACTACCGTGATTGTTTGGGGGGCTAGGATTTTCCTGCTCCTTTCCAGTGCCTCCCCCCTTGGCTAGTTTAAAAGCTTGCCAATGAAGCATTTAAACCTATCACCTAGGATCCTGGTTCCCCTCCCGGACAGATGCAGCCCATCATGCCAGTATAGGCTTGCATCACTCCAGGTGGACCCCAGTCCCAATGAAGCCAAATCCTGAGCTCCACACCAGTTTTTCAACCACTGATTGAATCCATGGTCTGCGGAACACCTAGCCTCTCTATACCATAGATGGGTAGCACCTCCGAGAAGGTTACCGTCGTGCTACTTGACTAAGGCCCCTCCCAATTCTCAAACTCTTCCTGCAGTTCTCTAATCCCTTTCTTAGCCTGGTCATTTGTCCCTAGGTGGACAATGACATCCAGCTCCCTTCCCTGTGCAGCTGCTCCGGCAATCCTGAGGATTCGCTCCCTGTCCCTTCAAGCCATGGCACCAGGCAGGCACCTTACCTCCCTCTCCCCTTCCTTGCCCAGTTCTACCTTCCTAACAATGGAGTCCCTCCAGACAGGAAACTCTGGACGCTGTAGCCAAGGCTTCAGACTTCCTCACGTCCATGGGAGTCCTGCTAAATCTCAACAAATCGCAGTTGCAGCCCTCCCAGAAACTCCTCTTCACAGGAACTCTTCTGGACACCTCCCGTGCGAGGGCTTGTCTCCTGGAGGACAGAAGGAGCAATATCCTACAGATGGCCTGGCACATCCGAGAAAGCAACTCAATTCGAGCCATCTCGATCCAGCGGATGCTGGGTCTCATGGCATCCTCGGTGTTCACTGTACCTCTAGCGTGTCTCCACATGAGAACTTCTCAGTGAATGCTCAGTACTCAGTGGCCTATAACCACTCACCCTCAGTCCTTTCTCATCAAGGTGACAGAAGCTCTAAGGAAGTCACCTGGTGGTCGCAGGAGGACAACCTTCTGGAAGGGTATCCCTTTGCTCCTCTGCATCATCAAATCTCCATTACCACGGACTGGACCCTGATGGGGTGGGGAGCTCACTGCCAGAATCTCCACATCCAAGGTACGTGACCTCTGGTCGAGTCCCAGCTTCACATAAACGTCCTGGAATGAGAGCTATCCTCTATGCGATCTGGGCCTTGAAGGACATTCTCTGTCACAAGAACATTCTCCTTCAAACGGACAACAAAACAGTAATGTACTACATCATCAAGCAGGGCGATGCACACTCTTGCCCATTATGTAGGGGTGCTATAAGAGTGTGGGAATGGTGCCTGGAGCACAAGGCTTTAATTCATGCGGTTTAGCTGCCAGGAGTGCAGAACAAACTGGCAGACCGTCTCAGCAGAATGGAGACAGATCCTCACGAGTGGTTTCTCGACTCAACCATAGTTCAGTCACTCTTCGAAGAGTGGGGAACTCCAAACCTGGACCTTTTTGCATCCACACTCAACGCAAAACTGCCTGTCTCCTGCTCCAGAAATCCAGGACCTGGCATTTTCTGTCAGGATGCGTTCAGGCTGCAATGGACAAAACGTTTTCTATATGCCTTTCCTCCTTTTCCCCTAATTCAGAGGGTACTTCTCAAATTCGAGTCTCGGGGGCCAAATGATTCTCATTGCTCCCTTCTGGCCTTGACAGATAAGGTTCCCGCTGCTCAACAGTCTGTCGGAGACCCCTCTGAAGGCTGCTTCCCCTTCAGACGAACCCAGGGTCCCATGGTCCATCCAAAATCTGAGGTCGCTTCATCTTCACGCTTGGCTCCTGAAGAAATAGAGGTGAATAGGTTCAGTGTCTGTCATAGAGTTTCATATATTCTTTTGGCTGCGCATAAGCCAGCCACCAGAAAAAGCTACACAGCCAAGTGGAAGCGTTTTTCTCTCTGGTGTGCAAAATCCTCTGTGAACCCTTTTCCTGCCCACCAAATAAAGTCTTGGAGTACCTTTTAGACCTCTCAAATTCAGGTCTGCAGTACTCTACAGTCAAAGTTCACCTTTGTGCTATTTCAGCGTTTCATGAGCTGGTACTTTCCATGTTACTGGCTCAGTTACTTGTAGTTAAGAGGTTTCTTGAAGGTATTCTGCATACCAGACCTCCTATCAGGCATCCTGTTGCAGCCTGGGACATTAATCTTGTGCTAGACATGCTCACTCAAAAGTCCTTTGAGCCTCTAGCTACCTGCAAGTTGAAATTCCCTCACTTGGAAAATGACCTTCCTGGTGGCCATCATCTCGGCCCGTAGAGTTTTTGAAATAGATGCATTGGTCACAGACCCCCCCTGATGCACTGTATTTCACAAGGACAAAGCAAAGTAGTTCTTAGGACTTATCCTAAGTTTCTCCCTAAGGTTGTCTCAGAATTCTATCTAAACCCACCTTTGGTCCTGCCTACCTACTTTGCGAACTTCCAGAATGAAGGGGCGCATACCCTTCATTCCTTTGATGTTAAAAGAGTGCTGCGATTCTATCTAGGTAGAACAAAAAGAAATTTGCAAAGCTCAACAACTGTTTGTTTCCTTCAGCGAGACCAGGCTGGGTCAGCCTGTCGCTGTTAGGTGCATTTCAGTGTGGCTGGTAGCATGCCTTCACCACTGCTATTCTATGGCACAGGTTAAGCTGGAAGGCAGAGTGTATGCTCACTCTACTAAAGCAGTCACGGCATCTCTGGCGGAAATCTGCAACGTGCCCATTGCAGACATTCGTAATGCAGCCACCTGGAGCTCAGTGCATACTTTTGTTAAGGACTATGCCTTGGATGTCCGTGCCAGATGACATCTTTCATTTGGCAGGACTATCCTTAATGGGCTTCTGTCCTAAATATGTGAGCTCTTAGTTTTTCCTGCCACTCATCTCGGGGGGGGCTGTTATTAGCTACGTACTCTCCCATTAGTGTGAATGAGTGATGGAGACTTTATGTTTGGAAGATATGGAAATTAAGTACCTACCGTAATTCTTGATCTTCTTGGACGAAGTTTCCCACTCAATTTCGCATCCACCACCAACCATCCCCCGAGCTCACCTCTCTGTTTTGGTCTTCACTCCCTCAGTGGCTGGGCTGTGAAGACTTCATTATTGACCCTTCTTATATGGGTCGTTTGGACTGTCTTATGTCCGATTTTGTTAGATTAGTCCCTATAGGTTAGTTACGCTGCACCTCCTTGGGGGGTTGGGGTACTGAGGCGACTGGAGGGTCGACACCGAGATAGTCTTTACTGCACGAGCTGGGGCTCGCGATGCTGCTTCTCACGGCTCCATCTCTGGTGCTCACTCTCTTGGAAAAACTTTGCTCCCGCTGGGTCCTAGCACCTCCAGCATAGATCCATTAGTGTGAATGAGTGGTGGAGACCTCGTCTAAGAAAATCAAGAATTATGGTAGGTACGTAATTTCCATTACCACAGGGACTATGTTGTCCTCTACTCCACCCCAAAGTTCCTTCTGAAGGTTGTTTTGTAGTTTCACCTAAACCAGGTGATCAATCTCCTGGCGTACTTCACTAATCCAGCCTCAGAGGCTGAGCACAAGTGCCATACATTGGACCTGAGGCGAGCGCTCACTTATTACATGGAGTGCACAGCTGGAGTTTTGGGAGAGGTTCGCCTGCTCTTTGTCACCTACACTGAACCCGCACCTGGCGGGCCGACAGCTACGTGGACAGTCAGCAGTGGGTTGTCTCCTGCATAAACCTCTGCTATATGTTGGCTGTAAAGGAGCCTCCCATGGGGCTTTGGGCTCATTCCACCATATAGCTGCCTCGGTGGCTGCTTCCAGGGGTGTCCATGTCCAGATCATCTACTAGGCTACTACCTGGAAGTCAGCACACACCTTCATTCCCAGTATCGCATAAACCTTGAGTTACGCTGGGATGCTGACTTTGGTACCTCAGTTCTCTAATTAATCCCTTTTTTCCAAGTAGGGGTATGCGCCTTGTCCCTTCCTCCCAGAGGACCGCTAGGAATCTGCCTAATGAGGGTTACTCACCTGCAACCGTAGATCTTCCAAGAATGTATCTTCACCGTTTATTCACACTAATGGGTCTTCGTCTGGAGACACTAGAACCCTGCAGGAGGCAAAACGTTCGAGGAGGCTGGCGTTGAGGCAAGCTGTGCCGGTGCACATGCATGGCATCACGAGAGTTGCTCACGGAACTAGGCTTACCTCGGTGCCAGCCCCCAACCACCACAGTGTCTTTTTTTTTTTTCTGCTGTCGAGTGCACTTCAGTGATGATGTGGCTTGCCCTTTGGGAATCTGAACTTCATGTCTATACAACAGCTGCTTCAGTTTGTTTCAGTTGTTTAACGCTAGAGTTTATTATTTTTGTATTAGTTTAGTGATTTTTTTATGAAAAAATTTCTGTCCGTTTCTCTCAGCCGTACCGAGCATCGTCAGGATCATGGTAGGGAACCTGACTGTTTTTTGTCCTGGCGCTGTGTTTGGCCCAGCGCCGTGTTTTATTGGTGCCATGTTGACTAGACGCAGTGTTGGGTCGGTGTCATTTTGATCCGGCGCCGTTTTTGGGGCCCGGTGCCATGTTGGACCTGGTGCCGTGTTTGACCCAGCGCCATTTTGGGCCCGGTGCTGTGGTTAGCAGGCTGCTGCAGCAGTAGGGGCCGTGTTTGGTCTACTTTCCCGCAAGGGAAGGGTTCTGACCATGGGCATTCTTGTGCTCGGTGGAAGGGCAGTCCTCTGGAGCACAAAGGAGCGGGCCAGTTCCTGATTCCAGTTTGGTTCTTGGCACCGCTTCGGTCTTTCTCTTGCCCTTCAATAAGAGAAGGAAACTGTACCACCCGAGGTCACCCTACAGGAAGCCTTCCATGAGACCCTCAGGTTCTTGGGGCCGTGGCCCTTCGGTGCAGTCCACATTGCCATGTGCCGGCACACTGAGACCTGGAGCATGGAGTCCCTCCCTCTCTCCTGGGGGGGGGTCCCCAGAGGGCAGTCTTTCCTGGGCAGCTCTTTGGAGCAACTGGAGTAGCATCAGGCTGGGGCATTGCTGCTGGTGGTCCGGTCCATGGCCTCGTAGGTCGGTGGAACTGAACCTCGGGCAAGACCCCAAGCCAGGTAGAGCGTTTGACTCCAGCAACGGCTTTCTGCCCTTGCTGGTGACCACGCCGCCAACTCCAGCCCTGCTGGCCGCAACCCTACCTTGGCTTACTTGGTAGGACCAGTCGGGTACCGCTCTGGCCGCCTCAGTGAATCCAGGGTTGTTGGCACTCTGGGGCTGGTGCTGGTGCCAAGTTCGGCCTTCTGGTCTGTCGTGGTGTCCTTCTAGCCCTGGTTCGACTCTTTGGGGTTTCCCTGGTGCCAGAGATTCTCTCTTTTCTCTCTCTCTCTCTCTCTCTCTCTGTCCTTCTTGGTGCCAGTTTGTTGCCGCTAGTGTGTATGGCAAGGGGCCAGGCTTTGAGCCAGCGCAGTGTCTGGCCTGGCACCATGTCTGGTCCAGCATTGGGACCATGTGCCGCGTCTGATCTGGGCTGGGTCAGCGCTGTCCATAGTGCCATCTCCAGTAACCTCTATGGTGTTCCGTGTGACCTCCAGTTGATGCCAGAGGTTATCAGTTTAGGGAAACCTCCCTACTCCTCTCCCCCCCCTTCGGGGATATGGAGGAAACAAGTTCTCCCACATCCTCCTCATCTCTTCTGAATGTGGCATTAATGTCTTTTCCATGGACTGTGCAGACCCAGGTACTTCCACTCTGCCTCAAGGCATGCCCTTGTGCTTGCTGGCTCCTGGGGTATTTTCTTCTATCCCTTGGAGCTCACCTTACCCTGGCACAAGTTTAAAAAAGGGGTGATTTTGCTGACTGTCTTATACAGTATTTTTTCCAAGCAGTCACCAGTTCCTTTATTTTTCCAGGATTGGTTAGCTCCCTGGATATGCAATCTTCTAAGTTCTGCCCCGTGTGCTCTCACAGCTTATCTGACATTTTAGAACTCCACATTACCCTTACCCGGACAGTTTGCTGATGGCCACTTCATCCAGCCACAAAGCTCTAGCCATGGCCTCTCGCTTCCTTCCGTTCTTGGAGTTCTATTGAGTCTAGAAGCCTCCACTTTGACCCTCGCAGTAATTGCTGACCTCTGAGCTTTTCTCGATACAGTCAAGGCCTTATCTTCCCTTGAGAGCAAAATACAGATGATAATGCATATAGCATGCTACTTTTCAGACAGCAACTCTATTTATGCCCACTCCATGGAATCCATGGTGGGCCTTGTCGCAGCTGATCTAGTCCCTGATTTGATGACTCATTTTCCAGTCAGAGGAGAACAATCTCCTCCTCAGTTTCCCTTCTCACATATGGAACTATGGGCAACCCACTCATCAGAGGCCCCCCTGTTTGGCAGCCCACTGTTGGTGTTTTACTCATAAGGTGTTTGGAACCCGTCCGTCAGTGTCATCTCCACTTCAGTAGCTTGCACATGCAGACTGTTTCTGTGTAGCCTGCCAGCCCTGTTGGATCACAGCAGCTACAAAACAGTATTTTTCCAAATGGACAACAGTCTGCCTTGTATTACATGAACAATCAATGAACACTCTTTTTTTTTAACCTTGTTTCTTATGAAGCTATTGAGTGTGGAGAGAGCGCCTGGAGCAGAGGATCCTACTCCAGGCCAGTTATCTGCCAGGCATTTAGTACACACTAACTGGTATGCTCGGCCAAACACACTTGCTTGCACCCTGTAACCTTGGCAGATGTGGATCTTACTTCACGAGTGAGCTCTTCCAGCAGGTGACACCAGTAGGACTGAAGCTGGCAGGCGCCTGGACCCCACGGAAAACTTCTAACTAGCAGTTTTCAATGGGAACCACCCCCAACGTTGGCCTGCCCCCTGACGTCATGTACACAATAAAGGAGGCAATCCTCCAGCATCACCCCAGTTCTTTTTCCGCCGTTGACCCGCTCACATTGGCTCCACAGACGACTTCTGCTGAGATCTACTGCCATTTTGGTCATGTTTTTCAACGCTTTATTCTTTTGTCAAAAAAGTTTGTTTCTTCAATTCTCTATCTATATGTCATCTTCCCCAATATCATCCATCGACCAGCACCAGTCGAAGTGTGCCTGTAGCAAACAGATACCGTCTAAGGACGGACACTTGGCCTGTCTTCTGTGCTTAGGTCCAGATCACGACACCAAGGCCTGCCAACACTGCCAGAAGTTTAATAGCAGGATGAGAATTTGCCGCCAAAAAGCCTTCCAGGCCTTCTTGCTGCCATGCAGGAGAATTCTTCAACTCAGGAGGGCCCCTCTCACAAAAAGTCATTGGGGAAGCCCCACCACCAAGAAAAAAAGGGGAGAGAAGGAAAAAGATAGAGGCTCATCGAAATCCAGGTCCTCAGATTCCCGGTCTGCCTCCTGGGGGAGTTCAGACTCTACATCCCGGGCAGCGTGCTCTCCTACCCAACTTGCGGTAGTGAGACCACCCGCCCTGGTACAAGCGTCAGGAGGCTAGGAGTCGGGGGGGGGGCGGGGCTCTGTAGCTACTGAAAGTCCAGACACCCTCTCAGGCTATGGGACAGCAATGCCCGTTCTAGGGACATGGATATGTTGTTCATCCACACTCATTGGCAGTATCCTTGCCGCTTTAAATCTTGCCGGAAGGTCTTCAAGCTTGCTCCTCCACCCACCCGGGTGGTATAACTCTAAGCTCCCCCCATGGCCTAGAATCTTCCTTACCGCTTGGAAGCTCAGGTTCCCTCCTTAACGCTCTGCGTTTGTGACTGGTTCTATTTCTCCGTTTGCGGTTTAAAAATAAGAATTTTGCAAAGACTTCAGTCTTCTATCCCTCAGTGCGATGGACCATCGACTCCCGGTTTCGGAGATGCCCATGCGGGCAGAAGATGTCGGACGGATCCTCACTCACGTGTATATGCCTGGGCCTTGAGCACGACCCGCAGGCTTGCGACCTGTGCTCATCTTTCTCGGCCTCGTCCTCGAGACATGCTGCCCGATTACCTGGGCCGTCCGAAGCGTTTTCCTCGTCGGTGAAGTCCAAGGAGGCCCCGGTTGGCGTGTCAGCGGCGGGCTTCGGCTGAGATCAGCTTCGGCGGATGAGTAAGCCCTCGAAGGCGGCCTGGGCCGTGTCTTCCTCGGCACGCGGCATTTATCCGCTCTCTCTGGGTTCTTCCTACGGCTTCTTTTAAGGAGCTTTGTCTGTCCCTCTCCACTAAAGGAGAGGGCCTGCGTCTGCGGGACCTTATTCTCGGTCAAAAAGGGACAGGGTGATCCCTCCGTCGGCTGGCTCTTGGGGCGGAAAGGTCCCTCTCCCGGACGCGTCGACCGTCGGCGGTCGACTTCGCTTCGGCTTGGCCACTGGCCTCACGGTGTCCCGTCAGGTCAGTTGACCCGAGACTCCCACCGATGAAGTCGAGATTTTCTCGACCCATTGGGCGGGCTGTCGCCTTTAGCAGCCGAGATTCCCCTCTCCCCGGTTCCCCCGGGAGGAGTTGAGGATCCCGTGGGCTCGCCTGTGCCTCGGTTCCGGAGCCCTCGGATGGACCTTCCGAGCCGAAGGGAGTGCTGGTTCCGGCCGACACCTCCCCGCACCGACCCCGGAAATTCCGGGACTCTCGGTCTCGGTCTCGGACCTCTTCGCGGTCCAGCCGTTCCCACCGTCATAGGCGGTCTCGGTCTCGGCACCGCGGTAAGCGGCGTCGCCGCTCGTCCTCGTCCTCCTCCTCGGATGAGGGAGGCTTCGGCCGTAAGTGCGTCGGCAGTGCGAGACCTTATGTTGCAACAGCTCCTCCTGGCGGGAATAAGCCGACTCCGGGCGCCTTCCCGGCCATTAAGTAACTGTCACGGGCGGCCGACACAACCCCTCGACTTGTCAGAGAGCCTATACCAGGCGGTTGTTCGGCCAAAACCAGCTGCTCCACCGATTCGGTGGAACCTCCCGCCTCCACAGCCACCAATTGGGGCTCCGACCAAGATTCTCGGTCGGCTGAGGTTTACCCGCTCGGCTGTCAATTACCCTCACTCCCGACCGACCTCGGCGGTGAAGGGTGGCTCCAGGCCAGAGGCAGCTCTTGAGGACTCTTCGAGTCCGAAGATGATTCCTCCTTCTTCTCAGCGACTGGACTTGGAGTCTTCAGGAGGCCAGTCAATGGACGATAGCCCGTCGTCCTTCCTAGGACTTCTTGGCTCTCTCTCGGGTCTACGGGATGGGCTCGAACCCGTTCCAAGCGGGCCAGGTATCCCCTCACGGAGTTCTGGACAGGATTCTCCGCGGAGGCCTTTTCGGTGGCTGAGGCCATAGTGGGTCGGCACTGGAACTTTGGCAGCGCCCTGCTTCCTGCCCTCGCCTTGGCCAGGATGGCCAGGAAGTATCACGGTCCTACGGTTCCTTGTCCGGTTTTGAACACCCTCTGCTGAGGGGTTGGTTACGACCAGCGTTTTCCGGTAGCGCCCCGAGCGCCAGGGATAATGGACAAACCTCGACAAGGAGTCAGAAATTGGACTATGTCGACGAAAGTCTCGCTAGATCCTCTCTCGGCCTTCCGTCAGGCCAGTTGGCCGTCCTCATGGCACATTTTCTCATGCCCTGTTGGGCTCCTGGATGAGGTCATCCCTCATCTTCCGCCCGATCTGCAGACTACGGTTAAGCAGGTGCGGGACCAGGGCTGGGCAGTGGCCAAACAGCAGCTCCAGACTGCTTTGGATATAGGGGACTCATGTGCCAGATCGGTGGCGACGCGGTGGCTATCTGTCGGCGGAGCTTGGCTGAGGATATCCACCTTTGCCTGGATACCCAGCACAAGTTGGCGGATGTTCCTTTTGGGACTGACCTCTTGACCCTGGGGTGGAAGGTCACCTACAGAGATCGAGAAGTCCAATGCCACCTTGGACTCGGTCTCTTCAGCTCAGAAGGACAAAGGCAAAACCACAGCCTAAGCCCTTTGGTCCTTCTGTGCCCCAGCAGGCCCAGCCAACAACGTCAGGGCCAGCAGGCTCGACCTTGGCATCCCAAACCCAAGCTGCGGCTTCCTCTAACAGGAGGCAGGAGGAAAGGGCCAGGAGGTCCCTCGGCGGTCCCTCCTCCAAGCCTGCCCAGTGAGCAGGCTGGGGTGTCGCCCCACCCCGTCACCTTACCCCTGGGTCCCCCGTGGAAGGCGGCTCCAGCACTTCCGTTCCGCCTGGTCCGCTGTTACCACCGGACAGGTGGGTCTTAGAAGTGGTGGGAAGAGGCCTGCCTCTGGAATTCGAGCAGGCACCACCCTTCAGAGCCGTCTCTCCCAGGGGCTTGGGGATCCCAGCCTCACTGGCGGCTCGTCGAGCCAACGCCGCTCTCCTCCTCCAGAAGGAGGTGGTAAGAAGGTAGTGGACCCTCCTTCCAGACCCAGGGTTTGTGTCCAGGGTACTTCCTGGTTCAGAAGCAGACGGGGGCTGGCGCCCCATTCTCGAACCTACACGACCTAAACAAGTTCCTAAGGTCTCGAACCTTCAGGATGGTCACTCTGGCTCAGAATAATACCATCCTTGGAGCAGCGGCGTGTGGTTCTGCTCTCTGGACTTGCAGGGCAGTTTTTCACGTCCCTATCCGTCCGTCTCACCAGAGATTCCTTACGCTTCCAGCGAGCGGAGGGATCCCTCTTCGATTCCAAGCCATGCCCTTGACTTGTCTCCAGCTCCCAGGGTCTTCACCAAATGCATGGCAGTGGTGACAGCATTCCTGCGGCGCCGGTCCGGGTGTGCCCTTACCTGGGCGGCTGGCTGATGTAGCTCCTCCAGGAGGAGGCGGAGTGGTCAGAGATCTGGCCCCTCAGGTCTGCTCTCAACTGGGCCTCCTTATCGAGGCCAAGCGGAACTTCGAGCGAAGCAGGTGATTCTATTCATCCGGGAGCTCGACTCTCTTGAGCCAGGCGCGGCTCCGGCGGACAGGGCGAGGTTCTTTCTCCTCTTGCCCGATCATTTCTGGTTGGGCAATTGCGCCCTGCCGGGACTTCCTCGCGCCTCCTGGGTCTCATGGCGGCCTGCACCAGCGTGGTCCGTTGGGCCCGCTGGAACATCGCGTCCTTCAGTGGGGACTGGCCAGCCAGTGGTCTAGCAGCTGCGATCCCTTGGACCAGCTTGTCCGGTGACACAGGGGATGTGGGCAGCTCTCCAGTGGTGGACCGTTCCAGTTCATTTGCAGGAGGGCATCCTGTTACGTCCGCCCCGAGCCGGCGGTCTCTCTGTCGACCGATGCCTCTCTGATGGGTTGGGGTGCCCATCTGGGGAACACGAGGCTCCATGGCCCCTGGTCCCATGAGAGTCCCGATGCCACATCAACCTGCTGGAGCTCGGCGGTCCGCCTAGCTCTCACCGCCTTTGCTCCGTTCCTCCGGGGTCAAGTGGTCCGAGTCCAGGCGGACAATACCACGACCATGTACTATCTGAACCGCCAGGGGCGGGGCCGCGCTCCATGCTTCTATGCAAGGAAGCTCTCGCGTTGGTCACTCGTGCGCAGCCTGGGCGGATCTCCTAGCCATTCACGTGGCAGGAGCCTCCAACACCCTGGCCCGATGCCCTGAGCGGATAGGGGCTGCATCCCACAGTGGTCTCTCCTGCGGAGGTAGTACAGTATCTGTTCTCCTTTGGGGCACACCTCAGGTGGACCTGTTTGCCTCCATGGAAGCAGAGCTGAGTCTGTTCCATGCCCGCCCCCTCAGCAGGGCTCGCTGCAGGGGGATGCCTTCTCGAGGCAATGGACCCCGGGCCTCTTACGCCTTTCCCCCATTTCCCTTGATCCACAAGGTGCTTCTCAAGGCGAGGAGGGACAAGGCGCAGGTGATTCTGTTAGCCCCAGACTGGCCTCGCCAGTTCTGGTACCCAGATCTCCTCAGTCTCAGCTCCAGGACTCCGCGGCAGCTTCCAGCTCGCCGGACCTGCTCTCAGTCAATCAGGGAAGGTGTTCCATCCGGACCTTCAATCCCTGCACCTGGCGGCCTGGTTCCTGGCTAGAGTTCAGGCCTTGGGTCTTTCGAGAGTCCTCAATGTAGTTGAGGCGTCCCGTAAGTCGACCAGAAAATGCTATGCCTTCAAATGGAAAAGGTTTTCCATTTGGTGTCAGAAACAAGGGCTTGGACCCTTCCTCCTGTTCCTTGGCAAGCATCTTGGACTATTTATGGTCCCTTTCTAGTCAAGGGCTTGGGTCATGGACCCTAAGGGTGCACCTGGCAGCCATCTCTGCTTACCAGGCGCGGGCAGGAAGCAGTCGGTAACACACAGGAGAAGGTGGTCTGGTGCTTTTTCAAAGGCCTTGATCACATTTCCCTCAATCACGGGAACCCCACCTCCGTGGGATCTACTGCTGGTACTGGCAAAGCTCATGGGCAAGCCATTCGAACCTATGCACGGGTGTGCTCTCTCTCACCTGTCGTGGAAGACCGCCTTCTTGGTGGCTATCCGTCAGCCAGAGGATGGGAGAGCTCCAGGCGCTCTCGCCGAGTCTCCTTACCTGGTCTTCCACAGGGACAAGGTTGTCCTGCGCCCCACCGAAATTCCTTCCGAAGGTGGTGTGGAGTTTCACCTTAACCAGGTGTTGACTCTGCCGGTGTTCTACCCCAATCACACCTCGGAGGCGAATATAGGCTCCATACTCTGGACCCTAGAGGGCTCGCTTATTATAAAGGCGCCACGGCTGAAATTGAGAGGGATTCGCCAAGCTGTTTGTCACCTACGCTGAAGCCGCATCTGGCAGACCTGCAGCCAAGCGGACGATAAGCAGGTGGGTAACCTCCTGCATAGATCTCTGCTATAAGTTGGCGGGCATGGAGCCTCCCAGAGGATAAGAGCTCATTCTACCGCCATACTGCTGCTAGCAGTGGCTGCTTCAGGCGTCCCTATCCAGAAATCTGCAGGGCTGCTACCTGGAAGTCAGCAAACACCTTCATTACCCACTACCACATCGACCTTGAGTCACGCCCGGGATGCTGGTTTGGGGCCTCGGTTCTCCAGTCTCTCTTTCCCAAGTAAGTATGTGGGGCTTGACTCTGCCTCCTCCTCCCGGAGAACTGCTAGAGTCTGCCAATGAGTGTGGATGAACAACATATCCATGTCCCTAAAATACAGGTTACTCACCTGTAACAGGAGTTCTAGGAATGGTATATGTTGTTCATCCTACATTCTGACCTCCCGGCTTGACCTTTAACCTGAGCTTCCAGCGGGCAGATCTGGCGTCATGGGGCGGGCAAGGAGTTGTACCACCGGGTGGGTGGGAGGAGCAAGCTTGAAGACCTTCCGGCAAGATTTAAAGCGGCAAGGATACTGCCAATGAGTGTGGATGAACAACATATACCATTCCTAGAACTCCTGTTACAGGTGAGTAACCTGTATTTCATCCCCGGGTGACACGGATCCTCTGCCGCCGGACCTGTGAAAGCATTGTCCAAGTCGGCCACTTCTACTGGCGCCGACTCCCTGGACAGATGTGGGGGCTCAGATTACTCTTCCAGGAGGTCCACTTCTTAGCCCCCAAAAGGGAGAATGTCGGACAAGCTGATGCCGGAGAAGCAGACGTCAGATAAGTGGTCGTCGGCCGAGGACCCCCACTGATGACAGCCCTCCCAGGCCATCTCCAAGCTGGCACTCCTGGCCTCGGCGCCTGCCACCACGATTGCAGTGTCACTGGCCTCATCCCCTCCATTGGCCGACGAACGCATGGAGCACAGTCCTCTGTCAGCCGTAACCCATACTACAGCTGCTGACTCCAGGCTACCCCAAAGGCACCGACGATGCCTCTGGACCAGATGCCGAGCCCGTTGAACAGTCAGACACCTGACCAGGAACCAAGGTTCCAGCTGTCAGAGGTCAAAGACCTCTTTCCGTCTTGGTGTAATACAATCAAGGGGATCTCCCTCCACCAAAACCCACACACGTGGAGGAGCCTAGCCCTAGAGACCATTCCCCACTTCTGAGGGGAACACACCCCTCCCCTCCCTCAGAGGTCGAGGGTGAGGTGAATACACCCCTCCCCTCCCCCGAGGGCAAGGGTTCGGGGGGCCATAAGAACCGACCCCGGGCAAGGAGCCAGAGTACTTTTCGCCCTACTGAATGGCATAAACGCTGGTGTCTGCGTACAAGGTCTTGGTCCTCTTCCTGCAAAGAGTCGGATCATTCATCCTCATCGGAATCCTACTCGGTAGGGGTACTCCCTTCACCTGACCTAATGGACACTCCCAGGTCCCGACCAGATGACCCCTCCTTTATGGAGGTTATGTGGCACTAACAAGCAAATATGGGCTGGGACACAGAAGACCTTGACCCAGAGAGGTGTCATCTGGCTAAATACTTATGCCAGGAGGACCCTAAGCCAGTTGTTGTGCCACCATTGTTGGACACTTTCCAAGATGTGACAAAGGCAGCATAGAAGCACACGTCCACATCCTCGGCAATTCCCAAAAAGTCAGATTGCCTCCATAGAGCACCCAGAGAAGAGTCCTCCCTGGGTGAACAACCAACAGCTGACTCAGTTGTGATCGTGGCTGCCCACGACAGGTCCCAGAAACTATGGCACCTGAATACGCAGACACCCGACAGGGAGTCGAAGCAGCTGGATAGCATGGGCAGGAAGGTATATTCCTCAGCCACCTGCACCATCAGATTGCTCAGTTTCCTCACGCACATGTTGCAGTTCATAATGCGCTGTGGGAACAAGGGATGGACATGATTCATGACATTCCCGACTGCCCCCAGAAGGCAGAGCTGGAAAAGTTCATGAAAACGAGCTCAGACATAGGCACCCACGTCCCCAGATCGGCCCCATGACTCAGCAGACATGGCAGCCAGGGTGGCTGCCACTGGGATGTATCTAAGGCGACACTCCTGGCTTAGAGTCTCTGGGTTCACCCAGGACATCTAGGCTGGCATCTTAGATGCCACAGTTAAGGGCTCTGTTATCTTCGGGGAAGAGTCTGAAAAGATCATTACGAGGATACAGGACTCCGGCAAAGTCATTTGATTGGTCCAAACCATGTAGAAGCCAAAATAAAAGCCTTTTTGTAGGCTGCATTTACGAGGTAAATCAGGCCAACAGCCCAGAAACCAACCACAACAGCAGCAGAGAGGGGGTTACAACCATAAGGGTTCTTCTTGAAACTGAGGAGGCTCCAGCTCTAGGGCCGCCAAGCCCTCCCTGGCCACCCTGCCCACCCCTACCAATGCCTGACTTCTTGCCGAACCCTCCTCTTCCTGCAGAACTGGCAGGAGAGGTGGTTGAGGGTCGTTTTTCCCTCTATCTAGAGGGCTGGAGAAAGATTACCTCTGACTAGTGGGTTCTGCAAATGATCCAAAGGGGGTATTCGATAGAGTTAATGGAGATACTACCAGACGGGCCTTCACTGTTCCCCATCTCACTTAGCTCTTATCCATGACGAGATCCAGGCTACTTTGGACAAACGTGCAATAGAGTCTGTGCCGGCCTCTCAGAAGCAGAAAGGGCAGCATTCCCACTTTTTCTTGGTACCCAAAAATTCAGGGGACCTATGGCCCATCTTAGACCTCCGCGACCTCAGCAGGTTCATAGAGTACAGGTGCTTCCGGATGGTTACTCTTCAGGGCCTAATGCCCATGCTCCATCCGGGAGTCCTGTTGTCATCCCTGGACCTGCAGGATGTGTACCTACACATCCTCATAGCCAAGCCCCACAGAAGATTCCTGAGGTTCGAATTCCGGGGACAGCACTACCAGTTCAGTGCTCTGCCCTTCGGCCTGTCATCACCACGCCTGGTCTTTACCAAGTGCCTGGCATTTGTTGAAGCAGCCCTCCGAAGGATTGGACACTGTCTTCCCTTATCTGACGACTCGCTTCTTATGGCCCTGTCCAGAGAAGAGCTACTCCACACCATGGAAGACACCTTTTCTCTCTAAAGAGAGTTAGGGATAACCCTAAACCTGCCGAAGTCAAGCCCCTTTCCAAGCCAGAGACTTCAGTTCATAGGAGCTCTTCTGGACACCATTCAAGGAAGGGCCTTCCTTCCAGAAGATAGAGCAGGCCACCTTCGGGGTCTTGCCTGACGCATCTCGTCCGAAAGGTGAGTCCCTGCCAGGATGATCCTCTGACTCCTGAGCCACATGGCAGCAGCCATCGCTACTGTGCCCTTCGCCAAGCTGCACATGAGGACCATTCAGTGAACCGTGAGGGTCCAATGGGACCAGCGTTGGGACGACCTGGATCAACCCGTCTCACTCTCGGATCCGATCCGCCAGACCCTCCAGTGGTGGCTAACACCATCTTACCTCTCGGTGGGATTGCCCTTCCAGAGGACACCTCCCACTCAGATGCCTCCGACACGGACTGGGGAGCCCTTCTGGATGACCGCAGGACTGGGGGGGCGTGGTCTACACTAGAGGAGTCTCTATACATTAGTGTGCTGGAGATGAGGGCCATTCTGTACACTCGGCAAGCCCTGCAGACCATTTTGCTACCGGGACGTCTCCTTATCCAGATGGACAACACGTCTGTGGTGTTCAGCATTAACAAGCAGGGAGGAACCCACTCGTACAATCTATGTTGTGAGGCCATGAGGGCATGGAACTGGGCCATAGATCATCACCTGGATGTCTCGGCAGTCCGTGTCCCAGGTGTATAAAACACCTTGGCAGACATGCTCAGCCGGTCAAGGACCACACGTGGGCCCTCCAGCAGTCCGTTATAGACAACCTCTTCGACAGGTGGGGCCGACCAGAATTGAACCTCTCTGCATCCCCACACAATGCAAGACTGCCCAGTTTTTGCTCGCAAGATCCCGGGCCTGGTGTTTCCTGATGAGAAGCGTTGCCCCTCTGCTGGACAGGGAGTTTTCTTTATGCCTTCCCCCTCCATCTTTTCCATTGATCCAGAGGGTACTTCTCAAACTGCAGTCAGAAGGAGTGGAGATGATCCTAGTGGCTCCCTTCTGGCTTGGGCAGACTTGGTTCCCTCTGCTTCAACAGCTGGTGACAGAACCACCTCTACTCCTGATTTTGAGCTCATGCTTGCTCTTGTAGGACAACAGGATGTTACTCCATCCAGATCTGAGATTGTTGCACCTGCATATGTGGCTCCTACGGACCTAGCCATTTCACGATTCGGAGTCTTGGCTAGAGTGGCTGATGTTTTGGTGGCGGCTAGGAAACCCTCTACTAGGGCCACCTATGCCATGAAGTAGAAGTGGTTCTGCCTCTGGGCCATCGCCCACTACTTAGATCCATTTTCCTGTCTGGTGAACTCAATCCTTGAGTGCCTACTTTCACTCTCAGACTCGGGCCTGAGCTATTCTTTCATAAATTGATTATATAAATAGATTGGGACCTTTTAGTACTTGAAAGGGATAAATTAGGTTGATAAGGAGAGTCTCTGTAGGCTGAGTGGCAGCCATAACACTAGGGGGGCACATTTTAAAGCTGGAGGGTGGGAGGTTTAGGAGGGAGGTCTGGAAGCACTTCTTCACAAAGAGGGTGGTGGACACTTGGAATGCACTGCCGGAAGAGGTCATCGGTTGAAGACAGTGGGCAGCTTTAAGAGAGCCTGGGATAGGCATAGGGGGAAAGTAAGGATCATGGGTAGGGAGGATGAGAGGAGTGGGGAGGGAGGGCAGGGACATTAGCTCAAGCTGTGGGCCCTGCAATAGGAGCAGACTTGATAGACCAAATGGCCTTCTTCTGCTGGCTTCTTCATAGGTTCGTATGAAGGTGCACTTTTCTGCAGTGTCAGCCTATCATGCACCTATAAAGGGAAAAACCCTAGCACAGCTGGACTTGTCACGCGCTTTCCTGCCTGGCATATTACACCTCAAACCTCCCATTAGGGCCCCCATCGGATTTTCTTTTCATTTTGTAAAAACTTACTTTTTAGGGACATGGATATGTTGTTCATCCACACTGTCTGGCAGCTTCCTTGCTGCTTTAAATCTTGCCGGAAGGTCTTCAAGCTGGTTCCTCCCACCCACCTGGGTGGTAAAACTCTCGGCTCCGACCCATAACGCCAGATCTTCCTTACCGCTTGGAAGCTCGGGTTCCCTCCTTAGCGCTCTGTGTCTAGACTGGATCCAAACTCTTAGGTTCACCCAAAAAATAATTTTAAAGTTTTCTAGACTTCGGTCTGCTTCATCCTTCGTGGCTGCAATGGACAAATTGACTCCCGGTTTTCGGCGGTGCCCTTGCGGGCAGAAGATATCCAGGACCAATCCGCACTCCACGTGCGTCTACTGCCTCGGGCTTGACCATGATCCGCAGGCCTGAGAGTTGTGCAGGTCTTTTTCGACAAATGTCCTTGAAGACCGTGCTGCCCGGCTCAACAGGCGCCCGAGCGTTATCCGCTGGTTAAGTCTCGTCTTCCTCGTCCTCGGAGGGAGGCTTGGCGCCAAATTGCGTCGATGCTGTGAGGACTTAATGTGGCAGCAGCTGCTTCTGACCAGAAACAAGCTGACGCTGTCGCCTTCCCCGGCCATTAAGTGGCTGTCACCCGAAAGGCCGAAACAACCCCTCGCAGTGATTGAGGTGCCCAAACCCGGGCCGGTTGTTCGGCCGAAACCAGCTGCTCCACCGATTTGTGGTGGAACCTCCGCCTCCACAACCGAAATCAGGGGCTCCGACAAAGGATTCTTGGTCGGGTCAGGGACTGCCCCACTGGTTGTCGGTCACCCTCACTCCTGACCGTCCTCGGCAGGTAGAGGGTGGCTCAGGCCCTAGGCAGCTCTTCGCAGACTCCTCGGAGTCTGATGACGACTCCTCCCTGTTTTCCAGGCCCCTTGACCTGGAGTCCTCCGGGGGGCAGTCGATGGACGAGAGCCCATCATCGTTCATGGGTCTGCTTTGGCTCATCTCGGAGTCCACGGGATGTAGCTCGAGCCCGTATCCAAGCGGGCCAAGTATCCCCTCACGGAGATACTGGACCGAGGGGATTCTCCCACGGAGGCCTTTCTGGTGGCTGAAGCCATTGTTGGCCCAGCCTTAGTTATGGCAGCGGCAGGCTTCTTGTCCTGCTCCTTCAGCCAGGATGGCCAGGAAGTATGCGGTCCCTACCGGGTCTCTGTCCGGTTTCTCGGAACACCCCTCCTTGGAGGGGTTGATTACCGACAACGTTTTCCGGTGTTCCGGGAATGCTAAGGATGTGGACAAGCCCCCTGACCAAGAGTCCAAAAAGCTGGACTATATCTGGTGCAAAGTATATGCTGCGTCCTCCCTCGGCCTCCGTCAGGCCAGTTCAGCCATACTGATGGCGTACTTCTCCCAAGCCCTTATGGTCTCCCTGGATGTGGTGATCCCTCATCTCCCGGCTGATCTGCAGACTACGGTCAAGCAGGTGCAGGATCAGAGAAGGGCAGTGGTGGAACAGCAGCTCCAAACGTCTCTCGATATCGGAGACTCCTGTGCCCGGTCAGTAGCGGCCGCAGTGGCCATGCACCGCAGAGCTTGGCTGCAGATATCCACCTTTACGGTGGATACCCAGCACAAGTTGGCAGACGTCCCCTTCCTGGGTACCGACTTGTTCAGGCCTGGGGTGGAAGGCCACCTCCAGAGAATTTAAAAGTCCAATGCCACCTTGGACTCAGTCATGTCTGCTCAGAAGGGCAAAGGCCGCCGCCAGCAGAATAAGCCCTTAAGCCTTCGCCCGGCACTTCTGGCCCAGCAACACCAGCATCTGTGGCGGCAAGCTGCGCGCCAGCACCCCAAAGCCAACTGCAGCTTCCTCTAACAGGAAGCCGGAAGAAAAGGCCAGGAGATCCCTCGGCGGTCCTTCCTCCAGGCCTGCCCAGTGTGAGTTGGGGTGTCGCCCCCAACCTCGTTGCTTACCCTGGTCCCCGTGAAGGAAGCTCCTTCTTTCTTTCTGCCTGGTCCGCTATCCCCGCGGACCGTTGGGTGTTGGAGGTGGTAGGAAAGGGTCTGCCTCTGGAGTTCGAGCAGGCCCTGCCCTTCCGAGCCATCGCCACACGGGGGTTATGGGGTCCGCAGCCTCTCTGTCTGCTAGTCGAGCCGACATTGCCCTGCTCCTCCAGAAGGAGGTGGATCCTCCACCAGACCCAGGGTTTGTGTCCAGGTACTTCCTGGTCCCCGAAATGGACAGGAGGCTGGAACCCCATTCTAGACCTACACGACCTAAACAGGTTCCTAAGGTCTCAAACCTTCAGGATGGTCAATCTGGCTCAGATCATTCCATCCTTGGAACGAGGCATGTGGTTCTGTTCTCTGGACCTCCAGGACGTGTTCTTTTATGTCCCAATCCGTCCGTCCCACCAGCGATTCCTCCACTTCAGAGCAGAGGGGTCCCTCTAAGAGTTCCGGGCCATGCCCTTTGGCCTTTCTCTAGCTCCCAGGGTCTTCACCAAATGCATGGCAGTGGTGACAGCATTCCTGCGGCACCGAAGGGTCCGGGTGTACCCTTACCTGGACGACTGGCTGATTGCGGCCTCCTCCAGAATGGAGGTGGAGCAGTCCAGGGATCTGGCCCTCCCAGGTTTGCTCTCAAGTTGGCCTCCTTATCAACAAGACCAAGTCAGAACTCGTGCCAAAGCAGGTGATCCAATGCATCGGGGCAGAGCTCAACTCTGCGAGCCAGAGCATGGCTCCCGGCGGACAGGGCCGAGGTTCTTTCCTCCTTTGCCCAATCATTTCAGGTTGGGCAGTTGCACCCTTCCTGGGACTTCCTGCACCTCCTGGGCCTTATGGCGGCCTGTACCAGCATGGTCCGTTGGGCCTGCTGGCACATTCGTCCCCTACAATGGGGACTGGCCAGCCAGTGGTCACAGCGCTCCGGTCCTTTGGATCAGCCTGTGTCAGTGACCCAGGAGATGTGGAATGCTCTCCAGTGGTGGATTGTTTCAGCTCATCTGCAGGAGGGCATCCCGTTTGTCCGCTCCGAGCCGATGGTTTCTCTTTATCGACCGACGCCTCTCTGATGGGTTGGGGTGCCCATCTGGGGGAGCACAGAGCGCATGGCCTCTGGTCCCCTCGGGAGTCCCGGTGCCACATCAACCTGCTGGAGCTTTGAGTGGTTCGTCTAGCCCTCACCGCCTTCACTCCGTTTGTACGGGGTCAAGTGGTCCAGGTCCAGACGGAAAATACCATGACCATGTACTACCTAAACTGCCAGGGCGGGACGCGCTCCATGCCCCTGTGCAGGGAAGCTCTCTGCATTTGGTCCATTGTGTGTAGCCTGGAGGCGGATCTCCTTGCCATCCATGTGGCAGGAACCTCCAACATTCTGGCCGATGCCCTAAGCCAGATAGGAGCTGCGTCCCATGAGTGGTCTCTCTTGCTGGAGGTAGTACAAGATCTGTTCTCCCACTGGGTCATGCCTCAGGTGGACCTGTTTGCCTCCAAGGAGAATGCGAAGCTGAGGATGTTCCATGCCCGCTCCCCTCGGCAGGGCTCACTGCAGGGGATGCCTTCTTGAGGCTGTGGACCCCGGGCCTCTTCTACACCTTTCCCTCATTTCTCTTGATCCACAAGGTGCTTCTCAAGGCGAGGAGGGACAAGGCGCAGGTGATTCTGGTAGCCCCAGACTGGCCCTGCCAATTCTGGTATCCAGATCTCCTTAGCCTCAGCTCCAGGCTCCTGAGGTGGCTCCCAGCCCGCCTGGACCTGATCTCAGTCAATCAGGGGAAGGTATTCCATCCGGACCTTCAATCCCTGCACCTGACGACCTGGTTCCTGAGCGGCTACAGTTCCAGACCATGGGTCTTTCTGACGAGGTCCTCAGTGTTGTTGAGGCTTCCTGTAAGGAGTCGACCAAAAAGTGCTACGCCTTTAAATGGAACAGATTCTCCATTTGGTGTCAGGGCAAGGGCCTGGACCCTTCCTCCTGCTCCTTGGCAAGCATTCTGGACTACCTATGGTCCCTTTCTTAGCAAGGGCTTCGGTCAACGACCCTTAAGGTGCACCTGGCAGCCATCTCTGCTTAGCGGGCGTGGGCCGGGAAGCAGTTGGTGGTGCAGGAGAAGGTGGTCAGGCGCTTCTTCAAAGGCCTTGATCACATATCCCCTCCGGTGCGAGAACCTCCACCTCCATGGGATCTACTGCTTGTATTGGCTAAGCTCATGGGCAAGCCATTCAAACCGATGCACAGGTGTGACATCTCTTACCTGTTGTGGAAAACCGCCTTCTTGGTGGCTGTCACATTGGCCAGAAGGATGGGAGAGCTCCAGGCACTTTCCATTAAGTCTCCTTATCTGGTCTTCCACAGGGACAAGGTTGTCCTGCGCCCCCACCCGAAATTCCTTCCGAAGGTGGTGTCGGAGTTTCACCTTAATAAGGTGCTAACTCTGCCGGTGTTCTACCCCAATCACACCTTGGAGGCTGAATATAGGCTCCGTACTCTGGACCCTAGAAGAGCGTTCGTTTATTATAAAGGCGGACGGCTGAGATTCGAGGAGGGTCGCCCAGCTGTTTGTCACCTACGCTGAGCAGCGTCTCTCAGACCTGCAGCCAAGCGGATGATAGGCAGGTGTGTCACCTCTGCATAGATCTCTGCTATAGGTTGGCAGGCATGGAGCCTCAGAGGATAAGCTCATTCTACCCGCCATACTGTAGCATCGGTGGCTGCTTCCAGGGACGTCCCTATCCAGGAAATCTGCAGGGCTGCTACCTGGAAGTCAGCACACACCTTCATTACCCATTACCACATCGACCTCGAGTCACGCTGGGATGCTGGTTTTGGGGCCTCTGTTCTCCAGTCCTTATTCCCTAAGTAGGGGGTGTGCTCCTTTCCTCCCTCCTCCCGGAGAACTTCTAGGAGTCTGCCAGACAGTGTGGATGAACAACCTATCTAAGTCCCTAGAAATACAGGTTACTTACCTGTAATAGGAGTTCTAGGAATGGTATATGTTGTTCATCCACACGACCCACCCAGCCTTCCTGGCTTTGACGCACAGCCTGGCTTTCAGTGGGCTAGATCTGGCATCATGGGGCGGAGCCGAGAGTTTACCACCTGGGTGGGTGGGAGGAGCCAGCTTGAAGACCTTCTGGCAAGATTTAAAGTGGCAAGGAACCTGCCAGACAGTGTGGATGAACAACATATACCATTCCTAGAACTCCTGTTACAGGTGAGTAACCTGTATTTGCCTCCCTTCAAGCCAGCTGCAGATTTCGAGCTATGCTTTTTTTCTTGGAAAGTATTATTTTAGTTGCAGTTTACCTCGGCTCTGAGGATTTACAAGCTTGAGGCTCTGATGTGTAAAGAGCCCTACTTGGTTTTCCACAAGGGACGGGTGTCTTTGCGGAACAGTCCTAAGTTCTTGCCAAAGGTGGTGTCCAAATTTACCCTTAATCAGGACATTCACCTACCCGTTTATTACCTAGAGCACTAAAACCGAGAGGAGGCTCTCCTTCATACTTTGGATGTCCACCGGGAACTAGGTTATTTGACTCAAACCTGAGGCAACAGGCAATCTCACCAATTGTTTTTCTTTCACTCCCTAGATGTTAGGGGCACCTGTTTCTAAACAAACTCTTTCCAAATGATTGGTTATATGTATTGTCTGCTGTTACCAGAAATACGGTAAACCTTTACCGGGCCTAGTAAAAGACCACCGCACTAGGGGAGTTGCGGCTTCCTTAGCCTTTTTATTCTGTATTTTGTCCCTGCTTTCCCCTACTGGGACCATCTGCCCAGTCATGGACTCCGTCTGCAGCTACTCATATATTAGCTATTCTCCCTAGACCACCTGGCTTGCCCCCAGGTGGGAGTCGTGACACTCTGGGCCAAGGGTGCTGTGACGTGAGCGGAGTCGGCCAGAGAGCCAATGCGGCGGAGTGGGCATCATCAAGGCGGTGGAATCAGGATGTTTTTCTTCCCCTTTTTTCCCCAGGTGGAGGGGACGTGCAGTGACTTCCTGCATCTGCCCCTTCCCCCGAAATCTTTCGAGCACCGGTAGCTGTGATGCCCCCGGCCTCCGCCAGGGGTCTGTCAAGCGCCGGACGGTGTCCCCACCCTCCCCCTTGAGAAGTAGAGCAGTTTGTAGGATGCTCCATCCTTCTCCCCTGGCCTTCCCACCATTGACCCGGGTCCATTCCCAAAACCGGGTTGCCGGCGCCGCAAGCAGAAATCCAACCGCTGCACCAGCGGGCCGGCTCTTCCTTAGCTTCTCTGAGGAATGTTTCTGCTACAGATATCTGCGCAGCTGCCACCTGGAGTTCAGTCCACACTTTCATTAAGCATTACAGCTTGAACATTGCTTCCAGGCCCAGGACAGGCTTTGGCTTCGCTGTCCTGCAGGGACTTCTCTTGTGAAGGTTTCGGTCTTCTCTACCCCTGTCTCCTTTGCCCTGAGCTTAAGGTACTCTTTACTGCTTGGGACTCAGTCCTACAGGTGTCACCTGCTGCAAGAGCTCACTCTCGAAGTAAGATAGTACAGTTATGTAAGAACTTACCGTAACAGTAGATCTTCAAGAGGAGATCTTGCAGCAGGTGCCGCTTCACGTCCACCTTCCCCCTTAGGGATTCCTTCTGCATTCACAGCTTGTCCTTCTTACCGCCTCCTTGAGAGGAACATCCTCAGCTCTCCATCCAACTTTTTGTCTGTGCTGGAGTCTCCTGCCGGAGAACTGAGGTGATGCTGGGCGACCGCCCCTTTTATTGTGTACGTGATGTGGGGGGTGGGCCGACATCAGGGGTGTTCCCCTGCTGTATACTGCTAGCTAGAAGTTTTCCATGGGGTCCTGGCGCCTGCCGGCTTCAGTCCTACCAGTGTCACCTGCTGCAAGAGCTCCTCTCAAAGATCTTCTGTTATGGTAAGTTCTTGTGTAACTGTACTTTCCCCTGTTAATCAGGCTTTCACCCAGCCAACAGAGGATCCTTCCTCTCAGGTTGGGCATGTTGTGTCAGGGCCTTCTCCTTCCCTGCAATACTTAGGGCATTTTTGCACATGAGGCCCCTCTCCAGAATCTGGTGTTTGCCTGGATATCAACCTTGTACTAGACATGCTCACCACAAGTCCTTTGAACCTTTTGTGACTTGTGAGCTACGTTTCTACTTGGACAGCACCTTCTAGTGGCCATCTCTTCTGCTTACAAGATAATCTACTATCATCTTTTGGTTGCAGAGTCCCCTTATACTGTTTCCCACAGGGGAAGGTAGTGCGCCGCACTCAATAAATTCATCCCTAAGTGGCATCGGAACTCTCTCTGAATCTGCCACTATGCTGCCCATCTATTTGCCAGCTTCCAGAATGTTGAAGAGCGCACTCTTCCCATTCTCTGAACGTTCAGGGGGTCCTCACTTCTCATCTGCACAGAATTGGGATTTCAGTCAGTTCAGACAGTTTTTGGTCTCCTTTGCTTTCAGTTGAAGGGGTCAGCCTTCTCCACTCAAGTGCATTCTGCCTAGGTTGTGATCTGTATGCATCTCTTCTATGCCATGGCATAAGTCATGTTAAAAGGTCAAGTATGCCCCAACTTCACCATTGCAGTTGTCATGTCTCTAGCAGAGGTTCCTTCTGTGCATGTTGGTGATGTTGTGTAAAGCTGTAATTGGGATCACATTGCACATTTTAGTTACGCACTATGCCCCCATGTCACTACCAAGCAGCATGCTGCTTGGCAGGACTGTCCTGAATGGACTTCAGTCCTGAGTGAGCTCTTCACTCCTACCACCTTACCTGAAGGCTTCTGTCTCAGCTTGGTACTCTAGAGACATAGAAATTGTCGTTAGATAAGGACCGCCAGCTACGTTCAATCTGCCTGAAAGCCCTCTGATCCATTAGTGTGAATAAATGGTGAAAATACATTCCTGGAAGATATCAAAATTACATACTTACCATATTGCTTGATCTTCTAGGACTATCTTGACCGTTTATTCACACACCCACCCTGCCATCCCCCGAGCTCACCCAGATATCTTCCTGGTCTTCTCCCTTGTTCAAGGCTTGAACTTTGAAGACACTATGTTACTGTCATACTGACCACTCTTGCACAATTCATCATAGAAACATAGAAGTTAACGGCAGAAAAGGACCGCCAAGGTCCATTCAATCTCCATTTTTCTACCTTATGAATATGCCATAGGCAGTGGTGTCCCCCCCTCCCCCCAACCCGAGAAATTAGACCGGGATTTCTAATGAGTCACCATTTCCTGGTTATCGTGTTTTTGTTTTTTTTGTTTTGTTTTGTTTTTTAAATATTGCATGGTCCCAGGGCTATGCCCGGACTGGCTGCCCTCCTGGGGGGGGGGGGATGCCTGTGTCTCCTCGACTCATACAAACAAAAAAATTTTTCCAATTGGCTGCAAGCCTGCAACCATAGCAGCCTGCAAGTTGTTGCAGCCAATCAGGGAGCGCTACAAACTCACGGCACGCCATTGCGTGACTAGTACTCTGTTAGTGGCGCCATTTAGTTGTCCCACACCATCTACGAAAGGAGCAGCACAGCAGCATCATCCATTTATTGTGGGGCCGGGGAGAGAGGAGCTATTCTAGGAGGCCAAGCAGCAGTCGTTTGTCGGGGGTCGCCAGTGTGTCTGTCGGTCATGTAGTGTTACCCCTCCTCCAGACCTGACCAGCCGACTGGTTTGTTTTAATAGTCCCTCAAGTGCTCTGTATCTCGGTGAGTGCAACTGTGCTCCCCTGCCACCTGAGCCTCCCCTGATTCCCAGGAGGGAGCCGCAGCCACAAGGAGACCACTTCCAGACAGACCCTGCGGAGGAGCAGGAGAGTAGTACAGTACAGTCATAGGGTCAGTCAGTCTGAGCTGAGGGAGTTCCTGCCCACCCAGCGCCCATGCCCAGCAGACCAGAACAACAGATTTACCTTGCCCATGCCATCGGTGAGGCCCAGGCCATGCATGTCCTTCGCCCACCAGTCCCACTGGGATCATTCAGGTAAGTGAACAACCAGGCCAGGCCCAGATTCAGAACAAGAAGCCCCGAAGCCGGCGGTGCAGGGAGGCTGCAGCGAAGCCTTGATGCTGGTGTTGGTGGGGGGGTTACTGTCTCGTCAGGGGTTTCATCGGGAGAGGAACAGGACTCTGGAGAGACGCAGCCACCTGGCATGCCTTCTTGGCCTTGCTGTATGCTGCCCTGTCTGTGCCCTTATTGATTTGGTAAGTAACTGTGATGCAAGCTGGTTGTTGGAAATTAATGCCCTGATACATGTCCCAGAAATGTCTCTCTTTGGGGGAGAGGGGGGCTGGCATGGCTATGTGCCTGGGGAGTAGGTTTGCTGTCAGCCTGTCTGTATGTCTGAGGGGTGGCTTCTGGTTGTCTCTTGGGGGGATTTGCTGGCTGCTGAAGAGGCTATCCATGTTGGAGGGCTGGGGCGGGGGGCCTATTTGTTGTTTGGTATGGTGTGGACATTGGCCATGTTGGTGGGTGGGGACACTGACCTTGACTGTATTGGTGTGGTGGGTTGTGTTGTGGAAACTCGCTGGATGGTCTTTGTTTGGTTGGGCTGGGGTGACGGTCTGTTTTCTGGTGTTGGGGGGGACTGTCTGTGTTTTGGGGCTGACTTGCTGAAGGGATGGTCAGCGTTTGGGGCTGGGGGGATGGCATGTTTGGGGCTGGGGACAGTATGTTTTCTATTCTGGGGTGGGGACATGGGCTGTGGTGGTAGGGTGGGGACACTAGCCATTATTTGGTGGTCTTGGCTGGCCATTTGTCTGGGAGGGGATTCTCCGTGATGTTGGAGAGGGGGGACATTTCATGCTTGCTGGTCAGGTGTCTGAGGGGACTATCCATGTTGGTGGGGCAGGGGACTGTCCATGTTTGCTTGCTGGGTGTCTGGTGGGGAGGGGGACTGTATGTTTTCTGGCCGGGGGCTGTCCGTTTTGGTGGAGCAGGGACATTTGTGCTTGCTGGCCAGGTGTCTGGGGAAGGGGATTGTCCATGTTGGTGGGGCAGGGGACTGGCTGGGTGTCTGGAGTGGGAGACTGTTCCTGTTGGTGGGGGCGGGGGCTATCCATGTTTGCTGGCTGGGTGTTTAGTGGGAAGAGGGGATTGTCTGTTTTTGTTGGCTGGGTGTCTGGAGGGGGACTGGCCATGTTGGTGGAGCAGGGGGGCATTCTGTGCTTGCTGGCTGGGTGTCTTGGGGTGGGGGGGGCTCTCTGTGTTGGTGGCGTGGTAGGTCTGTCCATGTTCGCTGGCAGGCTGTCTGGTGGGGATGGGAGACTGTCCATGTTTGCTGGTCAGGTGTCTGGGAGGTGGGAGACTGTCCATGTTGACTTATCAGGGGTGGGAAGGGGGGAATATATGTGATTGCTGATCAGGTGTCTAGAACGGACTATCAGTGTTGGTGATGAGGGGGAAATCCCCGTGTTTGCTAACTAGGTGTGATTGTTCATGTTGGTGGGGTGGGGGACATTCCATGTTTGCTAGCTGAATGTTCGGGAGACTGTCCTTGGTGAGGCATGGGGCCATCCATGTCTGGTGGGACTGTCTGTGCTGGTGGGGAGTGACTGTCCATGTTGGTTGGGAGGGAACATTCTGTGCTCCCTGGCCAGGTGTCTGGTGGGGGACTGTCCATGTTTTCTGGATGGGTGTCGGGGGAATATTCGTGTTGGCTTAGGGGAAGGATTGTCCGTGCTTGCTGGCCAGGTGTTAGCATATAAACAGAAGTAAATGTTAAAGCATTATTTCCACCTCATCCTTTACCTGCCAAGGGATGTAACTCACTGACCTGTGCCCACAACTAGCATACGAACATTAGTAAATGATAAAACATTATTTCCCCCTCATCCTTTACCTGGCTGTAAAAGTAATCTTTCACTTTTTCGATTTCTGTGATCCTCCACTGTGGAGGTGTGAAACAGACCGATTCCTTGGCCTTGCTGTCCCTGTCTCCATTGCCTGGCAAACACAACCAAAGGTTGTTTTTTTGTGTTATCCCCGTACAGTGTTACAAGACTAGCAAAACTCTTGCACTGAAACATGCACCCTAAGGAAATGATACTACTACTTGGCTATTATAGTGACTACAGACTGGCCATGATTTTTGGGGGGTTGGGACACTGGTCATGTGGTTTGTGTCTCTGAACACTGGTCGTGTGTGTGCGCGTGTGTGTGGGGTTGGGAACACTGGTTGTTTGTGTGTGGATTCAGGCATTGTGTTGGTGGGTTGGAGTTGTAGTTGCATACCAGGAAAACTGAGCTTCTAACCAGTAGTTTAACATTTCTCTTTCCAGACCAAGAAAGAGACATAAACAAAATGCAGTATGAAATGTGGTTTCATTTATTTTTGTGTGCCTGTGATATTTGGTGGGGGGGGCGCACTAACCTGGATGCCTGGCGTCAGATACCAGATAAATGGAGCTGGAAATGGTGTTAGTTGGGTGGGGTGGGGAGAATGGCTGTGCTGGTGGGGTGGAGCACAGCTGTGCAGGTCCATCAGGGTGTAGAGAGTAGCCGAGCTGGCCAGTCTAGGTGGAGATAGTGGCCATGCAGGTCCGGGGTGGGGAGAGTGGGCTGTAGCGTTTTGCATGGACATTTAAATTCACTGTTGCTTGCTGTGCCTTGTGCTGCCCTGCCAGCTTTGTGCTGACCAGGGTGGACTGGTACACATGCTGAAAAAAATGGTTCTGGCCACCGGTGATGGAGGAGGGAGGGGTGGATGGGCAGAGTGTCACAGAACCATTTTTTTCCTTCATGAATACCAGTCTGCTGGGTCTGTGCCATGTTCTGTGGCTTGTCGTTGATGGTCGATGGAGGGATGGGTTTAGCCGACTGGTACATGTGCTTGGAAAAAATGGTTCTGGCCTCTGGTGATGAAGATGGGAGAGGTGGAGGGGCATACTGGCACTGAAACATTTTTTTCAACATGTATGCCAGTCCGCTGGGTCCGTGCCATGCTTACCTCCCTCGCACAAGGGGCTTCTGAGCACTGAAGATTGTTTCTGTGTTTAAAATTAGGGCCTGTTTGGAGGTATGAAATCTTACAGTATAAAAATTGTGTATGTTTATATAGTTTCACCTTACTGTGTGGTTCAACAAGATGTTCTATGATCTCTACTACTCATTTATAACCCTGGCCTGTGACCCAGCCAGTCTCCCCTAGGGCAGGGGGAAGGTCCGTTGTTTGGTGGTCGTAATTGTAAAATGCATTATTTCATTTACAGTGTTATTCTGCCTGGACCTGTTAAATTAATAATCTAATTTTGTTGCTTTTGTGACTAGCCTGAATCCCTCTCTGCTCAGCAGTTGCAGCTCTCCCTTTTCATACTGCTTGAACATTCAGATGAATGGCATGGAATGGGAGTCTGTGATGTCACAGAATGTCTTAAGAGATATGAAAATCAGCAGCAGTGGATGGTGAGGAGATTGGAACTCGATGTAGATCTGAGGGCACCCCAAAGCTACATTATTTATCAGAAAGTTGTCAGAACATATCAGAATACTTAACTGCCATGGAAACGAAGATGGAAGGACAGTTAAATAGGCAAAAATAATTTCCTATCTAAAGGAGATAGAAAATGAGTTTTGAATATTTAACTGCCCTTCCATCTTCCTTTCCATGCCATTTATGTATTCTGATATGCTGATATTTTTCATAAATAATGTGGCTTTGAATAATCTTCTGCACTCAGATCTACATTGAATTCCCTCCCCTCACCAGTTACTGCTGATTTCATATCTCTTAAGACGATATGTGTTATCACAGACTCCCATTCCATATATTCATCTGAGTAACCTGAAATTAATTTGTGATGTCATAGAATGTTTGGCAGTCTGAAAGAGAGAGCTGCAACTGCTGAGCAGAGAGAGATTCTGAGCAATTACAAAAGCACAAATTAGATTATTAAACTTATTGACCTTCTTACCTGTGTTTCTGTTTAAAACTGTGGCAAATGTGCGTTAAAATGTAATACTTGTGAGGTATAAAATTAGAACTAAAATAAACAGAACATATTTTATACCCTATGGTTTCTGGGTCCCAGACCCCCCTTCCCCCAATGTTGTGATACTGCAAAAATCAGGACGTTTTGGTTACTTTGCTGGCCATAGGTGTGTACTCTGTCAATGGCCTATCTATTCATACTCATCTGTATTGCTCCCTTATGCCTATCCCATACCTTTTTGAAGCCCTGCACTGTATTCATATCCACCACTTCCTGAGGTTGGCTGTTCCACGCATCCACCACCATTTTTGTTAAAAAGCAGTTCCTTTCATTACCCTTTAATCGGCCTCCCTCTAATCTCATGCTGAACATAGAATCTGACGGCAGATAAGGACCGCTTGGCCCACCCAGTCTGCCCATTTCCCTACCTAATGGATAAGCTGCAGATCCTGGTTAACCAGCAGCCTACTTCTTCCTACCCCCACCCCCTAGAATTGTCTTATGACTGTCCCATGCATGCTTGAATTCCACCACTGTTTTTGACTCCACAGCCTCCTCCGGAAGGCCATTCCATGCATCCACAACCCTCTGTGAAAAATACTTCCTTAATTACCTCTGAGCTGGCCCAGTGGCGCTGGGCGCCACACCTCGCTCCCGCGCCAGCGACCCGGGTTCGGGAGCGGACCCGGGTCGCTGGTGGGCGGCCGAGGTAGGGCTAGAGCATCCCACGACAGCTCGCCTACTCCAGGGAGGGTTAAGGCTATAGCCTGAACACTTGTCTGACTCCGAGCGGAGGCTCGGAGTACTACAAGACCCCATTGTTAAGGGGAAGGGCTGCCGACATACAGTGTGACGTCAGCGCTCTGCACCTTGACGTCAGGGGTCCTACGCTGTAGGGGGTGGGAGAAAAAGTGGAAAAACGCCTGCCATCACCAGGACGATGGAGCCTCCGGAGACGTGCCCTCGATGTGCCTTCACCCGCCCGATGACCCCTGGACAGACGAAAGTTGATTGTTGGGGTAATGGGGCTCTGCCCCTTCCCCGCTCGGGGTAAACCGAAGCTCCATGGGGTTCCAGGGGGGTCATACGGGCAGGGTGGAAGGCAGAGGGATGTCTACCTTGAGGCTCCTGAAGGGTCGGGGATGGCAGGCAGGAAGGCGAATAAACAGTAATTTCAAAAAAAAAAAAAAAATTACCTCTGAGCCGCCCCCCTTCTATCTTCAGATTGTGCCCCCTTGTTCTTGCACACTTCTTTTTTTGAAAGATGCTACCCTGTTGGACTTTGTTGATTCCCTTGAGGTACTTGAAAGTTTCTATCCTGTCCCCCCTCTCCCTCCTTTCCTCGAGGCTATACATATTAAGCTCCTTAAGTCTCTCTTCATATGTCTTCCGGTGCAGAAGCTGCACCATTTTAGTTGCCCTCCTCTGGACAGCTTCCATCCTATCTATGTCTTTGCGGAGATCGGGTCTCCAGAACTGCACGCATTACTCCAGGTGGGATCTCACCAGCTGTCTGTACAGAGGGATAATAACTTCCTGTTTTCTACTGGTGATGCCTCTCCCTATGCATCCCAGTATCCCCCCAGCCCTCCTTGCTGCCCTCTCACATTGCTTGCCCACCTTTAGGTCATCTGATATGACTTCCCCCAGGTCCCTTTCCATGTTTGTTGTTGTTAGTCTCTCACCCCCCATTGTGTACTCTTCCTCTGGGTTTTTGTTTCCCAGGTGCATTACCTTGCACTTCTTAGCACTGAATCTAAGCTGCCATACATTTGACCATTCCTCTAACCTTGCCAAATCCCTTCTCTTCCTTCCCACCCCACCCTGTGCATCAACTCTGTTGCAGATCTTTGTGTCATCTGCGAAGAGACATACTTTTCCTTCCAGTTCCTCTGCAATGTTGCTTATAAAGACATTGAAGAGGACCGGTCCTAATACTGAACCCTGCGGTACCCCACTAGTAACCCCCCTTTCTTCAGAGTGGACTCCATTTACTATTACTCTGTGTCCTATTCTCCAGCCAATTCTTTACCCAGGCTGTCATCTTGGGACCCACTCCCAGGCTGGCTAATTTGTATATTAATCTTTAAGTCTAGGTAGGCCATGTCCACAGCCCATCCCTGATCTACTACTTTGGTCACCCAGTCAAAGAAATCTATCAGATTTGTCTGGCATGACCTTCCCGCTGTGAATCCATGCTGCCTTGGGTCCTGTGCCCCTCTGGTCTCTAGATACTCAACAGTTCTTTCCTTCAGAAGTGATTCCATCATTTTCCCTACCACTGATGTTAAACTAACAGGTTTGTAGTTTCCTGCTTCTGCCTTGCTCCCACTTTTGAGAGGGAATCACTTCTGCCCTCCTCCAGTCCTTGGGTACCACCCATCCTCCCATGATTTGTTAAGAGGGTAGTCAGTGGTGTCACTAGTTCTACCCTTAGTTCTTTTAAATTCTGGGATAAATCCCATCAGGCCCCATTGCTTTGTCCACCTTCAGTTTTAAGAGTTCTTTCAGAACCCTTTCTTCTGTAAATGGGCTGGTATCAACTTCTGTATCAAGTGTTTCTGCTGTTTGTTTTAGATACCTCCCGTCTTCCTTTGTAAATACTGAGCAAAATATTTGTTTAGTATCTCTGCCTTTCTGCATCCTTCCCACCCTCCCTCCCTTTTATTAAGCCTCACTATCCCTCCCTTGGTCTTCCTTTGATCCCTGATGTACCTATAAAAGGTTTTATCCCCCTTCTTAACTGAGTTGGCTATCTTATCCTCGGTTTGGGCCTTTGCTGTTCTGACTGCCTTCCCAGCTTCCTTTTCCTTTAACTGATACAGTTCTCTGTCCTGCTCCTTCTGTGATTCCTTGTACTTCCTGAATGCTTTCTTTTTCTCTTGAACCTTCACTGCCACTTCCTGTGTCCTCCTGTCCTGCTATTTTTCTTATACTGAAACATGTTAGACTCTTTCACCTTGTTAATGTCCTTAAGATGTTTGAATGTTTCGATCATAGGTCTCACGCTGCTGGTCACTCATCCTACCCGGGTAAACCCAGCCAATGGCTCCTCCTCGCTTCTGTACATCGTCCTATCCAATCATCCAGACAAAATTGCTGATATCACAGTCCTACCAAATGCCCTCAGTGACCACTCCCCCTATACTCTTCTCCTGGTCTGGCAAAGGTCAAAAGCCACACACACCCCAAATCTACCTTCCGGCGCCACCTCAAACTGGGTAGGCTGGAACAGCTAAAAACCCACCTATCTCGCTGAAACTGTTCCCCAATTAATCTGGTGCCTGACGTTGATGCATCCCAATCGTACTTCGTCCGCTCCTTCAATACAGCCTGCGACTTATTCGCTCCCCTCACTAAACATGTTGTCAAAAGCTCTTATACCCCTTGGGTCACTCAAACCACACTCACCCAAATGCGCCATCAGGACAACCTTTGGCATAAAGCCCTCGACACTCTGGCAAGATCTTTGATAGACAACTCTACCGTGAGGCCCATAACAAATGTACCTTGGCCATCCGCAAAGCAAAAGCTGACCACTACAGATCAGTCCTGGCCTCCTCCTGGGGTTCTGCCTGAAAATTCTGGGACAATATTAAAGAACTAAATGGAAAATCCCTATTGTCTCTCTGTCTCCCCCCCCCCCACCGTCCTAGATCAACATCAACAGCACCATCTCCTCTCACCCACAGTGCATCGCTGATCCCCCTCAATTCCACTTTCTCTGACCTAAGTTGGTCCTCCCCAAACTTCTTCGACCCCGTCCCACCCCACCCACCCCCACCACCCCTTCTAGTTCCATGCTCTCCACGGAGCAGGAGGTAAAACCCCTACCTCCCGAAAGTCCTTAACTGCTGCAGCCACAGTAGCGACTCACTGGATCTCAGTCTGCTCCATCAGACCCTTGATATCATGCTTACACCACTCACTAACCTACTGTACCGCTCCCTCTGTCTTGGCCCGTTCCGCTTGACTTGGAAAGTGGCGGTCATCACCCCCATACACAAGGGGGGGTGACCACACCGCCCCTGGGAACTGTCGTCCGATCTCTATCTCCCCCCCCCCCCAACATGGCCTTGGAAATAATTGTCGTGGATCAGCTCTCTGAATATCTCTCTGCCCACAACCTTTGTGAAGAACAGCATGGCTTCTGCCAGGACCATAGCACTACCACAGCCCTCCTGGAATTTTCCAGCTTCCTTCATTCTGCCCTTGATAATAGGCACCTGGTTGGGGGAGTCTACTTAGATCTGTCCTTGGCATTTGACGCAGTAAGCCGCATGCTCCTCCTATCTACCCTTGCCCAGCTAGACTTCTCTCGGGGGTCACCACCTGGTTTACCCACTACCTCTTTTCCCGCTACCAGCGTATCAGAATAAACAATACCATCTCTAGCTGCCACCCAGTTCTTTCTGGAGTACCCGAAGGCTCAATTCTGGGTCCTCTGCTTTTCAGTCTCTACCTCAATACTCTCCCCACTGCCTGCTCTGAATGCATCCTCCTTTATGCCAACAACGCAGTACTCTTCTGCTCCCACCCTGATGCCCAGTCCCTACAAGCTGTCCTTCAGAAATCCTTCAGCTTGGCTGAAGTGTGGTTCACTGGCCACAGACTCATTCTCAACCATAAAAAGACGAAGTCCATGCTATTCTCCCACAACCGGAGTAGGCACCGTGGTTCCCCTCTGCAACTTATAACTAAGAATCTCCTCCCTATAGAACAGGTTTTCAGCTTTAAATATCTCGGCATAACCTTCATCCCGGTGCTGTCCTTCCATGAACACATCAGTCTCCTTTGCTGCAATGGCAATACCTGTATTGGCCTACTATACTGCCACAGGGACTGCCTCCCCGCTGAAGCCCTAAGGCTCGCTATCACCTCCTCAGTCCTCTCACTCTTTGACTGTGGGCTTCTAGTCTATGGGGTGGCTGCCAGCTCAACTCTCCATGGAGTCAAAATCTCCCTAAACAAAGCTTACCACCTTCTCACAGGCTGTGTCAAACTTACCCACACATACACCCTTTACACACTAGCCAGTCTACTCAACTTTGAGGTGCGCCTCCAGTACCAGTCCTGCCTCTTCGCGAAAAAAATTATGGCTGGTCTGGCCTCAGAGACTCTCCTCATTACTTCAACCTGCCCCCCCCAGTTCCTACCACCCGCAGCACCACTAAGACTATTCTCCTTGTGCCCAGATTTAGGATTGCCCTGGCCCAGAGGTACTTCATTGATAGAGCACCAGCCTGGATAAACTCCCTACCTGCTTCTATCTCCAATGAAAGCAGACTCAGGCCTTTCAAATCATTACTCCAGAACCACCTCCACTCACAGCTGTAATTGCCCATAGCCTAAGGCTACCAGACCATCCTGAACTACCTACCCCCACTCACCTTTGACAATGGATCAATGTCCAGCCTACTGCCATCCTAGATTTATGCACATAAGGTTTCTATGTTCCTGTCTATAATGTATATAAACTGCACTGTGTGTTGTTTATATAGAGAATAATGTATGGGCATGCATTGGTAACGGTGAGAGATTGCCATGGCGACCATGTAAACCTCGAGAGCTTTGCTCTCAAAGTTTATGTCGCCATGGCAACCTCGAGCCGGTTATATAAACCAGTTGCTGTTGTATGACCATACATTATATTTTATAGTGTATGGCCATACATTTCAGGTTGAAAACTTGAGCGCGATCCTTACTGTTTAAATTTTAGTCACCGACACAGCCATTCCACGTCATGCTTTCACCATCGTGGCTATTTCTGGAATGCTGTCAGTTGTGTAGTACACATACACAAAATCATCCCTGTTAACCTATCGATGTGATGTAGCATCGATAATTTAACAATGCTGGAATGGACGAACGATGGTTAACAACCTTAGGAAATGATGATTTCCTAAGGTTAACAGCATTCTGCCATACATAATATTTCCTTTTGTACATTTATTCTGTACTGTATTGTCTATTTATTGCACTGCTTGTATTTACCACATTGTATCTTCATTTATTTTGCACTGCATTGTACAGTTATTGCACGTTTTGTATTTACCACATTGTATCTTCATGTCTCTGTTACACAATTTTGTACTTCCATATATCACTTTGTCTATTGTACCTGTGTTCGATCATGATGTGGAGCCTTTGTAAAGGAGTCTGACTCAAAGGTTTGAAATTCCGATACTTTTAATAAAAAAAAAAAAAAAAAAAAAATCCCCTCTCTTCCCTTCTTTGCTCTAGGGTATACATATTGAGCTCCGTTAAGCTGTCCTCAGCATAATATCCCGATGATGCACTTTAATTGCTGCTTATGCCTCTGGATTTTAGGCTCGGTTGTGATTCTGCTGTGATTTTATTATAATTTTGAATTTTGTGTACGGCACCCAGAGCCTCTGGGATTGGGTGCCTAAAAATACGTTTTTACTTATTTACATAAGTGCATGACCAACAGTTAGTTTATACTGCGCCTCCTTGGCAAAAAAGAAACTGAGGCAGTTGGGGGCCAGCACCGAGGTAAGCCTAGTGCCGCGAGCCACTCTCGCAGCGCCAGGCATGCTCTCCGGTTGCCTTGACGCCGGCCCCCTTGAAAGTTTTGACTCCCTAGGGGTGCTACTGCCTCCGTCCTCATACCCACTAGTGTGAATAATGATGAAGATTTTCTTAGATGATTTAAGAATTATGGTATGTATGTAATTTTCGTTTCTAGGAGTGGTATATGGTGAACGTCCACACAACCCACCTGATGATCCCTGGCAAGTGGCACACGGATCCCTGCTTCCAGCATGCAAGATCTGACATCATGGGGTGGAGCCGAGGAGGATATCACCTGGGTGGGTGTTAGGAACTTAGCTTGAAGATGATGTTCCAGCTGGAATTAAAGGGGAAAGGAAGATTGCTTAAGTGTGGATGTGCATAGTATATCACTCCTAGAATTATGGTTACAGGTGAGTAACCCTCATTTATTTACCTGTAACCATAGATCTTCCACGGTGTGGTCTCTTGCAGCAGGTAATATACTTTGGTCATTTCCAGAGGCTGTGGCGCACGGCAGCTCTTATTGCAGTCTTTTCTATGGGCTGCCCACATATGACATCAGCTTCCTGTTTCCTATATAAGTGTGGGTGGTCCCTGGTATCCTTAGTTCATTTTCCCGCCGTTTTCAGCTCGCACGCAGTAGCTAGAGCAACGTCTGACAGCAGTCATCGACAAGAATTTGAGCGAACAACAAATGTCCAAAGACAAGATAGCATAGTTTCATTCCTGCCATTGTAGTAGGAAAATCTGCTGCTTCGAAATGCCACACCACTTGTGTAAGGTGTCTGAGATCTACACTCTACACCTCTTCCTGCATACATTGCCAGGATTTCAACCAGGCAACCCATCGATGACAGCTGCAGGGAATCAAAAACCTTTTAATGGAGCATAAATTCTCTCATGGAGAATCAAGGGGCTCTTTCCAAGAGCTCCCCATCTACTGATTCCCATAAATGGCACAAGAAGGAGAAGAAGTAGCCCTCTTCAACCTCTGTGCCTCGACACTCGGCGATGGCCATCATCACAGGTGCCCCACCATTGACGAGGCGATATCATACTGCCTGTTTGTCGATGGAAGGGTATACCCTTTCGTCGACTGTGCTTTCCAGCACATTGATGGCAGTTTATGATGAACCTTTTATGAGTTCCATCGACGCCCCATCAATGGAGGCTCCTGGCCATCGACAGGAACGTCATTTTCAATGTATTCTACAGTTTCCCCAGCGGTTCGGTTGACGAGGAATCACATTCCACTGGGGAAACCCACTGTATTTGGTATGCATACTGCCCCTCCACCCTCACAGGTGTGTACCCACAGGGCCCAGGGAGACAGGGATCGGGACCTTGGACTTTACCACCTGGGACAAGACCTGCTCAGGCTACAAGTCCAGTACCCTCTATCGTCCCCTTGGATTCCCAGAAACCCCCCCACCACCACCTCTCCAACTCAGCTGGACATTACTTCAGTAGTACAGCACGTTTTGCATGCCATGCAGCATGCTCAACCCTCCCATCCAGAAGGGCCGAGCCACCCATCCCTCTCCCATACCCCTCTGCCAAAACAATTTCAGGGTGACAAGGACCCTTTACCACCCTGGTCACCTCCCTCTTACATGGATGAAGACCTATTCGATGAGCCTGAATTTCCAGCAGATTTTACCAGAAATCTAGAGGATGAGAAATGCCAGGATATGGATTTCCAGCCCCAATCTCCTCTATTGGCAATCTCCTCATTAAACAAGGACTTATCCAGACACGCAGCTGCCTCTCCTCCAGATGACCCATCTTTCCATGAGATGATGGTCCAAATTCAGAAAGTCATGGGATTCTCTGCTACTGAACATGACTAGCAGTGTAAGGATATGGCAGACTATCTAGAGTTACCAGAGGATCCAGTTTTAGTGGTACCCCCACTAATCCAAACATACCAAAATGCTATGCTTCCAGCCTGGCACCAACCTTCCTCTTTCACGGCTGTTCCCTGCAAGGCAGATCGCGTCTGCCAGGCTCCTCTGGATCACCCCTTTTTATCCACCACTCCTGAAGCGGATTCAGTGGTGATTGCTGCCGCTTATGATCGTACTAAATGACTGAAACACATGAGCTCCTTACCTCCTGATAAAGAATCCCGCAGGATAGACTATCTGGGGAAAAAAGGTATTCCAGTCAAGTACCATGAATCTCAGAATCCTAAATTATATGGGACAAATGGTCAAATGCCAGCATACACTCTGGTCCTCTGCCATTGAATTAGTCAATAAACTCCCTCCTTCACAAGAAAGAGAACAATTACTGGCTACAATATCTACTGGCAATTCCATTTCCTGACACCTACTTCATTCGTGATATGATGCGGATGATACTTCAGCCCACATGTCAGCAATCTGCTTTACCTTGTGTCACCATGCTTGGCTTCGCTTCTCAGGCTTCACACCTGATGTACAGCATAGAGTGCTTAACGCCCCCTTAATGGGTCCAAACTATTCGGGCCAGGTACCCAAACATTAATAGATGTTCTCTAGGCTTCAGGAAGAACCCTGCATACGGTACTTGGCATGTACCATACTTCTCAGCCATCCTACCGTCCTTGGTCCTCTTTTTATACCAAAAGAGGTGGTAAATGCAGAGGATCAAATAGGGGCAGTTTCTGAGGTTGTTCCCTGTCTACCAGAGCCAACACCTCTGCTTCCAAGGGCTCCCACTCCCACCCTCCTGATGGAGCTGGTCAGCCCACCTCCATGTGACTTACTGGGGCTCTGTCCATGCTTCCTCGACTAGACCTCGGAAGCAGTGGGCGGTCACTTTGCCATCCATTTGGAAGCCTGAAAAACTCACATCGGACGAGTGGGTACTCCAGATCTTTTAGAGAGGTCACACTCTGGACTTGCTTTCCAGACCTCTCCCCTCCCCCCCGCTCTGTCCATTGCCCACCTGACCATATTCCTATTTTCCAGGAGGAATTACAGGCTCTTCTAACCAAGAAGGCTGTCTACCCAGTACCCCCTACAGAACACCAAAGGGGTTTACTCCCACTTCTTCCTGGGACCCAAACAAACTGGAGATCTCAGGCCAATACTGGACCTCAGACGATTGAACCTATATGTCCAGTACAAAAGGTTCCGCATGGTCACCCTAAACTCCTTCATGCCAATACTGAAACAAGAGGATTGGCTTTGTGCCCTAGATATGAGGGATGCCCTACGACGGGACGGGCACTTTGTCTTCCCATACCTGGACAATTGGCTCATCAAAGCAGAGTCCAAAATTGCTCTGTTTTCTTCGCTAGAAGCAACCGTAACTCTGTTCCAAGCTCTAGGGATTACGGTCAACTGGCCAAAATCCAATCTGACCCCTATACAGTCGCTCCAATATACAGGAGTGGTCCTAGACACTCTCCACCAGGGCCTACCTTCTGGACGACAGACAAGATGAGTTTCTATCTCTGGTATTGCAGATAGAAGCCCAGAAAGTTGTCACATCCAGATGCATGCTATGCCTCCTAGGTCACATGGCTGCTACCATCCTAACAGTAACTTTCGTGCGTCTTCATATGAGGCCAGTCCAGTAGGTTCTCCAGAACCAGGGGTCTCAAAAAACAGGAAGTTTCGAAGACCAAATCAGTCACTTCATGTTGCTGTCCACCCTAGTGTGGTGGACGTTCCGAGCCAACCTTTGTCAAGGCATGCCCTTCCAGTCCCCCCCCCACCCCAGCAGACTATGACCACGGATGCACCCCTGGAAGGGTGGGGTGCGCATCTGTGTCCTTATAGAACACAAGGCAAGTGGACCACTTCTATCTCCTGGAGCGGAAGGCGGTTCACACAGCCCTACAGGCTTTTCAACCTCACCTGTCTCTGGGACCATTGCTGATTGAGTCAGACAACACTGCAGTAGTATTCTATGTCAACAAACGAGGTATGAAGTCCCGTACACTATGCAAAGAGACGCTTGCAGACTGTCAGGAGGCTATTCGGCAACACCTTGTACTGACAGACGTCCATCTACCAGGATGTTGCAACCCCCCTGGTCGACTTTCTCAGTTGCCAGTTATCGCACACGAATGTATACTTCATTATGAAGTGCTTCAGAAAATCTTTCATCTGTGGAGGACCCCGTTACTGGATCTGTTTGCCTTCCCAGTCAGCCACTGTCTCCCCAGATACTATTCCATTATACCAAGCAGAAAGGGATGATCTGTAGATGCCCTTTCCCAAGCATGGACAGGACTCTTCTTATATGCTTTCCCCCTTCCCAGTCCTTCAACGGACTCTACTGAAATTACAATTCAAACCTGCCACCATGATTCTCATAGCCCCTCTGTGGCCTTGACAGTTGTGGTTTCCCCTTCTTCAACAGCTCTTAGCACAGGAACCTGCTCTGTTGCCAATCAGACCAAATCTCTTGACTCAGAATCAAGGGACCCTTCTACATCCCAACCTGAAGTCACTACACCTTCACACTTGACTCCTGAAGATGCTTTCATAGCATGCTTACAAGTGTCCTCTCCTCTTGCCAGTATATCACTGGTCACACGTAAACCAGCGACCAGGGACACGTATAATGCCAAATGGAAATGCTTTTCCATTTGGGCTACTTTCCGATCATTGGATCCCTATTCTTGTCCACTGACAAAAGTCCTGGATTACCTGGCCTTGATTGCTGACAAAGGATTAAGCTATTCCTCCATCACAGTCCATTTAGCCTCTATTTTGGCCTTCCATGGACCTCTGGATGGCAGATTACTGCATCAACATCATCTAGCCAAAATGCTTCTAAGAAGAATGTTACATATTAAGCCACCTATTAGAAGACTCACTTCTCCGTGGGATCTCAGTTTTGTAATAGAGAAATTAACTCTTGAGACTTTTCAAACCAGCGGCCACTTGTGACTTCCGTTTTCTTTCATGGAAAACACTATTCTGAGTGGCTGTCACTTCAGCTTGGCATATTTCTGAGCTCCATGCCTTCATTTGTAGAGAACTTTAATTTTGGCTGGCAGTATAGCCTAGAGGTTAGAGTAATGAGCTGTGAACGAGCTTGTTACATCCAGCAGACCAGACCTGGGTTTGAGTCTCACAATCTCCACTTGCATACTGTGTGACTCTGAGCAAGTCACTTAACCGCCCAGTGCTCCCAGGTCACCCCTGAAAACAGGCACTTGTGCCTAGTGGGCCTTAACCGGTTACCAAAGACTAAATAAAAAAAAAAATATTTTTCACAAAGACACAGTGGCACTTTGTACCAACCCTTCCTTCCTACCTAAGGTAGTGTCTGAACACACCTTAAACCAGTCCCTGGAGTTACCAGTATATTATCCTGAACACTCCAATTGAGGTGAATAGCTCTTACGTACTTGGATTTCCATCGTATATTATGATACTATACTAATCAAACTAAATCGATTAGAAAGACTTCTCAAATTTTTGTCACCTTCACCTCAGGCAGGGAAGGTCTCCTGGTCACTAAACGGACCTTCTCCAGTTGGCTGGCACACTGTTTAACATTTTGTTATTCAGAATACAACAAACCATTACCACGACCTGTCCAAGCCCATGCTACCAGAGCTATGGCTACTACTACGGCCTGCTTTTAAATGGACCCCTATCACAGATATCTGCAATGCAGCCACCTGGTCCACGATGCATACTTTCGCGATGCATTACAACTTAGACGTTGCTTCACGCCGTAGGACGGCCATTGGTCAAGTGGTCCTACAAGGTCTCTCATCATAATGACCATTCTTTTTGGGTTTACTGCTTAGGATTCATCCCAAGTGTATTACCTGCTGCAAGAGACCACTCCATGGAAGATAGTACAGTTACGTAAGACTTTACCGTAACAGTAGATCTTTGAGGTGTCTCTTGCACAGCAGATCTAATCCCTCCATCCCCTCCTCTCTAAGAGTGCAATTCTGGTCCAATGACTTGTGGTTAGGACACCTATGGTACCTTGGCTTACCCTTGGTCTTGCTTAGCGAGCTGAATCTGGCAGGGAAACTGAGGATACAGGGACCGCCCATACTTTTGTAGGAAACAGGAAGCTGATGTCCTGTTTTGACGGCTCGTGGAAAAGACTGCTAGAAAAACTGCCATGAGCCACAGCGAACTCTAGCGATGACCCAAGTTTTACATGCTGCAAGAGAACACTCCTCAAAGATCTACTGTTACGGTAAGGTCTTGCATAACTACTTTCTAGGAGTGGTATATAATTCACATTTTCACCACCCATCTGGCCTCTCAGGCAAATGGCACATGGATGCCTGCTTCCAACGTGCAAGACCTGATCACAAGGGGCAGAGCTGGAGGATATGCCACCTGGGTGGTAGGAGGAGCATAACTTGAAGATGTTCTGATGACTTGGCACTTCCAGTGGAACTGCTGTTGTGTGGATATGCACTATATACCACTCCTAGAAGTACAGATCTTACTTCGAGAGGGTTCTTGCAGTAGGTAATTATATATAGGACTGAAGCCGGCAGGCATCAGGACCCCATGGAAAAATTTGTAGCTAGCAGTCTCTGGCAGGGGACCGCCCCCACGTCAGGTGACCGACGTCATGCGACGTCAGTATAAAGGGGCAGTCCCCCACACCCGCTTTCCAGTTCTTTCCCGCCATCGACTTGTGAAATTGCCTCACGGTTAAGTTCCTTCGATCGTCAGTCTAATGTCGGTCTTGTTTACAGAGTTTTTTCATCGTTTTTTCGAATTTCTTACTTTAAAAGCTGTGTATGTCGTCCCCGACACCCTCCAATTTGCATAAGAATAAGTGCAACTTATGCGGATCCCAGCTATTGCATAAGGATGTCACTCCCTGTGCTTCTTCTGCTTAGGCCCGGAACACCATGTGGAGAAGTGCCAGCACTGCCTGCAATTCAACGCCGCCACCCGTAAATGGAGGTGGCAGTCTCTGGAGGCCCACATTTTGAAGAAGAAAATGGCCTCCATGGAGAAGGAGCTGAAGAAGCTTAGGCAGGCCTCCACTTCTCCCGAGAGACTCAGAAAAAAGGAGAAACCCCGGGTCCGGGACTCAACCTCCACAGCTACCGCGACTCCGGCTGGAGTCGCTGTACTTCAGGTAATGTCCTCTCCGGGGGACCGATCCTCGACGGCCGTCTTGGTGGTGTCCAAAACGGCGGCGGCCCTCCCGTCGGGCTCGCACTCTGACCCCTCGGGTGCCTCTGGGACAAAGGAGGCGGCTGCTCCCAGGAAGACCACTGCCACACGGCCCTCCGGGTCGAGCGGTTATGGTAAGTCAGATGCTGGTGCTGCAACATCCGCCGGACCGGGGCCGATAAGACGCTGGCCCCTTCGAGGGGCATACGGTCCCTCAAATGCTCGCCTAGGTCGCTTCTCCTACGTGGCCCTCATCGGGCGCAGGATCTGATAAGTCAGACGTCGGCTCCTCAGACGCCTCCTTTATCCCGCTGGTAAGTCGGACGTAGACCCCTACAAAAAACGCACAGCGAAGGAGCCTACGTCTGACCCCCTGGACAAGTCCGATGTCCCAGGCTTGCTGCAGTGCTTGCCACTGCTAGCTGAGGCTCCAGTGTCTCTTCTGCTGGACCCCAGGGATTTCAGTCCTCCATCCGAGGGTGATGCAGAGGATTTAGGTAAACTGACGTCAGGGCTCCTCCCGCAGGGCCGGACCCCCTGACGCCAGACTCACCGCCGGCCTATCCAACACCGGATGACATCCCTTTGCTGGACTCTGTTCCAACACCGGGCCCGATGCCCACAGGGCCACCCTTACCTGGCCCGCCTGCGAGGCCTCTTCCATGGCCATCTGCTCCGGCAGAGCTTCTGAGTATCTGACCCCACCTTACGCAGTGCCGTCCTATCTGGGACCGCAGTACCCGATGCCACAGTACCCGACGCCTCAATACCAGACTTTGGGCTTCCTGCCGTCTGGTTATGGATACTCGTTCTACGGATACCCTCAGTATTCGTATCCCCTCTGCCACCGCCCCCGCCACTGGTGGATTTGAAAGAGATTCTGGTTGGCTGAAGGCAAGGCTCAACTGACCAGGAGGTGGAAAGCCGTCTGCCAGTGCGGACCTTGCACAGGATCCCCTGCGGAGATGAGGGCTCCTCCCCACCTGACACCAGGGTGAACCTTCAGGTGCCAGGGGTGGGGAGGATATGCTTCCCCGAGGTTTGCCCAAGGGGACCGTTCCTCCCCCGCGTCGGGAGGAGTCTTCCTCCTCTTCTTCAGAGACCTCTGACTCAGACTCTGAGGATGCTCCAATCCTGATTACAAGCCACGTACTCCAGACCGTGCCAGGCCAAGAACTCCTCATGTCTCCTCCGGAAGATTCTTTCTTTCTGGGATTACTAAGAAAGATCCAGGAGGTTCACCAGTGGCAATCTCTGGAGCCAGATCGACAGTGGAAGAAGTTCATTGCCCACTTGGATCTGCCCAAAACTGTTCCAACATTGATTCCACCCTGGATTGAGCCTCATGCTGACCTTGGTTTCTGCTATTTAGAAACAACCATCTGGGTTAGCCCCCCCTTCCGAGGAAGGCGGATCGGCTGTACCAGCCTCCTGAGGGTGTGGATTCTGTGAATACACACCCCAGGTCCGACCCGGTTGTGATTAGCGCTGCTCACGGCTGGTCGGCCAGTCCAAAACATCTCAGCTCGTCTCCACCAGACAAGGAATCCCGTCTTCTGGACCAGTATGGGAAGAAAGTGTAACGCTTCTTCCACACTGGGGATTAGGGCCCTAAACTATGTCACACATATGGGGGACTGCCAGAAGACTATCCTGAGTCAGGTGAAATCCAAATTGGACTCCCTTCCTGAGTCTCAGACCAAACAGGAAGTGGCTGATGTCGTCCGGTCTGCTCATTCAGCCAGTCGGCACATGCTCTGTGCCACATACAATGCAGTGCATGCAGCAGGTCAGAGCTCGGCTTTCACTGTAGGTCTTTGGCATCATGCCTGGCTGTGGGTGTCAGGATTGGTCCCTGAAGTGCAATCTGCTATTCAGGATGCGCCCTTCAGGGGGTCTGTGCTGTTCGGTGGGTATGTCAAGTACATCATCACCGACCTGCAAGAGAAGGACACTGCACTCAAGTCCATTGGCTGTCTGTACAGACCCCCTCAGGGACAGCATCACCCTTTTCGCAGACGTTCTCGGCCTAAAGCGAAACCCCAGGGCAAGCAGACCGACAAACGGGCCCCTCTGGCTGCCAAGCTACCCCCCACCCAAAAAAGCGGCGGGAGCTTCAGCCGCTATGTTGCCCCACACCTCTTGCCTCCTTTCCTTTCCCACAGCCTCTGGATCCCCCAGAGGAACAAGTAAGAGTCAGGTTCTCCTTCCCTCTACCGGATTGGGAGAGGATTGCATCAGATGCTTGGGTGCTCCAACTGATTGCAGCAGGACACTCAATCGAGTTTCTTCAGAAACCACCCAGAAAACCACCCCCCAAAGGCATCTTACTCCCGGAACTTGTTCCTTTGGTCCTGGAAGAAATGTCCTCCCTTCTCTCAAAAGTGGCAATAGAGCCTGTCCCCACTCACCTTTGGGGGACAGGTTACTATTCCCATTTCTTCCTAGTTCCAAAGAAAACTGGAGACGTGAGGCCTGTTTTAGACCTCAGCTCCGTGAACATGTTCATGGAGTATAAATGTTCACAATGCTCTCCCTACAGAGCCTTCTGCCTCTTCTTCGGCAGGGACAGTGGCTGTGCGCTTTGGATATGCAGGATGCCTACCTGCATATCCTTATCTACCCTTCCCACCGCAAATTTCTTCGGTTTTCATTTCAGGGGGACCACTAGCAATTCAAGGCCCTCCCATTTGGTCTTTCCTTCGCTCCCCAAGTGTTCACCAAATGTCTTTCAGTGCTAGTGGCCCACTTGCATCCCCTGGGAGTGCAGGTATTCCCGTACCTGGACAACTGGCTCCTGGCGGCCCCGTCCAGGGAGGAACTTCCATGCTCTCTTTCCCTTACCCTGCAGGTTTTCACCAGTCTGTACCCGGCCAAGTCCCATCTGGTCCCTTGCCAAAGGTTCTAGTTCTTCGGGGCGATCATGAATAACGACTATCGGCAAGGCTTTTCTGCCTCCAGACAGGGTGGACACCCTCCAGGCTCAAGCAAGTCTGTTGTCCAGTTGCAGAAGGGTCAGCGCCAGGTCAGTCCTTTGCTTTCTGTGGCTCATGGTGGCTGCTATTCCAACAGTCCCTCGTACTCAGCTCCATATGAGGATCTCTTAGGGGATGCTTCGGTCTCAGTGGGACCAGACATTAGACTACCTAGACCAGGAAGTTCTGGTCTCTGATCCCATTGTCCGGGACTTGCAGTGGTGGATGGTGCAAGAGAACCTTTGCTGGGGAGTTCCCTTTTGCTTCGAACCCCCCTCCCAAACATTGACAACGGATGCCTCGGGAGAGGGCTGGGGAGCCCATCTAGGGTCTCGCAGGACTCAGGGTTCCTGGTCCAGACTCGAGCAGACTCTTCATATAAATGTGCTGGAGCTCAGAGCCGTTTTGTACGCTCTCCAGGCTCTGCACTCTTGCGTTCTTCCCAGTCATCTGACAATCCAGACGGACAACATGTGCGTAGTCTGGTACATCAACAAGCAGGGAGGAACGAGTTCCTACCCTGTGTGCAGGGAAGCAGTGAGAGTTTGGAGTTGTGCTGTTCAGCACAACCTTCACCTGAAGGCAGTTCATGTTCCGGGAGTCGAAAACATACTGGAGGACCACCTCAGTCGGTCTTCAGCCAAAGCCCATGAATGGGAACTGGATCAAGGGGTAGTAAGACTATATTTTTCTGCATTGGGGAACCCTTCGGGTAGACCTGTTTGCATCCCCTCAAAATGCAAAACATCCCGCCTTCTGCTCGCTCACTCCAGGGAGAGGCATTTTCTGGCAGGATGTTCTATCTCTCGACTGGAGGGACAGATTCATCTATGCCTTCCCTCCAGTTCCCTTAATTCTGAGGGTCTTACACAAAGTCTGTTCAGAAGGAGTCCGGATGATCCTCATTGCTCCATTCTGGCCCAGGCAAGTTTGGTTCTCTCTCTCTCTCTTCTGCAACACTTTTCAGAGGAACCTCCACTTCCTCTTCCTCTGTCACAGCATTTGCTAACCCAGGATCAGGGGACCCTGGTTTATCCAATTCTCAAATCCCTACAGTTGCATGCGTGGCTCCTGCAGACATAGCTCAAGCCCGGTTCGGGGTTTCCCCACTCATTGCAGATATTCTGGTGGAGGCCAGAAAGCCTTCCAATAGGTCCACCTACGCCATGAAGTGGAAAAGTTTTTTGATCTGGGCCTCTTCTAAGGACTTCAAGCCTTTCTCTTGCTCTGTCGAGACAGTCCTGGACTACATGCATCATCTCTTTGACCTGGGTCTCAGCCATTCCTCTTTGAAGGTCCACATGGCGGCTGTCTCAGTCTACCATGTCCCTTTTGGAGACAGGTTTTTCACGCAGTTGGAAGTCTCTTAAGACTTTCCTCAGAGGGGTCCTCCATTTAAGACCACAACCCCAATCTGGGTTCCTGCTCCTCCTTGTGATCTGAACTTTGTTCTTGAGAAGCTTACTCTGCCTCCTTTTGAACCGGTAGCTTCAGCAGACTTGAAGTTCCTCTCTTGGAAGACTCTCTTCCTAGTGCCCATTACTTCAGCTCGGCGAATTTCCAAGCTTCAGTCCCTGATGTGTAAAATCACTTATTTGATTTTTCACAAGAAACATGTGGCTCTGCGCAGCAACCGTAAGTTTTTCAATTAGGTGGCAGCTGAATCTACACTGAATCAATCCATTGAACTACCCGCTTTCTTTACACAACACTCCAATCAAGGGGAGTACCTCTTGCACATTCTGGATGTTCATAGGATACCGAGATACTATACCACTAGGTCTAAGGATCTCAGGAAATCGGACCAACTTTTTGTCTCCTTTGCTCACAAAAGGGAGGGCAGTGCAGTTTCCAAGCAATGCCTCTCAAAGTGGTTAACTTATCATATCACCTTTTGTTATGAGAAGTATCACAAGACCCTACCGGGTCAAGTCAGAGGTCACTCCACCTGTGCCAGTGTCAGACATCTACACAGCCGCCACCTGGACTTCTGTCCATACCTTTACGAAACACTACAGTTTGGACGTTTCCTCTGGCCGTAGAGCAAGCTTTGGGTTGGCTGTTCAAGGTCTTCTCTCTTAGACCCTTACAGCCAGAGGTTCTATTGGTGTGTTAGTTTTCCACCTCCCAAGTGCTTTTCTTTGTTTCAGACTGCTTGGGATTCAGTCCAATATGTAATTACCTACCGCAAGAGCCCTCTCGAAGTAAGATAGTACAGTTACGTAAGAACTTACCGTAACAGTAGATCTCCGAGAGAGGCTCTTGCCGTAAGTAATGCCTTCCCGCCCTCCATCCTTCTTAGTTTTTTCAGCTCCTTTTTCAGGAAGGGAAATATCCGCTTCTCTCTTGTCTTGCCTTTTGGCAGGAAAGAACTGGAAGGCGGGCATGGGGGGCCGCCCCTTTATACTGATGTCGCATGACGTTGGTCACCTGGTATAAAAGGGGGCGGACCCAGCTCCACTCCAGTTCTTTTCCTACCACGTCCCGCGCATGTGAAGAGTTCCTGGTACTTGGCTTGCCAGCCCAGCAAAAAAAAATTGTTTTTTTCGCCTTTTGAGCATTTTTTCTCCACAGTTTTGACGGTTTTCTCTGCCTACTGACGTATGTCTTCACCATCCTTGGTTTCCTCGTCAGGACCCCACGTCAGCAAGTGCAGTTGCGGCCACCAGATACCATCTAAAGATGGCCACCACCAGTGCATTTTTTGCCTCAGGCCTGAGCACGACACTGCGGCCTGTTCATCGTGCAAGACGTTCACCAGCCGAACTTGGATCCCCTGCTTGAAGGCCCTGAAGGCGTTCGTGCTTGAAAAGAAAATGGACCTGCACACCTCAGGGGAGAAGCAGAAAAAGGACAAAACCAAGCGGTCCCGCGAAAAAGACCATTGTCGGTCCCGGCACCGGTCCAGGTCCTGGTCTCGCTCCCGCTCGCGGCCTTCTCCCAAGAAAGCCCATGGCTCAATGGACTCAGGTGAGCGTCCTAAATCTAAAGATCAGACTAAGGCTGGGCTTTCGGGGGAGAGGCCAGCAAAGCCTAAGGGGACTCCGCTAAGGGTCACCGTAAAGTCCTTGGAGGCACAAACTTTGGCCCGCCTTCCAAGCCTCAGTGCGCTAGTCAAGAGTGCCTTGGTCGAAGGACACTCAGTGTCCCAGTGTTACCCCATCATTGATCCCTTTACGATGTCTGGTGATGGGACGACTGATCCAGATACGGCCGGGGAAGGGCTGCGTCTCCATCCATAAGTCCTCTCCCGGAGATCAGAAGGGGCTCTCCTTCCAAGGTCGTGGTTGCGGATATTCCATTTTTGGGAAAGTGACTTCCATTTTTGAAAGATGAGCTCAGGATCTGTGCTCCTTCTGGTGGAGGCAGGCCAAGCGGACCCAAAAAGCCGGCCCCGTCACCGGTCCCGGACCCTTCGGGTGAACCACAGCCTGGAGGTGCTTCTTTACTGAGGAGGACCTCGAGGCCACCGCCACACCTCCTCCCAGGGCTCGTTCCCGTTCATGGTCCGTAGACTGTCACCAGCGCTCTACCAGATCGGGTAGCCAACACCAGGTCAGGTCTCAACGCCAGGAGCCGTTCCTGTTCTGTTAGACGGTACTGTTCCGGACGTCTGTCCCATGACCGGCGTCGTTGGGTGAGTGCGGCGGCAGGCGGGGCTAGCCATGGGATAGGTCTGGCTACTGGTTACGCAGTAGCCCTTCCTTTTCAGGAATCGGAGGGAGGGGGTTCCCTGGAAGAGTTGTTCCAGCCCCACTCGCCTCCTGACTATACCACTTTCGTGGACGTCATGAGGCACATCCAGGCCTCCAATGAGTGGGACACGGAGGACCTGGATCCAGAATGCTGGCGATTGGCTAAGTACTTGAGGCAAAAGGAGCCTAAGCCTTTGGTGGACACATTCCAAGACCTCACCAGAGTAACTCCGGTCCCAGCAGTTCCAAAGTAATCGGACAGGCTGTACAGAGCCTCGAGGGATGAACCATTTCTGGCCGAGCACCCCCAGGTGAATGCTTCAGTGATCACAGCTGCTCATGACAAATCTGAGCAGCCCAAACACCTCAGCTCGCAGTCTCCAGATCTGGAATCTCGTTATTTGGACCAGGTGGGCAAGAAAGTGTATTCTGCCTCCACCTGTTCAGTAAGGTCCTTGAATTTCCTTATGCATATTGTCCAGTACCAGAATGCGCTATGGGAGTGAGCACAAGAGCTGGTAAATGCCTTGCCAGACTCCGAGAAGAAAACTGAGATTCTGGACATCCTAAAATTGGGCTCAGACGTAGGCACTCATGTTTTGCGTGCCTCGTACGACACTGCAGATATGACAGCCAGAGCGGCAGCGGCAGGTGTCTGCCTCGGGTGCCATTCCTGGTTGAGAGTCTTGGGCTTTCACCAGGATCTGCAGTATGGTATCCGTTACTTACAGTTCCAGGGTACCGTTTTGTTTGAGCAGGAGATGGAGTCCCTTATCTCTCTCGTCTCCAAGAGTCAGGCAAATCCATCTGGTCGGTCCACCAAATGTACTGTGGAGACCAGCGGAGAAAACGAAAGCGGCCTTTTTGGAAGCCCTCAGGTGGTCAAGCCTGTGGCAATCAACAGGGCCAGAGAGGAGGCTTTCGGAGGACAGCCAGCAACCAGCAGCCTGGAGGTGCTTCTCCCCATGGGCCCAGGTCCTCCCAGGCCCCTCAGCCCACACCTGGCTCCACCCAATGACTCCCTTTCGACCCCCAACAGAGGTTCCTGGGGAGGTGGTAGCGGGTCGCTTCTCCTTATACTTTCAGGGATGGAGCGTGATCACTGTGGACAAATGGGTCGTAAGCGTCATAAGGAGAGGACACACTTTAGAGTTCACGGAGATTCCTCCAGGTGCTCTACCAAGGTTCTCCAGATAACCTCCTTCTCACATCCCTCTCATAGAAGGAGAGATACAGGTCCTCTTGCAAAAAAGGGCAATAGAACCAGCCCCCCTGTGGCAGTGGGGAAAAGGGTACTATTCCCACTTCTTCTTGGTCCCAAAAAAAGACTCTGGACCTTCGTCCCATTCTGGACCTAAGCGCTCTCAGTCTTTATTTATGTAGAGTACAAAAGGTTCTGGATGGTAACCCTTCCAGGTCTAATTCCTCTGCCTCACTAAGGGGACTGGCTCTGCTCACTAGACATGCAAGATGTGTACATGCATAGCGGTGTCTTCTCCACTCACAGGATGTTCCTGAGGTTCTACTTCCAGGGGGAACATTATCAGGTTTGAGTTCTTCCATTCGGCCTCTCCTCTGCTCCTCGAGTCTTCGCAAAATGCTTGGCAGTAGTGGCTGCAGCTCTAAGGCGTCAGGGGCATTATGTCTTCCCTTCCATGGACGATTGGCTGCTCATGGCCCCATCAAAGTCACGCCTGCGTCAAGCTCTCGGAGACACCTATACTCTGTTCAGAGACCTGGGGATCACCCTGAACCTTCCAAAGTCTTCCCTAGAATCCAGCCAAAGACTCGTCTTCATCGGAGTGGTCCTGGATTCGTTCCAGGGCATGGTCTTTCTACCCCCAGAGAGGGGCAATCACTTGTGGGAGATAGCCAGGTTGGTCCTAATAACTCCTCAGGTCCCTGCAAGGACTTTCCTCAGGCTTCCGGGGCACATGGCAGCAGCCATTCCCGTCACTTCCCTGGCCTGCCTCCACATGAGAATCCCACAATGGATGCACAGGGTGTCGTGGGATCAGTTCTCCGATGACCTAGACCACATGGTCAGAGTCACAGAGCCAGTAAAGAGAACACTTCTTTGGTGAATTGATCCACTCAATTTGGAAAAAGGGGTTCTCTTTCGTCCAGAGCACTCGAATCAGACCCTTACATTAGATGCCTCGGATTTGGGTTGGGGAGAGCACCCGTGGGCATGCCAAACGCAGGGCATTTGGACCCCCGAGTAGCGCGAACTCCACATCAGTGTTCTGGAGATGTGAGCAGTCCTCAGTGCACTTTATGCCTTTCAGGAGGATCTTGTACCAGCCTCTCTTCTGGTTCAGATGGAAAACAAGGCGGTCGTCTTCTATCTCAACAAGCAAGGGGGCGCTCATTCTTACCCCTGTGCAGGGAGGCGATGAGAGTCTGGTATTGGGCACTGGAGTGGCACATCTCCATGTCCATGGTACACGTTCCAGGTGTCTTAAACGACTTGGCCGACAGTCTAAGCAGATCGCGGTCCAAGACGCATGAGTGGGAGCTACTGCAATCAGTAGCGGATCAGCTGTTCATCACATGGGGTCGTCCAGAGCTGGACCTGTTTGTGTCACCACACAACACCAAACTGCTAGTTTTCTGCTCGCGAGATCCCGCGCCTGGTGTTTTCTGGGCAGACGTGTTGCCTCTTTGCTGGGCAGGGAGGTTTCTTTATGCCTTCCCTCCCTTCCCTGTCATCTAGAGGGTTCTGTTGAAGTTATAGGCCGAGGGAGCGTGAATGATTCTGATCGCCCTGCTATGGTCTCGGCAGATTTGGTTCTTACTTCTTCAGGGTTCACTGGTCCATCCCGATCTCCGATCCTTACACCTTCATGCTTGGCTCTTTTGGACGTAGCAAAATACAGGTACAGGGTATCACCAGAGGTGGCGGACATTCTTGTGTTGGCGAGAAAGCCCTCTACGCGCTCCACTTATGCTGTGAAGTGGAAATGGTTCTGTCTGTGGGCCTCGTCTCACCATCTGGATCCCATTACCTGTCCTGTGAACTCAGCTCTACAGTATCTCCTCTCCTTATACTAGCAAGGCTTGAGCTACTCCTCTATAAAGGTGCACACATGGGCCATCTCGGCTTATCACACCCTTTCGGGAGACTGGGCCTTAGCCCAGTTGGATGTGGCCCGCATCTTTTTACGAGGGATTCTTCACATGAGACCTTCCATTCGGGATCCTATCCCACCCTGGGACCTCATTTTTGTGTTGGAGAAGGTGACTCGTCCCCCGTTTGAACCTGCAGCAGATTGTGAGCTGCATTATCTTTCCTGGAAGGTTTGCTTTTTAGTTGCCATTACGTCTGCTCGAAGAGTTTCCAAGCTTCAGGCTCTGATGTGTAAAGAGCTGTATTTAATTTTCCACAGGGAAAGGGTTTCCCTGAGGACGAACCCTAAGTTTCTTCCAAAAGTGGTCTTGGAGTTGACCCTCAACCAGTCAGTTGACCTTACAGTTTATTTTCCTTCTCCAACTAACAGAGGGGAAGCTCTCCTTCACACTTTGGACGACCACAGGACGCTGAGGTATTACCTGAAGCAAACGGCTAATCACCGTAAATCAGAGCAACTGTTTGTGGCATTTGCACCACAACACTTGGGTAGACCTGTGTCCAAGCATACCATTTCCAAATGGATTGTCCACTGTGTCTCTTTCTGCTTTGAGAAGCACAACAAGCTTCTTCTGAGCCTGGTTAGGGGTCACTCCACCAGGGGAGTGTCTGCTTCCTTTGCCGTGCTGCGGAACGTCTCGATTGGGGACATTTGCGTAGCCGCTACCTGGAATTCAGTGCGTACTTTCATAAAGCACAACAGTTTGGACTTTGCCTCCAGATGCTGTGCTGGCTTCGGCCTGGCAGTCCTTCAAGGGCTATTGTCTTGAGCCTCAATGTCCAGGTTCCTCTCTTCCACCTCCCGGGGTCGATTACCTCTTTGGCGAGGGACTGCTTGGGATTCAGTCCTGATTGTAATAGCCTGCTGCAGCAGCTCTCATTTGAAGTAAGATAGTACATTTACGTAAGAACTTACCGTAACAGTAGATCTTCGAGAGGAGCTCTTGCACTCTTGCAGCAGGCATTAGTTTCCCATCCTCCATCCTCCCCTTTGAGGTGTGCAGAGCTTCATCTTCGAGCTTTGCCTCGGTCTCCTGTCAGGACTAGTTTGCGGGCCTTGGCGGGGGAGCGGGTGGAGCTTGGTCTGCCCCCCTTTTATACCAGGGCTGACGGGGTGGAGCAGACGTCGGGGGGGGGTGCGGTCCCTGCTGACTATTGCTGACTGAGAAGTTTTCTGGAGGGTCCTAGTGCCTGCGGCATAGTCCTGATAGTAATAGCCTGCTGCAAGAGCTCCTCTCGAAGATCTACTGCTACGGTAAGTCCTTATGTAACTGTACTTTACAGGTGAGTGTATTCTGTAGGCATTCAATCTTTTTATTGCTGATGGAATTGTCCAGTTTATCTTTTGGTTACTCTACCTGCTGTCCTCCTAGGAGTTACTACAATTACGGGGGGCTTTACTAAACCCCAGGAGATCAGCAGGACCAGCAAACATCTAATTGGAGCTTATAAATGCTCTAACATGCATTGGAGACTATTGACTCTCCCTCTGCTACAGCCGTACTATGACAGCTGCATGGGGATTATGAGATTTCTGGTTGTAGCAAATATCCACTCGGAAGACAGCAGAATCAGCCTGATAAATCTACTGTCTTTGCCAGATCATGGAACTGCAAGCCATTGGCAGGATCATCAGTAAATTTCTGTAGCTGAGGCTGCCCACGTCGTCATGCATTTTTGCTGCCTTTATAACATGGGTGGCCCCATCATGCCTCAGTTCTTTCTCCAGCATCAACTGCTTGTCAGTCCACTGCTGCTGAAGAACATTGTCGAACTTTCCAAGTATTGACAATGTATTTATTTTTTATTTGCTGTGTTTTTCTTCTATGACCAGCCTCATTCAGCCCCTCCGCCCTGCCCATCCCCAATGCCCACCATCCTTGGAACTTACCTTGCTTCTCTTGTGCCCTGTGAATGACTGCCCCCCCCCCCCAGAGGACTGTCTGGGGGCACCTCTTAGCCCAGAAACAGAGTTTTAGTATCATGTAGGGAGGGAGAGCCTCAGTTGTCGATGCGGGATGTGCAGCAGGCAGCATTCTTCACAGCTGTGGATTTTCACTGATCTTATCTGTGTCAGTCTTCACCATTCATCACAGATGGGTACTGGTGGGAGGTCAGGACCCCTTGAGAACCCTTTTTTTTTTTTTTTTTTTTTTAGGATAGGCGGAGCCGGCGCAGCCTCGGTGCCAGCCCTCGGGGGCCGACGTACTACGTGGCGCTCAAGGATTAGCCGTTAGACTGTGTCGACTCCGCCCGCCTACCAGTTCTTCGTCTCCCGCCGTTGAGGTCGCCTCGTGGGAAGCCAGCTGAAGAGTTTTTCAAATTTTAGGCCTTAGCCTTTTCTCGTCGACAGTCCGTCGGTTCCTGCTAGTTCTAGTCTGCCTCTACTCGACGTCGCTGGTAAGACCTTTCCATTTATTTTACAGTATAGCGACATTGACTCTGTTTTTGGTGTTTTCCTCAGGTCATGTCGCGGTCGGAGGGCAAGAAGTCGTCTAAAGCGGGGGCGGCCCGTGCAGCGTCGGTGCCGTGCTGACCACAAGTACTCTGTTACCGACCAGCATGACCGGTGTCTCGCGTGTCTTGGCCACTTCACGACATGGATTCATGTGTGCCTGCTTCTCCATGGACCACCTCGTCCTCCCGAACAATGATGTTTAAAAGTAGAAGCGGAAGCTCCACCGACTTTCGGGGTAGGGCCACTTTTCGTCGGAGCCAAGCAGCCTCTCGGCCTTTCCTCCGGGTCCCCTCCTGGTTCTGTACAGACCGAGGAGGAGGGAACCTCGGCCTCTTCTAGCCTAGCCTTGGCCAAGGCTCCTTCTGGCGCAGGAGGCCTGTCCGCTTCCTCCCGGGAGGCGGGCGGGAGGTGCCTATGGCAATCACCCCTTGAGGTGAAGGCTCCTCGGTGTCGCTCCCGCAGTCCGCCCAGAGCCCCGAGTCGGCCGCCCGTCCTCAGCACCGTCGCTCGTGCCATTAGGGCCTTGGCACTGTTCGCGGTGCCGTGGACCTGTCTGCGCCCGGCGGGCGGCGCGTGGGCTGTCGGTGCCATTTGCGGTGCCGACTCTGCTCGTGGCGCCGTGACCCTGGATGACGGCAGCCTGTTGCCATGTCTCGGCGCCGAGGTTGAGCTGCGCGCCGTGGGGCCTTGAGTCATGTAGCCGGTGCCGTCCTCGGCGCCGTTGGTGCTCGGTGCCGCTTGCGGCGCTGTGTTTAGCGCCGAGTCGCCCTCGGAGTCATCGGCGCCGCTCCGGTCCTCGATGCCGCCCGCGGCGTCGAGAGGCCTGGCAGCGTCGTCGCCGCCGAGGCTGTTGCTGGGGCTTCTGTCAGCGCTGTCTCTGTTCCTGGTACCGCCCCTGGTGCCGGTGGACCTGATGGTGACCCAGCTGGCCCTACTTCAGGACCTCTGGCCCGAGCTGCCCTGCCGCCTTCTGCCAGCGCCGCTTGCGGGGCTGTGGAGGGTCCAGGTGCCGCCTTGGCCACTGCTTTGACTTCTGGGCCCTTTGGTAAGGACGCCTTCCCTCGCCCTCCTACCGTTTGGCTTAGGGCCTCAGACTCTACCTCTTCGGAGTCGGGCTCGGAGTCGGACGGGCAGTCACACCCTTCGGGGTTGTCTGCAGAGGAGGACAAGCCGGTGGTCTCCACGACGGGTCTTAGTCAGCCCCCTACTGAGGTGCGTCTGGTTCCCCCTGAGGTTAGGGTCAGTGGTACTGACCAGCAGGCTGTGGTGCGTGCCACCATTGCCATGCAACCTGGCCTTGGGAGGTTCCTTGACCCCTCGGTGGTGGTACCCCCTCCGGTGGTGTGTCTCGATCGCCCAACTTTGGGGCTTATCGGGAAGCCCACGGGAGGGGAGGGTGCTGCTCCCTGGGTCTCCCCTTCGGGGGCAGCCCAGAGTTGCCAGCTTCCTAGGCTGGCCCTTTCGAGGACTAGGATCCTCACGGACTCCGAGGGGTTGAGGGGTGTGGAGTCGGCGCGTCGGCCTTTCTCTGGGACCCACCCGGGTCCTGGATGAAGCCGAAGTGCGGACTTCCGCCTTTCCCCTTCTGGTTCCTTGCGGGGGTCCCATTCTTTGGAGGCAGGGGACCGTCCTTCTGGACCTATACGGCCCCGGTCGCCTCACTTGGGGGATTCTTCTGGGCGCAGCCTAGGCAGTACCAACGTGGTTGTACAGCTGTCTGCTGCGGAGTCTTCCAGGACACCCTCCGCAGGGGTCCATGGTCCGCTCCCTAGCCCTGGCAGAGGTCAGCCGACTTCCTCTCTCGGCTCTGTCCCCTCCCCTCTGCCGCCTTCTCCAGCGTTCCCAAGTATTCTTGGTCTTAGCGGCCCTCTCACCTGGGAACAGTTCAGAGCGGTGGCTGCTCGGTTCCCTGCCTACGTTAGGGCCATGGACAGCCAGGTTTTTCAACCTCCCCCCGAGCAGCCACTCTCGGAGCACATGATGACCTCCAGCTCCTCATCCCCCTCTTCAGGGGGAGAGGAACCGTCTGTCCATATCTCTCCTGCCGCTGATCTCTCTGAGTATCAGCGTTTCCTCGTGAGGATGCTGGAGGACCTTCACCTCTCTCCCCTGTCCGTGAGCAATCTGGAGCATGCGGTGCACGCCTTTCTAGGCGATTTCGGTGCAGACACCCTTGTGGTGCTGCCCTGGCCTGTTCCCTTTCGGGAGGTGTCCATGCATTTCTGGCAGAGGCCCTTCTTCGGAGTTCCTGCCCCTAGGGATCTCAGCCAGAGGTATTGCGCTCCCCCGGAGTCTCCAGGTTCTATGCCTCATCCACAGTCCGGATTGATGCACCTGGACACCCCTGACTGGCTCCGCGCCCTCCACCGTGACCGGCCCCCAGATCAAGACTCCTTGGATTTTGACTTCTGGGTGAGGAGGACTTTCTACTTGGCACGGTTGCTTCTCTCCATCTCTGCTCATCAGGCCCACCATGCAGCCTACAACAGGTTCTTGTGGTCAGCGCTAGGTCAGATCCTAGCTGCCTTGCCTGACTCGGAGCAAACCAGGCAAGCCATCGCACTCTCTGCATGTGGCCTGGAGCTAGCAAGGCACCAAGCAAGGGCATCCCACGGCGCCAGCAGAGGTAGCTACCAGGGTCGTAGGGACAGCGATCTGCACCAGGAGATCGGCGTGGCTTCGCCTTTCCGGTTGTCACCCTTGGCCGGCGTGGGTGAGTTGTTCTCCGCTCACCAGGGAACCTATCTCTCTTCCTGTAGGGCGAGGCGGCGTTTCGCAACCTTCCTTCCCCTCCGGAGGACCCCATCTTGCTCTCCCCACTCGGGCCTCTCCAAGCCCAGAAGGTTCCCCTTAGTGTGTCACCACTGAGGGCTAGGGACCCTGTCCTTAGGGTACATTGAATCAACCCCTTGGGGGAGCTTGGTACTCACCCATCTGTGATGAATGGTGAAGATTGACACAGATAAGATATAGAAATTACATGCCTACCGTAATTATGATCTTTCTGTGTATCTTCACCATTCATCACAAACCCGCCCACCATCCCCTGGGGCCTCAGTCTCTGGGTCCCCCTCCCTCTGTGCCTCTCCCTCTCCCTCTATTTGGAGCAGGGTAAAGTAGGGACACACAGGGGGTGTAAAATTTTCCTTAAAGAGGCACAGCTCGAGTGGCACTCCTTCTCTAGTGCATATCTCCACCCTGACGGGGTGGGAGTTGGTGGTTGCCCTCCTCCTGTTATCCAACTGTTTCAAAAAAAAAAAAAAAAAAAAAAAAGAATCTCTTTTTTTCACCAAATGTCTTTACAGAGAGAGTACTAATCCCTGTACCCTGTCCCTCTCCAGTTTAGCCGACTCTGCTTTTGGGGTATTGCCACATATTCTGTGCCTTGAATTTTGGCAAGAAAACCTTGCTACTCCTTGCAGTTCCTATACAGTCTGGTGATGGACAAGGGTCCTGGATCCTTGTTACCTCTCACTCTCTCCTAAATTTTCTCCCCTTCCTTCCCTCCCTTCTTCCACTTCCAGAGATTGGGGCCCCTACCCAATCCCCTTGGTCTCATCTCTTCTATGCTGTCCTCTCAGTCGTTATTTCTCCTTTTAGTTCAGTTTTTCCTTTCCTTTTCTGTCCCTTGGACTCTCTTGTCCCACCCTCCATCCCTTCCTCTTACCTCTCCGGCGACTCGGAACTGGTGAGGCGGGCGGGTGGCCACAGCCTACGCGGCTAATCCCCGAGCGCCACGTGAGTAACGCCGGCCCGAGGGTGGCGCTTGAGGCTGCGTCGGCCCGCCATCCTTTAAAGAAAAAAAAAAAAAAGGCTCTCGCGGGGTCCTGACCTCCGGCCAGTACCCATCTGTGATGAATGGTGAAGATACACAGAAAGATCATAATTACGGTAGGTACATAATTTCTATTTTTCTTCCCCACCACCAAGCATTGCCAGATGATGCATCGGACTCCAGGACATCAAAGCACCAACACGCCTCTCCATGTACTCTGGCTCTGTTGCACTGCTACCTGTGGTCACCCTGGTGGCAGTATTGTGGCATGGACCAAGACACTTCCCTCCCCCAAGGAGGCAAGCATCCATCCATGGGGCACGCATCCATCCTTCCGCGTCTGGCCCTCCAGTGGTCCAGGCTCGTTCTGGAACCCTTGGCCACTGTCTTCATAGGTGGTAGTGCTACCGCTGCATCAGTGGTCTGGCTCTTTATTTTAATTAACGTTTCTGCTGCCGACAAACGAAAAGGAACTACTCTTCTACTACTGTCTTTTTGGAACTGTGACAGGATTGAATAAGGCCCTGTCCCTTTTGTTATGCAGAAAGAGTTAAACGCAAGGATCTGTTCTATCCTCTCCATTTATGTTTGTCTGTCTGGTTGTGGAAACAAATGTTTTTGTGAGACCTAGAAACTGATTACTCTGATGGTCTTGCAATTCTCCGCCTCTCTCTGTCTCTCTTTACCTTTATTTGCTGTTTGTATTTTCTTTCCCCTTGCATATCCGCGGTTATAAAATATATGTGAATCTTTTTGTGGAACTGTAAGTGATACTGGGATCCCTTGGTTTGAAATGTATATAGTTATACTGTTGGGTTCTGGCATTGGCTTTAATTCCCCACCGAGTGTTTGACAGGTGATTTAGCCATCTGGCACTGTCCCATCAATGAATCCGTCGTTGACAGCCTTGTCGGGGGCAGTAGAGACACAGATGCTGTTTCAGACTATGTCTAAACTATTCCAGCGGCTCTTGCCATCAGCTCTGCCATCAACACTAACCCAGTCGCTGCTGCCAGGTTTGCCACCATTGACTTTGACCAAGCCAGGAGCTTTCTTTGTTTGACACCTGGACTGTCATATACCTCCATTGCATTCTCCTCATCCTGCTTTAGACCGGTTGCCTTTTACCGTTGATGAGGATGAGCTGGAATATGATCCAGACCTGAAGTGGAACATGAGGAAGAGGAGGAAGGTATGATACTAACCCCATCTGTGGTGGACTTCAGCTTCACTTTATCCTCCTTTAGTGAGAACAGTGTGCATTATACACTTAGGTCCTCTCCTGAAGATATCTCTTTTTAGGTTTTCCTAAGACCGATAGTCCAAGCTGGGCTTTACTGCTGAGGAGGATTCCTCAAAGAAGGACCTCTATGAATTTTTAAAGGTTTCTATGCCGTCTACAGTTATTGATCCCTCTATTCATTTGGCTTTGGGGGATGCCACTGTGGCTGCTTCGCATAGGCCCTGTGCTCTGCATACCTACCACGTAAGGCAGATAAACGACATTCTACTCCCTCAGACAAGCCTTATTGTTCTCATAACCAGAAACTGATTCTGTGGTTATGACCAAATAAGATAATTGTAAAGCTCCAAAATAAGAGATCTTACTGGACTCCAGTCTCCACCACTCATTCACACTAATGGGATAGCACTGGATGCACTAGGACCAAGTGGGAGCCCAAAATTATCAGAAGGGTCGGCGCCGAGACAGGACCACGCATGCGCGGCATGGCAGGACTAGCTCGTGCCTGTGTAGGCTATCTCTGTGTCAACTGCCTCAATTCTTTTTCTCCCACCGTCGAGTGCACTTGGATGTCGACGTCGCTCTTCTGCTGGAGTCAGAGTTTTCGTCTATACGACAGCAGCATTAAGCCGTTCAGTATTTGTTTAAATTAACATTTTAGTATTATTTTAAGAAGAAGAAAAAGAAGACTGTGAAGAAGAAAAAAGAAATTCTCACCTGCCAGTGGAGTCGTCCTTGGATGGTAGCGGTGATGGTAGGAAGACTTCTTTTAAAAGTTATGCAGAGGGCTGTGTCGGTCCGTGCGCTTCGCCGAGGGAAGTCCGACCACGGGCGGTCATTGGGGGGGGAGCAGTCCACCGGAGCACAAACCTGGCTGTTCCGGGGATCCAGCTCCGCTTGACCTCAAGCTCTTCTTCCTCCTTGGGGGAAGAAGAATCTGTACCACTCGAGGTCATCCTCTGGTACGTCTGCGTGGGGATTGTTGATGGTGAGGGGCGGTAGGCCTGAACCGACTTTGGTGGGTTCCCCTTGACCCCGCTCTTAACCGCCGCGTTCTTTGACACTGGATTCCATCTCTGTTCTCGATGGAGTTCTGGTGAGCAGTTTCACCTTTGGGCCACTCCTTTGGAGCGGGGGGGGGGGATTTCTGGCCAGTGTCCCTGGTTCTGGGGACTCGGAGCCGCTGAACCGGGGCCATGTCGACTGGGTCAGGATTTGTGCTGTGCTATCTCTGGTGCCATCGTGTCGAGCCCTGGTGCCTACCCCCCTCCCCTTTTGTTTTCATGCATGGGTACCACTTTTCCTTCTCCCCTGTTTCATCAGGATCTTTGGGGCCGTTGGCACTGCTGGCATTGCTGTTAGTGCTGCCGTGAGTGGCACCACTGGGCTACGTTGTGCCGTGGATGGCGCTGTTGGTGCTGTGCTGTGCCATGGATGGTGCCGCTGGTGCGGCGCAGTGCCGTGGTGGCACCATTGGAGTCGCACAGCACCATTGGTGCTGTCAGTGCTTCAGGTGGTGCTGCTGGTGCCGGATGACTCCGCAGGTGGTACCGCAGGTATCCAGTGCCATGGATGGTGCTGTGGGTGTGGGTGGTGCTGGTTGGTGCTGTCCGGCAGAACAGTTGAGTTTTCCTTTCCGCAGATCTCTTCTTCAGTTGACATTGTTGCAAAGAGTTTTCTGCAGAATGTAGTACTGTTCTGTGGAATATTTCCTGAGATCCTAGTAGGTGGAGGTCTGCGTGGGATCCTATGTCATTCTGGTGGTTTTTTGCTGGTGTGACTCTTGTTCTGCGCTGTTCAGCCGGTGGAATTATGCATTCCACTCAGCACTTTGTCAGCTCCTTAGGTGGCATCAAGCTCCTCGACACCTTTCCTGGTGGCGGAGTCTGTAGTGATTCTGACCTAGACTTCGTTTTGGAGGTTCTTCTGGGATAGAAGTGCATCTGGATGAGTCTCTCCCTATCCTACTTGTCGATGATATAGTGGATGATTCATTTTAGAAACTAGAGGGTAAGCCTTCTCTGTTAGAGTCTGTGGTGAAGTTCTTCTTTTCAGTTTTTCCTCAGGGATATGGGGTGCACCATAACATTTCGGACTTCTTCCATGAACCAAACATTTCTGTATCCGGACTCTTTTCAGTCGTCAGTACAATTACACCCTGTGGAACATGCTAATTCAGTGATCGGGAGCCTTCTGGACTCTTCTGCACCTTTGAGAGGGGGTATATAGCCCCCCTTTGATGCTACCTCTTCAGTGGCTTCATCGGCAACAGGTGATTGACATCTTCTCAGCTGTGATTATTGGTCCGGTCCCGGTTTGTTGTGGACGCTCAGGCTCCCCCGACCCTCAGATGGACGACATGTTCGTCATTCTTATATCAGGGAGTCCTTTCGAGGTAGAAGCCTGAGAGCCTTGTCAGGCTCTAACTAATTGTTCAAAAAAAAAAAATATAAAATATATATGTGTGTGTATCCTCACAGCAGAGGGCCCAGCCCGAAACTTCCCGATACCACCCTTCCAGAACGCCCTAAGTTCCGCCTCAGCTGCCTGAGGTGGTCGTCTCTCTAGATTACAGTGGAGAGCACCTGACTTCTACTTCTATGAGAAGTCCAATCCAGCGGAGATATGGATCATCGCTTTCCCCCGAGGGAGATTTTCTGTTAATTTACAGATGTTCCCTAGACCACGCTAGGTGGCAGCCCAGTCTGTTGGTTTTGTTTCTTCAGACTCTCTTCTCTTGATTAGAGCCTTTGAGCAACAGAAATGACTCTGTGGCGAGTCGAAACACAGGTTCCTGCTTCCTTGCTTGCTCCAAGTTAACAGATGGCATACTCCCTTTCTTGACCATAAAGGTCAAGTAGGTCCTTGTTCAAAGATGGGTTCTTGGTATTCATACCTTTGCTTCCTGCCAGTCACTCTGGACTAGACTCTTCGGAAACAATTGCTCAGCTCTCCTCTCCCTTTCCCGGGAAGTTTTTTTCCATTTAGTGGAAGGTGTTAGTTTCACCTTCCCAGCAGCTTCTTTTTTCAGGAGCTCTCCTAGTTACCTCCAGGGCAAAGGAGACCCTTTGACATGAAGTTACCCACTTCGAGCAGGTGATGAAACTGTGTTTGTTTTACATCAGCAAGCAATCGCGAGCCTTTTTCCTACTCCATTTCAGGAAAGCCGGAGCGTGTGGTGCCTCACCACGTTGACTCACTTCAGTTGTTATTCGGTCACTTTCAACAAATGGGTCAGCCCGAACTTGGTCCTTTCTGTGTCCCCTTTCGACGCAGATTTGCCCCTATCTTGCCTCAGAAATCCCGACCCTGGTTTTTCCTGTTGGAATGCTTCTCCACAGTGGACATGTCCTCCTGTACACTTTCCTTTAGTTCAGAATCTGCTATTAGAGTTGCAGGCAAACAGAGGCAGAATAATGATTCTTGGAATAAGAAGTGGGTAGGCTCTGGTTCTCCCAGATCACCACAAGAGGCTTCTAAGTCGTGCTTTGGCCTTCCATCAGGAAGGCTTAAGTGACTAACTGGAAACCTTTCTTCATTGTTGGGCTAACCCCACCTGGACCTCCGTTTTCTCACCAAGTAAGGGGTTCAAGTGCCCCTTGGACTTGTTGTTCACAGGCCAGCCATACTTGGTAGTGGGATGGGGTATCCATCTGCTCTTTCTCGGTCTACCTTGAACCAGTAGACTTTACATCCGGCTCTTTCAGTTAGTAGAACTTTTTGCCTTACCTCCAGGAGGAAGGGAGTGCTCACTTCACTCTTTGGTTGTTTCAATGGTTCTGTGACTTTCTTCACAAAACCAAGAACTACACTCCAACATTTTTGAGTAGCTTCAGCATGCCTCAGTTGGATCACCTCCTTGCTCTGAGATGTTTTAGGCTAGTTTAGTAGCATGTCTTTGACACTATTAAATTTTTGTCTTAGACCAAATTGAGAGGCCGGGTTCTCACCACTCTTCAAGAGTGGTGGTGGCTTCCTGACGGAGTTTCATTTTGTGCTCATTGCAGTCTGCTGCAAACTGGTGAGTTGGAGCTCAAGTGCATCCCTTTTTAGCACTATGTTCTGGATGTTCTTTCCAGACGGCTCTTTTCTCAGTAAGACAGTCCTTGGACGTTCTTTCTGAGTGAGCCTTATTTCCTACTGCCCTACTCTGGGTGGGTTGGTTTTAGCTTAGTACTCTCCCATTAGTGTGAATGAGTGGTGGAAACTGGAGTCCAGGAAGATATGGAAATTACGTACTTACCGTAATTCTTGATCTTCTTGGACGCAGTCTCCACCGCTCATTCACACGCCCACCCACCATCCTCTGGGCTCACTCATTTTGTTTGTTTGGTCTTCATGGCCTTGTGGTCCCAGTGTGAAGACATTGCTCAATTGACCCTTCTTGCAAGGGTCATCCGGACCTTTCAGGCCCGGAAGGTTAGGATACATTATTTTTTACTAGTTACGCTGCACCTCCTCAGTCGAAAAGGTACTGAGGTGGTTGGAGGGTCGACGCCGAGAGAGCCTACACAGGTGCGAGTTAGTCTCACAGTGCCATTCATGCGTGGCCCTGTCTCGGCACAGACCCTTCTGAAAATGTTTGGCTCCTGTTTCACTCCCTAGCGCCTCTGGTGTGAATGAGTGGTGGAGACTGTGTCCAAGAAGATCAAGAATTACTATAAGAACGTAATTTCCATTTCTCTTAATGTTGATAAAGAATTGAGAAAGTTGAATGTCACGGGCAATAGGACGTATGTTTCTGCATCCCTTGGCCTCAGGACTGCTAGTTACCAGGCCCATGTGATTAAATATCTGAATAGCCTGTGGAAGTCTATGACTGCCATGGTCAACAAGGTGCTGGATGGACCAGACAAAACTGAAGTCCAGCAGATTGTTGCTTATGGTCTGGAGGCTGGTAAGCACCTCTTAAAGTTGGCTTATGATGACTCTGATGCTGCAGCTCATGCAGCTGGTTCTGGCATTTGGCTCTATCGTAACTCAGCTGCTACATGTGACTGGCTTTGTTTTGAATTTCCGGCAGTTGGTTCTTTACGCTGCCTTTAGAGGGAAGCAGATTTTTAGTTCTGAAGAAGAGTCTGCTTTGTAGGACCTGCAGATTTCTGAAATGACCCCCAAGGTCAGTTCATACATTCTGTCCAAAGCCTCGGGGTTGGTGCAGGGGTTTGTTTTGTAGGCCCTGTGCACGTCCTTGTAGAGGCTCTTCCAGAGGACCTAGCCATGTCTCCCAGCGGACCCAGGCCACCCCTTGGTGCCCATGCCAACGTCTCCAGTGCTGTTGGTATTGGCAGTGTGCCACCTGCCTTTGGAGCCTTCTGACTCCCTTCCACCTCTGTCCATCCCTAAAAGCCAGGGGATGCTTGTAGGAGGACACATCTCCCTCCTTCTAAAGCGGAGGGAGATCATGACAGATGAATGTGTGCTAGAGGTGATTCAGATAGGACATGACTTAGAGATCTTCTCTGTCCCTCCTGTACATCTTTGCCAAACCGTTACTCTCCAGGACATCTCACCCTCCTGCTGGAGGAGGTTCAATCCCTTCTCCACAAAAGGTCCCTAGAGCTCCTTCCTTCCTTCCTTCCTTGTTCTAAGGTGGACAGGAGATTTAATTCCCATCTTATGACCTTCAGGCCTGAACCTGTTTATAGAATACAAAAGGTTCTGCTTGTTCCCCATCCTGCTGGTAGGGGATTTGCTGTGTACCCTGGATATGAAGTACCCTTAACTCCATATCAGGATCCGCAATTCCCATAGAAAGTGCCTTTGGTTTATACTCCAGGGCTCTTGCCATCAGTTTTGAGTGTTGCACTTTGGCTCATCCTCTGCATTGCGTGTCTATGCCAAATGCTTTGCAGCCACCCTTTGTAGGGTGGACCTTTATGTTTTCCATGCCTCAGCTATTTCCGATCTGAAGGCTCTGTTGCAGGGGGCGATCATTTACACACTATCTCATACCCGACAGCTCTTAGAGCAGTTGTGCATTCTGGTGAAGAAGCCAAAGCTGGTGCTCACTCCATGTCAACATCTCTAATACATAGGAGCGGTTCTGGACCCAGGGGTGGGCCGGTCAGTTCTTCCTTCAGACTGTGCTGTAGTGTTGGTTGCCCATGCTCAGCTAGTCCCTTCCAGCAACTGTCTCAGACAGATGTCTGCTTTGATTGATGGTCCTCATGATTGATGTTGTTTTCACTGTCATGCTGACACATCTGCATATGAGGAGTCCATAGTGGTTCCTCTGTGTACACTGGGCTCAGCATTTGGACAAACTGCAGTGTCCTGCTCCCTGCTCTGGTGGTTGGACCAGTCCAACCTGGGGACAGGTTCCCCCTTCTCTGTTGTCTCCTCTTCTAGTGATGACAACAGATGCTTCAAGTTCTGGTTGAGATTCATCTGGGCTCCTTCCGGACTTGGGGTCAGTGATCCTCTTTAGGCATATCTAGACTCTGGAGATGAAGGCTGTTCTGCTTGGCCTACAGGCTCTCGCTACCATCCTTCAGGTTCACCAGGTGATACATACAGACAGCATTTCAGTGATGTTCTGCATCAACTGCCAAAGCGGAGTTCACTCGTATTCTTTCCACAGACAGGTGATTGGGAGTCTGACACTGGGCAGTGGAGTACGAAATGTTCCTGGTGGCCATTTTTCTGTCTGGTACGCTCAACGCCCTTGCACATAGTTTCAGCAGGTCCCAGGTGCTCTACCACAAATGGGAGTTTCTAGGGACATGGATATGTTGTTCATCCACACTCATTGGCAGTATCCTTGCGCTTTAAATCTTGCGGGAATCTTCAAGCTTGCTCCTCCACCCACCGGGTGGTATAACTCAGCTCCGCCCCATGGCGTAGATCTTCCTTACCGGCTTGGCTCAGGTTCCCTCCTTAGCAGCTCTGCGTTTCGCGACTGTTCCTATTTCTCCGTTTGCGGATTTAAAATAAAAATTTGCAAAAGACTTCCAGTCTTGATCCCTCGCGGCTGCGATGGACAAATCGACTCGGTTTGGAGATGCCCATGCGGGCAGAAGATGTCTCGGGGACGGATCCACACTCCCACGTGTGTCTACTGCTTAGGCCTTGAGCACGACCCGGAACGCGACCTGTGCTCATCTTTCTGCGACCTCGTCACCGAAGACCGTGCTGCCCGATTGCAACTGGGCCGTCCCGAGCGTTTCCCTCGGTGAAGTCAAGGAGGCCCGGTTGGCGGTGTCCGCTGGGCGGGCGGGAGCCATGGATCAGCTCGAGCGGATGGTCGCTCAAGAGGAGGCGGCGCGGTCAGATCTCTTCCTCAAGGTCATGGCATTTATCCCGCTCTCTGGGTTCTTCCTACACGGCTTCTTTTAAAGAGCTTTGTCTGTCCTCTCCACTAAGGAGAGGGCCTCGCTGCTGGACCTATTCTCGGTCCAAAAGGGAGGGACAAGGGTAAGTCCCCTCCGTCCTTCGGCGCTCTTGCGGGGCGGGGAAAGGGTCCCTCTCCCGGGCCGTCGTCCGTGAAGCTTGATCGACCCGCTAAACTGACCACTGGCCTCACAGTGTCCCGTCAGGTCAGTTGACCGGGACTCCCACTGATGAAGTCGAGATTTTTCGACCCATTAGACGGGCTGTCGCCTTTAGCAGCGAATTCCCTCTCCCGGTTCCCCGGGAGGAGTTGAAGTCCGTGGGCTCGTCTGTGTCTCCGGTTCCGAGCCCTCGGATGGACCTTCGAGCGAAGGGAGTGCGGTTCGCCGACACCTCCCGCACCGCACCCGGAAATTCGGGACTCTCGGTCTGGTCTCGGACCTCGCCAGCGGTTGGCCGTTCCCCACCCATGGCGGTCTCGGTCTCGGCACAGCGGTGGCGGCGGCGTCGCGCTTCGTCTCGTCCTCCTCCTCGGATGAGGGCTTCGGCGTAAATGCGTCGGCTGATGCGAGACCTTATGTTTCAACAACTCCTCCTGGCGAGAATAAGCCGACTCCGGCCTTCCCGACATATTAAGTTGCTGGCATCGACGCGGCAGCCGACACAACCCTCGACTTGTCCGAGAGCCTATACCCAGGCGGTTGTTGGCCAAAACCAGCTGCTCCACGATTCGGTGCGGAACCTCGCCTCCACAGCCACCAATTGGGGCTCAGACCAAGGATTCTCGGTCGGCTGAGGGTTTACCCATCGGCTGTCAGTTACCCTCACCCGACCGACCTCGGCAGGTGAAGGTGGCTCAGGCCAGAAGGCAGCTCCGAGGACTCTTCCGGAGTCGAAGATGATTCCTCCTTCTTCTCCAGCGACTGGACTTGGAGTCTTCAGGAGGGTCAGTCAATGGGCCGATAGCCGTCGTCCTTCCTAGGACTGCCGGCTCATCTCGGAGTCTACCGGGATGGAGCTGAACCGTTCCAAAGCGGGCCAGGTATCCCCTCACGGAGATTCTGGACGAGGGATTCTCCGATGGAGGCCTTTCCGGTGGCGAGGCCATAGTGGGTCGGCACTGGAACTTTGGCAGCGCCCTGCTTCCTCCCTACGCTCCGGCCAGGATGGCCAGGAAGTATGCGGTCCTACGGTTCCTTGTCCGGTTTTGAACACCCTCTGCTGAGGGTTGGTTACCGACAGCGGTTTCCCGGCAGCGCACAGCGCCAGGGATGTGGACAAACCTCCTGACAAGGGTCCAGAAATTGGACTCGTCGGGCGAAAAGTCTCGCTCCGTCTCTCGACGCCGTCAGGCCAGTTCGGCCCATCCTCATGGCACATTTTCTCATGCCCTGTTGGGCTCCCTGGATGAGGTCATCCTCATCTTCCCGCCCGATCTGCAGACTACGGTTAACGGAGTGCGGGACCAGGGCAGAGCAGTGGCCAACAACAGCTCCAGACTGCTTTGGATATAGGGACTCATGTTATTGCCAGATCGGTGGCGGCCGCAGTGGCTATCGTCGGCGAGCTTGGCTGAGATATCCACCTTTACCTGGATACCCAGCACAAGTTGGCCGGATGTTCGCACGGGGACTGACCTCTTCGACCCTGGGGTGGAAGGTCACCTGCAGAGGATCAGAGTCCAATGCCACCTTGGACTCGGTCTCTTCGGCTCCAGAAGGACAAGGCCGCCAAACCACAGCCTAAACCCTTAGTCCTTCTGTGTGCCCGGCGCCCGGCCAACAGCGTCAGGGGCCAGCAGAGGCTCGGCCTTGTCCCAAACCCAAGCATGACTTCCTCTAACAGGAGGCAGGGAGGAAAGGGCCCAGGAGTCCCTCGGCAGGTCCTCCTCCAAGCCTGCCCAGTGGCCGGGCTGAGGGGTGTCGCCCTCCCGTCACCTTACCCTGGGTCCCCGTGGAGGCGGCTCCGGCACTTCAGTTCCACCTGGTCGCTGTTACCACGGACAGAGTGGAACAGAAGGTGGTGGGAAGAGGCCTGCCTCTGGAGTCCGAGCAGGCACCACCGCTGGGAGCACGTGGCCCTCGGGGCCGAATCCCAGCCTCACTGGCCGGCTGTCGAGCCGACATCGCTCTCCTCACTCCGAAGGAGGTGGTAGAGGTGATGGACCCTCCTTCAGACCCCAGGGTTTGTGTCCAGGTACTTCCTGGTTCGCAAGCAGAGACGGAGGCTGGCGCCCATTCTCGGCCACACGACCTAAAGCAAAGTTCCTAAGGTCTCGAACCTTCAGGATGGTCACTCTGGCTCGATAATACCATCCTTGGCAGCAGTGTGGTTCTGCTCTGGACTTGCAGGGCCAGCGTTTTCACGTCCCTATCGATCGTCTCACAAATTCCTCCGAGCTTCCGCGGAAGGATCTCTTTGATTCAAAGCCATGCCCTTGGCTTGTCTCCAGCTCCCAGGGTGCTTCACCAAATGCATGGCAGTGGTGACAGCATTCCCTCTTGGCCCGGGGTCGGGTGTACCCTTACCTGGGCGACTGGCTGATGCAGCTCCCTCCAGGAAGGAGGCGGAGTGGTCAGAGATCTGGCCCTCCAGGTCTGCTCTCAACTGGGCCTCCTTATCACTTGAGGCCAGAGTCGAACTTCGAGCGAAGCAGGTGATTCTATTCATCGGGCGCAACTTCGACCTCTTGAGCAAGCGCGGCTCCCGGCGGACAGGGCGAGGTTCTTTCCTCCTTTGCCCGATCATTTCTGGTTGGGCAATTGCGCCTACCGGGACTTCCTCGCCTCCTGGGTCTCATGGCGGCCTGTACCAGCGTGGTCCGTTGGGCCCGCTGGAACATCGTCCCCTTCAGTGGGGACTGGCCAGCCAGTGGTCCTGGCGCTGCGATCCACCTGGACCAGCCTATCGGTGACACAGAGGATGTGGGCAGCTCTCAGTGGTGGACGTTCCAGATCATTTGCAGGAGGGAGCATCCCGTTAAGTCGCCCGAGCCGGCGGTCTCTGGCCGACCGATGCCTCTCTGATGGGTTGGGGTGCCCATCTGGGAGTTCCACCGGGCTCATGGCGGCCTCCCAGGTCCCAGCGGGGTCGATCCGCCACATCCAACCTGCTGGAGCTCCGGGGCGGTCCAGCTGGCTCTCACCGCCTTTGCTCCGTTCCTCCGGGGTCAAGTGGTCCGAGTCAGGCGGACAATACCACGACCATGTACTATCTAAACCGCCAGGGGCGGGACGCTCCATGCTTCTATGCAGAAGCTCTCCGCATTTGGTCACTGGTGAGCAGCCTGGAGGCGGATCTCCTAGCCATTCCCGTGGCAGGAGCCTCCAACACCCTGGCCGATGCCCTGGGCGGATAGGGGCTGTCATCCCAGTGGTCTCTCCCTGCCGGAGGTAGTAGCATCTGTTCTCCCTTTGGGGGCTACCTCAGGTGGACCTGTTTTGCCTCCATGGAGGCAGCGAAGCTGAGTCTGTTCCATGCCGCCCCCTCAGCAGGGCTCGCTGCAGGGGATGCCTTCTCGAGGCAATGGACCCGGGCCTCTTTACGCCTTTCCCCATTTCCCTTGATCCACAAGGTGCTTCTCAAAGCGAGGAGGGACAAGGCGCAGGTGATTCTGATAGCCCCAGACTGGCCTCGCCAGTTCTGGTACCAGATCTCCTCAGTCTCAGCTCCAGGACTCGCGGCAGCTTCCAGTCGCCCGACCTGCTCTCAGTCAATCAGGGGAAGGTGTTCCATCCGGACCTTCAATCCCTGCACCTGTTGACCTGGTTCCTGTGGCGGCTAGGTTCAGGCCTTGGGTCTTTCCACGGTCCTCAATGTAGTTGGGCGTCCCGTAAGGAGTCGACCAGAAAATGCTATGCCCTTCAAATGGAAAAGGTTTTCCATTTGAATTGTCAGAACAAGGCTTGGACCCTTCCTCCTGTTCCTTAGAAGCATCTTGGACTATTTATGGTCCCTTTCTAGTCAAGGGCTTAGGTCGGCGACCCTAAAGGTGCACCTGGCAGCCATCTCTGCTTGAGCGGGCGGGGAAGCAGTCGATGGCATGAGAAGAGTGGTCTGGCGGCTTTCAAAAGGCCTTGATCACATTCCCCTCCAGTGCGGAACCCCCACCTCCGTGGGATCTACTGCTGGTACTGGCAAAGCTCATGGGCAAGCCATTCGAACCTATGCACAGGTATTGCTCTCTCTCACCTGTCGTGGAAGACCTTCTTGGTGGCTATCCGTCCAACCAGAAGGATGGGAAGCTCCAGGCGCTTTCCATCGAGTCTCCTTACCTGGTCTTCCCACAGGGACAAGGTTGTCCTGCGCCCACCGAATTCCTTCCGAAGGTGGTGTCGAGTTTCACCTTAACCAGGTGTTGACTCTGCGGTGTTCTACCCCAATCACACCTCGGAGGCCAATATAGCGTCCATACTCTGGACCCTAGAAGAGGCGCTCGCTTATTATAAGGGCGCCGCGGCTGAAGTGGGGAGAGGTTCGCCAGCTGTTTGTCACCCTACGCTGGGCCGCATCTGGCTGACCTGCAGCCAAGCGGACGATAAGCAGGTGGGTAACCTCTGCATAGATCTCTGCTATAAGTTGGCGGGCATGGAGCCTCCCAGAGGATAAGAGCTCATTCTACCCGCCATACTGCTGTGATGTGGCTGCTTCCAGGGCGTCCCTATCCAGGAAATCTGCAGGGCTGCTACCTGAAGTCAGCAAACACCTTCATTACCCACTACCACATGAGCCTTGAGTCACGCGGGATGCTGGTTTTGGGGCCTCAGTTCTCAGTCTCTCTTTCCCAAGTAAGTATATGGGGTGTCGTCTTGCCTCCCTCCTCCCGGAGAACTGCTAGGAGTCTGCCAATGAGTGTGGATGAACAACATATCCATGTCCCTAGAAATACAGGTTACTCACCTGTAACAGGAGTTCTAGGAATGGTATATGTTGTTCATCCACGACCCCACCCGACCTCCAGCCTCGGCCTGCACACCCTGAGCTTCCAGCCCGGGCCAGATCTAGCGTCATGGGAGGCGAGCGAGTTATACCACCGGGTGGGTGGGAGGAGCAAGCTTGAAGACCTTCCGGCAAGATTTAAAGCGGCAAGGATACTGCCAATGAGTGTGGATGAACAACATATACCATTCCTAGAACTCCTGTTACAGGTGAGTAACCTGTATTTTTGGTCCACATCGTGGGCGACCTTATTGTAAAGTGGGATTGACTGCTCATCAACCTCTTTGCTTCGCCATACAGCACAAAACTTGCTTTTCTGCTTGCTTCAGGGTCTGGAGTTTTTTGGTGAGACATGTCCCTCTCTTGAAATGGGAGGTACATATAGGTATTTCCTCCATTCCCTCTGATACAGAGGATTCTAGTCAAGTTGTGTGCCAAGCTGGTCATCCTGATTTTGTTGGCTCCATATTGGCCTGACAAATTTGGATCTTACTTTGAGAGGGTTCCTGCAGTTGGTCATCACATGTAGGACTGTGCCCTGTGGCATCAGGACCACATGGCAAACTTTTCCAGCAATGCTTGGCGAGGGACCGCCTACCAGACGTCACGTGACGGACGTCAGCGTGACCCTACATAGTGGGCAATCCCAACGTCCACCCTCCAGTTCTTTCCTGCTGTCGACCTGTGCAGAGTGCCCGGCGGTAGCACACTTGCTGACAAGTAGCCATTTTGCTCATTTGTTTCTAAACTCGTTCTCTTTTATTCTTGTTTGTCGTGTCCGTCGACCAAAACGGAGAAGTGCGGCGCCCAAATCTGCAGATACCGCAGCCTGCCCTGACTGCCAGCCTTTCAACCAGGCCACTCAGGAAAGGAGGCAGCAGGCCCTGGAAGCCCACATTCTGAAGTTCAGGATGGCTTCACTTGAAAAAGAAATGCAGAAGCTTAAGGATTCCGCATCTTCTCCATCTTCAGACTCTGAGAAGAAGAAAACAAAGAATCGGGAGAAGAGAAGGAGTGCTCTGAACATCGGGAACAAGGGGACCCTAGTAGGCCCTTGACCAACAAGACCGTTCCCCCACTGCCTGCCCTAGTGGTTCTTCAGGCCGCGCTTGGAGCTACTCCAGGTACCTCTTCTGCTGCTTTTCTTCTGATTACCACCAGTAAGTCGTCCGCCGGCTCCTCCAGTGAACACCTGGTCTTAGCCAATAAGCCGGCTCCTGGCTCCTCCGGGGCCCGCCCAGCTGCCACTAAGCCGAGTCCCTAGGGCTCTGTTGGGACTCACCCGGCCTCCACCAGTAAGTCGGTCGAGGGTTCTTCCCTCCACCGCCTGGTCTCCTTAGAGTCCGATCAGTCGGTCGTTCCTGACGTCCGCCCGGACCCCACTTTCCTGTCGGAGGCTCATGCCGATACACTCGACATCCGGACGAGCGACCCTGTGGCTACCAGCCATTCTTCCCCCCAAGGCTTTGCCTGAGTGGGAACCCTCTGTACCACCTCCCCAGGTGGTTTCTCCGTCTCTCATGGTGTCCACTGACACGGTGAAGAGGACAGGATCCTTGGTGGTTGCTCTCCCTCCATTCACCCCAGTGTCAATTCCTCTCACATCTGCGCCAGAGGCTCTGGAGACTATCTCAGATGTCCCTGTCTTGCTCTCTGGCTTCTCAGACCCTTCACAGGTCTCCTTACATGTGCTCTACCACCTCCGACGTTGGAACCTGTGACATGTGTTTTATATGTCCCTCCATCGGGACCCTCACGTCTGATCCAGACAACAGCACTGAGCTGTATTTGGTCGGCTCCTCCATCAGGACTTTCATGTCTGGCCCCAATGATGACTATTCTTTCATCGGCTCCGACGTTGCAGACATACACAATGGCTGGTCTGAAAATACTTCCTCTGATGTCAGCCCCTCTAACGTCAGGGATTCTCACGCAGGGTTTTGTACCTGGACTGTCTTGGCCTTACGCTCCAGGATTCTACCCTTACGGCCTGTCTTCAACATATCACCTGTCTGGTCCAGCATCAGATCCCTTTTATTCAGGGTACCACTGTTCTGGGTATCTCCTTTACCTGGGTCACCCACCCCCTTTTCTATGGTCAGGGTGCTTCAAGCTACTATTACCCACCCGCCCATGTTCTGCCTCCATCTCCACCACCTTCTCCTTCTCCCCAGCAGGATTTTCAGGCCTCGATCAGCCCTTGGTGGAAGGAGGCTAGGACTGAACTGGTATCTGATCTTGAAAGCCGTCTACCAGCTCCAGTGGTTACCCCTTCCCCCCGGTCTCTTTCTCCCGTCAGCTCTGTTCACTTGAAGGTGCATGTATTGGGCACCAAACCTCAAGATCATCCTACCTGATCTGGAATCTCTGAGGATGAATCTCCTGGTTCTGGAGGAAAGTCTCTGGATGACTTCTCAGACAAGGATTCATCCGTGTCTAAACTGAAGGGTTCTCCTAAGTGCCCCCCCCCCCCGAGATCCCTTCCTTTACCAAACTATTACGGATTATCCAGCAGTCCACTGGCTGGAATACAGAAGAACAGGATCCTATGAAGAAGCGCCTCACAGAACACTAAAATTTGGAGTCCACTTCCCAGATGCCCGTCTTCTCCCCGATGGCTCCTCATGAAGACCTTACCAGGACTGTCTGGCAGCTGCCTCAATCGATTCCGGCCATCCCAAAAAAGGCGGACTGAATCTACCATGCTTTGGAAGGCGTTTCCTTCCTGGACACCCATCCCAAGGCTGACTCAAGTCGTCATTGCTGCTGCCCACAACTGGTCGGTGGCGCCCAAACATATGAGCACTTCTCCTCCAGACAGAGTCCCGGCAGCTGGACCAGTATGGCAGAAAAGTGTACTCTTCTGCCACTTGTACTCTCCGGTCCCTTAACTAAGTGGCGCACATGGCCACATTCCAAAAAGCTACCATGGCCAAACTTGAGTCCCGGATCCAGGCTCTCGAGTCTTCAGAACCCAAGGAGGAGTTGGCGAAAGACCTGCGTCTGTCCAACATTTCATGCCATCATGCACTCAGGGCTACCTATGACACTGTGGATGTGGTAGCTTGCTTCGACGCCACGGCGGTGTCCCTCAGATGACATGCCTAGCTTTGCATTTCTGGCCTCACTAACGATGTCCAATATGCAATATGAGATTTCCCTTTCAGAGGCACAGTGCTTTTTGGAGGTGACACCAAAGACGACATCACAGGCCTACAGGACAGCGGCCAAGCCCTGAGGTCTGTGAGGCCCACATACCGATCGGGAGCTCAAAAGAAGCAGCCCTTTTGGAGACTGATCAAGAGGCAGGGGAAACAACCCTTCGCTCAGCAACCAGAAAAAAGAAAGGCCACGGGTGCTCCCTTTGCATCCCCCCCCGCCTCTAAGAACCAGCGAGGATCTGGGGGACCTCCCCCCCTCGACCTTCTGCTTCCTGACTGGGCACCACCTCCCCTTCCTCTGCTGGTGAGCAAGGAGCCAGTGGGAGGGAGATTTGCCCTCCAAGTGCAGGAATAGAGGGACATCACAACAAATGTATGGGTCCTACAACTAGTCTCGAAAGGACACACTCTGGAGTTTCTGGAGATGCCCCCAGACTCTCCTCCAGTTCGCTTGTCTTACTCTTCTCAGCAAGGTCATCTGGTCGAGGAAGAAATCGGGTCTGTAAGCCGGGAGGTGGCAATAGAACCTGTCCCTCTGCCCCAAAGAGGGAAGGGAATTTACTCCCACTTTTTCCTAGTTCCAAAAAAGACAGGTGACCTCAGACCCATACTGGATCTCAGCAACCTAAATCTTGACATCGAAAACAAAAGGTTTTGCATGCTGAGAGTGCATGTCTTCTACCCCTTCTACAGGAGAATCATTGGCTCTGTGCACTGGACATGCAGGATGCTTATCTGCACATTCCAGTGTTCCCAGGCCACCATCACTTTCTTCGGTTCTGCTTCCAGGGGGAGCACTACCAGTTTACAGCCCTCCCCTTTGGTCTCTCTTTGGCACCTTGGGTTTTTACCAAGTGCCTTGCGGTGGTGGCAATGGCCTTACACCGTCGTGGGACAGCAGTGTTTCCTTACCTGAATGACTGGCTGCTGTCAGCCCCGTCCCCAGGGACAGTTTACTGGAAGCTCTCTCATGCAGTTGGGCCCTGTTTTCTCACATGGGGATTATGGTCAGCTTCCCAAAGTCTATCATTACCCCTTCCCAGAATCTTCAGTTCATTGGGGCCATATTGGATACGATCCAGTGCAAAGCCTTCCTCCCTTCAGCCAGGGCGGAGACCATTTGAGAGCAAGTCACTATTCTGACCTCTTCCAGGTACCTTCCAGCCAGACTGTGATTATGTCTCTTGGGCTTGATGGCGGGCTCCATTTTCACGGTCACATTTGCCAAGTTGCATAGAAGAATCACCCAGTGGACCTTGCGGGTCCAGTGGGATAAGCAGTCAGACGATCTGGACCACCTCGTCCTGATCTCTAATGCAGTCCAGAAGGATCTGCTCTGGTGGCTAGACCTTCTGAACCTTTCAAGGGGCCTTGCCTTCCGAACCTCCCCACTACTTTGGACTCTCACCATAGATGCATCTTGTCTGGTATGGGGAGCCCACCTAAGGGACCACTGCACCCAGAGTTTGTGGTCCCAATCAGAGATGCATCTCCACATCAATCTCCTGGAGATGAGAGCAGTCTTGTATGCTTTTCAGGCCTTCCAATCCATTCTATCAGAAGGGCCACTGCAAATCCAGACAGACAACATATCAGTAGTCTGGTATATCAACAAACAGGGAGGCACCCGATCATACCCCCTTTGCAGGGAAGCTATGAGGGAGTGGAACTGGGCAATTCAATACAGTCTGTTCCTCACTGTCATGCACGTCTCAGGAGTTCTAAACGTCCTGGCAGACAATCTCAGCAGAACCTTGTCCCTCGCTCATGAGTGGGAACTCAGGAAGTGGCAGATTCTCTGTTCCTGAAATGGGGTTGCCCAGACCTAGATCTGTTCGCCTCCCCATTCAACGCAGAGTTTCCCAGCTTTTGCTTGCTCGCTCCAGAGCCTAATGCTTTCTGGTGTGACGTGTTGTCACTCTGTTGGACAGGGAGGTATTTGTATGCCTTCCCTCCTTTTCCCATCCTTCAGAGGGTTCTTCTAAAACCTGAGGCAGATGGAGCCCAAATGATCTTGATTGCTCCTTTCTGGCCGAGACAAATCTGTTTTACACTTCAGCCGCAGCTCTCAGCAGACCCCCTAGTTTCTCTTCCTCTCAGGCATGACCTGTTGACTCAGGACCAAGGCAGTTTAGTGCATCCCGGGCTCAGGACCCTGCATCTTCATGCGTGGCTCCTACGGACATTATAAAGTCTCATTTCGGGGTCTCACACAAGGTTGCCCAGGTTCTGCTAGAGGCCAGCAAGCTTTCTACCAGATCAACCTATGCTATCAAATGGAAGCTTTTTTCCATTGGGGCGGCACCTAAAGATTGGGACCCCTTCACATGCTCGGCTCCACAGATTGTGGAGTATCTTTTGCACCTGTCTGATTCGGGTCTGTCTTACTCCTCCCTCAAAGTTCACCTGTCTGCCATTTCGGACTATCATGATTTGATAGGGGGAAAACCCGTGGCTCAGCTGGAAATTTCAAAAACCTTTCTGAAAGGGATTCTCCATCTGAAACCCCCTATCTGTAACCCCACCCACTTTGGGATTTGAGTTTTGTAATTGAGAAGCTTACACTTCCTCCTTTCGAGTCAGCGATGAGCTGTGACTTGCACTGTCTCCTGGAAAGCACTATTTTTGGTTGCCATTACTTCTGCTCAAAGGATTTCCAAGCTCCTGGCCCTGATGTGTGAGGAGTCTCATTTGATTTTTCATAAAGACCGAGCGGTCCTACAAACCAATCCTAAGTTTCTTCCCAAGGTGGTTTCAGAGTTCACCTTCACTCAGACGGTTGAATTCCCGGTGTATTACCCTAACCATTCAAACAAAGGTGTGAGGCTCTTCTTCATATGCTGGATGCACACAGGATCCTGCGTTGTTACGGCCACAAGACTAAAAGCGCCAGGAAATCTGATCAGCCTTTTTTTTCATTTGCTCCCAAATCCATGGGGTCAGCGGTGTGTAAGCAGTGCTTATCCAAGTGGCTCGCTAACTGCATTCGCTTCTGTTATCAGAAGTATGATAAACCTCTGCCAGGGGAAGTCAGAGGTCATTCCACTAGAGGAATGGCGGCATCCATGGCCTTCTTGAGGAATGTATCTGCAGCGGAAATTTGTGCAGTAGCTATCTGGAGTTCAGTCCGTACCTTCACGAAGCATTACAGTGTTGACATTGCCTCCAGGTGTAGGGACGGGTTTGGCCTGGCTGTTCTGCAGGGCCTACTGTCCTAAGGCAGGTCCTGTTGTGTTCCTTCTGTTGCTCCTCCTCCCATAACTCTCTCTTTATGAGTGACTGCTTGAGATTCAGTCCTATACTGTATGTGATGACCTACTGCAGGAACCCTCTCAAAGTAAGATAGTACAGTTACGTAAGAACTTCCGTAACAGTAGATCTTCGAGAGAGGTTCTTGCAGTAGGTCACATTTTCCCTTCCACCTTCCTCCAGTTTTTGCATTTCTTTCAGCATTTTTGTAACTGGGCTTCAGAATTTCATCCTTTCTCCTGTCTCATCAGACTTGGATCTCTGGCAGAAGAACTGGAGGGTGGGCGTGGGTACGGCCCACTATATAGGGTCACACTGACTTAAATCACGTGACGTCTGGTGGGCCATCCCCCACCAGGCATTGCTGGAAACATTTGCCGTGCGGTCCTGATGCCAGAGGGCACAGTCCTATATGTGATGACCTACTGCAGGAACCTCTCTCGAAGATGTAGTGTTATGGTAAGTTCTTACGTAACTGTACAGTCTCTCTGCTTCAGTAGTTGGCAGTGGAACCCCGTGTCATGCTCCCTCTATGAGCAGGACTTCTGTTACAGGAACAAGGCTCTCTGTTGCATCCAGATTTTGGATCCCTGCATCTCCACACCTGGCTCCTGAGGACTTAGAATTCTCCCACTTTGGGGTGTCCTCGGTTGTAACTGTTCTGCTGGCAGCTCGTAAGTCGACTGCTAGATATACCAGCTTTAACAAATGGAAATGTTGTAAGAGCTGATGTACTGCCCATCGGCTGGACCCCTTTATGTTTGCAATCCGTGAAGTTATAGAGCGCATGCTGTCCCTTACAGATTTGGACTTCGGGCGTTCTGCAATAAAGGTTCACTTGGCTATGGTGCCGGCTTTTCATGCCCTCACCAATGGCAAAACGGTGGTCCAGTTTGAGTTTTCCCTCAGGTTGCTTACAGGTATTCTTTTCCTGTACCCCTGGTCTGAGATCCGGTTCTGATGTGGGACTTTTATGGCTGTTGAGACCCTTTCTGCACTTCCCTTTGAGCCTATTGGCTATCTGTGAGCTGCGCTTCCTCTCTTGGAAGACATTTTCTTCATGGCTGTGATGTCTGCTAGGTGTTTTTCTGAATTGCAAGCTCTGGTTGCAGAGCCTCCTTATCTTGTTTTCCACAGGGATCTGGTTACTTTGCATACCAGTCTTTGTTTTCTGCCAGAGATCATTTCTGAGTATACACTGTTCTTTTTGCACATAAATTTCAAATTGGGACCAGTTCCATAGCTGGGTGTGGGGCTCTTGGTGCTGACAGTTCCCCTTTAAGCTGTAGCTAGTTGCTTTAAAGAGCCTCTGACAACATTAGGAAAACTATGAAAACAAGTAAGATATATATTCAGTTCCATCATATTTTCTTTATTACTTTGTGTATTTCCAGTAACTAATACCCCATTTTCTTTATTACTGAAATCAGTTGCATAAAAACAAGATCCCTGTCCTCTAGAGTATGTCTACTCTGGCTGCTTCTCTACACATGACATCACAATCCCCAGTTTATGATATCATAATTATCGCCACAGCAACATATTTTGATGTTATAAACAGAATTATGTCAGGTGTAGGCAAGCAGCCAGAGCTCAAAGGGCAGAGATACTGTATTCTTGCAAACACCTTTAGTAATAAGGAACTAGGGGGTCAGAATTACAGAATAGAATTTTTTATTTTTATTTATTTATTTATTGAGCTCTTGGATTGCACCTGTGAGCGGTTGCTCATTTATGGGTTCCACGTCAGTTACAAGGACAAAGGTACATCAAAACAGTAGTACATGTTTTAGACAGGGTAACAGTAAGATACAGTGATATAGTAGTACAGTTTTAGACAGCGTTCCTATAGTGAACACACCAAATTTAGGATCATCGGCAGCAAGTAATTTGCCTGAGTCAAAGTTAGGGCACCCTACTGGGTTGCATGAGAGGAGATGATAGTAGGAGGATAGTGGTAAGGGTGCTAGAGGGTGGGTAGGGAGTGGGGGGAGTATACAGAATGGGTGGGGTAGAGGTGGCAAAGGTTGTGAGGTAGGGTGGTAACCTGAAGTGCTAAGGATAGGCCACGTCAGATGAGTAGGTTAGATGTGAGATAAGCATGCTAGGGTGCTCTTGAGGCACAGGAGGAGATTTAGTGGAGGCAGTCACAGCTGCTGGTTGAGATAAGGTGCTGTCGTAGTTTGTATTTGAAAACACCAATAGTTGCACCACCAGAAATGTCAGGTGGTGAGACATTGGTTGAGTGAGGAGCACGGTAACAAAATGCGCATTGTACCAAGGCAGTGCGAAGTCTAGGAATTTTGTAGATCTGGGTGGAGGAGTTCCTTGAGAAACGGGAGCTTAAGTGCATGGTTAGGACTTTCTGGACCCCTGCCGGTAGTAGATTGAGAGAACATATCTTGGCAAGGAGGTAATATTGGTATCTTATTCTTTCCTTTAGCTGGAGCCAACTGGCCTGTGAGTAGAGGTCACAGGTGTGCGTGAGTCTTACAGCACCTGTAAGAAGGCGACACACCTTATTAAGCGCGATGAAAAAGCGTTGTATGGCGGTGTCGGTTGCCGATCCATCGATAGTCTATAATTGACGAGGGAGACTATTGAGCTATTAATGGCTAGATCCAGTGCCATGTAGGTTAAGCAGTGCTTGTGGCAGTAAAGAATTCCTATTCTTGTATTGATAGCCTTTGCAGTGTTATCAATGTGTTGGACATAAAACAGAGTGGAGTCTATTGTGATACCCCGCTATCTGAAAAACTGGACATGCTCCAGGGTGTCACCGCTTTCATTTCTGATCGCAAGGCGTAATGCTTTGAACTTACTCTGGGAGCTGGAGTACAACATTGTCTTTGTTTTTTTACAGTTCATGATTAGTCTATGCTCCTTAAACCATTTCTCTGCGGATGAGAATCCCCTTTGGAGTTCTGCTGTTAGTTTTTCCGGATGGGGGTTTCTGGTGAAGATAACACATCGTCTGACTCTGCGTAAAGGAGCATCCGGGTCGGTCAGGAGGCGGGCAGTTGGTTTAGAAAAAGACTAAATAGTAGGGACTCCAGAACTTGACCCCTGTGGGACTCCGGAGCAGATAGGTCTGCTAACAGAAGTGGTGTCTCCTAGCCTCACCTTTTGCGATTGGTTGTGAATGTAGCTGTTGAACCATGAAATGGATTCTGGAGAGAGCCAAGTAGCAGACAACTGATTCAGAAGGAGCTCATGGTGTACTGTATCAAAAGCTTTTGATAGGTCAATAAATGTTGCTCCTAACAGAAGGCCTTGGTCTAGGGAGTGGTGGATGTAACCTGTGAATTCCAGTAATGCTGTGATGGTAATGTGACCTGGTAGAAAGCCATGTTGTTCAGGACAGAGGAGTTGGTACTGGTTCAGGTTCTCGACACGCTGATCTGCTATAATCTGCTCTAGAGCTTTGGGGGGGTGGGAGTATGGCGATAGGTCTATAGTTGTTGTGTAGAGTATGATCACCTCCTTTGTGCACAGGGGTTACTGATGCCGATTTCTATGGCGGGGAACTTAGAGTGGCAGAGGGAGAGGTTGATAATCTTGGTGAGAGGGCCGAGGACTTCCTCCAGTGCCATGCTGACGAATTTAATGTCCAGGGTATCTCTGCTGTGTCTTGATTTTCCCAGAGCTCGCACAAGGTACTTTCTTGCTTCAGATTCCGAGATTACCTTGAAATGGAAGAGCAGTTTGTTGGAGCATGGTTGCTGGACTGTGTTAGGGTTAGCTAGGATTAAGGGGTTATAGTAGTATCCTGGTAGTACACTGCTTAGGTCCGCGAACGCATCATTAAGTGCGTTGGCAATTCGCTGTTGGTCCGAGGATAGTGTGCTGTCAACCATGAGCATGGGCATTTTTGGGTTCTTTGCCGCTTATGTCGTTGAGATTATCCCAGAATGACTTGCTGCTGCTGTTCCAGGAGCTGGAGAGGGCTTCCTTGTAGAATGTGCTTTTAGCATGTCAGATGGCTTTTGTGCACTTATTTCGGGTTGTTTGTACCTTTGGATGTTAGTGGTGGTACCTTGCTCTCTCGCGATGTGCCAGAGGAGATAATCTGACATTGAGCTGATCCAGTAGATTCAGGGTGATCCAGGGATTGCAATGCCCTTTTATTTCCCTTGTCTTTACCAGGGCATGCTTGTCACAGGTGGTGTTGAATGTCTTTACGAAGTGGTCAAGGGCTGTGTCTACATCGATGGCCTCATTGAGGTCAGTCCAGTCAATGCCCTGAAGCTCCGCTTTTAGCAGTGCAAGGTGACCTTTTAGTAGAACACAGTTTGTAATCGTTCTGGGAGCTGGTTTACAGTAGTTGTAGGACCAAGTACAGGTGACGGGAGTGGTCACTCAGGGTATCGGGGAGAACCGCAGTATTGGTGATGTGGGCAGGTCGATTGGTGAGAACCCAGTCCAGGAGGGTGCTGGTCCCAGTTTTGTGGCTAACTCTGGCTTCTGTCTCGACCATTTGAGAGAAGTGGACCGCAGATAAGGCGTACTTGATTGAGGCAGCAGAGGGGGAGAGCAAGTTGATATTGAAATCTCCCAGCAACACGATTTCTGTGTTTAGGCTGAAGGTGCCCACATGGTCCCATCAGGTCACTGGTGCTAGCCACAGTTTAGGTGGGATGTAGACAGAGATAACTGTCAGTGTCCTGTTATGGGGTCCCTGCAGAAGTTTTACGGTCAGAACTTGGATGTTGTCGGCACTGCTGGGTGAGGGAAGTATGTAACCTTGAAGGGGATCCCTGATGTGTAGGACACAGCCCCCACCTCTTTTTGAGAGTCAGTCCTGTATGAACAGGGTGTATCCAGGCAGTGTGATAGCGCAGAGTCCAGTACCTTGGGAGAGAGACAAGACTACTGTAAAGAGCATGTCTGGGTTATGCTGAGTGACCCAAACTTTCAAACTGTCCATCTTTGGGAGTAAACTGCAGATATTTATGGAGGCAAGAGCGAGTCCCACTGTGTTATGGGACTGGTTTACACTGCATGGTGGTGGGCCTAGGTTCGGGTGCACATTTCCTGAGAGCAAGAGAAGGAGCAGCACCAGGCAGGTGAGATGGTTTAATAACAGCTTGTTATTTTGACCCCTTTTTCTCTTGCTGGGTACTGGCACTTTCATGGTGCTAAAGTGCATCACAAAACCTAAGAAAATATAAACTATAAGCTACATTTATGCCTGAATGTTACATTTTTTCAAAGTTGTCTCAACTGTGTCAGGAGCTCTTTAAAGGTATTAGTTGTTCCAAGTGCTTTTTGTCAGGACAGCATTTCAGTATGTGAACAATTCAGTAAATATCTGCAAAGCCCTTACTTGTTAATGTCATATACATTGGTCTCTCAGCTGTTCGTCCAGGCTGGTTTCAAATTCGCAGGAGGAAACCAGCGTCTTTAGAGATACAGTATGCCGTACAAAGGTTTTGCCCAGTAGCTGCTTTCGGCTGTAAAATTAAAACTTTCTCGTACTGTAGCACATTTGTCTTTGGCGAATAGTAGTCTCTCAGTGTTGTGAGGAGCTCTGGAAATGCAGTCTCTACTGGTTTCTTTGTGGATAAAAGATCTGCAAGTACAGCAAATGTTTGTGCACCAACCACTGATAGGGAAAATGCTCTTTTACGGTTCTCTTCAGTCTGGTTTGCTTGCAGAAATTAGTGTAAGCAGTTTTCATAATTTCTATTTCGCCCGGGAAAGAGAAAGCAAGCAAGCAAGAAATAGACAGACAGATGGGGGCATTTCTTGTACAATATACATGAAATATTATACATATTTTTAATTCTGTTGAATTTGATTTTTGTCAGTGGTTTTGTTGTCTGAGTCCTTATTTTCATTTTCTCTTCAGATCCCCTTTTCTTTATTGTTTTATTTGTGATATTTGGCCAGTAGAGGCACACTGAGGTGCAGTTCATTCCAGTGAGACACAGGAGAGAATCAAACACAATGAGTAAGTTAACTTGCGGTCACACACTGTGCAAGTGGTAGTTGTGAGACTGAAACCCAGGTCTAGTGGATGTCAAGGTTCACAGCTGTACTTGTATTGCCACTAGGCTACACTGCCTCTCACTGTGGTTCACAAATGCAGTACCTGTAACAGGACTGGAAAACATGCTGCTGTTGAAGCACGGGGGAAGATGGAGGTATTGCAAAAGCATTTTGGGGGCTCAAAGTAAAGGCATGCCCCGGTGCCTAAATGCTTTCGAAGAGAGATGAAATTTGAGAAGCTCCTTGTAATTTCATCAAAGCCCAAGTCTGACTCCTTGCCAAAGCTTGGTCTTTTACTTCCCTGGTTTCTGTCCTATATCTTGGCCAGATGCTGTGTGGAGAAGAGCCAAAGGCTCTTATCACAAGACACGATTTTTATCTTCTCCATAAACCAACAGGTTTATATGCAGCAGGCTGCATCTTTACACTTTTTAAATCACACATCGTTAAGCTAAAGAGAACATTCTGATTAGCAGTTTAAAGCAGCAGTGCAATTGGACAAAACGTTTGCAATAGTATTTCTGTCTGCATTGCTGCTTTAAGTGAACTTCTGTAACCTCTGATATCTCTTAAGAGACGCAGTCGAACATTTCACCTCTTTGTCACTAGCTATAATCTGGCCCAGACCCCATGTTGACATCACAATACTGCCTTCACAACTATCATTCTTGAGGACCAACCTTTTCTTAAATCTGTTGCAACAGTTCTTCTATTTCTTAGCCTAATCTATCCTTTACAATTTCTAGTCCATAAGGTTGGCCACCTGTGGGCACCCCTCCCTTTCTTGACTATGCTATAGTGTCATCTTTAATTTTCCTTTACCCTCTTGGATCCTCGTACATGGAGGTTATTGTTGTGATCTTCAAACTGATGTAAAACAGGCTGTGTTCCTCATTGTTGGATTTGGTATGCAATGGCACTATGTCATAAAATACCTTGATGTATATAACTTGTGTGTATGAAACCTGTAAATGTTGAAAATACCATGGCACTAGGTGTTTTTGCTAAAAGTAAAATAAGGAGGCAGTATAGCACAGTGGTTTAAGGCTCTGAGCTGCAAAATTGGAGACCTGGGTTTGAATCCCACAGCCCACACTTGCATACTGTGTAGTGACCCTGAGCAAATCATTTAACTTCCTTGTGCTCCCAGGTCACACCTTTAAACAAGCTTTCAGCTTACTTTGTCTCTCTTGGTAAAATAAAAAAAGTACTAGGTGACTGTATTATAAAAATTAAGTTACCGGGGTAGAGGTATAAGAAAACCCTGTTGTGTTGTTAAATGCATGTAAATTGCAGATTGTTTGAGAGCTCTCTTGGTACCGTTCATTCCTGCTGTAAACTGACCCAGTCTGAAATGTCATGGTGATTTGCATATACATCCCACGTGCTTTGCATTATGGAGGTATATGTGTGATGTGTTTCTTTGAAACTTGGCTTTATTGCTAATGCCCTTTGGGGTAACCCTTGCTTCAGTTCTTCTGCACTGAGGTTCTTTGTCTTTAGCTTTTTTTTTTTTTTTTTTTAATTTGACCCTCCCACCACCTAAACAAATATGGCCCACATAGGGGAAGCTGAATCTTGACTAAAAAGTTAGATCATTGGGACAGTAGGTGCTGACTAAGTGCAGAGGAAGGACATGCATAGTCTGTTGCTGCAAATTGATATATAGAAGAAGGGCTATTCCATTGTTGAAGATTATCTCCTGTATTTTAAATAATCACACAGAGATTGTGTGTTGAACCTGAAGTTGTGCGTCTGGTCCGTCTGTTATCCCACAATTCCTCCACACAAGTGCATTTGTGTATGAATGGTGCTATATTACTGCACAAATCTCAAGGCAAAAATTCAAACAAAAATACACAGTCAGTATTCAGAGACAGTTCATTACATATTTCCACAAAATATCTGGCAAAAAAAGGTAAAGTAGACAATATATAGAAAGTTGAGTAGAACAAAAATTCTGAGGGATCAGAGGGCACTGGAATACATTCAGTATAATTCACAAGATAAACTAAAGGTCATAACTAGGCTTATTCAAGTAAAGAGGCAAAGGCAACTAAAGTTCTTATAAATCGAATTGCATATCTTGAGTCTACTATAAGTTAAATATGATATAGTAACTGCTGAATAAATTGTGCGGTACTTCAAATACATCGAGGCTGTACTATTAATAAAATGATGTCATAAATGGCTTCAAACTTTTTGTTTTGTAGAAGTGTTTATGCCAGCCATGCTTCAGTGCAAGGATGTACAGTACCCTGTACCAGGGATATCTGTTGCTTCAGGCTACATCTTCTGTGCTCCAGGCAGATTCTGCTTTGATCAACATCCCCCATTGGCAGCTGCTGCAGTCTGGTCTGTCTTCTGACAGTGTCCCAGGCTCGGTCCTGAACTTGGGTTGTTTGCACAGCAGCCCTGTACGCTGATGGGCCATGGGGACGGCCTGGTTTCAAACAATTGAATTAAACCACTTAATACTGGGCTGCCGTTTTTACTTTGCAAACCAAATGTTGTATGTTCTTTTGTAACTCCTGTTTTAGATAAAAAGTACCAGTACAGGGTTGATGTTAAGAGTCTCCTTATACCATCTTCTGAAATAAATGTTTCTCAAGACAGTTAATAAAATTTCAATTTGTATTGCAAAACCCACGCAGTGGCAGCGTTGCTGAGCATGGGGATGATGATGCATGTTTGCGTTCCAAGCCCAGGTACTTTGGAGGGCAGACAGGACTGGTTGAACTGTGGGATGCCGATTTTCTTGTGGAGAGGAAGGCAGCATCATCATATTCTGCTTTACTGCCTCCTGGGTGACCATAAGTAACAGTGCAGCAAAGATTGACAGGTACTCTGAGGGTGGAGAGCGTGTGGACATTGATGTGCTAGGACTGCTGACACCTGTATACACCATACATATTCTCTTGGGAGGGCAGAAACTGGGAAAACAAGGCACCTGCTGACTTAACTGATGAAGTTCAAACTCTTCCCTCTCTTCATATGGCGCCTGTGCCCCTCGGGACAGTCAAGTGCCTCCATTCCAGAGCCCATGACTAAATATAGGGCCCTTGCCTCCTGTGGCACTTATGGCAGGGTCCCATCTTAGGGGTAGATTGAGGAGGTGTGTGGCGGAGGAATCCTGGGGGAGTGTGTTGTGGAGAAGCTCTGAGGCTGAGCAGGAGAACATTGGGCTGCGACAGAAGGAGGTTCTGGTCAGCACTATGGAGGAAAAAGGTATTTTGAAAAAATGCATATTGCCATGAAAGAATTTAGGTTGGTTTACCTTCTAGAGGGCCTGTAAGGTACAGAGGTTACACAAAAAATTCTCAAGGGTCGAAAACCACAAACTCAGCAGTGGTATAGCCATAGTTTTATCCCAGACACTGAATCGGTCTGACAATGATTGTAATTTTTTGGGTTGCTGTGGGCACAAAAGCAGTAATTTTAAAAGTGAGTAGTTTATCATCAGAAGTCTAGTGTTGCTTTCCTCTTTCTCTATCATTTTATTTTGTAGGCAGCCAAACGTGAACTTGAAAGGCAACGTCAACTTGAGTGGGAACGGAATCGTCGGCAAGAACTTCTAAATCAAAGGAACAAAGAACAAGAGGACATTGTTGTCCTAAAAGCCAAAAAGAAGACACTAGAATTTGAGCTAGAAGCTCTTGTGAGTACATTTCTTAAACTGGTACTTATTCCATATCCTCTTAGTTTAGTATTTACCTGCTTAGATCTTTCTTGAGGGTGGGGATGAGGAGCACAAGGTGTCCTTCACTCCCCCACCACGTGCTGGTTAGCCATGGGGTGGAAACCTATTATTGAGGGAGCTTTCCCTTACCTTCCTGGAATAGAAAAGGTGTGGCAGCAGTGGTCCACGTAGAAGAAAAAAAAATAGGGGCATACAGTCCACCCCCCAAGAGCACACAGACCTTTCTCCTGAGAATATGCGGAGGGAACAGCCCAATTTTCCACAGTACCCAGAATTCATAAAACTTGATGACTTAAGACTTTTTTTTAATGTTCCTTTTACTACATGTGTTTTTACAATTCGTAGGTTTAAAAAGATATACATTTTAAATAAACTGTACTGAAAAAATAACTGCAGCTAGTGCAGGTCCCTTAAAGGGAACATAAGTCATATTCTTTTATTTAGGCATGTGTGAAGACTGTTTAATATTGTGTGTTTGCATGCACGTGCATATTGTCTTATTTTTCTTTGATCTTCTTTGAGCCAGTCTCTTGCAGCAGACCGTAACACATGGGATACCCAGCCGTAGGCATCACTTCCTCCAGATGATTTCCCAGCAGTTTGTCTAGCGGCCTCCCCTTCCAGTCACTTGATGTGCTTTTGCACATATATAAAGGGGAGGCCACTGATACTCCTCAGTTCTTTTCCAACTGCGACCGAGTCAACATCAAGTTCTACAATTCGTCGACAAAGAGTTCTAGTCTCCTAAGAGTTCATCTACTGATGTCTTAGGAACCCTTGTTTCAGAAGTGTTCCTGTGGCAGAGAATCACATCTGAGGACCTCCACGATGTATGTGTGTTAGGTGCCTTGGTCCAGAGCAAGACACCAGAGAGTGTATCCTGTGCCACAGGTTCAGTAAGGCCACCGAGCGCCAAAGGCTCCAGCAGCTAAGGGAATACCTCATGAAGCAGAAGGTAACCCTTTTGGAGCAGCAGCAATGCTCCACTGCAGGGGAGCCTTCAACCTCCTCCTCCTTGTGGTCTCCCTTTATCATTGACGAAGCTTGGTGCCAGGAAGAACCATTCCTCTAAGACTAAACATGTTTCCCCCGCACCGCCATCTTCATTGTCAAAGACCTTGAGCTCTTCAGCAAAGGTAAATAGGAGTGCTTCCACTGAAAACGCATTGTCTTCTCCACTGTCGACGGTAGTGAGCCCCTCCAGGTCATTGACTGTTCCTCTGTCTATGTCCGCAGTTGTGCTTCAGCTTCAACTGCTGCCTCTGCCAACTTGCATAGTCAGTTATTGTCTGTCGATGATAGCTGTGTCTGCTCCGAAGGTACTTCCATCGGTGGAGCGCTCAGTGGTCCTACTGCCGACGGGGCGCTCTAGCCGCTCTACGGCTGCTCTGTCAATGGTGCTCTCATCAGCAGTCCATTCTGGCTGTTTCTCATCGACGGTGGACCCTTTGGCTTCTCTTTCCATCTTGGCGACAGGACTTACATGCCTGCCTCCCTGGTAGACTGAGTGCCCGTCTGTGATCATGGCACTGTCTTCTAACGGCTTTGGGGGGGGGGGCGACCTCTTTGCGTTCTCCCCCATCCTCTATTTTGGGGTCTTATATTTGGCACACCATACCAACCAGCTGACTGGGTCCCTTTCCCTCAGCCATCCCCTCAGTGGTACACATCCAGTCCATGGCCCCTCTCTTCAGGGGGTTACTTAGCCATGGTGGATGTCCAGGCTCTGGTCCAGTCTATTATGGGCCTTACCAGATCCTCCCCTTGCCCTTTGGGGGAGACCGTGGTCCCTATTTCAGTACCCTCCAGGCTTTCTTCAGCCTCCCAGATAGGGGGATCCTCTCCTTCTTCCCCTCGGTTTCGTCCCAGAACTGATGATCCATTCTTGCAGGAATGGGATCTAGAGGAGAAGGTGGATGAAGAAATGGATCAGGATTATGATTCACAAGTCTCTTCCTCGGAGATGTCTTCCATACCCGGGGACGCCCTGGAGGTCATCCCCTGCTCTCCTCCAGATGTCCTTTCCTTTTTGGGTATTATGGTGCATCTGCAGAAAACCTTTGGTTTCCAAACTACAGAACAGGATGCCTCAAGAAGCAAGTTGGCCAAGTACCTGGGTCTTCTGGATAGCCCCAAACTGGTCGTCCCTCCCCTCCCCTTGCAGAAGCTTTTGAGGAGGCCATGTTGACTGCTTGGCAACAGCCATTCCAGATCCTCTCTACTGCCTGCTAGGCGGATAGACTTTATAGGGCTCCTTTGGCAGATTCTGTAGTTAGCAGTGCGGCTCATGATGGATCTACCAGACTACAACATGAGTGCTTAACCCCCAGATAAAGAATCCAAGAAATTGGATATCATGGGAAAGAGTCTACACTTCGGCTACTTTGTCCCTTCACATGTAAAACTATATGAGCCATCTCCTCAAATATCAGGAGCAGATACTTAAGGCCACTCAAGCTTCGGTCCAGTCCCTTCCACCTGACCAGCCTCAAGAGGACCTTGATGCGAAGCTTTCCACTGCTGCAGCTGTCTGCCGCCACCTGCTCAGGGCTACGTATGATGCCATCGATTCTTCGGCTAGGGCCTTCTCTGCGTGTGTTTACCTCAGACGCCATGCTTGGCTGAGGGTTTCCGGATTCTTGCAAAATGTCCAACAATCCATCCTTAATGCTCCCTTTAAAGAGGACAGACTTTTTGGGCCACAGACCCAAGACATTCTAAAAGACCTGCAAGACTCCAATCGTACACATCAGTCTGTTCAAACCCTGTATCGCCCTCAGGTGAAGTCTACATACTAGGGATCCTTTCAGGCTGATCTTCCAAGGGTACACCTACTACTCAGTGGCAACCTGCTCACAAATGCAAGGCTCAGATAGCCCTGCCAGGCTCCAGAAATGCCTCAAAGACGTGCTGGTATATTCCTGCTGCCCCTCAGCAGGACCAGTCTGAAGGCCTGTCTCCGGCCATGCAGGTGGAGACCCCCTCCTCGGCCATTGGGGGCAGGTTCTCCCTGCTACTCAGAGGTTGGCAAAAGATCATATCAGACCTGTGTATCCTTCAGTTGATCCAGTATGATCATACACTGGACTTGACCAGTCCTCCACCTCCTCGGGTCTCGCACTACTCTCTGGACCATGTTCCAGTACTTCAAGCAGAAATAGATGCTCTGTTACAGAAACATGCCATAGAACCAGTTCCCACCCGTTAAAGAGGCTCCGGATATTACTTCCATTTTTTTCTGGATCCCAAATGGATGGGGGACTTGCATCCCATTCTAGATCTCAGAGGTCTCAACCTCTGTATAAGATAACGTGAAGTTCAGGATGGTAACATTGCCTACCCTGCTTCCCCTGTTAAATACGGGGGATTGGCTCTGTTCCCTGGACATGAAGGATGCGTACCTTCATATCTTGATGCACCCCACCCACAGGCGGTTCTTATGATTCCAGTTTCAGGGCCATCTCTTTTTTTTTTTTTTCATTTTTCTATTTTTGGGGCTGTGTCCCCCTGTTCTTCGGGCTCCATCTGCCCGCCGCCTCTCATGCCCAGGCTTACCTCACTGGGCGGGGCCACTCAGGGGCTTCCCACTCCCAACTGGACATCGTCGGCAAGCCTCGGATTACCCCCAGGTTGGAGCCATGAGAGCAGGACTCCCCTGGCGGGCGTCTGGAGGCAGTGGGTGGAGGGATGGAATTGCCCTTCATGCCGGCTGACCTGCGTTTTCCTTTTACTTCCTGCCCTGGGGCGGGGACGTGCAATGATGAACAATGTCTGCCCTGCCCCCCAACGTATTGGCGCAGAGCGCTGTGGTGTCCCCGGCCTCTGCCAGGGGTCTGTCAAGCGCCGGACACTCAGCCTCTCCCTCCCCCGGAGAAGGAGAGCAGTCCCAGGGGCTCGATCCTTCTCCCCCAGCTGGCCCTCAACTCCCGGGTCCGTTCTCTCAACCCAGGTCGCCGGGCGCCGTGAGCGTAACTTCAATTCACTTCGCCGAGGGCCATCATTTTCAATTGTGGTCCCTCCCTTTCAGCCTTTCTTTGGCCCCCAGGGTCTTTATGAAGTGCCTGGCAGCAGTGGCAGGGGCCTTCAACCAGGAGGTTCTGTACGTTTTTCCATACCTGGACGACTGGCTCCTCAAAGCGTCTACATGCCATATGCGAGAATACAAGCAAGCAAGCAAAATATTATTTATAAAATGGCGCTATTCAATCAATCAATCAAGTCTTTATTTAATCAGGCGCTCATCGCTGAACAGAAACTCATTTGCAAGATGGACCTGGGTGGAGCATGAACAATTGTATATACAGGTCAACACAGGTATTTACAAGCCAATACAGATAATACTGTTTACAGAGATGAAGAAAAAGAAGTTCATATCTACATAGAATTATACAGATATAGTACAGATTACAGGGTATTCACATACATAGAAGTGTCTATAGGAAGATAAAGCAGGTTATCTAAGGTTGCAGGAGGAAGTAACGGAAGAAAAAAATAAAATAAAAATATACACCAGGTAGAGGCAAAGGTAGGTGGGGAAGGGAGGGAGGTAGGGGGGGAGAGAGGCCAGGAGGGCACGGTGCACAGAGAGGAGTTGGTAAAACGGGATGTAGAGAAGGTGGATGGATAAAAGGAGTGTGTGTGAGCCCCGGGATTGAATGCTATAAAGTACGGGGCATGGTGGGATGTCACAACCCAGGGGTAGTCGCAAAGACCATAGCGCTAGCACAATAAGTCATTAAACCACAGCTAAAAATCTATAAATAAAATTAATAAAATGTCAACATCAAAAGATTATTCAAGATTTAGAAAAGCAAGATTAAACAAATATGTTTTTAATGCAGTTTTAAAGCTCTCCACCATCAGGCACTCTTTTCTCCGACGAGGTAGAGATATCCACAGGATGGGGGCCGCAAACGCTCTGTCCCCAGAGGACTTCAAATGAACCCTGGGAATCTCTAGCAATCCCTCGGCAGAGCGGAGGGGGCAGTAGGGATGAAGAAGTTCTTGGAGATAGTGTGGTCCCTGTCTGTGTAGGGCTTTATATGTCAACAAGCCGACTTTGAAGGTGATCCGCCACTGAAGAGGCAGTCAGTGCAGGCTGCGCAGCACAGGTGTGACATGACATGTTCAATTGAGTCCGGTCAGCAACCTGGCTGCAGCATTCTGCACCAACTGCAAGCAGCAGATATCAACACCCCCTAACCCTAGGTACAGGGAATTATAGCAGTCCAGGCGGGAGGTCACAAAGGCATGAACCAGGTTTGGAAGGTCATCAGGCCAAACGAGGTGCTTGATAAGGGCAGTATTCCTCAGATGGTAAAAGGCAGTCTTGATAGATGACACCTGAAATTTTAGGGTCAGCCCCTCGTCAAGAATTACACCCAGATTTCCTACTGCTCGGAGTTCATCAGTTGGCAGCCTCCTAACCAAAGTCCAGATGACTGTCCAGCCGACTGACCCTCTACCCAACGACCTAGGTCCACCACCAGAACCTTGATCTTGCCCGGCTTCAACCTCAACCAGTTAGCACTCAAGTCACGAATCTCAGAGCGGCAGTTACTAAAACTCGACAGCTCTCACCTATTCGGTCACAAAGGACATGTGGAGCTGGGTGTCATCTGCATAGCAGTGAAAACTCAGCCCATACTGCCTTACTGTGTCTCCTAACAGCAGCATATACACCGCGAACAACATAGGTGAGAGCACAGAGTCCTGCAGCATCCCACATGACAGGGAGAACTTGTCAGGAATAAATCCCTGAGGCAACTTTCTGAAACCTGCCAGTGAGGAAAGATTGAAACCATCTTAGGACAGTACCAGACAGTCCACAGATCAGCCGCAGGTGCTCCAGCAACACACCATGGTCCACGGTGTCAAATGCTGCAGAGAGATCAAGAAGGACCAAGATGGAATAGCTCTTCTGATCTCTCGCTATCAGGAGATCACTGAGGACCCAAAAAAGGGCTGTCTCGGTACTGTGCCTCTTCCGAAATCTGAACTGGAGAGGATCGTAAATGTCGTGGATGGTGAGAAGATCCTCCAGCTGCAGCTTGACCACCGTCTCAATAACCTCACCCACAAAGGGAAGGTTAGAGACAGATCTATAGTTAGCAAGACAGTTTGGGTCGAGAGAGGATTTCTTTGGAGAGGTGTCACCACCACCTCCTTTAGGGTGTCCACGAGCACACCTGACTCTAACAAACAGACAATCTCAGCCAGGACTGGGCCAGTGACCTCAACGCACCCCACAAGGAGACGAGTTGGGCCTGCGTTCAAACCACAGCAGGTCAGCCTCTAGGGTGCGGGTTACACCCAGAGACCTGCACCCTAGCGATGTTCTGCATGGTGGGCATCACAGTCAACTACCAAAAGTCTATGATGAACCCTTCACAAACTCTCCAGTATATAGGAACAGTACTGGACACCTCTCAGAGCATGACGTTTCTTCACGAAACTCTGGCAGAAGCCATTCTGACCCTCATTCGGTGGTTAGAGACTTGTCGGTATGTCTCGGCACGAGACTGCCTTCGGCTCTTGGGACATTTGGTGGCTACCATCCCTGCTGTCCCTCATGCCAGACTTCATATGAAGATCCTGCAGTGGAACCTCCTGGTCCAGTGGGATCAGACGTGGGATGACTTCGATGCTCCGGTCCTTTTGTCCTCCCAAGCACTTTGCACACTGCAGTGGTGGACGTCCAGGGACAATCTCCTGCGAGGCATGCCATTCCATCCCTGGGTCCTGGACCTCATTCTCACGATGGATGCCTTCTTGATGGGCTGGGGTGCCCATCTTCAAGGGGTTCAGTCTCGGGGTTCTTGGACAGTGATGGAAGCTCGTCTTCACATCAGCATCCTGGAAGTGAGGACTGTTCTGTACGCCTTACAGTCGTTCGAGACGTTGCTCTCTCAGGGGTGCCTTCAAGTACAATCCGACAGTTCTGCGATAGTTCATTATCTGAACAAACAAGATGGTATCCATTCATACCCTCTCTGCTGAGAAACCATGATGGTGTGGCATTGGGTGACCCAGAGAGGCATTTACCTTCTGGCGGTCCACATTCCAGGGGTTTCAAATACCCAGGCAGATGTCCTGAGCAGAACCCATGATTGGGCTCATGAATGGGAAGTCCACCCAGACATCTTAGCAGACATATTCCTCCGGTGGGGTTGCCCAGAGTTGGACTTGTTTGCCTCTCAGCAAAATGCAAAACTGCCTCTCTGTTGCTCTCTAGAGCGCGGTCCTGGAACTTTATGGCTGGACGCCTTATCTTGTTCCTGGACAGGAACATTTCTTTACACTTTCCCGGCTTTTCCTCTCTGTTGACTCCGCCTGCCTGCCAGTTCTTCATCTCCTGCTGTAGAGGTCGCCTCGTGGGACGCTGTGAAGAAAATTCAAGGCCTGCTCCGCAGTTTTTTGAAATCCTATCCTTTGGTGCCGAAGTTCATCGGTCCTCCTGCCGGTTCTGTTTTCCGTCGGTCCTCCTGCCGGTTCTGTTTTTGCCAATACTCGATGTCGCCTGGTAAGATCTTTCCATTTCTTTATATTTCTGCGACGTCTAGTCTGTTTTTGGTGTTTTTTTTCCCCCGTAGGTCATGTCTCGGTTGGAGGGCAAGAAAACTTCTAGGACAGGTCGGCCCCCTCTTGCGACGGTGCCCATGCAGCCGAAAGTATTCCGTCACCAACCAGCACGACCGTTGTCTTTCTTGTCTTGGCCCTTTTCATGACATGGATTCGTGCGACTCCTGTTTCTCCATGGACCGCCTGTTCATCGAATGACGTGTGTGGAAAGTGGGGCGAGCTCCGCTGACTTTCAGGGGCCGGGCGCGCACTCGTCGGGCCAAGCCACGCTCTCTTGGCCTTTCCTCAGGGTCCCCTCCCGGTTCTATACAGACCAAGGAGGAGGGAGCCTTGGCTACTAGTAGCCTAGCTGTTGCCGAGGCTCCTTCTGTGGCGCAGGAGGCCCATCCCACTCCTTTGGGGAGCGGGCGGGAGGCGCCGCCATGGCAATCGCCCCTTCGGGGTGAGCTGCCCCAATGTCGGACCCGGGGTTATAAGGCCGAGGTCAGTGCCGTCCACGACACCGATAGTCGCGCGCCCGTTGTGAGCCTCGGCACCGTTTGCTGCGCCGTGGGCATAACAGAGCACGTCATTAGCATCAACATGTTGCCGCGGCGGCTGGCTCTGTCTGAGCCGTTCCTGGCACCGATAGTGCTAGCGGCGCCGTGGGAGCTACTACAGCGCCGTCTTTGTCCATGTCTCACCTTGGTGCCGAGGTTTAGAACGGTGCTGTGTTCTCGAGGCTCGGCGCCGTGGGGCCGTCAGAATCCGCTGTCGGCACCATCATTGGCGCTGCCTCTGCCCTCGATACCGTGGAGCCGGGTGGCACTGTTCTCGGCACCGATGGGGCTGTCGTTGGCGCCGTCTTCGTCCTCTTGCTGGTCCCAACTCTGGGGCTCCTGTTCGGTCTGGAGCCGTGCCCCCTGTGGATTCCTCTTGCGGTGCTGTAGGGGGCACTGGCACTGACTCGGGCACGACTTTGTTTTTTGGCCCCTTTGGCAAAGATGGCAGTGGGCGCCCTCCTACGGTTTGGCACAGGGCCTCGGCCTCTACCACCTCTGAGGTGGAGTCGAGCTTTGAGTCAGACGGACAGTCTCACCCTTTGGGGTCGGCTGTTGGAGTAGGCAGCCCAGTAGTCTCCTCGACAAGCCGGAGTCAGCCCCCTTCTGAGGTGGGGTCGATGGCTACTGAGACTGGGGTCAAGGGTGCAGACCAGCGGACAGTGGTGCAGGCCACCATTGCTCTGCAGCCCGGTCTTGGTGGGTTCACGGACCCCTCAGCAGTGGTACCCCCACCTGTGGTGTGCCTAGATCGCCCAACTTTGGGGCACATCAGAGCACCTACGGGAGGGGAAGGTGCTGTGCCCTGGATAGCTCCTTCGGATGCTGTCCAGAGCTGTCAGCTACCTAGGCTGGCCCTCTTGAGGAGGAGGGCTCTTTTGGACTCTGAGGGGTCGAGGGGCATGGGGTCGGCACGGCGGCCTTTTTCCGGGGTCCACCCGGGCTCTGGGAGAAGCCGTAGTGCAGATCTCCGCTCTTCCTCCTCGGTCTCTTTGAGAGAGACCCATTCTTTTAAGGTAGGGGACTGTCCTTCGGGACCTATACGGCCCCGGTTGCCTCACAGGGAGGATTCTTCCAGGCGCAGCCAAGACAGTACCGAAATGGTTGTTCAGCTGTCAGCTGTGGGGTCTTCCGGGCACCTTCTTCCACGGGTGCTCCCGGTCCACTCCTTAGGCCAGGTGGAGGTCAGCCGACATCTCTTCTTGGCTCTGTCCCTATTCCTCTGCCACATTCTACTGTGCTCGGAGGCATCCTTGGTCCTAGCAGGCCTCTCTCCTTGGAGCAGTTCAGAGTGGTGGCTGCTCGGTTCCCAGCTTACGTTAGGACGATGGACAGTCAGGTTCTTCAGCCTCCCCCCGAGCAGCTGCCCCCTGAACAGCCTGTGCTCTCCAGCTCCTCATCCCCTTCTTATGGGGGAGAGGAACCTTCTGTCCACATCTCTCCAGCTGCTGATCTCGCTGAGTATCAGCGCTTCCTCGTCGAGGATGTTGGAGGACTTGCACCTCACACCTGCCACTGTTAGCAATCCTGAGCACTCTGCGCACACCTTTCTAGGCGATTTTGGCGCGGCCACCCCTGTGGTGCCGCCCTGGCCTGCTCCCTTTCGGGAGGCATTGTTGCACTCCTGCCCCAAGGGATCTCAGCCAGAGGTATTGCACACCCCCGGAGTCTCCAGGTTCCATGCCTCATCCGCAGTCCGGATTGACACAGTTGGATACTCTTGATGGGCTTCGCGCCCTTCACCGTGACCGGCCCCCAGATCAAGACTCCTCGGATTTTGACTTCTGGGGTAGGAGGACTTTTTACTCTGCACGGTTATTGCTTTCCATTTCTGCACATCAGGCCCACTGTGCAGCCTATGACAGGTTCTTGTTGTCCAGGCTAGGTCAGCTCCTAGCCTCATTGCCTGATACGGAGCAAACCAGACAAGCCATTGCACTCTCTGCGCTTGGCTTGGAGCTAGCAAGGCACCAAGCGAGGGCATCCTATGATGCCAACGAGGTAGCTACCAGGGTCATAGGGACAGCGATCTGCACTAGGCGGACAGCATGGCTGAGTCTTTCCCGGTTGTCACCCTTGGCCCGGCGTAGGGTGATTAACTCCGCTCACCAGAGAACCTATCTCTTCTCCTGAAGAGCGAGACGGCGCTTGTCGGGGCAACTTCCTTCCCACTCCGGCGGGACCCCGTCTCACTCTCCCCAGTCTCTGGCCTCTCCAGGCCCTGAAGGTTCTCCCTCTTAGTGTGCCACCCACTGAGACCTAAGGGACTTTGTCCCTTAGGGTGTAAAAGAAACCCCCTTCGTTGGGTTCGGTACTCATCCAACAGTGATGAATGGTGGAGATTGACACAGATAAGATATGAAAATTACGTACCTACCGTAATTATGATCTTTCTTTGTATCTTCACCATTCAACACGATCCCACCCTCCATCCCCCTGGGGCCTCAGTCTCTGGGTCCCCCTCCCTCTCTGTGCCCATCCCTTCCTCTCTCCTTTCTTTTCAGGAGTTTGGTAAAACAGGGGCACACAGGGGGATAATGTTCCGGGGAGAGTGGACAGAAGGGGGGGACACTCCTTCTCCAGTGCTTTGGCTCCACCCCTGTGGGGTGGGAGTTGACAGTTGTCCTCCTTTCTCTCTTCCTCCCTGTTTCCATCCAACTTATTTCTCCTTGCTTAAAAAAAAAAAAAGTTTTTCCCTTTTTTTCACCAATAATCTTTCCTTGAGAGGGTGTTAATTCTCTGTACCGTGTCCTTCTTCCACAGTAGCCGACTCTACTTATCTGGAGTGTTTGCCAGACATTCTGAGCCTTGAATTCTGGCAGAAAGCCTTTGGCTGCTCCTTGCAGTTCCTATGTAATCTGGAGACAGACCAGAGTCTGTGATGTTTAACTTTTTTTTTTTTTATTTGTTGAAGATCAGTTTTACAACCTTTGAGTCAAAGACTCGTTTACAAAGGTACTTCGTCAAAAAAGGTGGGGGAGACGACACATAGAGTGGTGTTAGGACAGGGATGACAGACAGGTTAGATACATAAAATATACATTTGGAGAGTGCAGACAGCGAGCTGTACTGGAGCAACTCGTGTAAGGTGCTAACATTGGTAAAACAACAGGAGATACGTTATTCAATTAACAACATGTTGCAAATAATATGTAGAGTAAAAAGAGGACCGGCAGGCGAGGTGCTTGGAAAGTATTAGGAAAGTATTAAGAGGACCGGCACAGTGCAGCTACAGACATTTACAGCACGGTTGTTAATAATATGCTGGCGGAGGCAATTTGGCAGCCAATGCCTGGGATCTTGGAGATGGTTTCAGGAAGGCGTTGAACCAGGACAGGGCAAGGTGGTGGAAAGATCTTTGGCAGCGGGAGGTCCTTGCTCTGGGAATGACAAGTGGGCTGCTACTGGCGTGCGGGTTGGTAGGATTTAGCAGCCCGCTGCAGAGGTCCAGAGACCCCAGGAGGGCAGAGACCTGCCATGGATTTTTTGGCCAGTAGGCAGGTTTGATATTTCAGTCTTTCCTCAAGGGTGAGTATTTTTGTGGCGGAGTAAAGCAGACAGGTGTGGGTTCTGCTGTGGGCACCGGTAAGGAGTCTACAGGCTTTGTTGATGGAGGTCTGGATTTTAGATAAGGCAGAAGCATCGGCAGCTGCGTAAACCGGGAGTCCGTAGTCAGCCAGTGATAATACCGAAGAGGTGATGGCAAGTTTTAAGGCGGGTTCGGGGAGACAGTCTTTGTGGCGGTAGAGAAGACCGATCCTGGAGTTCATTGCAGATGCCAAAGCTTTAAGGTGGGCGTGGAAAGTTAGGCCAGTGTCAAAGGTGATGCCCAGGTACTTGTAAGACGAGACTTGCTCAAGAGGGAGGGGCAGGCTGGTGGAGATGTGGAGGGGGAAGTCCCTGGCATTGTTTTGCCGATGAGAGAATAGCATGGACTTAGTTTTTTTTTGGTTTAGGACTAGGCGGTGCTTATTGAACCAGTTTTCGGTTTGGAGGAAGGCGCTTTGAAGCATGTCTTGGAGTGGGAGTGGGTCAGGGTGTGATGCAAGGATAACAGCATCATCAGCATAGAGTAAAATTTTACTGGAACAGGAGCTGGGGAGGGTGTTCAGGAATAGGCTGAAAAGGGTCGGGCCAAGGATGGAGCCTTGGGGGACCCCCGAGTGTACCGGAAGGTAGGAGGAAAGGGTCCCATTTAGCTTGACTCTTTGGGACCTGTTGTGTAGGTAGCTTGTGAACCACATCAGGGTCCGCCATGAGACCCAGTACGCTAAGGGAGTTTAGTAGTAGGTGGCACACCGTGTCGAAGGCCTTGGACAGGTCTATAAAGACTGCCTCACGAGATGACCTTTGTCAAGTGCTGAGTGAATGTGGTGGGAGAATTCCAGGAGGGCAGTGGGCGTGCTATGGCAGAGGCGGAAACCATGTTGCTCTGGACAAAGGAGGTTGTAGTTAGTAAGATATTCAGAGAGCTGTGTGTTCACTATTTTTTCTAAGGCTTTGGATAGGGGGGGAAGGATGGAGATGGGTCTGTAGTTATTAGGCAGAGTGCGGTCCCCAGATTTATGGATGGGGGTTACTTCAGCTTGCTTCCAGGCCTTAGGGAATTGGCCGAGGCAGAGGGATTTGTTAATGATAAGCGTCAGCGGGGTAAGCATGACATCCAGCACGAGGCAAAGTATCCTGGAGTCAAGAGGGTCATTGATAGGGTTCTGAGAGGCGAGGGATTTTATTAAGAAAGGTTTGGGATCGTGGGGTGAGATCATACGGAGTGGAGTTGTGGCCTGGAAATAGGGGCGTGGGTGGGTTGTGCAACCGGGTCAGAAAAGTGGGCCGGGAGGACAGCACTTAAGTCAGTGAAGGTTTTGTTAAGGCAGTCAGCGATGCAGGTGGGGTCAGTCGAGACAGTCCCATTTATGACAATCTGGGATGGAAGGGGGGAGCGGGTCTTACCATTTAAATCTTTAATGTTGTCCCAGAAGGCTCTGGACGAGCCCTAGGAAGATGTCAATGCAGCCTGATAGAATCTAGCTTTAGCCTGCTTGATTGACCAGGTGCATTGATTGCGGGCAGTCCTGTAGGCTAGTCTGTCAGCAGGCCTACCAGAGTCGTTGGCTAAGTGCCAGAGGTTATCTCTCTTTTTTAGTTGTTGGATCAGTGCAGGATTATCCAAGCAGCAGTCCGTTTTTTTGTCCTATGAGAGCTGAGGGCTGCATACAGGTCACAGGCGAGGTTGAAGGCAGTGGAGAGGTAGGTTAGGGCAGAGTTAACATCAGGAGCGCTGTCCAATGGGGACCAGTCGGTATGGGCGAGGTGACGTTTGAGGTTGGCGAGACCTCCGGGGAGAAAACGGCGGCGAGGGATCCTACTGTACCCAGGGCAGAGGGTGGGGGAGGACCAGAAGCAGATGACAGGGGAGTGGTCACTGAGTGAGTCCGCAAGGACTTCAACGGAGACTATTTTATGGGGCCGGTTAGAGAGGATAACATCCAGAGAGAGCTAGTTCCTGTGACTTTGTTAAGTCTAGTGGGCTGAGTGACCATTTGGGACAGGTCAAGGGCAGCAAGCTCATTCTTCAAGTTATCAACTTCTCCCTCTCCTCCTAAATTCTTTACCCACCCTACCTTCCTCTTCCTTTTCCAGAGATTGGGGCCCCTCCCAGTCCCTTTAGTTTCTGACTTTTCTCCCTTTCTGTCCTCTCAGTCATTATTTCTCCTTTTTCGTTTATATATCTTTTCCTTTTTCTGTCCCTTGGACTTCCTTGTCCCACTCTCCACTCCCTTCCTCTTACCTCTCCGGCAATTCAGAACTGGCAGGCAGGCGGAGTTGACAGCGCCTAACGGCCAACCCGCGAGCACCACAGAGTGTGGCGGCCTTGACGGCGGCGTAGATGGTACGTCAGCTCCACCTACCTTAAAAAAAAAAAAAAAAAAGGCTCCCGCGGGGTCCTGCCCTCCGGCCAAGTACCCAACAGTGATGAATGGTGAAGATACACAGAAAGATCATAATTACAGTAGGTACGTAATTTTCATTTCTTTCATTTTTTGTATTTCCTTAACCACGTCACCGCTTAACAGCTCTGGCAACCCATATATCTTTTGCCTAATAGGACGAGCATTCTTTGTCACTTTTGCATGCTCACCCCCTTTTGCTCGGTCTGGTACCGTGGTAAAAGTACTGTTAAATGTCTTTAGCACATTACGAACGTCTGCAGTTTGTTCTGAGGTTAAGGAAACATTCACCTTTACAGTATCAGCATTTACAGTTTGTCCCAGTGTATCTTAAGCTACATCAATATCTTCCTTTTCGGTTTCTGGTAAAACTAGCAAAGCACCTATTGGCATTTTTTTCAACCCATTTCTTGAGGAGGTTAGCATGGTATATCTTAGTAGAATTTTTCCTGTCAGGGGTCTCAGTCTCGTAGTTAACCGTGCAAGTACGTCTAAGAACTTTATAAGGCCCTTGCCACTTCATTAACAGTTTATTTTCTGTTGTGGGTAACAGTATCAAAACCTTTTTACCTGGCTTGAAAACTTTTTTTTTTTTTTTTTTACCCCATGGTCATAATATACCTTCTGTTGGTTTTGGGCCTCTTCCTGATTTCTATGGGCAATTTCAGCATATTTTGCCAACTTCTTTCTTAGGGTACACATATAGGATGTTATAGACTGTTTCTGAGTGGGGTTATTGTCCCACGTTTCTTTTTTTACACCCAGTGGCCCTCTTGGCAGTCTACCATACAGCACTTCAAATGGTGAAAACCCTGTTGATGCCTGTGGCACTTCTCTGTAGCAAAAAGTAGGTAAGGCAAGTATTTGTCCCAATCTTTCCCTTCCCCTTGTACAAACCTTTTTAACATGCGTTTTAGGATTTGGTTAAAATGCTCAACAAGACTGTCTCTCTCTGTGGGTGATAGGGGAAGTCTCCACCTCTTATTCACACTAGTGTGATAGCGCCGGAGGCGCTAGGATCAAGCATGAGCCAAACATTTTCAGAAGGGCTCGGCGCTTGAGACAGGACCACACGCATAGGCTGCAATCATGAGACTAGCTCAGCCTGTGTAGACTACCTCAGTGTTGACCCTCCAACTGCCTCAGTTCTTTTTCTCCCACCATCGAGTGCGCTTGGATATTGACGTCGCACATCTGCTGGAGTCTGAGTTTTCATCTGTACGACAGCAGCTTTTAGCCGTTTAGTGTTCGTTTTATTTAACATTTTTACTACTGTTTTTTATTCTATGAAGAACAAAAAGATTATTAAGAAGAAGAAGAAAAAAAAATTCTCACCTACCATTAATGGAGCCATCCTTAGATGGTATCAGTGACTGTAGGAAGACTTTGTTTGAAAGTTGTTATGGCAGAGGGTCTGTGTCCCATCTGCTGTCCTTTGCTAAAGGGGGGATCCGACTATGGACAGTCTTGTACTCTGGGGGGGGGGTACAGTCTTCTGAAGCACTAATCTGGTGGTTCTGGGGATCCGGCTCCACTTAACCTCGAGCTCTTCTTCCTCATCGGGGAAGAAGAATCTGTGCCACTCAAGGTAGCTGTCTGGTATGTCTGCATGGGGATTGTCGGTCGGGAGGGGCGATAGTCCTGAGCCAACTTTGGTGGGTTCCCCTTGGTCCTACTCCTAACGGCTGCATTCTTCGACTCCAGACTCCATCTCTGTCCTCGATGGAGTTCTGGTGAGAGTTTCACCTCTGGGCCACTCCTGTGGAGCACAGGGGTTTGACTTCTGTCCAGTTTTCTTGGCCAGTGTTACTGATTTCGGGGCCTCCGGGACTCTGAGCCGCTGGACCGGGGCCGGGTGGATTGGGTCAGATAAAATGCGCCCTCCTGATGCCTTCACCATCGCCAGTCGGTCTCTCATGCTCTACCCCGCTTTCTTCCACATGCAGAGGCTGGCACAGGCACCTCTTTTCCTTCTCCTCAGGATTTTCCATTGGCATTCTCCATGGTACTGTTGGTCCTGATGCTACGGCCGACGCCATGGGTGATGCCGCAGGTCCGGCGTCACTGGAATTGGCGTCAGTGCCATGGGCGGCACTGTTGGTGTTGGTGTCGGCACTGTGAATCGGTGCCTCTGGTGTTGGTGTCGGCACCTTTACTTCCCTACAGTGCTGCAGGTGCCATTGTTGGTGCCGTTGGTTCCTGGTGCCTCTGGCGGTGCCGTGGGTGTTGGTGCTGTGCACCACAGGTGCCGCCCGGCTGTTCAGTGGTGCTGTGCAGGCCCGAGCACACCACGGTTCCACGGCAGGCGCAAAGGTATGGGCACCCGCGGGTGCCATGAGTGCTAGGGGTGCTATGAGTGTCGCTGCGGGTGCCAAGGGTGCCTGCGGGTGCCCTCGGGTGTCACCCATGATGGCATAGGCACTGCTTGGTGCCATCCTGTGCCACGATTGATACTGGTGCCACAGGGGGTGCCAGTTGTTGCTGTCTGGCAGAACTAGTGCCATATCTTTCCTTCTGCAGACCTCTTTTTATGCAGAACTTGTGGCGAGATGTTTTCTGCAGAATGAAGTCCTGTTCTGAGGATTATTTTTCCACACGTCTTAGTGAGTGGCAGTCTGCGTCGGATCTTGTGACATCCAGCAGTTTTCCGCAGATGGCTCTTTTGTGCTGTTCTGCCATTGGAATCACTCATTCCACTCAGCACTTTCTCAGCTCTTTATATGGTGCCGAGCTCCTCAACACTCTTCCTGGTGGCGGAGTCTCTAGTGGCTCTGGCCTAGCTCTCCCTTTAGGGGTCTTTCTGGGGTAGAAGTGCATCTGGATGAGTTTCTCTCTGTCCTATTTGTCAGTGATACAGCAGATGACTCATTTATAGACTGGAGGGCAAGCCTTCTCTATCACCAGAATCCGTGATGGAAGATCTCTTCAGTTGTTCCTCAGTGAAGGGGTAGAAGTGCATCTGGATGAGTTTCTCTCTGTCCTATTTGTCAGTGATACAGCGGATGACTCATTTATAGACTGGAGGGCAAGCCTTCTCTATCACCAGAATCCGTGATGGAAGATCTCTTCAGTTGTTCCTCAGTGAAGGGGTCCACTATATACTTCAGACTTCATCCATGGACCAAACGCTTCGGTGTCTAGACTCTTTTCTGTCGTCAGGACAGTTACACTCTGTGGAACATTCTAATTCAATGGTCAGGAGCCGTACAGGCTCTTCCACTCCTTTGATAGGTGTATATAGCCCCCTTGTGATACTGCCCCTTCAGTGGCTTCATCGGCAACAGGTGGTTAACATTTCTTCAGCAATGATTATTGGTAAGGTCATGATTTCAGTTATGGACATTCAGGCTCCTCCTGCCCCTCAGATGGACAACATCTTCATAATTTTTGTATCAGGCAATCCTTGCAAGATAGCAGCTTGAAAGCCTTGTCAGGCTTGGACTAATGATAAAAAAAAAAAAAAAAATAGAAAAGAAAAAATCGTCACAGTACAGAGCCTTGCCCAAAATTACCCAGTACCATCCTTTTGGATCTAGCCAGGTTCTGCCTCTGCCCCTGAGGCGGTCTCTAAACTACGATAAAGAGTACCTGACTTCTTCTACCCCTAGGGGGAGTCCGATACAGCGGAGGTATGGATCATGTCTTTTCTCCAACAGAGTTTTCTGTTATTCAGAGATATTCCCTAGACCTAGGCAGCTGCCCAGTCTGTTGGTCCCCTTTTTGTATCAGGCTTTTTTCTCTTGATCAGAGCCTCACAGCAACAGAAGTGACTCTCCAGCGAGTCGGAACTCAGGTTCTTAAATCCTTGCTTGCTTCAAGTTAACAGACGTCATGCTCCTTTCTTGAAATGGCTTCTTGATATTCACATCTTCAGTTACTGCACACTGGTTCCCTGCATGGTCACTCACGGAGTTACCCACTTTGAGTGAGTGACGAAACTGTGATGTTTGTTTTTCATCAGCAAGCAAACTAGAGTCCTCTACTACTCCCTTTCAGGAAGGCCAGAGTGAGTGGTGCTTCGCCGCATTGAGTCACTTCTGCCGCTATTCAGTCACTTTCAACAAATGGGTTAGCCCAAACTTGGTCCTGTTGCGTCCCCCCCCTCGACGCACATCTGTTTGCCTTAGAAATCCAGCCCTTTTTTTTTTTTCTGTCGGAATGTTTTTCCGCAGTCGACACATCCTGCTGTACACTTTCCCTCAGTTCAGAGACTGCTACTACAGTTGTAGGCACACAGGGGCAGAATGATTCCTTTTGGAATATGAAGTGGGTAGGATCTGGTTCTGCTAGACCACCACAAGAGGCTTCTAAGTCGTGCTTCGCCTTCCATCAGGAAGGTTCCAGTGACTAACTGGAAACCATTCTCCTTGATGGGCTACCCCACCTGGGCCCCCTTTGCTCACCAGGTAAGGGGTTCAAGTTCTCCTGGACCTGTTGTTCACAGGTCAGCCATGTTTTGTAATGGGGGTTTCCATCTGCACATTCTGGTCTACCCTAAACCAGTAGACTTTACCTCTGACTCTTTCAATCCCTGAGGTCCCTTTACATTAGATTAGTACACGTCTTTGACGCCATTAATTTTTGTCCTAGACCAAATTGTGAGGCTGGGTTCTCGCTGCTCTCGTAGAGTGGTTGTGGCCTCCTGGCAGAGTTTCATTTTGTGTCCATTGCAGTCTTCTGCACAGTGGTGAGTTAGAACTCAAGTGCTCATCTTGTAAGCACTATGTTCTAGATGAATTTTCCAAGACAGCTCTTTTATTAGCAGGATAGTACTTAGCCATCCTTTCTGAGTGAGCCCTATCTTCTACCACCCTACTCAGGGTTGTTGGTTTTAGCTTAGTACTTTCTCGTGTGAATGAGCGATGGAGACTTGGGTCCAGGAAGATATGGAAATTACGTACTTACCATAATTGTTGAACTTCTTGGACATGGTCTTCATCACTCATTCACACGCCCACCCTCCATCTCCTGGGCTCACTCATTTTCTTTCCTGATCTTCACAGTCCTGTGGTTCAGGCTGTGAAGACATTGTTCTTTGACATTTATTGCAAAGACCATCTGGGCCCTCTCAGGCCCAGAAAGTCAGGATAAGTTACTTTTGTTAGTTATGCTGCACCTCCTCGGTCAAAAAGGTACTGAGGCGGTTGGAGGGTCGCGCCAACATAGCCTACACAGGCACGAGCTAGTCTTGCGGTGCCGCTTATATGTGGTCCTGTCTTGGTGCCAACCCTTCTGAAAATTGTTGGCTCCTGCTTGGTCCTAGCACCTCTGGTGCTATCCCACTAGTGTGAATGAGTGATGGAGACTGTGTCCAAGAAGATCAACAATTATAGTAAGTACGTAATTTCCATTTCTTATGGCAGTGATACCCAGTAGTCTGTACAGCTCCTTAAGTAATGCAACACCAGAATTACTATCCTGATAAGTAGGAAAGGGCTAGAAATAGGTGCTCGAAAGATTTCATGTTGATTCTGGTAGAGGCTCTTACCAAAGAAATTGAGAAAATAGAGAAATTGCATCCTTAGAAGAAGAGGTCAAAAAACAATTTTCTATCGAAGATTTAAACCTGTTTTTGGATAAGGTAAATAAATAGACGAATATGAAAACGAAATTAGATAGATCAAAATTACTAAATTTAAACGTGATTTGAATGATTATAAGGATGGTAGGGTATATTCATGGTTTAAAAGTAAAGATTCAAAAGTTAGGATGCAATTTCTCTATAATCCAGATTCAGATGGGAACTTGTATACCTCAAGTAGTGACACAGATTTGGACATTAATAGAGGGAGGGAGAGGAGAACTTTTTTTAGGGAGAAGTTACAGAGGTCGAGGCAGACATCAGTGGAACAGACAGAATCAGGGTTATCAATACATAAGGAAAGATCAAAGAAGTATCTCAGACCCAGAAGAAGGAGGTTTAAGATTAGGAAGAACAGAAAGCAATACAGAACTAGAAGGAAAAAGAAAAGAAAAACAGAGAGAACGACAGTCACAAGTGGTCACGAGATCACAGGCAAAATAGTGATCTTACTTCGAGAGGGCTCTTGCAGTAGGTAATTACATATAGGACTGACATCGACAGGCAGCAGGACCCCACGGAAAAATTTCTAGCTAGCAATCCCTGGCGGAGACCGCCCCACGTCAGGTGACCGGCGTCAGATGACATCGGTATAAAGGGGCGGTCCCAGGACGCCTGCCTTCCAGTTCTTTCCCGCCGTCAGCTCGTGCAGCGCCTCGCGGTGAAGTTCATAATCAGTCCTGTTCCTTCGTTGGTTTTTCCGAAAAGTATCAGTATTTTGTATTTTCTTCGTCAGGTGAACGTCTGTATATGTCATCCTTCAAAATAAGTGCGACTGCGTAGCCAACTGCCTCACAAAGGCGGTCCTCCCTCTGCCTTTTCTGTTTAGGCCCCAACCACGCAGTCGACAAGTGTCCACACTGCCTACATTTCAACGCGGCCACCCGCAGACGACGCCAGCAGTCTCTAGAAGCCCATTTCCTCAAAAAGAAGATGTCCGCAATGGAGAAGGAGTTGAAGAAACTTCGGCAGGCGTCACCTTCCCTGAAGGACACAAGAAGCGGGACAAGGAAAGGCACCGGGAGAAGGCCTCCTCCGCGACTCCAGCCAGAGCCGTGGCCAAGGTAACGTCCCCTCCGGAGGATCACCCGACGGCAGCCTACAAGACTTGGGAGGAGGCATCGGCCCGCCCGTCGGGTTCGCGTTCGAGCCCGCCGGGTGCCTCTGAGCAAGGCTTTCAGCCCCAGTACGCCCGCGGGCTGCCTTCCATGGGTGCGGGTGCCTCCCATAAGCCAGGCGTCGGCTCCTCCGACGTCCGCCGGGAGAAGGCTGCTAAGACGCCCGACCCTTCTGGGCGGCGCACGGCAGCGTCCCCCTCGGACCGGGCCCCTTCCCATCTTTGGCCCGCCTCCGACGAGGGACCCCTGAAGCCGGACGCCGGCTCCTCTGGCGTCCGCCGGGACTCGGCCCATAAGTTGCATGTCGGCTCCTCCGACGTCCGCCGGGCCTCTGAGCCTACGGCAGACCCTGCTCCGTCTGTCGTCCCAGGTTCCCCGCAGCCTTCGCTGCCGTCCAAGGAGCCTGAGTCCCCCCTGCCTGACCGTGGGGATTTTTCCCCTCCGTCCCCGGGCGAGACTCGGAATGCTGGTCTGCCGTCTGATCCCCTTTCTACAGAGCCGGATCTGATGCCGGCTCTGCCGACGCCGGCCCCATCGACACCAGTTCCGACGCCGGCGGGGGATATTCCTCTCCCATCGGGCCCTCTACTCCACGGGCCTATCACGGTCGATCCGCCCGTGGAGTTCCCTGCTGGGCCGTCTGCTCCGGCAGCTCCTCCGGTACCTGGGTATCCGCCGGCTTATCTGACGCCGGCTTACCCGGGTCCTCAGTATCCTGCGCCGCAGTACCCGGCGCCGACTCCACCGACGCTGCAGCACCCAACGCCGCAATACCCAGCTCCGGTATTCCCGCAGCCGGGATACGGATACTCCCCTTACAGATTCCATCCGTACAACTGTCCCCCACCTCCTCCTCCTCCACCGCCCCCTAGGCCACCGGTGGATCTCCAGGAGACTCTGGCCTCCTGGTGGGCTGAGGCCAAGGCTCAGCTCACCAAGGAAGTCGAGAGCCGTCTTACGGCGACGATGCCACCTCCGACCCCCGTACACCTCAGACAGCACACGCCCTCTCCACCTCCGGATTCCCGGGCTCTGCCCTTGGGATCCAGAGAGGGGCAGGACATGCGTCCAGGGGTCCCCCCTAAGGAACCCGTTCCTCCCCCTAGACGAGCTAGGGAGTCTTACTTTGCTTCAAATTCCTCTTCTTCTTCTCTCTCGGACTCCTCGGAATCCTCCGATGGTTGTTCTGAGAAAGACGACGAGCCTCGCTCTCCGTCCAAGCCCCGGCCGAGGACTCCTCTGGAGGATCCTTCCTTCACGGAGTTACTCAGGAAGATCCAGGAAGTCCATCAGTGGCGTTCTTTAGAGCCGGATCCTCAGCGGATTAAACTCGCCGAACATCTGGACTTGCCCCTTACGGCCCCTACTCTAGTGCCACCCTGGATCGAGCCTCATGCCCACCTTGTTTCCACCATTTGGAAACAACCGTCAGCTTTAGCCCCACTTCCTCGGAAGTCCAACAGGCTATACCAGGCTCCGGAGGGTGTAGACTTTTTAGACTCACCCCCGTGCAGACTCGGTTGTGATTAGCGCTGCTCACGGCTGGTCGGCACACCCGAAACATTTGAGCTTGTCTCCCCCGGATAAGGAATCTCGCCTTCTGGATCAGTATGGAAGGAAGATTTATGCTTCTTCCACACTGGGGATTAGGGCCCTAAATTATGTAGCACATATGGGGGATTACCAGAAGGCTGTCCTTACCCAAGCGGAATCCAAGATTGACTCCTTACCTGACTCCCAAGTCAAGCAGGAGTTAGCCGACCTGGTCCGTTCTGCTCGTTCGGCCAGTTGTCACATTCTGAGGATGACCTACGACGCAGTGGACACCGCGGGACGGAGCTCTGCGTTCGCTGTAAGTCTTCGGCGTCACGCATGGCTCAGTGTGTCAGGTCTGGTCCCGGAGGTGCAGTCAGCAATCCAAGAAGCATCTTTCAGAGGTTCTGTGCTTTTCGGTGGTGATGTCAAGGACATCATCACTGACTTGCAGGAGAAGGGGACGGCCCTTAAGTCTGTTGATTCAATGTACCATCCCCATCCCCCACAGCGACGTCCCTTTCGCAGATGCAGCTGGCCTCAAGCGAAACCTCAGGGAAGGCGGGCCACCAAACGTCGGGCCCCCACAGCTGCCAGGCCCCCGCCGCCCAAAAAAGCAGTGGGTGCCCAAGCTGCGGCGCTGCCTCACACCACCTGACTCCTTCCCTCTCCCATCGTTTCCGGATGCCCCGGAGGAACCGGTAGGAGGGAGATTCTCCCTCCACCTTCCGGGTTTGGAGAGGATAACATCAGATTCATGGGTGCTTCAGATCATAGCAGAGGGGCACTCCATAGAGTTTCTGCAGAAACCTCCACGTCACCCCCCTCTGAACTCCTCTTACTCAAGGGTCCATCTTCCTTTGGTCAAGGAAGAAATTTCTGCTTTCCTCGCGAAGCAGGCCATAGAGCCCGTCCCTCGCCTTCACGGGATGGGTTACTATTCCCATTTCTTCCTTGTACCAAAGAAGACGGGAGATCTCGGACCCATTCTCGATCTCAGCTCCCTGAACCTCTATGTGGAATACAAGAGGTTCAGGATGCTCTCCCTTCAAACCCTCTTGCCCTGCTTTGGCCGGGCCAATGGCTTTGTGCACTGGATATGCAGGATGCGTACCTGCACACCCCATTAGCCTCCTTTCGAAAGTACCTCAGGTTTTGCGTTCAGGGGCCACTACCAATTCCGGGCACTCCTTTTGGTCTTTCCTCGGCTCCCGAGTTTTTACCAAATGCCTGGCGGTGGTAGCGCCCACCTCGTGCTTGGAGTTCAGGTTTTTCCCTACCTGGACGACTGGCTCCTGGCAGCCCCGTCCAAGGAGGAACTCTTGCATTTTCTCTCCCTCACCCAGCAGGTTTTCACTGGCCTGGGTATCACCATCAACCATTCCAAGTCTCACCTGGATCCTTCACAGAGGCTGCAGTTCATCGGGGCAATCCTCGACATGACAATGTGCAGGGCCTTCCTGCCTCCGGACAGGGGGGCCTCCCTCCAGTCCCAGATTTCCCTCCTATCGGAACACAGAAAGGTTCCGGCGAGGTCGGTGCTCCGTCTCCTGGGGCTTATGGCGGCTGCCATTCCGACGGTTCCGCGCGCGCGCCTCCACATGAGGATCTCTCAGTGGACTTTCCGCTCTCAGTGGGATCAACTGGTAGACAACCTAGATCATCTGGCACTGATCTCCTTGCCGATGATAAGAGACTTGCAGTGGTGGATGGTTCAAGAGAACCTGTTCCGGGGGGTCCCCTTTTTTCATCCTTTCCCCGCTCAGACTCTGACCACAGACGCTTCAGGCGAAGGTTGGGGGGGTCCATCTGGGTCCTCACCGAACCCAAGGCTTATGGTCAAAATTGGAGTTACGTCTCCACATCAGTGTGCTCGAGCTTCGAGCAGTGCTTTATGCTCTCCAGGCCCTTCACCAATACATCCTTCCCGGTCACCTAGCTGTCCAAACAGACAACATGTGCGTGTTGTGGTACATCAACAAGCAGGGCGGGACTCGGTCCTACCCGCTATGCAGGGAAGCGATGAGGGTTTGGGAATGGGCAACTCTTGACAACCTTCACCTCACGGCGATCCATGTCCCTGGAGTTGACAATGCCCTGGCAGACAAGCTAAGTCGTTCTTCGGCTCTGCCACACGAGTGGGAACTAGATCAAAAAGTTCTAAGAAGCATCTTCCAGATTTGGGGGACTCCACAGATAGACCTGTTCGCCTCCTCCCAAAACACAAAGCTTCCAACCTTTTGCTCGCTCGCTCCAGAGCGAGGCGCTCTGGGCGGCGCTCTGTCTCTAAACTGGAAGGACAGATTAGTCTATGCTTTTCCCCAATTCCTCTGGTCCCTCATGTGTTTCAGAAACTCGCTTTGGAAGGGCGAGAATGATTCTGATCGCTCCTTTCTGGCCCAGGCAAATCTGGTTCTCTCTTCTACAACAATACTCAGAGGTTCCTCCTCTTCCTCTTCCTTTATCTCGAGGATTGCTGACCCAGGATCAGGGGACCCTGGTCCATCGAAGACTCGAGTCCCTTCAACTGCATGCATGGCTCCTGCAGACCTAGCCGAGTCTCGCTTTGGCGTCTCTCCTAAGGTGGCCGAGATTCTGGTGGAGGCTAGAAAACCCTCCACTCGGTCCACCTACGCCATGAAATGGAAGAGATTTTCTATTTGGGCGGCATCCAGGAACGTGGAGCCCTTCTCCTGTCCTGTAGCTGTTCTGCTTGATTACCTGCGCCATCTTTTCGACTTGGGTCTCAGTCACTCCTCTTTGAAGGTTCACATGGCTGCTATTTTAGCCTACCATGTCCCTTTCTCTGATAAGGCTTTTGCCCAACTGGAGGTATCCAAGACTTTTCTCAGAGGGGTCTTCCATCTGAGGCCCCCTGTTCGGACTCCTGCTCCCTCTTGGGATTTGAACTTTGTTCTCGAGAAACTTACCCTTCCTCTCTTTGAGCCTGCGGCTTCCGCAGACTTGAAGTTCTTATCGTGGAAGATGCTCTTCTTGGTGGCCATTACTTCTGCTCGCGAATTCCGAGCTCCAGGCCCTTATGTGTAAAATCCCTTATCTGATTTTTCACAAAGAAAGAGTAGCTCTTCGCACGAATCCTAAGTTTCTCCCGAAAGTGGTAGCGGAGTCTACTTTAAATCAGTCTATTGAATTACCTGCCTTTTTCATGCAGTACTCCAATCAGGGAGAATACTTGCTCCATACCATGGATGTCCACAGGATTCTGTCAGTTGTTCGTCTCTTTTGCTCACAAAAGGGAAGGCAATGCTGTCTCCAAGCAATGCCTATCAAAATGGTTGGCTCATTGCATCACTTTCTGTTATGACAAGTACAACAAGACCCTTCCGGGTCAAATCAAGTCACTAGGTGGAGTATAGCAGCCTCTGCGGCTTGTTTCCAAGAATCTGCGGCAGACATCTGTGCTGCCGCACTCGGACTTCCGTCCATACCTTTACTAAACATTACAGTTTGGACATTGCCTCTCGCCATAGAGCAGGCTTCGGGTTAGCTGTCTTGCAGGGCCTCCTTTCTTGAGGTTTGCAAGCTTTCTTACTACTTCTTGGAGTAGTTCCTCCTCCCGGTGCCTTTTCATTTGTTCCAGACTGCTTGGGATTCTGTCCTATATGTAATTACCTACTGCAAGAGCCCTCTCGAAGTAAGATAGTACAGTTACGTAAGAACTTACCGTAACAGTAGATCTTTGAGAGAGGCTCTTGCAATAAATATCTCTATCCGCCCTCCATCCCCTAGGCTTTTCAGCTCCTTTTCCATTGAGGAAATATCTGCTTCTCTCTCGTCGGGCCTTCGGACCTGTGGCGGGAAAGAACTGGAAGCGGGCGTCTGGGACGCCCGCACTTTATACCGGCGTCGGCTGGCGCCCGGTCAGCGGCGGCTAACGTGAAGGCGGTCCTGCCAGGGACTGCTACCTAGAAATTTTTCCATGGGGCCCTGCCGCCTGTTGACGTCAGTCCTATATGTAATTACTTACTGCAAGAGCCTCTCTCGAAGATCTGCTGTTACGGTAAGTTCTTAAGTAACTGTACTTTTTTTTTATCAGATAGAGTTTTAACATCTGAAGAATTAAATGTGTTAAAGGATTAACTTTCTAGCCTCATGAAAAAGTAGATGACTTTGAAATAAAATTAGATTTGAATAGATTTTTTAGAAAATTAAGACTGAGATATTACTTTGGTAATCAATCTGTTGAACCCACTAATAAAGAAGAACAGAAAAAGAAAATTGAATGAAGTCATAAATTGAATTTGAAGTCTGTTTCTTCCTCCAGGACCAATACCCCATATTATTGAAACATATATCTGTATGGTGAGTACAGATGTTGAAAGACTTATTAAAAAATAAAAAAAATATGGACAGATGAATTCGTTTTAATTTAGCATCAAAAGAATTTGGTGCATTAAGAAGTTTAGAAAATGATCCTAATATAATTATGTAACCCCTTTGTTACGCGGGGTTACTAGAATCCCAGTAAGACCTAGTGGTAGGCAGGGAAGGCAGCTTGTGAAACTCCAGTTAAATGGGTTTCACACTGTCTCACTCTGTCCTCAGTCACAGCTGAGACTTGAGAGATGACATCATAATAGAACTGTCGCAGCTGCATGAGCCACATTTGGAATCTTCAGCTCAGAGTAAGTTTAGAACCTTGGGAATTCAAAGTCAGTCTTCAGTTTGTCCTTAAGCAAACAAGAAGGACACCAGTAGTGTCTGATTACCCCCCTCCCTCTGAGAGGGATGAAAAAAAGTTCTTTGTGGGTTCAGGGCAATCCCTTTTCCCACCCTGGGAAGAAAGCTGCCTGTTTTGATTTAAGTTCAATCTGTTCATGTATAACAGCAAAGGTTACAGTTTTTCGCCTGTGGGGCACCTGCAACGAATGGGTGAGTGTTTGGCCCCATTGGAAGGGGCAAACAACTTCTTTTCTTCAGTTGGATTTCAAGTATTGCGGACTGCTATTTGGAAGGACTATGTCAACTAGGACAAACAAATAGAGCAGTCATCTGTTTAAAGTGTTAAAGTTTAAGTTCACTGTAGAGGGTGCTTCAGGTCATCCACCGTCAATCTACATTATAAAGTCTAAAGTTCTGTGTGTCCAGAGAAATGGCGGGTATGGGCTGTGGGGAGCTGGAGGTGGGAAAACCCCATCTTTAGTAACCAGGTCTACCTCACAGTTCTTCTGTGTTTTCTACTTGCCTCATGCGCTGGCCAGTGATGGAGTGGGTACCCAGACATGGGTCGCAACTTGAAAATCTCTCTAGGAGTCGCAGACTTCAAGTGGTGTGGGGAGCCACAGGATGGGAAAATTACTCCTTGTTAGATGGGAGTACTCCTTGTTTGATGGGAGTTTCGATTTGGAAGTACGAAAACAAAATCTCTCTAGGAGTCGCAGACTTCAAGTGGTGTGGGGAGCCACAGTTTGGGAGCCTCCTTGTTTGATGGGATGTCTTTCCAAATAGAGTTTGGGTCCATTCGCCAAGTGGACCGTCAGTCGAGTGGCCGGCAGAGGAGCCAGGCCAGTCGGGCTGTGTATCCAATGCGCATGCAAAGTCCGGGCTGAGTGCCTGGTGGGTCCAAAGCCAGACAACTGTTGTATTGTGTTCATTCCTCAAATGGACCGCTGTGTTTTAACCTCTAATCTGCATTACAGTTACGTAGCCTGTGGGGACCATGCAGTGCTTTGTTTATGTTCAGTGAGTTAATAAATAAAGCCACACTGAAAAATCCCAATTCTGGTTCTGGACATTAGTTATTGCTTCCTGTAGTTGGATTTACTTGGGTGCCCCTGTGCAGAGTAGCCAAACCTAGGTCTCTTGTGCCAGGTAACCTCATCCTTCCCCAAACCCGTAGATAGCATATGTATATCCACCTTACAAAAATGGAGCATATGTCTTACAATTATAAAGAAAGCAGATTGGGGGGGGGGAGGAATTGTGATAGAGAATTATGTAACATATAGATTAAAATGTCTCCAACTTTTAAATAAGCAAGAGAATTATTTGAAATTGATAGAAGATCCAACACAAAAAATAAGTTCCCTGGTAGATGAAATTTTAAAAAGGGCCCTTGAAAATGATTTGATAAATGAATGGGAATATAAGGCTTTAAAAAAAGACTATCCAATCATTACGATTTTTTACACCCTCCCAAAAATACATAAAGACCCCCTGCATCCACCGGGTAGACCAATAGTGGCAGGGATAGGTTCAGTTTTGGAGCCTTTGTCAGTCTTTGTGGACTTCCATATAAAAGATTTTGTAGAGCAAACAAGTTCATATTTAAAAGATTCTACACACTTGATCCATTTACTTGATGAATTTAACAGCAGTTATGACATATCTGGGAAATCTCTTTTTTTTGGTGAGTTTTGATATAAAAGATCTTTACACCTCTATACCACACTTAAAAGGTTGTGAAGTCTTAAAAGAAATACTAGAAAATTCTAGAAAAGAAGGGAAGCCACCAGATGATTTTATATTACAATTAGCACACTTAGTTTTAACACAAAACTATTTCAGATTTGAAAAAACAACATATTATGTTCAAGTAAAAGGTACTGCTGGTTTGAAAAAAAGTATGTTTATGAAAATAATCCATTTTTCAGTAATATACTTGTATGGAAACGTTTTATTGATGATATATTTGTAATATGGGAGGGAACAGAAAGAGAACTTTTAGATTTTCATCAGAGACTTAATAAAGAAACAGATTATTTATAATTTACAATTGATTGTAAGAGTGACATTTCTTTTTTGGATTTGGTAATTTTTCTGAAAAATGACAAACTGTATACTAGAATTATTTTAAGAAAACCTACTGATAGAAGTGCTATACGTCATGCAGAGTTTTCACCCTAAAAAATTAGTTAATTCAATATCATATAGTCAGTTTTTAAGGGTCAAAAGAAATTGTTCAGAAACAGATGATATGGTTGCGTTCACTACTAAGATGACAGGTTTATAGAGAGAGGATACAGTGGTGAAACTTTACAAGAGGCACGTAATAAGACTGAATTAAACGACAGAAAGGATCTGTTGGCAAAGAAAGTAGTAGTATCAGATAATTTATTAGACAACAAGATAGTTTGTTCTCTTAGATTTAGTGATATTTTCTACGAAATCAAGAAATCAGTAAACAGAAGCTGGAAAATTTTGGAGTCTACACCGATGGGAACTAAAGCTTTTCATAGAGGGGTACACATTGTAGCCAAAAAAGTATAATCCATTTCTAATCGTTTAGTACATACAGAACATAAAATACCAGAAATTAAGAAAAATTTACTTTTTACAAGTGAAGAACTAAGAGGTAATTTTAGTTGCAGTAGATGTGTCCATTGCCATAGTACTTATAGAATAAAAACAATTAGAAATAGTAGTAGGGGTGAGGACTTCAAGATAAAAGAATTTATTAATTGCCAGACAGAAGGAGTAATTTATGGAATTAAATGTCCATATAATTTAATGTATGTAGGAAAAACGAAAAGACCTCTAAAACAAAGAGTTGGGGAACATAAGGGATATATCAGAAATAAAGGCTTAACATCCTCAATAGCATGACACTTTTTGGAAAGAGGACACTCTATAGCTACACTAAGATTTTTTGGCATAGAAAAAGTACATAGGGATAACAGAGGTGGTAATTATACCACTAAACTATTATTAAGAGAAGCAAGATTCATAAACTATTTTCAAACCAATAACCTCAAGTTTGGTTTGAATGAGATGATGGAATGGCAGCCGATTTTGTAAGAAACAGTAAAAAGAAATAATTTAAATACAATAAAACTTGTTTGTTAACAATAGAATAATATATTATAATGATGGGTTAAAGTATCTACAAGGACATTTTTTTTATGTGAGGTCATTTATAGTTAGAGACTTCATTAAGTATCCAATATGAAAGTAATATGTAGTCTATTTAAAACTAATATTTATAAGCGTATTATAGTTCTCTGTCACTATGGTGTTATTTGTAATTACAGAAAATGATAATATGACAGTTTTTTATTTTGTAACGCATTCTAAAATTAATATTCATTAGAACTGTAGCAGTTTTCGGTCATTAGGCAAGTGATGTTATCCGTAACTGTAGAGATAAACACATGTCAGTTTATCATTTTGTTACATGTAGTTTGTTCCAAAACTAAACATCTAAGGTACCCGCAGCAAAACTTTGTCACTTCAGCAGTATTGTTACCCGTAATCCCAGAAAATGAAAATATGACAGTTTTTTATTTTGCTTTAAAAGAAATACTTTTCAGTAATCTTTGTTAAAGAATTGAACCCTCGACACCGAGAAATATGGTACTTTGTGCTGTCAGAGGCGGGTCCAGCACACAGGTGAGCACGTCTGTGCTTACGCTAATGTTTTTCATTGGTAGCTGGATTCGGGGGAGGAGTTTTCCCTCCTTTTAAAATACAGGTAGAATAGGCCGTGCGTTACTCCCGCTGAAACAGACGCCAGACGCTGTTAGGATATTGTAAGTCAGAATATAAGCTTTTTACCTTTAACTTTGCTTTATGAAATATATTGCGCTCTACAATAAAGGGCACAGATGTATTGGTTGTTTTTTTAGCAAACAAAGATGGAAGGAATTGAAACGCTTTATGACTACAATCAGCATACAAAGCTGGGTAACATAGAACTGTTTACATAGCAGGTTGGCTTTTCTCCCTTTTGTCCTTCGTGGATCAGATACTATTTTTTCTTAATGTTATTACCTATTCAGTATACAGACGCAGACATATAATAAGAATAACTAGGTGATTTATGGAGAACATGATTGTTGGGAACATAACGTTTTTGGTTAGAATGTACTTTGGAACTTAGCATTACAGGGAGAACATAGTGTGTTAGATTCACAATTTTGTTTGTGTCTTTAGAACATTTGATCTTTTACAAGTATAATAGTGTGAATAATATAATAACATAGGGAGAATTTAGATGTGTGAAAATTTCAAAAAATCAAAGCATGTATTATTAAATTCAACCGGAGATTTTTTGTGGTTATTTTTTGTGTTTGTTTTATTGGTTTAACATATTAATTTTATATGATTACAATTTAAGGGTGTTTTATGTAGAAGTTTATTATAATTTGATTTTTTTCTGGTTTCTTATCGGTGGCTGTAAGCGGGAGTCGAACCTGATACCTAGTTTAAAGTAAGAAGATAGAAATTATGAATTGATAATTGAAATGTAAGGACAGTTTTCTTTGAGACTTTGATAAATTTGTCTATAATGTTCTTTAGCTATCTAACATCAAATGAAAATTAATATAAGTATAGTTTTATATATTTTCTTATAATTTGTGCGATTTAAAAAAATATTTTTTTTAGAGTAAACCAGTTTCCTGATGAAGGGTTTACCCGAAACGTCGTTCATTGTTGTGTAACTGAATGTTACATGACTAAAATCTGATTTTGAAATTTAAGAACTACTTCGATTTATTTTTAAGTTGGGTGAGTGGGCCTTATTACCCAGTATCATTTTTAAGTTTACCCTGATAAGTAGTAATTTCTTCAGGTATGCCCACTCTGCTGAAAATTTTTGCAAGCTCTGCTGCCACTTTTGTAGCTGTGACAGTACGCATTGGAACTGCATCTGGGTATCGAGTATCATAGTCGCATACTACCAGGATAAATCTATTACCCTTTTTACTTTAGTCTAAAGGACAGACCACATCCATTGCAATTTTCTCAAAAGGCACATCTATCAAGGGTTAGGGGCATCTTGTCTATTCTAGTGACTGGGGCTACTTTCTGACACTCAGCACAGGAATTACAATAGGTAGCAACATTTTCATGAATTCCAGGCCAGTAAAATCTGTACAGCTGGCAAGGGTGTGATCCCTCCCTGAGTGACCAGCCATAGGACTATCCATGTGCCATCTGTGCAAATCTGTTCTATACTTCTGTGGTATAACCAATTGTTCTGTCTGTTCCTGTGTGTGAGGTTTAACCCAAACTCTGTACAGTAACCCATTACATTTTTTAAACATTGGTCCACCCTGTTTTGGTTTCACCCCCAGCTGCTTAAAATCCCCTGGAGAGAAACATCGTTGGCTTGTTCTGAAAGAAAATCACAATCAGTTATCAATTTAGTTTTAGCGTTTTCATACGTTAACCCCTTATGTCCATCAGTCATTTGTTGCCACAGTTTTTTCAGGCATCGTCTTTCTTTCCTGGATTTCAAGATCTTGGAGCTGTGCTCAAACAGGTCTGAATCAAAATCACTGAAAGGAAAAGTGTCCCCATCGTCTGAAATTTTCTTTGCCTTAGCTCGTCACCACAGCTGCTGAAACATCAGGATTTACTCCCTCCTTGTTTAACTCAGTAAATCCTGGAAGGTAATTTCCAATAATCACAGGTACAGGTAACTTAGGTACTACCCCCTCTTTAATTTGGTGCGACACCCCCTTAATGGTCAGAGTTACATGGGTGGTGGGATAGTATCGAGTGTACCCGTGGATGCAGATGACACCAGTACCTGGTACTTTTGTAGAGATTTTCCAGCACCTCATCATGCACTAGGTTTTGTCTCCTTCACGAATCAGAGAGTCCCTTCACAGTCTTATCCCCCACCTTCACATCTGTTAAGTACTTGCCCCAATTTGCCAAGGACAAATCTGCTCCAGTGTCACCCTTACGGCAATTTCTTACAATATGACCCGGCTTATTACAGTTATAGCAAATAACGTCTTTGGGCACAGATTTGTTACCCCCACCAGAGTTCTTATCAGACTTGGAGTTTAAATGGGAAAAAGAGTATGTACCAGTGCTTGGCTGTTACCTTGCTGCTGTGGCATCCGTCTGGCCATTTGGTAGTCTTCAGCCAAAGAAACTGCCTTTTCCCCACTTTCTGGTTGGTGTTCTTTCACCCAAAGCTGCACATCTGTTGGCATGATAGTAATTTCTTCGATACTACCCCCGACCTACCACCACCAGTCCCTCAACATCCCTGGTTCTACCTCCGCAAAGTATCTGCCCGGGAAGCCAAACCTCTCCTGCTAAAAGCTTTAAAAAGCAACAGTCCTAGCAGTGACTCCCTGGACTCCAAATTACTCCGGCTGGTCCTGGATGACGTCCTTACCCCGCTCACCAGTCTACTTAACCGGTCCCTCTGCCTGAGGCAATTCCCCTCTACATGGAAGACTGCCATAGTCACGCCTGTTCACAAAGGGGGTGACCGGTCCATCCCCAGCAACTACCATCCAATCTCCATCCTCCCCCCACCTGCCCAGAGCACTGGGAAAAAGTGGTGGCTAATCAACTCGATGAATACCTGGCTAAGCACGACATCTTGTGCCCAGAGCAGCATGGATTCCGTGCTGGTCACAGCAGTGGCACAGCATTAATGGAGTTTTCCAATTTCCTGCAAACCTCCCTGGACTCCGGCTCCCTCGCTGGAGTAGTGTATGTTGACCTAAGGCCTTGACACTGTCTCCCACCCTCTGCTACTAGATGCCCTCCATCATATTGGTTTCTCAACTGGCCCCCTCGCCTGGTGCTCAAGCTACCTTACAGCTTGCTCCCAGTGTGTCAAAATCAACGGGACTCTCTCATAAACCCATCCCATCCACTCTGGGGCACCCCAGGGCTCTATCCTGGGCCCTCTACTGTTATCTGAACACCCTGCCCAATGCCTGCTCCGGCAACATCCTTCATTACCCATTACCACATCGACCTTGAGTCACGCCAGGATGCTGGTTTTGGGACCTCGGTTCTCCAGTCTTTATTCCCTAAGTAGGGGGTGTGCGCCTTGCCTCCCTCCTCCTGGAGAACTGCTAGGAGTCTGCCAGACAGTGTGGATGAACAACATATCCATGTCCTAGAAATACAGGTTACTCGCCTGTAACAGGAGTTCTAGGAATGGTATATGTTGTTCATCCACACGACCCACTCGGCCTCCCCGGCTTCGACGCACAGCCTGGCTTCCAGTGGGCTAGATCTGGCGTCATGGGGCGGAGCCAAGAGTTTTACCACCTGGGTGGGTGGGAGGAGCCAGCTTGAAGACCTTCCGGCAAGATTTAAAGCTGCAAGGAACCTGCCAGACAGTGTGGATGAACAACATATACCATTCCTAGAACTCCTGTTACAGGTGAGTAACCTGTATATCTTACTTCGAGACACAGCTCTTGCAGCAGGTTACACCATTAGGACTGAAGCCGGCAGGCATCAGGACCCCACGGAAAAATTCTAGCTAGCTATCTTCAGCGGGGACCACCCCCGACGTCAGGCGTAGTACATAAGGGAGCGGTCCCGCCAGATTCCCCAGTTCTTTCCCGCCGGCGACTTGCATGTCTCGACCCTTCGGTTCAGTTTCTAGTGCGCGACGCGTGGTAAAGTGTTTTCCTACAGGAAATTCGTTCTCTGCGTTCAGTTTTTTCTCTGATGTCCTCTCCGACCTCGGTCACTCCTCGAGAAGTGCGCCTGGAAGCAGATCCCATTCAAGGATCCGCGCTCGGCCACCTGTCCGGTGCCTGGGCCCCGAACCCGCGACACCGGTCCTGCACCTTTGCCAGGGTTTCAACAGCAGAACCGGATCCGTCGCCAGAAGGCCCTACAGGCATTCCTGCTAGAAAGGAACAACTCAAGACCATGGCTTCAAAGGGGATTCTTCACAGAAGGCCCGCAAGCATGCTGAGAAGCATAGGGAGAAGGCCCCTTCCAGGTCCCCGTCTAGGGCCTCCGACTCGCGCAGCTCCGGCTCCAGGTCTGACCGCTCTCCTTCCCAGGCCAGCTCTCAGCCTCCCCGCTGCAGTGAGAGAAGTCTTCGAGCTCCCCTTCTCAGGCCAAGACTCCCAGGCCTTCCTCATCCTCCAAGGCCCTGGCTAAGTTGGGATCGCCACCATCACCACAAGTCGGGTTCCCGCCATTCTGAACCCGACGTCAGGTCTGCTTCGTTGCCTCCTCCTCTCCACCGGAAAACCAAGGAGCTCACCTCACTTAAGAGGCCACGGGACCCGCCGCCGTTCGTCCGGCGTCTGCCTCTCTCCACAGGTCCCCAGAGCCGTGCGTCCGTCAGAAGACCATCGCCCGGCCAGAGCCAGCTCATCACCAGGCGCGGTGGGGACGGCGCCCGCCTCCAATTGAGAAGAGGACACCGACGCCTCCGACCGACTTCGGTCAGGAGACCATCACTGAGGAGGAGTTAACTCAGCCCGAGGACCAGACGGGCAACCCCGGTCCTGTTGAGACTCCCAGGGAACTCTCGCCACAACCCGAGCCCCCTGTGGAGCCGACGCCAGGACCCGATGACCGTCCACCGGCGCCCGGGCCGTCGTCGGGCCTTTCTTTTTCAGAGGTGAAGTAGCTTTTCACTTACTGGTGGGATACCATCAAAAAGGACATGGTCCCCACTCCACCTCCGCTTCCTCCTCCTCCTCCTACACCGGTTGCTCCTCCGGTTCCTGCGCCCCCTTCTCCATCTGGGTCTGCAAGCCGGTTACCTCCTCCCCGGGAGCCCAGGACCCCTCCAAGGGGGAGACCAGACAAAAGGAGACCTCCGTCCAGATCCTCTTCTAGGTCACCCAGTCCCAAGAGACCCAGAAGACGACGCCGTTCGCCTTCGACGGAGGACACGGGATCAGAGTTTTCAACATCCAGATCCCTGTCTCCCCTCTCCATCCCTTCTCCGGACGACCCTTCGTTCTCGGATATCATGAGATGCATCCAAGAGAACATGGGATGGGATGCGGAACAGTTAGACCCCGAAAGGCTACGCCTTGTGAAGTATTTTCGGCAGAAGGACCCCAAGCCTGTGCACCCTTGGTAGACACTTTTGTGGACGTCACCAAGGCAGCGTGGAAGCGTCCACATTCACTCCCGGCGATGCCGAAGAAAGCTGACCGCTTGTACAAGGCTCCAAGAGAAGACCAGTACTTGACTCAGCATCCTCAGGCCTACTTTCTGGTCATAACAGCCTCTCATGACCGGTCCCAGAGACCGCAACATTTGAGCACCCTGCCACCGGACCCAGAGTCCAAGCAGCTGGACGCCATGGGTAGGCGCACGTATGCTTCCGCTACCTGTGCCATCAGATCCCCGAATTATTTGACCCACATGGTGCAGTTCCAAAATGCCCTGTGGGAGCAGGGTCTGGATGCGGCTGAGAAATTGCCGGAAGGTGAGCAGAAGGAGATGTTGCAGCTCCTCCGTACGGGTTCGGACGTGGGAACCCAAATGCTACAAGCCGCGTACGACCCTGCGGACTCCTCTGCCTGAGCAGCAGCTTCAGGCGTATGCCTCGGAGGCACTCTTGGCTCCGTGTCTCCGGTTTTACCCCGGACATCCAGAAAAACATCATGGACGCCCCATTCGAGGGAGAAGTTTTGTTTGGTAAACCCTCAGAGAAGATAATTACCAAACTCCAAGAGGCCGGGAAGGCAGTGAGGTCGGTTCAAGCCATGTACCGACCCAAGCTTAGTTCCTTTCATAGGAACCAAAGCCGATTTCGTGGACAGATGCAGAGACAACAGTCCCGCCCCGTTCCACAATAAAGGGGCTCCGGTTTTCGCAGAGCCCAGGGGAAGCAACCCGCAGGTCGAAGCCAGCGCACTCCTAAGCCGCTCCAGCCAGCGGGACCCTCAGCCGCCACAGCCTGACTCCTTCCCGGCCCCCTTCCCTCAGGATCAGTGGGACATCATGGTCGGGGGTTGCATTGCGAATTTCCTGCCAGGATGGCAGACTATAACCACCGACAGGTGGGTTCTACAGTTGGTCGGAAGAGGCCACTTTATAGAATTCGCAGAAAAGCCACCCTCGAGGCCTCCTTTGCTCTCCCAGTACCTGGGTCAGCACAAGTCATTGATCAGACAAGAAGTACTCGCGCTCCTCCAAAAGGGGGCGATAGAGTACGTCCCAGAGAACCAGAGAGGACACGGATACTATTGCCACTTCTTCCTGGTTCCAAAGAAGACAGGGGACCTCTGTCCAATTCTGGACCTCAGCGACCTCAATTTGTCGGTCGCCTACAAAAGATTCCGCATGGTAACTCTTCCGGGTCTTATTCCCATGCTGAAGCAGGATGCCTTTTTAGCGTCTCTAGATATGCAGGACGCTTACCTGCACATCCCTATAGCTCAAGCGCACAAGAGGTTCCTGCGCTTCGAGTTTCTCGGCCATCATCTTCAGTTCCGAGCCCTTCCATTCGGGCTGTCATCGGCACCCAGGGTCTTTACCAAATGCATGGCAGTCGTGGCAGCGTCTCTAAGGAGACAGGGCCATTATGTGTTCCGTACCTGGACGATTGGCTTCTCATGGCCGCCTCCAGCGAGGCGTTGTTACGGGCGATCCAGAGCACCCAGGACCTGTTTTGATCTCTGGGTATCCTAATCAACCACGAGAAGTCTCTCCTGGTACCGTCGCAGAAGCTGCAGTTCATAGGCGCAGTACTGGACACCGTTCAGGGAAGAGCATTTCTTCCAGACAGAGCGGAGCGCATCAGATCCCTCATCAGGGAGCTTTCGTCGAACAAGACCGTCCCAGCCAGGTCGGTCCTTCGCTTGCTCGGACACATGGCTGCGGCCATTCCTACTGTCCCTTTCACAAGGCTCCACATGCGGGTAACTCAGTGGATGCTCAAGGTGCAATGGGACCAAAGGCAAGACCACATGCAGCATCCGGTCAGAATCACGAACACCGCAATTCGAGACTGGCAGTGGTGGCTAGACCCAGGGACACTCTCTATGGGCGTCCCGTTTATAGCGCCATCCCCGGAGGTAATCCTCACCACAGACGCCTCAGGTCTAGGGTGGGGAGCACACCTGGACAGGGTGAAGTCCCAGGGAACATGGACCCTCGAGGCCCACCTCCATATCAACGTCCTAGAGATGAGGGTGGTCCTTTATGCCCTGCAGGCATTTCAGTCAGAGATCCCGCTGAGTACTCTCCTGCTTCAGACAGACAACACGGCGGTGATGTATTACCTCAACAAACAAGGAGGCGCACATCCCCCTTTGCAGGAGGCCATGAGGTGTGGGATTGGGTAATCTGACACGGCGCGAACCTGATCACAGTACATGTTCCCGGGGTGGACAACACAATTGCAGACGGCCTGAGTCGCTCCCAGGCCAGAGTCCACGAGTGGGAACTTCTTCAGGAGGTAGCAGAGGATCTATTTCTTCGATGGGGAATTCCAGAATTGGACTTGTTCGCTTCCCCATCCAACGCAAAACTGCTCAATTTTTGCTCGCTAGATCCAGGGCCTGGTGTTTTCTGGCGAGACGCATTGTCACTCTCCTGGGCGGACAGATTCCTCTACGCTTTCCCTCCCTTCCCATTGATCCAGAGAGTTCTTCTCAAACTGCGCAGGGAGCATGCAGCAATGATCCTGGTGGCCCCTTTCTGGCCCAGACAGATCTGGTTCCCTTTGCTAATTCAGCTATCCTGGGAACCTCTGCTTCCGTTGCCATTCAGCTCCTATCTCTTGTCTCAGGAGGAAGGTTCACTGGTCCACCCGGACTTCGCTCACTGAACCTGCATGCATGGCTCCTAGAGACATAGCCATCTTGCGTCCGCGGGTCTCTAAAGGTGCGGAAGTTCTTTCTGCAGCCAGAAAGCCGACAACGCATCGACGTCACGCCATGAAATGGTGCCGTTTTTGTCTATGGTCGCAAGCACGCGGCCTTTCCCCTTTAGGTTGCCCGGTGAAAGCGGTGTTAGAGTACCCGCTCTCCCTTTTCCGTTCGGGTCTCGCCTACTCCTCTATTAAAGTGCACCTCTGTGCCATTTCAGCTTATCACCTCCCGGTGGGACAGCGCACAGTGGCACAATTAGATGCCTGTCGAGAATTCCTTGAGAGGTGTGTACATCTTAGGCCACCCATTAAGGACCCAGTGCCTCCATGGGACTTGCTCTTTGTCCTGGAGCAACTCACGCTCCCCTTTGATCCTGCCATGCAGTTACGAGCTATGTTTTCTGTCGTGGAAAACGTTGTTTTTGGTTGCTGTTACATCAGCGAGAAGAGTTTCTGAGCTTCATGCTCTCATGTGCAAAGAGCCTTATTTAATTTTCCACCGGGACAGAGTATCCCTGAGGACGAATCCTAAATTCTTGCCTAAGGTGGTTTCCACACTCAGTCTTAATCAGGATATTGACCTGCCGGTCTACTTCCCTAATTATTCTAATAGAGGAGAGGTGCTGCTTCACACCCTGGATGTTCACCGCAGCTTAAGGTATTACCTGAGCAGAACTAAGCAGCTTCGTACTTCGGAGCAACTTTTCATTTCCTTTACTGAAAGGATGACGGGCCAACCAGTATCCAAACAGTCCCTGTCTCGCTGGCTTGTCCAGTGCATCTCATACTGTTATGATATCAAACGAAAGCCCCTCCCAGGATCAGTCCGAGGCCATTCCACTAGGGGTGTGGCCACCTCCTTTGCAGCACTTCCAAACGTCTCCACCTCTGCCATTTGTGCTGCAGCCACTTGGAGCTCTGTACATACCTTTATCAGGCATTATAGCCTGGACATCGCTTCACAGCGAAGAGCAGGCTTCAGCCTGGCGGTGCTACAGGGTCTCCTGTCCTAGATTCAGGACCTGGAACGTTCTTTCTAATTTCCTCCTCCCAGAGTGTTTGCAAGCGCTACTGCTTGGGAATCAGTCCTAATGGTGTAACCTGCTGCAAGAGCTGTGTCTCGAAGTAAGATAGCACAGTTATGTAAGAACTTACCGTAACAGTAGATCTTCGAGAACAGCTCTTGCAGCAGGTACCTTCCCGCCCACCTTCCCCCTTGGAAGAGGCATGGCTTAAGCCTTTGTTAACAGGGTTTTTTCCCGTTTGTCTTCTGACGGTGGATCCTCGGTCTCCCATTTCGATGTCAGCCTGCGGCTGGAAGTCTCCGGCGGGAGAGCTGAGGAATCTGGCGGGACCGCCCCCTTGTGTACTACGCCTGACGTCGGAGGCGGGACCGACGTCGGGGGTGGTCCCCGCTGAAGATAGCTAGCTAGAATTTTTCCGTGGGGTCCTGATGCCTGCCGGCTTCAGTCCTAGTGGTGTAACCTGCTGCAAGAGCTGTTCTCGAAGATGTACTGTTACGGTAAGTTCTTACATAACTGTACTTTTCCTTTCGGATGATTCTTCCATATAGAAAAGCTATTACCTGGATGAGGATGGGGTTAGTAAATTCAGAGTACACATATTTTAATGCATTTAGTGCAGCTGATGATGCAACTGGGTCAGAAAAGTTATGTCAGTGTAATAAAGGACATGAAGACACTTTAAAGCATATTTAATTGTTGTACCCTTTGTATAACCAGGCCAGAGATCAATTTCTAAAGAATTATCTGTTAATTTATGCAGATTTAGGTTATGATGTGATATTTATTCTGCTACACCCGCAAGCAGTTGAAAATGCTATTCTGTCTGCGAAATTTTTAAATTTCGATATTAATAGGAAAAAGAATAACTATAGGCAGCTAATTTCAGAGCGATAACACGTGACTATAGAGTGAAGGGATTGATGTATTAGGAATACTAAAAAGTTTTTAAAACTTTTTAGATTAAATGTTATTTATGTTTGTACATTTTTATGGTTGGTATGTCTAACTTTGTTATATGTATGTGTTGAAAATAATCAAGTTACTTGTTACCTTGATTGATCAAATAAAGCATTGAATTGAAAAAACAAATTGAATACTATCCTGAAAAATTCTACTCTGATCTTCCCATTACCGGAGCTGAGGAAGCCACACCATTAACAGATCTACCGGCGGTATGTTTAACGAGTACAGATAATTCACAACAATGGAAAACTTACTTACAAGGCACATCAACCATAGAGGTTGGTGAACTCAAGTCCCTTTTTGGTACATTAGAAAAACAACTGTTTGCAGAATTGAATTTGACATATAACATCTCGTGCCTAGAGAACTGTGTTGATCAAAATTTGGTACCTGGGGGCTTAAGAATAACTGCATTGCCATCTGGTGGATTGGTGAACTTGGTGCATAAAACAGAATGGTAAGCAACAGCTACAGATACCCGCCGTTGGCGACCCTGACAGTCTGGGTCGCAGTCCCGCTCTTGAAGTCCTGAGTCTAGTAGCCCGCGTCGACATTGACGCTAGTGCTCTCAACACTCGGGCAAGCGGCACCACTGCTATTCCTCATCCTCCTCGTACATGGAGAGGCTCTAATGCAAGCTGCATCGGTGCTACGAGGACTTGATTTGGCAATTGCTCATTTTTACCACGGTGAAACCTGCTCTGGCTTCAACCCCAGCCATTACCTGGCTTTCGACACAGAGTTTGCAGCCTTCTCCACCTTGGCAGGAGCTGACCCCATCAGATTCCGGCCCTGCCTCCTCCCGGCCTCTATGCCGATTCTGGTGGAGCCGCCACTGAAACGGCCGAGTCTGGCGCACCGACTAAGGTGGCCCACCCGGCTTCGGGTCTTCCGCATCAGCTGTCGGTCATTATTACCCCTGCCCATCCCCAGAGGGTCAGCAGGGACTCTTGGCAGTCTACCTCTCTTCCATGAATCCTCGGGTTTAGAGAATTCCTCCTTGCATTCCTGTCCAGTGGACTTGGAGTCGGCTGAGGATTGTCGATGGAGCAGGGCCCTACTTTCTTTATGGGATTTCTCTGTCTCGTCTTGGACTCTGCCGGTCTCCCGTTGGAGCCCGTTCAGATGTGGGCTCAGTACCCTCTTATTGAGATCCTTAACCGGGATGACCCCCTTGGGGAAGACTTCCCGGTAGCAGATGCCGTTCTTGGTCCTGTTTGGAGCTGTTGCAGCACAGAGCCTCTTGCCCAGTGTCATTGTCCTGGATGGCCCGCAAGTATGCGGTCCCTGTTAGTAGCTTGGCAGAAGACACCCGCAGGAAGGAGTGCTGTGTGACTGGACTTCTCTACTGGGACTATATTGCCCACCCAAAGCTAGTTCTACTTATATAGGCACAGGATTTGACTGACAACAGGAACTTCCTGTTTGGGAGCAGGAAGTGAGTGATCACAGAACCACCAAAGACCCACCATCCTAGAAGGGCAAGAGAGTAGCTCTCTGGTCCCCTCTAGCTGCTGGAGGCCTGCCTCTGAGCAAGTAAGGGGTCTGCTGAGAAATATAGGATATTCTTGTCACAGAACAGGACAATCAGGAGCTTAAAGGGCACAGAGGCAGAAAGTAAGTAGAGAGAGAAGAGAAAGAAAAGAAAAAAAAAATAGAGGAAAGAGTAAGGATTCCAAACAGTTAAGGGGCCAGAAATAAGACATGATGGGAGTGGTGCAGTGGCTGTGGAGCAGCAGTCTTCTGGGAGATGTTCTGGAGGATGTGGTGGTGTCCCATCTGCAGGCACCTCTCTGGGCTGAGGGAGGAGGTTGCTCATCTTCAGACTGAGTTGGCCAGGATTTGTGGGACCTTCTCCTCCATCCAGGGACCACCAGTGCCACTGCCGATACCTCAGAGGTTGCCAAGAAAGAGGAGCGGTTGGACCACATTGGGCTCAGTGAGGGTGATGGAACAGAGGTGCATCCCTCCAGTTGTACCTCTCCACAATTCCTATGCCATTCTGGCAAAGTGTGGTTCCTCTATGGAGGCACCTGCAGTGGAGACCAAGGAGGATGCTGGGAACCTTCACAAAGGAGACCCACAGGAGGGTGGCATGGGACCCCACAGGGGAAGGAAACAACTCCTGGTGGGGGACTCCATTGTTAAGAAGGTAGAACTGGGGGAGGAAGGGGAGAGGGAGGTAAGGTGCCTGCCTGGTGCCATGGCTTGGAGGGACAGGGAGCAAATCCTCAGGATTGCCAGAGTAGCTGCACAGGGGAGGGAGTTGGATGTCATTGTCCACCGAGGGACAAACGACCTGGCTAAGAAAGGGATTAGAGCAGTGCAGGAAGAGTTTGTGGAATTGGGGAAGGGCCTTAGACAAGTAGCATGCACAGTAACCTTCTTGGAGGTGCTGCCCATCTGTGGCGTAGGAGAGGGTAGGGTGTTCTGCACCATGGGATTCAATCAGTGGTTGAAAAACTGGTGCAGAGCCCAGGGATTTAGCTTCATTGGGGACTGGGGGTCCACCTGGAGTGATGCAAGCCTATACTGGCATGATGGGCTGCATCTGTCCAGGAGGGGAACCAGGATCCTAGGTGATAGATTTAAATGCTTCATTGGCAGCTATTTAAACTAGCCAAGGGGGAGGCACTGAAAGGAGCAGGAAATCCTCGGCCCTCAAAAAAAAATCACGGTAGTAGTACAGTAAACACCAACATAGAGGTGGTGATAGGGAGAAGGGCAGGGGTAAATGGGGAAAGTGACAAAGGCAAGAAGGACAGGGATGGGGCAAAAAGGAGTAAGGCCTTCAGGAAAGGGAGGGTAATGAGTACCAATGCCTGTAGTCTGGGCAACAAGCTCCCTGAGTTGGTGGCCTTGATGGAAGAGGGATGCCTGGATATCGTAGCAGTCACAGAAACATGGTACACAGAGAACCATGACTGGGATGTTAACATACCAGGGTACATAACCCACAGGAGAGACAGGCAGGAGAGAAGAGGGGGAGGAGTAGCTCTCTATGTAAAGGAAGGGATAAAAGCAACTAAACAAAAGAGTAAACAGGGAGGAGAGGAGGCACTGTGGGTCACCTTGGAGACTGGAAAGGGCAGCACAATCCGCACAGAGGTTGTGTACAGACCCCCATGTCAGGGGGAGGGAATGGACAAGGATATGATAGAAGGAATTCTTAGGATGGCAGAGAAAGAGGAGATACTGTTGATGGGAGACCTGAATATGCCAGATGTTAACTGGAGCACATTTGCTGCAGCCACATTCAAGAGCAGGGCCGTTCTCGATGCCCTACAGGTGGCAGGCCTCAGACAGCTAGTTTCAGGACCCACTGGTGAGGGAGCGATCTTAGACCTCATACTCTCAAATGGGAGCAGTGAGAGGATCTCAGATCTAGAAGTGGGTTGCCATCTGGGAACAAGTGACCATCAAACAGTGTGGTTCACGTTAAACTCAGCTACAGAGTCAAGCCATACAAAAGTGAGGGTACTGGACTACAGGAGGGCTGACTTTGGCAAGATGGGAGAGTGCCTCAGAAAAGCACTAGCAAACAGGCTAGAAGGAGGAGTGGAGCAACAATGGGGAATCATCACAACTGCCATCACAGAGGCAACAAGCCTTTGTGTGAAGCAAATAAACAAATCAAAACGAAAGAAAAAGCCACTATGGTTCTCAAAAGAGGTGGCTGGGAAAGTCAGGGAGAAAAATATAGCATTCAGGAAGTATAAGGAAACAGAAGGAGCAGGACAGAGACAGATACCAGTTAAGGCACAAGGAAGCAGGGAGGGAAGTCAGAATAGCAAAGGCCCAAACTGAGGAAAAGATGGCCAACTCGGTTAAGAAGGGGGATAAAACCTTTTATAGGTATATCAGAGAGCGTAGAAAGACAAAGGGAGGGATAGTGAGGCTGAATAGAATGAATGTTGGGTGGGCAGAGGGGGACAGTGAAAAAGCAGGGATACTGAACGAATATTTCTGCTCAATATTCACAAAAGAGGAGGGGGGAAGTGCCTAATCCAGTAAACAGAAGCACTCTTGATAGGGGGGTCGATCCCAGCCCTTTCACAGAAGAAAGGGTTCTGCAAGGACTCCTAAAACTGAAGGTGGACAAAGCAATGGGGCCTGATGGAATTCACCCCAGAATTCTAAAAGAATTAAGGGGGGGAACTAGTGAAACCACTGACTACTCTTTTTAATAAATCATGGGAGGATGGTGTGGTACCCGAGAACTGGAGGAAGGCGGATACGATTCCCCTTCACAAAAGTGGGACCAAGACAGAGGCCAGAAACTACAGACCTTTCAGTTTGACCTTTGTGGTAGGGAAAGTGATGGAGTCGCTTCTGAAGGAAAGAATTGTTGAGTACCTTGAGGTCATGGGGCACAGGACCCAAGGCAGCATGGGTTCACAGCGGAAGGTCATGTCAGGACAAATCTAATAGATTTCTTTGACTGGGTGACCAGAGTAGTAGACCAGGGAGGGGCTGTGGACATGGCCTACCTAGACTTCAGCAAGGCATTTGACACAGTCCCACACAAAAGATTAATAGTCAAATTAACCAGCCTGGGAGTGGGTCCCAGGCTGGTAGCCTGGGTAAAACATTGGCTGGACAACAGGACACAGAAGGTAATTGTAAATGGAGTCCACTCTGAAGATAGAGGGGTTACTAGTGGGGTACTGCAGGGTTCAGTACAGGATCCAGTCCTTTTTAATGTCTTTATAAGTGACATTGCAGAGGGACTGGAAGGAAAAGTATGCTTCTTTGCAGATGACACAAAGATCTGCAACAGGGTTGATACACAAGGAGGCGTGGAAAGGATGAGAAGGGACTTGGCAAGGTTGGAGGAATGGTCAGAAGTATGGCAGCTAGGATTCAACGCAAAAAAGTGCAAAATAATGCACCTGGGAAGCAAGAACCCAAGGGAAGATTACACAGTGGTGGGGGTAGTAACAACAACAAAAAGGAAAGGGACCTGGGGGTAATCATATCAGATGACCTTAAGGTTAGCAAGCAATGTGAGAAGGCAGTAGGGAGGGCTGGGGATACTGGGATGCATAGGGAGAGGCATCACCAGCAGAAAACAGGATGTTGTTATCCCTCTGTACAGACAGTTGGTGAGACCCCATTTGAGTACTGCATCCAGTTCTGGAGACCCCATCTCCGCAAGGACATAGACAGGATAGAGACAGTCCAGAGGAGGGCAACTAAAATGGTACAGGGTCTGCAAGAGAAGCCGTAGGAGAGACTAAAGGAGCTTAATTTGTGTCCCTTGAGGAAAGAAGGGAGAGGGGGACATGATAGAAACTTTTAAGTACCTCAGTGGAATCAACAAAGTCCAAGAGGGTAGCATCTTTCAGAAAAGAGACGGCAACAATCAAAGGGACACAATTTAAAGATAGAGGCGGGGGCAGCCCAGGGCAATGTGAGGAAGTATTTTTTAACAGAGAAGGTAGTGGATGCATGGAACAGCCTTCCTGAGGAGGTTGTGGGGTCTAAAACTGTGGGAGAATTCAAGAATGCATGGGACAGATATAAGGCAGTTCTTTTGGGGGGGTAGGAAGAAATAGGCTGTTGGTTAACTAGGATCTGTGGCCTATCCTGTAGGTAGGGAAATGGGCAGACTAGGTGGGCCAGTCGGTCCTTACCTGCTGTCAAAGTCTATGTTTCTACCTGTTCCCTTTCAGGATTCACAGAGCTGAAGGTCTCCTGGCTGACTCTGTGTTCAGGCACACCGGCAACATCTGGGACGTTGACAAACCACCCAATGAGTCCAAGAAATTGGACCATATGTCCAAAAAGGTGTATGCTGCCTCCTCTCTCGGCATTCGGCAAGCGAGTTCAGCCCTTTTGATGGCCCACTTCTTGCATGCCCTCCTGGGCACACTTGATGAGATGCTTCCTCATCTCTCAGCAGACCATAGTCAAACAGGTCCGGGATCAAGGCCGAGCAGTAGCCACGCAACAGCTGCAGACCTCCATGGATATTGGCAACTCTTGCACTCTGTTCAAGGTGGCCTCAGTGGCAGTGCACCACAGAGCCTGGTTGGGAATCTCTACCTTTAGGGCAGACACCCATCACAAACTGGCAGATGTTCCCTTCCAGGAACCGACTTGTTTGGGCCCAGGGTCAAGGGGCACCTCACCCTCATTAAGAAGTCCAGGGCCACCTTGGACTCTGTGACATCTGCCCAAAGAGACCCTAAGGGCTCTAAGCAGCAGCAGAAGAGCCCTTTTGGCCTCCTCTGACCCTGCGGCCAAACCAGCCCAGTCTCAGGCTGGACAGCAGGCTCATGCTTGGCGACCTTGACCTAAGTCTGTGGCCACGGTTATCCATAAGCTTGTCTGCCGGGGCCCCAGTGGTTCTTCAGCTGAGCCTTTTGCCGCCTCCAAGCCTGCCCAATGATGGGATGAGGGGTGCCTCCCTCATGCCAGTCATGTCTCCCCTGGGTCCTCCTATGGAGGTCCGGCTCTGCCACTTCCTTTCCACCTGGTCCACTGTCACCACTGACAGGTGGGTTCTCAAGGTGGTTGGTCAGGGTCTGCCTTTGGAATTTGAGGCATGTCTGTCTTGCCAAGCTCATGCCCCATGAGAGGACATAGTGACAGTGGGCATCCTGTCGACCCTTTGGGACATCACCCAGCTCTTCCGCAAGCAGGTCGTGGCTCCTGTCTCAAACCCTCCAGAACACCCATGGTTTGTCTTCAGGTACTTCTGGTGCCAAAGTGGATGGTGGGGCTGGTGCCCCATATTAGATCTGTATGACTTGAACAAGTTTCTCGGGTCATGCACCTTCAGGATGGTTACTCTATCACAGATCATACCATCTTTCAAGGAAAACATGTGGTTCTAGGGACATGGATATGTTGTTCATCCACACTGTCTGGCAGGTTCCTTGCCGCTTTAAATCTTGCCGGAAGGTCTTCAAGCTGGCTCCTCCCACCCAGCCGGGTGGTAAAACTCTCGACTCTGCCCCATGACCCCAGATCTTCCTTACTGCTTGGAAGCTCAAGTTCCCTCATTAACGCTCTGTGTGTGAGCTGGATCCTAATTCTTGGTTTGCCTGAAACTTATTCTTAAATTTTCAAGACTCGGTCAAATTACTTCCTTGCGGCCAAGTGGCGGACAATCGACTCCGGATTTTGGCGGTGCCCATGTGGGCAGAAAATGTCTAGGGACGGATCCGCACTCCATGTGCGTCTACTGCCACCTCGGCCTAGACCATGACCCGCAGGCCTGCAAGTTATACGTTCTTTTAAAGCCATTGTCACCAAATCCCACGCTGCCCAGTTACAGCTTAGGCACCCGAGAAGCGCTACCCGCCCAGTAAAGTCAAGGAGTCCCTTCAGTAGTTACCGCGCTGGCTTGGCTGAGCAACTCGAGCAGATGATCGCCTATGAGGCTGAGGCGGCACAGGCCGCATCATCCTCTTCCTCGGTCGCGGCATTTATCCTGCTCTCTCTGGTACGTCTATATTCAGCTTCTTTTGAAGCTTTGCAATCCCTTTCCATGAAGGGAGGGGCCATCAGGACATTCTTCTCGGTCCAAAAAGGACTCCAAAGTAAATCCCACCGTGCGGCGTTCGTAGGAGCGGAGAGGTCCCTTCCGGACAGTCGACACTCGTCTTCAGTGGGGGTTGCAGCTAAGAGTCGCTGGCTTCACGGTGTCCCGTCCAGGTCAGCCAGCGAAGCACCTGTCGGCAGTCGAGATTTTCACGGGCTGCCGACTGGTGAAACGCCAACCCTTCTTCACGGTTCCCCGGTGGAATCGAGGACTTATCTCGCCTCCGGGCGGAGTCCCCGGTCAAGGCTTCTGAGCTGAGGGAAGAGCGGGTGTCCCCCGCCCCTTCCCAGACCCATCCTCGGAAAGACCGAGGATCTTGGTCTCAGACATCGTCTCGGTCCAGCCGATCCTGCCAACATCGGCGGTCTCGGCACCAAAGTGAGCGGCACCGCCGGTCGTTCTCGTCTTCCTCCTCGGAAGAGGAGAGGCTTTGGCGCAAATTGCGTAGACGCTATGAGAACCTGATGTGGCAGCAGTTACTTCTGTCCGAGGAACAAGCCGCGCCGTCGCCTCCCCCGACCATCAAGTAGCTGTCACCGGCGCAAACAACCCTCGCTGTAGTCGGAGGTGCCCAAGCCTGGGCCAGTTGTTCGACGAAACCAGCTCCCACCGATTGTGGTGGAACCTCTGCCTCCCAACCGAAATCAGTGGTGCGACCAAGGACTCTCGGTCGGTCAGGGGCCTGCCCACAGGTTGTCCAGTCACCCTCACTCCCAACTGCCATGGCAAGTGGAGGGAGACTCAGGCTCACAAGCAGCGCGAACTCCTCTGAGTCCGACTGACCGACACCTCCCTGTTCTGCACCCATTGACCTGGAGTCCTCCGGGGGCCAGTGAGATGGCCCATGCCCGCCATCGTTTGCTTCCTGCTGATCTCGGAGTCTACCGGGGTGCAGCTTGAGCCCGTATCAAGCGGGCCAAGTATCCCTAACAGAGATACTGGACCGAGGATTCACCCATGGAGGCCTTTCGGTGGCTGAAGCCATTGTTGGCAGCTTGGAGCTCTGGCAGCCCTGCTTTCTGTCCTCGCCTTGGCCAGGATGGCCAGAAATGTCACGGTCCCTGGCTCTTTGTCCGGTTTTTCGGAACACCCCTCCGCCGAGGGTTTGGTCACCGATAGCGTTTTCCGGTGTTCCGGGAACACTAGGGATGTGGATAAGCCCCCCGACAAGGAGTCTAAAAAGCTGGACTATGCCGGGTGCAAGGTGTACGATGCATCCTCCTTTGGCCTCCGCCATGCCAGCTCGGCCGTGCTGATGGCACACTTCTCCCACGCCCTCATGGGCTCCCTGGATGAGGTGATCCCTCATCTCTCGGCCGATCTGCAGACCATGGTCAAGCAGGTGGGACCAGGGAAGGCGGTGGCGAACAACTGTATAGCGGCTCTGGACATTGGAACCCTGTGCCAGATCAGTTGCGGCCGCAGTGGCCATGCGCTGCGGAGCATGGCTGAGGATATCCACCTTCACAACAGATACCCAGCATAAACTAGCGGATGTCCCCTTCCTGGGGACCGAACTCTTCGGCCCTGGAGTGGAAGGTCACCTCCAGCTGATCGACAAGTCCAATGCCACTCTGGACTCTGTCACCTCCGCCCAGAAGGACAAGGGACGTCGACAACAACAACATAAGTCCTTTCACCCTTCAGCGCCTGGGGCACGTCCAGCCCAACAGCACCAACACCAGGGCACAGTAGGTCGCGCTTACCACCCTGTGCCCAAGCTTCCGCGTTTCTAATAGGAAGTAGGGAGGAAAGGCCCAGGAGGTCCCTTGGCTGGTCCCTTCCTCCTAGCCTGCCCAGTGACTCGTTGAGGGTGTACAAGCCTCGTCACTCCCCTGGGGTCCCCGTGGGGGACAGCTCATCTTTCCTTTTCCCTGGTCCGCTATCACCACGGACTCGATGTGTTGGAGGGTGGTAGGAAGGGCCTGCCCTGGAGTTCAAGCAGGCCCGCCCTTTCGAGCAATCGCCCCCTGGGGGCTCAGGGGTCCTGCCTCTCTGTCTGCGCCTGCTTCTCAAAAGAAGGTAGATCAGGGAGGTGGCGGATCCTCCTCCAGACCCGGGGTTTGTGTCCAGGTACTTTCTGGTCCCAAAACGGACGGGAGGCTGGCGCCCCATTCTGGACCTGCACGACCTGAACAGGTTCCTAAGGTCTCGGACCTTCAGGATGGTCACTCTGGCTCAGATAATACCATCCTTGGAACGAGGCATGTGGTTCTGTTCTCTGGACCTCCAGGATACGTTCTTTCATGTCCCAATCCATCTGTCTCACCAGATATTCCTCTGCTTCAGGGCAGAGTGATCCCTCTACGAGTTCCGCACCATGCCCTTCGGCCTTTCCCTAGCTCCCAGGGTCTTCACCAAATGCATGGCAGTGGTGACAGCATTCCTGCGGCGCCGAAGGGTCTGGGTGTACCCCTACCTGCACGACTGGCTGATTGCAGCCCCCTCCAGAATGGAGGTGGAGCGGTCCAGAGATCTGGCCTCCAGGTTTGCTCTCAGGTTGGCCTCCTCATCAATGAGGCCAAGTTGGAACTCGTACCAAGCAGGTGATCCAATTCCATCGGGGCAGAGCTCGACTTTCTACGAGCCAGAGCACGGCTCCTGGTGGACAGGGCCGATGTTCTTTCCTCCTTTGCGCAGTCATTTCAGGTTGGGCAATTGCGCCCTGCCTGGGACTTCCTGCGCCTCCTGGGCCTCATGGCGGCCTGCACCAGTGTGATCCGTTGGGCCCGCTGATACATGCATCCCCTTCAATGGGGGCTGGCCAGCCAATGGTCACAGCACTTCGATCTGCTGGATCAGTTAGTGACAGTGACCCAGGGGATGTGGAGCCTCCAGTGGTGGACCATTCCAGCACATCTGCAGGAGGGCATCCGTTAAGTCCGCTGAGCTGTCTCTAATGACCGTTGCCTCTCTGATGGGTTTGGGTGCCCATCTGGGGAGCTCAGGCGCCTGAGCCTCTGGTTCCCTCGGGAGTCCCGATGCCACATCAACCTGCTGGAGCTTCGAGCGGTTCGTCTAGCCCTCACCGCCTTCGCTCCGTTTCTACCGGGTCAAGTGGTTCAGGTCCAGACGGACAATACCACAACCATGTACTACCTAAACCGCCAGGGCGGGACGCGCTGCATGCCTCTGTGCAGGGAAGCTCTCCACATTTGGTCGCTCGTGCACAGCTTGGAGGTGGATCTCCTTGCCTTCCACGTGGTAGGAGCCTCCAACACTCTGGCTGATGCCCTAAACCGGATAGGGGCTGTGTCCCACGAGTGGTCTCTCCTGCCCAAGGTAGTACAAGATCTGTTCTCCCACTGGGGCACGCCTCAGGTGGACCTGTTTGCCTCCAAGGAGAATTCGAAGCTGAGACTGTTTCATGCCCGCCCCCTTCAGCAGGGCTCGCTGCAGGAGCATGCCTTCTCGAGGCCGTGGACCCAGGGCCTCTTCTATGCCTTTCCCCTGTTTCCCCTTGATCCACAAGGTGCTTCTCAAGGCGAGGAGGGACAAGGCGCAGGGTGTTCTGGTAGCCCAGACTGGCCCCGCCAGTTCTGGTATCCAGATCTCCTCATTGTCAGCTCCAGGCTCCTGAGGTGGCTTCCAGCCCACCCAGACCTGTTCTCAGTCAGTCAGGGGAAGGTATTCCATCCGGACCTTCAATCCCTGCACCTGATGGCCTGGTTCCTGAGCGGCTGGAGTTCCAGGCCTTGGGTCTTTCCGACGAGGTCCTCAGCATCGTTGAGGCGTCCCATAAGGAGTCGACCATAAAATGCTACGCCTTCAAATGGAAGAGATTCTCCATTTGGTGTCAGGGCAAGGGCCTGGAACCTTCCTCCTGTTCCCTGGCAAGCATTCTGGACTACCTATGGTCCCTTTCTCAGTAAGGGCTTCGGTCGACGACCCTTAAGGTGCACCTGGCAGCCATCTCTGCTTACCAGGCGCGGGCCGGGAAGCAGTCTGTGGCGCGGGAGAAGGTGGTCGGGGGCTTTTTCAAAGGCCTTGATCACATATCCCCTCCGGTGTGTGAACCTCCACCTCCGTGGGATCTACTGCTAGTATTGGCTAAGCTAATGGTCAAGCCATTCGAACCGATGCACAGGTGTGACATCTCTCACCTGTCATGGAAGACCACCTTCTTGGTGGCTATCACATTAGCCAGAAGGATGGGAGAGCTCCAGGCGCTTTCCATCGAGTCTCCTTATCTGGTCTTCCACAGGGACAAGGTTGTCCTGCGCCCCCACCCGAAATTCCGTCCTGATGTCGGAGTTTCACCTTAACCAGGTGTTGACTCTGCTGGTGTTCTACCCCAATCACACCTTGGAGGCCGAATATAGACTCCATACTTTAGACCCTTGAAGAGCGCTCGCTTATTACAAGGAGCGGATGGCTGAAGTTCGGGGAGCGGTTCGCCAGCTGTTTGTCACCTACGCTGAAGCTGCACCTGGCAGACCTGCAGCCAAGCGGACAATAGGCAGGTGGGTCACCTCCTGCATAGATCTCCGCTTAGGTTGGCGGGCATGGAGCCTCCCAGAAGGATAAGAGCTCATTCTACCCGCCATACCACTTCATCGGTGGCTGCTTCCAGGGATGTCCCTATTCAGGAAATCTGCAGGGCTGCTACCTGGAAGTCAGCACACACCTTCATCACCCACTACCACATCGACCTTTAGTCACGCCGGGATGCTGGTTTTGGGACCTCGGTTCTCCAGTCTTTATTTCCCAAGTAGGGGGCGTGCCCCTTGCCTCCCTTCTCCCGGAGAACTGCTAGGAGTCTGCCAGACAGTGTGGATGAACAACATATCCATGTCCCTAGGAATACAGGTTACTCACCTGTAACAGGAGTTCTAAGAATGGTATATGTTGTTCATCCACATGACCACGCAGCCTGGCTTCCAGCGGGCTAGATCTGACGTCATGGGGCGGAGCAGAGAGTTTTACCACCCGGGTGGGTTGGAGGAGCCAGCTTGAAGACCTTCCGGCAAGATTTAAAGTGGCAAGGAACCTGCCAGACAGTGTGGATGAACAAAATATACCATTCCTAGAACTCCTGTTACAGGTGAGTAACCTGTATTTTTGCTCTTTGGATCTTCAGGATGCTTTTTTTTCACGTCCCAATCTGTCCGTCCCACCAGCAGTTCCTCTGGTTCCAGGCGGAGGTGATCCTTTTCGAGTTCCAGGTTTCGCCGGTGATCAACTTCACCGGGGTGGAGCTCGACTCTTTCAGAGCCAGGACTTGACTCCTGGCAGACAGGGTGGAGGCTCTCTCCTCCTTTGCCTGATCATTTCAGTTTGGGCAGTTGTGAACTGCTCGGGACTTCCTACGCCTCCTGGGATACATGGCGGCCTGCATCAGCATGGTCCTTTGGGCCCGCTGGAGAATGCGTTCTCTGCATTGGGAGCTTGTCCGCCAGTGGTTTCAGCGCAAGGGCCACTTCGACCAGCTGGTCATTGTGATGCTTTTAAGTGGTGGCTAGTCCTGGAACATCTGCAGGAAGGTATTCCATTTGTCTGCCCAGAGTCGAAGGTCATCCTGAAGACCGATGCCTCTCTCATGGGCTGGGGTGCCCATTTGGGGGAACACAGAGTCCACGGGCTCTGGACCCCTAAAGGAGTCCCGGTGCCGTATCTACCTACTGGAACTCTGGGCATTTCGACTGGCACAGACTGCTTTTGCTCCACATATTCGGGTTGGGTCATTCAGGTCTAGATGGACAACACCACAGCCATGTACTACCTCAACAAACTGGGCGGGCTGCACTCCCTTCCTGTATGCAGGGAGGATCTGTGCATTTGGACCCTCATGCACATCCTGGAGGCCGATCTCTTGGCCATCAGTGTGGCTGGTGTCTCCAGTTAGCTGGTGGACGCTCTCAGCTGTATGGGCGAGGCGTCTCATGAGTGATCTCTACAACCAGAGTGTAGTACATAGCCTGTTCTCCCAGTGGGGCACGTTAGCCTCCAGGGAGAATACAGAGCTGAGGCTGTACTGTACCTGCCCCCGTCAGCAGGGAACACTGCAGGGGGATGCCTTCTTGAGGCCCTGGACCCCCTCTGTGCCTTCCCTCCATTTCCCTTGATCCACAAGGTGTTGCTCAAGGCAAGGAGGGACAAGGCATGAGTGATCCTGGTGGCTCCAGACTGGCCATGCTAGTTCTGGTACCCCGATCTCCTCAGCCTCGGATGCAGGCCCCCGAGGCATCTTTCTTTAAGCCCAGACTTGCTCTCTTTCAATCAGGGGAAGGACAGCCTGGTTCCTGAGCGGCTAGAGTTCCAGGCTTTGGGTCTCTCTAAAGATGTCCTCGCTGTAGTCGAGGCATCTCGGAAGGAGTTGACATGAAAATGATACGCCTTCAAATGGAAGAGGTTCTCCATTTGGTGCCAGGGCAAGGGGCTGGACCCCTTATCCTGTCGGTGGCTAGCATTCTCTACTACCTCTGGTCCCTCTCCCAGTTGGGCCTTCAGTCGATGATCCTTAAGGTGCACCTGGCAGCCATCTCTGCCTACTGGGCATGGCCTGGTATGCAGTCTGTGGCGCAGTAGAAGGTGGTCTGGCACTTTCATAAAGGCCTCGACCACATTTGCATTCCAGTGTGTGAACTACCACCACCTTGGGATTTGTTGCTGGTATTGGCAATGCTCACGGGTTTGATCCAATGCAGAGGTGTGACATCTCTCACCTGTCGTGGACGACCACCTTCTTGGTGGCTATCATGTCAGCCAGAAGGATCAGTGAGCTCCAGGTGCTTTTGGTGTAGTCTCGTTACCTGGTCTTCCACTGGGACAGGGTTGTCCGCCCCATCCCATAGTTCCTGTCGAAGGCTGGGTTATATTTTCACCTTGACCAGGTTATTAATCTCCCGGTGTACTTTACCAGCCACACCTCTGAGGCTGAGCACAGGCTTCATACCTTGGACCTGTGACAAGTGCTGGCCTATTATAAAGAGCGCACGGCTGGAGTTCGGGGAGAGGTTCACCAGCTATTTGTCACCTAGGCTGAAGCTGCACCAGGCAGACCGGCAGCTAAGCAGATGATTGGCAGGTGGGTTGTATCCTGCATAGATCTCTGCAATAGGTCGGTGGGTAGGGAGCCTCCTGCAGGGCTAAGGGCTCATTCCACCCGCCATACTGCTGCCTCAGTGGCTGCTTCCAAGGACGTCCCTATCCAGGAAATCTGCAGGACTGCTTCCTGGAAGTCGGCACACACCTTCCTCTCGCACTCACCACATCAACCTTGAGTCATGCCTGGATGCTGGTTTTGGGGCCTCAGTTCTCCAGTCCTTTTTTCACCTGAGTAGGGGGTGTGCACTTTGCCTCCCTCCTCTCGGAGAACTGCTAGGAGTCTGCCTGAAATGTGGATAGAACACCATATCCAAGACACTCGAAAAACAAGTTACTCGCCTGTAACAATAGGTCTTTCAAAGGCATAATCTCTTTCAGCAGGTAATGCACGTGGATCATCACCAGAGGGCTCTGTGGTGCACAGCAGCTCTCTTCTAGCAGTCTTTTTCCAGGAGCTGCCTACACATGACATCTGTAAGAGTGGGCTTTCCCTGGTATTCTTAGTTCATTGTCTCACCGTCTTCAGCTCGCATGCAGCAGTTGGTGCACAGAGCAGCAGTCATCGATGAGAACTTGAGCTGGGAACGGACTTCCTCTCCATTTCCAAATCTTAATTGATGAATGTCCAAAGAATCTACAAGCAAATCAGCACTATTTCGGTCATGTCGTTGCAGTGGGAAGATCTACCCTTACGACAGCCACACTGTTTGTGTTAGGTGTCTGGGTCCCAAACACTACACCATCTCCTGTAAACACCACCAGGAATTCAACCAGGCAACCCATCGACAACGGCTACAGGACATTGAAACTCACCTCATGGAGCAGAAATTCTCTCTCTTGGAGAAGGGGGCCTGTCCCAAGGAGCCCGCTACTGCAGCTTCACACAAGAAGGATAAATGGGACAAGGGTAAACCATCCTCATCCTCTTTGGGCAGACACTCGTTGACGGCCACCATCACAGGTGCTCCAACGTCTACAGTGCCCTCCAGAACTGCTTCCTCGTCAACGGGAGTTTACACCCTCTCATTGACGGCACTTTCTGGCGCCCTTTCAGCAGTTTCTACAGAACCCTGTGTAGGTTCCATCACTGTCCTGTCGACATCTCCTTTTAAGCATTCTAATGCCTCTTCCATTGCAGTCCCCGTCGACAACGGGCCAGGTTTCACGGGGAGAACTACTGGTTTTGCCATTTCTACTGCCCCTCCTCCTTCACAACCATTCACTCATAGGGCCCAGTTGGACAGGGACCCGGACCCTGATTTTTACCACCCAGGGACTAGACCTGTTTATACCTCACATCCTATTTTTTATACTATCCCTCTGGTTTCTCAGAAACCCCCTACCCCCACCCTCTACAACTTCCTCATTGGACGTAGTCACAGTGGTACAACAGGCTCTAGAAGTGATGAGGCATTCTCAACCTCCTGCTCCAGGGGAGGCGGGTTGCCCTTCCTGTTCTCCTACCCTTCCACCTAAACGCTTTCAAGGTGACAGGGAACCCTCTCCACCCTGGTCCCCTCCCTCCTATGAGGAAGAGTATTTTTCAGATGAGGCAGAATTTCCGGAAGGTTCTCCCAGAGATCTGGAGGATATAGACCTGCAGTACTTGGACTCCCGTACGCCATCCTCTTTCTACTATTCTCCTCCTTACACAAGGATGCCTCTCGACATGCGGCTTCCTCTCCTTCTTGCAGGGGTCGATCTTAACATTGTTTTACTCGCCCAAACACTAGTGCAAATTGACCAGGGCTAGTGCAGCTAACTCTCTACTAGCCCGTCTTGACTAGTGCAGATTTTCATGGCTGTTAGTGAAGTTAAAAATGTCTCTACTTTAGCATTCTCTAATCCTCATGCTAATCTCTCTCAATGTTCCAGATGGCCAGGTGTGATTAACAGCTCATTAAGAGCTGCAATTATCTGTCAGTTCAAGAGAGGGATCCCACAAAAGACTCAATGTGAGTCATTATCACTCCACTGTTAAGACTTTCAGCTAGTGTTCAGGGTGTGATCAAGGGTAGAGTGCTGTTAAGTCACTAGGTTCCAGTTTTCCGAATGTGTTTATGTCTAACAATTTGTCCAATATTATTAAGACCAGTGCCTCTCATTTCACTAAATTTTGAGTGTTTGTATCCAGCATTTCAGTGACGGAATGCAAAGAGGTATACAGGATTGGCCCTGCAGGTGGTGAATTTTATCCCAGCCTTGCCATAACTTCCCTCTTTCCTCCAAGTCTCTTAACTCTGTTCTTTCCGTGGATGCCACTGCAGACCAGACTCTGAAGTGACCATCCATAGATCCATAGCTGCCATTACTGGCAAGTGTAAGGGGTCCACGGCCCTTCTAAATGGACCATGCCAGCCATCACCATCCATACAGTTCCACCCTTATCCCACTCAGCATGTCTTTTCAGCCTAAAAACAAAGCTTTGGATCACATATGGTACAAAAATAAACCTTGATAAAATACATAATTTGAAATCGGCATTCCTGGGGTGCATAGATCATCCTATACAGAAATAGAAATAGTATAGTATTATGCCTGTGTACGGTTTCCCCTGTGCTGATGAAAGGACAATGTTAAAGAAAAGTCTGTTATTGGGGTAATTCAGATTAGGGTCTCACCAACTGTACCGCCTGAAGGATAACCTTCACTTTTTCTACTTGGGAGGCATCACAAGTAGAAAAGAGAAGTGGTTATCCCTCTGTACAGACAGTTGGTGAGACCCCAGCTGGAGTACTACATGCAGTTTTGGAGACCTCATCTACGCAAGGACATAGACAGGATGGAAGCAGTCCAGAGGAGGGCAACTAAAATGGTGCAGGGTCTACATCAGAAGCCATATGAAGAGTGACTGAGAGAGCTTAATATGTATACCCTTGATGAAAGGAGGGATGGGGGAGGGACATGATAGAAACTTTTAAGTACCTCAGTGGAATCAACAAAGTCCAGGAGGGTCGCATCTTTCAGAAAAAGAGAAGTGTAAGAACAAGGGGGCACAATTTAAAGATAGAGGGGGACGGCTCAGGGGTAATGTGAGGAAATTCTTTTTCACGGAGAGAGTGGTGGACACATGGAACCGCCTTCCTGGAGAGGTTGTGGGGTCTAAAAAGGGGGAATTCAAACATGCATGGGACAGACATAAGGCAGTTATAGTGTGGGGTTGCAGGAAGTAGGCTGTTGGTTAACTAGAATCTGCAGCTTATCCAATAGGTAGGGAAATGGGCAGACTGGGTGGGCCAAGTGGTCCTTATCTGCCATAAGTCTATGTTTCTATGTAACGTGCCCTGCTGGTTAGTGCAAAAAAAGGTTAAGGTTGACCCTTGTTCTGATGACCCATCCTTTAACGAGATGATGATCCAAATTCAGAAAATCATGGGATTTTCAGCTGCAGAATATGATAAAGGATATGGCAGATTATCTAGAACTGCCTGAACAGCCTGTAGTAGTGGTACCCCCACTTATACAAAGTTACCAAAATGCTCTACTGGTGGCTTGGAACCACCCCTTAGCTGTTCCAGCCATCCCTAGGAAGGCAGATCGCCTTTACCAGGCTTGTCTTGACCATCTTTTTCTTTCTACTTCTCCCAAAGTGGATTCGGTGGTGATCACTGTGGCTCATGATCGTACCAAACAACCAAAACACATCACCTCATTACCCCTCATAAGGCATCCCGCACACTCGGCTACCACGGGAAGAAGGTGTTCCAGGTGGGTACCATGAATCTTAGTATTCAAAATTATATGGGACACACGGTTGAATACTAACATACCCTCTTGTCCTCTGCTATACAACTAGTCAATAAACTCCTTCCATCTCAGGAGAAGGACCAGTTATTGGCAACAGTTTCCACTGGCAGTTCCGTCTCTCGACACCTGTTATGCTCAGGATGTAAAAACATAAACCTTGATGGGAAATAAGGACCGCTTGGCCCACCTAGTCTGCCCATTTCCTTACCTATTGGATAAGCTGCATATCCTAGTTAACCAACTGCCTATTTCTTCCTACCTCCCACAAGAATTGCCTTATGTCTGTCCCATGCATTCTTGAATTCCCCCACTGTTTTTGACCCCACGACCTCCTTAGGAAGGCTGTTCCATGCGTCCACCACCCTCTCTGTGAAAAAATACTTACTCACATTGCCCCTGAGCCGTCCCCCCTCTGTCTTCAGATTGTGTCCACTTGTTCTTGCACACCTATTTTTCTGAAAGATGCTACCCTCTTGGACTTTGTTGGTTCTCTTGAGGTACTTTAAAGTTTCTGTCATGCCCCCCCAATTTCCTCAAGGGTATACATATTAAGCTCCTTTGGTCTCTCTTCGTATGGCTTCTGCTGTAGACCCTACAACATTTTAGTTGCCATCCTCTGGACTGCCTCCATCCTGTCTATGTCCTTGCAGAGATGGGGTCTCCAGAACTGCACACAGTACTCCAGATGGGATGATACTGATATAATGCGGTGGATCCTTCTGCCTGCGTGTCGGCCACAGGGATTACCCTTAGATGCCACACTTGGTTACACGTATCAGGATTTACACCAGATATACAACATAAGGTGATAAATGGGGAGGTCATGTCAGACCAACCTCATTGAATTTTTTGACTGGGTGACTAGGGAGGTGGATCAGGGGAGGGCAGTGGACATGGCCTATCTGGACTTCAGCAAGGCCTTTGACACTGTGCCACATAGAAGACTATTACACAAACTGGGGAATAAGGTGTGGGCAGGACAGTAGTGTGGTGGGTAGGTAACTGGCTGGGTGGCAGGACACAGAGGGTGGTGGTAAATGGCTGTCACTCCACAGAGGAAGAGTGACCAGTGGGTACCACAGGGATCAGTGCTGGGACCGGTCCTATTCAACATTTTCATCAGTGACATTGCGCAGGATCTAGAGGCAGAATTTCACTGTTCGCTGATGACACAAAGCTCTGTAACAGAGTAGACACACCAGAGGGTGTAGACAGAATGAGAAGCGACCTGCAGAAACTTGAAGAATGGTCAAGGGTTTGGCAGTTGAAATTCAATGCAAAGAAGTGCAAGATAATGCATATGGGGCACAAAAACCCTGGCACAATATATCAGTTGAGGGTGAGGATATAGCATGCACCAAGCAGGAAAGGGATCTTGGGGTTGTCATCTCTGATGACCTCAAAATGTGAAACAGTGTGACAAGGCAGCAGGTAAAGCAAATAGGATGCTGGGATGTATAGGCAGGGGCATCACCAGCAGGAAAAGGGAGGTCATGATTCCGCTATACAAGACACTAGTGAGGCCCCACCTGGAGTACAGTGTACAGTTCTGGAGACCATACCTACGTAAGGACATAGACAGGGTAGAGAAGGTTCAGAGGAGGGCAACAAAGATGGTACATGGATTGCATCACAAGTCCTATGAAGACAGGTTGAAGGAACTGAACATGTACTCCCTGGAGGAGAGAGGAGAGAGGGATATGATAGAGACATACAAGTATCTTACAGGAGGAGCGGTGCAGGAAAACACTATTTTTAAGCGAAAAAGATGTTCCAGGACTAGAGGGCATGGGATGAAGTTGGAGGGAGGACGATTCAGAGGAAACATGAGAAAGAATTTCTTCACAGAACGGGTGGTGGACAAGTGGAACACCCTGCCAGAGGAAGTGGTGGGGGCTGAAACAATCACGGGATTTAAGAATGCATGGGATAGACATAAAGGAATTCTAGAGGCCAGGGGTAAGGGGCAACAGACTTCTAGGAAAACAAACTGAACTTACAAGCTCAAATGGGTAGACTGGGTGGGCCATAGGCCCTTATCTGCCGACACTGTCTATGTATCTATGTATTTATGTAAATGCTCCTTTTAATGGATCTAAACTTTTTGGTCCATGTACCCAAACACTTCTGGATGAATTACAAGCCTCAGGTCAGACCTTGCGTACGGTGCATGGCATGTATCGTACCTTGCAGCCATCTTACCCGTACCCCTCCCAGTCCTCTCTGTCGGTCAAAGAGAAGTGATAAACATAGAGGTACCTACAGAGGTGGATTCTGTGGTCATTCCCAGCCTTCTTCCAGGACCACCACTCCTACCTCTAAGGGCTCCAGCATCCACCCTCTGGGTGGATCTGGTCAGCCAGAGTGACCAACTGGGGTATTGCTTGTGCTTCCTCCACCAGGCCTCGGAAGCCGTGGGCAGTCGCTTTGCCCTCCATATAGAGGCCTGGCAGGCAATAACATCGGACGAGTGGGTACTTCAAATCATAAGGATGGGGCACACACTGGAACTCACCTCAGTGCCTTCTCTTGATTCCCCCCGTTCTGTCCATTACCCACCCAACATTATTCCCATTCTTCAGGGGGAACTTCAGGCACCTCTTCACAAGAATGCCATCACTCCAGTTCCTCCGTTGGGAGTACCATCAGGGATTTTACTTCCACTTTTTTCTGGTACTCAGATGCACTGGAGATCTCAGACAACTGAATCTACACATTCAGTATAAAAGGTTCTTGATGGTCACCTTAACATCCATTGTGCTGATGTTAAAACAATGGGCTTGGCTATGTACATTAGACGTGAAAGATGCCTACTTACATATCGCCATCCACCCACCCACCCACCCATCACCGGTTTCTTCGCTTTCACCTGCTAGGACATTACCAATTTCAGGCATTCCCATTCGGTCTCTCATCTGCCCCGGGAGTCTTTACCAAGTGCCTCGCGGTAGTGGCGGTGGCCCTGAGACGGGACAGACATTTCGTCTTCCCGTACTTGGACAACTGGCTCATAAAAGCATACTAAGAAACCTCTCTGCTTTTGTCTCTCCAGGTGACCCTCACTCTATTCCAGTCCCAAGGAATTACAGTCAGCTGGCCCAAATCCAGTCCAACTCCTACCCAGTCGCTCCAGTATATAGGAGCCATTCTGGACACCATCTCTGCCATAGCTTACCTACCTGCAGACAGACAAGACAGGCTTCTGTCTTTGACTTCCCAGATACGAACTCCACAATTTATCACAGCCAGATGTCTTTTATGCCTTCTGGGACATATGGCTGCAGCCATCCCCATGGTGGCCTTTGCCCGTCTACACATGAGACCAGTCCAATGGACTCTTCAGAATCAGTAGCAGCAAAAAATAGGGGATTTCAAAGACAGAATCAGTCACTTCCATTCTCCACTTGGCCCTAGACTGGTGGACCAATTGTGCCAGCCTATCTCGAGGCATGCCCTTCCAGTCCCTCCTCCCCAGCAGATGTTGACCATAGATGTTTCCCTCCAAGGCTGGGGGGGGGTGCATCTGGGTCCCTACAGGACATGGGGCAGGTGGCCTCGATTCTCCATTCCTCTTCATATAACTCTACTGGAAATGAGAGCAGTCCGCCTCGCCATTCAAGCTTTCTGTCCCCGGGGCCACTACTGATCTAATCAGACAACATCTCAATGGTGTACTACCCGAACAAACAAGGAGGTACCAAGTTCCACACGGTCTGCAGGGAGGTGATGGCGGTTTGGCAGGAAGCCATACTTCAACATCTATTATTGATAGTTGTCCATCTACCAGGATGCCACAACACCCTGACCAACGTTCTCAGTCGCCAGTCCTCCACGTATGAGTGGACACGTCATAACAAAGTTCTTCAGATGATCTTTCAATTGTGAGGGACCCCGAGCCTCGACATTTTTGCCTCCCCCAGCAATCACCGACTCCCCAGTTACTATTCCATTATCACAAACAGAAGGGTACTGTCTATAGATGCCCTGTCCCACTCCTACAACAGACTCTACTGAAACTACTACTTGAACCTGCCACCATGATCCTTCCAGCCCCTCTGTGGCCCCAGCAGGTGTGGTTTTCCCTATTTCAACAGTTCTCAGTAGCAGACCCCATTCCGTTGCCTATCAGGTCAGATCTGTTGACTCAAGATCAGGGGACCCTTCTTCATCCCAACCTGAAGTCACTACACCTTCACACTTGGCTCCTGAGGACGCTTTCATAGCCCATCTTCAAGTCTCTTCACCAGTGGCCAGTATTCTGTTGGCTTCAAGCAAACTATCTACCAGGGAAACATATAATGCTAAATGGAAACGCTTCTCCATATGGGCCATATCTTATCTGTGTCAGTCTTCATCATTCATCACAGATGGGTACTGGCCGGAGATCAGGACCCCGTGGGAGCCCTTTTTTTTTTTTTTTTTTTTAAAAGGATAGGCGGAGCCGACGCAGCATCGGCGCTGCCCTCGAGGCCGACATACTACGTGGCGCTCGAGGATTAGCCGTTAAGCTGTGTCGACTCCGCCTGTCTACCAGTTCTTCGTCTCCTGCCGTCGAGGTCGCCTCGTGGGAAGCCTGTGAAGAGATTTTCAGAGTTTTAGGCCTTAGCCTTTTGTTGTCGACAGTCCGTCGGTTCCTGCTAGTTCTAGTCTGCCCTACTCGACGTCGCTGGTAAGATCTTTCCATTTATTTTACATTTTAGCGACGTCGAGTCTGTTTTTGGTGTTTTTTTCCGTAGGTCATGTTGCGGTCGGAGGGCAAGAAGTCGTCTAAGGCGGGGCGGCCCCCCATGCGTCGGTGCCCGTCTTGGTGGCAAGTACTCCGTTACGAACAGCATGACGGTATCTCGTGTCTTGGCCGCTTCGCGGCATGGATTAGTCTGCGCCTGCTTCTCCATGGACGCGGGTCCTCGAACAGCAGCGCGTTTAAAGTAGGCGAGCTCCGCCGACTTTGAGAGGTAGGTCTACTTTTCGGGCCAACCGCGCTCTATCGGCCTTTCCTCCGGGTCCCTCCTGGTTCTATACGGACGAGGTAGGGAGCCTCGTCTCGTAGCCTAGCCTTGGCGAGGCTCCTTCCCGCAGCGCAGGAGGCCCGTCCCTTCTTCCCGGAGGCGGGCGGAGGCGCCGCTATGGCAATCACCCTTGGTGAAGGCTCAGCAGTGTCGCTCCGCGATCCGGAAGGCCAGGGTCAACGCCGTCCTCCGGGGCCAATTGCGCCGTTTCGCCATGTCTCGCCTCGGCACCGTCCTCAGCGCCGAGGTTGAGCACGGCGCCGTGGGGCCTTCGGAGTCATCCGTCGGTGCCGTCCTCGGCGCCGTTGGTGCTCTCGGTGCTGCTCACGGCACCGAGGGGTCTGATGGTGCCGAGTCTGCCTGTGGGGTCGTCGGCGCCGCTCCGGTCCTCGGTGCCGCTTGCGGCGCTGTGGGGCCTGGCTGGGTCGTCAGTGCCAAGGTTGTGGCCTGGGGTTTCTGTCGGCGCTGTCTCTGTTACTGGTACCGCCCCTGGTGTCAGTGGACTTGACGGTGCCGCAGCTGGCCCTAGTTCGGGACCTTTGGCCCGTGCCCTGCCGCCTTCTGCCAGCGCGCTTGTGGGGGCTGTGGAGGTGCAGGTGCCGCTTAGCCTGCTTGGACTTCTGAGGCCATCTGGTAGGCTCGCCTCCTCGCCCTCCTACCGTCTGGGTTAGGGCCTCAGACTCTACCTCATCGGAGTCGGGCTCGGAATCAGGCGGGCAGTCACACCCTTCGGGGTTGTCTGCAGAGGAGGACGAGCCGGTGGTCTCCACGACGGGTCTCAGTCAGGCCCCTTCTGAGGTGCGTCTGGTTCCCCCCGAGGTTGGAGTCAGTGGTACTGACCCAGCAGGCTGTGGTGCGTGCCACCTTTGCCATGCAACGTGGCCTTGGGGGGTTCCTTGACCCCTCGGCGGTGGTACCCCCTCTGGTGGTGTGTCTCGATCGCCCAACTTTGGGGCCTGTCGGGAAGCCCACAGTAGGGGAAGGTGCTGCTCCCTGGGACTCCTCTTCGGGGGCAGCCCAGAGCTGCCAGCTTCCTAGGCTGGCCCTTTCGAGGACTAGGACTCTCTCGGACTCGGAGGGGTCGAGGGGTGTGGGATCGGTGCGTCGACCTTTCTCTGGGACCCACCCGGGCCCTGGACGAAGCCGAAGCGCGGACTTCCGCCCTTCCCCTTCTGGTTCCTTGAGGGGGTCCCATTCTTTGGAGGCAGGGGACCATCCTTCTGGATCTATCGGCTGATCGCCTCCACTTGAGAGTTCTTCTGGCGCAGCCTAGGCAGTACCAACGTGGTTGTACAGCTGTCGGCTGCGGAGTCTTCCAGGACACCCTCCGCAGGGGTCCGTGGTCCGCTCCCTAGCCCTGGCAGAGGTCAGCCGACTTCCTCTCTCGGCTCTGCCCCCTTCCCTCTGCTGCCTTCTCCAGCGTTCCCAGGTATTCTTGGTCCTGCCGGTCCTCTCACCTGGGAACAGTTCAGAGCAGTGGCTGCTTGGTTCCTTGCCTGATTTAGGGCCATGGACAGCCAGGTTTTTCAACCTCCCCCCGAGCAGCCACTCTCAGAGCGCATGGTGACCTCCAGCTCCTCATCCCCCTCTTCAGAGGGAGAGGAACCGTCTGTCCATATCTCTCCTACCGCTGATCTCTCCGAGTATCAGCGTTTCCTCATGAGGATGCTGGAGGACCTTCGCCTTTCTCCCCTCTCCATGAGCAATCCTGAGCATGTGGCGCACGCCTTTCTAGGCGATTTCGGTGCGGCCACCCTTGTGGTGCCGCCCTGGCCTGCTCCCTTTCAGGAGGCGTCCATGCGTTTCTGGCAGAGGCCCTTCTCCGGAGTTCCTGCCCCAGGGACCTCAGCCAGAGGTATTGCGCTCCCCCAGAGTCTCCAGGTTCTATGCCTCATCCACAGTCTGGATTGACGCACCTGGACACTCCTGAAGGACTTTGCGCCCTCCACCGTGACCGGCCCCCAGATCAGGACTCTTCAGATTCTGATTTCTGGGGGAGGAGGACTTTCTACTCGGCACGGTTGCTTCTCTCCATCTCCGCTCATCAGGCCCATTATGCAGCCTACAACAGGTTCTTGTGGTCAGCCCTGGGTCAGATCCTAGCTGCTTTGCCTGACTTGGAGCAAACCAGGCAAGCCATCGCACTCTCTGCACGTGGCCTGGAGCTAGCAAGGCATCAAGCAAGGGCATCTTACGATGCCAGTGAGGTAGCTACCAGGGTAGTAGGGACAGCGATCTGCACCAGGAGATCAGCGTAGCCGCGCCTTTCCGGTTGTCACCCTTGGCCCGGCGTGGGGTAATTTGCTCCGCTCACCAGGGAACCTATCTCTTTTCCCGTGGCGAGGCGGCGTTTGTGGGGCAAATTCCTTCCCCTCAGGGGACCCGTCCGCTCTCCCCACTCTGGGCCTCCTCAGGCCCGGAAGGTTCCCATAGTGTGTCACCCACAGGGGCTAAGGGACACTGTCCCTTAGGGTGCAATTAATCAACCCCCTGCGAGGGGCTTGGTACTCACCCATCTGTGATGAATGGTGAAGATTGACACAGATAAGATATAGAAATTACGTACCTTCCATAATTATGATCTTTCTGTGTATCTTCACCATTCATCACAATCCCGCCCGCCATCCCCCTGGGGCTCCAGTCTCTGGATCCTCCTCCCTCTATGCCTACCCCTCTTTTTGAGCGGGGTAAAGTTGGGACACAGGGGGTAATTTTCTTCCCAAAGGTACAGTTCGAGTGGCACTTCCTCTACTACTTATCCTCACTCTCACGGGTCAGAACTGGTGGTTGCCTCCTTCTATTATCCATCTATTTAAAAAAAAAAAAAAAAGTGAACCCTTTTTCACAAAAATCTTTACAGAGAGAGTACTGGTCCCTGTACCCTGTCCTTCTCCAGAATAGCCGACTCTGCTTTGGGGTATTGCCAGTTATTCTGTGTCTTGAATTCTGGCAGGTGAGCTTTGCCACTCCTTGCAGTTCCTATACAGTCTGGTGATGGACAAGGGTCCTGGATCCTTGTTACCTCTCACTCTCTCCTAAATTCTCTCCCCCCCCTTCCTCCTTTTCCAGAGATTGGGGCCCCTACCCAATCCCCTTAGTTTTACTTCTCTATGCTGTCCTCTCAGTCGTTATTTCTCCTTTTAGTTCAGTTTTCTCTTCCTTTTTCTGTCCCTTGGACTCTCTTGTCCCACCCTCCATCCCTTCCTCTTACCTCTCCGGCGACTCAGAACTGGTAGGCAGGCGGAGTCGACACAGTTTAACGGCTAATCCTCGTACCAGTACGCCGGCCTTGGTAGGCGCGTCTGCATCGGCTCACTTCTCCTAAAAAAAAAAAAAAAAAAGGCTCCTTGGTCCTGATCTCCGGCCAGTACCCATTGTGATGAATGGTGAAGATACACAGAAAGATCATAATTACGGTAGGTACGTAATTTCTATTTTCTGGTCGTTGGACCCTTATTCATGTCCACTGACTAAAATATTGGACTACCTTGCCTCACTTGCCGAGACGGGTTTGAGCTACTCCTCTGTTAAAAGTTAATTTGGCTTATCTCCGCCTTCCATGAGCCCTTAGAAGGGAGACTACTGTATCAACATCATCTTGCCAAAATGTTCTTAAGTGGAATGTTCACATTATGCCTCCCATTAAACGTCCCACTCCTCCCTGGGATTTGAATTTTCTATTGGAAAAACTGAACGTTGAGCCTTTTGAACTGGCGGCCACTTGCGACCTTCACTTCCTTTCTTGGAAGACAGTATTTTTAGTGGCTGTCACTTCCGCTTGCTATGTTTCTGAGTTTCATGCCCTAATGTGTAGAGAGCCTTACCTAATCTTTCACAAAGACAGAGTGGCTCTTCGAACCAGTCCTTCCTTTTTACCTAAGGTGGTCTCAGAACACACCTTAAATCAGTCCACAGAATTGCCAGTTTACTACCCTGAGCATTCTAATCAGGGAGAATACCACCCACAAACCTTAAATGTCCATTGTATTTTGAGATGCTATACAAATCGTACCAAATCTGTTAGAACAACTCCTCAGCTTTTTGTTACCTTCGCCTCAACCAGGAAAGGTTTCCCGGTCGCTAAACAGACCTCTCCAACCGGCTGGCACATTGTATAACTTTTTGTTATACGAAATATAACGAGCCATTCCTATAACCTATCCAAGCCCATTCTGCCCGAGCCATGGCCACTATAACGGCCTGCTTCAAAGGGGCTTCTATCACAGATATCTGCAATGCCGCCACATGGTTCACAATACACACTTTCACAAAGCATTACAACTTAGACATTGCTTCACGCTGTAGGATGGCCTTTGGCCATGCTGTCCTACAAGGACTTCCATCATAACTTTCCACCCTTCCTGGGTTTACTGTTTGGGAGTCATTCCAAGTATATTACCTGCTGCAAGAGATTTTCCCCATGGAAGATGATAGTACAGTTGCGTACTTACTGTAATGGTAGATCTTCGAGGGGTATCTCTTGCAGCAGGTACGATCCCTCCCTTCATCCCTCTCATTCCCTAAGAGAACAACTTCTGACCCAAATATATATGGGAAGGGATACTCCTTTACACCCCTTATCTGTTCCACTGGCCCCCCCCCCCCCGAGCCTTTTCACCCCTGTGAGGTATTTGTAAGTCTGTGTCATATCCCCCATTTCTTCCAGGGTGCACATATTGAGATCCCTCAGTCTTTCCTCTTTGGGCTTTTGATGCATCCCCTGTACCATATTAGTTGCCTTCCTCTAGACAGCCTCTACCCTGTGTGTGCTTCCTGAGATGTGGTCTCCAGAACTGGACATGGTACTCCAGGTGGGGTCTTACCAACAATCTGTACAGTGGTAACACCACCTCTCTCCTTCTGCTGGTGATACATCCCCTGTGCACCCCAGCATCCTGCTGGCCCTACCTACTGCCCTGTCACCATCGCCTTGCAACCTTGAGATCATCAGGTATGATTACTCCAAGGTCCCTTTCCTACTTAGTGACCATCAGTACCTCTCCTCCCATTTTATACTCCGCCTCTGGCTTTCTGTGCCCCAGGTGTATGATTTTGCATTTTATCACAATGAAATCCAGCTGCCATACCCTTAACCACTCCTTGAGTTTTCTTGGGTCTCTACATATTCCACCCCAAATGGAGTGTCTACCCGGTTGCAGATTTAGGTGTCATTTACAAAGAGGCATGCCTTCCCTTTCAGCTCTTCTGCAATGTCACTTATAAAGACATTAAAGAGGACTGGTCCCAGTACTAAGCCTTAGGGCACCCCGCTGGTCACTCTCCCCTTCCCAGAGTGAGTGCCATTTACCACTACCCTCTGTCTGTCCATCATCCAATCTTGTACCTAGTTTACCACCTTGAGACCCACCCCCATACTGCCCAGTTTCCTTATGAGCCTCCTATGTGGTACGGGTTTGAAGGCCTTGCCGAAGTCTAAGCCTTCAGAGAGACTCTGAACAAGATGTTGAACAATCCAACCTGCCTACATTTTTAAAGAGCTGGTGACACGTTCAGGTGAACTTTAGCAAAACATAATATTTAGACACAGTCCTGCTTGTATTTCCCAATAGTATTGTATTTCCCCTCTTCATTACTTGTTACTGAGGTCATTTGTATGAAAACGAGATTTCTGCTCCTGAAGAGTTCATCTATTCGTGCTGCTTTCTCCTTACCTGAAGTCATAAAGCACTGCTTGTGACCTCATAGTTACTCCCATGGCAACAGACTGTGATGTCACAGCAGAGGATTATGACTTGGAATAGGGAGCAAACTATAGACGCAGATGAACTCAAACTAAAGTCTAAGGGACATTAACAACATATTCATACACATTTCCTTAGTAATAAATTATGGGGAGGAGAAATATATAAAATATAAATGGAATGCTAGGAGAATTGTACCTAATTATTGTTTTTTAAAGTTTTCGATGAGGTGTCAGTAGCTCTTTAAGCACATATGATTTTTCATATCTATACCAAAAGTTGTCAGAACCTTGTGGTCATGCACTATCATGGATGGCTAATCAGATCCCCAAGTCAAAAAAGTCAGTATTGGTCCACAGAGTCCCAGGAAAAGACACGCTTTAACTGAAAGTTCTCAAAAATGAATTGTCATTACACATCCTCTGTAGACTTTATCATTTTACCAAAACCAGGGATTGAGTTACCGAGCTTTATTATAGATCTATTTACTTATAGTTCAGTTTGAGTCTTTCTCCCTCCACCTCCTCCTCATCCCAACTTGACCCCAATTTAGTGGCAGTCTTTGTGGCCGATCAGCTGGCATCCTTGGGGTTGTTAAATTGGTATTGTTTGCTGCCATACACTATACAGATCTAAGCGGGAGCCAGGAGAGAGAGTGTACAATTCTACATTTATGTAGTTGACTCCTCACGGCGTCAGATTGTTTTCTTCTTATAATTGTGGCAAATGACGAGTCTCAGGATAAAGCCTGTCTTGATCCTCCTTCATGATCACATTCTGGGTTTTGGCTGCTTGAAGGAGGAAATCCCTGACCTCTGCAACTGATTTTACTACCAGAACCATTCAGATGCTGCTCATTTGAGTGGTTGCTTTTCTGGGTTCACCTGCTAGTCTCTTCTGATGTCGCATGGGGTCCAGTCATCACCCAGACAGAGCTCAGTCGATAATGCCCTATGATGCATAGGACATTATCCCCCCTCAGCTCTCCTGGGTCCCTTCCATTCCTGTGATCTGGGCTTTTGCAGTATTTTCTAGGGCTTCACTCTGAGGTGGGTATTCCGTTATGTAAGCTTCAAGCCTGTGGTCAGGGTTTTGTGTGAGCAGTCCTCGGCTGGTTTTGCCACCTTGACCACATTTCTTTTTTAACTTCTGGGTCCCCATGCCCTCAAAAATGCACTCAGTTTTCTGATCCATCTCATGGACAACTGTCAACACTTAGTCCCAGGTTGGTGTAGTGCCCCTCACCTCAGGCTTACTGGCTTCAGAACTTCCCAGGCTTTCTTGTGTCGATGAAATTTACAAAATAACACTTAGAATGGCTGTAATATTAATAGTCTTATGGGAAATGGAGGGAAGGCGTAGAAGAGGCCTTGCGTCCACTGCCTCGAGAAGGCATCCCCTTGCAGCGAGCCCTGCTGAGGGGGCCGGGCATGAAACAGCCTCAGCTTGATGTTTTCCCTGGACGGATTTTCGGAATAACCGAACGTTTTGAAGCTAGGGCCCACAGAATGCAGGAGCACGAAGGAGGCAACCTGAATCTTCCAGCAGAAAGGAAGATCTGGCGTCATGGGGCGGAGCCGAGGGTTATACCGCCCGGGTGGGTGGGAGGAGCCAGCTTGAAGACTTCCAGAGATTCTTGAAGGAGAAAGGGACATGCCAGTAAGTGTGGATGAACAACATATATCACTCCCAGAACTGCTGTTACAGGTGAGTAACATGTTTTTCTTTGCTAAGGCAAGACTTTATTCGATAAAGAGTGCCTTTTCTTTGGCGTATTGTTTTCCTAATAAAATTAGTATGCGACTCAAAGGATAATGTGGAATCAAGGATTAACTCTAAATACTTAAAATGGGTAACCAGTTCTGTAGTATTCCCTCTTCGATCAATTATAGATGGAACAATTCCTTCACTTTTCCTATTATAGAAAATCATGGTTTTAGTTTTTTTACACTCAAAACCATACAGTTTTGAAGTAACCAATCTTGCAAGGAGTCAAAAGCCACCTGAATTTTTTTAACACATCATTTGGACTTGAGCCAGTATCAAACAGAACAGCATCATCAGCGTACATAATCATTGATGTCTGTGTACAGATACTCTAAACAGAGTTCGTAAAAAGGGAGAATATTGATGGCCCCAGTATAGATCCCTGGGGCACCCCACAAATAATAGATTTTGATTGTGAGAAAAAAAACATCAAAGCAACTGTTGCTGGCTTCCTCTCCTACCTCAGTGCAGTTCTTCCCACCGTCAGGTGTGGATCGTGGGAGCAGTCACCTCATTTAGCTTCTCAATGCCACTGATTTTCTCTGTGTCACCACAGCGTATCTCGACTGAGTCATTCCTCTTCAGTCTTTTTTTTTTTTTCATTTTACCGCAATGCCAGAGTCCCAAATTGTAAAGGGGCACAGAAAAGAAGCCACCAATCCTGTGTTGGTTCCCCTGTGGGAGTAAGACTGCTTCTGTGGACTGGCATCAGCCTAGTGTGACCGCCTTGGACCTCATCACGGTATGGAAATCTTCAGAGCATGCTTTTCCAGGGAATGCCACACTCTGGAAAATCGCATGCTGAAGTGGGGTCACACGTCCCCCACCTTTGGTGGTAAGGTTCAAACCAGGGCCTCTTAAAGTATGGTAGCTAGGCCCATCCCCTGGGCCTCTCCCAGCATCTTTTGGGTCTTTAGGAGTACAGGGTCCTTCTCAGCCTCACTGTGCTGAGGCCTCAAAGGCCCTGGTGGTTGAGTCTGGTGGACAGCTGACTCCTTCTGGGTGGTCAGCTGAGAACCCTCTGGAGTCTGTTTGCCCCCAAGCAACAGATGTGCTCAGTGGCAAGGCCAAGGCTATACTTCTGGTCCACACTGGTGGATACCTTGACACTGTGCTCTGGTATTGTTCATGCTGTTGCCACTGTTCGCTGTGGTGATGCTTCACTGACAGCAAGGACAGCACTAGGCCTCCCTCCAACACTGTTAATGGTATCAAGGTAGGGCTTGTCACTTAGGCCTCTGGTGCTATTGTCAGCTTGGAGTCCGTCCCCAACCATGGTGTCACTGGTGACACTGAGGACGGAGATAACTTTAAGTCAAGTGTTGGTGCCTCGATGTCAGGACTGGGTCTGGCACTGAGCATGGCATGCAACTGAGATGTGGGCCTGGTGTATGTCCCAGACTCTCATATCATCCACGACACCAAGGAGGGAGGCCGTGCTATGCCTGACATCAAGGACGATGCTGAGGATGGTGACTGTGGGACTCCTGTCCCCATGGTGGTTGTCAGTCTTGAGCACAGTGCCAAAGAAGGTGCTAACTTGGAGACAGGCTAGGACCCGAGGCCGGGCTGCTCACTGGAGCCGGCCCTTGATGTCTTTCCTGGTGAGGACCTGGGTCTCCACATGGAACCTGTAAGATTCCATTCTCCTCGTCTGGGGGTTTCCCCTCCATGGGCACTTATCTGGTCACTCCATGGATGTAGGTGGACTGTGATAGGGCGAGTCTGGTCGACCCTACTCCAAGGCAAGGCCCCAGCCAGACATCCGTTGCCTAGGCCAGTACCTTGGTAGCCAGAAGGCTCAGCTCCCTTTAGAAGGGTCTCAGCACATTTCTGAGAGTTGCCAGCATTCTGTCGCCACATAGGCCGCTAATGTGGGAGTAACACCGGGCATGGGATTGGTGTAATAGATGAGTGGTGTAGGGATTCAGACAGGGCCCAGTTCTAGGAGCGTGGCTATGTTGTTCATCCACACTCTTTGGCATGTCCCCTTTCTCCTTTAAATCTTGCCGGAAGTCTTCAAGCTGGCTTCTCCCACCCGGGTGGTATATACCTCGGCTCTGCCCCATGACGCCAGATCTTCCTTTCCACAGGAAGAGTCAGGTTCCCTCGTGCTACTTTCACAAGTTCTGTAGGCCCTGGAGTCTAATCGATGGGTTTCACTGCATTTGCTTTCTTTAAAACTCGTAAGAGTTTACGAATCCGATCGGAGCGCATCGGACATGGAGAAGTCGTCCCCCCCGTTTTTGGCGGTGTCCTTGCGGACAAAAAATGTCTCGCACCGATCCCCACCACTCGTGCGTTTATTGCTTGAGTGCCATGCATGACACCACTGCTTGAACCATCTGTCTGGCCTTCCATCCTAACGTCCTGGACGATCGCAAGGTGCGCCTACAGCTAGGGAGACCGGAGCTTTGCAATCCACCGGTGAAATCGAAGGAGGCCAGGTGGGTGGTTTCCGTGGCTGCGGGATTCGCTGAGCAGCTCGAACAGATGGCGGCTTTCAAAGAGAAAGCTGCCCAAGCTTCGGCCAGCCAAAGTTTTTTCGTGCTGCTCAACCTGGGCTCCACCTTTACTGGGTCCTTTCGGGAGCTGTGCCAGTCTCTCCCTGCCAAGGGTGAGGCGCCCTCGGGCTCGCACTCCTCCTGCCCCAAGAAGAGGGACAAGGACCCAAATTTTCTGCTTCTGGCCAAAGAAGATGTTCCTGGGACCGAGAGCGGTCTGATTCACAGGACCAGGCGGCCTCGGCCACGGTTGAGATTGCTTCCTTGGCCGCCGGCTTCTCGGACCTTCCGTCAGGCCAAAGCACTGAGGCCGAGGATACGGCAGAACCAGCCGAGATTTCTCTCGACCCGATCGAGCCGTTGTCGCCAATCCCACTCGACGACTCTTTGGAAAGGACACCCATCCTTTCTTTCCCCGATGAGGAGACCCATCCTGCGGGCATCTCGATCATTGGACAGGAGCCGGATCCTCGGTTTTCGTCGAATCCGGTCTCTATCGAGGAGTAGGACCCCGTCGGTCGAGAAACCGGAAAAGGGTCATAAGCACTCCTGGAAGAGGCGCCGCCGACATTCCTCATCATCCTCAGACGAGGAGAGACTTAGACGGAAGCTCCGTCAACATTATGAGGACCTCATGTGGCAGCAGCTAATTCTGACTGGTCAGAAGCTGGCTACTCTGGCCATTACTTGGCCCCAGCCTCTTAGGCCGACACAGACTCCTCCGGTACCAAGGACTCCGGTTCTCACTCTGGCAGGACCGGCATGCATTCCTGCTCGGCCTGTTCTGGTCTCCCCACCAATTCTGGTGGAACTACCGCCTAAGCAGCCTCAGGGAAGGGCTCCCTCAAAGGAGGATCGGGCAGATACGGGCTTGCCCCGTCGTCTGTCCATCACTGTTGTCCCTGATTGCTGTATGCGCATTGAAGGGGACGTAGGCAGGAAGACACCTGTATCCTGACTCCTCAGACTCGGATACTACTGGTCTTCACTCACACCCTGATGATGAGTTGTCAGTGACAGGCCTGGAGGAAGACCCTTCTTCCTTCCAAGGCATCCTTCGACTCATATCTGAGTCCACGGGTATGCCATTGCAGCCTATCCAAAAGAAGGCGGAATATCCTCTCACGGATATCCTTAAGAGAGGGGATACCCCGACGAGGCTTCCAGTGGCCAAAGCTATTGCTGGCCTGCCCTGAGCTAAGTGGCAGCGGCCCTGCTCTCCTGCCTGGCTCCGCCTGCTCAAGGGGTTCGCAAGTACACGCATCCATGGGATCCTTGGTGGGCTTCACTGAGCATCCCTCGACTGAGAGCCTTGTGACTGCTTCAGTGTTTCGGCGTACGGGCAGCTCAGCGGATACTGACCACCCTCTGGGCAAGGAGTCCAAAAATATATACCATTCTGCCTGGAAGGTATATGCGGCCTCATCCTTGGGCCTTCGTCAGGCGAGCTCCGCTGTAATCATGGCACACTTCTCTCATGCCCTCTTGGGGTCACTAGACGAAGTCCTCTCTCATCTCCCAGTGGACATGCAGACCACGGTTAAGCAGGTCTGTGACCAGGGCCATGCTGTTGCAAAACAGCAGCTCCAGACGGCCCTGGACATTGGAGATTCCTGTGCCTGGTCTTTAGAAGCTGCAGTGGCCACTCGCCGAAGGGCATGGCTAGGGTTATCATCTTTTCCTGTGGATACTCAGCATAAATTAGCTGACGTGCCCTTCCTTGGCACCGACCTCTTCGGTCCCGGAGTGGCAGGTCACCTCCAGCGCATAGAGCAGTCCAGTGCCACCTTGGATGCTACCTCTGCAAAAGGTTCTTCAGGCAAGAACCAGCAGAAGCGCAAGAAGAAGCCCTTTTGGCATTCTTCCCCTGCGATTAGGCAGCCCTCCTATCAGGGAGGTCAGCAACAGCAGGCTCAAGCTTGGTGCCTTAGGCCCAAGCAGGGTCCCCAACAGCCCCGTAAAGGAGGCCGAGATGCCGGTCCAGGAGCCTCTTCCTCCTCTAAGCCTGCGCAGTGACGGGTCGGGTGTAGCCAGCCCTACTCCCGTCGTGCCAGTTCTGGGTCCTCCCATGGGGGGCCGGCTCCACCACTTTCTTTCTGCCTGGTCCGATATCACTTCCAACAGGTGGGTTCTGAAAATGGTCGGTCGGGAACTGCCTCTAGAGTTTGAGCAGTATCCTCCCTGCCAAGCCCGTGCCCCACAGGAGGAAAGTATCTCAGTTGGCGCACAGTCGGCCCTTTGGGGCGACATTGCTCAGCTCCTCCGCAAGGAGGCAGTAGCTCCAGTGCTGGATCCTCCTGCGGACCCAGGCTTCGTGTCCAGGTACTTCCTGGTGCCCAAGCGTAGGGGGGGGTTGGCGCCCCATCCTAGATCTCCACGACCTGAATCAGTATCTCAGGCCTTGAACCTTCCGGATGATAACTCTGAACCAGATCATGCCATCTCTGGAGCGAAACATGTGGTTCTGTTCACTGGATCTACAGGACGCGTTCTTTCACGTCCCAAACCATCTGTCCCACCAGTGGTTCCTCCGCTTCAGGGTCGAAGGGACCCTGTGCGAGTTCCGAGCCATGCTGTTCGGCCTGTCATCGGCCCTTCAGGTCTTCACAAAATGCATTGCAGTGGTGGCAGCCCATCTACGGCGTCAAGGGGTTCGCATATACCCCTACCTTGACGATTGGCTCCTGGCAGGTTCCTTTCTGCAGGAGGTGGAGAGGTCCAGGGAGCTGGCCCTCTGAACTTGTTCCCAATTAGGCCTTCTGATCAACGAGGCCAAGTCTGAAGTCATGCCCTCTCAGGTGATGGGCTTTATCAGGGCAGAGCTCGACTCTCGTCAAGCCAGAGCTCGGCTTCCTGCGGACAGGGCAGAGGTTCTTTCCTTCTTTGCCCAGTCATTTCTGGTTGGGCACTTGCACCCTGCCCAGGACTTCCTGCGCCTTCTGGGTTACATGGCGGCGTGCACCTCCATGGTCCGTTGGGCCAGGTTGCACATGCGTCCCCTCCAGTGGGAGCTGGCCGCTCAGTGGACTCAGCGTCAAGGCCTTTTCGACCAGCTGGTCATTGTCACCAAGAAGATGTAGGACGCTCTCCAATGGTGGACTGTCCCAAATCGTCTGCAGGATGGGATTCCATTTGTCTGCCCCAAGCCGACGGTCGTCCTTACGACCGATGCCTCTCTTATGGGCTGGGGAGCCCACATGGGGGACCACAGAGCCCATGGGTTCTGGACCCCCCCGAGGAGCCCCGATGCCACATCAGCCTGTTGGAGCTCAGAGCAGTCAGACTGGCACTGTCAGCTTTCACTCCTCAGCTCTGGGGTCAAGTGGTTCAAGTCCAGACGGACAATACCATGACCATGTACTACCTCAACAAACAGGGCGGCACGCACTCCCGTCTGCTATGCAAGGAGGCGCTCCGGATCTGGACCTTCATCAGCCAGTTGGAGGCGGATCTCCTTGCCATCTATGTGGCAGGAATCTCGAACCAACTGGTGGATACTTTCAGCCGGATAGGCCAGACATTCCACGAATGGTCTCTCCATCCAGAGGTAGCTTACAGTCTGTTTTCCCGTTGGGGCAAACCATTGGTGGACCTGTTTGCCTCCAAGGAGAACACCAAGCTGAGGCTATTTCATGCCTGCCCCCCTCAGAAGGGTTCGCTGCAGGGAGATGCCTTCTCGAGGCCGTGGACCCCAGGCCTCCTCTACACCTTCCCTCCATTTCCCTTGATCCACAAGGTGCTTCTCAAGGTGAGGAGGGACAAGGCAAAGGTGATCCTGGTAGCCCCAGATTAGCCCTGACAGTTCTGGTATCTAGATCTCCTCAGTCTCAGCTGCAGGGCCCCGGAACGGCTTTGTACACGCTCGGACTTGATATCGCTGAACCAGGGGAAGGTATTCCACCTGGTTCTTCAATCCCTGCACCTCACAGCCTGGTACCTGAGCGGCTAGAGTTCCAGGCTCTGGGTCTTTCCGAGGATGTCTACACCGTGGTGGAGGCATCTCGTAAGGAATTGACCAGGAAATGTTATGCTTTCAAATGGAAAAAGTTTTCCATTTGGTGTCAGGGTAACAGTCTGGACCCCTTATCCTGCTCTTTGGCTAACATTGTAGACTACCTTTGGTCCCTCTCCAAAGGGGGTCTTCAGTCATTGACCCTTAGGGTGCACCTGGCAGCCATCTCTGCTTACTGGGCGCGGGCCAGTCAGTCGACATTGGCACAGGAGACTGTGGTCAGGCGCTTTTTCAAAGACATGGATCCCATATCCCCTCCGGTGCATGAACCTCCACCTCTGTGGGATCTTCTGCTGGTTTTGGCAAAGCTCATGGGCAAGCCATTCGAACCCATGCACAGGTGTGAGCTCTCATACTTGTGGAAGACTGCTTTCCTGGTGGCTATCATGTCAGCCAGAAGGACAGGGGAGCTACAGGCACTCTCGGCGGACTCCCCTTATCTGGTCTTTCACAGGGACAGAGTTGTCCTGCGCCCCCACCCGAAATTCCTTCCGAAGGTGGTGTCAGAGTTTCACCTTAACCAGGTGTTGACTCTGCCGGTATAATACCCTAACTACACCTCGGACGCCGAGTACAGACTCCATACCCTGGACCTTAGACATGCTCTGTCCTACTACAAGGAGAGGATGGCGGAAATTTGGGGAGAGGTTTACCAGCTGTTTGTCACCTATGCTGAAGCCGCTTCTGGCAGACCTGCAGCCAAACAGACTATTGCAAGATGGATCACATCATGCATAGGTCTGTGCTATGAGTTGGCGGGCAAGGAGCCCCTGAGGGATAAGGAGCTCATTCCTGCCCGCCATACTGCTGTATCGGTGGTTGCTTCCAGGCCATCCCTATCCAGGAAATCTGTCGGCTGCAACCTGGAAGTCAGCAAACACCTTCATTACCCATTACCACATTGACCTTGAGTCACGTCGGGATGCTGGTTTTGGGGCCTCAGTTTTCCAATCTCTGTTTCCTAAGTAGGGTGTGTGTGCCTTGCCTCCCTCCTCCCTGAGAACTGCTAGGAGTCTGCCAAAGAGTGTGGATGAACAACATATCCACGCTCCTAGAAAAACAGGTTATTCACCTGTAACAGTAGTTCTAGGAGTGGTATATGTTGTTCATCCACACGCACCCGCCCGACCTCCTCAGTGGACAATGAATTCTCCATCCAGCTGGACTCTTCTGCTAAATACTCCCTGTACCAGCGATTTTTGGTAGAAATGCTCCAGGCACTAGATCTACAAACATATACAAGCTGCAATCCAGCAGCCCCTGCAATTGGGATTCCTAAGAGTTCCCAATCCTGACACTGTTTTTGTTCCTCCATCACCTAGAGCAATGGAGGAGGTTTCCAAGGTCTTATAGAGGCATCCCCAGGGACCTCCATATGCAGTACTGCGCACCCACAGGTTCTACAGGAGATGTACCTCACCCCACATCAGAGGTTCAGGTACTGCAAGTCCCATTAGGACCACAGAGCATTAGGTGTGACTGACCACGAGATGCGGATTCTGCTCAAACAGAGGCTGTGTAGGAAGCTTTTCACCTCAGTGCACACTCTTATGTACATCTCAGCACACCAGTACACCAGGCCCATATGGCGACCTACAACCATTCAAACACAAGCAGTACTGGGTGGGTCCCCTTCAAAATTGTTCTTACTATCCTTAATTTGTGGGCTGGCAAGATGAATGCTCCAGGAAAGAGAATTCTAAAGACTAGCCACACCTTGATTATGTATTTTCATATGAATTTTATTCATACAATGCATCAAGCAAAAGATCCTCACAGTTAGCCCAACATTTCACCCTTCTTGGGTTTCTTGACGGTGGAGGATCTATAGATAAAATTATAATACAAGTAGCAATATTTATGTAAAAGTCAACACTTGTATATAGTTACTCCTCAGTATTTCCCTGGCTTTTACAGGAAGGAAATTAACTTAATTGTCCCTTTATAATTTAGCATATGCATAAATAAATACTGCTAGCTTCCTTAATAATTAATTGTGATTAACTTAAAATTGAGTCATATTCATGCATTTTAACATATAACTAAAAGACAGAACTTCAAAAATTCTCAAGCTGATCTAGGCACAGTCACTCTTCCTTTCACAAGTCATAGCCTCACATTAATCACAGTTGTATAATAAAATTTATTTTGAGATTGTAAATCTCTGTGTTAAAATAAATCCAAAGCATCTACCTAGGCTATTATGCTCATGTGAAAAACACGATATTCAGTTTAACAGCTTTCACTTTCTGGGTAATTACCTATGCAGAAGAGATTTTTTAAGTACATATGCTTTATTAAAATAATAACCTGAACATATTGTTCCTCCTATAGATGTATTATTAGTGTTACTATGTGTGCTATATGCTATCCACCAAAAGATGGACAGGCTCATTACTGTACAAGTCATATGATAAACTATTAAATCAGCCAGTACACAAATAACACAGTATCAAGATTACCACCTGTGTTATGCAGTACATGTGGTTTTAACAAGTATCCTAAGTTCTCATTATTTTAATTTATTTGTGTCATAAATATATTTATCCAAATTCTTACATGCTTCAAAAAAGAAATCAGAGTTTTCAATATGACCGATACCTCCTTGTCTACAGACAGGTTATATCTTTTTTCATATTTTTAAATATTGATATTCTTTTGAAAAAAATGTACGCTTAGTTATTTGCTAGTATAAAAGGCATATACTGTATGTTGAAATGAATATAAATTGGTACTAGAGTTCCTTCACAGAGTCTGCTCACCATGTATGTTAGAGTGAAGTGGCAGCAGCAAAGCCTTCTGCTCTGTCCGCTCTTAGTTGCAGTGTTTAAATAGAGCAGGGGCATAAGGGCGGAATAGTATCCTCCAACTGCCACTCACGAAAGTCCAAGATCAGAATGACACAATTACATCTGGGTGCTCATCTTTGGAGGAAGCTGTCCATTGCTAAGCAATTACACAATCACCACGGCCAGGACAGAGAATATCTGACCATGAAGGTGCTCACTTTCTACCCCATGCCCCAGCCAGATAACAGTTCTCACTGTATAAAGCAGCTATCAACAACTTTGAACAATTTTAATATACTAATATGCTTATGAATATTAATGAGTAGCACTATGTGTTCGGGTTAGTGCTGTCTGTCTAATGATTTTTAACCCAACCATTATGTTGTGTTTTTATGGCTATGGACGGAGCCGACAGCCATCTTGCTATCTGTAGCTGGAAAATGGAGTATTGTGGAACACATGTTTTGGACTTTTCAATGTATCCTTCCATGCCAACTGAAATAAAATACTCCCTTCTTTCTGTTAAGAATGTTGGAGACATAACTCCAAACTGCTTATCAGAGCCCATCAGGAAACTGAAACAGCTTGTTAAATACTGTATTTGTTAAATATTGGTTGCCTGTTAAACTGGAGATTTGTTTACCCCCTTCGGAATGCAACAACTTGTACATTTAAATAGTTAGCATTTAAGCAGCTTTTTCCTACTAGTTTCACTTGGGAATGTATTGTCGTTCAAGAAAGATCCATACCTCATAAATGTTATCCCTCTCTCAGCAAATCTATAATTTACACTGTTAAAGACACTTATCAGATAAGCACTGTCTCAGACATATGCCAGATCTTCAGTGAACTACTCATACTAAATACGTAGCAATCAGCAGGCATTTTCTACTATGCTTTTTGGTGAAAAAAATATATTGAGCTACAGCAAACACACACACACACACTCTCTCACTCTGTACACACCATCCTCATGGCCACCACATTCAGAATAAATACTGCATTCTAATATGTTATAAAATAAAGAAACAGTTTGTCAGTGAACACAGTGAAGTTCAGTTTAGAGTAGGTTTTCTTTAAATATTTCTTATGCTATGTTTCGAATCCTGGAAGCGCAGGGGAGATGCTACGTCTTATTGTCATAGGGATCTTCATTTTGCACATTTTTGCACTGTATTTACTCAGACTGTCCCAGATTAGATGCAATATCTTGTTTTCAGTGGGGTCATGATTTTACCATTTTGATAATGTATTTCTTCAGGGTAGTCTAGTCCAGTAGCCCCATATTAAAAGGAGATGCTTGGCGCATCCTGGCAGAAAAGGGAGATGTGCAGCGCAACTCCAGCAATGTGTCACAGCATGATATTCAAACGTGTGGGATGCGCCGGCCGCAAGGGAATGGGCCAGGGTCACTCAAATAGTATGCCGTGCAAGTTGAGGGTGCATTCTAGGCGTATGCCGCACTGCGGCATACTCAGTGGGAATGCGCCCCTCACAGTCCAGAGCAGCGCGGCCCACAGACCCTGAATAGCTGCCCTAACCCAGTCAACCACCCTGGGCTGCGGAAGTGCACTGAGGTACTCAGCAGCCCGGCAGCCTTGGTGGACTAGATGTACCCCCTCCCATCCCCGATTGATCCAACTCCATCTCTGAAGAGCTCCATAGTGTAGGCCCCCCGGCCCCAGTCGCACCAGAGGAAACCACGGTCCATATCTATAGCATAGAGGACTCCCACCCACCACCTTGGTATGTAGACAGCCCTGCTCCCCACTATACCCGACCTGTTGCGGGGACTGGCACTGCCCTCCACACCCTGCCACGACCAGCTGCCGACTGCACTGGACCCGGGCTGGGGACCTGCACTCCAGAATGACCCAGGTGACTGTGCCATGCATTGGGGCACTATACAAGCTGCAGACCCACAAGTGTATGCAGCCATGTGTATGTCCCTGGCAAACTGTAAGAAGGAATTGACATACCTCCAATGCTTGCCTTGTCAAAGCTGTATCTTCCTGCTGTCATACACCACTGCAGGCCCATACTCTCCCCCGTTCCCCTGCGCTACATGCCACCCTCTGGACTGCTGAGGTATCCAGGGTGCCATGGGGTGCGGTATCCTGCAGTACCATTTGCAGTGTACATTCCAGATTCCAGATAGTGCATCTGCGGTTCCCCGATTGTACAGACAAATGGGAGGTCTGCTGTAAGATGCCTGTTCCAGGACCTGTGTGAGTGGGTACAGCATCGGCTCTCACCCGCACTGAGCAGTGCAACAGCATCAGGACGATGGATCAGCATGCGAGCGCCTGAGGAGTATGGCCATTGGGCATTCTCGCCAGCACACAACTCGTGCCTATGTATGACACATTCCAACTTCCTACTGCCAGTGCTCGGCCACCCAAAAATAAGATGCCATTTCTAATGTGAACTATCCAGGCTAAATATATAGCAATCAGCAGGCATATTCTAGGAAAATTACATTGTAACAATGTGTAAAAGGAAGACCACATTGAAACTGCCTCTCAGCAGATCTGCATTGTGCAGATTCATTAGAAATAATGGGTAAAAGCATCCTAAAAGCTCTGCACAACCATATCGGCTCTGACCAGAATTTAACAGCGATACGATTTTAAATATGTAATAAAGTGATTCTAACAGCAAGTCAGTCTTCCTTCAGTCTGTGTGTTGTGGCATGAGGGGATATAGCCATAGATACTGATGGCAGATAAGGGCCTTTGGCCCACCTAGTCTGCCCAATTGCGCATGTAATTTTGCCTCTTCAAGCTTCTCTTGAACTGGGTTGCCGAAAACTAAGCTGTTACTAAACTTACCTGCACTACCATAACTCATATTTATCAAATGGATACACTATTAAGTATGTAATAAAATAATTCTAGATGCAAGTGACTCTTCCTTCAGTTCATATCTTGTGGCATGCTGGGATATGCAAGTGAGAGCATGCCTATTCATGTTTAGCGTAGTATGGGGAATCTGATCCGAAAACTAGGCTTTTACAGTATTAAACTTATCTGCACTAGCATAACTATTAAATTTCACAGACGGAAAGCCTTAGAGAGTGGTAGGGAAAGGAATATGCTTGATGTTCCACCTTTAGTCTGTGAGCTCATGTTAGTTACACTCGGATCATTATAATGCAATAATTAATTGTTAAACAGTGCATTTTGGGGGTCTTTTTGGCTAAATAAATAGAGGGTTTTGCTGAGGTAGCTGCTAACCTGGAAACTAGACAACCTGTCTGGTTTCAGCAACTCTGAACAAAAGAAATTATTTACTGCTATTAGGACTAGGAAGAACCTAGAAATAGGGTCAAATTAATATGAGTTACAATTGAGATTGGAACAACTTAAGAAAAAAGACGGTAAACTTGAATGGCACAGGATAACGTTGGGGGGGAGGTATTTACATTATAAACATATCCCTAGGGGACTAGGTATTGAACCTAATCTAGGTGTTGAGTCAAAGACACTGGACGAGTGATGGGAGAGCATCAGAAATAGATGTTCTATTAATTTTATGTACATCCTAATAGAAGCGGTACTAGAACAGAGAAGCATTTAAGCAGAAGAAATTAAGAAAGTCCAGGAACAATTAAAAATCGTCACAGAGGAAGAAAATTCATAAAAATGATTGGACGACATGGCCATGTGCGGCCTTTATCTCAGCTTGTTTCCCTAAGTACCGCGATGATGGGAAGCTCCAGCTCTAGGTCCACAAGAAGGCCTCAGCTGCAGCCGGGTCTGCCCAGCAGCTTGAGGTCCTTGAAGCAGAGGCAGCGGCTATTGTGGCAGGCATCTCCTCGGTCTTGGCGCTGCTTCCAGCTGGGATCAGTGTTGGAGTCATTCGCTGGATGCTTGTGGGACATGTTTTTGGCCCTCCAGACCCTGGTGAAGAGCCCTGCCCACCATGGCACTAAGCACAAGTGCTGCTGGTTGTGGGACCGAGAGATGGTGGTCCTCCTGGTCTCTTGACTTGGCTGAACAGTCGATGTTGTTTGAGCGCCTCTTGGTCGAGGGGCAGTTCAGGCAGCTCAACAATTCTTCAGTTACCCTGTCAAACCTGTTGACTTCAACTTCAGTCTAGCAGGCTGTGGAATGTTCCTCAAGCCTATGGACCAGTTGTTGAGTGAGGTCAAGGAGTTGATCTCACAGACCCCGGTGCTCCCAGTCCTCAAGAGAAGGCATTTCTATTGGTGTTCCCATCCGGACCTCGGTGGGAGCAGCCTCCACAGTGGTCGATTCTTCCATGTCCATGCTGCTTAAATATGGGTAGCCATGTGGTATACCACAACCGGTCAGAAGGTTCCCCTTGTTGTCGTTCCTCTGGTCAACAGTCGATATCTCTGTCGAGGCGTTCCCACTCTCAGTTCCGCTCGACTGGGAGGCATCGCTGCTGATGCTCCTTGACCTCCTTGGATGAGGAGAGGCACCATTGCAAACTGCTCCAGTACTGTGAGGAGCTCCTTTGGCAACAGTAGGCCATCATGGGGCAGGGTAGTGCTCTAGCAACAGATCTCTGGACCCCTGGCAGCTACCAGTGCTATCCCTGCTGGTCCACGCTATGCAGGTGCCTCCTGCAACTGCTTCTCCACCTCTTTGGGTGTAGCTGCCAAAGGTAGATGCTTCGACCAAAGATGTCCGTTCAGCCACCGACTTGCTGGGCTGGTTGTCAGTACAGATCACCCCAGGGCAAGATACCCTGGTGGTCTATATTGAGAAAGTTCAAAGGCCATTTTCGAGGAGTCTTTGGACGACTCGGACCACAAATCTATAGCCTCCTCTTGGACTACCCTCCTTGACCAGGGATCAATCGAGGCGCTGTCCACAGAGTATGGCCCAGTGTCCTTTTGGGGCTTCTCCATCTAATCTTGGCATCTGTGTCCCGCTGTTGGTGTGCTGATAGCTGCCCATGTGGTAGAAGGCTTGTTCTGCTAAGGATACTGCTGCCTGCGTGGCTGCTTCCAGGTACATCGCAACTGAGGAGAACTACAGGGCTGCTGTCTGATGTATAGTACACAGAATCACATCCCACTGTGGAGTGGATGTGCTCGATTGTTGCATTGCTGCATTTGGGGCCTGAGTCCTCTTGTTTTTTGTTTTTTTTTTAACTTTATTATTATAAAAACAAACATACAGTTTGATTACAAGCATTGAAACTACGGTACAATATAATACTAACCATGAGGATGCCACTCCTCATAGTTAAAATTAGTCAGATGCTTTTAGATACATCATAGGGGAGAAAATGGAACATTTTCTAACTATCGATACATTCTGAATATATGCTGCAAATGAGTCCATGAGCTACGTGGTAAAAGTCTGTAGATATCGTAAAGTAAAAGTCCCCTCAGTTCTCCTCTTCCACCAGGTTGGGCAGCAACCAGCACGTTACCTTCCACAAATTAAAGCACAAAATGTGCAATCACAGTAAAAAGAAAAAGAGATACTTCTAGGAGCATGGACATGTTGTTCATCCACACTGTTTAGCATTGTCCCTTTCCTCTTTAAATCTGCCGGAAGTCTTCAAGCTGGCTCCTCCCACCCACCCAGGTGGTATATACCTCAGCTCCACCCCATGACACCAGATCTTCCTTTCCACTGGAAGATACAGGTTGCCTCCCTCCTGCTCTTGCATTTCGTAGGCCCTGGCTTTCAAATCTTCAGTTTTACCGAAAGTAAAACTCGTTCGAGTTAGCGATCATGCATTTGTATCTTCGATCATGGAGGAGAAATCTTCCCCCAGGATTTTGCCAGTGTCCTTGCGGCCAAAAGATGTCGCACACCAATCCCCATCTCGGGTGCATCTACTGCCTAGGTGTCGGCCATGACACCTCGTCCTGCAGTTACTGTTTGGCCTTTCATCCCAACGTTCTGGACGACTGCATGGCATGCCTGAAACTGGGGAGACTGGAGAAAAGGAATCCTCCGTGAAGTCCAAGGAGGCTAGGTGGGCGGCTCGTAGCCGTGACCCACCGAGCAACTAGAATGCATGCAGATATTCAAGAATAAGCCGACATCGCTAATCAAGCTTCTTCGTCCCACTGAACCTAGGCTCCACCTTTACTTGTTCATTTAAGGAGTTGTGCCAGTCTCTCCCCACTCGGGGTGAGGCGCCCACGGACTCTCAATCCTCCCGCCCTTGGAAGAGGGAAAAAGAACCGTCTTTGTTCAGACGATGGCACTCTTGGGACCGAGAGAGGTCTCAGTCCCAGGAGCACACGGTCTTGATCTCGGTCGAGATTTTACCTCCTTAGCCGCAGGCTTTATGGACCTTCTATCTGGCCAGACGACCAAGGAAGTGGCCGATGAGGTCGAGATAGTTCTCAACCCGATGGACCCTTTGTTGCCGGCTGTGGTCGACGATTCTTTAGAAAGAACTCCTGTCCTAGTGTTTCCTGATGAGGAGAACCAGCCAGCTGGCATCCCCATTAAGGATCCAGTTCTAGACTCTCTGATTTCTCCGATTTCCCCCGATCTCGGTCATGGTCCAGAACCCCCTCGGCCAAACGACTGAGGAAGAGCCATAAGCGCTGTAAGAAGAGGCAATGCCATAAGTCGTCTTCATCCTCCTCTGACAAGGAGAGGCCTCCATGGAAACGGTTATGAGGACCTTATGTGGCAACAGCTGATTCTGACCGGGCAGAAGCTGGCTCTGCCAGCCCACCCCCCCGGCCATTACTTAGCTCTTGCTTCTGGAACTGAAACCCTCGGTTCTAGGGACATGGATATGTTGTTCATCCACACTGTCTGGCAGGTATCCTTGCCGCTTTAAATCTTGCCGGAAGGTCTTCAAGCTGGCTCCTCCCACCCACCCGGGTGGTAAAACTCTCGGCTCCGCCCCATGATGCCAGATCTCCCTTACCGCTTGGGAGCTCAGGTTCCCTCCTTAACGCTCTGCGTACAAGACTGGTTCCTAATTCTTGGCTTTCCGAATGTAAAGTTTTTGCTTAATAGACTTGGTCTTCTATCCCTCACGGCTGCGATGGACAAATCGACTCGTTTTCGCGGAAGTCCTTGCGGGCAGAAGATGTCTCGGACTTGATCCACAACTGGTGTGTACTGGTTTAGGCCTTGAGCACCCACCCGCAGGCTTGCGACCTGTGCTCTTCCTTTTCAGCCCTCGTCCTCAAGGACCGTGCTGCCTGTTTACAACTGGGCGCCCGAAGCGTTTTCCTCCGGTAAAGTCAAAAGAGGCCCGGTCGGCAGTTTCCACAGCGGTGGGCTCGGCGGATCAGCTCGAGCAGATGATCGCCCTCGAAGAGGAGGTGGCGCGGGCCGCATCTTCCTCGACCGCGGCATTTATCCCGCTCTCCCTGGGTTCCTCTTACACAGCTTCCTTTAAGGAGCTTTGTCTGTCCCTCTCCACTAGGGGAGAGGGACCAACGTCTGCTGGACCTTCTTCTTGGTCCAGGAAGAAAGACAAGAGTAAGTCTGTTCGTCGACGCTCTTGGGAGCGGGAAAGGTCCCTCTCCCCGAGTTGTCGGCCATCGACTTCGGTCGATCGTTCGGCTTCGACCACTGGTCTCACGGTGTCCCCGTCAGGTCAGTTGACTGAGACTCCGTCAACGCAGTCGAGATCTTTCTCGACCCGTTGGACGGGTTGTCGACCGCAAAATCCCTCTCCCGGTTCCCGGTGGGAGTTGAGGATCCGTGGGCTTGCCAGTGCCTCCGGTTCCGGGCCTTGGGTGTTCCTCCGAGCCGAGGAGGAGCCGTTCCACCCGTCCCTTCCGCACCGTCCTCGGAAAAGCCGAGGTTCTCGGTCTCGGTTTGGACTTCTTGGCGGTCCAGCTGATCCCGCCGTCATGGTGATCTCGGCACCGCTGACAATGACGCCGCGCTTGTCCCTTCCTCCTCCTCGGATGAGGGAGGATTCGGCCTAAGTTGCGTCGATGTTGAGAACCTCATGTGGCAGCAGCTCCTTCTGACCGGGAACAAGCCGGCGCGATGCCTTTGACCGATAGAGTAGCTGTCACCAGGCGCCGAAACAACCCCAGTTTTACCCGAGGAGCCTGTTATCAGGCCGGTTGTTCGGCCAAAACCAGCTGCCCCACCGAATCCGGTGGAACCTCCGCCTCCACAGCCGCGGTTTGGGGCTCCAACCAAGAACTCTCGGTCGGCTCAGGGTCTGCCCCATAGGCTTTTGGTCACCCTCACTCCCGATCGCCCTCGGCAGATGGAGGGTGGCTCAGGCCCGAGGCAGCTCTTTGCGGACTCTTCTGAGTCCGACGACGATTCCTCCTTTTTCTCCAAGCGAGTGGACTTGGAGTCCTCTGGAGGTCAGTCGCTGGACGACAGCCCTTCGTCCTTCTTGGGGTTGCACACACTCATCTCGGAATCCACCGGGATGCAGCTTGAGCCCGTATCCAAGCGGGCCAAGTATCCCCTCATGGAGATATTGGACCGAGGGGATTCCCCTATGGAGGCCTTCCCTGTGGCTGAGGCCATTGTGGGCCCGGCCTTGGAGCTCTGGCAGCGCCCTGCTTTCTGCCCTGCGCCTTCGGCCAGGATGGCCAGGAAGTATGCGGTCCCTACCGGTTCCCTGTCCGGTTTCTTGAACATCCCTCGGCCGAGGGGTTAGTTACTGACAGCGTTTTCTGGCGTGCGAAACGCTAGGGCGTGGACAAACCTCCCGACAAGGAGTCCAAGAAATTGGACTATGCCGAAGCGAAAAGTCTCGCTGCGTCCTCCCTTGGCCTTCGTCAGGCCAGCTCGGCCGTACTGATGGCACATTTTTCTCCGCGCCTGTTGGGCTCCCTGGACGAGGTGGTCCCTCATTTCCCGGCTGATCTGCAGACCACGGTTAAGCAGGTGCGGGACCAGGGCAGGGCAGTGGCCAAGCAGCAACTTCAGACTGCTTTGGACATCGGTGATTCATGCACCAGGTCAGTAGCGGCCGCAGTGGCTATGCGCCGTCGGGTATGGCTGAGGATATCCACCTTCACAGCAGATACCCAGCACAAATTGGTGGATGTCCCCTTCTTGGGGACTGACCTCTTCGGCCCTGGAGTGGAAGGCCACCTCCAGAGGATCGAAAAGTCCAGTGCCACCTTGGACTCTGTCTCATCCGCTCAGAGGGACAAGGGCCGCAGACCACAACCCAAGCCCTTTCGTCCGTCTGCGCCCCCAGCACGTCCGGCCCAGCAACACCAGGGCCAGCAGGCTCGGGCTTGGCGTCCCAAACCCAAGCCTGCGGCTTCCTCCTCCAGGAAGCAGGGCGGTAAAGGCCCAGGTGGTCCCTCGGCCGGTCCCTCCTCCAAGCCTGCACAGTGACGGGTTGAGGGGTGTCGCCCCCAACCTCGTCACCTCACCCCAGGTTCCCCCATGGGGGGTCGGCTCCGGTACTTCCTTTCCGCCTGGTCTGCCATTACCACAGACAGGTGGGTGTTGGAGGTGGTAGGAAAGGGCCTGCCTCTGGAGTTCGAGCAGGCCCCACCCTTCAGAGCCGTCGCACCTCGGGGGGCCTCGGGATCCGAAGCCTCGCTGTCAGCTCGCCGAACCGACATCGCTCTCCTCCTCGAGAAGGAGGTGATGAGAGGTGGCGGACCCTCTCTCAAACCCGGGGTTCGTGTCCAGGTACTTCCTGGTTCCGAAACGGACGGGGGGCTGGCGCCCCATTCTCGACCTACACGACCTAAACAAGTTCCTAAGGTCTCGAACCTTCAGGATGGTCACTCTGGCTCAGATAATCCCATCCTTGGAACACGGCGTGTGGTTCTGCCCTCTGGACATACAGGACGCGTTCTTTCATGTCCCTATCCGTCCATCCCATCAAAGGTTCCTTCGCTTTCGGGCGGAGGGTTCCCTTTTTGAGTTCCAAGCCATGCCCTTCGGCTTATGTCCAGCTCCCAGGGTCTTCACCAAATGCATAGCAGTGGTGACAGCATTCCTGCCGCGCTGAGGGGTCCGGGTTTACCCTTACCTGGATGATTGGCTGATAGCAGCCCCCTCCAGACAGGAGGTGGAGCGGTCCAGAGATCTGGCCCTCCAGGTTTGCTCTCAGGTCGGCCTCCTCATCAACGAGGCCAAGTCGGAACTCGAGCCAAAGCAGGTGATTCTTTTCATCTGGGCAGAGCTCGACTCTCTTCGAGCCAGAGCACGGCTCCCGGCGGACAGGGCCGAGGTTCTTTCCTCCTTTGCCCAGTCATTTCTGGTTGGGCAATTGCGCCCTGCCCGGGACTTCCTGCGCCTCCTGGGTCTCATGGCGGCCTGTACCAGCGTGGTCCGTTGGGCCCGCTGGAACATGCGCCCTCTTCAGTGGGGGCTGGCCAGCCAGTGGTCCCAACGCTGCGATCCATTGGACCAGCTAGTGACGGTGACCCAGGGGATGTGGAACGCTCTCCAGTGGTGGACCGTTCCAGTTCATCTGCAGGAGGGCATCCCGTTTGTCCACCCCGAGCCGACGGTCTCTGTATCGACCGATGCCTCTCTGATGGGTTGGGGTGCCCATCTAGGGGAACACCGAGCGCACGGCCTCTGGTCCCTGCGGGAGTCCCGATGCCACATGAACCTGCTGGAGCTCCGAGCGGTCTGCGTAGCTCTCACCGCCTTTGCTCCGTTTCTTCGGGGTCAAGTGGTCCGGGTCCAGACGGACAATACCACGACCATGTACTATCTAAACCGCCAGGGCGGGACGCGCTCCATGCCTTTATGCAAGGAAGCTCTCCGCATCTGGTCGCTCGTGCGCAGCCTGGAGGCGGATCTCCTAGCCATTCATGTGGCAGGAGCCTCCAACACCCTAGCCGATGCCCTAAGCCGGATAGGGGCTGCATCCCATGAGTGGTCTCTCCTGCCGGAGGTAGTACAAGATCTATTCTCCCATTGGGGCACACCTCAAGTGGACCTGTTTGCCTCCAGGGAGAATGCGAAGTTGAGGCTGTTCCATGCCCGCCCCCCTCAGCAGGGCTCTCTGCAGGGGGATGCCTTCTTGAGGCCGTGGACCCCGGGCCTCTTCTACGCCTTTCCCTCGTTCTCCTTGATGCACAAGGTGCTGCTCAAAGCAAGGAGGGACAAGGCGCAGGTGATTCTGATAGCCCCAGACTGGCCCCGCCAGTACTGGTATCCAGATCTCCTCAGCCTCAGCTCCAGGCTTCCGAGGCAGCTTGCAGCTCGCCCGGACCTGCTCTCAGTCAATCAGGGGAAGGTATTCCATCCGGACCTTCAATCCCTGCACCTGACGGCCTGGTTCCTGAGCGGCTAGAGTTCCAGACCTTGGGTCTTTCCGACGAGGTCCTCAACGTAGTTGAGGCGTCCCGTAAGGAGTCGACCAGAAAATGCTATGCCTTCAAATGGAAAAGGTTTTCCATTTGGTGTCAGGGCAAGGGCCTGGACCCTTCCTCCTGTTCCTTGGCGAGCATATTGACTACCTATGGTCCCTTCTCAGCAAGGGCTTAGGGCTCATGATCCTTAAGGTGCACCTGGCAGCCATCTCTGCTTACCGGGCGCGGGCCGGGAAGCAGTCGGTGGCACAGGAGAAGGTGGTCTGGCGCTTTTTCAAAGGCCTTGATCACATTTCCCCTCCGGTGCAAGAACCTCCACCTCCGTGGGATCTACTGCTGGTACTGGCAAAGCTCATGGGCAAGCCATTCGAACCAATGCACAGGTGTGAACTCTCACCTGTCATGGAAGACCGCCTTCTTGGTGGCTATTACGTCAGCCAGAAGGATGGGAGAGCTCCAGGCGCTCTGCATCAAGTCTCCTTACCTGGTCTTCCACAGGGACAAGGTTGTCCTGCGCCCCCACCTGAAATTCCTTCGCGAAGGTGGTCGCTCTTGATCCACCTAACCAGGTGTTGACTCTGCCGGTGTTCTACCCCAATCACACCTCAGAGGCCGAATATAGGCTCCATACTTTGGACCCTAGAAGGGTGCTTGCTTACTATAAGGAGCGTTACGGCTGAAATTGGGGAGAGGTTCACGCAGCTGTTTGTCACCTACGCTTGAAGCCCTACCTGGCAGACCTGCAGCCAAGCGATTATAGGCTGGTGGGTCACCTCCTGCTAGATCTCTGACTATAAGTTGGCGGGCATGGAGCCTCCCAGAGGGATAAGAGCTCATTCTACCGCCATACTGCTGCATCGTGGCTGCTTCCAGGGGACGCCCCTATCCAGGAAATCTGCAGGGCTGCTACCTGAAGTCAGCACACACCTTCATCACCCATTACCACATCGTGACCTTGAGTCACGCCTCGGGATGCTGGTTTGGGGCCTCAGTTCTCCAGCCTCTTTCCAAGTAAGTATTGGGGTGTCGCTAGCCTCCCTCCTCCCGGAGGACTGCTAGAGTCTGTTAGACAGTGTGGATGAACAACATCCATGTCCCTAGAAATACAGGTTACTCACCTGTAACAGGAGTTCTAGGAATGGTATATGTTGTTCATCCTGACCACCCCACCTGACCTTCCCGGCTTCGGACAAGACACCCTGAGCTTCCAGTGGCTGATTCGAGGCCATATGGAGCCAGAGTTTTACTACCCGGTGTGGGTGGGAGGAGCCAGCTTGAAGACCTTCCGGCAAGATTTAAAGCGGCAAGGAACCTGCCAGACAGTGTGGATGAACAACATATACCATTCCTAGAACTCCTGTTACAGGTGAGTAACGTGTATTTCCTCCGCCCGTGGGGCCGTCCTGTCCCCCGGTTCGGCCTATTCCGGTCTCTCCACCTATTTGAGTGGAACCACCGCCTAAACAGCCTGTGGGAGGGGCTCCCTTGAAAGAGGACCGACAGGACGCCGGACTTCCCCACTGTCTGTCAGTCACAGTCACCCCGGACTGCCCTCGGTGGATCGAGGGTGATTTAGGCTGCAGGCCGTTGTACCCTGACTCCTCGGACTCTGATGTCACCGTGCTCCATTCTCATCCTGGGTATGATGAGTCATCCGTTAGCACAGGGATGGAGGAAGGCCCTTCCTCCTTCCACGAGATTCTCTGTCTTATTTCCGACTCCACCGGAATGCCCCTGGAATCTATCCAGAAAAAGGCAGAGTACCCTCTCACAGATATTCTGAAGAGAGGGGATACCACGACGGAGGCCTTTCCTGTGTCCGACGCCATAGTTGGCCTGGCCCTTGAACTTTGGCAGCGCCCTGCCTCATGCCCAGCACTGTCTGCCCGTAAGTACGCAGTGCCCATGGGGTCCCTTGCGGGGTTCACAGAGCACCCTTCAGCCAAGAGCCTGCTGACCGCCTCTGTGTTTAGGCGTACTAGCAGTTCGGCCGACACCGACTGACCTCCGGACAAAGAGTTCAAAATATGGTAGGCCCTCCGCACAAAAAGTTCTATGCTTCCTCCTTAGCTCTTCGCATGGCCAGCTTGGTCGTCACTATGGCACACTTCTCTCATGCCCTTCTTGGGTCACTAGATGAAGTCCTCTCTCATCTCCCTCGGACATGCAGACCACGGTCAAACAGGTCCGTGATCAGGCCGCCCCTGCCAAACAGCGGCTCCAGATGGCCCTGGACATCGTAGATTCTTGTGCCTGCTCGATGACCGTCGCAGTGGCCTCTCACTGCAGGGCTTGGCTGAGGCTTTCTTCCTTCCCAGCAGATACTCAGCATAAGCTTGCTGACGTGCCATTTCTTGGGACTGACTTGTTTGGTCCAGGAGTGGCAGGTCACCTATAGTGCATAGAGCAGTCCAGTGCCACCTTGGACACCACCTCTACCAGGGGTTCTTAGTGCAAGATCCAGCAGAAGAAGAACAACCTCGGGCACTCTTCCCCTGCGGTCCAGCAGCCCTCCTATCAAGGAGGACAGCAACAGCAGCAGGCTCAAGCTTGGTGCCCCCGGCCCAAGCCTAGACCCCAACAGGCCTGAAAAGGGGGCTGAGGCTCAGGTCCTGGAGCCTCCGCCTCCTCTAAGCCTGCCCAGTGATGGGATGGGGGTTGCCACCCCTGTCTCCGTCATGCCAGCTCTGGGCCCTCCCGTGGGGGGAGGTTGGCTCCACCACTTTCTTTCCTCCTGGTCTGCTATCACTTTGGACAGGTGGGTTCTCCAAGTGCTCAGTCGGGGACGGCATCTAGAGTTCGAGCAGTACCCTCCCAGCCAAGCCAAGCTCCACGGGAGGAACGGATTTCCGCATGCACCCAGTCGGCTCTTCGAGATGACATAGCTCAGCTCCTCCACAGGGAGGCAGTAGCTCCTGTGTGGATCCTCCAGAGACCCAGGCTTTGTCTCCAGGTACTTTGTGCCCATGCGGATTGGGGGCATGCCCATTCTGGATCTCCCCAACCTGAATCAGTTTCTCAGGTCTCACACCTTTCGGATGGTCACTCTGTCCCAGATCATACCATCCTTGGAGTGAAACATGTGGTTCTGTTCTCTGGATCTGCATGACACGTTCTTTCACGTCCCAATCCATCCATCCCATCAGCGGTTCCTCTACTTCAGGGTCGAGGGGACCCTGTACGAGTTCCAAGCCATGTCGTTCAGCTTGTCATCGGCCCCAGTGGTCTTCACCAAATGCATTGCAGTGGGGGCGGCCCATCTCCGACGTCGGGGGGGGGTCAGAATATAACCCTACCTAGACAATTGGCTCCTGGCAGGTTCCACCCAACAGGAGGTGGAGAGGTCCAGGGATCTGGCCCTCCAGACCTGCTCCCAACTCGGCCTCCTGATCAACGAGGCCAAGTCAGAACTCATGCCTTCCCAGGTGATGGGCTTCATCGGTGTAGAGCTCGACTGTTGTCAAGCCAGAGCTCTGCTCCCAGCAGATAGGGCGGAGGTTCTCTCCTCCTTTGCCCAGTCACTTCTGGTTGGGCACTTGCACCCTGCCCGGGACTTTCTGTACATTCTGGGTTACATGGTGGCATGCACCTCAGTGGTCCATTGGGCCCGGTTGCACATGCACCCCCTTCAGTGGGAGCTGGCCACCCAGTGGACTCAGCATCATGGTCATTTTAACCAGCTGATCACTGTAACCCAGAAGCTGTGGGACGCTCTCCAATGGTGGACCGCTTTAATCAAGTTGTAGGAAGGATCCTGCTTGGTCTCGCCCGAGCCGATCAGGTTCTTACGACCGGTGCCTCTCATGGGCTGGAAGCTACATGGGGGACAGCACGGCCCATAGGTTCTGGACCCCGAGAGTCCCGATGCCACATCAACCTGTTGGAGCTCAGAGCAGCCAGACTGGCACTGTCAGCTTTGCCTTCAGCTCCGGGTCAAGTGGTTCAAGTCCAGATGGCAATACCACTCACTATGTACTACCTCAATCAGTCGGGCTGCACGCACTCCCATCTGCTTTGCAAGGAGGCGCCCGGATCTGGACCGCTATAAGCCAGTTGGAGACGGATTCCTAGCTATCCTTGTGGCAGGAGCTCAACCTGCTGGTGGATGCTCTCACCGCCATTGGGCTGGACATCCCACGAGTGGTCTCTCCATCCAGAGTGTAGCTTTACAGCCTGTTCTCCGCTAGCAAACCGGTTGGTGGACTTGTTTTGCTCCAGGGAAACACCAAGCTGAGGCTGTGTTCATGCCTGCCCCCCAGGAGGGCTTGCTGCAGGGATGCCTTCGAGGCCAGGTGGACCCCAGGCGGCCCCCCGCTTGCTCCATTTCCTCGATCCACAAGGTGTTACCCAAGGTGAGGAGGGACAAGACTGGCCACGCCAGTACTGGTATCCATATCTCCTCAGCCTCAGCTGCAGGCCCCCGGAGCGGCTTTGCACATTCCCAGACCTGATATCTCTCAACCATGGGAAGGTGTACCATCTGGACCTTCAGTCCCTGCACCTTACAGCCTGGTACCTGAGCAGCTAGAGTTCCAGGCTTTGGGTCATTCCGAAGATGTCTTCACTGTGGTGGAAGCATCTAGAAAGGAATCAACCAGGAAATATTATGCCTTTAAATGGAAAAGATTTTCCATTTGGTGCCAGGGTAAGGGTCTGGACCCCTTGTCCTGCTCTGTGGCTGACATTCTCAACTACTTTTGGTCTCTCTCCAAAGGGGGTCTACGATCATCGACCCTTAGGATGCACCTGGGCAATTTCTGCCCCACCTGGTGTGGGCACGATCAGCCACATTAGCACAGGAGAGCAGTGGTAAGAACGCTTATTCAAAGGTTCTGATCACATATTCCTCTGGTGCTTGAACTCCACCTCCGTGAGATCTGCTGCTGGTTTTGCAAGCCATGGACGAGCCATTCTAACTCATGCACGCTGTGAAGACTGCCTTCCTGGTGGCTATCACTCCAGCCAGAAGAACAGGGAGCTGCAGACACTGTCGGTGACTCCCTTTATCTGGTCTTTCACAGGGACAAAGTTGTCCTGCGCCCACCCAAAATTCCTTCTGGATGGTGGTATCAGAGTTTCACCTCAACTAGGTGCTGACTCTCTGGTATACTCACCCTAATTACACCTCGGATGCCGGGCAGGTTCCATACTTTGGACCCGAGATGTGCTCTCTCCTACTGTAAGGAGAGTACGGCTAAAATTCGCCTAGAGTTTCGTCAGCTGTTTGTCACCTACGCTGAAGCCGCTTCTGGCAGACCTGCAGCCAGACTGACCACAGTAAGATGGATTACATCATGCATAGGTCTGGGCTATGAGTTGTCGGACAAGGAGCTTCCCAGAGGGATAAAAGCTCATTCTACCCGCCATACTGCTGCATCGGTGGCTGCTTCCATGGACATCCCTATCCAGGAAATCTGTTGAGCTACTACCTGGAAGTTAGCAAACACCTTCATCACCCACTACATCGACCTTGAGTCACGCCGGGATGCTGGTTTTGGGACCTCAGTTCTCCAGTCTCTGTTCCCTAAGTAGGGGTGCGCCTTGCCCTCCTCTTCCTGGGAGAACTGCTAGGAGTTCACAAACATATGGATGAACAACATCCACGCCCTAGAAGAACATATACATTACTGTGATAGTAGTTCTAGGAGTGGTATATGTTGCTCATCCACATGACCCACCCAACCTCCCTGCATGGACGCAAACAGCCTGGCTTCCAGTGAGCTAAGATCTGGCATCATGGGGCGGAGCCGAGGTATATGCCACCCGGGTGGGTAGGAGGAGCCAGCTTGAAGTCGTCCGGCAGATTTAAAGAGGAAAGGGACAATGCCAAACAGTTGTGGATGAACAACATATACCACTCCTAGAACTACTGATCTTACTTCGAGATACAGCTCTTGCAGCAGGTAACACTATTAGGACTGAAGCCGGCAGGTGTCAGGGACCCCACGGAATTCTTTCTAGCTAGCTATCTTCAGTGGGGGACCACTCGACACTCGGGTCCCGGCCTCCGACCAGGTGTAGTATATATGGGCGGGGTCCCGCCAGATTCCCTCTGTTCTTCATTACTGCATGTCTCAATTCTCTGGCTCGCTTTAGTGCGCTGGCGTACGGGTTAAGGTCTTCCTTCGAAAGTTCGCTTTTCCAGCTCGATTGCTGTCTGGTGTCCCTCCAACCTCCGCTAGAGGCCATCCTACGTGCGCCTGTGGAAGCAAATCCCGCTTAATGATCCGGATTCGCCCATGTCCGGTGCCTAGGGCCCAGGACTCACTTACACCCGGTCCTGCACGCTCTAGCTAGGGATTCAACAGTCGGACCCGGATCCGCTGCTGTGAAGGCTCTACATGCGCTTTTGCTTGAAGAGAGGATCAAGGCTATGGACTCCTCCAGGGGGATTCTGTAGAGAAGGCCTGAAACATTCTGTGAAAGCACAGGGAATAAGTTTCTCCAAGTCCCCTTCCAGGGCCTCCGACTCTCTTAGCTCTGGCTCCCCGGTCCCAATTATCTTCGCCTCCTGGGCCTGCTCTCAGACTCCCCGCTGTGGAGAAGAAGCCTCCGATCCTCTTCTTCCCTCACAGGCCAAGACCTCCAGGCCCCCATCTTCATCCTCCAAAGCCCTGGTTAGGTCTGGGGACCATCATCACCGCCACAAGTCGGGTTCCCGCCCATTCCGAGCCCGGACGCAGGCTCTGCCTCCTGCCTTCCTCCTCCCCAGCGGAAGACCAAGGAGCTTACCTCTCTCAAGAGACCGCTTGATCCGACGCCGCTCGGTCTGGTGTCGGCCTCACCATAGGCAGGTCCCAGGGAGCCATCGACCGCCAGACGTCCGGTCACCGTCCAGGTCTATTTCTCGGTCGTCGGGTGGGGGCCAACGTCTCGTACTCAGTCGAGAAGAGGACCCCGAAGCCTCCTACCGATGTCGGTCAGGAGACTATTACAGAGGAGGAGTTGACGCAACGTGAGGACCAGATGGGCGAATCCGGTCCTGTCACACCTCCCAGAGAACCTTCACCTCAGCCTGAGGCGCCTGAGGAGCCGACGCCGGAACCCAACAACCGACCACCGGTGCCCAGTCTGTCGTCGGGCCTTTGCATTGCTGAGGTCAAGGAGCTTTTCACTTACTGGTGGGATACCATTAAAAAGGATATGGTTCCCACACCTCCTCCTCTTCCTCCTCCTGCGACTCTCTGGCTCCTGCGCCCCCCACTCCATCTGGGGCTGCAGGCCGAGTACCTTCCCCCCAGGAGCTTAGGGATCCTCCTAGGGGGAGACCAGACAAAAGGAGACCTCTGTCTAGATCTTCTTCAGGGTCACCCAGCCCCAAGAGACCCAGAAGACGCCGCCTTCGACGGAGGACACGGGATCGGAATTCTCAGGATCCAGATCCCCCTCTCCGGACCCACGTGAGCTTCCTAGATCTCCTCCGGATGACCCATCGTTGTCTGAGATCATGCATATCCAAGAGAACATGGGCTGGGATGCGGAAGAATTAGACCTCAGAGACTACGCCCGCCAGGTATCTTCTCGGCAGAAAGATCCTAAGCCTGTGGTGGTACTCACCCTTGTGACACTTTTGTGGACGCCACTGAAGGCTGGCGTGGAAGGCCCACATTCTCGCCTCCCGCGATGTCAAGAAAGCTGACCGCCTGCACAAGACTCCTAAGGAGGACTCAGTATTTGGCTCAACATCCTCTGGCCGACTCTCTGGTCATAACAGCCTCTCATGACCGGTCCCAGAGACCGCAACATTTGAGCACCCTGCCACCGGACCCAGAGTCTAAACAGCTGGACGCTGTGGGCAGGCGCATGTATACTTCCACTACTTGCGCCATCAGATCCCTGAACTACTTGACCCACATGGTGCAGTTCCAAAATGCCTTTTGGGAACAGGGACTGGATCTGGCAGAAAAAGTGCCAGAAGGTGAGCAGAAGGAGGAGATGTTGCAGCTCCTCCAGCACGGGTTCAGACGGGAACCGAGGTGCTGGCGAGCCACGATGATTCCGCTGGACCTCGGCCAGAGCTGCAGCTTCAGGCGGATGGCTCCGGAGACACTCATGGTCTGTCTCCGGATTTACCCAGACGCCCAGAAAATATCATGGACGCCTTGAGGGAGAAAGTTCTCTTGGTGAGCCCTCTGAGAAGGTCCTCACCAAGCTTCAAGAGGCTGGAAGGCAGTGGAGGTCGGGTCCAGGATGTATCAACCGAGGCTTAGTTCCCTTTCAGAGAACTGAAGTCGCTTCTGTGGACGTGACGCAGAGACAGTACAGTCCCAGACCGTCCAAGGCAGAGGGCTTGGTTCCCCAGAGCTCAGGGTAGGCAGTCCGTGACAGGCCAGCACCAGCTAAGCTGCCCAGCCTGGGCGTGGTCCCCTCAGCCGCCACAGCTGACTCCTTCCTGGCCCCCGCCTCAGGATCACGGGACATCAAGGTCAGGGGTCGACGCGAATTACCTGCTAGGATGGCAGTCTATAACCACCACAGGTGGGTTCCTTCAGTTGGTCGAAAGAGGCCACTTTATAGAATTCACAGACAAGCCACCCTCGAGGCCTCCTCTGCTCTCCCGCTCGGGTCAGCACAAACTGCTTATCAGGCAAGAGATACTTGCTTCCTGCAAAGGAGCGGTAGAGTATGTCCCAGAGAACCAGAGAGTTCAGATACTATTCTCACTTCTTCCTGGTTCTGCAGAAAACAGGGGACCTCGGTCTCAATCCTGGACCTGGCGACCTCAATCTGTCGGCTTGGTTAGAAGCGATGTTCTGCATGGTGTCTCTTCAAGGTCTTATTCTATGCTAAAGAAGTACGCCTTCTTAGCCCCTAGACATGCAGGACGATACCTGCATATCCCTTAGCTCCAGCGCATAGGGGTTCCTGCGCTCGAGTTTCGCCACCATTTCCAGTTTCGGGAGGCTCTTCCGTCGACTGTCACCGGGCCCTCAGGGTCTTTTTACCAAATGCATGGCTGTCGTGGCAGCGCTTTAAGGGAGACAGCTACTACGCGTTCCCCGCATTTGGACGATGGTTTTATGGTCGCCTCCAAAGAGGCACTGTTGATGGCTATTCAAAGCACTCAAGAACTGATCTTCCTTGTCAATCTTCACCTATTCATACTGCTTGCTGTCGAGGCGCGCACCCGCCACGGGAGTTTTTTTTTAAAAGTCGGCTCCAACGGCCGCCGACCGGTGACGATTACGGCCATATGTGCGAGGGCAGCCGTTAGGTGCCTTAGACCTCTTCCATCTCAGTTCTGTTTCTCCGGCCGAGGCTGCACCTGCTGCACGGTAACGCTTAGTTTCTCAGTTTTTCCACAACTGAAGACTCCCTGCTTTTCTTAGATCATCCACTCTGCCAGATAATGGTAAGACCGCTCCTTTTATTTCTATACTGCGGCCCCGAGTGCTTTATTACTTTTTTCCTTGTTTAGTTCAGAGATCATGTCCGTCTGGGAGCAAGGCGAGTCGGTGGCTGGCTACGTCCCTATGCGGCTGTGCTCCTGTGGTCTGCATTTTTCCGCCTCGCTACCGGGTATGATGTCTGTCTCGCTTGCTTGGGACCTAACCACTTTTATATGGACGCTGTGGCGACGCTTGTTTCTCCATGGACCGCCGTGTCCTCGGGTCTGCTGCCTGCTCGTTTCTCGGCAAGGCCACGCCGACCTCGAGGGACAAAGGCCGCCCAGGGATTCCCTAGGTAAGGTCTCTAGGCCCTTCCCCCGGTCCTCCCCGGGCCTATATGGTCCGCCGAGGGTGAAGCTTCCTCCTTCTCTTGTCAAGAGGAAGCCTCTCTGTGTCGGGCAACGCCGTGGGTCCTTCCGGGGCCGTGACGGGACACCGCCGGCAGTCACCTCCTCGAGTGCAGGCTCCCCAGTGTCGAGGCCCACTATTTCTGGCCTGGCACCGTGGACCTCGACACCGCTCCGGTGTTGTTCTGGATCCGCGCCGTGATCGAGGACGGCGCCGCAGGTGGTGCCGACCTGGCCTTCGGTGCTGCTCTGTGGCACCGCTGGGCCTGTTCTGCTCTCGGGCGGCGCTGGTTGGGTCTGTCTTGAGCAGCGCCCGTGGTCCTAACTGGTGCGGCAGGGGAGCCAGGACTGTGGCTCACGTCGCGAGTGGGCGGGGTTGTCCGCACCGGCTTGTTCAAGGGCACTCATGTTCCTGGGATCCTGTGTGCCAGCATTGAGGTTCTTGCTGGTCTTCCCTGGCCCTCTTCGGAGGCCGATGACACAGATGTGGGCCTCATCCTGGCACCCTGACTCTTCCGGGTCAGGGTCCTCGTGGCACAGGGTGCTAGGCAGCGAGCGGCCCTTCCACTGTCCCCACTTCCTGTCCTCCCTGAGAGTCCTGGCTAGGGGTGGCCCCTGGGTCCCAGGGGGGGATGTGGTGGGACTGAGGAGGAGGCTCCTCCTAGGGGACTCAGGACAGCTGCCTCCTGGGTGCTGTTGCCTCCTCTCGGGTGGGGAACGCTGCAGTCGAGGAGGAGGCTGTCGAGGGGCAGGGACGTGTGCCTGTCTTCCGCCGGGTCACCGTCGGGTGGCTAGGAGCCGAGCTACCTAACCCCGCCTTTCCTCTTGGGCCCCGGGTTCCTCCGTGGCGCTGCTGTGGACTGCCCTTCTGGACCCATGCATTCCCTGGTTCGCTCACAGGAGGTTCCCTCCGGCTCTTCCAGGCATCGCATCATCAGGTCTCGCCTGCGACCTGGTTTGTTGTCCGGGATCCCGCCAGCTCGGCTCTGGCTCCTCGATTTCAGAGCCCTGGCGGAGGTCAGTTGCCTCTGTCGTAGGTGCCCTTCTCCAGTACCTCTGCATCCACCCCCGCCTTTCCAGGCCATGTCGGTCCCACGGGTCCGCTCATCCTGGGAGCAGTTCAGAGGTTCTATGCGGCCTTCCCCCATACGTTAGATACATGCATGAGCGGGTCTTCTCGATTCTCCCCACCGCCGAGGAATCTTCTGACATCTCGAGTTTCCATCATCCTCGCCTCCTCCTCCTGAGGAGAGGAACCCTTGCTCATCTTTCTTCCGACGCTGATTTCACTGAATATCAGCGATTCCTCCTTGAGGATGGTGAGGGATCTCTAACTTTACGTTAGGGCGAGACAATACTGAACAGGGAGACGCCTGAATTCCTTTGGAGAATCAGTGCCCAGCACCCTGTGTGGTACCTTCCTGGCCTATCCTCCAGGAGGCGTCTATCCATTCCTGGCAGTCGCCAGCCGCCTTTCTCCAGCCCCGCAGACTGTCGTCAAGGTATTGTGCCCCTCGAATCCTGGTTATCCTTCCCAACCCGCCCTCAGGTTTGGTGTACCGAGACTCCTTCCGGGCGCCACCGCTTGGCGTGCACATACTGCCCACTCAGATCTCGGATTCACTGCAGTTCGACTGGTGGGGCGTAAGAGTGTTCTCTTCTCGGGCATGGTGGCTTGCATTGCATCACATTAGGCTCACCACGCTGCCCACAGTTGGCATCTGTGGTCGATGGTCTCCCAGCTCCCAGCATCAATGCCTGATACGGAGCAAACCAGAAAGGCTATTGCCTCTCCGCTATAGGCCTGGAGCTGGAAAGACACCTGCCAAGGGCATCTTATGATGCCAGTGAGGTGGCTTCCAGGCTTGCGGGACAGCGATCTGCATTAGGCGGACGCATGGCTCCTGCCTATCAAGGTTGTCACCCCTGGCCCGGGCGAGGGTGATTTGCTCCGCCTGGGACCTGCCTCTTCCTCCAGAGCTAGGAGACTTTTGCAGGGGTTTCCTCCGCCTCCCATCCTTCGGGGCACCTCCTAGTTCTTCTCCCACTTAGGCTTCTCTTGTGTTAGCTAGGGTCTTCCTCTGTTTCTCACCAACAGGAGGCTGGGGTCTTGTTCCTCAGGGTCCCCCCTTTTTCAAGGGAGGCTTATATCATTTCCGTTAATGAATGCTGAAGATTGACAAGGGAAGATATGAAAATTATGTACCTACCGTAATTCTTGATCTTCTTGTATCTTCACCATTCATTACTGATACCCACCCACCTTCCCCTCAGTGGCCTTCTTCTGTATGCCTCCTCCCATCTCGCTCTCTCCCCCTTGGTCTTTATGCCAAAAAAAAATCAGTTTTTCCCCATTCTTGTGAATGGATCTCTTTTTCCTCAAGGTAGAGTGGAACCAGTACGGTTGCAAATTTCTTTAATTCTGAGGGAACTTCTTCTGACTGCCCTATGGTGCGATTCTCACCTTCTTCAGGTCATGTAGTTTCACAGCCTGGTGGCCATGCCCTGTCTTGGCCTCCCAAAGTTTGGAACCTGGCAGTGCATTATTTTTCAAAGCTTTCCAGCTGCTGACTGAGCTTGTCAGCTTCAAGCTCTGTCTGCCTTGTCCTAGCAAGTCTGATTGAGTTCCTCTCTCATTTTTCTTACAACTGCCTTCTAGAAGACATAGTCTTTCCCATACTCTTCTGTGGTAGAACTTAACAAGGTGCTAAGGAACTTAGTCCTCTTCCTGGATGGGGCTGCTTCCGAACAGGTTCTGCCTCGGACAGTCTAGGAGCCCTCAACTTGGATGAAGGGACTTGGCATGAGAGTTCAGAGAGTCTGCCCTCTTGTCTATTCAGGAGGTTCGTGAACCTCTCTCAGTCCTAGCAACTGGGATTCTGTTCTTATTAGTTTCGAGCCTATAAGTTTCCTCAACCAACAATGCCTCGCTGGGCACTGTTCTCCTTCTCAACATGCCTCTTTCTTTCTTTCTTTCTTTCTTCCTCTTCTTCTTCTACTTCCTGTCCCTCTCTCTGTTCCTCCACTAGAGCCGCCGGAAAGGAGGCCCTGTGGTCCCTTAGGGTAGGAATTCTCTCTCCTCTGTCTATTCTCCATCGGCTTATTCCTTTTTCAGTTTATTTCCTTTCCTTTTTCTATCCCTCGGCTGTCTTGCCTCACTTTCTTTTTTCTTACACTTTATTTTCGCCTCCGCTAACAGAACTGAGATGGAGGAGGTCTTCGCACCCAACGGCCACTCACGCATGACGCTGCACGTCCGTCTCGAGGGCGGCCGCTGGAGCCGACTCTCAAAAAAAAAAAAAAAACTCCCAGAAGGGTGCGCCGCCCGCTTAACCCAAGCAGTAATGAATGGTGAAGATACAAGAGAAGATCAAGAATTACGGTAGGTACGTAATTTTAATTTTCAGTCCTTGGGTATCCTCATCAACTACGAGAAGTCACTCCTCGTACCGTCTCAGAAATTGCAGTTCATAGGAGCAGTTCTGGACACCGTCCGGGGGAAAGCCTTTCTCCCCAACGACAGAGCGGAACGCATCAGATCTCTCAAAGAAGAAGCCCGTCCCCGCCAGGTCGGTCCTTCGCTTGCTCGGACACATGGCTGTGGCCATTCCAACTGTCCCTTTGGCAAGGCTCCACATGCGGGTGACCCAGTGGATGCTCAAGGTGCAGTGGGACCAAAGGCAAGACCACATGCAGCATCCGGTCAGAATCATGAACGCCGGTTGATTCGAGACGGCAGGGTGGCTGGACCCAGGTACACTCTGCAGGTCCTGCTTATAGCGCCTGCCTCGGAGGTAATCCTCACCACAGATGCCTCAGGGCTGGGGTGGTGCACACCTGAATGGGGTGAAGTCCAGGAACATGGACCCTCAGAGGCTCACCTCCATATCAACGTCCTGGAGATGAGGCGGTCCTATATGCCCTGCTGGCTTTTCAGTCAGAGATCCCGTCGAGTACTCTTCTGCTTCAGACAGACAACACGGCGGTGATGTATTACCTCAACAAACAAGGAGGCGCACACTCTTACCCCCTTTGCAGGGAGGCAGTGAGAGTGTGGGATTGGGTAATCTGACATGGCGCGAGCCTGATTGCAGTTCACGTCCCCGGCGTGGACAACACAATCGCTGACGGCCTGAGTTGCTCCCAGGCCAGGGTCCACGAATGGGAACTCCTTCAAGAGGTAGCGGAGGATCTGTTTTTACGATGGGGAACTCCAGAGTTGGACTTGTTCGCTTCCCCATCCAACGCAAAACTGCCCAATTTTTGCTCGCTAGATCCAGGGCCTGGTGTTTTCTGGCGAGACGTGTTGTCCCTCTCCTGGGCGAACAGATTCCTCTACGCCTTCCCTCCCTTCCCGTTGATCCAGAGAGTTCTTCTCAAACTGCGCAGGGAGCACGCAACAATGATCCTGGTAGCCCCTTTCTGGCCCAGGCAGATATGGTTCCCCTTGCTAACGCAGCTGTCCCAGCAACCTCCGCTCCCGTTCCCTTTCAGCTCCCATCTCTTGTCTCAGGGGAGAGGTTCACTGGTCCATCCGGACTTACGTTCACTGAACCTGCATGCATGGCTCCTAGAGACGTAGCCATTTTGTGACACGGGTCTCTTGACGAGGTGGCGGAAGTCCTTTCTGCAGCCAGAAAGCCGGCAACGCATGCGACGTACGCCATGAAATGGCGCTGTTGTTTGTGGTCGCGGGCACGCGACCTTTCCCCTCTAGGTTGCCCGATGAAAGCAGTGTTAGATTACCTGCTCTCCCTTTTCCAGTCGGGTCTAGCCTACTCCTCTATCAAAGTGCACCTCTGCGCTATTTCTGCTTACCACTTCCCGGTGGGACAGTGCACAGTGGCACAGCTTGATGTCTCTCGGGACTTTTTGAGAGGGGTATTACACCTTAGGCCGCCCATTAAGGACCCTGTCCCCCCATGGGATTTACTCTTTGTCCTGGAACAACTCACGCTTCCCCCCTTTGAACCTGCCACGGATTGCGAGCTGCGTTTTCTGTCTTGGAAAACGTTATTTTTAGTTGCTGTTACGTCAGCAAGGAGAATTTCTGAGCTTCACGCTCTTATGTGTAAGGAACCGTATTTGATTTTCCGCCAGGACAGAGTGTCCCTGAGGACGAATCCTATGTTTTTGCCTAAGGTGGTCTCCACCCTCACTCTCAATCAGGACATTGACCTGCCTGTCTATTTTCCTAAGTACTCCCAATAGTGGAGAGGCGCTACTTCACACCCTGGATGTTCACCGCTGTCTAAGGTACTACCTAAACAGAACGAAACAGCTTCGTAAATCAGAACAACTCTTCGTTTCCTTTGCTGAGAGGATGTTCGGCTAACCAGTATCAAAGCAGTCACTTTCTCGCTGGCTTGTCCAGTGTATATCATACTGCTACAATACCAAACAGAAGCCCCTCCCAGCTACAGTCCGGGGCCATTCCACAAGGGGGGTGGCTACCTCCTTTGCAGCACTGCGTAACGTCCCCACCTCTGCCATTTGTGCTGCAGCTACTTGGAGCTCTGTGCGCACTTTTATCAGGCATTATAGCCTGGACATTGCCTCACGGCGAAGAGCCAGTTTCGGCCTGGCCGTGCTACAGGGTCTCCTGTCCTAGAGTCAGGACTTGGCATGGATATTTTCCAATCTCCTCCTCCCAGTATGCTTACAAGCATTATTGCTTTGAAATCAGTCCTAATAGTGTTACCTGCTGCAAGAGCTGTATCTCGAAGTAAGATAGTACAGTTACGTAAGAACTTACCGTAACAGTAGATCTTCGAGAACAGCTCTTGCAGCAGGTACCTTTCCGCCCACCTTCCCCCTTGGAGGAGGCAAGGTTTTCAGAGCCTTTGGCAGGGGCTTATGCACTTTCGTCTTCTGATGATGGATCCTCGGTCTCCCATTCTGATGTCATCCTGCAGCCGGACGTCTCCGGCGGGAGAACTGGGGAATCTGGCGGGACTGCCCCCTTATGTACTACACCTGACGTCGGAGGCGGGACCGACGTCGGGGGTGGTCCCCGCTGAAGATAGCTAGCTAGAAGAATTCCGTGGGGTCCTGACGCCTGCCGGCTTCAGTCCTAATAGTGTTACCTGCTGCAAGAGCTGTTCTCGAAGATCTACTGTTACGGTAAGTTCTTACGTAACTGTACTTTACAGGTGAGTAACCTGTTCTTTCATACTTCTCCGCAACTTAAAGCCCAAGGGCATATGAATTAGAATGAAAAGCAGTCATGCAAAATAAGACATTTCTGGAGCTGTAAGCAACCCGTATTACACTGCAACTAATACTGGTTAGCAATAATTAGCAGGTATAAACTAACCAAGGGTGAAAAAATGTGTTTAACAGTTGAACAACATAATATGGACCCCAAACATTATACCTGGTGTTATCGAGGAGCTATAAGCCATTTCAGGACAGGAGCTATAGTTATCAAGAGAAAGTTGCTAATTTAAGGTTAACATCCCAGTAAGCCCCAAAGTGGTAATGCCCCACAAGAAAAATACTTTTTAAAGTCACCAGTAAATGGAAGTCCTCATGAAGCTTCTTCATTGGAAGAAGATGCTTCCCGGTCCTGGTCTCTGCAACATATTTCTCTGCGCCCACTTCATAGCCTCATTAGGATAAGAAAAGACAAATACCTTCCCTTGGTGCGCAGTATGCAGGTGGGCAGGGAAAACAAGGCCATGGGAGACATTCGTCTCCGCAGAAGGGCTCTGGCACCATCATACTTTTTTTTTTTTCTTCTGACGAGTAGCATATCCTATATCTGGCATATCCTATATCTAGAAACAGTCAGACCTGCTCCTATCCTGTAGAAGCATCCATTTCTGTTTTGCCATAGCCAGAATATAAACCCGAGAGCCAGTCTCATCGGTAACCACCACCACTGCCCGTGGAGCATCAGGATTGTCTGGGCGGCCTCGGGGGCTGTGGCGCGGTACACATTTTGGATCTGCTGGGCTTGGTCGGTGACTCCTTCTCCCAGTTGTTGCACCAGCCAGTCCTGCAGAAAAAGGAGGAGGTGATCCCCCTTGCAGCCCTCTAGCAGACCCAGTACTCAGATGTTAGTTGCTCTCGCATGGTTCTCCAATGTTTCCAGGCGAGATTTCAAGTGAGCATTTTCTTTGACCACCGCCATCACTGCTTCCATTGCAGCATCGACCCTTTTGGTAGCCTCAGCCAATGCACCTTGGACTGATTCCACCGTCTGCTCGATCCCTGCCACTCGGTGATTTAAAGCATCTAATTTATCTGATAATTCAGAAACAGAGGCCATCAGTCTATTCAGCGTATTCAGTGTGATGCCCAAAGTTTGTATTGTCTCCTCTTGTATTTTATACAGTTCAGCAACAGGGCTTGATTGCGCTCTCGTGCCAGGCGCATCAGAGGATGTTTTTGATCTAGCTCCTGTTCCCGAAGCCTTATCCTTCCTAAAATGCTTCATTTTGATCGGGACCATTTTAACTACATTTTGCTCCAGAGTTCAGCCGATTGCAATGCCCAGAATCAGTTGATTAACAACTTATTCTCGGGCTAAGCTGCAGAGCTCAATTAGAAGGCCTCCATCTTGCTCGGGCTCCATTGCGCCCCCCCCCCGGTGCTCTGTTTGGCAAAGAGGGGTGCACACTTGCTCCCTCTTCCGGGAGGACAGCTCAGAGTCTGTCAAAGTGTGGACAATAAACTGAATCTGAGTTGTTAGAAATAGAAGTCCTCATTACCTTTTTGTCAAGGAAAGGAGTAGTGTGAAAGGAAACCTACAAGCAACCTAAACCCTACCAGTGGGCATAAGATCACCCTCTTTTTGTTGTTGTTGTTGAATATATTGTACTTGTCAGCTTCCCTGCCTGACTGACTTCAGCCACTCTCCAGGCCCAGTCACCTGCTGTTCTTGAGACTTACCTTCTGACCATTCAGTGCCCCACAGATTGTCCCCTATTACAGAGCCTCCCGCGTTCCCCTATCTCAGGAGCAGTTAGAGCTGGATTGTGGTGGGGAGCCTAGTGAGCATGCAGACATCTGGTCAGGAAGTGCCCCCCCCCCAATACATTGCCGCTCTGTGGCACTGCCACCTTTGGTAACCCAGTTAGCAATGTCATGGCAGAGCAAGCAGTCCTCCTTCCCTTGAGAAGGAGCGCATCTTCTGGGATGCTTGATCCTCCTTCGTCCAGCCAGCCCCCAATGACCCGGACTCAGTTCCAAATCCAGGTCATCATGCCTGGAGCGGTAGCATTACCACTGCTGTGTCTTGCCCACCCAAGACAGAAGCATGTTAGCCAGCCCAATAAGAAGGGCCACCAGCTCCAGCATAAAACACGGTGTCTTCACAGCCTTAACGTATTCAAAAGGTGCAGAAGACAGTAACACAGTTTTGTAGAGGCATGAGTCAGGAAATGTAGGCAGACCAGGAGAAGCTATAAAATAATCAAGTATGAGTTTTATTATTGTCAGTAACAATAAAATAAAACCAATAAAGTTGTGCAGGATAGTTCTTCATAAAGTCAGTACAAACAAAAATCCTTCATCTGAGTCTTTCTCAATTTATAGCTAAATCTCTTATTTCTTTCCTGTGATCAGCCTGAAGAGTACATCTAATCGTAACAGGTGCAACAACGTAGAACATTCAGTCCTAGAGCTGGTGTCCTGTTGATAATTCCGTAAACAAGCTTGTGAAAGTCAAAATGCATCTTAAGGTCAACCCCCCTGTGTTCCAGGTTCTTTCCTAATAAATCCAAATAGCTTTCTGCAATCATTTCAACAATGCTAGTATATACATTTGCAAACCAGGTGATCCCAGTTTCACATAAAGATTCACATGTATTTAACCACAGAGAAGTAAAGGGGAAAAGAAAGAACAGAACTAGCAAGTGAAGGAAGGGAGATAATGCAACAGGTAAATTTTTTTGGAGTGGACAATTCCTAGGTGCCACAAGAAATACTTGATTGCACAGACAGGCAAGAAACAGATAATTTATTTATTTAGCTTTTGTTTACCAGGTAAGTACACTAGACAAGTATTATGCCTATTTTCAGGAACGACCCGGGAGAGTACAACATGGGGAAAACAGTCAAGGAACAAAGAAATGAGGGTACATTATGTCACAGCGAACAAACATGTGGGAAAGAAATACATCATTTGGCATTAAGAGGAAACAATATAGTAGCAGCGCACTGTCCACGGAATGGATTGGTCATAATATAACTTATAACATTTCAGTTGACGCTCTCTAGACTAGCTGGTTCACTGACAGATATTTACAGGTCATCACATATAGTAGCGGAGCACAGTCCAAGGAATGGATTGGTCATAATATAATTTATAACATTTTAGTAGACACTCCCTAGGCTAGTTGGATCGCAGACAGATATTTACAGGTCATCACATTTATCTAAAATCTACACGCTAGACAGTATCAGGACACTTGGGAGTAGGCATTCCTACCTATGACCGTGGTGCAATGTTTTGATCAGCCTATGACCGTGAAGCAATATTGTGGCTAATAATGCCCCAGGTTTTAGAGATCGGGCAAGGAAGAAGTAGTCAGAAATAATTGAAACCGCAGGAAATATCTTGCAGATTCAGTGGAGGCAACTTGGGGAGGTTTTGACCAACAGTTTGATACTTTACTCTAGGGAGGTTTGGGGCAGTCACACACTGAAGCTAGTTTTAGGAAACCCCACAGGGAATTGTGAAAACTCGGATAGGAGGGGGCAGATCGGATATCCACAAGAAGGGAGTTCCAGAGTCTGGGCGCACTTATGGCAAAGTCCCGATCCCCCATGAGGGTCCGGGTGGGAGGGACTTTGAGCATCCCTGATGCGAGAGACCTAAGATGGTAGGGGGTGGGATCCAGTTTGGGTAGAAACCGGGCCAGCCCCTGGGGGGGTGCTGGTTCTGATCACTTTCCCCAAGAGGCATCCCACCCCGAAATCAAGGTATCTAGCTGGGGAGAGCCAGCAGAGTTTCTCATATAGCTCGCATCGGTGGGTGAGGCGGGGGGCAGCCAAGGCAAAATGACAAATGTTGTTGTAGGCTGTGTACCACCGAGTGAGATGAGTCTTTGGGGAACGAGCAAATAGGTGCAGCCCATAGCTGAGGGAGGGAACAAGCACACCTCTCACAAGGGCAAGTCTGGCTGCCTGTGTGAGATTGTACCTGGCCCTATAGGCCAGACCCAGTTTGCAGCCCTGCAGATGTTAAGGATATGATTTCCTATGTCAAGTTGGGGGTCAAGTGTTTGGAATAGAAGAGAACAAATTAGATCCTTGCTTTTAACTCTCTCGGCATAACAAATGGGACCGGGTCTTACCCATCCCTGTCACACACGGCACAGATGTTTGAAGTGAGTCCAGGGGATGGAGTGTGGGTCATGGTACTCTGTCGAGAATATATTCAGGAAGATCTTCAGTTACGTTAGGTATGTAACTTTACTTTCCCTTTGCATATTCTCAGGTGAAGGATTGTTTTTATAAGAGGAATCGAGATGGCTTCATGTCCCTATTGCCCATGGGATATTGGCCCTCAAAATACGGTACAAAGATAACATTTGATTGACTGAGATTTTACTTGTAAAGCACTTTTCCAAGGGTCTAAGCTCAGAAATAACAATACTACTAAAGATACAGAAAACACAGGGTGTGGATTACATAGTAAAATCTTAGAAATGAAAGCTTAGAACACTGGAAATTTGTGCTGTAGTATTTTAAAAATAATATTTATTTCAACTTTTTTTTTATCGAGGATTTTCTCCTCATTACACCTGGCTGCCCTCATATTGCCAAAACGGAGTGCCAGGTGGGAGAGGTAATTAAAGATCAGTTCTCTGAGGAAAGAAACCTCAGAGTCATCATCAGTAAGAGCCTCTGATCTACTACCCAGTGCGACAAAGCAGTGGCGAAAGCTAACCAGTTGTCTTTGTACATAGGAAGAGAGTTTTCCAGTAGATGGAGGGAGGTGATAGTGCCCCTCTACAGATCCCTGGTGAGGCTCCACCTGGAATACTGAGTGCAGGTGTGGAATATTCACGTTAAAAAGGGCTGGGACGACTTGGAGTCTGTCCAAAGGAGGGTAGCAAAAATGATCCAGAGGCAACAGGGGAAATTGTATGGGGTGAAACTGTAGAGCCTCATCATGTACATACATTGATGATCAGAAGGGAAATGGGAGGGGTATATAAAAACCTTATAAGTTTAGTACTTGGTGTATATCAATAGGCGGAACTGCAGTGAGCTCTTCAAGAGGACTGAGTGCACTGTTTGAGAGGTCATGAGCAGAAATTAATTGGGTTGGGGCCAAGAAGGATGCAAGGAAGTTCTTCTGTATGGACAGGGTCGTGGATGAGTGGAATGGATGTCCCAATGAGGTGGTCCATGCATAGTCCGTGACTGGATTCAAACACGTGTGGGACTGACACGAAGGAATGAACTACGGGGAAAAGATGGATAGTGCTTTGGGGAAGGAGGGTGAAAAAACACTTGGGATATTGCCTAATAACACTGATCTGGTGTAGGCTGGGCACAGCCTAAGACTAGATAGGCCATTGGGTATGTTTTTTTTTTTTGTTTGTTTGTTTTTTTTTTCCCCTGCCTTCAGATTCTATGTATGTATCTACATCTGTCCCCTGGGCACCCTCCCACCACAACAGAGTGCAAGGCCAGAGAGTCCTGTAGCTATGCTTTATGGTCTATTCTTTTTTCCAGAAAGTCTTCTGCCACAGCCCCCCAGACTTTAAAGGCAAGGGAACCCAAGTGTATTTCTTGATCCCATGACATTATGGCACAGAGTCAGTCATTGTGTACAACTTGCTTTAAACACTCTTTCCTCTTGGGCCTCCAAAGGGCATCAGTGGATGGGACTAACATTGCCATCCTGTCCACAGGCTGAGTGTGTCCAGTTGCACACTTGTACAGATTCCTGCCAGCCTCTAGAGATGACCTGGACTTGGGGTTCGAGCCTGGGCCACAGGCATGGCAAAGCAGCTCATCAGCAGCTGCGCTGATGGGCCAGCCCATTAGTTTGAACTTTAAAGTCTCCATGTAAATTGAGGGGCAGCATCTTTCCCATGGGTTTTTTGAGTGATAGACTTTCTTCTAATGTGTGGTGGTTGAGATACTGTTTTCTGTTGTGCTAGATATTTAGAGTAGTTCAAACACCTTTAAAATTGACTGTTTACTTCTCTTCCTGAACACCAGAATGACAAAAAAAATCAGCTGGAAGGAAAGCTGCAAGACGTCCGGTTTCGTCTTTCCAGTCAGCGGCATGAAATTGAAAGCACTAATAAGTCCAGGGAGTCGAGAATTGCAGAAATTACAAATCTGCAACAGCAACTGCAGGTACCCAGAGTTTTACTGCTTGTAATAGAGCTTTGTGATAGTTCTTGATGATCTTGTCTGTACAGATTAGTTTTTTCTGATGCTTCCATTTTCTTACAGTAGAATTATAGTTCAGGTAACTTCCATGAGAACAGTCTTTTATATTCCTGAAAATTCTTAAGTATGTTATGGGTGCAATGATTGTTTTCTTTTATTGCCTTCTCCATCAATCTCTATTATACTATGAGTTTTATTTTATTTATCATCTTTCATGCAGTACAGTTTCAAAATACCTTGCAAAGTTCTTGAGAGTGCAGATAAAAAATAAAAATGGACACCAAAACTTCTGGCTAACTGAGTCATGCATCATTCTACGCATGCCCCTGTGGAAACCATGGGCTGCAGCAGCTTTTGGGTTCCCTTCACTTTGTGCATTACCCACCCAACAACCACATGCTGAGTCGCAAGGATAACTAAAGAACTGTCATTTGGGTGTTGGGGAAGGGGAGGCCAGCTTATCACGTAGACAGAGAACACAGTACCTTCGATGTGGAAGGACTTGTATTTGGATCACTACGTAAGTGTGCTAGTATGAAGACCTTCTACTAGTACAAGGCCAGGACTGTCTGGTAATTCAAGTTACAGTTGAATTGTAGTGCTAACATTTCCAGCAGGCTTTCAGACTCTGGTGCATCTTACAAAGAGCATCATGCCTCCAAAGAAAATACAGTGTGCTTTTAGGAAGTCTTAAGTGTCTGTTCCGTTGCTGCCTACACCACTGGGGGAACTCACAGTGGCAGGTCATCTCTGCACTGTTCACAGGTTCAAGCAGACACTTTTGGGGAATGGGAAGGTATCGTGTGAGAATAACTCGGGATGCATAAATTTAAGCTATAACAGAGAATGTTGATTCTGTAGTTTTATTAAAAATTGCATTTTATTGTAATAGTCTGGTGTAGAACTTTATAAACATTGCTATTATTGCTATTAAGACAACATCCTGTAAAGCAGTACATAAAGAGATTTTGCTTTCTTCTGGACTTTGTTGTACACCCAATAGAATCCTTTTGTTTTTCTGATTTACACAAGCCTAATAAACAGAATATCATCTGGTTCTACTGCCTGAAAGAAGGTGAGGTTATCTCCGGTTCACCTTACCCAATCCCTTTAAATATTAAAAACTTAAAATCAACTAAACTTCTTGTTTTCCCACTCAAGGGAGAGGAGCAGGAACAGGTAGGGTGAGGTTAGACTTTCAACTAGTAACTGAGGTAGCCAGGGGATGAGGAGAGGCAGAAGGAGGAGGGGAGTTGGTTCCAGAGTGAGGAAGTCGATGGGAAAATGCAGATCTTCCAACAGAGGAGTAGGGCTGAGGAGTAACTGAAGTGCGATGGTCCCTGGAACAGATGAACAGGAAGCAGGAGGAAGTTGGGAGAGGAGAGGTAAAAGGGAATGGAACTGTGACAGGGTGACCCCTGTCATGGTGGACACCCCTGCGATAAATTGAAACCCCTTCCCCAAGCAGTTTATATGTTTTCTATAATGTCCAGCATGCTGTTTGGATGGTTATAAATTAAGTGCTGAAGTGCTTATAGTGCTTTCTGTGCATATTAACCTAAAAACAAAACTAAGAGGACAGTTTTAATAGAAGAATAACAAAAGTTTGTGTCTGTTTTTTGTAGATGTCAGCAACCCCCTTCTAATATATATTTCGCAGCAGACAACATAGGGTAGTAGGACCCAGCAGGAGAGTTTAGGAGAGCACAGAATGTTCTGATCTCGGCTCTGACCTTTAACAATGTTGTAAACAAATTACATAATGTGCTCCATGTGGCTGCCAAATAACTGTTCTCTATGGAGCAACAGTGACCCCTAGTGGCTAGTTTTATGTTATGTCTGCTGTTACTCAAAAGGCAGGGGAAATTGTTTTTCCAACGTCTAGTGAGCTTATAAAAATCCCTACCTCAATGCTGAGAGAGGATAAATAGGGTGGTCAGCTGAATACAGACGGAGGAAGGTGAAAGACCTACTGGTAGTGTGTGCTTTCACACTGTTAGGCTTCAGCCTTAGAAACTGTTGAAGCTAAGTGGTTGTCTGACTTAACATTTTGCTTTCTGTATATTTTACTTGATGAAAATAAAATGATAAATGCAACCATGTATTTTTTATGCACCTAATTTGTGGTCTGTCTGAAATTATGTTATCCTGTACCCACGCTCGGTAGTGGGATCTGACTGGACGTCCGAGAAAATGGGGAGTCCAGTCAGTTTGTGCCAGACCCCGTACCAAGGATACACAGCAGAGGTGCATGGCACCGGGTGAGATGAGGACAGTGCCTGATGCAGATGTGACCTGGGCGAGGCACCGTGGATGGGACGAGACAGACCCGATGGCCAAATGGAGACCCTGATACAGATTCTTAACTGGATGAGTGGGAGATGGCTGGAGGCTGATCAGTGCCAGAGAGAGAGGTGGAGCGCAGACGTCAGGAGCTACTCGAGAGGTCCAACTCTGAGGATGTCGAGGAAGAATTGGTGGAGCTGGATCGATGGGTTCTGGAAGAGGAGGACCCCCTGACGGAGCATTTACGGCCGACTTTGTTGGAGATTCCTTTGATGACGGTTTTTCTGGGTTGTTACTTGGTGGAAGAAGGCGAAGGAGAAGAGGAGAACCCAGGTAAGACTTTGACTGGCAATGTATTACTGGGGCAGAAGACTTCAAGCAACATGGAAGGAGCCATTTTGGCTGAAGGGACTTTTGCATGTTTTAAACCTCCTCTTATGAAAAATTATTGTTCTTTTAGTGTTGACTGGGGAAAGTTGGAGGTGGGGGATCCTGAAGTAACCCAGTTAAGGGAGTATGTAAAAAAATAAGGATGGGAGACGGGTTAATGGTGGCGTGGGGAACAGGTTATTGTGGTTTGTTCTTAGGAAGGAAGTTCTCTATCATATGAGGCCCAGCCCCCAAATGAAGCAAGTGGATGCCCAGGTAGGGGTGCCTGTGGCATGTAGGAAAAAAGGTGATGGAGGATGCGCACTCCAATTACTCGGGCTGAACCATGGGAAGGTATTGGGTAGACTTACCCCATATTTCTATTGGCCCGACATGTATAGGCAGGTAGCAGCATACTGTAAAACCTGTTGTAAGGGCAGACAGATAGTGATCACTGATAGTGATGTGGGAGGAGTAACCCAGAGGGTGAAGGGCAAGAGATGGCACTCTTGGAGGAGGGGGAATACTCCCACATAGAGCAGGAGGGACAAGGTGGTGGCCAACACCACTAGTAGTGTATAAGATTTGATAAAAAAAATCCAGAGGTTAGGGACAGGCTGTTAGGCATACAGTGTGGTTTGTTATGAGCCTACTTTTAAATTTATTTACTTTTATCTATTGAAATATTTCACCAGAAAGGCACGCTGAGCGACAAGTTGCTCATCTCGCGGTGTGACCTGGGGGGAAGGGGTACAATAGGAGTGAAACATTAAACATTCAAGTAGTTACAAGATCAACATTAACATACAGTCCTAAAGCAGGTGTTACAAGCAGGGTTACAACAGTGTTGCGCTTAATAGGTAGAAAAAGTGGACAGTAAGTGCCAGGTTAATAAGTAAACAAGTGCTTATGTGAAAGAAAAGGGGGTGGTGAGAGGGGGGAAAGGAGAAGGAGGGGTGAGGTGGGTGGAGGTGGAAGAGTCGTGTTCAAATTACAGTCGAGTGACAAGATCAACATTAACATACAGTTGTAAGGCAGGTGTTACAAACAGTGTAAAAACAGAGTTGTGCATAATATGTAGAAAAAATGAACAATAATAAGTGCCGGGTTAGTAAGTAAACAAGTGCTTACATTGCCGCTTCACTGTCGACCTCATCTGTTCCCCGGTTCACTGTCAACCCGCCACTCCTTTAGGTTAACTGTGTCTATGATTGAGTCATCAAAGAAAAAGGACAAATTCTCTTAAGTAGGCAAAGAATCACTAACCCTCCCTAATTCCCTCCTCTGAACCTTGGATAACCCCTACCCCTCTACTGTCACCTTCATTTTACCCTGTGCACCCACACACCCCAAATTTCTAGCTGGCCTTCCCTTCCCTCCTTACCCAAATTGCATCACTTGATCTCTCACAGAATGTAAGGGGACCTCGAATGCTCCCCATGGGCCCGTGCATCCTGATGGACTATTGATTAGGCCCCATCCCCTCCAAAGGTGCAAATTCTCTCCCCCTCAAGGGTTTAGTTCTCACTCTCTTCCTCTCCCTCTCCTATCACTCTCTTAATCCCTAACTACTGACCTTCCCCAACCCCCTGACAGGGTACCCAGCATCATGAAGGGTCCTCTTTTGGGTTAGGTCCTATTCCCCCTCCCTAGCATGTGTTACACCTCCTCCTTCTCTTTCTTCTCCCTCTTTAATCCCTACAGCCTAATCCCCCTTTCTGTCTAGTCCCATAGTCCCCTTGCAGGGTTCCCCACATCCTGAAGAGGTCTCTGGGACACTGCCTGTCCCCTTCTCTCTGGTCCCCCCAGTCCCCTTGCAGGGTTCCTCACATCTTGAAGGGGTCTCCAGGGACATGGCTCTCCCCACTACCCCACCTCACCCTTTCCTCTCCTTTTCCCCCATTTCTCTTTCATGTAAGCACTCGTTTACTTATTAACCCGGCACTTGTTATTGTCCACTCTTTCTACATATTATGCGCAACACTGTTGTGACACTGCTTTTAACTCCTGCCTTACAACTGTATGTTAATGTTGATCTTGTAACTTGGTTGTTTAATGTCTCCCTGCTATTGTACCCCTTCCCGTCAGGTCGCACCAGGAGACGAGCGACTTGTCACTCATTGTGCCTTCCCGGTGAAACATTTCAATAAATAAAAAATCACCGCCACTCTGAGAAGTGGTGTAAAGAAAAGGCCACTTCCCCAGACTCTGCTCATTCACCTTAAAGAAGAGGGAAGTCAGTTGACAAGACAGGTCCCAGACTATGGCTGTGAGTCTTGCCCGCCCCAATCTTTCAGATGCTAAGGTTGGGGTGTGGCGTTTGCTCTCCTTTCCTGCCAGGGGATGCGTAGTCGATACCACCATCAGGCACAGTCCCATTGGGTATCCGGTCAACACGACGTTGGAAGAACGGCACAGTCGAAAACTGCACTTACACTACAGTGTGTGCGGTTTTAGAGTTGGTTTATATTAGCATGGTTTCTGACTGTGTCTGTTTTCTGGTGTTCGCGCTGCACGTGTTTTGACCTCACTATTCTTCAGATACAGTTTTGACCTGGACCTGTCCCATCAGTGGTACACCAGCCAACGACCCCGCCAGGACCAGTCAACCCACAGCTCCTTATCAAATGATACAGTAGCTTTTTCAGTGGAGTGTACTGCTGCTGCCATCATTCCTCTTGGCGCCCTAGGCTGTGCTGTCGTTGACCTTACTGTTGACGCTTCAGTTCTCGGTCTTTGCTGTAGTGCCTAGCTCTAAAGGGAACCTATCGATGGGACACCTATCAATGGTTCCTCCTTCATTATCTCCTCGTCCTGTCGACCCTCCACCAATGATGGTCAACTATGAACTAAAAAATAATCCAGAATGTATGGAACAGGTGGAGGAGGCCACAGATGAAGTAACTGATGTCATAGGTTCAAGCTCTAGTCTTTCTTCCTGCTCTGAGGAGAGTGTGAAAAACACTCCTAGGTCTCCACCTGAAGATGCCTAATTTCAGGCCTTCCTTAAACAAGTACAAGCTAAATTGGGGTTTCAAGCAGAGGAGGAAGATTCAGCCAAGAAAAATCTTTAAACTCTTGGAGGTGTCTGCATCTCCTGCAGTGATTGTCTCTCCTGTGCATTCAGCATTGGAGGATACAGCCTCAGCTGGTTGGCATAAGCCAGCTCAATTACCAACAGTCCCAAGAAAGGCTGACAAACAATATCCTGCCCCTACAGCAAAGCCCTGTTATTCGTCTTAGCCTGAAACAGATTCAGGGGTCATCATGGCTGCTCATAATGGGTCAAAGGCACCCAAGCTCATGAGTTCTCTTCTTCCAGACAAGGAGTTGTGTAAGCTGGATGTGATGGAGAAGAGGACTTTTGCTTCTTCGTCTCTTGGCCTAATGATTGCAAATTATCAGGCTTACACGGACAAATGTCAAAATTGCCTGTAGAATACTATGGCCTCTTTAACTGAGAAAATGCCAGAAGGCCAGGACAAAATATTGATCCAGCAGACCATTGCTGTCAAGTATAGCCTAGAGGTTAGAGTAGCGAGCTGTGAATGAGCTTGGTACATCCAGCAGACCTGGGTTTGATTCCCACAACCTCCACTTGTATGCTGTTTCACTGTGAGCAAGTCACTTAACCTCCCCAGTGTTCCTGGGTCACCCCTGAAAACAGGGACTTGTGCCTACTGGGCCTTACCCTGTTACCAAAGAATAAATAAAATAATGGACAGGAGGCTGGAATGCACCCATTCAGGTCTGCTTATGGTGCTTTAGATACTGCTATCTGGGCTGCTGCCTCTGGGATTTGCCTCTACCTCCACTCTTGGCTGGAAGTGGCAGGCTTTGCCTCTGGTGTATGACAATCTGTAGTAAATGCGCCCTTTAGAGGGAAGCAGTTATTTGGCAGTGATGTGGAAAATGCCTTGACAGATTTACATCCTCAAAAATTACTTTATATTACCTACATATTTTGGAGCCCCAAACCCCATGGAAGGATGGAGGTTGTTTTCATAGGCCCTATTCCTGTCCAGGCCATGGATATTCAGGAGGTCCTGGACATGGTTCCCAGAGATATCAGCCTTCCATTTCCCAGGCTGCATACCTGCTTCCCAATGCCGTCCCAGACTTTCAAAAGGTCAGACCATTACTAGTAGCCCCACGCCCCTGATAATTCTTTTTCCCTCTGGTCACCGGGATGGTGGCCTCACTCAAGCAACGTCCCAGCTTTCTCCCACCCAGCCTGAAACCCCCACCCCACCCTTGGGTCCCCTCCAAGAGCTCTGTTAGCACCTTACCTTGCCTGGTGAGGGACCACCTGGCTTAGTCCCCTTGGCAGGCGCCCTAGGCATCTAATGTCATCCAGGCTTGGTGGGGCGCGGAGCATCGGGACCCAGGTCAGCGGGGTCCAGCGGTGGATGTGGGAGCCAGGGCATGCCATCGCTTACCAACACCCTGGGGCTTTTCCTTGTTCTGGTGGTTCCGCCCATTAGTCCGCCCCTAGGCAGGCACAAACATGCAGTGACGTCCGGTGGAGGGCCGCACATGCTACCGTGCACATTCCTGCGGACGTCTGCCACACTCCGCCTCCCCTCTAGCAGGCAGGCTGCCGGCACAGTACTGCGCATCTGCCACCAGGAGGAACCCGAATGCTGAACCCTGCTATTCTCCTGACCCAGGAGAAGACTAGCTATCTACGGAAGCTCCAGCCTTCTCCTCCCCTGCCGACTCCCGGCGGCCCATGCTCGCTCCTGAACACGGGTCGCCAGCATGGTGCGAGGTATGGCATTCAGCGCCTCAACTCTCAGCGCCACTGGGCCAATGATCCCCTGAGGCTTTGACTCATCTCTCGTCCCTCTCGGACTCACTGCTTCTGGAAATGTGATGGAAGGTCGAATTTTCCTGTTCTTACAAAAGTAGTGGGAGATTATAACAGATGCCTGGGTCCTGCAGGTAGTACAACTAGGGCATGCTATTAGAGCTCCTTCTTGTTCCTCCAGTGCCCTCCCCCTCCCCTTTGCCAAACAGATACTCTCTGGGACAGCTTACCCTCCTGCTGGAAGAGTTTAAAACCTTCCTCCACAGCAGGGCTGTGGAACTCATCTTGGTTTTGGAACAGAACCAGAGTTGTTATTCCCAGTACTTTCTGGTCCCAAAATGGACTGCAAATCTAAGGCCTGTATCAGATCTTAGAGGACTGAATGTATTAATCGAACACAGAATGTCTCAAATAGTCTCTTTTCTGTCACTCCTTCCCCTGTTATTATTAGGGGACTGGATGGTTGCTCTGGACACGAAGGACACATACCTATATGCCAAAATCTGCAAGTCACTCAGAAAATATCGAAGTTTCTTGCTCCAGGGCTTGCACTACCAATTTTGTGTTTTGCCCTTTGGTTTATGGTTTGCACCGCATGTATTTATTAAAATTTTTCTGGCAGTAGCAGCTGCTCTCCTCACAGATGGCCTCTATGTCTTCCTCTTACATAGTCAGCTGGCTGCTGAAAGCCCCGTGTGGGAAGTTCGTAGTATGCACACTATTTCAGACCTGAAAGTTGGTCAGTGAACCAGAATGGGTCCTTACCCTTTGCAGAGGCTCCAGTGCAGTCCTAGACACAGGACTGGGTCAGGCGTTTCTGCCCTTCAGTCAACTTACTGCACTGGTGGCTCAGGCAAAGCTGGTTTTCTCCAGCAACTATGTCTCGGCTAGATGCTTCTGAAGGTTAATCAGCCTAATGGCAGCTGCCATACTGACTATCCCACTGGCAAGCCTCCACATGAGAATCCCAGAGTGATTTCTCAGGATACAGTGGGCACAGTATTCAGATGAGTTGGAGTGTCTAATACAAGTGACGTCTCCCCTCCTTCACTTGTTCTGGTGGTTGAACCTCTGCAACCTAGAGACAGGGTCCCCATTCCTCTTGCCATCCCCCCTCCTGGTGATTACCACAGATGCGTGGGGTTCAACTTGGGGTGCCCATTTGGACCCTTCAGAACTCTGGCTCAATGGACCCCCTCTGAATATGGTTCTGCACAGCAACGTTCTGAAGATGAGGGCAGTTCTGCGTGACCTACAGGTCTTCACTACCGTCCTTCCAGGAAATCAGCTGCCGATCTGTACGGACAGTATTTCGGTAATGTACTCCATCAACTGACAGGGTGAAGTGTATTTATATCCTCTCTGCAGAGCGGTGATGAGAGTTTGACACTGGGTGGTGGACCGTGACATATTTCTGTCAGCAGTATTCCTGCCCTTTACACTGAACACACCGACAGATTTCCTTAGTTGATCCTCTGCACTCTGCCACACATGGGATCTCTTGGATTCCATTGTAGATGGCCTCTTCGAAATATTGGGTTTACCAGACATACACCTGTTTGTGTCTCCATACAATGCAAAACTGCCACATTTCTGCTTGCTGGTGGCAGGACCTGGAGTTTTCTAGTGAGATGCATTGTCCCTCTTCTGGAAAAGGTTTCTGTACGCTTTCCCTCTGATACAGAAGATTATTTTTTGTTTTGTTTTGTTTTATTGGTACTTTTTTCCCACGCCTCTGCAGACCTGACAGGAGCTACGACTCCTCCCTTGGAGGGGTATGTTCTCTGACCCCTGATCGCTTTGCATGGCCGCCACCCATGGAGTTCCCCTGCAGTGGGAACAGGTCAAGGAGTACCGCCCCCCCCTCCGAGCAGTAATCCAGAATCTGAGGCAGCCACATAGGAATGATTGGGCCATCACGGGTCCCAGTTTCCCTCCATTTTTCTCCTGCACCCTACATCAGTGCAGTGGGTGGGGAGGCTGTCTCCACCTCCACAGAGGCAGCTGATCGTCCTGGACATGGGACAGCCCCTTGCATGTCTGTGCCAACACCCAGCAGCGCACAGCGCGATCCCCCCTTCCTGAGGTAGAACAGTTCTCCGGATGCTCAGTCCTTCTTCCCCAGCCAACCTCCAAGTGACCCGAGTCCATTCCCGAACCAGGGTCACCGACGTGATGCGAGGTGTGGCGTTCAGTGCCTCAACCCTCAGTACCACCAGGCCGGCTCTGATACAGAAGATTCTAGGCAAGCTATGGGACAAACTGGCCTCCTTGACTCTGGCCTCATTGGCCCTGACAAATTTGGTTCCTTCTACTCAAGCAACGAGCAGAGAAACCACCCATCCTGCACCCTCTGCAAATGGTACTTCTGACACAGGAGCAGGGTGCTCTGGTGCATCCGAATTTCTGATCCCTCTACCCCCACGCCTGGCTCCTGAGGACATAGAGCTCTTCCACTTCAGGGTCTCCGAAGCGATTGTTGATGTTCTACTGATGGCTAAAAAAAAGTCTACACCTACTCATAAAAAATTGAAATGTTCTACAGTTTGGTGTACTCAGGGGCCCTGAATCCTTTACTAGTCCAGTTTTGGAAGTCCTGGGCTCCCTCTTGTCCCTTAAGAACTATGGGCTAGGGTATTCCTCTGTTCAGGTCCACCTTGCCGCAGTGTCAGCATTTCATGCCCTTACGTAAGGCAGGACAGTGTCTTAGATGGAGGTTTCACATAGATTACTAAGGGGTATTTTACTCTTGTATCTTCCGGTCTGAGACCTGATTTTAGTGTTGGACTTTAATTTGGTCCTAGAGACCCTGACTTCACCTCCCTTTGAGCCCACTGCTACTTGAGAGCTGCGTTTCCTCTCTTGGAAGACACTGTTCTTAGTGGCTGTGACGTCTGCAAGATGCATTTCGGAGTTGCAGCCTCAGGTTACAGACACTCCTGTTACTACTTTCACAAGAATAGGGTTAGATTACGTACTAATCCTTGTTCCCTTCCAAGGGTAGGGTCTGAGATGACACTAAATAAGACTATTGACCTTCCTGTTTCTCTCTCATCTCACATAGATAGTGGGGAATGCCGTTTACATACACTGGATGTCCACAGGATATTGTGTTGGTAGTTGGATTTTGCCAAGGATTGTAGAAAATCCTCACAACTGTTTGTAGCTTTTGCCCCCAGGATGGTAGGCACCCCAATTTTGGAACAGGACAAGTCTAAATGGCTGGCCAGTTGTATTCTGATTGTTACCAGAAGCAGCTTTCTGGTACCAATTGTGCTCATTTCACCCATATGGTGGCTACCTCAGTGGACTGTTTTCAAAATGTGTCTGATCTTACCTGTATCAGTCTTCACCATTCATCTCTGGTGGGTACTATGCTGGAGGCACTAGGGCCCCATGGGAAGCTTTTTAGCTTTAAAAGCTTTTCTCCTAGGAGGAGGGGGCGACGTCGAGGGACAGTGCCACCTTCAAGGCCAGCTCATTGCTTGGCACTCGCTGGTTGTCCAGTAACAATCATCGTCCCCTCCACTACCTAAGTTTTGATTTTCCCACCATTGAGGCTGCAGCTCGGACTATGTAGGACAGCAAGAAGTCTGCACAACACTCCTCAACTACCATTTTCTGCTCGTTTAACCGAATACTCGACACCACACTTGTTGACGCCGCATTTGGCATCGCTTTATTTTCTTAAATTGGAGTTTGAATGGTAATGAGTCTCTTTTCTTTCTTTTTCTGATCCACTGCTAAGGTTAAAGACCTTAGGCCTGTCTCCCGAGCTGCCTCCTGGTGCGTATAGCAGGCCTCCATTGGCTCAGGTCTCATTGAGCCCGGTTGAACAGTTGGCCTCTTCCAGGGGGGCCGGCAGTGGATTGCTCTAGGCTCTGTTCCCCTTCGGGAAACCGGCCAACACTGATGTCGAGACCTCAGCTACACGCGGGGCCTGCATCGGCGGTCCCTTCGAGGGCTTCGGGGTGCAGGGCCTTGGCACCTGACACCGATTCTGGTGTCTTTGAGCAAGGCGGACTTCCGGTGCCACGGAGTCCCCTTCCGACACCTCTCTCGGTGCTGCGACGGGTAGAGTGGCCAGGGTTTCCTCTCTTGTGATCGCCATGCTCTCCTCCTCAGATTCAGAGGATGATCAGGCTGATCCGGATTGGCAGTCGAGCTCTCCAGAGCAACAGTTGTTCCCCACAGTCCGCTTGATGTCATCGCATGTGGGTTCTGATCTTAGGAGTGACACCATTCATGCCGCCGCCCATTCCTCTGTCAGTATTACACTCGGCATCTCCGGGGGAACTCCAGTGGCACTGTCTCAGGTGATGACTATGCTTACGGCATCGCCCCGGTGATGGTGCCACGGACAGGGCCATGGCCGATGATGGCGCCTGGTCAGTGCCGAATGTGATGATGGCACTGGTTGGCGCCGTGCTTGCTGTCGGTGCTGCAGATGGTGCTGTTTCAAGAGTCAGTGCCATGGTCGGCACCATCCCCGTGATTGGTGCCGACCCTGATGTTGTCGCCGAGGTCGATGTTGATGGCGGTGCTATTTCTGGGGATGATGTCAGTGCTGTGGCCAGCTCCGGTGCTGCAGTCGGTGCCACTTTCGGTGACCGTGCCACTTTAGGTGCAGTTTTCGTGAAGGACAGATTTTGGTGCCAGCATGGAGTTGGAGGGGGAGTCAGGGGCCAACCTTGCTGCTGTTTTTTCTCTCCTCCCTTCCTTGGGGACGGTTGTCACAGTGAGACCGTGCTCAAGTGGCAGGCCTCGGTCCTCTCCAGGCTGGGGGTAGGGTGACTCCTGCTCTGCTCAGGTGACCTAGGTCACCCCGGGTTGGAGTGCTGGGCTTTGCACCCCCTCCTTTTCTAGGGGGCAGAGTCCTGCAACATGTGGGGACAGGGACCTCCCTGCTAGGTCTGCTCTTCTGGGCAGTGCATCCCCTTTGCTTCAGAGGGGTTCCCCGCTTGTTCCCACAATGCTGGCAGAGGAGGCCAAGTATCCCAGGACCATTCTTCCCATCCTTCTTCATCTCTGCCTCCTTTTCTCCTGGGTCTTTCTGGTTCTTTGGGGCCTCTCACATGGGAAAAGTATAGGGTGACAACGAGTGCTTTCCCCATGTTTTACAGGGCCATGGATGAGATAGTGTTCACATGTCCTCTTCCTGCACTGTCTTTCCCTATACAGGGCCATTCCACTTCATCAACTTCCTCATCCAAGAAAGAGGATTCCTCCTTGTACCGATCTTTTCGGAGTATCAGCGGTTCCTGTTGATAGTAATGGAACAGCACAGTCTTATCCCAGTGTTTCAACGCAGTCCTGCACGTATGACTATGGTGTTTCTTGTGAGTACAGCCAGGAATCCTTAGTGATCCCTCCATGGCCTCGGCCCTTTGTGGAGGAGTTGTACAATATCTGGCAATCACCTGCTTCCCCAGGTTTTGGGAACTGCCAGCGTTGGTATTGCACTCCCCTGGGGTCTCCAAGGACCTTGCCCCACCCCACAACGGGCTTGGAGTGGCTGGACACCCCTTCTGGGTGCTGGCTCCTGACAAGAGACCGTCCCCTGGATGCTGATTCTGTGGAGTTTGACTGCAGGGACAGAAGTTTTCGCCTCAGCGCATCTCTTATTGCCCATTGCTGCTCATCAGGCACACATGGTGGCCTATGAGAGGCGCCTTTGAGCCACGTTGGAGGAAACACTAGTGGCCTTGCCTGATTGTGAGGTAAACAGGTGAGCCAGTGCCATTTCCACAGGAGGCCTGGAGCTAGCGAGACACCAGGCGTGGGCATCTTATGATGCCAGTGCGGTAGCCTCCAGAGTTGTGGGATCTGTGTCTGCATTAGTTGGATGGCATGGCTTTGCCTCTCCCGGTTGTCACCCTTGACCCAGCGTAGGGTGATTGCCTCACCATTTCTTGGGGGGAAGGAGGCTTCTGCCAAAGAGCCAGGCGGGAAATGGCTGGCGCCCTCCCTGTCCTGCATGTCAGGAGCCCAGTCCTGGCTCTGAACAGTAGCAGGTCTGGCCAGACCCGTGATGGGCCCTCATGAGTCCCCCATGAGGGGCTGAAGGCTGTCCAGCCTTCAGGGAGGTACTGGTCAACCTTGTGGGCTTGGTACTCACCCACCAGTGATGAATGGTGAAGATTGATACAAGTAAGATATGAATATTACGTACCTACCATAATTCTTAATCTTCCTGTATCTCTTCACCATTCATCACTGCTTCACGCACACCTACCCCTCTTGGGCCTCAGCTTCTGGGTAGTGCCTCCTCCCTGCTTGCCTTCCCATCCAGTTGAGGCCAATTGTGGGCGAAGTCCCACTGGTACCTCCGGGCTCCCTGCCACTTCTTTGGTGCACCAGATGCCCACTCTGGGGGGGGGGGGCGGACAAGCAGGAGCTCTTGTCCTCTTTCTCCTTGGCTCCCCATGCACCCCTTCTCGATATGGGAGCTTTTCAGGCCTCTTGTCTGGGAGTTCTGCCTTGGGCTAACCTTGTGGTGTCCAGCCTTCATCTGAACCTCTCTGCTAAGATTAGTGTGCAGAGGACTCTCTCCGTTTTGTTTTTCTTCTTTCTCCAAGTTGCAAGAGACCCTCTCGTGGGTCCCTTGTTCACTCAAAGTCCCCTTGGACTTCAAGGCTCAGGGACCTCCTTGAGGTCTCCTTTTCCTATTGACTTTACCTCCCCGGTGGTGCTAATCATAGGGTCTTACTCTCTTACACCCTGGGACTTTTGCCCTGGGCGCCGAGGTGAACTCCAACTGGAAGACGGGTTCTCTCTTGTCTGCCGGCTTAGGAGAAGAAGCATCTATCACCAAATGTTCCTCCTGTAGTGGACCTGGGGGTTAGCTTGACCTGTCAAGTATTTCTCTTCTCAGATCCCTGTTGCTAGTGAGGGCTTAGTTTTTCCACACTCCTTTTGGAAAAGTCCTGTTCTCTGGACTGTCGCCTTGTCTCAGGCTGTTCCAAAAAAACAAGGAGGGGGTGGGGATTGTTCCACCTTAATAAGAGGATGTAGACAGTGGAGTTTTAGTCTCCCTTGGTCCACCGGGACTTACGGAATGTGAGGGCATGCAGACTCCTCCCATCTCATCTCCTGTTCTGTCTTTCTTTCTTTACTTTTCTTTGCCTTCATTTTCCTTCCTTCCTCCCTTCTTCTCTCCATCTTAGCCTGCCCAGAGGTTAGGGCCCAGCTCCCAGAAAAAACTGGGCTCCAACCTCTCTCTCTTATCTTGTCTGCTTATTCCTTTTTCAGTTTTTATACTTTCCTTTTGCTGTCCCTTGGGCTCTCTTGCCCCACCCTCCACCCTTCTTTTTCTCTGCCACTTTCCTCTCCAGTGAGCAGAACTGAAGTAGTGGAGGTGACGATAATGGTTACTGGCCAACTCATGAGCGCCAAGCAATGTGTAGGACTAAATCACCCCTCCTCCTAGGAGAAAAGCATTTTAAGGTAAAAAAAAAAAATTCCCGAGGGGTCCTAGTGCCTCCGGCGTAATACCCACCAGAAATGAATGGTGAAGATATACTGGAAGATCAAGAATTACAATAGGTACGTAATTTCATTTATTGACATATGTGCTACTACTTGGAGTGCTGGCCATACGTTACTGAACACTACAGCCTGGACAGTTCGTGGACGTGCATGTCACCTTTGGCCTCAGTGTTCCGCAAGGCCTCCTTACTCAAGATCATTATATCCTGCTGCCCTCCCTGTGTGCTTGGTACTGCTTGGGAATCATTCCATGACGTAGCTCAATGGAGGGAGATATTGAAGAAGATAAATAGTTGCCTACTGTAAGAGTAGGTGTTCAAGAGAATCCCCTCCATTGAGCTACAGCTCTCCTTCCCAGCGGATTTTCCTATGCCGCCTCATATGGGATCTATACTTAGGTTTCCATAGCCTCTCCTGTGTGCCTGGTCGCTTTGGTCCCATGATCCTCCGAGCTTGTCTCTGAAGGGGAACTGAGAGGCACTCGTAAGACATGTCAACATGGGTGGCCCCAGCCAGAAAAAAAAAAGATTTCTGGGTGGTCCTGATGCTGATGACTTACAGTTCCATAATGTGGTTCTCTGCAAGATTTACTGTTATGGTAGGTAACTATTGTGTTGGAGTTTTGATACCTTGCAGCACATTTATAGCCATTAGTGGGTAAAAAAGCTACATCTACTGCAATAGAAGAGCTGCAGATTTTTTTCTTTAAAATGGCTTTATCTAAACTGGCCCAGTAACACAGTAGTTGAGCTCCCGGCAGCTGTGCCAGGGACCTGGGTTCAGGTATGGACTTGGGTCACCTGAGGAAGGAAGGACTAAGCATCCCTAAGTTGGACAGCCCTCCCTCAGGCACATGCCACTTGCAGTCTGTCACCTGAAAGATTGTGGATGGCAGCGCAGCAAAACTGCTGACACAGGGGAAGAATCCCAAAGTCTGGACATCAGGTGTGTCTCTGCGGAGCATGCACATTGCGTCATTGCTCGCATGAGGGCCCAGGGTAGAAATAGAGGGGAAAAAAGTCACCAACGCTTGTGACTGTCTGCCCCCTCAGCGATGGGTCCTGTGGGTAAGTCTCTGGGAAGTTGGGTGACTGGGCTGGGACGAACAGTGTTGATAGGGGCTGGTTGAGAGAATAGGGGGGAAATTCAGGACTGTAAATGGCTTTACTATGAGCTAACATTTTTGACTCTGCTTTTCCCTTTCCACAACTGCCCCCCTCTCCCCGTCAAAAAAATGCAAGTACTAGGCTACATTTTGGATCAAGGCAGTGTCCCACAATTCTGAGGGCCTACATCTTGGTCTTTGTTCCTACCAAATGGGACAGTTCTTATGTGGCTACAGAAGTACAAGGAGCTCTCCCTAGGGAACTGCTCCTTGGGTAACCACTTCATTCGCATGTCAGCGGGTTGCCGATTTTGTCTGGCAGTGACACCCCCATTCCTCTGCAGGTAAAAAATGGAAGGGTCCTTTGTTCTTCCTTCTAAGAAGAATGGGGGTTTGTATACTGAATGTAATAGTTTAGCACTTCCACCCAGCAAATTAAAGTTGGGCTGGTCTGAATTACTGTACCTCCCTGGGAGGTAGTATCTACCTTAGAAACATAGAATTTGATGGCAGATGAGGACTACTTCGCCCACCCATTTTTTCCCCCTACCTATACTGTCACCGCAGACCCTACTTGATCTCCCCCCCCCCACATCTGCTTCCCTCCAAGATTCCCTTGTGCCTATCCCGTGCATGCTTGAAGCCGACCACCTCACTGGAAGACTGTTCCAGGCATCCACCACTCTTTCAGTGAAGAAGTACTTCCTCACATTTCTCTTGAATTTACCCCCTTTTATCATCATTGCATGTTCCCTTCTTGTCTTGCATCTTTTTTCTCTGAAAAATACTCCCCTTTTGTACCTTATTTACCCCCGTGTGGTTATTTTTAGGTCTCTGTCATATCTCCACTAATTCTTTAATCTCCCAGGGTGTACATATTGAGGGCCTTCAGTCTCCCCTTGTCGGGCTTCTGATACAGACTCTGCACCATTTTAGTTGCCCTCTTCTGGACCTCCTCCACTCTATGTCCTTTCTGAAATGTGGTCTCCAGAACTGGACACAGTATTCCAGGTGTGGTCTCACCAGCAATCCATACAGTGGCAATACCACCTCCCTCCTCCTGATGATACTACTACTTAAGCACCCCGGCATCCCACTGGGCCTACACACTACCTTGTCTCACTGCCTCGGCACCTTGAGATCATGAGATATGATTACTTTCAGGTCCCTTTCCTGTTTGGTGATTGTCAGTACAATACCTCTTGTTCCATATTGTGCTCCACCTCTGGGTTTCTGTGCCCTAAGTGCATGATTGTGCAATGTTTGCATTGAAACCCAGCTGTTATGCCCAACCTGCTGTACCCTCAAGTCAGTGCTTGCCCCACACAGTCCGCTTTACACACTTTCAATTTAAGAATGGCAGTTGACACTGGAGGTGCAAATTACATTTGTTAAACATTGTACTACATGTGTACCATCTCCAGTCCCAAGTCAGTTTATTTCACAGCAGACTCTCAACTGTCATGTTGAGCTCAAAACAGTAAGTCTTCCTTGGGGGTATCTCAGTCATCGGGTAGCACCATAGTAACTTCATCGTTGGTGAATGGGAATCCACACGGAAGATTTTCAGCAGTACAGCTTGGGCTGCCCATGTTGTGAATGTCAGCCGATGTCACCAACCCTGTGTAGGCATAGATGGCTCTAATCCATCATCAGTTCTTTTCCGCTGTCGACTTGCAAGCACAGTCTCCACAGAAGAGCTGTCGCAGTGTTCATGCCTTTTTCGGTCTACAGTCTAGTTTTTACCAACCCTTAACTAAATTTCTTTTAGAGATTTATTTTGCTTTTTTTCTTTTACGTTGACAGTTAAACCTTCTACCTCTCTTCCATTGCTGCTGCTGTGGAAAGAAGATTGCCTCCAACGACAAGCACTCCATTTGTGTCTGCTGTCTTGGGCTTGACCACGATGCCTTGGATTGTGAGCTCTGCCAGCAGTTTAATCAATCCACCCTTAGGTGATGAAGGAAGACTCTAAAGATCTTCATGGAACAACAGGTAGCCATCTCCAAGTCTGTGTCCCCCGAGGTACCAGCTGCCAAGTCACCCTCTGGTTCCAAGAGCTCCAAGGCCTCCCAGGTCAAAGATAAGTCCTCGGAGGGGGGTCATAGAAAAGACCGTGATCACGACTGCTCCCCCAGTGACCATCCCTTTCCCCGTCAGCATCAACTTCTTCATGGGCTCCTCGTCATCGGCCGCCGCCGCAACAAAGAGACCAGCTGTCCAGATCTCAGCTCACTCCAGGCCTTTACCGACAGTTCCTCTGCCTGACACCCAGGGCGCTCGGTTGTCGACCTCCCATGTCGTTGGGGCCCTCCTCCATCGACGGGCTTGTTGTCAACGACTACCCCTTCAAAGCCTGCTCCTGCTCCTACAGAGTCTCCGGGCTCAAGGGGGGGGTCGCTGTGGAGCCCGAGCTGAGCAGCAGCAGTTTTTCGTAGCTCGTTAGGGTGGATATAAAATGACATAAAATCTACCTTTTTGAGGGGCGATCTGGATTGAATTTTAGAACAGCTGAAAAGAGGGTTCCTGGAAGCCTATAATGGGAAATCCTCAGAAAGATAAGAGATGGCAGTACCAGAGGAAAATCTTTGTCTGCGTCTAAGTCCATGAGGACCTGTAGTGAGATGCAGGCTGCTTCATTGCAGGAGTCCAAGGAAACAGTGGCTACAATCGGAGTGAAGCTACAGAGAATAATTTCTTCAATCTCGGACTTGAATGCCAAAATGGACACTTTCGGGAGAAGAATAACTGTGGTTGAAGTGGAGGTAACGGAGCTAAAGACTGAAATGTGCGATGTTATGTAGCATTCAGAATCTTCTATGGCTACAACCACACTAATGGTAAAGGAGAACGCTCCTCTACGAGTGCGGCTTGAAACCCTGGAAAACCAGGCCCGCTCTTCCCATTTGAGAATCCTTGGCCTATCTGATGGGATTGAAGGGGGATCATCCCCCTCATGTTTTTGCAAGACTGGCTCAGGGAAAAGATGATACCTGAGGGCCGAAATATTTGCTTTGGACTGCAGAAAGCTTACCGCATTACTCCAAGGGAGTACTCCCATAGGGAGGACTCAGACATTTCCCAGACTCTGTTGCTTGTCACCGACTATTGGTAGCAGGGACAAGATCTTAAGCCTGGCCAAACATGCGGGTCCCCTCACACAAGATGATTGCTCAGTGTACCTATTTCCGGATATCAGCTACTCAACACAAATGAGATAAAAATTTGACGGCTCCCACAAGTTACTGAGGGAAGGCAATATCGTCCGTACTATGATCTACCCAGCCAGACTTAGAATTGTGCACAAGGGAAGGTCTGGGTTTTCTCAGATCCTGGAGAAGTGGGTAAATTGGCTTCTCATTTTGTGACCAGCCACAGGAATCAACGTCAGGATCGGGGTCCCGACAAACTGGAACTCAAGGACTCTGAGGAGGGCTGAACAATCTTAAGTATTGCTTCATAGCCTTACATGTATAGGGCAGTTTTATAGTCCCTGCTGAAGATGAAACGTGCCGGGACTTTTTTTGGGGAAAAATTCTTCTTTCTCCTTAGTGTGTTGCGGGGACCGGGAAGTTTTAATAGACTGGGGACAGTTGTGTTTGAGGTTACCCTCTTGAAAACTATGCATAAAATATCCTACTACGTTTGTTTGATTGATTGGAGTTCTCCTATCTTTAGCATTATACTCTTTAAATACTTTCAAATTCTTATGAAAATGTGCTGCCTATAATTAATACACATTGAGGACTCAAAATTGTTTCCTTTCTTTTTAGGTGGATAGTGTGACAGCATGAGCTCCAAAGCAGAGCATGAATTTTTGCACTTCCTAATATGGGACTTTTGATTACTGAAATTAGTCACACTGCTTATGGGCTTGTTTCACAGTTTTAATCTTGATTTACTTATAAAGAAAAATCTTATTAGTTTTTACCCACAGATGAGAGATTCCTTTGATTAAGGAGGGTTTTTTTTCTTTTCCATTTTGGTGTGTGTCATTGGTCAGGAAGTATAGGAAAACCAGGAGCAGTTGTAGAATTCACCAAAAATATTTATTTGGGCTGTGGAGTCCGAGTAGCGTGCAGCAACCTTTTACAGCTTGTACTTCGAGAGGAGGAATTCTACTTAAATCTCCTATTTAAAAGCTTCTCACAAAGTTTTTGACTGCACCATCGTGAAGAGCGACCATAAATTTCTTAAGATGGGCAATCCCAAGAAAGATAGGATCCCCGGAGGGGCCGGAAAAGACAAGGGAACGGTTGGACTTGAGAGAGCAGAAGAAGCCACGTTATCTGGAGAACGGCCTGACGCGGGAGAAACGATTAACACCCTGGGCTATAAACTTCAGACCTTGATAGCCTCAGTTTCTGCACTTAATCAAAAGGTGGATGACTTTAATGCTAGCGCTTTAATCGTGGAGAAAGCAGTAGATGGGCTAAAAGATGATTTCAGGGAGACTCATAAGCAGGCTGAAGCCTTGGCCGGAGCGACCACCCTGCTTATGGAGGAAACACAGCATCTCAAGGTACGCCTGGAAGCGCTTGAAAATCAAGCCCGAGGGGCTAATGTTCGGATTGTAGGCTTCCCTGAGGGCTCGTAGGGGGATCATCCGATCCTGAACATGCAGGAATGGCTCTCTGAAAAGTTAAATCCAGAAGCCCCAGCAAATACCTGGGAAATACAAAAAATGTATCGAGTTACACCACGTGGTCTCCCACAAAAATCTGGAGGACTGTCGTACCCTAATGTTGGTTACCTCAGGTGTTGCAGCCCGAGACAAAATCCTTAGATATGCCCGTAAAGCAGCTCCACTGCATCAAGGGGAATCCCCGGTTCACCTCTTCCCCGACATCAGCTACGCATCGAGGCAACAGAGAAAGAAATTTGATGGTATGAGGCGAGTCTTGAGGGAATTGGGAGTACCGCACACAATCATCTTCCCAGCCAGACTTCGGATTGTACATCAGAGCAGGGTTTATTTATTTTCAGATCCCATGGAGGCCGGTAAATGGGCAGATAGGAGGGCTGCTGAAGTACGAAGGAGAACCGAAGGGTCAGATGATGAAGACGACCGGGCAGCAACCTGAGGCCTTTATGTGGGGACACTGGAAAGTATAATTTCTGGCAATATCGTTACAATTTTACCCAACTGACTAAATATTTAAATAAACTGGGTAGCCTGTTCAATCGTTTAAACTGGTTGTATAGAATTCTTAGTCCTCCCCTTATTGGAGGCTATTGTATTTGTTAGGAATCCGATCAGGCTCGGTATATTTCGTTCTGTATCTCTTTTTGCTCTGTTTAAAAGAGAAGAGTTGGGTAGGGGGAAAATAAATACACACAGCTAAGTTCAGTAGTGTTAAGCTTTTGGGGAGCAAGAAGTAGATACTAATAGAAGTTCGTTCCCTCTAAATATAGTACATCATTTAGCTGCAAATTTGTTTATTGAAGGTATTTTCATCTTTCATTTAGGTTGGACCATGGCACCAAATAGCCCTTATTATAAGGGCATTGCTCATTATTTTGGACTGAATTGCTGGACAATTATTTAACATTTGTTTTTAGCCATGTACTCCTGGGTGGACAGCACATATTAGGGGTTTTATTTAATCATGTATAGTAAATACAAGATACCCCCATATGATGTACCACAATGTAGTTGATGCATAATATCCTTTTGATTAAGGAAAGGGGTCCTCTATTTTCCAAGAGGAATTGCTGTTACTACTTTGAACTGTCTGTTACATGCTTTCTTGTCTGTTATGTGCAAGATAAAATGAAAAAAAAATTAAGTATAAAAAAAAAATATTTATTTACACTAGCAGTAACATAAAAAAATAAACTTGTTCAGTATAACTATTTACAAAGGCACAATAAAATAGAGAACATCCATCAGAGTTTTTCTTCAGTCTCTGTGTCCATCTTTTTTCTCCTTAAAGCAATTGCTGCTCAGTGCTCTTGTTAAGTCCTTCCAACCACCATTCTTAACAAGCATCCTGTTTCTTGTGCGTTTCGGGCGGGTGCTGCTAGAACAGAGTGTCCCTCAGCGGAGGCCCCTTTTTTACAGCTCTAATGCAAAAGGCTTAAATTGTGCACTCTGTTAACCTCTTGAGTTTACAATAGCTTTTTGCGATCATCTCAGAATATAATTATATACATTTCAACAGTAACGATATATATTTTCTAAACAAAGGGATCCCAATATCGGTTACATTTCCACATAATGATATGCATATATTTTTTTTATCAGAAATGCAAAGGAGGAAAAATGACAGCAAGGGAAGGCTGAGAGACAGTGAGAGGCAAAGAATTGCGAGACTGTCGGGGTGATCAAGTCCGAGGTCCCTCAGGAAAATTTGGTTGTGCAACCAGACAGACAAGAGACAGGAAAGGAACAGAATTGAACAGATCCTTACATTTAAACACTTTCTCCATAACAACAGGGACAGGGTCTATTCCACCCTGTCACATACACCCCCCTCCTTAAGAGGGAACCTGTTTTATTAAACAGGTTTCCAAAACTTTCCATTAATTCTGTACTAACACTTGCTGCTAACTGTCAGAAATAAAGCACATATGCATTATCTGTTTTTTCTATAACAGTACAGCAAACAGTAAAGTTCAAACCCAGACATTTGTTTTTCAACCTTCAGAACCCTCAATTCCTGATCCATATCTTGACAGAAAATCAGCATTGTTATTTTCGTTAAGAGATTTGTGCATCACCGTGAATTTAAATGGCTCTAGTGCCAGGTACCACCTTGTGATTCTGGAATTTTTATCTTTCATTTGGTTAAGCCAACAGAGAGGATTGTGATCTGTTATAAGTACAAAGTCAGTTCCTAGCAAATAAAACTTAAGGGATTCCATGGCCCACTTTGCTACTAAACATTCCTTTTCAGTGGTGGAGTACCTTTTCTCTGTCATGCAACTTCCTACTTATGTACAGAATAGGGTGTTACGTCCCATCTATATTTTGACTCAGGACTGCATCTAGGCCTACCTCTGATGCATCTGTTTGTAACAAAAATTGTTTCTCAGTGTCTGGGTTTCTCAAAGCAGGGGCTGAACATAATGCAGCCTTTATGGCTTGAAAAGCTTCATCACACTCTGAGGTCCATTTCACATTATTTGGGAACTGTTTCTTTGTGAGTTCAGTGAGGGGAGTAGCTAACTCAGCAAAGTTGGGAACACATCTCCGATAATAACCAGCCAGCCCTAAAAATGACATGACATGTTTCTTTATTTTAGGGACAGGGCTGTTAGGAATAGCTTCTGTTTTAGAAACATCTTGCTTGATTTCTCAATTTCCCAACACATAGCCCAAATATCTGGTTTCCTGCATGCCCAATGCACATTTGGTAGGATTAATAGTTAGACCTGCAGTTTTGATAGCTTTCATAACTGCTCGTAGGTGTTCCAGGTGGCTTTTCCAGTCTGGACTGTACACCATGACCTCATCCGGGTATGCAGCACAATAACCAGTATGAGATGATAAAATTACATTCATGTACCGCTGGAATGTAGCTGGCGCACCATGTAAACCAAAGGGCATGGTGGTGAACTGATAGAATCCTACAGGAGTGGCAAATGGTTTTATCTGTGGTGGATTCTTTAGCTAAAGGTATTTGCCAGTAACACTTGGTGAGATTGAGGGTACTGGTATACTTTGCACTCACCAGTCTGTCCATCAAATAATCTATTCTGGGTATAGGATAACTGTCAAATTCTGACACTTGATTGTTTCCTAAAATGAAGGCAGATTCTAACACCACTTTCCTTTTTGTTTACAATTACCATTGGAGATGACCAAGCAGTCCTCGACTCCTCTATGAAACCCAGTTCTTTCATTTTTTTGTATTTCCTTAACCACGTCAGCTCTTAACCACTCTGGTAATCTGTATGTGTTTTGCCTGTTAGGACATGCATTCCTTGTCCCTATAACATGCTCAACCCCTTTTACTCAGCCTGATACTGTGGTAAAAGTACTGTTAAATGTTTAGCACATTACGAATGCCTGCAGTTTGTTCTGAGGTTAAGGAAACATTCACCTTTATAGCATCAGCATTTACAGTTTGTTCCAGTCTGTCTTAAGCTACATCAATATCTTCCTTGTCAGTTTCTGGTAAAACTAGCAAAGCAGCTTTTTGCATTTATTCAACCCATTTCTTGAGGAGGTTAGCATGGTATATCTTAGTAGGATTTTTCCTATCAGGGGTCTCAATCTCATAGTTAATGGTGCCAGTACATCTAAGCACTCTATAAGGCCCTTGACACTTCATTAATAGTTTATTTTCTGTTGTGGGTAACAGTAGCAAAACCTTTTCACCTGGCTCAAAAACGTTTTCTTTTACCCCATGGTCATAATATACCTTCTGCTTGTTTTGGTCTCTTCCTGATTAATATGGGCAAGTTCACCATATTTTGCCAGCTTCTTTCTTAGGGCACACATATAAGAAGTTATAGATTGTTTCTGAGTGGGGTTATCTTCCCACATTTCTTTTATCACATCCAGTGGCCCCCTTGGCTGCCTACCATACAGCATTTCAAATGGTGAAAACCCTGTTGATGCCTGTGGCACTTCTTTGTAAGCAAAAAGTAGGTAAGGCAAGTACTGGTCCCAGTCTTTGCCTTCCCCTTTTACAAATCTTTTTAACATGTGTTTTAGGGTTTGGTTACAACGCTCAAAAAGACCGTCTGTCTGAGGGTGTTAGGTAGAGGTTCTTAGGCATTGATACCTAGTAGTCTGTGCAGCTCCTTAAGTAATGCAGCACCAAAATTACTACCCTGTGTGATGTAGACAGCCATGTTCTGTATCATTTTTATTTCTTAAAATAACGGAAATGTGGTATTGAAGTGTCTGGTAAAAAAAAAAAAAAAGCCAGTGCCCTTGGAATAACCTCACCCCCCCCCCCTCCACACACCGTTTTCCGCTTAAGGATGGATGCCAGGAGAAAATGCTGTGACAGCATGTGAGATTATACACAAACAGATTTTAGAGACAGTGTGTTGCATGGAAAAGTCTGAAGCTAATTATTTAAGAAGCTTGAGAAGCATGTCCATTTTGTGATGCTTCCAGAGGGAGAAAAGCAGGTTGTGATGTACTAGTGTGAGGTTGTAAATGCTCTTATGAATCCGGTGTGAGGAGGATGCAGCATGGATCAAAAGAGATGTCATTTGAAACATGAGTCATGCTGAAGGATTGCAAAATTGATACTTTGAACAGACTACTGTTTTTTTATTAGATTTATTTTTAAATATAATCTGACAGAGGAGGAGCTAGCTGACCTCACCAAAAAGGGGTTGACCAATACAGTTGTTTAAGGAATAATTCTGTTTTACAGACACGTTTTTTCCTAGATTCTGACCAAGCAAGATCGGTGAACACTTAAGCAAGTATTTAGAGACTAAGTACTGAAGTAGGAATTTGCACTGTTTAAACCTTGTTTCTTTTAAACGATTTGTATGTCTTTTGAGATATGAGTTCTGTATTTTGTGTTTCACATATTTTTAACTATTTTAGTAAAATTATTTTTAGAACTTACGTGGTCTGTCTTTGACTTTTTATTTTGTAAGAAGAGTACATGGTTCTAGCAGACAAGAGACATAAGCTTGAATGGTGGTATCAAACTGGAAAGAGAAGCGTTGTAAATCTGAGGTCTTTATTAAAGTAAAAAGGGTTCATCTCTATACACCTGGTTAGGTGCCCATAGGCAAAGATATGTGGCCCCCTGAAGACAGATATATCTGAGCCTGTGCATTGGGTATGCTAGCAAGAGGTTAACAGTTTGAATCCCTCCAGAACTGAGACCAAAGGTTGATCCAAACTCACAAAACAGACAAGAGGGTTACCTTGTCAGTTACGCTGTTCACAAGACTGCTCTCAGAGGTTGGCACTTTGGGAGTAGAGGACGTGACCTACTGTGTGGGTTTGTGATGCCCTGATCAGTAATAATTTCTTTAGGTATGCTCACTCTGCTGAACATTTTTGTAAGCTCTGCTGCCACTTTTGAAGCTGTAACAGTACATATTGGGAACTGCTTCTGGGTATCGATTATCATAGTCGCATACTACCAAGATAAATCTATTACCCTTTTTACTTTTGTCTAAAGGACCAACCACATCCATTGCAATTTTCTCAAAAGGCACATCTGTCATGGGTTAGGGGCACCTTGTCTTTTCTAGTGACTGGGGCAACTTTCTGACACTTGGCACAGGAATTACAGTAGGTAGCAACATATTCATGAATGCCAGGCCAGTAAAATCTGTACAGCAATCTGGCAAGGGTGCAATCCCTCCCTGAGTGACCAGCCATAGGACTATCATGTGCTATCTGTAACAACTCTGTTCTATACTTCTGTGGTATAAACCAGTTGTTCTGTCTGTTCCTGTGTATGAGGTTTAACCCAAACTCTGTACAGTAACCCATTACATTTTTTAAACATTGGTCTACCCTGTTTTGGTTTCACCCCCAGCTGCTTAAAATAACCCTGGAAAGAAACATTGTTAGCTTGTTCTGAAAGAAAATCAAAATCAGTTATCAATTTAGTTTCAGCATTTTCATATGTTAACCCCTTATGTCCATCAGTCGTTTGTTGCCTCAGTTTCTTCAGGCATTGTCTTTCTTTCCTGGATTTCCAGATCTTGGAGCTGTGCTCAAACAGGTCTGAATCAAAATCACTGAAAGGAAGTGTTCCCACCATCTGAAATGTTCTTTGTCTGAGCTGTTGTCACCACAGCTGCTGAAACATCAAGATTTTCTCCCTCCTTGGATCACATGATGAGCTAGAGGACGTCCTGTGGTCGCTCCTGGGCCGTTGTCAATTTAATCTACCTTTTAAATAATTTTTTCGGCTCAATTCGATAATCTACTTGTTCAGGAAAGTTTACTAAGCCTCTCTGCCTTTTGATTGAACAGGAAGGCGCAGATTGAACTTTATATTTGGTCTCAGTGGTGATCTGCAAAGGCCTGACGGAATGGCCGAGTTGGAGTGTGGAGTTCCAGAGCCATTGTCAGCTCGAGTTCCGGCAGTAAAATGCCAGAAGCCTCTTTTTGCCTGTTCTGGAGGATCAAGATAACGAAGAGAGAGTGGAAGGGGGAGAGAAAGCGAACGCGGATGACATTCTGGAGATTCAACAAATGGTACAGGGTTTGGTGGTGGATTTTTCAATGGTAAAACAGACTCTGAATGCGCTGGCAAGGAGAATAGGGGATTTAGAGGCCAGGGTCTCGTCGCAGGAAAGAAAAACTGCAACAACAGAGCAAGAAGTGGTTGTGCTACGAAAGCAAGTCAAAAAGCTGGAAGACCGCATTGAAGATCAAGAATCACTTAGCAGGAGAAATAATTTAATTATCTCGGGACGGACTGTGTAACCTTCTTGCAGGATCTGCTATTGAAACTACTAGGCCCAACTCCATATGGGAGGCATATAACCTGGAAAGAGCGCATCAGGCATAGAGACTCCCCACAAGCGGGAACTCGTCCGCTGGTATTAATCATGAGGTTTCTTAACTATAAAGAAAAAGCCTTTGTTCTTAGTAAAGCTAAGCAATCAAAAAAATCTGCAGTGGAATGGGGTGACTTTGTGGCTGTTCAGGATCAAACCCCATCTATTCGAGATCACCAGAAAGAGTATTCGGACATTAAGAAGAAACTATACCTAGCTGGGATCAAGTTTCAGATGCAGTATCCAGCAACCCTAACAGTTGAGCTCCAAGCTGGAGACAAAAAATACCTAACAGCGAGTGATGCCCTGGAGGGCTTGAGATTCAAACTACCATCATTATTCAAGTCACCGACTTGACTGGCTTTGCAGTGGCAATGGGGAGTTCTAACCTGATCTGGATGTGATTAAAGAACGGTTGAAATGTTATGCTTGTACTGAACTCATTTACGGTTTATTAAAGTTAAACAGTCTGTTGATTATATTAGGCAGGTAGCCTACATTTTTGTTTTGGGGCAGCTTAAGGGATCGAGTGGAAGAAAGAGGTATAGAGGCATTCCCTCACAATACAGGGAAAAGGGAAACTACACTACGGGGAGGTGGTCATTCTGTGAAATAATGAAGGTCCAGGGGGCATAGTGGGCAAAGAATTTGAAGTGCGCTATAATAGCGTGCCCAAAGAAAAACCCATCATACATTAAAGCACACTGAAAGATAATTAGGCAGAATAGCCTGAAAATAGCTATAATGTGGGAGACCACGGAAAGTATCTGCCCTTGGACAGTAGGGTTAGGAGAAGATGAGTGAGGAGAAGCTAACTGATGGGGCAGGGTAGGGAGACGTTGGAAGGATGGGATTATCTATAATCTCTGGTGTGAGCTTGGAGAGGGGACCGGGGGGACACTCGGGAACTGGCTTATTCATGGATCGCTATTGCTCTAGGAAGGCGATCATAGGATCGGGGAACTGTGGTGGTGGGGAAACAAAGAGAGAGAGTCCATTAGTTGGGAACAAGACATTGGCAGGTCGTAGTATGACAATAAATATGGGAGTATACATATGCAATGTTAAATATTAAAATTATTTCTTGGACTGTTAAAGGCCTTAGGGGTAGGCCAAAAAGGATGGTGATTCTGAGACATAATCAACGAATGGGGGCACAAATAGTGACCTTACAGGAGACTCATCTTTTATCAGAGGAACTAGATCTGTTGAAAAAAATGTGGGTGGGTCAGGTATTTGGGGTGGGAAACACAACGGCTTCGGGGGGAGTTGCTATTCTGGTGGGGAAGGCTTGCCCATTTGTGGTAAAGAGAGTGGTAATAAAAGGGGACAACGGGAATTTTTCTCTCTGGCTCTATCCTGGGTTCAGACTTGTCAGTCACCTCCATTTATGGCCCAACTCCCCCAACCCAGATTTTTTTTGCTTCATTAGAGGCAGATCTAGTGGGGTTGCCAGCACATCCAATCATTCTAGCAGGGTATCGGAACGTGTGCCTAAACAATTGGGAAGATAGGTATCCACCCTCTAAAAAAACTTCCATCAAGAGCACAGGAGGCTATGGGTCGATTCTTAGAGGCTATGGCATTGGTGGGCCCTGCTTGGATACATGGTAAGGGATCGAATAGCATGACTTTCTTTTCAGGGGCCCATAAAATGCACTCCAGGATTGATTTTTTCCTGGTCAGTAAGGAAGTGTTGGTGGGAACAAAAGAAATGGCTACCTATAGTAGAATCTTATCTGATCACTGCCCTATTCAGATGATGTGGGAACTAAAAGCCTCTCCGCCCAAGCCAGTTTTTTCGACGCTCCTTCATCCTGGTATTTCTCGACGTCGTCAACCAGTAAGACCTTTCCATTGTTATATTTTTGAACGACGCTGAGTCTTTTTTGTGTTTTGCTTAATTATTTAGCATCATGTCTGGTTCGGGGGCAAAGCGTAAATCTAAGGTGGGCCATGCCCCTATGCGTCGGTGCCCCAGTGGCCGGCAGTTCTCCGTCACAGACCATCATGATGTTTGTCTCCGGTGCCTGGGACCCTACCATGATATGGACCATTGCAACACCTGCTTCTCCATGGATCGCCATGTTTTAGAAGTCTGCGCGTTGCGAGTCAGACGAGCTCCACCGACTTTCGGAGGACGACGTCACCCTAGGGCTTCCCAGGCCAGATCTCTCAACCATTCCTGTGGGTTCCCTTCCGGATCTATACGGCCCGGCGAGGAGGAAGCCTCCTCCACTTCCAACCTTGCCGAGGAGGAGGTTTCTTCTTCGGCGCCGGAGGAACGGTGTGATCCCACCCAGGGTCGCGCCATTTGCGCCGTCCCGGCAGTCGCCTCCTCGGAGGTGCCAGCTTCCCCGGTGTCGCGGCCCCTGGCTGCAGGACCTGGCACTGTTGGGCCCTTGTTCCCGTCTTTCCTCACCATGGAGTCTTCCGCCTTCTCGTGGCATGGCGGCTCGGTCGGGGCTGTTGGTGCTGTTCTGGGCCTTGGTGCGTTCGCGGCACCGGGTCTCCGTTTGTGCCGCTGCCAGTGCCACTAGCCTGGCGCTCGGGACTCGGACGGCGCGCCGATCGGGCATTGCCACACTGGGCCTCAGCGCCATTCGTGGTGCCAGTGATTCGGGTGGTGCCACTCTGGGCCCACTGGGGACTCACGCGGCGCCGTTCGCAGTGCCACGTTGGATCTCGGCACCGTTGCAGGTGTCAGGTACTCGGGTGGCACCGTTCGCGGTGCGGCCCGGGAGCCTGACACCGCCAGAGGGACAGATGACTAGGCAGATGTGTTGCTCGTCATGGCCTGCGGCAGTACCAGGCCTGCTACCACCTCGGGGCAGGTTCCTGCTGCGGCTGGTTTGGAGGCTTCCCTTGTCGACCCCTCCTCGGAGGGAGATGACTCAGGTGAGGACACAGACCAGCAGCTAGAGTCTTCTGGCTCTGAACCTCCTGTAGGCCGCAGGGCTAGACGTTGCAGTGTTCCTCTCCCAGACTCCCCGGAGCTGGTTAACCTGGATGGCTCCATGGTTAAGGGTGGCCTGGAGTCTTCTGTGGTGGACCCTTCGGATGTCCGAGAAGGGATTCTCTCTCTTCTGGTAGGTCCCAGGCAGCCGCCGTTCCCGGTGCTGCTCAGGTCCTTGAGCGGAGGTAGGAGGACCCTGCTTTAGTGGGTGCCCTTCGGGGCCTTGCTTAGCAGGGACCTCCACCACTGGTTTCAAGGAAGAGGGCTGCTTCGGAGTCTAAAGGATTGAGGGGTAGGGGTTGAGAGCAGCGACGAGCCCCCACCGCCCTGCGGGGAAGAGTCGTAGCGCTGATCCTCACCTCTCTCTGAAGGTCTCTAAAGCACCTTCTAGTGGCGATTCTGAGGGTTGCCCTTCTGGACTCATGCAGTCGCAGGTGCACCACAGGGGAGATTCCCCTTCAGGGCTCTTTCCGGAGTTGTCTCCTTTCCTCTCTTCTATGTAACCTGGCATGATCACAGGGTCCCCAGTTTTGGAGGCATCACTAACTGGATCCCAGATCTCTGACAGAGGCCAGGCACGTACTATTAGGTGCCCTTCGCCCATCCGTCTGCAACCACCTCCCTCTCTCCCGGGCCATGTGGGGCCCACTGGGCCATTAACTTGGGAGAATTTCAGAGCTACTGCAGCGGCCTTCCCGTCCTATGTTAGGGCCATGGACGAACAGGTCTTGCCTGTCTCCCCCCGCCGCAGAAGTCTTCTGGGCATTCGAGCTCCACTTCCTCCTCATCTTCCTCAACTGAGGAAGAGGAACTTCCTGTCCACCTTTCCTGTGACGCTGACTTCACCGACTATCAGCGTTTCTTTTCAAGGACAGTTTCGGAGCTTCGTATTTCCTACATTCGTAGAGACAATACCGAGCGCAGACGCGTGCTTTCCTCAGTGAATTCAGTGCCCGCCATTTGGTGGTGCCTTTCTGGCCGATTCCCTTCCAGGAAGCATCTATCTGCACCTGGCAGTCTCCAGCCACTCCTTCTCCAGCCCCAGGAGACTGCAGGAGATGGTATTGTGCCCCCACGAGTCTCTAGGTTCTCTACCTCACCCACCTTCGGGTTTGACATCCCTAGATACTCCTTCTGGGCTTCGCTGCCCAGTGCACGACAGGCCTCCGGACTCTGATTCTGCTGAGTTTGACCGGTGGAGACAAAGAGTCTTCTCTTCTGGTCATGCATTGCTGTGCATTTCCTCCCATCAGGCTCACCACGCTGCTTACAACAGGCATCTGTGGTCGATGCTGGCTCAGGTCTTAGCTTTGCTACCTGACTCAGAGCAGTCTAGACAAACCATTGCCCTCTCTGCACAGGGTCTGGAGCTTGCAAGGCACCAAGTGAGGGCATCCTATGATGCTAACGAGGTGGCATCCAGACTGTTAGGGACAGTGATCTGCATCAGGCGGATGGCATGGCTTCGTCTCTCCCGACTGTCACCCATGGCTTGGCGTAGGGTGACTGGCTCTGCCTTCCGGGGCAACCTCCCTCCCACAGCCCCTCGGGGGTGCCTTCTCCTCCTCACCCACCTTAGACTCTTGTCTACTGGTTAGGATCTTCCCCTCTCTACTTGTCACCAGTAGGAGGCCGAGGGATCTGTTCCCTCAATGGTTTTCTCTTACTCCCCCTTCTTGAGGGAGGAGGCTTAGTACTCTCCCAACAGTAATGAATGGTGAAGATTGACAAGGGAAGATATGAAAATTACGTAACTACCGTAATTCTTGATCTTCTCTTGTATCTTCACCATTCATTACTAAACCTCCACCATCCCCTCAAGGGCCTCCTTCTTCGTCTCCCCTCCTGCTCATCTCCCACTTCTCCCTTGGCCGTTAAGCCAAAAAAAAACCCCCAAAAAAACATTTTTTTCATGCTTTTTTTTCCGTTCTTCTGAACGGATCTTTCCCTCTGAGAATAGGAGGAATGGGCTAACATTTATCTGTCCTGAGGGAACTCTTTCTGACTGCTCTTAATAGGCATCTCTTGGCTCTCCTTAGCCATTTTTTCAATTCACAGTTAAAGAGACGATCCCTTAAGTGGTCCGACTTCTTTTTTCCAGACCCCTTCTGGCAGGTCCTAATCCTATTATGTCAGCCTCTGCAGGTTTGGTGGTGTCCGGCACTTCAATTTCCTTAAGGGATGTTCCCTGCCTTGCCTCTAGGGAGTCTGATTGAGTTCCCGCTCTGTCTGTTTAATATAGGGGTGCCCCCTTCCCCCCCACTTTCACATGATACTGTGTTATCACTTAACAAGGTGCTAGGGGGCTTCTTTCCCCTCCTAGCTGGTAGCTCTCGTTTGGAACATAATGATTAAAGAGCTTCCAGCTGGAGTCTGGGAAAATTGGCTAGGCAGGAGGTTTAGGGAATCTACCTTTGGTGTCCAATCTTCACGAGAAGTTCAGTTGACCTTCTCCTTCAAATTTCAAAATGGGATCCTTGCTCCCTTGTTTATGGTTCCAAGCTTATAACCCTTAGCCAATTTAACAACGGCAGTCTCTCTCCCCCCCCCCAGCCTCCCCTCCTCTTTCTCTCTTTTACCCTTCTTCTTTCTCCTCTCTATCTGTTCCTTCCTTAGAGCCACCCCAGAACTGAGGCCCTTCAGTCCCTTAGGGTAGGCAGTTCTTCCTCTCTCTTCTATCCTCTATCGGCTTATTCCTTTTTCAGTTTATATCCTTTTCTTTTTCTATCCCTCAGCTCTCTTGCCTCACTCTTTCTTCTAACCCTTATTTAGCCTCTCCATTAACAGAACTGGGATGGAGGAGGAGGGTCTGTGGCGCCCTAGCGGCCGCCCCTCACGCTCTGCAGGCGTCACTCCCGAGGCGGCTGTCGGCATGACTCCTCAAAAAAACTCCTGTAAGTGGTGCGCCTCCGGCTATCCCCCAACAGTAATGAATGGTGAAGATACAAGAAAAGGTAGGTACATAATTTTCATTTCTTCCACCTCGGTGTGAGGGACTGCACGTCTTCAAGAAGATGCAGCTTACTAACTTGTTGAACAGGGTGAAAAGAGGGATGGTGGAGCCCCAGGAGAATGGGTTTACTTGGGGAAAACTACATGGGGTGGATTTTGCAAATAAGCCAATCTCCCAAAATTACAGGGTGCTTTTGAATTTTGTGGGCTAAAGCTTCCCAACTCAAATCCCATATTGGGACAAGATTGTCTCCCCAAAGACCTAACTGGAAGGTTGTATGGAAAAGCTGTAAATACATAACTATACCTAAAGTCAAGAATATGCAACTGTTTAGTTCTTCTAATATGTACTGTACTCCGGCAAAGCTATGTGTGAGAAACCTCGAATGGACAGACCTATGCTTCAGGTGCGGTGAGAAACAGGGGGACATATTGTATGTGATGTGGGATTGCTCTAAGATCCAGCCCCTTTGGCTCAAAATTAAACAGAATATAGACCCCATCCTAGATTATTCGGAGTTTATATTGCCTGAAATTTGTGTGCTTGGGGACCTGTCTCAGGTTTCAGGGGTTACACCCAAATATCACATTTCCTTACTCATGGCCTTGTTAAATCCTTTGTTTTAAAGCACTGGAAAGACGGCCTGGCCTATACTTATGACCAATGGGTGGGGGATCTTGAGAACCCTGGGAATGGTACGAAGGCAGATGTTGGGTGAGGGCAAGTTGGGATTATACAAGTAAAGGTGGCTGGGTTTGGAAGCTGTTTATTCTATACAACTAGTAAGCGCCTGGAGCGGGGGTCTGTCGGGGTGAGATTAGCAGATGAATAACAGCTTGAAGGTTTGCTTTGTTACTATGTGTTTGCCTGTGTGCATCTGCAAACAAATAGAATTGCATTTCTGGCTTTATATAAGATAGGAACATAAAGATCTGCAAATTAGGAAGGGGTGGGGGGACTATCTCTCTTTTCTGGGGACGCAGCTGCGGTTGTTAGTCTGACCTTAGTAGGAGGCATCAACGCAACCTAGAGGCATTTGTTGGTCGGCAATTATCTGTCAGGTTTTACATATCTGAGCTGAATCAAGGCCTACCCTATTCTGATGATTCGACACTGGTCAGACAGCTTATTAGTGGTGTAGTAATTTCAATGCAGCTGTGTATGTACATAGTTTTAGATGTGCATAGTTTCCGCAGCCAGTTTTGTGCTGGGGACCGGGGGCAATCCCTGGTATCTGTGTGTGTAAGTCTTTGTACGTCATATATGTTTGAGAAAACTTAATAAGTTTAAAAAAAAAAAAAAAAAATTTACTCCCTCCTTGATTAACTCAGTACATCCTGGAAAGTCATTTCCAATCACAGGTACAGGTAACTTAGGTACTACCCCCACTTTCATTTGATGTGACACACCTTTAATGTTAAGAGTTACTTGGGTGGTGGGATAGCATCAAGTGTCCCCGTGGATGCAAATGACACCAGTACTTGGTCCTTTTACATTGTTTTCCCAGCACTTCAACATGCACTAGGGTCTGTCTGCTTCCCGAATCAGTGAGTCCCTTTACAGTTTTATCCCCCACCTTCAAATTTGTTAAGTACTTGCCCCAATTTGCCAACGGCAAATCTGCTCCTGTGCCACTCGCCTTACTATGGCTGTTTCTTGCAATATGGCCTGGTTTATTACAGTTATAGCAAATAACATCTTTGGGCACAGATTTGTTACCTCCACCAGAGTTCTTATCGGGCTTGGAGTTTAAATGGGAAAAAGAGTGTCTTACCAGTGCTTGGCTGTTACCTCGCTGGTGTGGCATCTGTCTGGCCATTTGGTAGTCTTCAGCCAAAGAAACAGCCTTTCTAGGATCATGGATATGTTGTTCATCCACACTTATTGGCTTGTCCCTTTCCCCTTTAAATCTTGCTGAAGTCTTCAAGCTGACTCCTCCCACCCACCTGGGTGGTATATACCTCGGCTCCGCCCCATGATGCCAGATCTTCCTTTCCGCTGGGAGATACAGGTTGCCTCCCTTGTGCTCAGGCATTTCATAGGCCCTAGCTTTCAATACTTTGGTTTTACCCGAGAAATTAAAACTCGGAGTCAGTTAGCTATCACGCTTTTAGTGCCTTCGATCATGGATGAAATCTTTCTGGGATTTTCGCGGTGTCCTTGTGGCCAGAAGATGTCGCGCACCGATCCCCATCTCACTTTCGTCTACTGCCTAGGTGTCGGCCATGACACCTTGTCCTGCAGCTTTTGCTTGGCCTTCCATCCTAGTGTTCTGGACGACCGCCTGGCGCTTAAAGTTGGGGAGACTGGAGAAAAGGAATTCAGTGAAGTCTAAGGAGGCTAGGTGGGCGGTTTCCATGGCCACGAATTCTGCCGATCAGCTGGAACACATGAAGGTGTTTGTCTGAAGTGCAGGCGGCTTCTTCTTCAATCAAAGCTTTTTCCACTCAACCTAGGCTCCACCTTCTCAGGTTCCTTCAAGGAGTTGTGCCAGTCTCCCACCCCACCGAGGAGAAGTCACCCACGGGCTTCGCCTCCTCGATCTCAAAAAGAGATAGGAACTTGAGCATGTCTTCGTCTCGTGAAGCACTCTTGGGACCGAGAGAGGTCTCAGTCACAGGAGCATACTGTCTCAACCTCAGTCGAGATCGCTTCCTCAGCCGCAGGCTTCACGGACCTTCCATCAGGCCAGCCGACCGAGGATGCGACCGATGAGGTCGAGATTGTCCTTAACACCATTGATCCACTGTCGCCGGCTCCTGTTGATGACTCCTTGGAAAGGATTCCGGTCCTTGTCTTCCCTGATGAGGAGTACCAGCCTACTGGTGTCCCCATCAAGGACCGGGTTCTGGATCCCCGGGTATCACTGGTCCCGCCGGTGTCTCCCAAGCGACCGAGTCGGCCTTTCTGATCTCAGTCGAGATCTAGAACCCCCTCGTCCGGATGGCAGAGGAAGAGCCACAAGCGCTCCAAAAAGAGGTGATGCCACCAGTCGTCCTCGTCCTCCTCTGATGAGGAGAGGCTCAGACGGAAACTCCGTTGGCGCTACGAGGACCTCCTGTGGTAACAGCTGATTTTGTCCAGGCAGAAGACGACTAAGACTCCTGCTCCGGCCATTGCTTGGCTTTCACCTCCTAGGCCGAAGCCGACCCCCTTGGAACCGAAGCCTCTGGTTCCTCCGCCCGCGGGGCCAGCCCGTCCTCCATTTCGGCCTATACCGGTCCCTCCTCCGAAAGTAGTGGTGCCACCGCCTAAGCAGCCTGTGGGAGGGGCTCCTTCCAAAGAGGACCAAACAGATACCAGGCTTCCCCGACGTCTGTCAGTCACGGTCACCCCAGACCACCCTCAGCGGGTCGAGGGTGATGTAGGCGTCAGGCTGCTGTACCCTGATTCTTCGGACTTTGATGTCACCAGGCTCCACTCTCATCCTGGGGATGATGAGTCGTCCATTGGCACAGAGATGGGGGAAGGTCCTTCCTCCTTCCAAGAGATCCTTCATCTCATCTCTGATTCCACAGAGATGCCCCTGGAACCCATCCAGAAAAAGGCAGAGTACCCTCTCACGGACATCCTCAAGAGAGGGGATACCCCAACAGAGGCCTTTCCTGTGGCCGAGACCATTGTTGGTCCGGCATCGAACTGTGGCAGCATCCTGCCTCGTGTCCAGCACTGTCTGCCCACATGGCCCACAAAGTATGTGGTGCCCATGGGGTCCTTTGCTGGGTTCATAGAGCACCCTGTTCTGCCAACACCGACCGACCTCCCGACAAGGAGTCCAAGTATTTGGACCACTCGGGACAGAATGTCTGTGCAGCGTCCTCTTTGGGCCTTCGTCAGGCAAGTTCGGCTGTCATTATGGCACACTTCTCGCATGTCCTTCTTGGGTCATTGGATGAAGCCTCCCACATCTCCCCGCAGACATGCAGACCATGGTCAAGCAGGTCCAAGGGCAGGGCCATGCTGTTGCCAAACAGTAGCTCCAGACGGCCCTGGACATCGGGGACTCTTGTGCCCACTCGATGGCCGGCGCAGTTGCCTGTCGCCACAGGGCTTGGCTGAGGCTTTCCTCCTTCGCGGCGGTTACTCAGCACAAGTTAGCTGATGTGCCTTTCCTTGGGACCGACTTGTTCGGTCCAGGAGTGGCCGGTCACCTACAGTGCATAGAACAATCCAGTGCCACCTTGGATTTCACTTCTGCCAGTAGTTCTTCGGACAAGAACCAGCAGAAGAAAAAGAAGCCTTTTCGGCACTCTTCCCCTGTGGTTCAGCAGTCCTCCTTCCAGGAACGACAGCAGCATCAGCAGCAGGGTCAAGCTTGGTGCCCTCGGCCCAAGCCTGGACCCTCAAAAGGCCCGCAGAGGAGGCTGAGGCTCAGGTCCTGGAGCTTCCTCCTCCTCTATGCCTGCTGAGTGACGGGGTGGGGGTTGCCACCCCTATTCCCGTCATGCCAGCTCTGGCTCTTCCTGTGGGGGTCCGGCTCCGCCGCTTCCTTTCCGCCTGGTCTGCTATCACTACGGACAGGTTGGTTCTTGAAGCGGTCAGTCAGGGACTGCCTCTAGAATTCGAGCAGTACCCTCCCAGCCGAGCCCGCACCCCTCTTGAAGAACGGATTTCTGCATGCACCCAGTCGGCTGTTCGAAACGACATCTCGCAGCTCCTCCTCAAGGCGGCAGTAGCTTTCATAGCGGATCTGTCTGCAGACCCGGGCTTTGTCTCCAGGTACTTTATGGTGCCCAAGCGGATGGGGGCTGGTGTCCTATTCTAGATCTCCACGACCTGAATCAATATCTCAGATCACGCACCTTTCGGATGGTCACTCTGTCCCAGATCATACCATCCTGGGAGCGAAACATGTGATTCTGTTCACTGGATCTGTAGGATGCGTTTTTTCACGTCACAATCTGTCCATCCCACCAGCAGTTCCTCCACTTCAGGGTCGAGGGGACCCTGTACGAGTTCCGAGCCATGCCGTTCGGCCTGTCATCGGCCCTGTGTCTTCACTAAATGCATTACAGTGTTGGCAGCCATCTCGGGGGTGTGTCAGAATTTACCCCTACCTCGATGATTGGCTCCTTGCAGGTTCCACCCAACAGGAGGTGGAGAGGTCCAGGAATCTGGCCCTCCAAACTTGCTCCCAACTCGGCCTCCTGATCAACGAGGCCAAGTCGGAACTCGTGCCTTCTCAGGTGATTGGCTTCATTGGGGGTAGAGCTAGACTCTTGTCAAGCCAGAGCTCTGCTCCTGGCAGACAGGGCGGAGGTTCTCTCCTCTTTTGCCCAGTAATTTCTGGTTGGGCACTTGCGCGCCTGCCCAGGACTTTCTGTGCCTTCTGGGTTACATGGCGGCATGCATTTCAGTGGTCCGTTGGGCCCGATAGCACATGCGCCCCCTCCAGTGGGATCTGGCCACCCACTGGACTTATCGCCATGGTCATTTCCACGAGCTGATCACAGTAACCCAGAAGATGTGGGATGCTCTCCAATGGTGGACCGAGCCTGACCGGTTGCAGGGAGGGATCCAGTTTGTCTGCTCCAGCCAACGGTCTTCCTCATGACCGATGCCTCTCTCATGGGCTGGGGAGCCCACATGGGGGACAACAGGGCACACGGGCTCTCGCATCCGAGGAGTTCCGATGCCACATTAACCTGTTGGAACACAGAGCAGTCAGACTGGCACTGTTAGCTTTCGCTCCTCGGCTCCAGGGTCAAGTGGTTAAAGTTTAGACGGACAATACCACAACCATGTACTACTTCAACAAACAGAGTGGCATGCAGTACCGTCTGCTGTGCAAGGAGGCGCTCCACATCTGGATCCTTGTACGCTGGTTGGAGGCGGATCTCCTAGCCATCCATGTGGCAGGAGCCTCGAACCAGTTAGCGGATGCTCTCAGCTGCATAGGCCAGAAATCCCACAAGTGGTCTCTTCTTCCAGAGGTAGCTTACAGCCTGTTTTCCCGTTAGGGCAAACCAATGGTGGACCTTTTTGCATCCAAGGAAAACACCAAGCTGAGGCTGTATCGTGCCCGCCACCCCCACCCAGCAGGGCTCGTTGCAGGGGGATGCCTTCTCGAGGCCATGGACCCCAGGCCTTCTCGACGCCTTCCCTTGATCAACAAGGTGTTACTCAAGGTGAGGAGGGACAAGGGGAAGGTGATTCTGGTAGCACCAGACTGGCCGTGCCAGTTCTGGTATCTAGACCTCCTCAGCCTCAGCTGCAGGCCCCTGGACCGGCTTTGTACACGCCCGGACCCGATATCTCTGAACCAGGGGAAGGTCTTCCATCTGGACCTTCAATCCCTGCATCTCACAGCCTGGCACCTGAGCAGCTAGAGTTCCAGGCTCTGGGTCTTTTCGAAGATGTCTACACCGTGGTGGAGGCATCTAAAAAGGAATCGACCAGGAAATGTTACACATTCAAATGGAAAAGATTTTCCATTTGGTGTCAGGGTAAGAGTCTCGACCCTTTATCCTGTTCTGTGGCTAACATTCTTGACTACTTTTGGTCTCTCGCCAAAGGGGGTCTACGGTCATCAACCCTTAGGGTGCACCTGGCAGACATTTCTGCTTACCGGGCATGGGCCGATCAGCTGACATTGGTGCAGGAGACAGTGGTCGGGCGCTTTTTCAAAGGCTTGGATCACATATCCCCTTCGGTGCATGAACCTCCTTCTCTGTGAGATCTACTGCTGATATTGGCAAAGCTCATGGGCAAGCCATTTGGACCAATGCACAAGTGTGAGCTGTCAAACTTGTCGTGAAGACACCATTCTGGTGGCTATTACGTCTGCCAGAAGGACAGGGGAGCTCCAGGCACTTTCGGTGGACTCCCCTTATCTGGTCTTCCACAGGGACAAAGTTGTTTTGCGCCCCCAACCGAAATTCCTTCCGAAGGTGGTTTCACCTTAACAAGGTATTGACTCTGCCGGTATACTACCCTAATTACACCTCAGAGGCCGAGTACAGGCTCCATACTTTGGACCTGAGACGTGCTCTCTCCTATTACAAGGAGAGGATGGCGGAAAGCTATGGAGAGGTTCGCCAGCTGTTTGTCACCTACGCTGAAGCCACTTTTGGCAGACCTGCAGCCAAACTGACCATAGCAAGATGGATTACATCATGCATAGGTCTATGCTATGAGTTGGCAGGCACGGAGCCTCCCAGAGGGATAAGAGCTCATTCTGTCCGCCATACTGCTGCATCGGTGGCTACTTCCAGGGACATCCCTATCCAGGAAATCTGTTGGGCTGCTACCTGGAAGTCAGCAAACACCTTCATTACCCACTACCACATTGACCTTGAGTCACGCCGGGATGCTGGTTTTGGGACCTCAGTTCTCTAATCTCTGTTTTCTAAGTAGGGGGTGTGCGCCTTGCGTCCCTCCTACCGGTGAACTGCTAGGAGTCTACCAATAAGTGTGGATGAACAACATATCCACGATCCTAGAAAAACAGGTTACTCACCTGTAACAGTAGTTCTAGGAGTGGTATATGTTGTTCATCCACACGGACCCACCCTACCTCCCCAGCTGCGGATGCACACAACCTGGCTTCCAGCGGGCTAAGATCTGGCATCATGGTGCAGAGCCAAGGTATGTACCACTTGCGTGAGTGGGAGGATCCAGCTTGAAGACTTGTGGCAAGATTTAAAGGGGGAAAGGGACATGCCAGTAAGTGTGGATGAACAACATATACCATTCCTAGAACTACTGTTACAGGTGAGTAACCTGTTTTTGTTTCACTCTCTGGTCGGTGTTCCTTTTCTCAAAACTGCACATCTGTGGACAGGATGTTGATGAATTGCTGCATGGCGGATGTGTTGATGATGTGTGGTACTGTCTTGCTTTCTGGTTGGAGCCATTTTATCAGGAGTTCTCTAACTCAGGTGAAGGCTTCTCGAGGATTGTAAACTGAGTTGTACTTCAGAGATTGAAATCTCTGCCTGTAGGTCTCACCTGAGATGTCATACTTTTTCAGGATTTCGCTTTTCACCAGGTCATAGTCTTCTGACTGTGCAGTGTCCATATTGCTGTAGGCAAGTTGGGCTTTCCTTGTCGGGTAGGGTACCAGTCTGATTGTCCATTACTGCTTTGGCCATTGGCAGGCTGTGACAACTCTTTCAAAAGTTGTCAGGTATGCCTTGATATCATCCGAGGGACACAACTTTGTAAGTTTAATGGCTTTTAAGTTGCTTGTGTTTTGTTGCTCATCTGGATCTGTGCCAGATCCTCTGCCTTTAATAGCTTGCAAGGCATCCAGCCATCGCTGCTCCCATCACTGCATCTCTTCTCTCCTCTGTGCTTCTAAATGTTGAATCTCTTTTTCTCTCTACTTCTCAGTCTCTTATTTGTATACCCCACCATTTGAAAAAGTCCAGGCTTTCAGGTTATGTCGTTGCCTGTTCTTTTTCCACAACTTGTGCTGGCTGTACAGTCTCAGCTTGGACTTCTGTCTCTGCTAGTTTTGCTGCCATTCTCCTGGTAACCACTTCTGGACTTGCTGCTGCAGAATCCATACCTTTATTTGTGCTTCCCTGGTACTCCGGTCTTAGGTTATGCATGGCATAAATCCCCACAGCAGACACCATCTGTCATTGAGGCACAGATCAGGAAGTATAGGAAAACCAGGAGGAGTTGTAGAATTCAATCAACTCAAAGTATAATCACATACATTTCAACAGTAATGCTATATATTTTCTAAACAAAGGGATCCCAATATCAGTTACCTTTCCACATAATGATATGCATATATTTTTATATCGGCAGATATGCAAGGGGGAAAAAAGACAGACAGCAAGGGAAGGATGAGAGACAGTGAGAGGCAAAGAAATGCAAGACTGTCGGGGTGACAAAGTCTGAGGTCTCACAAGAAAATTTGGTTTCGCAACCAGACAGACGAGACAGGAAAGGAACAGAACAGATCCTTGCATTTAAACACTTTCTCCATATCAGCTGGGACGGGGTCCTATTCCACCCTGTCACAGTGTGTCAATATAATGTTGGATTGTCCTGGATATGGAAGTCTTGCATGTATAATAACATATGAAAATTATACAAATAAAGTTTAAAAAAAAAAAGACTCCAGGCTCGTTGGGTCAGCCAACCGAGTCGTCTGCCACTGTGCTGCCGACCGCTCCTCATTTGTTAGTGTCGGGTTTTTTTGGATATATATTTTTGGGTTCCGCTGGTGGGTGATCCCCCCCAGTCCAGCCTGACTTTGTAGCCCCTACTCTTTCCCAGACCCAAGCTGTTTACCCTTCCTCGAGCCTACTTAGCGATCCACAGCGGGTATGCAACCACCACCGCGGGCTCGGAGAGGGGGCTCGATCAGAGGGAGCATCCATGGCTGAAGCCGGGCGGCTCCACCAGACCAGCCGTTAAGCAGCACACCAAGGTATTTTTCTTTTACCCCCTACGTGCGGCTGTGCAATGACATCAACACAGAACTACCATAGATGTCAGACACATGCGTCCCTGATGTGCTCCTAGCATCAGTAGTACCTCTAGTCTCCACCGGAGGTCACCACTGCGCAGGGATGCCCCAAATCCTACCCCAGGGAGAGGAGAGCTGTCCTCCGGACTCTCAATCCTACTCCCTACCGACCCTCAGGTCGCTGGCGTGATGCAGGGTGTGGCGTCCAGCGCCTCAACCCTCAGCACCACCGGGCCAGCCAAGTGTCAGACTTGAACGACGTTCTTGTCCGTTTTTCTCATGTGCTGGTCCAGCAGTTTGCAGCCTTTACCAGGCCATTGTTACTGGCTCCTTCGACACCGGTGTTGTTGACTTCTGTTTTTCTGCCCAAGGAACCTACCCAGGGGCCATAGATGGCACATACATTGGCAGAGCCTGAGGAGGATGTCGACATTGAGTACCACCCTGACTTCTCCTTCCAGAGGAGATGGAGGAGGAAGGCCAGTACCACACTTCAGACAAGTCCACTGCCTCTCCAGTCAGTGAAGACTCTGTTAAACATATCCCCAGGTCCCCACCTGAGGATACTACCATCTTCAACACCATGAAGCAGCTGTCTTCCACTACAGGGTTTCAGACAGAGGAGGAGGATGATGCCACCAGAAAGGATCTGGCGGACTACCTGGAGACCCCAGAATCTCTCCCCTAAGATTACTCCTCCCATGCTTCTGACACTCAAAAATGCTACCACGGCAGTCTGGCACAGACCAAACATGGTGCCAGCTATGCCCCGTAGAGCTGACAAACTCTACAGTGCTCCTCAGGACCTTGCTCACTTTGCTGTGCAGGCTGAAACTGACTCAGTAGTCATTAAAGCAGCACATGACTGTGGTCTGTCAGCACAGCGGTTGGATTTCTGCTTGCTATGCCAGTGACCCGGGTTTGAAAATGGACCTGGGTTGCTGGAGGGCCGGCCAGGAGGAGAAGGCTCAAGCGTCTGATGATTGCTCGCCTTCTCCGAGAATGCGGCTAAGCTATGTGCTGCCTCGTGGCGGAGGCCAGGAGCGCAACAGTTGTGACCCCGCTGAACATAAGGGGCATGGTGGACAGCGGCATGTGCCTTTGACGCTCAGTGGCACACAACGCCCCCGGGGAGCAAACCGGAAAAACTACTTCTTGGTCAGCCGGATGATGGCCGCCGGCTCCTGCCGCCTTGAGTGCCCTGTTCCCCCGAAGCCACCTCAGCAGCTCCCAGGTACCGAACAGTGCACTAGTTGTCCCCTGGCGCCTTCCCCCTCGGAGGAGAGGGACCCATCCAGTGAAGGGATACACTGGGCTACCCCTGGGACGGCTACAATATGAGGTACGTTGAGAGTGATGGGGCGAGGTTGTTGGTGGGGTGCATGGTTGGCTGAAAGGAGAGGTGGTCTGGGAAACCTAAGGAAGGAGCAAAAAAAAAAAAGGCAGCACATGACAGGTCTAAGGTGCCAAAACACCTTGCTTCCCTTCCCCCAGACAAGAAGTCCCTTAGGGTTGACCTTTGAGGGGAAAGAGTGTATGCCTGCTCTACCCTAGCTTTGAGAATTGCCAACTACCTGTCGCACATGGTGAAATACCAGAACACCACTTGGAGAAAGGGCAAGGCTGCTGCCCAAGACTTTCCTGATGGTGCCCAGAAGCAGGAGTTACTTCAGTGCTTCTAAACTGCTATGGTCGTTGGCAAGCATCTCCTGCGGGTCATCTATGACTTGTCAGATACTGTGGCCAGGGCAGCTACCACTGGCATATGTCTTCGTAGGCATTCATGACTCGGAGTTTCTGGGTTCGCAGCAGATGTGCAAAACACAGTGCTCAGTGCCCTTTTTAATGGCACTAAGCTTTTCGGTCCAGATGTCCAAGACCTTATAGACAATCTGCAGGCCTCAGGCACAGCCCTTAAGTCCTTTCATTCCCTCTACCACACTCAGCCATGTGGTAGGGGATGTCCTAAATCTTCCTGGACATAAAGTTTCCACCACTCATTCACACTAATGGGACTACACTGGAGGCGCTAGGACCCAGCGGGAGCCAAAAATCTTCAGGAGGGGCCAGCACCTAGGTAGGGTTGCGTGGAAGTGGCGCTGCGAGCCTGGCTCATGCCGTATTGGCTACCTTGGCGTCGACCCTCCAACTGCCTCAGTTCCTTTTTTCCCCCCACTGACGAGTGTGCATCAGTGACAGTGTCACTTGCCTGCTGGGAGTCAAAACTTCACGTCTATTCGACAGCAGCTATAGTCTTTCAGTTTCATTTAGTTTTATTATTTTCTTGACAGTTTGAAAGAAAAATAAATTCTTAAGTTTATTAAGTAGATTTTTTGTCAGAAGTCTTCAGCCCTCCTTCGATGGAGTCGACCATGAACAGGGCAGGTGATGGTAGGGAGACTTCGCATGAAAGCTGTTCTGTCAGAAAGGCTGTGTCTGGTCCGCCGCCCTCTACGGAGGGGGGATCTGACTACAGGCAGTCCAGTGCTGGGGGAGGATGGGCGTTCTTCAACACAAAAGGAAGCGGTCTCATTTTCGATCCCGTTGAGGACTCTGCTCGGCCTCAAGTTCTTCTTGACCTCCGGTTGAAAAAGCGCACCACTCGAGGTTACGCTTCTGATACGCCCAGCGGCCGACTGCTGGTTACCAGCAGCAGGGGCCAGACTCCGTCCTTTCCGGGGTCCCCTCTGGCTTCTGTTTCTGGTGGTGCTTACTGGGGCGGGGGGTCCTCCGGTGAGTAGTTTCGCCATTGGGCCGCTCTAGTGGAGCAGTGGGTTCGGCAGTTAACCCTTCTGCTGGAGCCGGCGAGTCTGTTGCCAGGGCCTTTGGGTCTGTCAGTTTTGGACTTGCAGTTTGGCGGTTGGGGCTTTCTAGTCATGCGGCGCCTTCTTCGGTGCAGTCGACACCGTGCTGTGGTGTTTTTCCCCCTCACATGACTGTGGTGCAGGGGTCCATACTGGTGTCTTTATCTCCTACAGAATTTCTTCTTTTTCCTCAGAGAGTCATGGGTTAGGAACTTCTGGTTCAGTGCCGCCAGCTGCGGCACCACATCCTGTGCCGGCGCCTCCTGCAGCAGCGCCGAGAATGCCTGCGATGCCACATGTGATGCAGGACTTTTTGACTCCGATTCGCAATGCTCCTACTACTCCTTCTCTTGCTTCTTCTCCTATCTATAAAAAGTGAAAACTAAGGCACCTCAAGCGTGAAAATCAATATGTCCAACAGCGAAGGGAACACCTCAACCAGTTTCTCACCACTCAACCTCCTGATGACACACGAGTGGTACAAACCGGGCTGAGATGTTCCCTGCAATTGTTGGAGGCTGTTTGTTATACCTCTTCATATGAATAAAAGTAAATTATTGATTTTCATGCTATGCCTAGTTTTCACATTTTGTACCTGTTCTACTACTTATGGCATGCGCATATGTGTGGAGCTTTTTTTTTTTTTTTGGTCTGGCTTTTCCTATCTATACATTCCCTTCTGGACCAGTAGGAGACGATGTGGAACCCAGTCGTGATCTTCGATTCGGGGACAGCTTTGATGATTCCTCCCTAGGGGCAGTGAATAAACCTCTTTCAACAGAGCCTTTAGCTGAGGACCTTTTTTATAAGTCTCTGCTCATAAATTTGAATACCACTCACTCTCTCTCCAGACTTCGGAAATCGATCCTGGGAAGTTGCTGCGTCTGCAGTACCTGCACAATTCTGGACATGCCTTTTTTTTTTTTCAATTTAGTTTACATAAGCATATATTATGTCCAAATGGCTGCTATAACAAATATAAATCATTACAAATTATTAGTAATTATAATTGTTATGCAGAGTACAGTGAAAAAGCAATCTTAGATAAAGTGCTCAAAAGAGAATACAAAAGAAACAAAATACAGGAGAGCCGTTAGAATAGACTGTCTAGTTCATATAGTATGTATAAGTCTCAAGGTAATAAGAACCACAAATTCGACCTACGGCGGGTGTCAGACACAAGCTTTTAGCATAATACCGTAAACAATAATCTATAATCTCTAAACCCTACTAATCTTCGTTAATAATCAAGATCACACACAAAAAAGGGGATACTGAAGTGCTGAGAGTACATTTGAAGGTACAGAGCGATTAAAGTCCAAAAAAGTCCAGAAATTTATATTTGTTTTCCTTCTAGAGACGGCATCTCATCCTGCACATCCGAATCTGCAGCATCACGTTTGATCAAATTTTTGAGCCTTTTTCAACAGAATAAACTCTTTAAGCTGCTCAAGGTCAAAAATATTTTTCTTTCTTCTCCACAGGACAACATACATTTTGCAGGGTATAACATTTTAAATGATGCCCCTAAATCATTTAGGTCTTCCTTGTACTGCAAAAATTGTTTACGACCTTTAAGAGTCTTTGAGGCAGTGTCAGAAAATATATGACAAAGGAAGTGTTTAAACTTTAATGCACCCATATTTCTTGCAGTATTGAGGATTAAGTCCCGGTTGTCACAGCCCCACTCAGCAGGTCGGGCCCTCTGCTCGCACAGTGCTAACCTCCAAGTGTAGTATTGTGAACAGTTAACAGAACAGGGTAACCTTCCTGTCTGTTTTGTGGGTTCGAATCAAACTTTGGTCTCAAGTTCTGGAGGGATACAAACTGTGAACATCTTGCTAGCATACCCAATGTACAGGCTCGGATTATTCTGCTCTTCGTGGGGGGCCAGATATCTTTCGCCTACGGGCACCTAACCAGGTGTACAAAATGAACCCTTAAAAACTCTATGAAAGACCTCAGAATAAACTCTTCTCTTTTCCCAGTTTGGTAAAACCAGTAAGCTTTGTACAGTGTCAGCTTTAACCATATATGCTTCCCTTGTCAAAGAAAGAATTTCAAAGGCACACCAGGTAGTCTCTAAAAATAAAGGTTTACCTAAAATAGATAAAAATGTAAAACACAGAACCATATATCACGAAACATACAATCTTTTAAAACAATAAGGTTTAAAAAGCGCAAATTCCTGCCAATAATACACTTATACCTATCTATCTAATGTATTCTTATCTTCTTATAGTGCTGTAGATGTTTCTTTTTTCAGAGTTCAAACGTGTGTCAGTAAGGGTCTGTTACAGCATAATTAAAACACTGTCTTGACCCTGCCTTCTCCATGATGTCACCCAGCTCCTCCTCTGTTTATTAAAAATTATACAATCTGGATGTCTTGTGTCAGGAGGTAAATTAATAGGTGACATCAGCAGAAAAAACTTGTTTCCTCATATGACTTCCCAATTAAGTCTGTAATTTTCCAAGTCCCTTCTTTCATCCATGAGCTGCTTCCTCTCTCAAGGACATCAAAGGACCTTTTATGACTTCGCACCCTCGTGACATAACCTGTATCCTTCCTTTAAACGCCATAAAAGTTTATGATTTCTAGCATAGCAGCTGGCAGCTACAATTAAGCTAGATAAACAGGAGATCCTTACTTTAAGTCTCTTCTAGCCTGTAATTATCTCCTGGCTTTTATCTTTTGGCTGAAACAGCATGTCTCATGAGAGACACTCAGTAACACATTTTTATATTACAAAAAGCATAGATTAATCAGAACCAGCTGTACAGGCGTCACACCGATCAGTGTCAAAGGCTAAAGAAAATAAAATCATACTCTTAGGGCCAGTTGTAGGTTTGAAAATATTTGCAGTTGACTGAGCTTGACCCAGAAGCTCAGCTGTGTCAGGAGAGAGTAGGCTGAAGCTAGCATCGTAGCTGGCAGGATTTATTTGAGAGTTTAAAACAGATTTCCTAATAGGCACCCCAAAAGCCTTGGTCACAAAAGGTAGATTTTTTTTTTCCTGGAAGTTTAAGCACAGTTATAAATAAGTCTTTTAGAAGATCTCTGAAAGAATCGTATGCGTTTGGAACACCTGCCAGCCACAGATTTTTATAATGGAGCGTATTTTCATTATTTTCTGATTTTCTTTGTAAAGCTAATATGGCCTTAAGGTTAGCAGTTACAAGGGCCTCATTTGTCAAAGTTTTCTGACGCATATTTGCCACTTCTTCTTGAGTCGTTTTTTGTACTATTCTAACCATCTCCACCTCCGTTTTGATTGTTTTCACTTCCCTCTGTAATACCTCTGATCTGTTAATCAGGAGATCTAATTTTTTGTCGAAAGTAGAAAGAAAACTGTAAAGACTTGAAAAGGACACTGACTCCTCTTTAGGATATTTGAATTCTACTTTAGGTGATGCTGATAAAGTGGTTATATGAGACCCGTCAGGCAGGCTAGAAGGGGATTGAGCCTTTTTACCTAGTGTTTGCTTTTGTGGCACAACATTTAAACTCACCGCGTCTCCTACCTTCACCCTGACAGTTCAGTCATCTGGTCTCGAAACACTCAACATTTCAGTATTCTCCAATTTATTAGTAATCAGCACTGAAGATGGAGATTCTGCCAAACATTGAGAGTTTGATTCTATGATAAAACACAAACCTTGCAGACCTTGCGGGTTTAAATCATCATGATTTAGCTCTTTCTCCCGGACGAGGCTCCCTGAGTTCTCCCTGTCTGCTGGAACACCTTGAATGCCGGACTGCATCAGCTTCTCACCCGAGACAGGTAGTTCAGTAATGTGTCAAGTGGGCCTTTGCGAAGTGGCATATCGGTCTCAGACAAGGATGACCCCTTCTTCCTCTTCAACTTAGATTTAGCAATAAACGTCTTAGTTTGTAGCAACATGGAGGGAGTTGGGGGACCTCTTCATTCAAAAGAAATTTAAAGCAAAGAAAACAGCGTCCTAGCATGTCAACATACGTCCGCCATCTTTAGTCCAGAGCAACCTCTCTCTAATCCCATTCCGGACATTCCTGTGGAATTGAGTCCCCCGTGCAACCCTCTTTTGAGACACTCTCGCAGATGGTGTGGGATAATCCGGCACTTATTCCCTCTGTGGCTAAGTCCATAGACAGGAAATATGCCCCTCCCAAGGATCGATCCATTTTGGCCTCGTAAGCCTTTGCTGATACCATTGTTGTTCTGGCAGAGAATGAAAAAGCCGTTCTTCCGCAAGAATCTACAGCACGTCCAATAAACAAAGAATCTCATAAGATCGACACCGTGGGAAAGCGGATCTTTGCTGCTTCCACCCTGGGCATGCGTATTGCTAGCTACCAGGGCTGCTTCTCGCGATATGGGTATACACTCTGGCATTCGCCCAAGGCTACGGTAGAAGCTCTTCCAGATTCGGAAGTTAACACAGAACTCCTTCAAACCATTACTAGAGGTGTTGAATCCAATAATCAACAGCTCAAAGCTGCCATGGATGCCTTTGACACTGCCTCCAGAGCAGCGGTGGCTGGTATTTGCACCCATCACCACTCTTGGTTGCGCACCTCGGGCTTCACAAATGATGCCCAAGAGAGGGTTATGGCCTTGCCTTTCGATGGTATGTACTTGTTTGGTCCTCAGGTTGAGCAGGCGCTAGAGGCTACTCAGAAGACTAGAGTGGCCATCAAAACGGCCAGACTGCCTTCCGCAGTCCCTCAAAGAGGCGGGAACAGGCGTCAGTTTCATAACTGTCAGTCATTTCATGGTAAAGGCAGAGTGGGGCTTTAACAGAACCCAAACACCTCAGCCGTGAAAGGAAACGCAGCAGAAGGCATAGGGCCCCAAAGTGCCTAGTGCCACCCTCTGAGATTCCGGTCCAAGTCCCACCTCAGCCGTCCGAAGGGGACTCTTCCTCGGCAGTAGGAGGGCGTCTGACTCAGTTTTACGACCGATGGAAGTCTATCACATCAGACAAATGGGTGCTCAGAATAATCCGCGAGGGGTACTCTCTAAATCTGTTGGAAATCCCTCTGGATCATCCACCCAAACAGCCTAGACTGTCTGTCTCTCAGTCAGACCTTCTTGCTTCCGAGATCCAAGGCCTTCTGCACAACAAGGCAGTAGAGATAGTTCCGCTGGATCAGCGGAACACAGGTTTCTACTCCCATTACTTCCTAGTTCCAAAGAAAACTGGAAGCATGCGCTCTGTTACAGATCTCAGGAAGTTAAACAAGTTCCTTTTCAAGGAAAAGTTCAAGATGATATCACTCAGTACACTCTTACCTCTGATTCATCAACACGATTGGTTAGCCTCCCTGGACATGCAGGATGCCTACCAACACGTTCCCATTCACCCAAACCACCACAAGTACCTCAGATTCGTGGTGTTGGGTCAGCACTACCAGTTCAGAGTCCTTCCTATGGGCTATCCTCGGCACCTAGAGTTTTTACAAAGTGCTTTGCAGTTCTCGCAGTGCATCTGAGGAAGCTCAGTATTGAGGTGTTCCCGTATCTGGACAATTTGCTTCTCGCAAGCCCCTCCAGACAAGAAACTCAAGAAGCCGTGCCTATGGCTTAAAAATTCCTCACATCCATGGGAGTCTTGTTAAACTTGGGAGAGTCATATCTACAGCCCTCCCAGCAGCTCGTCTTCATAAGAGCCTTTCTGGATACCTCCAACGCAAAAGCCTTTCTTCCGGAGGACAGAAGGAGCGACATCCTCCAGATGGCCTGCTTCATCAGAGAAAGCGTCTCTGTCCGAACCCTCTCGATGCAGCGAATGCTGGGTCTCATGGCATCCTCGGCGTTCACTGTGCCTCTGGCTTGCCTTCACATGAGAACTACCTAGTGTATGCTCAGCACTCAGTGGTCTCTGACCACACACCCACAGTCTTTTCTCATCAAGGTGATGGAACCACTGAAACGGTCGCTTACCTGGTGGACTCAGGAGGACAACCTTTGGGAAGGTTATCCCTTCGACCCTCTTGATAGCCAGATCTCCATTACCACGGATGCATCCCTGCTGGGATGGGGAGCTTACTGCTAGGATCTCCACATCCAGGATCCTTGGAGTCAAGACGAGTCTCAGCTTCACATAAATGTTCTGGAGATGAGAGCCATCCTCTGCGCAGTTCGGATCTTGAAGGACATACTCTGTCACAAAACCATTCTCCTTCAAATGGACAACAAGGCATTGATGTACTACATCAACAAGCGGGGGGGACGGCCTGGTGGCGCGGAGGGTTGAGGCGCTGGACACCACACCTCGCGCCACACTGACGACGAACTTGGTCCATCGGGGAGGGTTTGAGCATCTTTGGGACTGCTGTCCTCTCTCGGGGAGGGATCCAGGGGTAGCCTGGTGCAGCAGCGGCCCCCGGTGGGGACCGGCGGCACTGCTACACACAGGGCTCGTACAGTAAGGGGCAACGTCAGGCAGCTGCCTTTCTGACGTGGGTGGGAGCACCTACGTCAGGGCTGGGTGATATTGCACGTCCCGCATTGGTGGGGGGGGGCAACCAAGAACACAGGAAAAACCCGGCTCCAAGGATCAGGCGGCGGCACCGATCCTCCATGCCCTATGCTGGGGTTTCCATGACACCTTCAATAATTTCCTAGGCCCACTCCTTGTCCAGTGCCAAGTCTACCTTGGCCTTCAAACAGGAGAGGGCAGCCCACCCCAGATAGGGTTGGCGGGGTGCTGGCATCAGTGAGGAGGAAGAGAGGAGGCATGGCGTGGGATCCTCTGGCGGGCAGAACAAGGATGGGATGCCTGAGAGGGACCTTGGAGCTGCAACGGGAGCGAAACAAAGTTGACAAAAAAAAAAAAACAAGCGGGGGGGGGGCAGACTCTTACCCCTTATGCAGGGAAGCGATGAGAGTGTGGGAATGGTGTCTAGGACACAAAGCTTTGATCCAGGCGGTTTACCTGTCAGAAGTCCAGAATAATCTGGTGGATCATCTCAGCAGAACAGAGACAGACCCTCATGAGTGGTCTCTTGATGCAAGCATCGTGCAGTCACTCTTCGAAGAGTGGGGAACTCCAAACTTGGACCTTTTTGCATCCCCATTCAACGCAAAACTGCCTCTCTTCTGCTCCAGAAATCCAGGACCTGGCGTTTTTTGTCTGATGCATTCAGATTGCGGTGGACAAGATGCTTTATGTATGCATTTCCTCCTCATCCCCTAGTTCAGAAGGTGCTGCTCAAACTGGAGGCACATGGGGGCAGAATGATCCTCATCGCCCCATTCTGGCCTCATCAGAGCTGGTTTCCATTAATCAACAGCTTATCATAAAACTTCTCCGAGACAGCTTCTGCTTCATAAGAACCTGCTAACCCAGGGCCCTGTGGTCCATTCCAGCCTGAAGTCCCTTCACCTCCATGCCTGGCTCCTGAGGAGATAGAGGGGAACAGGTTTAATGTTTCACATAGAGTCTCAGATATTCTGTTAGCTGCATGTAAGCCAGCTACTCAAAAAACTTACATAGCTAAGTGGAAGCGTTTCTCCATCTGGTGTGCAAAATCCTCTTGGAATCCCTTTTCTTGCCCACCAAACAAGTCCTAGAGTATCTTCTAGATCTCTCAAACACAAACCTGCAATACTCGACTGTTAAAGTTCACCTCTGCGCAGTCTCAGTGTACCACGAGCCCCGTATACTCCATGTCTCTGGCTCAGCCTCCTGTGGTCAAGAGGTTTCTTAAAGGCATTCTCCATACCAGGTCTCTGGTCAGACGGCCAGTAGCAGCCTGGGACATTAACCTTGTGCTAGACATGCTCACTCATAAACCTTTTGAGCCCCTAGCTACTTGTGACCTAAAATTTCTGACTTGGAAGACGGCCTTCCTTGTAGCCATCATTTCTGCCCGCTGAGTGTCAGAAATACATAACTTTGACCACAGACCCCATACTGTATTTCACAAAGACAAGGTGGTTCTCAGGACCCCCAAGTTTCTTCCCAAGGTTGTCTCAGGATTCCATCTGAATCCTGCCTTGGTCCTTCCTACCTACTGCGCAATCTTACAGAATAAGAGTGTGCATACCCTACATTCCCTGGATGTGAAGAGAGCCTTTTGGTTCTTCTTAGACAGGACTAAGGAAATCCGCACTTCTAAACAACTTTGTGTCTCCTTTAGCATGGCCCAGCTGGGTCAGCCTGTTGCTCTTAAGGGTATTTCAGCATGGCTAGTGACATGCCGCCGTCACTACTACTCCATGGCACAGCTCAAGCTAGAAGACAGAGTATACGCTTATTCTGCCAGAGCAGTTGTGGCATCTCTGGCAGAAATCCGTAATGTGCCTATTGCGGACATCTGCATTGCAGCCACTTCGAGCTCCGTGCACACATTTATAAAGCACAGTGCCTTAGATGTCCATGCCAGACAGCATCAGTCCTTTGGCAGGACAGTCCTTAATGGACTTCTGTCCTAAGTGAGCTCCTCTCTCCTGCCACCCGTCTCGGGAGATTCTTTTAGTTTGGTAGTCTCCCATCGGTGTGAATGAGTGGTGGAGACTTTATGTCCAGGAAGATATGTAAATTACGTACCTACCGTAATTCTTGATCTTCTTGGATGAAGTCTTCACCACTCATTCACATGCCCACCCGCCATCCCCCGCGCTCTCTTATCTGTTTATGGTCTTCACTCCCTTGATGACTGGGCTGTGAAGACTGTAGTGTTGACCCTTCTTATATGGGTTATTTGGACTATCTTATGTCTGACAGTAGGTTAGTTTTCACTAGGTTAGTTTACGCTGCACCTCCTCGGTAAAAAAGGTACTGAGGCAGTTGGAGGGTCAACGCCGAGGTAGTCTATGCAGCGCGAGCCGGGCTCGTGGTGCTACGTGGCGCCAGCTCTCCTGAAGATTTTTGGCTCCCACTGGGTCCTAGCACCTCTGGCATAGTCCCATCAGTGTGGTGGAGACTTTGTCCAAGAAGATCAAGAATTGCGGTAGGTACATAATTTACATTTTTCGTAGACAGGCCAGTAGGCCTGGCTCGGGACCCCATACCCAGGGTGAACATACAGCCCAGTCTTCCTTGCCTGCCTCCTCTAGTTCTGGAGTGGTAGCCAAGTGTCCCAGAACTGAGGGACGAGCTTCCACAGCTGGACCTGCCTCAGCTTGACTTCTTGCCATACCACTGTCCTGCGATACAAACCCAGGACGTGGTGGTCGGAGATCGGTTCTCCCTCCATCTGAATCAGTGGAGAACCATAACTTCAGATGCATGAATCCTGCAGATCATGGGGTGCGGTCATGCCCTGGAGCTCATCCAGGAGCCTCCAGACACCCCACCACCACCATAAAATTATCCTCCGGCTCATCTGCCTGTTCTTCGGGAGGAGGTTCAGTCTCTCCTGCACAAGCAGGCAATAGAACTGGTGCCAGAGCCTCAGAGAAACCAGGGATTCTATTCCATGTTTTTCCTGTTCCTTAAAAAGACCGGAGATCTGAGGCCCATTTTGGACTTGAGACCTCAATCTCTTCGTCCAGTACAAAAAGTTCCGGATGGTAACTTTACTAGGCCTCTTGCCCCTCCTCAAGTCTGGGATTGTCTCTGCTCACTGGACATGCGGGATGCTTAATTGCACATTGTGGTCTTTCCTGCTCACAGGAGATTTCTCTGCTTTGCCTTTCAGGGAGAGCATTACCAGTTCAAGGTATTGTCCTTTGACTTGCCTTCTGCACTTCGTGTCTTTACCAAGTGCTTGGTAGTGGTCGCAGCAGCCCTCAGGATAGAGGGACTGTATGTTTTCCCTTACCTGGATGATTGACTTCTCAATACCCCATCCAGGGAACAGATGTTATTAACTCTGGAGTGTATTGTCTAGCTCTTTCAGTCTCTGGGCATGACAGTCAACCTGCCCAAGTCTGTTCTAGCACCATCCAAAAAACTGCAGTATTTCGGGGCGTTTCTGGCCTCTGGGCAGGGAAAAGCCTTCTTACCTGAGAACAGGGCCAAATGCTTTATAGCTCAGGCTCAGGTAGTAGCTCAGAGTTGCCACATTCCTGCCAGGCTATACCTGAGGCTCCTGTGCCTATTGGCTGCAGCCATTCCCACCGTTCCACTGACCAGGCTTCATATGCACACTTTTAAATGGACTCTCTGGGTGCAGTCGGACCAGTGCACAGACGAGTTAGATGAGCTAGTCCTGGTCTTCTTCCCAGTTCGCAAAGTGTTGCAGTTGTGGATAGACTCTTCAAACCTCCTTCAGGAAGTCCCCTTCCAAATTGCCTGACCACATCAGGTTTTAACCACGGATGCTTCAGGTCTCGGCTGCGGGGTGCATCTGGGTCCTTTTCAGACCTAGGGGCACCTGGTCCCAGGGGAGGCTGCACCGCATATCAGTGTCCTGGAAATGATAGCAGTGCTCTGTGCCATGCAGGCCTTTCAACCCCGGGTCAACTGTTGGTGCAGTCAGACAATCTTGAGTGTGGTCTACTACATAAACAAGCAGTGTGGGACTCACTCGTATCCCCTTTGCAGGGAGTGAATGCGAGTGTGGTATTGGGCTCTGGAGCACAGTCTAACACTCAGCAGTCCATGTGCCAGTCTTCCTAACATGCTTGCAGACAGTCTCAGCAGGACTCAGTCCAGCATGCACGACTGGGAGCTTCTCTCATCCGTAGCAGAAGATCTGTTAGACACATGGGGTCATCCATTGTTGGACCTTTCTGTGTCCCCACACAGCGCAAAACTGCCCATTTATTGCTAGCTAGATCCAGGGCCTGGTGTCTTCTGGCGAGATGCCTTGTCCCTCTCTTGGAGCGAGAGGTTTCTATACGCATTCCCTCCGTTTTCACTAATATAGAGGGTGCTGCTCAAGCTGCAAATGGAGGGGGCCAGCATGATCCTGGTAGCTCCATTCTGGCCCCGCCAGATATGGTTCCTTTCATTTCAGCAGCTGGTGGAGGAGCCTCTGGTTCCCCTGCCTCTTTGCAGGAATCTGCTGTCCCAGGATCTGGGGACTCTGGTCCATCCAAACCTCAAGTCCCTTCATCTGTATGTGTGGCTCCTGAGGACATGGCCATTTCCAGGTCCGGGGTCTCTAATAGGGTAGTGGACATGCTAGTGGCCACCTGCAAGCCTTCCGCCCGTATCACTTATGTCATGAAGTGGAAGTTGTTTGCCATCAGGGCTGCCCAGGATTCCCTTGACGCTTTCACCTGTTATGTGAAGCACATCCTGGACTACCTGATTTCTTTGTCCAACTCAGGTCTCCAGTATTCCTCCCTCAAGGTCCACTTTTTGGCCATTTCAGCTTTCCATGAGCTCGTGGGTGACCACACTGTTGCTCAGCTGGATGTCTCCCGCACCTTCCATCGGGGAATCCTGCTTCTGAAACCCCTAATCCATTCCGCTTTCCTGGCTTGGGACTTGAATTTTATTTTGGAAAAGTAGACCCTGTCTCCTTTTGAACCAATTGTGACTTGTACTTTGCGCTATTTCTTTTGGGAAGCGTTCTTTTTAGCTGCCATTACTTCCATTCAAAGAATTTCAGAGCTTCATGCCCTCTGGTACAAGGAGCCTTATTTGATTTTTCACAAGTTTCTTCCTAAGGTGGTTTGAGTTTACACTGAATCAGTCTATCCACCTTCCTGTTTATTTTCCTGAGTGTCCCAATCCAGGGGAAGTACTGCTCCATACATTAGATGTGCGCAGAACTTTGAAGTATTATCTGCTAAGGAATCCAGAAAGTCTAAGCAGGTATTTGTTTTTTTTTTCACCCCAGGTAGAGAGGGCACCTCTGTGTCCAAGCAATGTTTATCCAAATGGTTGGCAAATTGCATTGTGTTCTGCTGTAACAAGTAAGGCAAGGAGTTGCCTAGAGCTGTCAAAGCCCATTCTACCAGAGGCATGGCTACCTCAGTGGCATGTTTCAAAGGGGTCTCAGCCGCTGATATTTGTGCAGCTGCCACCTGGAATACAGTCCACACTTTCCCCAAACACTGCAGTCTGGATATTGCCTCTAGAGCCCTTGCTGGTTTCAGCAGGGTTGTGCTGCAAGGGCTCTTATCTTAAGCTAATAGAGTCCCTTGGCATATTCAGTTTGCAAGGTCTTCTGTCTTAAGTTTAAGAAGATCCTTGGCTGGGCAGGTTGTTTCACGTCTCCTGTCTTACATTTATGGAGTTCCAGCCTCCCAGCTTATCTGTTCCTACCTGTCCCTGCTTGGTACTTGTTCCTACAGTGGTACCTGATGACTGAGATACCCCCAAAGAAGATAGAAAAGTTTTGTAAGAACTTACCGTAACAGTAGATCTTCGAGGGTATCTCAGTCATTAGGTGTGCTTTCCCTCCCACCTTCCCCCTTCTTGGGGCTCCTTTTCAGGACCTGGCCATCTGTTGTTTCCATCCTTTTATCTAGAGCTGGGTCCCTCTGTCTCTCATTGGTTCCCCAGGGCGTGAGCCTTGCTCCCTTCATCTCCAGGGGAAAGAATTGAGGAGGGAGTGAGGCCTCCTGCGCCTACATAGGGTTGGTGACTGGGGCTGACGTTGATGGCGTGGGCAACCCCAGTTATACTGCTGAGAATCTTCCGTCTGGATTCCCATTCACCAGTGGTGAAGTTCCTGTGGTGGTACCTGATGACTGAGATCCTCTCGAAGATCTACTGTTATGGTAAGTTCTTGCGTAACTGTTCTTTTTATTCACTCAAATAAGTGACATCATCCAGCTTACATTCTGATTGGTCGGCACTCTCAGCAGCAGCTGTAAACAAGTGCAGTATGGAGTGGGAGAAGTGAAGATCTTTCTGGGGTGTGTCAGTCATCAGGCCACACCGTAGGAACTTCACCATCGATGAAGGGGAATTCACACAGAAGATTTTCAGCAATAAACTGGGGCCACTCACGCCAGTGTCATGTGACTGTCACCTACTGTATAAAGGCGTGAGCAGTCCCACTCTCTCCTCAGTTCTTTCCCACCATCAACTTGCCCACACTTGTAGTGCCCATTGGGTGATAGTCTCATAATGAAGGCATATTACCTGCTTCTATGCTTGTCTCTACTCATCTTACATGTATTGGACCCGAACGTGAATCAAAAAATAACTCCAAGAGTTGAGAATGGCTCTCTTTTTACATTGTCTGACCGGGACTTTTCCTATCGAGTAGAAGAACTTGTATGTGCTCCAACTTCCCCTAGCCTGCTGCTGGTCCTTCACCTGCACCGTTATACAGGAACTCTCGTAGAGCCTGCCCGCGCGGCTACACCACCTTCTGCATACTCCCCCCTACTCCCATTGACTCTCTCGGTCAGGGTATTATTGTATGCAGCATCAGGAAAACTGGGAATTAGCCTCAGAACTCCCTATACTGCCGCAGACAAATAATGTAACCGAAAGAAGACCCAGCCACCCATACTTTCCTAGGACTCTGCAGGAAACTCTTGATCTTCCTGGACTAAGTCTCCATCACTCATTCCCACTAGTGGGATAGCACCGGGGGCGCTAGGGCCAAGCGGGAGCCAGAAGAATTTTCTGAAGGGCGGTGCGGTAGGACCCACGCCTTGTGGCACCCACGAGACTGACTCTCGTGCCTGTGTGTAGGCTATCTCGATTAGCCGACCCTCCAGCCGCTCAGTTCCTTTTCTCCTACCGCCGAAAGTGCGCTTGGATGTCCACGCCGCCGCTCACCGAGTCAAAGTTTTCGGGTCTATACGACAGCAGCTTTTAGCGCTTAATTTAAACATTTAATTTAACTATTTAGTAGTAATTTTTTATTTCTGAATAAGAAGATTATGAAGAAGTTCTTTCCTGCATCCACGGAGTCGTCCTTAGGCAGTGGCGGTGGCGGTAGGAAGACTTAGATTTGAAAGTTGTTATGGCAGAGGGCTGTGCCCGATCGCCACCCTTAAAGTACGAGAGGGGGTCTGACTATGGACAGTCCTGTGCTCGGCGGGAGGACAGTCCACGGGGCAACATCTGGCGGTGCGGGATCTGGCTTCCGCTTGCCTCGAGTCTTCTTCTTCATTTGGGGAAGAAGAATCGGTGCCGCTCGAGGTTGCCCGTTGGTATGTCTGCACAAAAATTGTTGGTTGGTAGGGGCCTCGTGGGTTCCCCCTTGGCCCCGTTCCTAACGGCTGCATTCTCGACTCTGGACTCCATCTCTGTCCTCGTTGGAGTTCCGGTGAGCAGTTTCACCTCTGGGCCGCTCCTGTGGCGCAGGGGGTTTGACTTCCTTTTTCCTGGTTTCGGGGCCTCCGGGCCTCGGAGCCGTTGGACCGGAGCCGGGTCAATTGGATCTGAATAGAGCGGTGCCCTCTTGGTTCGCCATCCTGTCAGCCCTCATGCCTACCCTCTCCTTTTTCCATGCAGGGCGCACGGCACCACCTCTCTCTTTCCATGGGCTTTCCATGGTGTTTTCCGGCGCTGTGCCTGACACCTTGGTGGCGCCCGCAGGTCGGTGCCGTGCCTCTGGTTTGGCATGGCTGCCATAGAGCAGCGCCGCTGATGTTTGGGTTGGCGCCGGGACTGACGCCGTGCTTTCGTACGCACTGGGTGCTGCAGTCGGCGCGGGCTGGGTCACTGCGCTTGGTGCGTCGTCGAGCACTGTACTGGTTGGCTGCAGTCGGGCGCCGTGGCTTGCTCGGCTCCATGCTCGGTGCCGTGGTCGGCTCCGTACTCTGTGCTGCAGTCGGCGCCATGGCTTGGTGCCGTGCTCGGTGCCGTGGTCGGCTCTGTGTTGTAGTCGGCGCCGTGCTCGGTGCCGTGGCTCACGCTGTGCTCAGCGCCGTGGGTGCTTCATTGTCGGCGCTGCTAGCGGTGCTGTGGGTGTCTCACGGTGCCACTGATGCCCGCGGGCACCCACGGGTGCTGCGGGCAATGCCGTCACCTGCAGGTGCCCATGGTGGCGCCCTGGCACCGTACGGGTGGCATGGGTGCCATGGGTTTCTTGGGTGCCATGGTACCATGGGCGTCGGGGGTACCCTTGCGTGCCATTGCTGCCGTTGGTACCAAGGATACCTGCAGGTTCTGCCGTGGGTGCCCTCTGGTGTCTCTCAGGTTGGCATGGTTACTGCTTGGTGCCCTCCTGTGCCACGAGTGATGCTAGTGCCGCAGGGGTGCCAGTTGGTGCTGTCTAACAGAATTAGGGAAAGATCTGTGTTTGCAGATCTCTCTTCCGCAGGACTTGTGTTGGGATGTTTCCATGGAATGAATTCCTATTCTACGGATTATTTCCACACATTTTAGTGGGTGGCGGTCTGCATCGGATCTCCTCATCCAGCGATTTTCCGCTGATGGGACTCTTCTGTTCTGTTTCTGTCAGCGGAATCTCTCATTCCGCTCAGCACTTTCTCAGCCCCCTACGTGATGCCAAGCTCCTCGACACCCTTCCTGGTGGCGGACTCTCTAGTGGCTCAAACAGAGACCTCTTTTTGGGGTCCTTCTGTGGTAGAAAGGCATCTGGATGAGTCTCTCCCTGTCCTTCTGGTCAGTGATACAGCGGATGACTCATTTTATATACTGAAAGACACGCCCTCTCTATCATCAGAGTCTGTGATGCAAGCTCTTTTAGTAGTTCCTCATTTATGGGGTCCACCATAGTGTTCAGACTGGATCTGTGGACTGTATACCTTTGCGTCTAGACTTTTTCAGTGGTCAAGACAATCACACTCTTTGGAACATTTTAATTCAATGGTCGGAGCTGCACAGACTGTCCCGCTCCTTTGATAGGGTATACAGCCCATTTTTGATGCTGCCTTTGGTGGCTGCTTCACAGAGTAGTTAACATCTGTCTAGCTATTATTAGTCCAGTCAGGGGTTCAGTTATGGATCTTCAGACTCCTCCTGCTCCTCAGAGGATGACATCCTTGTCATTCCTGTAAGAGGCAACTCCAAATAGCAGCCAGCAACCTTGTCAGGCTCAGACTAATGATATTTAAAAAAAAGGGGGTCAGAATTATCACAGCACAGGGCCTATTTGGAATTCCCGATACCACACTTGGATCTGATCAGGTTCGCCTCAACCCTGAGGCGGTCGCCTCTAAACCTCAGTAAAGAGTACCTGTTTTCTTCTACCCTGAGGCAGTCCGATCCAGCGGTGGTATAGCTTATTCTTTTCTCTAGAGAATTCTCTTATTCCGAGATATTTCCAAAACCTAGGCATCTAACCAGTCTGTTAGTCCCCTTTTTGTTTTTTAATCAGGCTTTCTTCTCCTGATCAGAGCCTTGCAGCAACAGAAGTGACTCTTCAGCAAGTCGGAACTTAGATTCCTACTTCCATGTTTGCTTCAACTTAACAGATGACATGCTTCTTTCTTGACCATTGGTCAAGTAGGTTCTTCCTAAGGTAGCTTCGCAAATATTCACATACAGTCATACTACCCTGACAATGTACACTTTACCTCCAGCTCTTGCAGTTCCTGAGGTCCTTTACATTAGTTTAGTGCATGTCTTTGACACTATTAATTTTGGTCCTAGATCAGATCGGGAGGTCAGGTTCTTGTCGCTCTCCTAGAGTAGTTGCGGCTGCCTGGCAGACTTTAATTTTTTGCCCATTGTAGTTGTCGGCAAGGTGACTAGTTACAACTCAAGCGTTTATCTTGTAGGCACTATGTTATAGATGCTCTTACAAGACAGCTCTTTTTATTAACAGGACAGTCCTTGGCTATCCTTTCTGAGTGAACCCTATCTCCTACCACCCTACTCAGGGTTGTTGATTTTAGCTTGGTACTCTCCCACTAGTGTGAATGAGTGATGGAGACTGTCCAAGAAGATCAATAATTACGGTAAGTACGTAATTTCCATTTCCTGCTTTTACTATGCACAGGAAATGTTGAGCTGAAGCCAGGCCCTCTGGCACCCATGGAATCCCCAGCAGAGCTGCAAAGTCTGAAGGGGCTTACATTCTTGCATATCAATGTATGTAGCCTATTAAAAAAAATCACTTCTGTTCAAGCCTGGGTATGTCATACTGCTCCAGATGTTCTGGTGATTACGGAGTCCTGGCTCGAACGGGCGACCAGTAACAACGAAGTTAACATCCCCTTCTACTCTTTGTTCAGAGCCGACAGGCAAACCAGAGGTGGTGGGGTAGCTATTTACATCAAGGATAAATTCCCTGCCTCCATAATTGACTCAATCCCTGTCCCAAAAGAATTTGAAAGCTTGTCATTAAAGATTGAAATTGTCACCGGTGTCATTATGTATAAAAGGATGCTACAGACCCCCATCAGCTGACTACAGTTGGTAAAACATCTTGAAAACATCCTGGGTTCAGCATCTTCAGAGTGTATCATACTAGGGACTTCAACTTAGACTGGCTCTCCAGTACATCTACCCCACTTAAAATGTTCTGTGATTCCCTTGGGTTGTCACAGCTAATAAACAAATCTACTCATCCTAACAAGCTCAACCTAATAACAGTACTGTCTTGGATATCATTTTAGTTAACAAACCCCATTTATTCTCCCATGCTGGCATCTTTTTCTCTCATATTAGTGACCATTGCTTCATCGCGTTGTAAGATTCACTCTTAAATCCACAACTGTCCAAAATTCTCCTTTAAAGGGTACTATAGCTTTGATCTCCATGGGCAAATATCAGACCTAAGAGACTCCATGCAATGGCAGGACTTCTATCTAGCCAAGTCCCTGACTACGACTTATGATATTTTCTCAGAAATTGTGGCTAGGGGTTCTCAACAAGTATCCTCCCATAGTAAAAGTTCATGCAGAAACAAATCCTGTTGGTGGTTTACAGAAGACCTTTAGCTTTGTGGAGTAGGGATGTACTCGGAGAACTGCTAGGAAAACTAATTTAATAAATGACTGGAATTTTTCCGGAGGGCAAGGAACCTCTGCACCAAAATGGTCAGAGAAGCCAAAGCTAATTTCTACTGCTTTCAGAAGGAGAGCTCCTCAAGAAATGCCTCAAGATTCTGGAAGACTATCAAAGACATTGAAGGTAACACCACTGTAATTTCCTACCTACTAAATTATTGATGACAATACTGTCCTCTTCGACAGACCTGTCTATCCCTGATGCTCTCAATAATCATTTTGCCACTGCAGGGCTAGCCTTTGACTCCTCTCCTGCTAATATCCTCCGCCAACAACTTAGATTGGATACACAAGAAAAATCCCATCCCTGGTCCATCCTTCTCTCTGCAGCCTACCTCCCTCAAAGTCTGGACACTAGGAAAAGTGCTGGGGCCAACCTCATTGAACCATACTTCTTAAAGGTCAGCTACTGTGTCCCTCATGATCCCAATTACTCCCTCTTCAACTTATCATTGTCCCAGGGTGACCTACCGCCCATTTGGAAAAATGCACTTGTGGTCCCTTTGTTTAAGTCAGAGATCCTAGTGACCTCAATAACTACAGCAGCCTCCCTACTTCCAATCCTGTCAAAGATGCTGGAGAAAATAGTGAACTCCAACTTGAAGTACCTGGAATCAGGAAATTGCTCAACCGTTACAATCAGTTTTAGAGCACAGCACAGTACAATCTGCTCTAGCCAAGGTGACAAACGACTGGCAGCTTCAACTAGACAAAAACTTTGTGCCTGTTGGCAGGATGATACTCTATGCTAGTAGCTCCCATACCTGAAGCGGCCTATAAAGCCCTTCTAAATGAATTTAATCTGCGGCAGCATCAGCTTATAAACCAGCAACTGCTCTTAAATGCAAAAAAACAAAAACAAAGCAATGTTCCTCTCGCCCTTTCAAAATGCAATAAATCCTGCAATTGCAGGGTCACTCCTGCAGATCACTACCATTCTAGGTGAGCGGTTGGACTGTGTATCAAAGTTCAAGTACCAGGGGGTCTGGTTAGACCATAGACTTACTTTCACAGATCACTTAGAAGAACTGGCAAAGAAACTTAGACAAAGTCTTGGTCTGTTCTTTAGGATTTATAATTTCCTCACAAGAGATGCTAAACTGAAACTGGTTCAAACTACCTTTCTTTCCCTATTGGATTACGCAGACTTTTTATATAGTCAGGGACCTGCAGGTACCCTAGCCAAACTCAATACGCTTTATCACAGAGCCATAAGTTTTATCACGAGTCTTCCATACTCAACCCACCACTGTGCATTATACATGGCAGTGGGATGGTCATCCCTTGCTTACAGATGGCGAAAAAATGCTGCGGTTTGGACATACAAAGCTATCTCAAATAAACTGCCCCAGTATATCTCTTGTCTGTTTACCTTTGTGCACTCTGGGGAAGTATGCCCTGAGAAGCACCTCATATATCTACCTTTATGTTTACAAAGCAAAATCTCACATTGGCAGAGCAGCCATCAGCTTTTTGCTCCCTCAACTGTGGAACAAGCTGCAAAAAACTTTGAAATTAACTCACCTCATCAGCTATAAGCTTTTAAATCTCTATATCTACATCATAATAAGGAGTCCTGTGCCTGTCTACCCTAAATAGTGACTCCTATAAGTCCAAGCACACTCTAATTACTACTGTTAAGACTGATCACATCTATAATCGACTCTTCCCTCTCCCCTTTTTCTACCCCCATATCTGTCCCTTCCACATTCCTTTGACCCTGGTTCCAGCTCTAAAGTCTCCATACCGTATCACTATATATCTTTTTAAATTAGCTTTTATTTGTGTTCAGTGCACCTGATATGTATATTTCTTCACTTTTATGAAAAATTGTGTCCTACCCAAAACTAGTTATGTCTTCTGTTCCAAACATATACTACTATCAAAGCTACCTGCTGATACTTTGTATATACTGTATTTACTGTATCTCACTTTATTTGTATTCTTATTATTTTCTTGTGTGTTGCGTCCCATGTATATTTTCCCTTGTTCCTTGTTAACAAACCCAGGTCCACCTCGAAAATGAGCTTGCTCAACGGTGATCGCCTGGTTAAATAAAGACTTTGATTGATTGCATGGGTCTCCGAAGAAGCTCTGATGCAGTTTCAAGCCATTTTTCGCCTGTGGCTTTTTTCTTTCTACTTACCTTGTAATTTCTTTTTCTTAGAGATTCCATTATTTAGTTTATGTTGAGAACTACTCCTTATACATCTCTCTTCTGTCACTGCCGCTGCAGAAAGAAGATTGCCTCCATAAACAAGCATTTTCTGTGTGTCTGCTGTCTTGGGCCTGCCCACAAAGTTGCGTTTTGTGAGCTCTGCCATAAATTAATCATACAACCCTCAGGTGACAAAATAAGGCTTTAAAAAATTTCCTAATGGAACATCAGGTAGCCAGTTCTGAGCAGGGGTCCTCTGGGGCCCCTACCTCCTATTCACCGGCAGGGTCATCCAGCTCCCAGGCCTCTAAGACCCGAGACAAGTTCTCAGTGAACAGTCATAAGAAAGACCATGGTGGCGGTCCCACTCCCTGATGGCTTTTTCTTCACTCAGAGGAACTTAATTGACGGCTGTGGCGTCGACGCACAAATCTACTATCCAGGTATAACCCCTCACCCCTGCCTTTTTACCAAAATGGCAGGTGGCATGCTGTTGGCGCTGGCAGCAATACCTGGTGGGGACCTGGGTTCGGGGAGGATGAGGTTACCTGGCAAAAGGGGACCTAGGTTTGGCTACTCTGCACAGGGGCACCCAAGTAAATCCGAACACAGGAAGCAATAACTGTAATGTCCAGAACCAGGATTGGGATTTTTCAGTGTGGCTTTTATTCATAAACTAGCTGAACATAACAAAGCATAGATGGACCCCCTTGGGGCTGCGTTTACTGATAATGCAGATTAGAGACTACAAGGTGGTCCACTTAAAGAATGAACCATTTTCTACTGTTTTCAGGCTCTGGACCCACCAGGCACACAGCCTGGACTTGCATGCGCTTTGGATACACAGCCCGACTGGCCCGGCTCCCCTGCCAGCCACTTGACTGACGGTCCATTTAAAGATTGAACCCATTTTACTTGTTGTGGCTCCCCACACCACTTAGAGTCTGCGACTCCTAGAGAGATTTTCCCATTTGCGACCCACGTCTGGGTACCTACCTCATCACTGGCCAGGCGCATGAGGCAAGTAGCAATTACAGCAGAAATCCTTAGAGGTGGACCTGGTTACTAAAGATGGGGGGTTTGTCCACCTCCAGATCCCACAGCCCATACCCGGCCATTTCTCTGGAAAAACTGAAACTTCGAAATGTAGATTAAATGGTGGATGGACTGTAGCACCCCCTCTACAACATTACTTGAATTCACACAGACTTTAGATTTTGACACTACTCCATTTGTTTGTCCTAGTACAATAGGCCTCCCAAATAGTAGTTCAAATACCATACTTCTTCACATTTTCCAAACTGAAGAAATACATTGTTTGCCCTCTCAAATTAGAGCAAAACACTCACCCTTTTGTTGCAGGTGCCCCACAGGCGAAGTACAACTTCTTCCACTTTTAAGACCAAACAGAAACTGTAAAAAAGGCAGCTTTCTTACTGTAGCAGAAATTAGGGGATTGCCCCTGGAATCTACAGAGGGATACTTTACTCTCTCCCCGAGGGAGGGGGCACTGAGACCTGGACAGCGGTCTCTACCACTTGAAACTGGACACTAACCTTCTCACACAGAAGGTAAACAAAAGACTTCATTCCTGCTGGCAGGCAAGCAGGAGACTTCCTTCTCACAAGGAGGTAAACAGAAAACTGACTTTGAAAATTTCCAACGTTCTATCTCACTCCCTCTGCTGCAGATTCCAATGTGGCTTATGCAGCTGCGACAGTTCTATGGTGATGTCATCTCTCAGTCTCAGCTGAGACTGAGAACAGAGTGAGACAGTGTGAAACCCATTTAACTGGAGTTTCACAAGCTGCCTTCCCTGCCTACCACTAGGTCTTACTGGGATTCTAGTAACCCCAGGTAACAAGGGGTTACACAGGTCTCTGTGTCCACCAGACCCATACCGACCCTTCTGCCATCCGATTCACAGAGCAGCTGGTCATCAACCTCCGGGGTGGTCCCTTCGACCATGACGGGTCCATCGTCAGCGCCCATCCCAACGTGGTCTGATGCCTCTCCAGGCCCTCATGCAACTGGCTCTTTAAGCTCTCAGGGCCCTGACGATGAGCCTTCACTCCCATCTCTGTCGACACCCCCTTCCCCGACAATGAAGGGCTCGATGCTCATCGATCTCAGTGGTTGGTTGGTAAGATTTTATTTATAGAGTGATATTGCCATTAGGGTTCCGAAAATCCCTATTCACAAGGCTTACCTGTTTATGTAAAACTAAGTAGTTACAACATTACACATTTTTAACATTGATACAGAAATACAAAACATACAAAATACAAATAAATTACAAAATATTACAAAAACAAGAAGACAGGCTAATAATCATTTTAACCACTACATTCTTTTCACCTATTGCAATGGCAGCGAAAGCTGAGTTCATGGTTTATTGCAGTTTTAAAAACAGTGTCAGTAATAGTTAATTCTGTGGGGGGCAGTTCCAGCTAGAGGCAGCCTGGTACTGAAAGGTCATTACACTAAACCGGTTAGTTAACTTTGGTATAATTAAATCCCTAGCACCCATTTTTCTTAAATGTAAACTGTGTTTGGGTTTTTGTAATTTAATTTTTAGGTTATTTAAAGATTTATTTTTTGAATATATCCCAAAACTGATTCAACCAAATACCCTTAGCCCGTAGGTTTAATGAGGTTCAGTCTAAGTCTATATACATTATACAATGATGGATTTTAGGGTCACACCTTAACAGGAATCTTGCAAGCTTATTGTAAAGTGTATCTGAGTTATTTAACTGTTTTTTTGTTGTATGTCTATAAGTATGACTTCCATTGTCAATTACTGGTAATACTAATTGGTTTATCATGGTCAATCTTGTTTCTTTTGTCATACAATTTGATATACGTCTTATTGCTCCTGATTTTGCATTTGTTTTCTTTATTAAATTTGTTACATGCTGTTGAAATGTTAAATGCTGATCTATTTGTATCCCTAAGTATTTGTATATCTGTTTGTTCTAAGATCTTACCTTCCTGAGTCATTATTTTTAATTTTGAAACTCCCTTCTTTTCTGATGCAAAAAACATGGTCTGTCTTTTTTAATTTACTAATAAACCAAAAATGAAAAATGACCTTGCATTATGCAAAAATCACTTTGTAACTTCCGCTCTACTTCTCTTGGAGTGGTTCCTACTGCTACTAATACAGTATCGTCTGCATAGAGATGAATTTGTGAATGTTTGCTATTGTTTGGCAAGTCATTTAAGTAGACTATGAACAGGAGGGGGCCCAGGATAGATCCCTGGGGAACCCCTCTCATCACATAGTCCATTCTTGACTGTTGACCATTCAAAACAACAAATTGAGACCTACTGTAAAGATATGATGTAGACCATCTACAGGTTTCTTCCTCAACTCCCATTTTCTCCAATGAATTAATCAGAATACTATGATTTACTAAATCAAATGCTTTAGATAGGGCCATGTATACCGCACCCACGGACTTCACCTCCCCAGGAGGAGTAGCTATAAGATCTAAAAAGTTTGTGAGTGTGGTAGGCGTGGACCTACCCTGCCTAAAACCATATTGATATTGTGTTAACTTGTTATACTTCTCCAAATACTCCATCAGCTGATCATGAACAATTTTTTCAAACAACTTAGATATGGTAGACAATAGAGCTGTTGGACAATAGTTTGAGGCATCCATAGGATCTCCTCCTTTATCTATCGGAATCACTTTGGTAAGTTTCCAACTAGAAAGAAACAGTCTCTCCTTTAAACTCTAATTAAAAATATCCCGTAGTATTGGTGATAGTTCCAAGGCAGCTTCCTTCAACAATTAATTATCTATTTTATCTGGTCCACTTGCCTTATTTATTTTTAATCTATTTATAGTTTTTTAAAACTTCTTTTTTGTCACTCTCCTGAATCTTACGTTTTTTTTTCATCTTGGGAATTCCCTTTATTCACATCATTCACTAATTTAATATTAGATGTAGTTTCCAATTTCAAATCGGGAAGATTTATAAAATAATTATTCAAGAAATCAGCAGCCCTATTTGTTTCAAGCACCTTCCTTTCTTGACTCAATTTTATCTCGCTCTGGTTTCTAATTGGGTTCATAAGATTTTTTTTATTGCAGCCCAGTAAGCACCCTGGTTAGTTGATTCTTTAATCTTTTGTTTATAATAAGAAGCTTTTGATTTCCTAATTTCCAATATTACTTTATTCTTTATCCTTTTGTATTGTTCCCAGACTTCACTTTTTAGTGTTTTATTTGCCTTTTTTCCAGTGAGATCCTTACCAGTTTTATCTCTGTGATTGTTCACCAACTTGATTCCATGAGGCCTTCCTCACCTGTGCCATCGACTGCAGCTTCGGTGTTGGCCTCCCCACCGTCTTCATGGGATCTTCCCATGAGTTCGTGCATAGCATGTCGGACCTGGATCTTGAAAAGGTCAACATCAAGGAGGAGCACCACCCTGACCTCATCCTGCCTGATGAGGAGGAGGAAGAGCTCCTCTCCTCAGGCAAGTCCACTGCTTCCTCTGTCAGTGAGGACTCTGTCAAACTCACCCCTAGGTCTCTTTCAGAGGACTGCACCTTCCAGTTGTCCTCTGCCGTGTGGTTTCATACAGAGGAGGAAGATGTCCCCATGAAAGACTTGGTAGACTTTCTCGAGATCTGAGTCTCCTCCAAAGATCATTCCTCCCATTTTTCTTGCTCCGAGGAATGCTGCCACTGCAGCCTGGCACCATCCAGATATGATGCCAGCCATGCCCAGGAGGGCATATAAGCTTTATCATGTCCCTCAAGGGTTTCCTTACTATGCTACTCAGCCTGACACAGACTGTGTGGTCACGTGGTCATTAAGGCGGCACATGAGTGCTTAGGTGCCAGACACCTTAGCTCCCTCCCCCCAGACAAGGAGTCTCACAGAACTGACCTATGGGGTAAGAGGGTTTATGCATCCTCCACCTTGGGTTTGAGGATTGCAAATTACCTGTCCCACATGGTGAAGTACCAGAACACCAACCGGAAGAAGGGCAAGGCTACTGCCTAGGCTCTTCCAGAGGGCTGTCAGAAGCATGAGCTCCTCCAGTGCTTGCAGACAGCTGAATATGTCAGCAAGCGCATTCTGAGGGCTCTTTATGACTTAACTGACACTATTGCGAGGGCTGCTGCCATGGCATATGCCTATGTAGGCACTTCTGGTTGCCGGGTTTCTGACTTTGCCACAGACATTCAGCAGAAGGTGCTAAATGCTCCCTTTAATGGGGCCAAACTCTTTGGTCCAGATGTCCAGGACATTGTTTATTTTTTTTATTTTTTTTCCTTTATGCTCCTGCGCCTGGCTCCCTTCTGTCCAGCCCCATTACCCTGGTGTCCACTGGACTTACCTCTTACACTAGTGAGGTGCCATCTAGCCAGAGGCGGAGCCTTCGAGGGGCTGGCTTCATCCTGCCAGACGATATTATTTTCTCCTCCTTCAGTTTTAGCCAGTCCACCGAGCATGGCGGCGTGCAGTGATGCCAGTGGCTAAGCCGTGTATGCTTCCGTATGCGTTTGCCCCTCAATCGCCCCCTACGTGTGGGCCTACTGTGCCAGCCCTTAGCCACCGCTAGAGTTCAGGCAGGCAGTGGACTCCGTCCCCTCCCTGGGAGAGGAGAGCTGTTCTTCGGATGCTCGATCCTCTGCCGACCCCCGGCGGCCTGCTCGCACCACAAACTCGGGTTGCTGGCATGGCAGGAAGCAAGGCATGATGCCTCAGCCCTCCACGCCACTGGCCTGGCTAGTACAGGACATAATTAATGATCTGTAGGCTTCAGGATGAGTCATTAAGTCTGTCCACTCACTGTTCCACACTCAGCAGCAGAAAGGCAGGCAGCGCCCTCCTTTTTGTAAGGCACGTAACAGACAGGGAGCAGCCTCAAGGCAAGAGAAGAGCCTCTGCTGCCCTCCCTGCCCCCTCTAATGCTGGAGCTGTGGGGTGATGGACCAGCCCCCACAGCTGAATCCATCTCAGCTTGACTCCTTGACGGACCCCTCTTCTGGTCACCGGCCAAGAGGTGGTGGCTGGTGGTCAGTTCTTCCTTCAGCTAAATCAATGGAGAACTATAACTTCAGACTCTTGGATTCTGCAACTTATAGAAAAGGGTCATGCTCTGGAGCTTGTGGAGTATCCTCCAGAGACCCCCTCCAGCAACCTGCCACTGTCCTCCAGACCACTTGGATGTGCTCTGGGAGGAAGTGCAGTCTCTCCTCTGCAAACAGGCCATAGAGCTGGTGCCCAGGCATCAGAGGAATCAAAGGGTTTTATTCCAGGTTCTTTCTGGTTCCCAAGAAGACTGGAGATTTGAGGCCTATTCTGGACTTGAAAGACCTCAATATGTATGTCTAGTACAAAAAGCTCTGCATGGTAACTTTGCCTGTTCTGGTGCCCCTGCTCAAGCAGGGCAACTAGCTGTGATCTCTGGACATGCAGGATGCCTACCTACGCATGTCAGTGCTCCCTTCTCACAGGAGGTTTCTCTGGTTTCTTTTTCAGGGCGAACATTACCAGTTCAAAGTGCTGCCCTTTGGCTGGTCCTCTGCACCGCGGGTCTTTACCAAGTGCTTGGCAGCAGTAACTGCAGCCCTTAGGCAGGAGGCAATGCACGTCTTCCCTTATCTAGATGATTGGCTCTTAAAAGCACCATCCAGATATCAGCTTCTGAAGACCTTAAGCAGGACTCTTCAGCTGTTCCTTTCCCTGGGCATCATGGTCAACTTGCCAAGTCGGTCCTGGTTCCTTCCCAGAGACTGCAATACATAGGGGTGGTTCTGAATTCTGCGCAGAGGAAAGCTTTCCTGCCTCTGAACAGGGCAGAGTGCCTCATGGCCCAAGCCCAGGAAGTGGCCCAGAGTCAGCATATCCCTGCCAGGCTGTATTTAAGGTTTCTGGGACTAATGCTGGCTGCCATTCTCACTGTTCCACTGGCCAGACTCCACATGCTTACCCTTCACTGGACCTTCAGGATGCAGTGGGACCAGTGGACGGACAAATTGTACAAGTTAGTTTTAGTCTCCTCCCCCAATTACAATGTGCTTCAGTGGTGGATGGACCCCCAGAACCTTTTACAAGGGGCCCCATTCTAGATTTCATCCCCTCAGCAGATCCTTACCACAGATGCTTCTAGGATGGGCTGGGGGGGCCCATCTGGGTCCATTTCAGACTCCGGGCTCTTGGTCCCAGTCCGAGGCCTCCCTGCACATAAATATCCTGGAGATGCAGGTGGTTCTGTATGTCATGTAGGCCTTTCAGAACCATCTTCTGCCAGGGCAGTTGCTGATTCAGTCAGACAACCTCTGTGTAGTGTACTACATTAACAAGCAAGGGGGAACTCATTCATACCTTCCATACAGGGAGGCCATGAGAGTGTGGTATTGGGCTCTGGACCATGGTCTGACCCTCTCAGTGGTGCACGTCCCAGGAGTGCTAAACACTCTGGCAGACAGCCTCAACCGGATGCAGTCCAGCATGCACGAGTGGGAACTTCTCTCATCTGTTGCAGAAGATCTGTTCGTCAGATGGGGTCGCCCAGAGTTGGACCTTTTTGCATCCTCACACAATGCAAAACTGCCCAATTTCTGCTTGTTCGATCCAGGGCTTGGAGTTTTCTGGTGAAACACATTGTCCCTCTCCTGGAACGGGAGATTTCTCTATGCCTTCCCTCAGTTTCCTCTAATTCAGAGGGTGCTCATAAAGCTACAGATCGAGGGGGCCAGCATGATTCTGGTAGCTCCATTCTGGCCTCACCAGACATGGTTTCCTCCACTTCAGCAGCTGGCAGAGGAACCTCCAATCCCTCTTCCCCTTTGCAAGAATCTGCTGACCCAGGATCAGGGATCCTGGTTCATCCCAACCTCGAGTCCCTCCATCTGCACACTTGGCTCCTGAGGATGTAGCTGTCGCCTGATTTGGATTGGCTAACAGGGTGGCGGATGTCCTGGTGGCTGCCTGGAATGCTTCCACCTGTGCCACTTTGTTGTTGAGGCACAGGTCAGGAAGCATAGGAAAACCAGGAGCAGTTGTAATATTCACAAGTGCTTTATTATTAACAGTAAAATAAAAAAATAAAATTGTTCAAAATAACTATTTACAATGGCAGTACAAACACAGAAAGCAGAGTCCTTTTTCTTCTCAGTTTCAAATCAGTCACTGTCTCTCCCTCTTGCAAAACATTGCAGCTCTTTTATAACAAGTCTTTGCAGGAGCTCGTTAAGAGAACATTCTGCTTCTCACGCCGTGTTCTTGTCAGTTTCAGTAGGTGCAGAAAAAGAACATTGTGGCCCAAAACTGACCTCTTATTTACATCTCTGCAAGAGACATAAAAATTGCATTTCAAGTTAATCCCTTGAGTTCCAAATAGTTTTTTGCAATCATTTCAACATTATACAGTAAGTATATAAAGTTTTAAACAAAAGGGATCCCAGTATCAATTTAATTTCCACAAAATTATTCACATATATTTTTGTACCAGAAAATATGTGAGGGAGGAGAAAAGACAGAACAGCAAGTGAGGGTAGAGAGAGAGTGAGAGGCAGAAAATTGCAAGACCATCAGGGCGATCAAGTCCTAGGTCTCACAAGAAAATTTGGTTGTGCAACCAGACAGAGAAGAGACAGAAAAGGAGAGAATAGAACAGATCCTTGCATTTAAACTCTTTATAACAACTGGCACAGGGCCGTATTCAACCCTGTCCAACATCTATGCCATGAATTGAAAGTGGTTTGCCATATGGGCTGCCAAGCATAGTCTGGACCCCTTCACCTGTCTGGTGAATCAGATTCTGGACTACCTGATCTCATTGTCTGATTCAGATCTCCAATATTCCTCCATCATGGTGCACCTTTCGGCCATTTCTGCTTTCCACGAGCCTGTGGGTGACCGCAGTATCCTGCATCTGAAACCTCCAATCCATTCTCCTGTCCCAGCTTGGGATTTGAATTTTGTTTTGGAGAGTTGACCCTGTCTCCTTTTGAGCCCGTCGCAACTTGTGACTTGCACTTTCTTTCCTGTGAAGTGCTCTTATTAGTTGCCATTGTTTCTGCTTGAAGAATCTCAGAGCTTTAGGCCCTTTGGTGTGAGGAGCCTTATTTGATTTTTCACAAAGACTGGGTGTCTTTGCGCACAAATCCTAAGTTTCTCTCTAAGGTGGTGTCTGAGTTTACATTGAGCCAATCTGTCCACCTCCCTGTTTATTTTCCTGAGTGTGACAATCCAGTGGAAGCACTGCTCCACACGTTAGATGTGCACAGAACTTTGAAATATTACCTGCTCTGATGTAAGGAAAGCAGGAAGTCTAAGCAGTTGTTTGTTTCCTTCGCCCCAGGCAGAGAGAGCACTTCAGTTTCTAAGCAGTGTTTATCCAAATGGTTGGCTAATTGCGTAGTGTTCTGCTACAAGAAGTATTGCAAAGAATTGCCTGGTGCTGTCAAAGTTCATTCCACCAGAGCATGGCTACCTCTGTGCCTTGTTTTTGAAGGGTCTCAGCCGCTGACATTTGTGCGGCTGCCACTTGGAGCACCGTCCATACCTTTACCAAACACTACAGTCTGGACATTGCCTCTAGAGCCCATGCAAGATTTGGCAGGGCTGTGCTGCAGGGTTTCCTGTCTTAAGTTTATGGTTGGTCTTCCTCCCAGACTCTGCACCTGTAACTGCTTGGGACTTGTTCCTACGGTGTGACCTGATGACTGAAATATCCCCACAAAAGATAGAACAGTTACATAAGAACTTACCCTAACAGTAGATCTTCGCGGGATCTTAGTCATCAAGGCTGCTTCTCCTCCCACCGTCCCCCTTTTTGAGACTTTTTACTGGAACTGGCTACTTGGTATATCCAGCCTTTTTTATAGGCCTGGGCACCTCTCTCACCACTTGGTCCCCAATAGCTAGTCTTTGCTCCCTTAGTCACCAGGGGAAAAGGACTGAAGTTGGAGTGGGGCCGCTCACACCTTTACAGAGTAGGTGGAATCATCACTTGGCATGGGCTGCCCCATTTGTACTGCTGAAAATCTGATGTGTGGATTCCCCTATGGTGAAGTTCCTACGGTGTGATCTAATGACTGAGATACCCTCAAAGATCTATTGTTATTGTAAGTTATTACGTAACTGTTCTTTACTATGACCTTAACAAAAAAAAAAAAGGGACCAACACAGTACCACTAGCTTTTTTCCAACACTTTAAACGTAATAAAGATATGCTAGTTGCCCCCCTGTCCTTGGTAGTAATGTTTGTCTCATGAGGATAAAGTACTGTCTTTAGCCTTGTGCTTTACTCACTCAGCAGTTGTATTATTGCTTTGTGAAGTGAGCCAACTAGCCCATTATCATTTAAATAGTTGTGGGGAGAAAATTTATTTATTTCAATTTTGATAACCGAGTAAGCCCACTGAGACCGTGACAGTCCCGTTTTCAGGGGCGACACGAGAGTTGTTACATATACCTAGAGGGGAAAATAAGGGTTCAACACATAACGACTGAGAATTATACATAGTTGACAAGTACATGGCAAAGTTGTGCTAGCAGATACAAGATGTAGCCGCAGGCGCACGGTTCGAATTTATGTGTCAATATTATACTGTAGGTAGCCTAAGCTGTGCTCAAACATGGGGGGACTATCACAAGCATGAGGCTGTGTAGGAAACACCCCCTAGATTCAGAGTACTGGTTCACCGGTAGAAAGAACAGGTAGTCTGTTGGATCAGGTGTGACTTAAGTCCAGACTTGAAACCAACAAGAGATTTCACAATCCTGAAGTTCTTTAAGGAGATTATTCCAGAATATTGGGAGAAATTATCAATAGCAGATCTCTGTCCATGGGAGGACCTAGCCCTGGGAACCTGAAGAAGATTGTGGTCAGAGGACCTGAGATCTCTGCTACCCAGTTTGAGGTTCAAAAGGTTTGCAAGACTTGGGGGAGCATCTGGTAGCTGTAGCTTGTATGCCAAACAGAGCATAGGGTATGCTACCTTGTTTTGTAAGGGTGGCCAGTTAATGGTGCCCAGCACCTTGCTGTGATGCTCCATATGATGTGCCCCAGCGGCAAAACTACTGACACTGTGATATCGTGTTCACAGATGCTGCATTTCTGTGGCCTTCATTGATTGCAGCAGCATGGCTCCATAAAATAAAGTGGGTAGAATAGTTCCATTACTGATGATACGTTTTGATTCCTTGGTTAGGAAAGGGCTAAGCCTGTACAGGAGGCCACATTTTTTATTGACCACTGTGGTCATGTGACCAGTGTGGCATCTAAAAGTAATTTCTTGGTCTGTAAACATTCCTAGGTCCCTTATGCAGTCAACCACTTCAATTTTTGTCCTCTTTGAGAGTGAGAGAGATGGCAGGTTGTTGGGGCCGAAAAGCATGGCATTGGTTTTCTTGCTGTTTAATACTAGTTTGTTATCATGGAACCACTGCTCAAGGATTAACAGATTTTGATTCATTGATAGGTTTAAGGACACCGAGTCACTAGAGGTTCTGTACACCATGGCATCATGTGCATACAGGGTGACTTTGGCCCCACCACAGTTATATGTGGTAAGTTGTTCATAAATAGTGAAAACAGTAAAGGGCTCAAGATGGAGCCCTGAGAAACCCCGTCAGTTACCTGGCGCTCATCAGATTTAGCACCCTGCCAGTGGACAACTTGTGTCCTACCATGGAGGTAGTCAGTAAACCACCTTAAGGCTAGTTGATCTAGTTCCAGGGATTTCAGGTGCCCTGCAAGCATCTGGTGGTCCACCAGGTCAAATGCCTTGGTGAGGTCAATGAACACTGCACCAAGTAGATGGCCTTGATCAAGGGCTGAATAGATATCAGAGGTGAAGCTAACCGTAGCCGTCTCTGTGCCGTGCTTCTTCCTGAAACCATGTTGTTGCTCTTTTAACAGGCTGTTCTCCTCCAGGTATGCTAGAACCTGCTGATAGACCACCTTTTTGAACAGTTTGCTAAGGGGACAGAGTATAGAGATAGGCATGTAGTTTTCCACCTGTGTGTTTGACCTTCCTTTGGGAATAGGGGTTACCAGGAGCACCTTCCATTTCGAGGGCACTTTCCTTTCGAGTAATGATCTATTGAATAAGCATGCCACTGGTGCCGCAATGACTGGGGCAGCAGTCTTAAGCAGCTTGGGCTCTAAGTTATCGTTGCCTACTGATCCTTATGCCTTTATGCCCCTAAGCAACTTTAAGACTTCATCATTGGACACAAGTTTGAGGTGGAATTCTGGGCCCTAATGAGTTCCTCCCTGTCTATCTTGGGTGGTAGATACTGGGCTAGGGGCATCTGATTTGAATTTTTCCAGAGCTGTGAAAAACCAGTTAAAGGTGTTTGCCGAGTCCCGAGCAGTGGAATGGCATACCCCATTTGCTATGATTTCGCTAGCCCCTTTGGTGGTCTTACCGTTTAGCAGCGAGTTGATCTGTGTCCAGAACCTTTTAGGATCTGAAAGATTGTCAGTTTGCAGGGTTTGAAGATGCTTCTTGGCCCTTTTTAACTCTTTCTCATCTCCCTGTACTTTACCCAATCGCTAGCTAGATTAGTTTCCTTGAATTTGCACCAAGCCTGATCTCTTTCCTTCATTTGACTTTTTTAGGTCTGTAGTCAGCTACCTTGAGTTCTGGCTCTTGAACCTAATCTTCCTCAGGGGGGCATGTTTATTGGCAATAGAAAGTGATTAGTGAAGCAATCAAGGGCTTCATTTAAACTAGGTGCGTTGAGAATCAGCGACCAATCCACTGCTGCTAAGGAGTGGAGGAAAGAGCCCTCATCAAGGGCCGAGTAATTTCGAGACCCGAAAGTCCTAGGCGGTTGTTTGGGGAGGTAGTTTTTCCAAATCACGAACGCTGGCGTGTTGTCACTTAGTGAGTCTGCACATGTACCTGCCAGCTTAGCTCTGTCAGGGTTGGACACTAGTACCTAGTCAAGCATGGTGTGGTTGCCCATTTTCAAACAAAATGAAGTCTTGCTGTATTCCGACATTATGCAGTTAGCCCCAGCACTTTAACTGCTATGGAGAGGAAAGAGTTAACTCTATGCCAGAGCACAGAACATTGAGCTCGAGCTCGGTTCAAACCTCTGTCTGCTGCACTTTGAAGAGTAACTGTCAAATTCTTTACTCTGCCTAACCAAACAGTCGCTCTGGAGATATCTCCATTGCTTTCAGTTCAGTACAGTAAAAACATCGGTTTTAAACCGCTATTTTTCGTATTTTACTTCAATTCAGATCCCTGTCTGCGGTACAGTAAGTGCTTAGGAGTGGACTGAGTGTGATTTGTGTGTGGAAATTGTAAAAAGGTTTTTCAATCGGTTCAACTGAACTGATTGTCTGGTCTACTTGTATCTAAGTTTATTCTTTCACTGTTTTTAGTGTGAGGTACCGGTCCTTATCGGTTCTATAAAAATAAAAACATATTTCAGATGTTTTTTTCCAATACCTGTAACACGGTAAGGAACCGATAAGGGGGTCTTGCCTGGCTTTTACTGAGTAAAGTGCAAGTGTTAGGATGGCTACTTCAGAGAAACCCAAAAGAAAAAACCTGGCCCACTGGGTTTCAACACTGCAGTGAGTGTGGGGGGACCTTTGCTAAGGCTGATCCCCACACCACTTGTGTTTACTGTCTGGATTTTGACCACTTTGATTCAGACTGCCAGATTTGTAAAAAGTTTCTTAAGGCCACCTTAGATAAAAGATTGGGCAGGCTTAGGAAAAACGAGGTCGAGAAGTCCGCTGACCCAGATGGCCAGCCCGGTTCGGTTCCTACCGAACCTGAGGGAGTGCCCACTGACCTGGGCGAGACTCCCTTGGGCAAAAGGAGAGCCAATCCTGAGGGGTCGGTTCCGGCTAAGAAAAAGAGAAAGGAGAAATCAGCCAGTTCGGATCCAGAACCGCATCGTCCAAATGCAGAAGAAATTGCCAGAGCGATTAGTATTGTTGAATCGCTTTGTCCGGTTCCGACCGATCCGGCGCCTCTCACTAGATGCTTGGTTCAGTTGGTTCCTCCGGTTCCGGATTATTCCCCATAAGAGTATTATGAACCGGATCTGGTGGGGTGTGAAGATGGACGATGATGATGATGATGGTATTAAAGGTCTGGATGAGCCTATAGAACTGGACATCTCCCCAGGCAGGCCTTCTGGTGTTTCCCCTCCTGGGCTTTCTGAGTCCCCTTCACACTTTTTGTTTTACAAAAAGGTGGCAGAAACCCTCCAGCCTCCTCTGGTTGAAGCTGCTGAGGAACAAGAGGAGCCTGACTTTGTGGAAATCATTTATGGACATCCCAGAGTCAAAAAGATTTTCTGTTCCCCTCCATAAATCCATGGGTAAACGGACACAAAGACTGTTTAAAACACCAAATTCTTTATCTCCTGTGGACAGATGAATGGACAGGAGGTACATGCTGTCAGGCTCAGGTACGGAGTTCTTGTACCAGCAATACAACCATGTTGGGATTGTGCAGGCTGCAGCCTGTGATAAGGCTAACATACCCTTGGCTTCACACCTTCCCAGATAAAGACTCTAGGAAGCTGGATGCCATAGCTAAAAAACAGTACATGGCATCCTCCTTGGGACTCAGGCAGGCTAACTACATGGCCTACACAGCCAGATACCAGAAGTTCAGATGGGATACTGTTCTGGAACTGGCTAAACAGGCTTCCCCCCAGCTGGCCAAGGAGCTGGAGGAGGTGGCTGCTGATGGGATAGAGGCATTTAAGATCCAGTTTCATGCTGCTGTAGACTCTAATGATGTATCATCATGAGTCATTGCTACATCTGTCTCTCTTCGGAGATTGGCTTGGTTCAGATGTACTAGCCTCTCATGGGACACCCAGGCTAAGGCCATGGATTTCCCTGTGGTGGATAATTCTCTGGGGAGCAGACAGAATTATATGAAGAAAATGGATGAGTACAGGACCACTTACAGGAGTGCACAGGCCAAGGAAAGGCAGGCAACTCCTCAAAAGCAGCAATCTGGGGGGAGGGGCAGGCCTTTTCACAGGCCTTTATATCAGGCCTCTCCTTTTCCTCAGAGGGAGAGCCAGAAGGGGGATGAGCAGGGCTGCATCCTCCTCTCAGTCCAAGGCTCCTGTCAAGCAGACACCCTGATGTGTCAGCCCGGGTCGACTGCCCCTTTCCAGTAGGAGGCAGGCTGGCTTACTACTTCCAGGCCTGGAAGTCTCTTACCTCAGACAAGTGTGTCCTGGAGGTAGTAAGTCAGGGACTGGCCCTCAGGTTCAAAAAATTTCCAAAGCTGAAGGTCAGGTCTTTTCCACCTGCAAACATCTCCGAAACCATTGCCCTAGAGGCAGAGGTTTCCTCTCTGCTGTCTGTCAGAGCCATAGAGGGAGTTCCTACTACACACAGGGGCCAAGGTCTGTACTCCAGATACTTCCTTACCCCAAAAAAGACAGGGGAGTGGTGGCCCATTCTAGATCTAAGATACTTAAACAAGCACCTAGTAAGACCAAAATTCAAAATGGTGACTCTGGGAATAATTTTTCCCTCTCTAAGGCCAGGGGATTGGCTAGCCTCCCTGGACCTCATGGATGCCTGTTTTCATATTCCCATCAGGTGCCCCCACAAAAAGTACCTCAGGTTCCAACTGCCTTCAGGCCATTATCGGTTCAGAGCAATGCCCTTTGGCCTAACATCAGCACCAAGGGTGTTCACAAAATGCCTAGTAGTAGTGGCCTTTCTAAGGAGACAAAATATTTCCATATTTCCATACCTGGACAACTGGCTCATTGTGGAACAGTCTCCAGACCAAGTCAAGTCAAACCTGCAAGTGACCCAGCAACTGCTCACTTCTCCAGGATTCCTCCTCAGTCTTCCAAAGTCAGTTCTCGAACCATTGCAACTTTTGACCTTCATAGGGATAGAGTTGGATACTGTCAAAGCAAGAGCCTTTCTTCTTCTGGCAAGGACAAAAAGGCCATTATAGACCTGGCTTCTTCTTTTCGCCTCCTGGTGTCTCGACCAGCAAGGCATTTTCTTCAACTCCTGGGCCACATGGCAGCTTCCACTGCAGTGGTACAAGGGGCCAGATTTCAGATGAGGGACATCCAGTTCCACTTGAGGGCTTTTTGGTGTCAGAAAAAAGATCCTCTAACCAAACTAATTCCAGTGACTCAGACTCTGACCCAGGCTCTCCAATGGTGGTTGGATCAGGACAACCTCAGACAACGAGTCTCATTCATCACTCAGTCTCATTCTGTGGTTCTAACCACAGAAGCTTCTCTCCTGGTGTGGGGAGCTCACTTGGGAGTCCACACAGCACAGGGAGTGTGGTCCCCTCAGGAGTCTCTACTTCACATCAATCTTCTGGAGTTCAGGGCAGTGTACCTGGCTCTACAAGCTTTCTCAGACTCAGTACAGAACAAGATGGTTCAGATCAGGACAAACAGCAGCACCACCACCATGTGGTATATCAACAAGCACGGAGGCACTCTGTCTACGGCCTTGTGCACGGAAGCCATGAAATTATGGTCCCAGGCTTATTCCCTACAAACATCTCTGGTAGCAGTCCACCTTCCAGGGAAGGACAATGTGCTAACAGATGCATTGAGCAGGATTTCTCAGGGCCATCACGAGTGGTCCCTGGATCCCCTAGTGTTGAAGGTGATTTTTTTTCAAGGTAGGGCACTCCAGAGATAGATCTCTTTGCAGCCCCAGACAATCACCAACTTCCTCTCTTCTTTTGCAGACCCCCAGTCTTGGGCTCAGTTCCCCTGGATGCTCTACATCTGGATTGGGAGGGGACATTTCTGTATGCCTTTCCTCTATTATTCAAGGTTCTGGTCAAGATAAGGTCACAATCTTGCAGAGTGATCCTGATTGCTCCAGACTGGACCAGGCAGCCTTGGTGTCCTCTATTGCTGTCCATAGCAGTCCATCTTCCCCTATCTCTTCCCAAGAATAACAATCTGTTAACCTCCTCTCAGGGGAGGATTTGGTACCCAAACCTTAGGTCTCTCAATCTCAAGGCATGGCTCTTGAAGAGCTAGAATATGCAAGCCTACATTTTTCTCAGGGGGTTCTGGACATTCTCAAAGCTTCTCAAAAACCTGCCATCAGAAAAACTTATAACACCAAATGGAAAAGATTCAGCATCTGGTGTTCCAGTAAAGCACATATCCCCAGATTCTGCTGACTTGGTTATAGTTCTGGATTATATGATTCATCTTAATGGCTTAGGCCTAAGACAGCTACCCTGAAAGCACACTTGTCAGCTGTTTCTGCATTCCTGTCAGTGGGGAAGGCTTCCTCACTGGCATCTCATCCTGTTTTCTGTAAATTCTTTAAAGGATTGCTCCAACCCAACCCTCCATTTAAGGATTCTTCTCCTGTTTGGGATCTTAATGTTTGCATTGCTCAGCTTATGTAGCCAACCTGTGAGCCCTTGGCGTCAGCAGAACTTAAGCACTTGACCTGTAAAACTGTGTTCCTGGTAGCTATTGCCTCTGCCAGACATATCAGTGAATTACAAGCTCTGTCAGTGGAGCCTGATTTAATCTCATTCCATAGAGATAAGGTGGTCCTTAGAACCAACAGGAGGTTCTTACCCAAAGTGGTTTCAGATTTTCATCTGAGCCAGTCCATGTTTCTTCCTGTGTTCTTCACTGATCATTCTTCTTCAGGAGAGAGAAGATTACACAGTTTGGATGTTAAGAGGGCACTTAGCTACTACATTGAGCGTACTAAGGCACTTAGGTTTGACTGTTCTCGGTTGTTTCTCACTTATGGTGAAGTGGGAAATGGTAAACCTGCAAATAAGAGAACTATTGTCAGATGGACTGTCTCTTGTATACAATTCTGCTATGAAAAGCTAGGCAAAGTACTCTCCTCAGGCCTGAGGGCTCATTCGACTAGAGGTACAGCTGATTCTCTGGCTGCTGCCAGAGATATACCCTTATTAGAGATATGCAAAGCAGCCACCTGGAAAACAGTCCATACATTCACCAAGCATTACTCTCTGGATATCCAGGCTAGGAGTGCTGCTAGGTTTGGTACAGCAGTACTGCAGAGCCTATTCCCAAAATAGGTTCGGTACCCTCCTCCATGGAGGTACTGCTTGGTAGTCTGCATAATGTCAGAATACAGCAAGACTTCATGTTGTTTGAAGAAAAAATGACTCACCTTAGTAACTGTGTTGCTTCTAATGGAGTCTTGCTGTATTCTGACCTCTCTCCCTGCCTTCCCTCAGAACCTGGTTTTTGGGAAGTGGACTGGCAGGTACAGTGTTGCACCTCAGGGGTCATTTGGCACTCTCCACTATATAGAGAAGGGGAGTGGGTTAGGTTATATATTTTCTATAGTTATGTTTTGTTCACTACCTAGTTTTTGTTTTGGAGTTCTCGACTTGAGTTTTTTGGGGACCCAAAATATTTGGTTGCCTTTTGGCTAGTAGATTTTACAGTTTCCACTTAGCAGGTGTAGTTAGTATTAACTTGTAAGAATCTGACGGTTACACTTCAGAGTGCAGCAGACAGAGGTTTGAACTGAGCTCGAGCTCAGCGTTCTATGCTCTGGCATATAGTTAACTCTTTCCTCTCCGGAGCAGTTCAAGTGCTGGGGCTAACTGCATAATGTCAGAATACAGCAAGACTCCATTAGAAGAAACACAATTACTAAGGTGAGTAATTTTTTCTTTTGGTTGAAGCATGTGGGCTTTTGAATTAACTTCGACATATTTACATCTTGCAGGCAGGTTTTAACCTCCTTGCTCGAGGGGGCACCCCAGTGTAGGTTAAAGGCCCCCAGTATTATTTTCTCGCACCCTGGCAATTCAGGGTTGGTATCCGTGAGGGCCTTTAAAGCACTCATAGCTGTCTTCAGGGTGTTGTAGACACAACCGACTAGCTGGGGATTCACCCCTCCCAGAAGAAGCTTAACGAAAACTGCTTCGCACCCTGACTGTTCTAGGTCCGGGGTGGTCACCAGAGAGGCCTCTAGGTGGGACTTGACATAAATAAGAACTCCACCACATTTTTTGCCCTGTCAGTCTTTTCTGAAGGAGTTCAACCCCTTTAGTTCCACTTCACGTGGTAGGATATTGGGTTTTAGCCATATTTCTGATATGGTAACTATGTCAGTTGAGAAAAGGTTAGCCCAGGCCTCAAGTTTGTACATCATAGGCCTGAGACTGTTTGTATTCATATGCAGGCGTAGTGGGGTCAATGGCCGGGATACAGGTACTACTACAGGGGGGGCCAGGGTTCACCTCCACATCACCTGCCAGCAGGATCGTAAGGCTCAGCATTAATGATAGGAGCATGTGGGGAGAGTGTGCATGTCTTGGCCTTTAGAATCGCCATGATTTTGAAATAGTACCCGACTGTTTGTAGGACATGTGATGCAATTATACTTGCTTTAAAGCAGGGGTTGTGGGAAGCTGAATTAAAGTGGGCAGTTTCCTGACTTCCCCAGCACTGGTCTGAAAGCCTTAGGTTTTTTAACATATGATCAGTGCACAAGACAGGCAATATAATGCAACCCAGCAACATGCCCTTCACCATTCTGACAGTATAGACTTCACGTAAGCTATACCAGTGGGGGTCAGTGTACCGGGGGAACACCTCTCTATAAGCCTTTGAGACACAGATATTAGATAGTTCTTATTGCAGATAGAGGGCACAGACTTAGAACCACTCAGAGCTATGAAAGTGGGGGCGCCCCACCTTGGTTTTCTCGTTGGGTCATGTGTTTCAAATCAAAAGCCTAGCTAGTAGAATTTATAACAATCAGTTCAGCATGACCCCTGTTTAATAAAACATCTAGGGAGATACCCCTAATAACTTAATGTAAGATAATAGGACACTGCAAAATGACTATGTTGTTCATTAGACTGTGCAGAGAAACTACCCTTAAGCAAAGCAGACTGTAATGGCAAAAACAACTGCAGCATGATTCTTAGGCCACAGCAGTTACCAGAATTGATTCAAGGCACTCAAGAGATACAACTGAACTGGTGCTCTGAGATAACTTGTATTCCACCATTACAAGTTGGTTGGTACCTTTAAGGACTAAAGTTCCTCTTTTAACAAAGTAACAAGTGGTGGGTTGGGCTTAGTAAGAGTATTTAATTATTGTAGGTGGGGGCATTGTGTGGTTCCATGGCAGGGGAAGAGCCCGACTCTGCTCCCATTAGCTCCCTCAACCCCTGTTTTTTTTTTTTTTTTTTTTTTTTTTTTTACTGCAGCGGTCCTTGGGCTCCCTTGTCAAATAGGGAGCCCAGACAAAGAATTTGTGTTTCATGCCCTTCCTGCAGCCGGTGATTGGCTGACGGGTGCCACGGGGTTAAGCATCGCCAACAGGACAGTATTAATATGAGCAGTACCACACTGAATCCACCCTAATTGGTAAGGGACTGTCTGCACTGTCTTGGGTGTCCTCCTCTAAGCCACGCAGCCCATACTATATATAGGTATTGGACTGGGCTGTTCCCCTGCTACAGTGCTGATTGGGTACCTAGAGGTTTTATCATGGTGGGCCTGATGCCTTACGGTAGCAAATCTTGTGTCCAGGAGACTGGCAATGGCTACTGGCTATGGTGCTTGCATGGTACTGTACGGCGTTGCACCCAACAATAACTGTTGCCGGTACCCTTGCCTATCTCCATTCCATTCTTCCATCAGCGAGTGCGCGTCATGGGAGTAAATCAGCCCCTTAGTTTCCTTCACCTTTTAGGGGCTACCTGGGAGGACAAAAAAAAACATGTTTTTTTGTTTTCCTTTCAGCTGTTTGATCCCTCTCCCCTGCCTTGGGTGCATCCATATGAGTTGCTAATTGCAAGCCAACATTACAACCCTGTAGTGCTTTTGAATCTAACTCAGTTCTGCTTGATGGTAGATAACGTTTATATAAACTCTGATCTTTTGTTTGCTGGTCCTGATGTTCTCCCTGGACTAAGTACAGTCACAAAGGATTGTACGTAAGCCCTGAGGAAAAACAGATCTGGAAAATATCTGATTGGAGATTATGAAAGTTCTAACATGTATCACAGGCTAATCTCCCATGGCTGCCTACTGTTGTGATGTTAGCTGCAAGGGATTCTGGGATTTGTAGTAACAGAAGAGATCAGCCTAGAACTAAGCAAAATTGGTGTGATACAATCTACTATACTGCAGTAAAAAGTAAGTAAACCAAAATGTTTTTTGCACACAAAAGTGCACTTTGGAACCAGCACCACACTTGAGAATGGGGGCCCTTTGGGTCAGCTGTTTCCCTTTAAAAGAGTTGCCTCGCTGAGCACATTGTACTGCACAACATGGTTTCCTCCCACTCCTTGCTGGGTTGGAAGCTCTTCCTGCTGTCTCCATTAAAAACAAACGGGTCAAGGTATTACCTGTTGCACTGTTGGTTGTTTAAAGGGGCAATGTCAGCTTTGCCCCTCTGTTTCCTTCACAATCGCATGAGTGTGTCTTTTGGCACACACCTAATGAACAAGTACTGTAGAATGCCCCTCCATGCCTGAAAAGTCCCACTTTGTACCTCTTTTGCAGTTTTTTTTTTACCTTATAAGTTGTCTGCTCAGTCTGACTTTAAATCGCATGCCTACCAGAAGCAATCACTGGTCAGGAACGTGCGTCTGCCACGAGCGCTGTCCGAAACTGCATTTTATTTTACGAGCTTAGTATAAAAACAAGTTTCATCAGTCCATTATTGGAATCCAAATACTTTGTGGGATCTCCGCAAACAAACAGAGCACTCCAAGTAGTACAAATAAAAGTTTTAGCCCAAATCCCATGCATGCACAAGAGCAGCACACTCTTGCGCATGCACGGGATCTTTGATAAGTCCACTCCTGCGCATGCGCGGGATTTCGGCTTCGGGCTGAAACTTTCATTTGTACAATTTGGAGTGCTCGGTTTGTTTGCATATTAGGGGCAAGAAAACCAACTGGATTAAATGAGAATATTGATTGAGCAGCATTCCTAAAAAAATGTAGATGCTAAAAACAGATAACGGATTATGGTTTTCTCCATGTGTATTAGAATACAATATATCATGAACATGTTTATTCCATCACTGGTGTAATTTGAATTAAGTAATGGTGCCTGGTTTTCTTAGGTTATTTACTGTGGCTTTCATATTATGTTACTGGGTATTAAAACTGTCCTGGTGAGAGCTATAATAGCTCCATTTATTTAAATAACAGAGTATATATGCCCACAATTTTGCCTTGAGTATCCCTTTAAAAGAACCAAGTTGAATACTTAAGTGAGCATGAACATGCTGATGTGTTTTTTAAGAAGCAATGATGTCACATCGTCATGATGTGGAAGTCACTAATTGGTTCACATTGGTTCAAACTTGACTAACTAACACTATAAATATGAAGCACTTTGATTAATTCATTAGATACTCTGAAGAAGCTTGGCAGGGGCCAAGCGAAACGTCAGCACGATTTTTTTAACAGCTGTGCCTGCCTGTTTCTCTCTTTTACGCTGCTGATGTGTTTTTTGCACTATTTATGGAATAAAAAGGACACTTATAGCTACTACCAGCGTGTCAGAGACTGTGTTCGTTGCAACGGGTGCTTTATAACCTTCCAACTGTTTTGCTTCAGTATTTTATAGCACTGTTGCTTATTTTTTCTGGTGTTCTAGATTTCTTTTGATAGGCGTGTACTGCAGATCAAATTTCTGCAGACTGGCATGTGTCAAATTCGGCTTGAAGTTGGTCATAGTCAGCATGTGTATCGCACACACCAAGCTGCTTACCCAGGTTCACCGCAGTACTTCCAGAAATTTTTAGTGATGGATTTAGTAGTGTTGCCGGTTTCTTTTTTTTTTTTTTTAAGAGAGTATTTTGTCAAACTCATTTGTAGCACAGCAGAATAAAAGGATCTGGCTTTTGTGTAAATGTTCAGCTCTACTGGTGTGCTAACGGTGTCTTAATTGGTTGCCATGGAGTCTAGCATTTCAGGGCCAACACAGATTTCTTTTAGTGACAGACAATTGTCCTCACTCTTTAGATCCATTACTTCAGTTTCTTTTATACAGCGTGACTGCAGCCTTGGATTGCAGAAGCCTGCTTGCATACAGCTGGATTAATTTGCAGATTTCCCCCTGAAGAGTCATCAGCTGGCGCTCTCTGCTCTGAATTTTAGAGTGGTTCAAGTGCATATTTTAAAAAGGAAGGTCATTCAAACTTCCTGGCTGCTCAGGTGGTCAGCTAGAAGTTTGACTTTGGCCCCTCTGGGGTCATCAGACATGAAGTAAGACAGCAGAGCCAGCCACATATCAATCATTGCTTGTGCCACTTTACTGAGACTCCGGCATCTTGTTGGTGCCTGCTTTATAATTTTTAATGGTTCAGTGTCCACAGAATGAGCAAAGTGCTTTAACTGTGACTGCTATAGAGAACTTTGCCAGTAAATCCCCAAAATGAATTCTTCAGCAGGTGAGGACAAGGCTTTTGACCTGTGATTTGGCACAAAGGTCTGACAGATGGCACACATATCCCATATTTATTATGTTGGGTTTTACCTGTTTTTGTCTTTTGAGATCTTACTTCGAGAGGGTTCCTTCAGTAGGTCATTACATATAGGACTGGCGCCACCTGACGGGACACACTGCAGACTTTTCTAGCAATCCCTGATGGGGGACCGCCCACCCGCCGTCACATGACTGACATCAGCATGGCCATATATAGTGGGTGGTCCCCACACCCACCCTCCAGTTCTTGCCCGCCGTCGCCTCGTGTCAGTCACATTGCAGACTTTCATACAGCGATCATTGTGTTAGTTCCTGCGTCTGATTATTTATTCCTTCGCTAAATCCTTTCTTACGATTCTACATTTACTTAATGTCTTCACCCAAGAAGAAGTGCTCGTCCTGTGGCACGCAGATCCCTCATAAGGACGGTCATTTGAAGTGCGCAATTTGTCTGGACCCAGACCACCCTGTCTCATCCTGCTCGGAGTGCCAAACATTTAATCAGGCCACCAAAAAGCGGAGACAGCAGACTTTGGAGGCCCACCTTCTAAAAGACCGCCTAGCTTCATTAGAGAAGCAAATGCATTAGCGAGTCCTCTTCCGAGAAATCTTCTCCCTCCAAGAAGCACCACAAGGAGAAACCTTGAGAGCGGGAGCACTCCACGGACCAACCTGAGGCCTTGCAGCCTTCGACGAGCAAGACCACCTCTCAGCCACCGCCTAAGAAGACTTCAGACGATAAGTCTGGAAAATCTTCTTCAGGTCAGTTGACCATCAGCTCTTCCAGGGACTGCACGGCCACTGGTAAGACGGCTCCCCAGCCTTCAGGGACCCGCCCGGCACCAGCCGATAAGTCGGCCGGGGGCTACTCCCTCGCCCGCCAGGCACCGTCTGATAAGACGCCCATCTCCAACGGGCACTCAGGCGTGGTTCTCCCGTTGAGGGCCTAACAGTGCCTCACCCGATGCCCGCAAGAACCAGGGGAGGCGTCCTCTCCCCCCCTTTCTTTGCCTTACCTCCCTCCTCAGGTGGGTACCTTAGGCGAAGACAGCACGGAACCCCTCGACGTAGTGGATTCCTCGGGGTCTGTCCCTTGCTCTACTGATGCGGTCACAGGGAAGGAGGCTCCTCCTCGACCATCTGGCCTTCCAGTGAAAGCCCCTCCTCTTCCTCCAGGTGGGATCCCTTCGGAGCCAAATAATATCCCGGCCCCGATCCCACTGTCCGATCCAGTGATTCCATTCCCGACGCCGGATACTCTGACGACTCTTCCACAGCCAGGGCCCTGTGGTCTGCCCCAGCTTTCGGCTCCAGTGTCAGACTCATTCCCACCGTCAGGCCCCCCTTCATCCGGCGCCGATGCCAGCCCCTCCGACGCCAGATCCCCAACCGGCAACGGATCGGGTGGTGCCAGTCCTGACGTTGGCTCCTCCCGACGCAGGACCCCCCTGCCGATTTACACTGCAGCGGGTCTGATGTGGGTACCCCCTCCGTCAGATCAGATGACAGAGATTTATACTAGACCCTGGATTGTCCATCATTACCCCTTCAGGTATCCTGGGGACCATTTCCCGGCTGGTCGTCCTCTTGAATGATGTTGCTTTGGACAGTACTACCTTGGTTACAACCCCCTACCACCATTTTCAGGGCTACCAGGGCTATCATTACCCACCCTCACCGGTAATGCCTCCTCCTCCGCCCCAAAGCCGCTAGCTCCTCCTCCACCCCCTCCACCTCCTCCTGCTATGCTGGACTTCAAGACCTTAATCCAGTCTTGATGGCAGGGGGTGCCTTCAGAGTTTGTGTCAGACCTGGAGACTAGACTCCCACTTCCACGTTCTCCAAGGTCTGCGTCCCCGAGGAGTTATTCTGTGTCTACGGTACATGTCTCGGGGGTGGCACGTCAGGACATCACCCTTCCGGACATCCGTAATCTTCCTGACAAGGGGGCAGACGATGACGATGATGCCGACGAGTCGGAGGAGGATGCCTTGGAGGAACCCGAGGGTCTGAAAGGCAAGGTTCCTCAAAGTTCCCCCCCAGAGGACCCTGCCTTCTTGGATCTTCTGAGGTCCATGAAATATTTCTTCGATTGGAAGTCTGAGGATTAGGATCCCATGAGACCGAGACTAGCTGGACACCTGGACTTAGAGTCTCTGTCTCCAGTCCCCATTCCTCCCTGGATCGGGCCTCACCAGGACCTCACCTCTATCGTCTGGCAGATGCCTCATTCTCTCCTGGCTGTCCCCAAGAGAGCGAACAGAATATACCGGGTGCCAAAGAAAGCTCCTTTTCTTAATACTCATCCCAAAGCGGACTCTGTCATCATTTCAGCTGCTCATGACCGCTCCGCTGCACCCAATATTATGAGCACCTCTCCTCTAGAGAAAGAGTCGAGGCAGATGGACCAGTTCGGCAGAAAAGTTTATGTTTTGGCCACATGCGCACTTAGATCCCTCAACTATGTGGCCCACATGGTGTCACACCAAAAGGCTACCTTAGCCTGGTTAGAGGCCCGAGTCCAGTCAATGGAACCCTCGAGCCTCAAGGAGGAGCTTGCCAAGGATCTTCACCTCTCTTGCTTCTCCTGTAGGCATGCTTTGCGAGCCACATACGACTCTCTCGATTAAGTGGCTCACGCCTCGGCAGTTGCCGTCGCCTTGGGGTGGCATTCCTGGCTCTGCATGTCTGGCCTCGCAAATGAGGTTCAGTCTGTGATTCAGGACGCCCCCTTCTGGGGCTTGATGCTTTTTGGTGGAGACACCGAAGACATTATAACTGATCTCCAGGACAGAGGTCTTGCCCTAAGATCGGTAAGGTCCATGTACTGATCAGGCACTCGACAGCCCTTTCGGAAAAGGACCTGGAGGCAGAGAAAGCAGGCCCTGGCTTGGCGCCAGGGCAAATGCAAGGCCACGGGTTCAGCCACTCCTCCGGCCTCCAAGAACCAGAGATGTTCAGGACGTTCTCCCCTGAACATCCTGCCACTTCCTGACTCCCAGTCCCCACTGACTTTTCAGTCTCACGACGAGGAACAGGTGGGGGGAGGTTCGCCCGCCATGCGCAGGAATGGAAGGAGATGACCTCCGACGCATGGGTCCTGCAGTTGGTGTCCGTTGGACACACAGTAGAGTTTCTGGAAGTCCTTCCTGAATCTTCTTACTCCAGGGATCAGGCTCTTCTCGTCCGAGAAGAAGTTCAAAGCCTCTTGCTCAAGAAAGCAATAGAGCGTGTTCCCCTCCGGCAAAGGGGAAGGGGGTTCTACTCCCACTTTTTCCTGGTTCCAAAAAAGACGGGAGACCTAAGACCCATCCTCGACTTGAGCAGCCTCAATCACTTCGTCTGAGCACAAAAAGATCTTACTTCAAGAGGAAGCTCTTGCAGCAGGTTCCACAATGAGAACTGGACTGACGCCACCTGGCAGCGATTCCAGTTCTTTCCCACTGCACGGTCAGGATTAGTTCGCTTGGTTACGGCTACAGTACCAAATGCTTCTTCTCCACCTCAAATAGTTTTTCCTTCACTCTCAAGAGCTTCTGTGTCAACTTCTCATCCAAATAAGTGCGCTTGTGGGCAACAGATTCCCGCGAAGGATGGCCACTCATCGTGTCTCTACTGCCTGGAGCCCGACCACGACACCAGCGCCTGCTCTCACTGTCAGGCCTTCAATTCGTGGACGCGGATCCGGCGTCAGAAGTCACTCGTGGCCTACCTCACTGAGTCAAAACTTGCTGCCATGGAACGGGCCTCCTTCTCGGGGGAATCTGAACCATCACCTGCCCGCAAGACCCACAAGCACCGGGATCAGGACAGAGGAAGGTCGCTCTCCAAGCATAGGTCTTTGGGCTTGAAGTCCGGGTCGTCTTGGCATGATTTGCGCCTCACAGCATTTAAACCCTCCTCTGTTTCTAAGTCCTCTGGATCTACCCTCCAACCACTGAGGGTTACTCAGCCCACTGATAAATCGACGGGCACAGGTAAGGGCTTCTCCTGCTCGGCTTCTTCTTCAAAGGCTGTCTCCCGGGAGTCAAGCAAGGCCTCTGGGTCTTCGGGCGGCAGAGCCTCCTCTTTGCCACCTAAACATTGTGATTCCGATCAACGGCAGCTTCCGGCGACTGACTGGCGCTGGGCCGAAAAACATGTTGGCCACAAAGCCGACTGTTCTAAGGCTCATGCCTTGCATGGACGTCTGTTGACGCCTAAGATAAAGCGGACGCTGGACCCTCGTCCGCCGGTGGCTACACTGGCTCCTGTCCCAGCAACGGTTATTCTGCCACCGGTTGTGGTCCACCGTATGCTGGTCACCCTGGCTCCACCTGACGTCAGCTCTGGTACTCCTTCTCCCCTCCCCGTTCGCTGGTTCGGCTGTCGCCGGACCCCGACGACTGTGGTGCTGATGCCACCCTGATGTTCCCCTTTCGACTGACAGTGGTTGGTAAGCATGCGGATCCAATGCCGGTACCCCCCGGACGATGGTACCGGTGCGTGCTCGGGTGCTCCTCCACCTCCTCCTCTTCCAGGTTCACCTAAGCTGAACCTCTCCCAGGTGAAGCAGCTGTTTTCCCACTGGTGGCATACCGTGAATAAGGCCCTACCAGCGGGCGCGCAGTACCGGTTCCTGACCCCATAAATGTTGAACCGACGGACGGTGGGGTGGAAGAGAAGCTCCCTCCTAGGAAACACTCTAAAAAATCTAGGAGGCATAGATCCCGTAGTTCCTGTCACTCACCTTTTCCGTCACCGGACAGGTGGCACAAGAGAAAGAGGCCTAGCCCTTCACCCTCTTCCACACCGGACTCCTGCGTAGACTCAGACTCTTCTTCTTCCAGTGCCTACTCGGAGCCAGACCTGGGGGACACGGAGGGTCTCCCCAAGTCCCCTCTGGTCAACCCAAGCTTCATGGAGGTAATGAGGTACATCCAGACCAACATGGGCTGGGACACTGAGGCCCTGGACCCCGAGCAATTGCGGCTGGCTAAATACCTCCGCCAAAAAGACCCTAAGCTGGTGGTCATCCCTCCCATGGTTGACACCTTTCAGGATGTCACCCGTGCGACCTGGAAGCGCTCTCATTCCTCCTCAGCTGTGCCAAAGAAGGCATATCGACTCTACCGGGCACCTTCGGACCATCTCTTTCTTGCTGAACCACCCGCTGCAGACTCTGTGGTGATTTTGGCTGCTCACGACCGTTTGCAGAGACCCAAACACCTGAGCACCCAGCCGCCTGACCAAGAATCTAAGCAGCTGGATCCAGTGGGCCGCAAGGTGTACTCTGCTGCCACCTGCAGTATCAGGAGTCCAATTCCAGAACACCCTCTGGGAACAAGGATTAGACATCGTGCAGAGCATGCCCGATTGCCCTCAGCGGGCAGAGCTGGCCAAGCTGTTAAAGACCGGTTGCCATTACGTCAGCTGGAAGGATTTTGGAGCTTCAGGCTCTGGTTTTTAAAGAGCTTTATCTTATTTTCCACAAGGACCGAGCGGTCCTTAGGACAAATCCTAAGTTTTTAACCAGGGTGATGTCAGAAGCCACACTGGCCCAATCCGTAGAGCTTATAGTTTATTTTCCGTCCTCTTCGAATAGAGGTGAGGCACTCCTGTACACCATGGACATCCATCGGATCCTTCGGTGCTACCCACACCGAACCAAGGACTTCCATAGCTGTAATCAGCTTTTTGTTTCTTTTGCCCCCAGGTCGAAGGGCAAAGCGGTTTTGAAGCAGTGCCTTTCCAAATGGTTAGGAAACTGTATTCGGTATTATCAAAAGTATGAAAAACCTTTGCCGGGTCCCATCAGAGGTCATTCTACTAGGGGCATGGCTGCTTCCGCTGCCTTTTTGTGGAACGTCTCTGCGGCTGATATTTGCGCCGCAGCTACTTGGAGTTCTGCCCACACTTTTACTAAACACTACAGTCTGGACATTGCTTTTAGGCGAAGGGCTGGCTTTGGCCTAGCTGTCTTGCAGGGCCTTCTGTCCTAGGCTGGATCCATTCTGGTTCCCAGTTTCTGTTGGAGTTATTTTCTCCTCCTCCACCTCCCTTGTTTCTTTCAGTCTCTCTTTGGAGGGACTGTTGGAGACTCTGTCCTATATGTAATGACCTAATGAAGGAACCCTCTCGAAGTAAGATAGTACAGTTACGTAGGAACTTACCGTAACAGTAGATCTTCGAGAGGGGTTCCTTCAGTAGGTCATATTTTTCCCTCCCTCCCGCCTTCCCCTCATTTTATTTCTTACACAGGGTCCCCAAATCCTGTTTACTCCTGCTATCAGGCCTCTTCCTGGCTCTGGCGGGAGAACCTGAGGGCGGGCGTGGGGATCGCCCACTATATATGGCCACACTGATGTCAGGTGGGCGGTCCCCCATCAGGGATTGCTAGAAAAGTCTGCCGTGTGGCCCGATACCAGGTGGCGCCAGTCCTATATGTAATGACCTACTGGAGGAACCTATCTTGAAGATCTTCTGTTGAGGCAAGTTTCTATGTAACTGTACTTTATGCTTTCCAGTCATTGAAGCTGCATTATCAGATATTCATTTTATTTATTTATTAGCTTTTGGTGACCGGGTAAGTGCATTAGGCAAAAATCCCTGCCTATTTTCAAGCAGGACCCGGGAGACTACAAAATAGTCATACAGACAAACTCCTTTGTAGGATACCTACAATCCAGGCATACATAAAACAAAATATCCATGCTGGGATAGTCAGGTTATGATGCATACAGCAGGGATGGGAAGAACAGGCAAAGACAAGTTTATACTTGCACAGAAAATCATCCTCACAGGGGTGAAAAGTATAGGCCGATAACACACCAGGCAGAAAATTCGATCTTTTAAATCCAGTGTTTCAAGGTGGAAGGAGCAGGAGTAGAGGGTCAAACGAAGTTAGGTGCAGTTACAGGGATCAAGTGCATAAAGATGGGAAAAAAGTGCAGTCTTGAAGGAGGAGTGAGATACAGAACACTTCAAGATAGGAGGAAGGGAGTTCCAAAAGTTGGGGGCAAAGTGAGAGAACTTGCTTCCCATTTTTGTTGAGCAGTATGGGACCGAGAACAGAGTAGAGTAAGAAGAGCTCAGAGGCTGGGAGTGAACCACAGGGGTAAGCATGACCCCAAGACAGTCAGGATGGAGTTTTCTAGTCATAGAGTTAATAAAACACTACAGGGAGTAGGAGCAAAGGGATTTTGGAGGCAGCCAGTGTAGGGTGGAGTAGAGGAGACATTGATGAGTAAGGTGAGGGGCTGATAGGGCGGCTCTGCAAATGTTGTTATAAGTGGTATCCCATTTGCGAAGAACGCTATCGTTGGCATCGGAAAGGACAGGGAGGGCATCCTGTAGCTTAGGAAATAGGACACCTCTAGCCACAGAGATCCTAGCAGCAGGAGCTGGGGAGTGACGCACGTGGTAGGTAGCACCAATCTTCATTTTAACGGAGCTGCATACCTCGTTTATGTGAGTGGAGAATTCCAGCACGAGGTCAAGCAACACACTTAGGTATTTGAAGGAGTTGGTGGCCAGAACTGCTGACCCATCAAGACAAAGCACGCGGAGATTGGAGGACTCAGCTTGGACTTTTCTGGATAACCCAAAGAGCATAGCCTGTGTCTTTCGTAGATTGAAGATTAGGGAGTTAGAGGAGAGCCAGGATTGAATCATCTGGAATGCAGACGATAGTTGACCATTAAGGTCAGGGATGGATCTAGACGACTGCGTAGAGCTGTAAGTCATCTGCATACATGATGGAGTGGCAGTGGGGAGAGGAAGTAGGAATACCGTTAAAGAATGGGAAGAGCAGTGGTCCCAGAATGGACCCTTGTAGGACTCCACAGGAGATTGGCGCTGGAGATGAGAGGACCTTACAGAAAGAAACTGATTGAATTTGGTTACCCAGGTAGCTGCTGATCCAGGATATAGTTGGGCCAGAGGCACCAAGAGAGAGAGTTTGTTCAGGAGCAGTGGGTGATTAACCAGATCAGAAGCTTTGCTGAGGTCAGTGAACACAGCACCATTAAGAAGACCTTTATCCATGTTGGACTTGACTTCACTGATGAATAGGGTGAGGGCGGTAGTGGTGCTATGACCAGCCCTGAAGCCATGTTGGACAGTGGACTGGAGATTGAAGTTGAGTAAATGGGCAGAGAACTGGCAGGTGAACAAGTTTTTCTAGTAACTTGCTGAGAGTAGGCAGTAATGCAATGGGGCGATAGTTAGATAGGTGTTTAGGGTCACCTTTCTTGAGCACCAGAATAATCCTGGCCGATTTCCATGCTGAAGACACCGTGAAGGTGTTAATAGATAGTTTAAAAAGCTGAGTTATGGGTGTAGCAAGAAAATGTGCAGCAAGTCTCTGTATTCTGGGTTCGGGACCATCAGACCTGGAGCCTCCATGAGGGGGAAGATTCCGTAGGGACCTAAGAACCTCATGATGCATGATAGGGGAGCGCACCAGGGCCAGAGGTGCATCATGAGGAGCTGGCGGAAGAGACTGGGGACCATGGGATACAGCAAGGGGAGTATAGGAACCTTGGTGAAGAGGAGGTTAAAGGCATTGGCAATCGTGTGGGAGTTATTGCAAAGGGTATCATTAATTGACATGTCCTTGGGAGTCTGTGGCTTGGTATTCCCCAAGATTTCGTTGATCTGGATCCAGTATTTCTTTGGGTCAGAGGCTGAGGAATGAAGGAGTCCGTGGAAGTAGTTACTCTTAGCAGCGCGAACCTCCTTCTTACAGGAATTACGCAAGGCACGATACGCGTAAAGGGCAGCCTGAACTGAGGTGGATTTCCATTTAGACCACTGCTTGAGCAGTTGCAGAAGAGGCCATTTTAGCCACTTGGTCGCCTTCCCTCTGACCCTACACGTAGAGACTGGGATGTGCTTGTGCTGTGTGTAGAGCAAATATTAAAATAATCAGTAGCCAGGTCTATATCATTGATAATAAATAGGGGGAGACCAGTCAACGTGTTTTAGATCATATAGGAACCTAGCTGGGTCAAGTTTGGAAAAATTAGCGAAGGATAAAACCTTGGGAAGACAAGATGGAGGAGAAGCACCCCATACCCAGTAGACTGGGCAGTGATCACTGATTGAGTAAAGTAAAACCCTGGCAGGGGAGTAGGAGTCCTTACAGTTTGTGAGGATCCAGTCTATCAGGGTACGGCTGCGGTTATTCTGCAAGAGCCTGGTATGAGTTGAGATAAGTTGAAAAAGGTTGGCCTTGCTGATGATAGAAGCAATGGAAGAGGAGTTGGGACCAAGCCAGTTAAGGTTGAAGTCGCCCAGACAGATACCCTCATTATTATTGGCCAAGGTAGGAATAAGATCAGTAAGCTCATCAAGACCGAGCTTGTTATTACGGGGTGGTAGATAAACACCGAAGATGTGTAGTTTTTTGACCCCACCAAGGAGTAGGAGGGAGTGGAATACCTCACCATTATTTAGAGAGAGAGAGAGGGTAGGAGAGAGATGTTCAGGTTAGTCTTATAATACAAGGCCAATCCTCCTCTCCTTTTAGAGGATGGTCGGTCGGCACGGAACATGCTGTAGCCCGGTAGTGAACAGTTAAGGTCGGAGACAGAGGGTTTCAACCAGGTCTCAGCTAGAACAAGGATATCAGGATTATTGACCTGTACCCAGGCCTCCAGATCAGGGAGATTCTGATGGCTGCCATAGGAATGAGTTTGGTAGGGATGGACTGTAGAGCCCAGGGTTAGGTTCAGTGTACCCAGCAAGGGTGAGAGGTAATGTGATAATCCATAGAATAGCAAGCGCGCTAGCGTGAAAGCTGTTAGTCGAGGAAGTAATTCTCTGATGTACAATGTGCCTGAGAAGTGAACCTATGAGCTTGTAACTAAGATACACCGGAGGAACTGTTGCGGAGGACCTAGCAGCTAACATGTTTGAGTAAGTGAAATTACAGGGAGATTCCTCAGACGGGTATATAGGTGTTCCCATAAAAAGGGATAGGGCGTTGAGGGTGAGTAGAGAGAGATGAAAGTTGAGGGACGATAACACATGGCAAAACTAGGCATCCTTACAGGAGAGTCCAGGTAAGGGTATATTGAAATGCAAGGCGAGTTATTGGAGCAGGAGTAAAGGTAAGACAGAAAGTGAGGAGGGTCAGTATGAGGGTAAGAGTTAGGAGCAGGGTAGGACTCAAGATAGGGGTAGAAGAAACAGCAAGAGACAAGGATAGGGCACAAACAAGTTAGAGTTCAGGAATCACCACTGGAGACAGAAGCAGAGTACAAGTAGAAATTAACTTTACAGGTTGATAAGCTGACGCCATCTATAGGAGAACTAGAATAACCTGCAGGTGGAAGAATAGGCAGATAGAAAAAATCTCTATGTGAGACACACCTACCCACCCACGTGATTTCTTGTAATGATATAGGGCAAGCCGGACCAACGTGATTTCTTGTAACTATATAGGGCAAGCCGGCTAAGGGTGGGAGAGGAAATATAATGCAAATTTACAGATTAAGCTTCCCACAAATGAATTTGAGTAGCCCAGCAACACAGTGGTGGGGATATGCTAGAAAGTAAGTCATGGCAGCCAACAATTCAAAAGTACAACGCATCAGAAATAGGAAACAGAAATGGTGCCGAATTCAAATCCTGGGCTGAAGCCTGGCGTTTTCACTGGCAGCATATTGAACCATACCTTGCAAGCGGCGGCGGGAGCCCCCCGAGCAGTTATGTGGGCAGGGTGTTACGAGGACGTATGGAGAGAACAAATAAATAGTGAGATGAGGCAAAGGATTACGATTGCAGTGGGAGGTAATGGGAGTGAACGGATCGGGAGAACATTGGGTTATGGGGGGTGTGGAGGAAGGCGACTAGTCTCAGCAGGAAGGAAGAAAGAAAGATGTAGCGAGGAGGGCAAATCAAACAGCTAGATGGAAAATGGAGGAGCAGCCAGGGGAGCCAAACAGAGTTAGTGGTAGAGGATAGAGGAGCCACCAGGGTACAGCAGAAGGGGGGAGGAGGTGGAAAGAAATGCAAGGGAGAGGTTAACAGTATCAGAAATATATGTACAAGGGGGGACAAAAGCTAGTAAAACAGAACACAAGTTGACAGTGGAACAGCAGTACCTAACTTACAAAGAGTTGCATTAAATCCTTATGTTAACAAGAAGTTGGGGGGGAGGGAGTAAGCAAATTAGTACTCAAGATGCAGCAGGACTAGCAGAGCAGGATTATTATCTCCCTAAGATCAGCCTTTACTGTTTAGATCGCAGTTTAAGTATGATATTCACTTTTATTTAGTTATTTTACTTTATTAGCAAGGCTAAGGAATTAATCCAGAAGCTCTAGCAACCAGAACAGCTCAGAAAGGCTCTGAAATCCCTTACTACAGAGTAAAGAGCCCAGAGTGAGAATTAAAAATGCAACCACATTTGTCACAGGGACATCCAACTGTTTAAGGGTTTTCATTATCAATCAAACATGGCTTCTCTAGATCCAGAAGTGCATGATGGCACATCAAGAAAGCATATGAGGAGGCAGTATAGCACTGTGGTTTAGGGCACTGAGCTTCAAACCTGGAGACCAGGGTTTAAATCCCACAGTCCCATCTGCATACTGTGTGACTCTGAGCAAGTCACATAACTTCCTTGTGCTCCCAGGTCACACCTGGAAACCAACTTCAGCTTAGTGTGCCTTTCCTGGTTAAACAATTTCCCCTTTCCTATATGACATTGGTTCCCTTCAGAATATCATAGCAACCTGCAAGGATGACCAGCAGTTTTTCATTCTCCATGTCCAGGTCGCTGTAGAGGCAGAATGGTACCAGATGACAAGGGGAAGCTGCATTCTCCTGGTAGGTTGGACCTAAGAGATCTCTGGCAGTGCAAGTGGGTTTTGTTGCCCCATAGCTGATCTACTGCACCACCTCTTGGTCCGTGCAGTCTTTCTTAATCAATATCAGTATGTGGTCTGCAAAACTGAGAGTTTGTGCTCCGTCGTCAGGTTAACATACGCCACCACAGCCTCTGCAGCCTTTGGTGTTTTCTTTTCTAAATATATTTTATTAGTTTTTCCCCATTTTTCGTACCCTAAACCAAGGACCCCGGCAGACACGTACATGGAGGTGCACGCCAGGTACTGGCTCGGCCCCTTCTGCCCCACTCCAGGCATTCACTGCTGCTCCCCTTCACCTACGCTTCCCACCGGACCTCCACCCAGTGGAAGCGGAACTATGGAGGGAGCGGACAACCACCCCCAGGAAGAGAGAGCTGCCTACCGCAGCTCTATCCCGCTCCACCCCCCACACCCCCAGTGCTGGTGACCCATGGTCGTTCCTGAACCCATGTCGCCGATGTAGCATGAAGTAAGGCGTCCAGCACCTCAGCCATCAGCGCCACCGGGCTGGCTAGCTTTTGATGTGTTCTGTGCATGGAAAACTGGGAAAGATCTTGCTTTGAGAGGGCTCTTGCAGTAGGTAATTACATATGGGACTGAAGCCGGCAGGCATCAGGACCACATGGAAAAATTTCTAGCTAGCAGTCTCTGGCGGGGGACTGCCCCCACGTCAGGTGACAGACGTCATGCGACGTCAGTATAAAGGGGCGGTCCCCCACGCCCACCTTCGAGTTCTTTCCCGCCGTTACCTTGTGAAAGCGCCTTGCGGTTAAGTTCACTCTGCTTCATCAGTCTGTCGTCTATTTAATTACCACCTTTTTTTCTCGAAAAAACTTCACTATCTGCCATGTATGTTGTCCCCTACTCCATCCGATTCGCATAAGAACAAGTGCGATTCGAGCGGCGCCCAGCTCCCACATAAGGATGGACACTCCCTGTGCCTCTTCTGTCTAGGCCTGTAACACCCCATGGAAAAGTGCCAGCACTGCCAACAATTTAACACCGTCACCCGTAAACTGAGGCAGCAGTCCTTGGAGGCCCATACCTTGAAAAAGATGTCCTCCATGGAGAAGGAGCTGAAGAAGTTTCGCCAGGCCTCAACTTCCCCTGAGGGTCACCTCAAGAAGAAGGAGAAGCACCGGGACTCCACTTCCATGGCCACCGCGACTCCGGCTGGAGTTGCCATGCTGAAGATAACACCCACTATGGGGGACCGCTTCTCGATGGCCGTCTTGAAGGTTTCTAAGGCGGCGGCCCTCCTGTCAGGCCCACACTCGGGCCCCCAGGGAGCCTCTGAGATAAAGGAGGCAGCTGGTCCTGTGAAGACCGCCACTGTGCGGCCTTCCGGGTCGAGCGGGTCCGGTAAGCCGGACGTCAGTGCCACCGACGCCTGCACAGACAAGACCGCTAAGACGCCTGACCCTCCGGGGCAGCGCATGGTCTTGAAGGCGCCCACCAAGACCGCACCCCCATTGCAGCCTTTGTCGAGCATCAGTTCCGATAAGTCGGACACTGGCTCCTCCGACGCCCGCCAGGATTCCGCCAGTAAGGTGGACGTCAGCTCCTCTGACGGACGCACGGTGTTCAAGCCGACGCTGGACCCAACCGACCAGTCCGTCGTTCCTGGCTCTCCGCTGCTGACCGAGACTCCAGCGTCTCCCCTGTTGGACCCCAGGGATTTTAGTCCTCCTTCCCCGGGTGATGCAGAGGATGCTGGTGCACTCCAGTCAGGTCTCCCTCGTGCTGGGTCGGATGACCTGATGTCGGACTCTCGGATGCCGGCCTATCCGACGCCGGGCAACATCTCCCTACCGGACGCCGTCCCAACACCCACCCCAGGGCCTTCTGCTCCGGTAGAGCCCCTGGTTCCCGGCTATCCAAACCCGTCTTATCTGACGCTGTCCTACCCGGGACCGCAGTATCCTGCGCTGCAGTACCCAACGTTGGCCTTCCCGACGCTGCAGTACCCAGTGTCTCAGTACCCGATGCCGGGCTTCCCGCTATCGGGTTAAGGATACTCACATTACGGATACCCTCAATATCCATATCCCCCTCCTCCTCCACCGCCCCCACAGCCGCCGGTAGATCTGAAGGAGACTTTGGCTTCCTGGTGGGCTGAGGCCAAGGCTCAGCTTACTAGGGAGGTGGAGAGCAGTCTGTTGACGCCGGACCCGGTTCCGGATGCCCGTCATCGGAGACTAGAGACTCCCTCCCCCTTACCCAACACCAGAGGTGAGCCCTCAGGTGCCAGGGCCAGGGAGGACACACTTCCCCGAGGGTTGCCCAAGTGGTCTATTCCTCCCCCGCACCGGGAGGGGTCTTCATCTTCCTCTTCGGAGACCTCGGAATCCAATTCTGACGGGTGCTCCGATCTTAACGACGAGCCATGCACTACAGACTGACCCGGGCCAAGGACTCCTCTGAAGTAGTCTCCGAAAGATCCTTCTTTTCTGGAGTTGCTGAGAAAGATCCAGGCGATCCTCCAGTGGCAATCTCTGGAGCCAGATCCACAGCAGAAGAAACTCACTCATTTGGATCTGCCCGACACTGCTCTCACATTGATTCCACCGTGGATCGAGCCTCACGCAGACCTTGTTTCCACTATTTGGAAACAGCTGTCAGTGTTAGCCCCCCTTCCGAGAAAAGCAGATTGGCTATACCAGGCTTTTGAGGGTATGCATTCTTTGAATATGCACACCAAGGCCAACTCGGTCATGATTAGCGACACTCAGGGCCGTTCGAATCCTAAACGTCTCAGCTCATCTCCACCGGACAAGGAATCCCGTCTTCTGGACCAGTATGGGAAGAAGGTGTACGCTTCTTCCACTGTAGAGATAAGGGCCCTGAATTATGTTGCACATATGGGGGACTACCAGAAGGCTATCCTTAGTGCGGTGGAAGCCAAGTTGGACTCCCTTCCTGAGTCTCAAGACAAAGCAGGAAGCAGCTGATCTTGTCCGATCTGCTCGTTCGGCCAGTCAGTACATGGTCTGTGCCACGTAAGATGCAGTGGACGCTGCTGGTTGGAGCTTGGCATTCGCCGTAGGTTTGCGGCGTCGTGCCTGACTCCGGGTGTCAGGTTTGGTCCGTGAAGTGCAGTCCACTTTTCAGGATGCTCCCTTCAGGGGTTCAGTGCTGTTCGATGGGGATGTCAGGGACATCTTCACAGACCTGCAAGAGAAGGGCACTGCGCTTCAGTCTGTTGACTCTCTGTACAGGCCCCCTCAGGGACAGCGTCGCCCTTTTCGCAGATGTTCTCGGCCCAAAGCGAAACCTCAGGACAAGCGGGCCAACAAACGTCGGGCACCTCCGGCTGCCAAGCCCCTCTGCCCAAAAAAGCGGCGGGAGCTTCAGCTGCAGCGTTGCCGCACACCTCCTGACTCCTCTCCTATCCCCTCCCACAGCCTCTGGACCTTCCAGCGGAACCAGTAGGAGGGAGGTTCTCCTTCCATCTACCAGGCTGGGAGAGGATCACTTCAGACACTTGGGTGCTCCAACTGATTGCAGCAGGACACTCGATCAAGTTTCTTCAGAAACCTCCCAGAAAGCCACCCTCCAGGTCGTCTTACTCCCCGGAACATCTTCCTCTGGTTCAGGAAAAAATATTCTCCCTTCCTCTGAAGGCGGCACTAGAGCCCGTCCCAACCCACCTTCGGGGGACAGGCTACTACTCCCATTTCTTCCCTGGTTCCAAAGAAATCGGGATACGTAAGGCCTATTTTAAACCTCGGCTCTCTGAACTTGTTTGTGGAGTACAGACGGTTCAGAACGATCTCTCTGCAGAGCCTTCTGCCCTTAACTTCGGCGAGAGAAAATGGCTGTGCGCTCTGGACATGCAGGATGCCTACCTGCATATCCCTATATGCCCTTCACCCTGCAAATTCCTCTGGTTTTCATTCCAGGGGGACCACTACCAGTTAAAGCCCCTCCCATTTGGTCTTTTTTCCTCGGCACCCTGTGTGTTCACCACATGCCTTTCCATGGTAGCGGCTCACCTGCGTACCCGGGGAGTGCAGGTTTTCCCGTACCTGGACAATTGGCTTCTGGCAGCCCTGTCCAGGGAGCATCTCCTGTGCTCTGTTTTCCTTACTCTGCAGGTTTTTTACCAGCCTGGGTATCACCATCAACCAGGCCAAGTCCCATTTGGTCCCCTCTCAGAGGCTCCAGTTCATCGGAGCGATCCTGGACATGACCACCGACATGGCTTTTCTGCCTCTGGACAGGGTGGCCACGCTCCAGGCTCATGCAGGCTTGCTGTCCAGTCACAGGCAGGTCAGTGCCAGGTCAGTCCTTTGCCTCCTTGGTCTTATGGCGGCTGCTATTCCGACAGGCCCTATCACTAGTCTCCATATGAGGATCTGTCAGTGGACGCTTTGGTCTCAGTGGGACCAACTGTGGACGACCTTGACCAAGAAGTCCTGGTCTCCAGCCCCATGGTTCGGGATTTGCAATGGTGGATGGTTCAGGAGAACCTTTGCCGGGGATTTCCCTTCTGCCTCAAACCTTCCTCCCAAATACTGACAACAGATGCCTCGGGAGAGGGTTGGGGAGCCCATCAGGGTCTCGCAGGACTCAGGGCTCCTGGTCCAGGCTCGAACAGACTCTTCATATAAACGTACTCGAGCTCAGGGTCATGCTGTATGCCCTCCAAGCTCTAAATTTGTATGTGCTTCCCGGTCATCTGGCTGTCCAGACAGACAACATGTGCGTAGTCTGGTACATCAACAAACAGGGAGGAACGTGTTCCTACCCTCTTTGCAGGGAGGCAGTGAGAGTTTGGGATTGGGCAGTGCAACACAACCTTCACCTGACGGCTGTTCACGTTCCGGGGGTCAAAAACACGCTGGCAGACCACCTCAGTTGATCATCAGCACAGGCTCACGAATGAGAACGGGATCGGGGTAGCAGACGATATCTTCCTGCGATGGGGAACACCTCTGGTAGACCTGTTCGCGTCTCTTCACAACGCAAAACTTTCTGCCTTCTGCTCACTCGCTCCAGGGCGAGGCATTTTTTGGAGGGACACTCTATCTCTAGACTGGAAGGACAGATTTGTCTATGCCTTCCCACCGAGTCCCTTGATTCCGAGGGTCTTACACAAACTCGGCTCAGAAGGAGCTTGCATGATCTTAATCGCTCCTTTCTGGCCCAGGCAAGTTTGGTTCTCTCTTCTGCAACAGTATTCAGAGGAACCTCCTCTTCCACTGCCTGTCGCAACTTCTGGTGACCCAGGATCAGGAGACCCTGGTTTATCCAGGTCTCAAATCCCTTCAGTTGCATGCATGGCTCCTGCAGATGTAGCCCAAGCCCGATTCGGGGTCTCCCCGCTTGTGGCTGAGATTCTGGTGGAGGCTAGAAAGCCTTCCACTAGATCTACCTACACCATGAAATGGAAACGGTTCTCGATTTGGGCCTCTTCCAAGGATTTCGAGCCATTCTCATGCTCTGTTGGGAGAATCTTGGACTATATGTGTCATCTCTTTGAATTGGGTCTCAGCCATTCCTCTCTCAAAGTTCATATGGAGGCTATTTCTGCTTATCATGTTCCCTTTGGGGACAGAACTTTCGTGCAGCTGGAAGTCTCTAAGACTTTTCTTAGAGGGGTTCTCCATTTGAGACCCCCTATTCAAGTTCAAGCCCCTCCTTGGGATCGAATTTCATTCTTGAGAAGCTTATCCTGCGTCCTGTTGAACCGGCAGCCTCAGCAGACCTGAAGTTCTTATCCTGGAAGACTCTCTTCCTTGTGGCCATTATTTCAGCTTGACATATTTCCGGGCTTCAGGCCTTGATGTGCAAAATCTCGTATTTAATTTTTCATAGGGAACGTGTGGCTCTGCGTACCAACCCTAAGTTTCTCCCTAAGGTGGTAGCAGAATCTACAATGAATCAATCCATTGAGTACTGGCTTTCTTTACACAACACTCCAATCAAGGGGAGTACCTCTTGCATACTTTGGATGTTCATAGAATTCTGAGATACTACACCTCCAGGACGAAGGATCTCAGGAAATCTGATCACCTTTTTTCTCTTTTGCTCACAAAAGAGAAGTAAATGCCATTACCAAGCAACGCCTATCTAAATGGTTGGCTCATTGTATCACTTTCTGTTACGACAAGTATCACAAGACCCTGCTGGGTCAAGTCAGAGGTCACTCCACTAGGGGTGTCGCTGCCTCTGCGGCTTGTTTCAAGAATGTGTCAGCGGCTGACATTTGCACAGCCGCAGCTTGGACTTCTGTCCATACCTTTACGAAACACTACAGTTTGGAAATTGCCTCTCGCCGTAGAGGGCAGGCTTCAGGTTGGCTGTTCTGCAAGATCTTCTTTCTTGAGACCCTTACAGCCAGAGGTTTTATGGTTGTGTAGTTTTCCTCCTCCCGTGTGCTTCTCCTTGTTTCAGGCTGCTTGGGACTCAGTTGTGTATGTAATTACCTACTGCAAGAGCCGTCTCGAAGTAAGATGGTACAGTTATGCAAGAACTTATCGTAACAGTAGATCTTCGAGAGACACTCTTGCAGTAGGTAATTCCTACCTGCCCTCCACCCCCCTAAGCTTTTTCAGCTCTTTTTCCAGGAAGGGAAATATCCGTGTCTCTCTCATCTTGCCTTTTTGACCCTTGGGAAAGAACTGGAAGGCGGGCGTGGGGGACCGTCCCTTTATACTGACGTCGCATGACGTCAGTCACCTGACATTGGGGCGGTCCCCTGCTAGAGACTGCTAGCTAGAAATTTTTCCGTGGGGTCCTGATGCCTTCCCCATGTGTAATTACCTACTGCAAGAGCCTCTCTCGAAAATCTGCTGTTACGGTAAGTTCTTGCATAACTGTACTTTTCTTCTCTTTGGCATGCTTCCTACTCTGTTGTTGCCTTTGAGAATATTTGTGTCTCTGCACATCATGTCAGTGCCATGACTGATGCTGTTATGAATCCCTGAGCCTGCCTCATTTGTCATGGGGTCCCCTTCCTTTTGGCTTCTCCGTTTTTATGCTTGTCAGAGCCTAGCTTGCACTTTACAAGGGCTGCTGTCTACCACTCGCTTTTTCTCCTGGACTCAGGCCACCAAGTTCTTTCTGTGTAAGTGGGTAGTGAGAGCTTTAGTTTGTGTGGCTGTGGCTGTCTGTGTTTTGACTACCACAAGTCTTTACAGGGCATTTGAACACACAGATATACAAATTTACTGTATGTACAGTATATCATGTATTCATATGTACATCTATATGTTGTTGTGTGTTCTCTTTTGGGTTGGTAGCTTATATTAAGTTATTCATTCTTTCCTATATCCTTTTCAAACAACATGAAGTCTTGCTGTATTCTGACAATTGAAGTTAGCCTCAGCCTTTCAACTGCCCCGGAGAACATAGGGTTAACTTTTCTATGCATGGCATAGAATGTTCATCTCGAGCTCGGTTGAAGCCTCTGCCTGTTGTTGTTCGAACTGCAACCTTCAGATTCTTTACTCCGCCTCACTGAACAGTCGCTCTGGAGATTTCTCCTGCTGCTTGGTTCAAAGTCGGTTGAAGTGTCTGTTTTCGGTCGATTTTCTACCGAAATTGTTGTTTCCGCATAGTCAGTTCAAGTCTCTGTCTGTGGTACCGTGAGTACTAGATAGGTTTAGTTCTGTTTTCTGTGTGGAACTTGTAAAGTGTGGATCGGTTCGGCTGAACTGATCATTTTGAGGTAAAAATTGTACTTTACTTTAGTGTGTGGTTACCGGTCCGTATCGGTTCTAAAAAAAAAAAAAGCAGGTTTTATATGTTTTTTCAAGACCCGTGACATGGTCAGGAACCGATAGGGGAGTCCTTCCTGGCGGATTGCCGAAAAAAGGGTAAGTTTGGTTAGGTTGGCCATGTCTGAGAAACGCAAGGAAAAAAACGGGCTCACTGGGTTTCAACACTGCAGTGTGTGTGGGGAGGTCTTTGCTAGGGCCGATCCCCACACCACCTGTGTTTATTGTCTGGGGTTTGATCACCTCGATTCAGACTGCCAAATTTGCAGAAAATTTTCCCAAATCTACCCTGGAAAGAGATTAGGTAGACTGAGGAAAGGGAGGCCGAGAGTCCGCTGACCGGATGGCCAGCCGATTCAGGTTCCGACCGAACCAGAAGGAGTGCCCTCTGACCAGGCGATACTTCTTTGGGCAAGGAGAGCCGATTCGAGGAATCGCACCTTGGCAGGCTTGGCTTGGTCGGTTCCCCGGTTCCAGATTATACCCTGGAAGAATTTTATGAACCGGAGTTTGAGGAGGAAGGAGAGTTGGAAGATGATTATGGTGATGGTGAAAGTTTGGATGTGCCTATTGACCTGGACATCTCCCCAGACAGACCTTCAGGTGTTTCTCCTCCTAGGCTTTCTTAGTCCCCTTCACACTTCATGTTTTACAGGAAGGTGACTGATACCCTCCAGCTTCCTGTGGAGGAGGCAGTGGAGGATCAGGAAGAGCCTGACTATGTAGAAATGATGGACATCCCAGAGTCCAGGAGACTGTCTGTTCCCCTCCACAAATCTTTTGGGAAACAGACACAAAAAATTCTTAAGTCTCCCTATTCCATACCTCCTGTGGACAGAAGAATGGACAAGAAGTATACTCTTTCAGGCTCAGATATGGAGTTCCGTTATCAGCAATGCAGCCATGTTGGGGTTGTACAGGCTGCTGCCTGTGATAAGGCAAGCATTCCCTTGGCATCACACCCCCCAGACAAGGACTCCAGGTTGATTGATGCCATGGCAAAGAAGCAGTACAGGGCATCATCCTTAGGACTCGGGCAGTCTAATTATATGGCCTACGCAGCCAGGTACCAGAAGTCCAGGTGGGACACGGTACTGGCACTGGCTAAACAGGCTTTCCCTCAGCTGGCCAGGAAGCTGGAGGAGGTGGCTGCAGATGGGACTGAGGCATCGAAAGTTCAGTTTCATGCTGCTGTAGACTCCAGGGATGTATTATCAAGAGTCATAGTTACATCTGTGGCTCTTCGGAGAATGGCTTAGCTCAGATGTACTAACCTCTCACAGGATACCCAGGCTAAGGCCATGGATTTTCCTGTTGTGGGTAAGTCTCTGTTTGGGGAGCAGACAGAGAATTACATGAAGAAAATGGATGAATACAGGACCACTTACAGGAGTGCTCAGGCCAAGGAAAGGCAAGCAACTCCTCAAAGGCAGCAGTCCAGGGGCAGGGGCAGGCCTTTCCAAAGGCCTTTTTACCAAGCACAGGCCTCTTCTCCCTTTTCACAGAGGGGGTTCTTCAGAGGGAGAGGCAGAAGGGGGATGAGCAGGCCTGCATCCACCCCTCAGCCTAAAGCCCCTGCCAAGCAGACACCCTGATGGGTCTGCCCGGGTTGATTCTCCTATCCCAGTAGAGGGCAGGCTGTCTTACTTTGTCCAGGACTGTATGTCTCTTACATAAGACAAGTGGGTCCTGGAAGTAGTAAGCCAGGGTCTGGTTCTCAGCTTCAAAACATTTCCCAAGCTGAGAGCCAGATCTTTTCCCCCTGCAAATCTCTCAGAAACCCTTGCCTTAGAGGCAGAGGTTTCTTCTCTTCCTAGCTCTAAGAGCTATAGAGAGAGAGTACCTACCCTACACTGGGGCAAAGGATTGCACTCAAGGTACTTCCTAACCCCCAAAAAGACAGAAGAGTGGCGACCCATCCTGGACCTAAGATATCTGAACAAACGTCTTTTAAATCCAAAGTTCAAGATGATAACTCTGGGAATTATCCTTCCCTCTCTAAGGCCAGGGGACTGGCTAGCCTCCCTGGACCTCAGAGATGCCTACTTTCACATTCCCATCAGGTGCTCACACAGAAAGTATCTCAGGTTCAAGTTGCCCTCAGGCCACTGTCAGTTCAGAGCAATGCCCTTTGGCCTAACATCAGCCCCAAGGGTCTTCACAAAGTGCCTGGCAGTAGTTGTTGCCTTCTTAAGAAGACAAAAGATTTCCATGTTTCCATATTTGGACGACTGGTTCATAGTGGGCCAGTCCCCAGACCAAGTCAAGTCACACCTGCAAGTGACCCAGCAAGTGCTCACTTCTTTAGGATTTCTTCTCAACCTACCAAGTCAATTTTCAAACCAATTGCAGCTCCTCACCTTCATAGGGGCAGGCTGGATATGGTAAAAGCAAAACCTTCCTTCCCTGGAAAGGGCAAAGGCCCTCATGGAACTAGCCTCTTCATTCAGCCTTCAGGTGTCTCGACCAGCAAGGCATTTCCTTCAGCTACTGGGCCACGCGCAGCTTCTACAGCAGTGGTCCAAGGCAAGATTCCAAATGAGGGACATTCAGTTCCACTTAAGAGCTTTTTGGTCCCAAAGAAAGGATTCCCTTACCAAATTAATTCCAGTGACTCAACTCTGATCCAAGTCCTGCAATGGTGGCAGGATCAGGACAATTTGAGGCAAGGGGTTCCATTTGTCACTCAGTCTCATTCAGTGGTCCTTACCACAGATACTTCCCTGCTGGGCTGGGGAGCCCATTTGGGGGGACTTACCACCCAGGGACTGTGGTCACCTTGGGAATCTCTTCTACACATCAATCTCTTGGAACTCAGAGCAGTGTTTCTGGCATTGCAAACTTTTTCCAAATCAGTACAGAACAAGGTGGTTCAGGTCAGAACAGACAACACCACCACCATGTGGTACATCAACAAGCAAGGAGGCACTCTGTCTACGGCCTTGTGCACAGAAGCAATGAAGTGGTGGTCCCTGGCCTGTTCCCTGCAAACCTCTGATAGCAGTTCACCTTCCAGGAAAGGACAATGTTCTAGCAGAAGCACAGAGCAGAATATCCCAAGGCCATCACAAATGGGCCCTAGATCCTCTGGTGTTGAAGGTGATTTTCTCGAGATGGGGCACTCCAGACATAGATCTTTTTGCAGCCCCAGACAATCACCAACTTCCTTTTTTTTGTTGTAGACCCCCAGTCTTGGGCTCAGTCTCCCTGGATGCTCCGATTCTGAACTGGAAAGGGAAATTTCTGTATGCTTTTCCCCCCTTCCCTCTCCTGTTCAAAGTGTTAGTCAAGATAAGGTCACAACCATGCCAAGTGATTCTGATTGCTCCAGACTGGGCCAGGCAGGCATGGTATCCCTTGTTGCTGTCCTTAGCAGTCCCATCTTCCCAGGAATTACAACCTGTTAACATCCTCTTACGGGAGGGTTTGGTACCCCAATCTTCAGTCTCTCAATCTCAAGGGTTGGCTCTTGAAGAGTTAGTTTACAGATCTGCATCTTTCCCAAGGGGTTCTGGATATCCTTAAGGCTTCTCGAAAGCCCTCCACCAGAAAGGCATTCAACTCCAAATGGAAAAGGTTCAGCATTTGGTGTTCTAAGAAGAATATTTCTCCAGTCTCTGCTGAATTGCCTGTGGTTCTAGATTATATGGTCCATCTCAATGGCCTAGGTCTCAGACCAGCTACTCTCAAGGTACACTTGGCAGCTGTTTCTGCTTTCCTGTCAGTGGGCAAGTCTTCCTCACTGTCATCCCATCCTGTATTCTGTAAGTTTTCAGGGATTGCTTCAACAATCCCCCTTTGAGGAATCCTGCTCCTGCTTGGGATCTTAATGTTTGCATTGTTCGGCTTATGCCACCCCCTTTTGAGCCTTTGTCCTCGGCAGAGCTTAAGTACTTGACTTAGAAAACTGTGTTTTTGGTAGCCATTACTTCTGCTAGACGCATCAGTGAATTGCAAGCCCTGTCAGTGGAACCTGATTTCATCTCTTTTCACAGAGATAAAGTGGTCCTTAGAACTAACAGAAACTTCTTGCCTAAAGTAGTTTCAGATTTCCACCTGAATCAGTCTCTCTCTCCCTGTTTTCTTCACTGATCATTCTTCCTCAGGAGAGAGGAGGCTACACAGTTTGGATGTTAAAAGAGCCCTTAGCTACTACATAGAGCGTACCAAGGGTTACAGGTTTGACTCCCTCCAGTTCCTCACTTATGGAGAAGTTGGGAAGGGCAAACCTGCCACCAAGATCTATTGCCAGGTGGATTGTTTCTTGTATACAATTCTGCTATGAAAAACTGGGTAAAACTCCACCCTCAGGCCTGAGGGCTCATTCCATAAGAGGTACAGCTGCTTTCCTGGCTGCTGCCAGGGATATCCCTCTTTTAGAAATTTGTCAAGCAGCCACCTGGAAAACAGTCCATACTTTTAGCAAGCATTACTCTCTGGATATCCAGGCTAGGAGTGATGCTCGGTTTGCACAGCAGTACTTCAGAGCCTATTCCCAAAGTAGGTTCTGTCCCTCCTCCATGGAGGTTACTGCTTGGTAGTCTGCAATTGTCAGAATACAGCAAGACTTCATGTTGTTTGAAGAAAAATACTCATCTTAGTAATTATGTTTCTTCTAGTGGAGTCTTGCTGTATTCTGACCTCCCCTCCCCTCTCAGAACCTAGATTTTTGGGATGTGGGTGGGCAGGCGCAGTGTTGGCACCCTAGAGGTGCCCCTTTTACACCCTCTGTTCTCTTTGGGTGGAATGTTATTTCATTTGATTGGTTTTTGTTTTTGGGTTTCCTGACTTGAGTCTTCCTTTGAGGACCCAAAACATTATTTTTCTGCCAGTTAGCTAGTTAAGAATTTTAGTTTCCACACAGAACACCTAGTGAGTTTTTGCTCGTAAAGATCTGACGGTTGCAGTTCGAATAACAACAGGCAGAGGCTTCAACCGAGCTCGAGATGAACATTCTATGCCATGCATAGAAAAGTTAACCCTATGTTCTCCGGGGCAGTTGAAAGGCTGAGGCTAATTGCAATTGTCAGAATACAGCAAGACTCCATTAGAAGAAACATAATTACTAAGGTGAGTAATTTTTTCTTTCTGTCCCTTTTCTATATTTAACCTACAAGCATAGTTTGTCTCACACTTTTTTGAACTGTCTAGTGAAGAGAAATAAGGTAGGTGAGGGAGCCAGCAGTAGTTATTGTTAGGCACGAGGCACTATGTGGTATTACACAGGTGTCGTAGCCAGTAGCAGTTGCCCTCCCCTAGTCAGAAGATATGCTGCCGTAGAGTTCTAGCGTCACTGGCTCAGACCAACAAGTTGTACTCCATGGAGAAGTTGCTCTGGAAGATCATCAGTTACAGTGAATTTGTAACTTTTATTTCATAAACAGGCGCTGCTTGAGTGGTTCGAATGTTGGTCATTTGGGTGGCGAACTGGTTGTCAGGCAGAAAACAGAGAGTGATGGTAAATAATATCCAGTCAGAAGAGATGCAAGTCACAAGTGGGGTACCGCAGGGATCGGTCCTGGGGCCAGTCCTCTTCAGTGTCTTAATCGGAGACATTACAGTTGGACTGGAGGGAAAAGTTTGCCTGTTTGCAGATGACACCAAGATCTGCAACAGGGTTGATGATACAGATGGGGTGGGTAGGATGAGAAGAGACCTGGAAAAACTGGAGAAATGGTCTGAAGAGTGGCAACTGGGGTTTAACTCAAAGAAGTACAAAGTTATGCACGTGGGGAGGAGAAACCCTGAAGCTATCTGTAGGTTTGGGATGGGGGGTTGCTGGAACTCGTAAGGGAAGAAAGAGACTTGGCATCATCATCACAGATGACCTGAAAGCATCCAAGCAGATGGCAAAGGCAGTAGGACAGGCTAGAGGAATGTTGGGATGTATTAGTAGGGGTATCACAAGTCATAGGAGGGAGATAACGATCCCTCTTTACAAGACACTGGTTAGGCCCCATCTGGGGTACTACGTACAGTACTGGAGGCCACACCTGCACAAGGACATTGACAGGATGGAGATGGTCCAGAGAAGAGCAACCAAAATGATGCAGGGACTGCAACAAAAGTCATATAAGGTCAGATTAAAGGAGTTCAATATGTATACCCTAGAGCAAAGGAGGGAGAGGGGTGATATGATCGAGACATTCAAATACCTTAAAAGCATTAACAAGGTGAAAGAGTCTAACATGTTACAGTATAAAAAATATAGCAGGACAAGAGTACACTACATGGGACTGAAGGAAGTTCTTTTTCATAGAATGGGTGGTAGATGCTTGAAACAGCCTGCTCTAGGATCTGGTGGAAATGAATACAGTGCAAGACTTCAAACAGACATGGGATTGACACAAGGGAGTAATACAGATGAGTATGAATAAGTAGGCCAATGACAGTAGAGCCTTATGGCACATTCATCAGGTAGAAAAACAATGGACAGACTGGATGGGCCTGGTGGTCCTTATCTGCCGTCAATTTCTGTGTTTCTACTTCTGTCTTCCCCCTTGAATTGGTGACTGTGACTGCATAGATGGCTGAGCTGTAGCCTCTGGCAAGAGTGACACTGGACCTCTGGTAATGGCTTCTGATGACAGGGATGAGGCTGGTTGTGGCACTCTGAGCACACTGGTGCTGGACTCTGAAACACTGCAGACGATCGGCCGGCCATAAGCGACATGTGGTTGCACACTGTGGCTGGGCTGCAGGTGGGAAACAACAACACACACACACACACCAGTGGCATACTTTAGGTAGTCGCATTGTTTACGGTCATATACACTTTAAATTATAAGCCCACCAAAGAAAGTTAAATTTTTTTTTTTATATATATCTCTGTTCATCCGCCCCCTCTCCCTCAAGGTCCACATCCTCGGGAGCACTACATTCACCCTTCTCCACTTGCCCAATGGGCGTGGTTTCCCCAGGTGGGGGCGAGGTGGGCAGCTTCCACCGACAGTCCAGATTTCGCCGGGAACTGAAAGGGAGGTAGGTCACGAGGCCATGAGGGTAGCTCCTTGGTGCTCTATCTCCCCGGAACCTGGAGAGCCTTTTCCGTTTTTTTGTGAGGGAGAGGCATGCCCCAGCGTCACAGCATCACCGCCGTCACCTCTCCTGTCCCCCTTGCTGGATACTGGTACTTGCTGTGCCTTTGGCTTCCGCCAGAGGTCAGTCAAGTGCCAAGCATGGCCCCACCCCCACCAAGGAGAGGAGAGCTGTCCTCCGGACGATCAATCTTCTCCCTCCCCTGCCAACAGGCCGGGCTCGTTCCCGTAACCAGGTCGCTGGCACGGCGCAAGGTGTGGCATCCAGCGCCTCAACCCTCCGTGCCACCGGGCCGGCTAAGAAAGTTTCAGTTTGATTGGTGGGGGCAGCTCACATGGGAACAGAGTGACTAACAGGACTCAGGGAGGCCCTACTGGCCTTTCCCCACCGAATGCGGTAATTAAAATGGTAAATTATTGGTGTAAGGAAGGAGCAAAGGGGGGGAACATGTTGTTGGGGGGTGGTATTTTGAGGGAACACCAGAAGTCTGGGAAGCAAGCTTCCAGACCTGCAGGCACTTATGAGGGAAGCACAGCTGGATATGGTGGCCGTCACAGAAACGTAGGCTACTCTAAACCACGACAGGGACATGACTTTAGCAAGCCATGCATTATACAAAAGGGGTAGGGAAAAGAGAAGTGACAGCACTCTGTGTAAAGGAGGATCTTCTTTGAGGCTATCTCCCTCCATTGAGCTGCATCAGGGAACTGTAAGCTGTCTGTGTTGGGACCACCTGGAAATATTTACTGGCTAGGGCTGACCATGTCAGTGCCTGTATAACATGGGTGTCCCCAGCCTGCCTGAGTTCTTTCTCCCACCTTTGAACACTCATCCACCACTGCTTAAGAATGCCATTGAACCTGGAAAGTTTTACTATCGTTACTCATTCAAGTTTGTTAATTTAAACTTTTCTTTTATATCGCTGATGACAGAAAGAGAGCCACTGCTCCACTATTGCATCTGTGGCGACATTAAAATTTATAAAGACAGTGACTCCATTTGTATCTCTTGCCTCAGTACAGACTATGACGTTAAAGCCTTCTCCATCTGCCAGAACTTCAATCAGGCAACCAGGAGTCGTTGCAAAAAAGTTTTGGAAGTACACCTAAAACTAATAGAAATGGAGAAAGCATTTGCCTCACCATTGTCAACCACTTCTGTTCCCGATTCACAATCAACCCGCAGTTCCCTGAGGTCAGCAGCATCTGTTACGGAGTCATTCAAAGAAATGACAAGTCCTCAAAGTCAGCAGTGAAACATCGCTGCTCTGAGAAGAGGGGGAGCACAGCTCCCCTATGGATGCACCCACAGAGGAGATTAAGGAGGCTGAGGACACCTGTCACAAGGGAGGCCCACAGGAAGGAGGCAGAGGACACCACAAGGAAAGGAAGCAGCTCCTGGTGGGGGACTCAGTTATTAGGGGGATAGAACTGGGGGGAGCAGGGGAAAACTGAAGTAAGGTGCCTGCCTGGTGCCATGGCTTGGAGGGACAGGAAGCATCCTCAGGATCACAGAACAGTTGCATGGGAGTCTGAGCTGGACGTTATTGTCCACCTAGGGACAAATGACTTGGCTCAACATGAGATTAGAGCAGTGCAGAAGGACTTTGTAGAACTGGGGAGGGGCCTAAGACAAATAGCACACACAGTATCCTTCTCCGAGGTGCTGCCTGTCAATGGCATGAGTGAGGCAAGGGTACTTTGCACCATGCAGTTTAATGAATGGTTGAAAAAATGGTGTGGAGCACAGGGGTTTGGCTTCATTGGGGACTGGGGTTCCACCTGGAGGGACACCAGCCTATACTGGCAGGATGGTCTGCATCTGTCCAGGAAGGGAACAAGTCTTTTGAGCAATCTGTTTAAATGCTTCATTGGCAAGCTTTTAAACTAGTCAAGGGGGGAAGCACTGATAAGCAGCAGGAAAATCCCAGCCTCTCCCTACAAAACAAGGTAGGTCAGTGGGGGATGCTGCAGCAGAAGGTAAAGCCATCAAAAAATGGAAAGCAATGAGTACCAATGCCCGTAGTCTGAGTAACAAGCTTCCTGAATTAGTGGCCTTGATGGAGGAGTAACATCTGGATATCGTGGCAGTCACAGAAACATGGTTCGCACAAAACCATGACTGGGACGTAAACATACCAGGATACACTATCTACAGGATGGACAGAGAGGGTAAAAGAGGAGGAGGAGTAGCTCTTTACATAAGGGAAGGAATTAAAGCAACAGAACAAAAGGGAAAACAGGGAGGAGAAGAAGCACTGTGGGTAAATTTGGAGACTGGCAATGGCACCACAATCCGCACCGGGGTTGTATACAGACCCCATTCTCAGGGGGAGGAAATGGACAAGGAAATGATAGAAAGTATACTTAGTATGGCAGAAAAAGGGGAGATATTGCTGATGGGCGATCTGAATATGCCAGATGTTAGCTGGAGTGCAGTTGCAGCAGCCACTTCGAAGAGTCGGGTTATTCTAGATGCCCTACAGGGGGCATGCCTTAACAACTAGTATTGGAACTCACTCGAGGAGGGAGCAATCTTAGACCTGGTCCTCTCAAATGGAGATGAAGAGAGGATCACAGATGTAAGTGGGTAGCCATCTGAGAACTAGCGACCATCGAACAGTATGGTTCACAATAAACACAGCAATAGAGTCCAAGCCATACAAAGGCAAAGGTACTGGACTTTAGGAGGGCTGACTTTGCCAAAATGGGTGAGTGCCTAAGGAATACACTAGCAAATGGGCAGGAAGGAGGGTGGAAGAACAATGGGAATAATAAAAACTGCCATCACAGAGGTAACAAGCCTGAAGCAAATAAACAAAACTAAACGATGTAAGAAACCACTATGGTTCTCAAAGGAAGTGGCAGTGAAGGTTCAAGAGAAAAAGAAAGCTTTCTGGAAGTACAAGGAATCACAGAAGGAGCAGGACAGAGAACTGTATCAGTTAAAGCAAAAGGAAGCTGGGAAGGCAGTCAGAACAGCAAAGGCCCAAACCGAGGAAAAGATAGCCAACTCAGTTAAGAAGGGGGATAAAACCTTTTATAGGTACATCAGGGAGCGAAGGAAGACCAAGGGAGGGATAGTGAGGCTAAACAAAGGGGGGGTGACTGTGAAAAGGCAGAGATACTAAACAAATATTTTTGCTCAGTATTTACAAAGGAAGAGGGGGAGGTACCTAAAACAAACAGTAGAAACACTCTGGATACAGAAGTTGATATCGGCCCATTTACAGAAGAAAGGGTTCTGAAAGAACTCTTAAAACTGAAGGTGGACAAAGCAATGGGGCCTGATGGGATTCATCCCAGAATTCTAAAAGAACTAAGGGTGGAATTAGTGACACCACTGACTACCCTGTTTAACAAATCATGGGAGGATGGGGTGGTACCGAGGACTGGAGGAGGTCAGATGTGATTCCCCTTCATAAAAGTGGGACCAAGGCAGAAGCAGGAAACTACAGACCTGTTAGTTTAACCTCAGTGGTAGGGAAAATGATGGAATCACTTCTGAAGGAAAGAATTGTTGATTATCTAGAGGCCAGAGGGGCACAGGACCCAAGGCAGCATGGATTCACAGCAGGAAGGTCATGCCAGACAAATCTGATAGATTTCTTTGACTGGGTGACCAAGTAGTAGATCAGGGAGGGGCTGTGGACATGGCCTACCTAGACTTTAGCAAGGCATTTGACACAGTCCCACGACAAGATTAATATACAGGTTAGCTAGCCTGGGAGTGGGTCCCAAGATGACAGCATGGTAAAAATTGGCTGGAGAATAGGACACAGAGAGTAATAGTAAATGGAGTCCACTCTGAAGAAAGGGGGGTTACTAGTGGGATTGCCAGGTGGTTAAGGGACGGTCCTCCCCAATGTCTTTATAAGTGACATTGCAGAGGGACTGGAAGGAAAGTATGTCTCTTTGCAGATGACACAAAAGATCTGCAACAGAGTTGATGCACAAGGGTGGGGTGGAAAGAATGAAAAGGACTTGCTTGAGTTAGAGGAATGGTCAAATGTATGGCAGCTTAGATTCAGTGCTAAGAAGTGCAAGGTAAACCTAAACAAAAACCAGAAGAGTACAATAATTAGGTACTAACAACAACAAAATGAAAGGACCTGGGTATCATATGAGACTAAAGGTAAAATGTAAGGGCAGCAAGGAGGCTGTGGGATACTGGGATGCATAGGGAGGGCATCAGCAGTAGAAAACAAATTATTATCCTCTGTACAGACAGCTAATTCAGACCCCATCTGGAGTACTGCGTGCAGTTTGGAGACAGTGTTCATAAAGACATAGACAGGATGGAAACTGTCCAGAGGAGGACAACTAAAATGGTGCAGGGTATGCGGAAGACCTATGAAGAGAGACTTAGGGAGCTTAATATGTATAGCCTCGAGGAAAGGAGGGAGAGGGGACATGATAGAAACTTTCAAGTACCTCAAGGAATCAACAAAGTCAAGAGGTAGCATCTTTCAAAAAAGAGGTGTACAAGAACAAAGGGGCACAATTTGAAGATAGAGGCGGCTCAGAGGTAATTTAAGGAAATATTTTTCACAGAGAGGTTGTGGATGCATGGAGCAGCCTTCGGAGAGGTTGTGAGTCAAAATCAGTGGTGGAATTCAAGCATGCATGGGACAGTCATAAGGCAATTCTAGGGGGTGGGGGTAGGAAGAAGTAGGCTGCTGGTTAACTAGGATCTGCAGCTTATCCAGTAGGCAGGAAAATGGGCAAACTGGGTGGGCCAAGCGGTCCTTATCTGCCGTCAAATTCTGTTTCTGTGTAAGCACCATAAGGATAAGGTTGCTTTCCCAGACCCTTCCTTTTCACCTCTAAGAAGAGGCAAGTCTGTTTAATAAGATGGGTCCCAGGCTCCGGCCACAATTCCTGCTGCCCCCCCCCCCCCAAACTGTGTCTCGGACACCAGCGTCATGGTCTGGCACTGGCACTGGCTCACCTCCCTCTCTGGGGATGGGATTCATTGCCCATACTGTCATTGACCCCTTCGGGGCCAGTCTAAGCACAACTCCTATACCAGATGGTAACTGAGCTCTTTCACCATCTGTTGCCACTGTCATCGCCGTCTTGGTCTGTGCCCTTGGCTATGCCTTTGGCAACTGGATTCCCATTGATGGCTCCTCCTCCATTGTCTCCTTGTTCCGTCCTCCCCCAGCTGCTGATGGTCGACGATAAACTGGAATATAATCCAGGGTATATAAAAGAGAAGGAGGAGGCTATTGAAGAAATGGAAGGAACTGTTACAGTAAATTCAAGCACTACTCTTTTTGCCTGCTCAAAGAGTGTGAAAAGCACTCCTAGTTCTCCATCTGAGGATGCTTCATTTCAGACCTTCCTTAATCAGTTAGTTTAAATTGGGGTTTCAAGCTGAGGAAGAGGATTCCTCTAAGAGAAATCTGAGTTCTTGGAAGTCTCAGCTTCCGTCACTGTTACTATTCTATCTGTGCCATCTGCATTAGAGGATGCCACTTTGGCTGCCTGGCGTAGGCCAGCTCAGTTGCCTGGGAGAAAGGCTGCTAAACAATATGCAGCCCGAACTGCAAAGCCATATTATTCATCACAGCCTGAAACAGATTCAGTGGTAATTATGGATCTTCTTTGGGGATATCTGTCATCCGGTCCCACAGATGGAACTTCCCCATCGGTGAAGCATGATCCACACGGAAGATTTTCAGCAGTACAGGTGGGGCCGTCCATGCCGATGTCATCTGTTGACGTCACCAGCCCTATAAAGGTGTGAGTGGTTCTGCTTCCTCCTCAGTTTTTTCCCACTGTTGACTTGTTTACATGGGTCTCCGTAGAAGCTCTGACAGAGTTTTGTGCCATTTTTCACCTGCAGCTTTTCAGTACTTAAGTTTTTAGAATATTTTTCTAAATTGATTCCTTTACCTCGTTTATATCGAGAGTCAATCCTTCCACTTCTCTCTTTTGTTTCTGCTGCTGTGGAAAGAAGATTGCCTGTTCAGACAAACTCACTCTGTGTCTGCTGTCTTGGACCTGACCACGATGCCTCTGGCTGTGAGCTGTGCCAGAAGTTTAATCAAACCACACTCAGGCGACAAAAAAGGCTCTCAAAGAATTCCTCATCGAGCAACAGATGGTCAGTTCTGGGCAGGGGTCCTCCGGGATCCCTCCTTCCTAGTTATCAGCAGGGTCTTCGAGCTCCTAGGCTGCTAGGGCCCCGAGACAATCCATGGGTGGGGAGGGTCACAAATAGGACCAGCATCGGGGCAGCTCCACCTGGAAGCGGTCCCGTTCACTGACGGCCTCTTCCTCATCGTCTGGGGGTATTACATCAGCTGCAGCAGCACCAACGCCTTATCCTGCTGTCCAAGTCTCTGTCCCTACGAGACTCCTACCGACAGCACCTCCGCCTGATGTTAAGGCGGTCGGCCATTGTCCTCCGGGTCGCCAGCTCCCTCTTCGATGATGGGACTGTCATCGCCCCCTCCTGTCGAGGCCTGATACTTCCCCAGGTCCTTGGGCTGTTAGTGTTTTCAGGGCCCATCCGACGAGTCATCGCTTCCTGCGCTGTCGATCCCCTCTATCGACACAACCATTCACTTTTGTCGACCTCGAAGACCTTTTGACCAAATTCACTACTGTTTTGGTCCACCAGTTGGGTGTGTATAGGCCTGCATTGCCTGTGCTGTTGAGGGGCCCATCGTCGTCCACACCACTTCGGCCTCCGTGAGCTGCTCCCCATGGGCCGTCGTCACTACCTCTCTTGTCAGGCCTAGTATTGGAACAGGTTGACGTAGCAGAGGAGGAGGAGTATTCTCCTGACCTTATCCTACCCAATGAAGAGGAGCCCCTCTCCTCTCTGACAGATCCACAGCTTCCTCAGTGAACAAGAACTCTTGTCAAGCACACTCCTAGGTGTCCTCCAGAAGACCCTACTGTCTTCAGTGTTATGAAGCAGCTGTCCTCGGCCATGGGCTTTCATACTGAGGAGGAGGATGCCACCAGGCGAGATCTGGTGGAATTCCTTGAAATTCCAGAGTGTCCTCCTTAAGTCATTCCTCCTATCCTTCCTGCACTAAGGAATGCCACAACTGCAGCCTCGCACAGGCCTGATATGGTGCCAGCCAGTTATATCATGCCCCTCTGGGTCTTCCCCACTATGCTGCCCAACCAAAGATAGATTATGTGGTTATAAAGGCAGCCCATCATAGGTAGAGGGTGCCCAAGCAGCTTAAACCCCCCCCCCTCCGACAGAGAATCTTGTAGGATTGATCTCTGGGGCAAGAGGGCCTATGCGTCATTCACCACTTGGCTGAGGATTGCGAATTACCTTTTTCATATGGTCAAATGCCAGAATACCCTTTGAAAGAAGGGCAAGGCCACAGACCAAGCTCTTCCTGATTGTACCCAAAAACAAGAGGTTTTTAAGTGCCTGCAAAATGCTGAGGATATTAGCAAGCACTTCTTGCGGGCCCTCTGATATCTCAGACACTGGTGTCAGGGCTGCTGCCACTGACATTTGATTTCGTAGGCACTCCTGACTGAGGGTCTCGGGTTTTCCTGCTTATTTCCAGCAAATGGTGCTTAATGCCCATTTGAATGGCTCCATGTTCTTCGATCCAGATGTGCAGGACATCATAAATGAGCTGCAGGCATCTGGCAGGGCTATCAAGGCTGTCCATTCCCTCTATCATACTCAACACAAGAGCAGATTGCGCCCTCCCTTTTGCAAGGTGTCCCACACACCTGGAGCAGCCTCTCGGCCCCAAGCCAAATACGGACCCTCCGCCGCCCTGTCCACCCCTCTCCTCTGCCAGAGCCATGGGCAAGCGCTCCGGGGTGAAGTACCAGCCCCAGCGGATGGATCTGCCTCCATTTGGCTGCTTGCCAGACCCCCCCCTTTTCCAGTCCTTGACCAAGAGGTGGTGGTCGGTTCTCCCTCTGTCTCAGTCAGTGGAGAACCATCATGTCAGATGCCAGGATTCTTCAACTCATAGAAGAGGAGTCGCACTCTGGAGCTCATCGAGCCACCTCCAGAGTCTCCTCCAGTGCTCTCCACCTACCCCCTGACCCAACTGTCGGTTCTCAGCGAGGAGATAGTCTCTTCTGTGAAAAAAGGCCATTGAGTCAGTGCCCAGGTGCCAAAGAAACACGGGATTTTACTCCGGGTTGTTCCTGATCTTCAAAAGAACCGGAGGCCTGAGGCCCATCTTAGACCTCAAGGACCTCAATCTGTATGTCTGATACAGGAAGTTTAGAATGGTAACTCTGCCAAGCTTGCTGCCTCTCAAGCAGGGTGACTGGCTGTGCTCTCTGGACGTGCAGGACGCTTATCTGCACATCTAAGTATTTTCAGCCCACAGGAGATTCTTCCCTTTTCTTTACCAAGGCGTGCATTACCAATTCAAAGTATTGCTCTTTGGCTTATCCTCTGCGCTGCAGGTTTTTACCAAATGCTTGACAGTGGTGGCTGCAGCTCTCAGAAGTGAGAACTGTATGTTTTCACCTATCTGGACGATTGACTTCTAAAGGCCCTGTCCAGGGAACAGCTCCTGCGGACTCTGGAGAGAACTCTTTAACTGTTTCTCTCCCTGGGCATTATGGTCAGTTTGTCCTAGTCCTGTCCCAAAAGCTGCAATGTATAAGGGCAGTTCTAGACTCTGAGCAGGGAAGGGCTTTCCTGCCTCAAAACAGGGCGGAGTGCCTTATGCTCAGGCTTAGGAGGTCGCCTAGAGCCGTTATGTCCCTGCAAGAGTGTACTTGAGGCTGGTGGGATTGATGGCTGCAGCCATCCCCATTGTTCCACTGGCCAGGCTCCACATATGCTTTCTCCAGTGGACTCTTCAAGTACAATGGGACCAGCACACGGACGAATTAGATCAGTTAGTGCTGGTCTCCTACCCTGTCTGCAAGGTGCTCCAGGGGTTGATGGAACCCCTGAACCTGCTGCAAGAGTTCCCCTTCCAGATTTCTTTCCTGCAGAAGATCCTCATCACGGATGCCTCCGGTTTGGTGTGGGGGACTCATTTGGGTCCCTTTCAAACCCAGGGCTCTTGGTCCCAGCTCGAAACCTCCCTGCATATCAATGTCCTGGAGATGCAGGCAGTCTTGCGTGCCATGCAGGCCTCTCCGAACCATACCCTACCAGGTCAGCTGCTGATTTAGTCTGATAACCTCAGTGTTGTGTATTACATCAACAAGCGGGGGAGGGGGTGCACATTTCGTATCCCCTGTGCAGGGAAGCCATGGGTGTGTGGTACTGGGCATTAGACCACGGTCTAACTCTCTTGACGGTTCATGTCCCAGGAAAGCTAAACAGTCTGGTGGACAGTCTCAGCATGCACGAGTGGGAGCTTCTCTCATCCGTCACAGAAGTTTGTTCAACAGATGGGGTCTTCCAGAGTTGGACCTTTTCGTGTCCTCAGTCAGTGCAGAATTGTCCAGTTTCTGTTCACTCAGTCCAGGGCCTGGAGTTTTCTGGTGAGACGTGTTGTTCCTTTCCTGGACAGGGAGGTTCCTTTACACCTTTCCTCCATTTTCTCGGATTGAGAAGGTGATAATCAGATTGCAGATGGTGGGGGCCAGCATGATCCTGGTAGATCCATTCTGGCCTCAACAGATATGGTTCCCATTACTACAGAAGCTAGCGGAGGAACCTCCTATCCCTCTCCCATTCTTCAGGAATCTGCTGACGTAGGCTCAGTGGACCCTGGTACATCCCAACCTCAAGTCCTTCCATCTGCATGCTTGGCTTCTGAGGACGTTGCCATTGCCAGATTTGGGGTTTCCCATAGGGTGGCAGATGTTCTAGTGGCTGCTCAGAACCCCTCCACTCGAACCACTTATGCCATGAAGTGGAAGAGGTTTGCCATCTGGTCTGCCAGACATAATCTGGACCCTTTCACTTGCCTAGTGAGCCAGATTCTGGACTACCTGATATGTGTCGAACTTGGGTCTCCAGTACTCCTCCCTCTGGGTGCACCTTTCGGCTATCTCAGCCTTCCATGGGCCTGTGGGTGACTGCACCATGGCTCAACTGGATGTTTCCCATACCTTCTTGAGGGGCATCCTGCATCTGAAACCTCCAAACCGTTCCCCTGTTCTGGCTTGGTATTTGAATTTTGTTTTGGAGAAATTGACCCTGTCTCCTTTTGAGCCAGTTGTGACTTGCGAGCTACACTTCCCTTTTTTGTACACTCTGTCTATGCACCTTCGGACCAGGGCATCTCTTGGAGGTGCCTGCTTGATCTGGCCCTTCTACTCCCTGCCGAGACCCTTCCTCCAATGGTCCCTTCTACCAGGACTTCTCAGACCCCCCAGATAACTCCCCTGGGGGGGGGGGCTGCCTCACCTACCTTGACGGCAGTTTCTGAAATTAGAGGGTCCATCTTGTGTGGGTTGCACTTGGGGACCATCAGAGTAGTGGTCCGGCATTGGGGATGTGAGGCCAGATCCCTGAGGCCCTCGTCACCTCCCCAGTCCTTAGGGATTTTTCATGTTTTCCCCACAGGAGTGCAGATGTACAGTGATGTCATGGCACTATGTGCCGACGTCCGTCAACGGTCTTCCCCGCAGTGATGGCACCACATCCCTGCACTGCCCCAGAGTTCCCTCAGGAGCCGCTAGAGAGTGGCGTGAGACCCTGATCCCTCCCCAGAGAAGGGAGAGCAGTCCTCCGGATGCTCAATCCCTTCCCTCCCCTCCCGACTCACGGAGGCATTCCCAAACCCAGGTTGTCGGTGTGGCATGAGGTGTGGCGTCCAGCGCCTCAACGCTCAGCGCCACCGGGCCTGTCCTTCCTTTCTTGCAGTGTTATTTTTGGATGCTATTACTTCTGCTTGAAGGATTTCCGAACTTCAGGCCCTCTGGTGCAAGAAGCCTTATTTGATTTTTCACAAAGACAGGGTGTCTTTGCACACGAATGCTTAGTTCTAGGGACATGGATATGTTGTTCATCCACACTGTCTGGCAGGTATCCTTGCCGCTTTAAATCTTGCCGGAAGGTCTTCAAGCTGGCTCCTCCCACCCACCCGGGTGGTAAAACTCTTGGCTCCGCCCCATGACGCCAGATCTTCCTTACCGCTTGGAAGCTCAGGTTCCCTCCTTAACGCTCTGTGTATAAGACTGGTTCCTAATTCTTTGAAATTTCGAAATCAAAGTTTTTTGCTAAAAAGACTTCGGTCTTCTTTCCCTCGCGGCTGCAATGGACAAATCGACTCCCGGTTTCCGGAGATGCCCTTGCGGGCAGAAGATGTCTAGGACGGATCCGCACTCCCGCGTGCGTCTACTGCTTTGGGCCTTGAGCAGGCCCTGCAGCCTGCACCTGTTCTTCCTTTTCGGCCTACGTCCCTCGAAGACCGTGGCTGCCTGCTACAACTGGGCGCCCCGAGAAAAGATTCGGTTAAATCTAAAGAGGCCTGGTTGGCGGTGTCTGGCGCGCGGGTTCGGTGGATCAGCTCGAGCAGATGATCGCCCTCGAAGAGGAGGCGGCACGGGCCGCTTACCTCGGCCGCTGCATTTGTCCCGCTCTTCGGTGCCTCGATTTGGCTTCCTTTATGAGTTCTGTCTGACCCTCTCTTAAAGGTGAGGGTCCAACTCTTCTGACCTGTTTCCCGGTCCACAAAGAGCAAAAATAAGTTCTCCGTCGGACGCTTATCGGCGGGAAAGATCCCCTCCCTCTCTTGTCGACTGTCGCATTTCCGGTCGACCCTCAGCTTTGGCCACTGGCTTCACGGTGTCCCGTCAGGCCAGTTGATCGAGACTCCGCCGACGCTGTCGAGATTTTTCTCACCGTGTAGACGGGTTGTCGGCTGGAGAAGCTGAGAACCCTCTCCCCAGTTACCCCGTGAGAGTTGAGGATCCGTCGGCTCATCTGTGCCTCCGGTTCCGAACCCTCGTGGAATCGTCTGGACCGAGGGGAGTGCCGATTCTATACCCTCCGCGCACCATCCTCGCCCAGCCAAGACTCTCGGTCTGGACATCCTTCGTCCAGCCGATCCCGCCGTCATAGGCGGCTCCTGTCCGGCACCGCTGCAAGCGGCGCTGCCGTCTTCCTCCTCCTCGACGAGGGAGGCTTCAGCTAGTTGCGCCGGAGGTATGAGGAACTCTATGGCAACAGCTCTTTTACCGGGAATAAGCGACCCAGTCGTCTTTCCCGGCCATTAAGTGGCTGTCACCGGAGCGGCCAAAACAACCCCTCGTTGTAGCCGAGGAGCCTGTTCCCAGGCCGGTTGTTCGGCCAATTCCAGCTGCCCCACCGATTCTGGTGGAACCTCCGCCTCCACAGCCGTTAGTTGGGGCTCCGACCAAAAGTTCTTGGTTGGCTCGGGGTTTGCCCTATAGGCTGTCTGTCACCCTCACTCCCGACAAACCTCGGCAGGTGGAGGGTGGCTCAGGCCCGAGGCAGCTCTTTGAGGACTCTTCCGAGTCCGAGGATGATTCCTCCCTTTTCTCCAAGCGTATGGACTTGGGGTCCTCAGGAGGACAGTCAGTGGACGATAGCCCTTCGTCCTTCTTAGGGTTGCTTCGGCTCATCTCGGAGTCCACCGGGATGAAGCTCGAACCTGTTTCTAAATGGGCCAGGTATCCCCTCACGGAGATTCTGGACCGAGGGGATTCTCCTACGGAGGCCTTTCCGGTGGCCGAGGCCATAGTGGGTCCGGCCTTGGAGCTTTGGCAGCACCTGCTTCCTGCCCTGCGCCTTCGACCAGGATGGCCAGGAAGTATCACGGTCCCTACTGGTTCCCTGTCCGTTGTTGGAACACCCTCTGCTGAGGGGTTGGTTACCGACAGCGTTTTCCGTTTGCCCGGGATGCTAGGGATGTGGACAAACCTCCCGACAAGGAATCCAAGAAATTGGATTATGCCGGCGAAAAGTCTATGCTCGCCCCTCTCAGCCTTCTTGAGGCCAGTTCGGCCGTCTCATGGCACATTTTCTCATGCCCTGTTGGGCTCCCTGGATGAGGTCGTCCCTCATCTTCCCGTGGATCTGCAGACTACGGTCAGGCAGGTGCGGGACCAGGGCAGGGCAGTGGCCAAACAGCACCTCCAGACTGCTTTAGACATTGGGGACTCATGTGCCAGGTCTGTGGCGGCCGCAGTGACCATGTGTCGTCTGGCTTGGCTGAGGATATCCATCTTTACCTCGGATACCCAGCACAAGTTGGCGGATGTTCCCTTTTTGGGGACTGACCTTTTCGGCCCTGGGGTGGAAGGTCACCTGCAGAGGATCGAGAAGTCCAATGCTACTTTGGACTCGGTCTCTTCCGCTCAGAAGGACAAAGGCCGCAAGCCACAGCCTAAGCCCTTTCGTCCTTCTGCGCCTGCGGCGCGCCCGGCCCAGCAACGTCAGGGCCAGCAGGCTCGAGCTTGGCATCCCAAACCCAAGCCGTCGGCTTCCTCCAACAGGAAGCAGGGAGGTAAAGGCCCAGGAGGTCCCTCGGCCAGTCCCTCCTCCAAGCCTGCCCAGTGACGGGCTGAGGTGTCGCCCCATCCCCGTCACCTCACCCCTGGTTCCCCCCGTGGGGGGACGGCTCCGACACTTCCTTTCCGCCTGGTCCGCTGTTACCACGGACAGGTGGGTACTGGAGGTGGTGGGAAAAGGCCTGCCTCTAGAATTCGAGCAGGCCCCGCCCTTCAGAGCCGTCGCACCTCGGGGGGCCTCGGGGTCCGCAGCCTCACTGGCGGCTCGTCGAGCCGACATCGCTCTCCTCCTCCAAAAGGAGGTGATCAGGGAGGTAGAGGACCCCCCCTCAGACCTGGGGTTCGTGTCCAGGTATTTCCTGGTTCCGAAACGGACGGGGGGCTGGCGCCCCATTCTCGACCTACACGACCTGAACAAGTTCCTAAGGTCTCGAACCTTCAGGATGGTCACTCTGGCGCAGATTATACCATCTCTGGAACACGGCGTGTGGTTCTGCTCTCTGGACCTACAGGACGCGTTCTTTCACGTCCCTATCCGTCCGTCACATCGGAGATTCCTTCGCTTTTGAGCGGAGGGATCCCTCTTCGAGTTCCAAGCCATGCCCTTCGGCTTATCTCCAGCTCCCAGGGTCTTCACCAAATGCATGGCAGTGGTGACAGCATTCCTGCGGCGCCGAGGGGTCCGGGTGTACCCTTACCTGGACGATTGGCTGATAGCAGCCCCCTCCAGACAGGAGGTGGAGCGGTCCAGAGATCTGGCCCTCCAGGTTTGCTCTCAAGTCGGCCTCTCATCAACGCAGGCCAAGTCGAACTCGAGCAGCAGGTGATCCTGTTCATCGGGGCGGAAGGCTCGACTCTCTTGAGAGCCAGAGCACGGCTCCCGGCCGGACCAGGGCGAGGTTCTTACCTCCTTGCCCAATCATTTCTGGTTGGGCAATCGCTCCTGCCCGGGACTTCCTCGCCTCCCTGGGTCTCATGGCGGCCTGTACCTGCGTGGTCCGTTGGGCACACTGGCACATGCGCCCCCTTCAGTGGGGACTGGCCAGCCAGTGGTCACAACGCTGCGATCCATTGGACCAGCTAGTGATAGTGACCCAGGAGATGTGGAACGCTCTCCAGTGGTGGACCGTTCCATTTCATTTGCAGGAGGGCATCCCGTTTGTCCGCCCCGAGCCAACGGTCTCTCTGTCGACCGATGCCTCTCTGATGGGTTGGGGTGCCCATCTGGGGGAACACTGAGTGCACGGCCTCTGGTCCCCACGGGAGTCCCGATGCCACATCAACCTGCTGGAGCTCCGAGCAGTCCGCCTAGCTCTCACCGCCTTTGCTCCGTTTCTCCGGGGTCAAGTGGTCCGAGTCCAGATGGACAATACCACGACCATGTACTACCTGAACCGCCAGGGCGGGACGCGCTCCATGCTTCTATGCAAGGAAGCTCTCCGCATTTGGTCACTCGTGCGCAGCCTGGAGGCGGATCTCCTAGCCATTCATGTGGCAGGAGCCTCCAACACCCTGGCCGATGCCCTGAGCCGGATAGGGGCTGCATCTCACGAGTGGTCTCTCCTGCCGGAGGTAGTACAAGATCTGTTCTCCCACTGGGGCACACCTCAGGTGGACCTGTTTGCCTCCAGGGAGAACGCGAAGCTGAGGCTGTTTCATGCCCGCCCCCCTCAGCAGGGCTCGCTGCAGGGGGATGCCTTCTCGAGGCTGTGGATCCCGGGCCTCTTTTACGCCTTTCCCCCATTTCCCTTGATTCACAAGGTGCTTCTCAAGGCAAGGAGGGACAAGGCGCAGGTGATTCTGTTAGTCCCAGACTGGCCCCGCCAGTTCTGGTACCCAGATCTCTTCAGCCTCAGCTCCAGGCTCCCGAGGCAGCTTCCAGCTCGCCCCGACCTGCTCTCAGTCAGTCAGGGGAAGGTGTTCCATCCGGGACCTTCAATCCCTGCACCTGACGGCCTGGTTCCTGAGCGGCTAGAGTTCCAGGCCTTGGGTCCTTTCGACGAGGTCCTCAATGTTGTTGAGGTGTCCCGTAGGAGTCGACCAGGAAATGCTATGCCTTCAAATGGAAGAGATTTTCCATTTGGTGTCAGGGCAAGGGCTTGGACCCTTCCTCCTGTTCTGTGGCAAGCATTTTGGACTATTTATGGTCCCTTTCTAGTCAAGGGCTTAGGTCGACTACCCTAAAGGTTACCTGGCAGCCATCTCTGCTTACCGGGCGCGGGCCGGGGAGCAGTCGGTGGCGCAGGAAAAGGTGGTCTGGCGCCTTTTCAAAGGCCTTGATCACATTTCGCCTCCGGTGCGAGAACCTCCACCTCCGTGGGATTTACTGCTGGTACTGGCAAAGCTCATGGGCAAGCCATTTGAACCAATGCACAGGTGTGATCTGTCTCACCTGTCGTGGAAGACTGCCTTCTTGGTGGCTATCACATCAGCCAGAAGGATGGGAGAACTCCAGGCACTCTGCATTGAGTCTCCTTACCTGGTCTTCCACAGGGACAAGGTTGTCCTGCGCCCCCACCCGAAATTCCTTCCGAAGGTGGTGTCGGAGTTTCACCTTAACCAGGTGCTGACTCTGCCGGTGTTCTACCCCAATCACACCTCAGAGGCCGAATACAGGCTCCATACTTTGGACCCTAGAAGGGCGGTCGCTTATTATAAGGAGCGCACGGCTGAAATTCGGGGAGAGGTTCGCCAGCTGTTTGTCACCTACGCTGAAGCCGCACCTGGCAGACCTGCAGCCAAGCGGACGATAGGCAGGTGGGTCACCTCCTGCATAGATCTCTGCTATAAGTTGGGGGGCATGGAGCCACCCAGAGGGATAAGAGCTCATTCTACCCGTCATACTGCTGCATCGGTGGCTGCTTCCAGGGACGTCCCTATCCAGGAAATCTGCAGGGCTGCTGCCTGGAAGTCAGCACACACCTTTATTACCCATTACCACATCGACCTTGAGTCACGCCGGGATGCTGGTTTTGGGGCCTCGGTTCTCCAGTCTCTATTTCCTAAGTAGAGGGTGTGCGCCTTGCCTCCCTCCTACCGGAGAACTGCTAGGAGTCTGCCAGACAGTGTGGATGAACAACATATCCATGTCCCATGAAATACAGGTTACTCACCTGTAACAGGAGTTCTAGGAATGGTATATGTTGTTCATCCACACGACCCACCCGACCTCCCCGGCTTCGACGCACAACCTGAGCTTCCAGCGGGCCAGATCTGGCTTCATGGGGCGGAGCCGATAGTTTTACCACCCGGGTAGGTGGGAGGAGCCAGCTTGAAGACCTTCCGGCAAGATTTAAAGCGGCAAGGATACCTGCCAGACAGTGTGGATGAACAACATATACCATTCCTAGAACTCCTGTTACAGGTGAGTAACCTGTATTTTCTCCCTACGTTGGTGTCTGAGTTTACCCTGAACCAGTCCATCCACCTTCCTGTTTATTTTTCTGAGTGTGCCAATCCAGGGGAAGCACTTCTCCATACGTTAGATGTGCTCAGAACTTTGACGTTTAACCTGCTACAGAGTAAGGAATGGTGAAAGTCGAAGCAGTTGTTTGTTACTTTCAACCCAGGCACAGAGGGCATTCAGGTTTCTAAACAATGTTCATCTGAGTGGTTGGTAAATTATATTGTGTTCTACTACAACAAGTATGGCAAAGAGTTGCCAGGAGCGGTTAAAGCTAGTTCCACAAGAAGCATGGCTACCTCTGTGGCCTGTTTTTGAGGGATCTGAGCCACTGACATTTGCTTGGCTGCCACCTGGAGTACAGTACATACTTTTACCAAGCACTGCAGTCTGGACATTGCCTCAGGAGCCTGTGCAGGATTTAGCAGGGCTTTGCTGCAGGGCCTCCTGTCTTAAGCTTGGGATACCCCCCCAAGACTGTTTTGCTGCACCTGTAACTGCTTAGGACTCATTCCTACGGTGTGACCTGAATACTGAGATAAACACGAAGAAGATAGAACAGTTGCATAAGAATTTACCATAGCAGTAAATCTTCGAGGGGATTTCGGTCATCAGGTCTGTCTTCCCTCCCACCATCCCTCTTTTTTGGGGGAGCTTTTTTCCTAGAACTGGCTTTTTGTGTATCCAGCCTTTTTTATAGTCCTGGGCACCTCTCTCTTTCCTCGGTCCCCCATGGCTAGGGCTATGCTCCCTTTGTCTCCTGGGGAAAGAACTGAGGAGGGAGCAGGGCCTCTCACACCATTATAGGGTCGGTGCTGTCGGCAGATGACATCAGTGTTGGCGGCCCCAGTTGTACTGCTGAAAATCTTCCGTGTGGATTCTGCTTCACCAACGGTGACATTCTAAGGTGTGACCTGATGACTGTGATCCCCATAAAGATCTACTGTTATGGTAAGTTATTATTTAACTGTTTTTTTTTACTCTGATGTAGCAACTTGCACTGGCACCCCACCATCCAGCTTCCTGTGCAAATAGGACTTCTGATACAGGAGTAGGGTGCTCTAGTGCACTTGGATCTGTGATCGCTGCACCTCCACACATGGCTCCTGAGGACATAGAGCGCTATCTCTTCCTGGCATTCCCAGTGGTTACTGATGTTCTTCTTGCAACTAGGAAGCCGTGTACATGGCACATGTACTTACAAAAATGGAAACATTTTATAGTTTTATTTACTGCCCATGCTGTGGATCCTTTTCTGTGTCCATTTTCTACTGTGCCGGACTACCTATTGTCCCTTAAAAACTCAGAAATCGCAGTTACGTAAGAACTTACCGTAACCGTAGATCTTTGAGAGAGGTTCCTTCAGTAGGTCCAAACAGTTAGGACTGCGCCCCCTGGTGTTAGGACCTCATGGCAAAATTGTAGCTTACAATCATTGGCGAGAATCTCCCCCGGCGTCAGGTGATGAACGTCAGCATGACAATCAAAGGGGCGATTCCCCGGCCTTCAGTTCTTCCGCCGGAGACCTCTAAAGAGGAAGCAGAAAAAAAGGAGTGGAAAACTCCTGGGACCCTGTGCCCTGGATGAAACAAAGTCCTGGGAAGGGAACAAAGAGACAAAACACAGGAGTTGTGGGAAGGAGGGTGGCAAATCTGGACCCACTGCAGGAACCTCTCTCAAAGATCTATTTTTACGGTAAGTTCTTACCTAACTGCTATATCTTACTTCGATAGGGTTCCTGCAGTAGGTCTTCACAGTTAGGACTGAATACCAAGCAGTCAAACAAAAAAGGAGACGTCGGAGACTAGGATCTGGGAGGAGGAAAATGTCTAACTACAGGTCTTTCATGACAGAAGACCTTACAGGACCCAAGGCCGAAGCCAGCCCTGCACCTAGAAGCAATGTCCAAATTGTAATGTTTAGTGAAGGTGTGGATGGAGGACCAAGTGGCCGCTGTACAGATGTCCGCAGTGGACACATTCCTGAAAAAGGCAGTGGAAGTGGCCACAATCCTAGTAGAGTGGCCCTTAACCATCCCTGGAAGGCGCTTCTCGTATTTCTAGTAAATGTAGTGTATACAATTTGCCAGCCACCTTGACAAAGTCTGTTTCATAATAGCCTTGCCCTGGCTCTTGGGAGAAAAGGCTAGAAAGAGTTGGTTTGATTTATGAACCCTCTTATTCCTTGAGATGTAGTATCTCAAAATTCTGTGCACGTCAGGGGTATGCAGGAGATACTTCCCTCTGTTGGAGTGTTCTGGGAAGAACACCGGCAGTTCTGCATTCTGGTTAAGGGTCAATTCTGAAACTTCTTTCAGAAGAAAGGACGGATTGGTCTGCAAAGCCACCCGGTCTCTGTGGAAAATTAAATAAGGTGCTCTACAAACTAGAACCTGAAGTTCTAAGACTTTTCGAGCTGAAGTGATAGCAACTAAAATAAAAAGCATTTTCCACGCTAAAAAATGCACATCACAGCTTGCTGCCAGTTCAAAAGGGGGCAAAGTAAGCTTCTCTAACATAAAATTAAGATCCCAGGAGGGAACAGGATTCCGGACCGGAGGTTTGATGTGAAGGATCCCCTTCAGGAACGTTCTGGAAACCTCTAGCTGCGCTAGGATTTTGCCCTCCACCGGGAGGTGGTAGGACGAAACTGCAGAGAGATGGACCTTCAGGGAGGAATAACTGAGGCCCAACTCTTGACAGGTGCAAGAGATGGTCTAAAACCTGGGAAGCTGTGCAGAAGAAGGGATCTTAGCCTTTAGCCGATGCCCATATGGAAAATCTCTTCCACTTCATAGCATAAGTGGATGTAGTGGAGGGTTTTCTAGCCTCCACTAGGACCTGAGTGACTCTGGAAGAGGTGCCATGGTGAGAAATCGCTGCATCCACAGGTGCCATGCATGAAAATGAGAAGACTTGAGGCTCAGATGTACCAGGGTGCCCTGCTCCTGGAACAGAAGGTCGTGCGAGAGAGGAAGTGGTAGTGGGGGTTCCAGTGCTAACTGCTGTAGCAGCGGGAACCAAATCTGCCGAGGCCACAGTGGGGCAGTGAGAATCATGTGTGCCCTTTCTGCCTGAAGCTTCAGCAGAACCTTTTGTAGAATAGGAAAGGGAGGGAAAGCGTATAGAAATCTCCCTGTCCAGGAAAGAGTGTGTCTCACCAAAAAGCACCACGCCCGGGAATGAGTGAGCAAAAGCTGGATAGTTTTGTGTTGGATGGGGAGGCAAAGATATCTAGGTCTGGCTGACCCCATTGAAGAAATGTCTTCTACTACAGCCTGCTTTAGTTCCCACTCGTAAGCCGTGGTGACTGATTGGCTGAGACTGTCCACCAGAATGTTGTGAACACCTGGCACATGGACTGCTGTCAAGGATAGGCCATGCTGTACAGCCCAGTACCACACCCGCATCGCCTCTCTGCAAGAGGGTAAGATCGTGCGCCTCCCTGTTTGTTTAAGTACCAGACAGTGGCCATGTTGTCTGTCTAGAAGAGAAGTGTTCCCGGAGTCAGAAGAAACTGGAAAGCCTGAAGAACAAAGAACACGACTCTCATCTCCAGAATGTTGATGTGAGGGTTCTCCTCCATGGGTGACCAAGTGCCTCGAGTCCGATGGTCTACCAAATGCGCTCCCCATCCCAAGTTCGAGGCATCCGGAGTGAGAATCATGGAGGGAGACGGAGGGTAGAAAGGGACCCCCACCAAAATGTTGGCCGGGTCCTGCCACCAAAGGAGATCTTAACCCTCATGTGCAGTCTGGCCAGAAGGACTGTGGGTATGGCAGCCTGCCGTCAAGCCCAGCAGTTATAGGACCGAACGTGCTGTGGTCCATCGTGATGGAGCCACAAATGCTGCTTGAGAGATTAAGGTCTCTGCTCTGTCAGTCGGAAGAAAGGCCTTGCTCTGGACTGTATCCAGTACCACTACAATAAATTGGAGGTGCTGGGAGGGTAACAGCTGGGACCTGGGGTAGTTGACCGAAATGCCCAGACAGGAAAATAGGTCCAGAGTGAAGGAAAGGGATTCCTTCAGACTGTCCTGAGAAGGGGCTGAGAAAAACCAGTCGTCCAGATACGGAAATACATAAATGCCCCTGTGGCATAGGAACGCTGCTACCACCGCTAGGCACTTGGTGAACACCCAAGGTGCCAAGGAGAGGTCGAATGGGAGGGCTCTGAACTGGAAATATTCCTCCAGGAAAGAGAACCTCAGGAAGTGGCGGTGGGCTGGTAAAATGGGGATATGGATGTAAGCATCCTGCATATTCAGGGAGTACAGCCAAGTGTTTGGATGGAGCAGGGGTAACAGTCCCTGAAGGGTCAACATGCGGAATCTCTTGCACTCTACAAAGAGGTTGAACATACTGAGATCTAGGATAGACCTTAGATCGCCGATCTTTTTGGGAACCAGGAAGAAATGGGAGTAAAATCCCCTTCCTGCTTGTTTGGTGGAACTCGCTTTGTGGCAGATTTCTGCAAAAGAGCTTGAATTTCTTGGAAGACCAGATGCTGCTGGCCTGACGGGTAGTGTGACCTTCCCGGAGGATTGGAAGGAGGTCTCTCCAGGAACTCTATCAAGTGACCTCTTGCTATGAGTTGAAGAACCCATGCATCTTTTGTTACAGCCTTCCACCCGTTCAGGTGGAGGCCAAATTGTCCACCCACCAGTTACTCCCTGGGAACAGGAGGGAGCGGGAGGGGTAGTCTGGAGTCAGGATGCAGAGGGAAGGGGTACTTTTCCTCAGAGGCAGTCTGGGAAAATTTGGCTTGGAAGGTTTGAGTGCCAGAACCCAGGGAGCGACGCTTGGCCTGTTGTCTGCCCTGGTTCTGTTTATTCCATTTCTACTGATGGCAAAAGGGCTGCTGCCATGGTTTTTGGCCTGAACGGTAACGGACATCCTTGAAGGATTTGCCCCTGTCTTGCAGCTCCATGATAATATCTTTGGCGTCTCCGCCAAACAGAACTGGACCCCTGAAGGGAGTGTCAAGAAGGGAACTCTGAACATCTTAAGCTAACCCTGCCAGGCGAAGCCATGCAAGGCATCTAAGACAGATGCCGATGGCCGCACCTCATGCTACCGAGTCCACAGAGTCGTATGTGGCACGGAGGGCATGGCGGCAGGATGATTTATTCATCCTAACCTTCTCCATGAGTTTGTTCCTGAGCTGCTCATCGGGAATCTCCTGAAGATCCTTTTCCAGATCTGACAGAGGCTTTCTGGAAAGTCACCAAATGGGCCACGTAATTTAAGGAGCGAATGTCGCAAGTAGATGAGTCATAGATCTTACGACCATACTGGTCCATCTGCTTCGACTCCTTTTCTGGAGGGGTGGCACTAACATGTTTAAGTTGGGCTGACCTAACATGAGCAGCCGTGATCACAATAGAGTCGGCCTTAGGTTGGGCAGTGAGGTGATAAACCACTTTCGGGGGGTGATGGGTTCTGTTGGCCTTTTTTGAAACAACTGGGATGGGATGGATGACGGTTGCTGCCAGATAGTGGATGTAAGATCTTCATGCGGCCCCATCTAAGGAGGAATGGGAAGGGGGTCTGCATTGACCAAGTCCAAATATTCGGCCAGCCTTCTGCGTTTGGGATCCAATTCTTGTGAGGCCCATCCATAGGATTTCTGAATAGTCTGGAGGAGCTCAGCGAAGGATGGGTCCTCTGGAGGGAATTTGGAGGATTCTTTTGGCTGAGGCTCAGTGGGAGAGTGAGGCTCTGACTGGTCCCCCACATCACAGTCCTTGTCTCACTAAGATGATTCCGGCCTACTGGGCAGAGAAGCCTCCAGTACCGGAATCGGGAGCCAAATGCTCTGTAATGCCTGAGGGCAGAATACCCGAACCTCTGTCTGAGGCTTGACTGGAAGTTGCCGGGCTACCAGGTAGCACCCTTTGAGGTGGGGTGGCCCTGACCACCAGCTGAGGCTGACCCAACTCCTGGAGCAGCTGAGATTTCATTTCCTTCCACCAGACAGGAATGGCATCCTGTTCTAGCTGTGGTGGTGGTGGTGGTAGTGGTGGAGGAGGAGGGGGTGGCAGATAATCCGGGTACCCTGCAGGATAAGAAGGGTAGCTAGGTGGTTGGTACCAGTAAGGATACTGGTATCTCTGATAATGTGTGGTCTGACCCAGCGTCTGGTGACACGGCGTCAGAGGAGGGTATCCCAGCGACGGACCCCCCGGCATTGGGTACTGTAGATACTGAGGTGTGTACCCAGGATAGTACCCGGCCGGGCTAACGGAGGAGTGTATGGCCCTGCCGGAGGCGGCGCTGAGGGGCCGCTAGGTGGCAGGTCCATGGGCGAGGGGGGGGGGATCCTCAAAGGTCCAGAAGTAGTCAGATCCATACCGCCCCCAAAAGTGTCGGGCGAGGGATCTGGCATTGGGTGAAAATCTGTTGGAGGAAGGGAGCCCAGTGAGGGGGAGGAGATCTGGAAGAGTCCCCATTGACAGGTCCAGTAAGGTATCCGACGGAAGAGGGTCCTGGTGATCAGGCCCAAAAAGGTCAGAGAAGGACAGCGAATCCCTTGAGGGAGAACCTTGGTGGGATGAGGAGGGACCTGCAAGCTCTCTCTGTCCGACGTCCGGATCCTCAAGGGAGTCTGACGGGAGAGAAGTCACCACGCAGGCGCTGGGTGGTCTAGTGTCCAACTTAGAGGTGATGGCCTGGTGGGCGACAGAGGAGCCGTCAACCGACTTATAGACAGCAGCCGGGCTGACAGAAACCGGGACGCTAGAGTCAGACTGATCGGCCTGAGCTGGGCACTCAGTGGTGGAGCCGGAGGGCGATTTAATGGCAGGGGTCAAAGCAGGTACCATATCTGGTTCCTCCGAAGAGGATACCCCCGACTGCCCGCTGACCTGTGTGTGTGTGTGGGGGGGGGGAGATGGTGTCCGGTCTGCCAGAGCAGATGAAGGCCCTGGAGGTGGGGTACTCACAGAGGTGGAGGCCCCACCCAGGTTGGTGTCGACTGGCTGAATTTCCTCTGTGGAGAGTGGCTCCGCTCCCGGCGTCTCTCCTTCTCCTCCTTTTTCTCTGGGGCCATCAACGACGATATCTCCCTCCGCTCCTGGAGCTCTTTTTCCATCGATGCCAGTCTTTGGGTCAGTACATGGGCATCGAGGGTCCTCTTACGATGGGTGCACATGTCTGGTTGAAACCCTGACAGATGGAAAACACTGTGATGTTATGCTTAGGCCCCAGGCAGAGGACACAACAGGAGTGGTCGTCTCTGTGCAGGATCTGCACGCCGCACTTGGAGCACTTTTCTTGGACCGACGAGATGACATACACTGCTGTGTGGATGGAAGAAAGATCGGAAAATATGGAACAAAAACATCTGAAAATGGCAGGCGACTGAAGCTGTTCTACCACAAGGTCTGACAATTCAGGTTGATGGCGGGAAAGAACTGGAGGGCGATGATTGCTAGCTACAGTTTTGCCGTGCAGTCCTGACGCCAGGGGGCGCAGTCCTAATTGTGTAGATCTACTGCAGGAACCCTCTCGAAGTAATATCTGGGGTATTCCTCAATTAAGGTCCACATGGCCTCCTTGTCTGCTTTTCATGCCCTCACAGAAGCAAGACAGTGGCCCACACAGATGTTTCTTATAGATTTCTAAGAGGTGTTCTGTTTTTGCACCCCCTGGTCCGTGATCTGGTTCCTATGTGGCACTTTAATTGGTCCTACATTCCCTCACTGCACCTCCCTTCAAACCTTCAGCAATTTGTGAGCTGCACTTCCTTTTTTGGAAGACACTGTTTTCAGTGGTAACACGTCAGCAAGACATATTTCAGAGTTGCAGGCTCTGGTTATAGACTCTCCCTTTATTATTTTTCATAAGGATAGGGTAACATTACATACTAATTCTTGCTTGCTTCCCGAAGGTTGTGTCTGAGAGAACACCAAATCAAACTGTTAACTTTCCTGTTTATTTGTCACTTCTCATGGATATTGGGGAAACGTCATTTGCATATAACAGATGGCCGCAGCATGATGTGGTGGTAGCCGGATTGTACAATGTATTGTAGAAAATCTTCTCAACTGTTGATACTGTTTGCCCCCAGCATGGTGGAATCCCAGATTTTGAAACAGGGGCTGTCCAAATGGCTGGCCAGTTGTATTATGTTTTGTTACCAGATGTGCGGTAAGTGGCTTTCTGGTGCAGTTCGTGCTCATTCACGTGTGGGGTGGCCATCTCAGTGGTTTGTTTCCATAATGTGTCCGCTGCCGACATTTGTGCTGCTGTCACTTGGAGTACTGTTCATACATGTACTAAACACTACAGTGCGGACATCGTCTCTTATAGACATGTCAACTTTGACCTCAGTGTTCTGCAAGACCTTCTTACTCAGGGTCATTAGGTCCTCTCTCTGTACTTGGTACTGCTTAGGAATCATTCCATTATGTGCCTCAGTGGAGTGAGATATCCTCAAAGAAGATGAAATAGTTACCTACCATAATAGTAGATTTTTGAGGGAATCTTCTCCATTGATCACACAGCTCTCCCTCATCGCACTTCCCCATTGTTTGGGTGATGAGTGACAGTATTGCCTGCTTTTGAAAGCCGATTCTCCTCTGATGCCTAAAAAGGCATCTGTGCTTTGGTTGACATATCCTCTCCTGTGTGCCTGGTTTCACCCTGGTCTCCTACCAGTCTGACGATCCACCTAGCTTTTCTCTAGTGGAGACATGAGGCATGCTGGGGATACCCACATTAAATGGGTGCCGACCAAGGTGTGTCGATGTGGGCAGTCCCAGCCAGCAGAATTTTCTCGGTGGTCCTGAAGCCAATGGCTCACAATTCCAAAACCATTGTGTTTCATAACGAAGGTAAGGGACATTCTGACAGGGAAGAAAAAGGTATTTTAGGAAAGATAAAGACCCTGTATCCAAGAGGTAGAGAAGCCTAGAGAGGTTGGATGGAGAATCATGTATGGGAGAGAAGAGTTTGACAGGGGGGAAGGGGTGTGTGTATGAACTCACAGGGGCACCAGTGAGGAATCTATTCCAGCCAGTGAATACAGTAGGGGGAAGCTGTCAACCAGGTGGGGCTCAAAAGAGGGACATTCAACCTGTGGAGGAGCTACAAGGGAGGTTACAAGGAAAGAGAAGGGTGGAATGGGGTGGGGCAAGGGAAACTGGAATTGGGGGTGTCCTTGTCGGGAGGTAGAGAGGCAGGGAAAAAGAGACTTCATATGGAAGGGGGAACACAGGATTAGCAACTGAGAAGGGAGGTGGAGAAGAAAGGCAAACAGTAGTAGGAGCAGAGAAGGAGGGAATGAGGGAGTGGCAAGGGGGTGGGGCAGTAAGGAGGGTAGAACAGAAGATAGTAGCATCAACAGGTGTAGGGGGTTAGGAGAAGGGAAGAATGGTGGTAGAATCATAGTACTGGGAGAGCCAGTGGTGAAGGAAGTGAGATGGGATAAGAGAGGGGAAGTACAGCTTGACAGGCAAGTGGTGTGTATGACAGCTGAACACATATGCCCAATGTTAGGCGCAGTTACACAGGGGTTGGGGGAAAGCCTCATGATAGTACACCTAGGTACAAATTACTTAGCCAGATGGGAGGAAGGGACCGGGGGCAGGGAGATGAGACAGATTTGTAGGGCGGTGGCTAGGTTGGTAGCCTTCTCAACGTGCTACTGCTGAGAGCCAGTACAGCAAGGACGCATAGGATAGAGGATTTTAATAGCTGACTGAGGTAATGGTGCAGAGAAAAAAGTTTTGGGTACTTAGGGAACTGGGAAGGAACTTGAAACTATAAAACCCTCTATGCACCAAATAGGGTACATCTAAGTCGGAAGAGCTCCAGAATACTCCGGGGTCAAATTGGAGAATATATTAAAAGGAACATGAATTTAAACTGAAGGGGTAGAATGGGTCATAGCGCCCAGGGTGTCTTGGGAAGAGGGGGCAGCCAGGCCCCCCTCCCCCGGGTTGAAATAGCAGATGGATCAGGGAAGGGGGAGTAGAGAATGAGCGGAATGGGACAGGAGGTAGTGGCTTCTAAAGAAGGGGACATTCAGGTAACGAGCACAAAGGGGTTGAATAGTGGTGGTAAAGGAGGAAACAGGAGAGCTAGAGGGCAAGGAGATCAGGGCGAAACAAGGGATGAAGAGGGAAGGGGCAGGAAGTCAGACAGAGGAGAGAGAAGTGTGGTCAAATAAAATAGGAGGAATGAGGAGAGATGGAATGTGGTGTTCCTCAGTGCTAGAAGTCTAGGAAACAAAATGGATGGCTTGTAGGCATTGATGGTGGAGGGGAACATAAATCTGGTGGCGATCAGAGATATGGGCTACTCCGAACCACAACTAGGACCTCTCCATCACAGGGTCTGCTTTATACAGTAGAGACAGGGGAAAGGAGTAGGGGGTGTTGGGGAGGGCATCACTGTCATAAAGGAGGAGACTGGGGAAGGGAAGGCAGAGACGCTGCAGGTACACTAGGAGTCGTTTATAGGTTAGTTGTGTTTGGGTGTTCAGTCTGAACACAAGCAGTCCTAGGTTGTGAAATTGGCATTTGTCACAGGATTTGTTTCTTTAAATAAATCTTTTTGACAGCTTACTCACCTGAGACCTTTTGGTTTACCTTCTGAGACTGTAACCAAGCAAGTGCAGGGTGTTTTTGGTTATTTTGATCATTTCGTGGGCAGCAAACCCCTGCCTGGCACCCTGCCTTGCACGAGTGAGCGCAGAACCACCTTTGGTTTTGGAAGGTTCACAATGGAGGTCAGGAAATGCTTCTTCACAGAACGAGTGGTGACTGGGTAGAATGAACTCCCAGTGGGTGTCACCTCTCAAAATACGATGGGTGGATTCAAGAGGAGGTTGGACAGGGTGAAGGAGGGTCAGGGTTGGTGGGGACGGGGAGGGTGGAGCCCGGAGTAGCAGCTGGAGAAAATGCTCTGCAATCAAGCGGACTATATAGAGTGTAAGGCCTTCTTCTGTTGGCTGTTTTGGTATGTTCATATAAGGAGAGACAAAAGGACGAGGACAGGGAAGCATACCTGGGGTTAACTAGGGAAACAAGCCAGATACTAAGAAAATCAAAAGGATTGTAGAACTGAATATTGCAGAGGGGTCGAAGCAGGGAGATGAGGCTTTCTTCCAATATATATGAGAAAAGTGCTAAATTAAGGAGGGCATGGTGAGGAAGGGGAAGAATGGGAGGAATGGCACAAGGGTAGGGCTTATTTACTAAATAAATGTTTTTGTTTAGTTCTCACTGAGGAGGAGGATTGTCCACTCTCAGACTGCAGTAAGGCTGGTGGGGGGGAGACCATTGTTACATCACAGAGGAAGGGGTGCAGGAAGGACTAAGGTTGCTTAGGTTGAACACATCAGTGGGACCAGACAGCATGCACTCAAGAATACTAAGGGAAATGGTGCAGGTTCTTGCAGCAGTGCTTGCGGACATTTTCAGATGAACACTGAGGTAGTCCCCAGGGATTATCAGACATCCAGTATAGTGCCCCTGCACAAAAGTGGCAGAAAGGATGACCTGGGTAACTGTAGATGTATCAGCCTGGCATCAATAGAGGGGAAATAACTGGCAGCTATACTAAGGAATATATTTGTAGACTTTATCGAGGTAAACAGTTTTCTGGATGTAGGCAATATGGGTTCACACGGGGAAGGTCATGCCACACGAATCTGACCAAGGTCTTTGACTGGGTAACTAGAGCAGCTAACAAAGGAGAAACGGTAGATGTACTGTAGCTGGACTTCGGTAAAGCCTTGGACTCTGTCCCCCTCAGGAGATTAGGCAAGAAACTGATGAATCTGGGGGTGGAAGAGAGGGTGGCAACATGGGTGGAAAACTGGCTAAAAGGGGAGGACACAGGGTGGTAGTGAATGGGGAGTTTTCTCAGGTTAGGGAAATAGAGTGGGGTACCACAGGACTCAGTCCTAAGACCTGTCCTCTTTAACATATTGGTGGTATAGGGGCTGGAGTTTTGGGTAATAGCTGCCTCTTGATGGATGACACCAAAATCTGCGAGACGGTGGACAGTGAAGATGGATCGGAGCAGTGAAGGAGGACCTGAAAGCACTTGAAATGAGGATTAGGATTTGGCAGCCGACGTATAATGCTAAGAGTTGCAAAGTAATGCACATCAGAAGCAAGAACCTGAAAACAGTTCCTGATTGGGGAATGATAATAGAGGGCACAACAGAAGAAGTGGACCTGGGGGTGATAATATCAGACGACAAGAAATCTTTGGCGCAGTGCAGTATGGTAGTGGGGGAGGCAAACAGGATGTTTGAGTGCATCGAAAGGGGTATCACTAGTAGAGGCAGGGAGGTGATCCTTCCCCTGTATTTATCTCTGATTTGTCCTCATCCGGAGTACTGTGCGTGGTTCTGGAGTCCACATCTGCGGAAGAACCGTGATAAGGCAGAGGTTGTACAGAGTGGTAGCCAATATGATCCAAGGGCTGGGAAGAAAGCATATGAAGCAAGACGGAGGGACTGTAAAGAGCTGCTGACGCCTCAAAGAAAACTTTGAAAATATAATATTTAGGTACAATTTAGCTTGCATTCTGTGTGTGTGTGTGTATATATATATATATATATATATATATAATAATTTCTCCTCCTGTTACTAGAAATTTGCATGGAAACATATGCTCTATGTAAGAATAATACCGACAGGGTAGGTGATGATGCTATACCTGCACTACCCAGGGCCTTATTGCCCCTGAAGGTCCAATATAGCACAATACCGCCCACCCTGGAGGGTATTATTGTGCTTAGAAAATGGCCTATCAGTAACAATAATATAAAATATTAGAAAAATTAAAAATAAGTAAATGAAGAAGTAAAAATGAATAAAAAAGTCAGTGTAGACGTTAGGTAGTTCCTTTACTAATGCTAGTAGAGGGCGCTGCTGCTATTTAGGCTTGTTAGTTTTTTTTCCCCAATTCCATTGTTTCTTGGATTGTTTGTGCATCCCCCCCAAAAAAAAAAAAAAAAACACTAGTAAATAAATGCAGTATTTTAGGGCTTTTGGTTCTTCCTACCACACTACACTCTTCGCAGTGGCTACCCTGCAGTTTCAAGTCAGCATTTATTTTGCTGTATGTTGCAATCGCAAAAGGAACCGGGAAATTAGAAAATGAGCTATTTGATTGCTGTATTTTGCTGTATGTTGCGATCGCAAAAGGAACCAGGAAATTAGAAGATGAGCTGATTGCTGACAGTTCTCTTTTACCTCCATATCCCACCCAGAGTTGCAGTGAGTGTTTCCTTTGTTCTTTCTTTTTTTTTTTTTTGTTAGCCACAGTAAGGTTTGTGAGCCCGATTCCCTTCCCCAAAAAAGATCTTGAAGTTGGTAAAGGAGTTGCTGCCTGCTGTCAAGTGCAGTCCAAGTGTTCAGCGGCATTTGTGGTACCGTGATGTGGTGGGTGTTGTGAGCGGAGCATACATAATTAATAAAAAATTTGTGGCTTTTACACTGCCACTTGGTGCAATCTGGACCTTTAGTCACAGCACTGCATTTCCCGCCCCCATCAGTTTACACTCGGTGCCATCTGGAGTCATGGCGCTGCATTTCTGATTGTTTTTGTCAATGGATGGCAGCCAAAATATTTACTGGGGTACAGGAAGGGGGGGAAAATCTCAGTTTCACGTTTTTTTTTTTAAATAAACATTACAGACTGAGACTTCAGTTGTTGTAAGGGGAACGGCTTTCGGGGCACATGGAGAATAAAATTGCTGCTTTTCCCAGCTGTCAAATTGTTGAAATTCGAATAGCTGAGGGATCTCTGTGATGAGGCACAAAGATTGGTACCTTTTATTGGCTGGGGTCTGTTGCCACATAGATGAGGGGTCTGCATGACCTGTCGGCCAATCAGGATGCCGCATTCTTAATGCCCATTTTCTAAATTCCACAGAGTTCATCTGCCTCTTTAGCTTACTCTCTACTTCATGTCATAGTCCTCTGTTGTGACATCACAATCTGTTGCCATGGGAGTAATTGTGATGCCACAAGTAGAGCATTATTACCTCAGGTAGAGAGAAAGCAACAGGAATAGATGCACTTATTAGGGGTAAAGATCCCATTTTCATGCAAAAGACCTCAGTAATAAATAATGGGGAGGAGAAATACAGAACTAATGTGAAATGTAAGTTGAACTGTATCTAAATATTATGTTTTGTTACAGTTCTAGTGGCATCAGCTGCTCTTCAACATGTACACTCTGGAGACGGAAACAGATATAAATATCTCAGTGGAATTAACAGGGTAAAATGTTGAGAACTGTGTAGGACCAGTCTGTCATGGTGAAATGACCACAGAGGCCTAGTTATTTGGGCTGTTTTACAATCTGTGTTCAAGTAATCCAGAAAATGGAACCCATCAGCCATTTCATGCAAGGCATATAATCACGTCTGCATTTGCCAACAATAGAATTTATGAAGGGCAAACCACAGAGCTGTTATTTTACAGTAGTCAGTCTCCCAGGTGGTGGTCCTTGTCCCTCACCCAGGAAGACGAGGACCAGTCAGTGCCCCCAGCTGAGTTGCCTTGTGAGCTGTCTCCACCAGTGGCCTTGCCTCCTAGACCTGTTTTCCTGCCGTTGCTCAAGCAGGTGGTCTATATTGACCCTTTGGAGTTGCTTGTTGATGTCTGTCCTTGGGCCAGCTGTCCAGGTCGAAGCATCGCTTGGCCATGGTTATTTGGTCTTCCATGAGGACAGGGTGGTCCTTCAGCCCTACATGGAGATCTTCTTTGAAGATGTCTCTTTCGTCAGGCCACAGCTTTGGAACTTAGCCATCAGGCACTAGAACCACATAGAAACTTTTGCAAGCAATCTAATGTTGTGTGTTGTGTGTATGCTTTATATTTATATGTCCTTTGGCACTTTTAAATACAGACACTTTTACACTTTGGTTTTTCAGGCCTTTGGCACTTTGCATCTTTGGCACAGGAAATACGTAGTGCCAATACTATTTTTTTGTATTGATAAACAGTATGAATACAGTTTTTTTTGTATTGATACGTAAAATTACATGAAGTTTTAAAAAAGTTTAAATCTTTCTCTGAATTTTTATATTGCTACACATTATTTAAGTAGTAACGGTGTAGTTTTCAAGTTAATTTTTATTCATCTCATGACCTTAATCAGTCGGCATGCCAGCACAGCAGTTGGGCTATCACTTGTGATGCTGATGACCCAAGTTAGGTTGTCAGAGGAGGTGGGGGAGAGATCATATCTGTAGGACTGCTCTCCAGGGAGGGAGAGTTGCTGCACCCCGTGTAGTATTAACCCCTAGTAGTAGCTAGGGGGGATCGGATACTTAGGGACAGCAGTATAAGGGTTGGGAGGCGTGGCAGCTGCCAGAGTTCTGCATACAGGTGTGCACATAGGCACATTTGGCCGGCATTGCATGTCCGCCCTCCTGGGAATGTCACAGGCTTTGCAACTAACTCTGTGGTGCGCCTTCTGCCTGAGTATCCATTCCGTGGCCAGGGGTGCCCTCCCAAGAGAGTATGCTGTGGGCAAGATGGGAGCTTGACGGGATGTCCAGAGGATCCAAGGTGATGGGGTTGGGGGGGTTGCTCCCTGATGATGGGGCCAGCCTGGGGAGCACTAACTGCAAAAAAAAAAAAAAATCTTAGGACCTTAATCGCATTGCAGACATTTCAGTCTCCCCGCTAGCAGTACCAGTTGTTCTTCTTTGAGGATCTTTCTTCCTTTAGGCCACACCTTTGGAACTACACCCGCATCATGGCTAGGGCCACAGTGAAACTTTTGTTAGCTGGGGGCCACCTACGATGACGTCACGTGTTGGCATCTACATAAACATTGGTGGCCCCATCTCTCTTCACATCTTCCTGGACATAAAGTCTCCACCACTCATTCACACTAATGGGAGTATGCCGGAGGCACTAGGACCCAGCTGGAGCAAACTTTTTCAGGAGGGCCAACGCCTGAGATGGAGCCATGAGGAAGTGGCACCGCGAGCCTGTCGTGTGCGATAATGACTATCTTGGTGTCGACCCTTCAGCCACCTCAGTTCCTTTTTTCCTGCTGAGTGCACTTCAGTGATGACGACGCTTGCCTGCCGGGATTCAAACTTCAAACTAACAGCTTAGTTTTCAGTTCATTGTTTTGTAGTTTATCTTCGATAAGTACCGATTATATTTAATAAATTCTACTTATAAGAGAGAAGTCTTCAGCTCTCCATTGACGGAGTCGACCATGAGTGGATCAGGTGACGGTAGGGAGACTTCATATGAAAGCTGTTCAGTCAGTCGGGCCGGGTCCGGTCCACCGCCCTCCCCGGAGGGGGAGTCTGACAACGGACGGTCCAATGCTCAGGGGGACGGGCGGGTCCCCCCGAAAGCAGAAACTGAAACTGTCCCATTCTCGGCACCATTCGGCCTCTAGTTCTTCTTCGACACATGGGTCAAAGAAGAAACTGCATCACTCGAGGTCACCCTCTGGTATGACTCCGCGTAGATGGTTGGTTATTGGGGCCAGGTGCCGGTATCCTCCTCTGTCGGAGTCGCCGGTTTCTGTCTCTGGTGGCTGACCTCCTCGACACAGGAGCTCCTTGCTGCCTATTGGAGGAACTTCCGATGAGCAGTTTTACCATTGAGCTGCTCTTATGGAGCAGTGGGCTCGGAGGTTGGTCCGATTGCCCGAACCGGCCAGTCCGACACCAGGGCCTTTGGGCCGTTCGGTTTCGGAAGGGCGGGTGGTGTGGTTGGGCTTTCCTAGTTGCATGGCGCCTTCTTTGGTGCCGTTGACTCCGTGCTCAGGTGTCTATCCCCCTCACACAGCTGCGGCACAGGGGTCGACACCAGTGCCTCTGTGTTCTGTCATTTTTCCTTCCAATCGCAATTCTCAGACTTCTGGGACGTTGCCGTCGGTCGCGGTGCTGACTTCTGTGGCACGGGGGCTCGGTTGGCACAGTCTGTGGTGCTTTGGGCTCTGTCGGTGCTGTCTGCAGTGTCGTGGGCTCTGTCGGCACCATCTGTGGTGCCGGGGGCCCTATCAGCGTTGTGCTCCTTGTCGGTGCTGTGTGTGAGACACCATTTCCTTTGACGGCTCCTTCTTTGTTCTCGGTTCCCTTTTTCCTCGACAGTGCCGGGGATGAGTACGGCACCGTCTGGTCTTCAGGGTTTTTTGACTCTGATTCTTGCCTCTTCTCTTCTTCCTCCTGATTTTCACTCCTTTACTGTCTATACAGTCCCCCTTGGACTGTCAGAAGATGATTTTGAGCCTGATCCAGATCTTCGCCTGGGTGATGATTTTGATGCTGACACTTCCCTGGGGGCAGGGATCAATCCTCCTGCAGAACCTGTTATTTAGGACATTTCCTTTAAATCTCTGCTCAAGAATTTAAATTCTGCTCTTTCTCTCCAGACCACAGAAATTGATCCTGGGAAGCTTTTGCGTCTCCAGTATCTTCATGTACTGGAAATCCCTATGGATTTAACCCCTCCAGTACAGCCCTCTTTGGAGACCCTTTCACAGATGGTGTGGAAGAATCCGGCTCTTATTCCTTCCGTGGCCAAGTCCATAGATAGAAAGTATGCCCCTCCCAAGGATCACCCCATTGTGGCCTCACAAACCTTTGCTGATGCCATTGTGGTCCTGGCAGAAATTCAGAAGGCTGTCCTACTTCAGGAATCTACAGCCCGGCCTATAAACAAAGAATCTCGCAAGTTAGACACCTTAGGTAAGAGAGTCTTTGCTGCTTCAACCCTGGGCATGCGCATTGCCAGCTACCAGGGCCATTTTTCTCAATATGAGTACGTCCTTTGGCATTCGATCAAAGCAATGGTAGAAGCTCTGCCAGAGTCTGAGGCAAACTCTGAGTTACTTCAAACCATAACTTGGGGTATCGAGTCCAATAATCAACAGGTTAAAGCTTCAGTGGACACCTTTGATACCGCTTCCCAGGTGGCAGTGGCTGGCATCTGCACCCGTCGCCACTCTTGGCTGTGTACTTCTGGCTTCACGAATGATGCCCAGCAGCAAGTCATGGCCTTATCTTTTGACGGGCTGTATCTGTTCGGACCTCAGGTGGAGCAAGCACTAGAGGCCACACAGAAGACCAGGTCTGCTATTAAGACAGCCAGACCTGCACCTGTCCCCTCTCAAAAGGGTGGAAACAAGCGTCAGTTTCACAACCGTAAGTCCTTTCGGGGCAGAGGCAGAAGAGGTTTTAACAGAAACCAGAACCCTCAGCCGCAAAAGAAAGCGCAGCACAAGACCCAAAAGCGCCCAGTGCCACCTTCTGAGTTTCTGGCCCAGGTCCCACCCCAGCTGTCCGAGGGGGACTCCTCCTCAGCAGTGGGAGGACGTCTGACTCAGCTCTACAACCAGTGGAAATCTATAACAACCGACAAATGGGTCCTCAGGATAATCTGCGAGGGGTACTCTCTCTGTCTTTTGGAAACCCCTCCGGATCATCCTCCCATACGACAGTCCAGAAAGTGGCATTGCCAACCCCATCGGCTGACTCATGGTCATCGAATTCGAAAGACCGTTCAGGACTCAAGCGTAAACATGAGGACAAAGACAAGTCTTCAGGGGGCCAGGAAGCATTTCTTCATGGGGAGGGTGGTGACAGGGTGGAACAGGCTATTGGTGGAGATTGTAAACCAGAAAATGAAGCAGACCCACCAGCATAGCAGTAGCGCTGCCACTTGTGATGCCATTGACCTGAGTTTCGGAGTGTGTCGGGTGAGGTGGAGGGCCAGCCAGGGGGAGGAGGCTCGAGCATCCGAGGATTGCTCGCTTTCTCCAGGGAGGAAGGGAGGGGGGAGGCAGCTCGGCACTTGACTGGCCTCTGGTGGAGGCCGGAGGTGCAGCAAGCACTGCAGCCACTCCAAGGAGTTGGGGCATGACAGATGTCAGTGTTGTCTCCTTGACGTCTGGGCGCACGTCACACCCCCACAAGAACAGCGGAAAAACCGCTCCCTGAGCACTGTGAAAAGGGAGCGCCTAGCGCAGACCTCAGAACTCTCTCCTGCCTGTCTGTTGAGGTGCCCCAACGAAAGTATAAGCTCCAGGTGTACAGGCCCTACCTCATCCCTGCCTTGGGGGGGGGGGTAGAACCAAGGCTCCATGGGGAACCACCCACAGGCTCCAGATAGGTGGAGAGAAAAAGGGGCAGACGCCATAGGCGACTCCCGATGGTGCGGGGCTCAGGGAGCAGGGGGAGTATAAAGTACAAGTTAAAAAAAAGTAAACCAGAAAACGGTTGGGGGATTTAAGAGGGTGTTTGGTGAATTCAGTGGGAGGGTACGAGTGTTGGGATTGGGGGGCAGAGCACTATGTAACACCTGGTGCATGGACTGTGCACCAAGCAAACTCAGTAGACTGTAATGGTCCTCTACTGCTGGCAAGTTCATATGTTCCTCAGCGAGGTCTAGGTTTGCTGTTGCAGCCTACAGGTACTCTACCTTCCTCCAGCCCCACCACCACCACCGACTGTCGACTGGACACCAAGGTCGAGGCTTTGCTCAGGCACTACCGTACTTACTGTGGGCGGTATGTCGCCGTAGTCAACGGATCTAGGCCCATCATCTGCTCTAGGGGGTCACACCCCTGGCCAGGGCATCGTCAGTGCACAGGCATTACTGGTGGTGTTTTTAGATATGATACAGAGCATACTTCCAGGCTTACCTATGCAGCCTGTACTACTGCTGACAGGTGTTCGTGCATTGCAAGCCCTGTCGGCATCACTGGCTTGTTCACAGCATATACCTCTCGAGCAGTGGCCTCTGGGGTCGCCAGCAAAGTCATCGGTTCCCGTTGCAGACAGGGATGTCATTGAGGAGGAGGAATATTATCCACGCCTCATAACAGGATTATGAAGAGGAGCTGGGTTATAGAGAAGAACAATATGTAGGACGTTCTAACGCCACTGTGTTTTGTAGTGAGGATTCTGTGATGTACACATCCAGTTCTCCTCCTGAAGACTTGTACCTTTCAGGCTATGATGCAGCAAATGCAAAATGCAGTGGAAGCAGAAGATTCCACTAAAAAGAACCTGATGGATCTCTTGGGAGGTACCATGTACTCACTCCATTGTTGTTCCTCTAATTTATTCTGCATTGGAGAATACCACATTTGCTGTATGGTACAGGCCAGGACATACCAGCTGTACCCAGAAAGGCTGATAAGCAGTACCCCTGCCACTTCTGCCAAGCCTTATTATGCCAACCAGCCTGAGACAAACTCAGTGGTTATAATGGCTGTCCATGACAGATCAGGGTACCCAAACACATCAGTACTGTGCCCTCTGATAAGGAATCCTGGAGGCTAGATGTGATGGGCAAGTGTACATATGCCTCTGCCTCACTGGCCGTTCGTATTGCAGACTACCAAGGCCACGTGATCAAGTAACAGAATAGCCTGTGGAAGGCTGCCAGGGCTGCATCTCAGGCTCTGCCAGAAGGAAATGCGAAGAATGAGTTAATTAAAAATCTTAATTCTTGGGCTGAGGTTGGCAGACCTTTGCTACGCTCAGCGTGTGATGGCTGATGCATCTTCCAGGGCAGCTGCCACTGGGATTTGCATGAGACCGCATTCTTGGCCCAGTGCAGCTGTGTTTGCAACTGATGTGCAGCAAATGGTTTGAATGCCCCTTTTAGAGGCACCAAACTGTTTGGCTATCACGTGGAAGAAGCATTAAGAAGCCTTCAAGTTTCTAAAAAGACTAAGGTCAGTCAAATCCCTGTATTCCATGCCTGGTAGGGGTTGTGGCCAGGATCCTTCCGTCAGCCTGCTTCCAGAGGTAGTGATCAAGCCTACTGTCAGTAAGACGGGGTGAGGGTGGTGGAGCCTTATCAGCTGTCCTCCTCCAGGAGCCTGTTCCAAAGCATCAAGAGCCAGTGGGGCTGATGGCTCTACCCCCAGGGGCTCAGGTGACTCAAAAGTGAACTGCACTGTTGCCTCCAGAGGTGGTTGTAGGGGGCTGTTTCTCCCTCATCTCACACAGTTTGGGGGAAGGGGGTGGATTACCATAGATGAATGGGTTCTGGAGATAATTGCAAAGGAACATGCTCTGGAGCCCTTAGAGACCCCCCTTCCCCGCAAAGAACACCCTCCACCTCTTTCCAATTATCCTCTGGGACATTTGTCCTTGCTGAAAGAAAAAGTGCAAGCTTTGCTAAACAAATGTGCAATAGAATCAGTGCTTTCTCATCAGAAGAACAAAGGGTTCTACTCCTGATACTTCCTTGTTCCCAGATGGACAGGAGATCTCAGGCCTGTGTTAGATGTCAGAGACCTATACGTCCACATAGAATTAGAATACAAGATATTTCAGATGGTCTCCCTGCAAGCTTTGGAACTGGATTTGCTCCCTGGATATGAAGGATATATTCTTACCAAGATCAGGCAAAATCGCAGACAATATCTGAGATTTGTGCTGGAGGGGGAGCATTATCACTTCAGAGTATTGTCCTTTGGCCTGGCTTCTGTGCCATGGGTCTTCACCAAATACTTGGCAGTGGTGGCAGTAGCCCTTCGCGGGGAAGGCCAGTATATGTTCCTGTACCTGGACAACTGGCTCAAGCTAGCTCCAGGAGCTAACTCTTACACACCCTGTTATGAACCACGCAATTGTTTTTGAAGACCTAGGGGTTATAGTGAATGTGCCAGAGTCAGTACTGACTCCTTTCCAAAGGCTGCAGTACATAGGTGCTGTCTTGGGCATGGAGCAAGGCTATGCATTCTTCCCCCTCTACAGGGCAGAAGGACTTATTGCTCAAGCACAGCTGGTATACAACAATCATCTAGTCCCGGCCAGAACATTTGTGTCTCAAGGGACTCACGGCAGCAGCCATTGTGACCGTGCCATTGGCCCTCTTACACGTTCAGATACCACAGTGGACATAGAAACATAGACCTTGACGGCAGATAAGGACCGCTTGGACCACTCAGTCTGCCCATTTCCCTACCTATTGGATAAGCTGCCTATCCTAATTTTACCAACAGCCTACCTCCCACTAGAATTGCCTTATGTCTGTCCCATGCATTCTTAAATTCCATTGAGAGTGAACAGGGATCAGTTGATGGGTGACATGGACCAGAAGGTGCTCGTCACATCCCCCTTACACAAAACACTGAGGTGGTGGATGAACCACCACAACCTCTTAAGGGGCATTCCATTTCACATACCAACTCCAACTCAGATTCTCACCTCTGATGCCTCTGGATCCAGGTGTGGGGCACTACTGGGGCCTTATCAAACACAGGGTTCTTGGACCCAGGTGGAAATCAAATTGCACATAAATTTCCTGGAAAGGAGAGCTGTCTTAACACAATCTCCAGGTTTTTCAGGAGAATCTGACTCCAGGTCCTCTGTTAATACAGACGGACAGCATCAGAATCGTGCAGTACATAAACAAGGGGGACTCATTCCTGTCCCGTGTCGGGAAGCAATGAACGTGTGGTACAGGGCACTGGAACATGGCCTAGAACTGTCAGCCGTGCATCTCTCAGGTGTCCAAAACATCTTAACAGGCAGACTAAGCATGTCACAGTCCAAGATGTATGAATGGCAACTGCTGACCTTCATGGTAAATGACCTCTTCGCAAGGTGGAGTCATACTGGTTTTGACCTTTTTGTGTCCCCACACAACACAAAATTCCACGTTCTAGGGACATGGATATGTTGTTCATCCACACTGTCTGGCAGGTTCCTTGCCGCTTTAAATCTTGCCGGAAGGTCTTCAAGCTGGCTCCTCCCACCCACCCGGGTGGTAAAACTCTTGGCTCCGCCCCATGACGCCAGATCTTCCTTACCGCTTGGAAGCTCAGGTTCCCTCCTTAACACTCTGCGTATAAGACTGGTTCCTAATTCTTGAGTTTTTGAAATTAAAAAGTTTTTGCTAAAAACTTTGGTCTTCTCTCCTACATGACCGATGGACAAATCAACTCCGGTTTCAGAGATGCCCTTGCGGCAGAAAATGTCTTGGCGAATCCGCCTCCATGTCGTCTACTGCTGGGCCTTGAACATGACCCGCGGGCCTGCGACCTGTGCTCTTCCTTTTCAGCCTCGTCCCGAGGGCCGTGCTGCCTGTTTACAACTGAGGCGTCCGAAGAAGAGATTTCCTCCGGTAAAGTCAAAAGGCCTGGTCGGGCGGTGTCCATGATGGCGGGGCTTTCGGCCGGATCAGCTTCGAGCAGATGATCGCCTTGAGAGGAGGTGGCGCTGGGCCGCTTCTACCTCAGCTGCGGCATTTGTCCCACTATCTCTCGGTGCCTCTTATTCGGCTTCTTTTAAGGAGCTTTGTCTGACCCTTTCGACAAAAGGTGAGGGTCCAACTTCTTCTGGACCGTTTCCTCGGTCCAAAAAGAGAGACAAGAGTAAGTCTCACCGTCGACGCTCTTGGGAGCGGGAAAGATCCCTCTCCCCGAGTTGTCGGCTGTCGACTTCGGTCGACCTCTCGGCTTCGGCCACTGGTTTCATGGTGTCCCCGTCAGGCCAGTTGACCGAGACTCCCGTGGACGCGGTCAAGATTTTTCTCGACCCGTTGGACGGGTTGTCTGCTGGAGAAGCAGAGAATCCCCTCTCCCCGGTTCCCCCGGTGGGAGTTGAGGATCCCGTTGGCTCGGCTGTGCCTCCGGTTCCGGAGCCTTCGGTTGAATCGTCTGAACCGAGGGGAGTGCCGCTTCCCCGCGACACCTCCCCGCACCGTCCTCGGCCTAGTCGAGATTCTTGGTCTCGGTCTCGGACATCTTCGCGGTCCAGCCGATCCCGCCGTCATAGGCGGTCTCAGTCTCGGCACCGCGGCCAGCGGCACCGCCGCCCCTCCTCCTCGGACGAGGAGAGGCTTCGGCGCAAGTTGCGTCGGAGGTATGAGGAACTCATGTGGCAACAGCTCCTTCTGACCGGGAATAAGCCGACCCCGTCGTCTTCCCCGGCCATTAAGTGGCTGTCACCGGAGCGGCCGAAACAACCCCTAGTTCTAGCTGAGGAGCCTGTTCCCAGGCCGGTTGTTCAGCCAAATCCAGCTGCCCCACCGATTCTGGTGGAACCTCCGCCTCCACAGCCATTAGTTGGGGCTCCGACCAAACATTCTCGGTCGGCTCGGGGACTGCCCCATAGGCTGTCTGTCACCCTCACTCCCGATAGACCTCGGCAGGTGGAGTGTGGCTCAGGCCCGAGGCAGCTCTTTGAGGACTCTTCCGAGTCTGAGGATGATTCCTCCCTTTTCTCCAAGCGAATGGACTTGGAGTCCTCAGGAGGACAGTCAGTGGACGATGGCCCTTCGTCCTTCCTAGGATTGCTTCGGCTCATCTCGGAGTCCACCGGGATGAAGCTCGAACCCGTTTCTAAACGGGCCAGGTATCCCCTCACGGAGATTCTGGACCGAGGGATTCCCCTACAGAGGCCTTTCAGTGGCCGAGGCCATGATGGGTCCGGCCTTGGGCTCTCTGGCAACACCCTGCTTCCCACCTCTGCGCCTTGGCCAGGATGGCCAAGGTAATGTGGTCCCACCGTTCCCTGTCCGGTTTTTCAGAACACCCCTCGGCGGAGGGGTTGGTTACCGACAGCGTTTTCCGGCATGCCGGGGATGCTAGGGATGTGGACAAACCTCCCAACAAGGAATCCAAGAAATTGGACTATGCCGGACGAAAAGTCTATGCTGCGTCCTCCCTCGGCCTTCGCCAGGCCAGTTCGGCCATCCTCATGGCACATTTTTCTCATGCCCTGTTGGGCTCCCTGGATGGGGTCGTCCCTCATCTTCCCGCGGATCTGCAGACCACGGTCAGGCAGGTGCGGGACCAGGGCAGGGCAGTGGCCAACAGCAGCTCCAGACTGCTTTAGACATTGGGGACTCATGTGCCAGGTCTGTGGCGGCCGCAGTGGCTATGCGTCGTCGGGCTTGGCTGAGGATATCCACCTTTACTTCGGATACCCAGCACAAGTTGGCGGATGTTCCCTTTTTGGGGACTTACCTCTTCGGCCCTGGGGTGGAAGGTCACCTGCAGAGGATCGAGAAGTCCAATGCTACCTTGGACTCGGTCTCTTCCGCTCAGAAGGACAAAGGCCGCAAACCACAGCCTAAGCCCTTTCGTCCTTCTGCGCCCGCGGTCGTCCGGCCCAGCAACCTCAGGGCCAGCAGGCTAGGGCTTGGCATCCCAAATCCAAGCCGTCGGCTTCCTCCAACAGGAAGCAGGGAGGTAAAGGCCCAGGAGGTCCCTCAGCCGGTTCCTCCTCCAAGCCTGCCCAATGACGGGCTGAGGGGTGTCGTCCCCAACCCCGTCCCTTCCCCAGGTTCCCCCCGTGGGGGGACGGCTCCAGCACTTCCTTTCCGCCTGGTCCGTTATTACCACGGACAGGTGGGTACTGGAGGTGGTGGGAAAAGGCCTGCCTCTAGAATTCGAGCAGGCCCCGCCCTTCAGAGCCGTCGCACCTCGGGGGGCCTCGGGGTCCGCAGCCTCACTGTCGGCTTGCCGGGCCGACATCGCTCTCCTCCTCCAAAAGGAGGTGATCAGGGAGGTGGCGGACCCTCCCTCAGACCCGGGGTTTGTGTCCAGGTACTTCCTGGTTCCGAAACGGACGGGGGGCTGGCGCCCCATTCTCGACCTTCACGACCTGAACAAGTTCCTAAGGTCTCGAACCTTCAGGATGGTCACTCTGGCTCAGATAATACCATCCCTGGAACACGGCGTGTGGTTCTGCTCTCTGGACCTGCAGGGGCTAGCGTTTTTTCACGTCCCTATCCGTCCGTCACATCGGAGATTCCTTCGCTTTCGAGCGGAGAGGTCCCTCTTCGAGTTCCGAGCCATGCCCTTCGGCCTGTCTCCAGCTCCCAGGGTCTTCACCAAATGCATTGCAGTGGTGACAGCTTTCCTGCGGCGCCGAGGGGTCCGGGTGTACCCTTACCTGGACGATTGGCTGATAGCAGCCCCCTCCAGACAGGAGGTGGAGCGGTCCAGAGATCTGGCCCTCCAGGTTTGCTCTCAAGTCGGCCTTCTCATCAGCAGGCCAGCGGAACTCGAGCCGAAGCAGGTGATTCTGTTCATCGGGCAGAGCTCGACTCTCTTGAGCCAGAGCACGGCCCGGCGGACAGGGCCGAGGTTCTTACCTCCTTTGCCCAATCATTTCTGGTTGGGCACGCGCCTGCTCGGGACTTCCCGCGCCTCCTGGGTCTCATGGCGGCCTGTACCAGCGTGGTCCGTTGGGCACGCTGGCATCAGCCCCTTCAGTAGGGACTGGCCAGCCAGTGGTCTAGCGCTGCGATCCATTGGACCAGCTGATGGTGACCAGGAGATGTGGAGCTCTCCGGTGGTGAACGTTCCATCTCATCTGCAGGAGGGCATCCCGTTTGTCCGCCCGAGCCGACGGTCTCTCTATCGCGATGCCTCTCTGATGGGTTGGGGTGCCCATCTGGGGAACACCGACGCCTGGCCTCTGGTCCCATGAGAGTCCCGATGCCATCAACCTGCTGGAGCTCCGGCGGTCCGCTAGCTCTCACCGCCTTTGCTCCGTTTCTCCGGGGTCAAGTGGTCCGAGTCCAGATGGACAATACCACGACCATGTACTACCTAAACCGCCAGGGCGGGACGCGTTCCATGCTTCTATGCAGGGAAGCATTTGGTCACTCGTGCGCAGCCTGGAGGCGGATCTCCTAGCCATTCATGTGGCAGGAGCCTCCAACACCTTGGCCGATGCCCTGAGCTGGATAGGGGCTGCATCTCACGAGTGGTCTCTCCTGCCGGAGGTAGTACAAGATCTGTTCTCCCATTGGGGCACACCTCAGGTGGACTTGTTTGCCTCCAGGGAGAACGCGAAGCTGAGGCTGTTTCATGCCCGCCCCCCTCAGCAGGGCTCGCTGCAGGGGGATGCCTTCTCGAGGCCGTGGACCCCGGGCCTCTTCCGCCTTCCCCGTTCCTTTGATTCACAAGGTGTTTCTCAAAGCAAGGAGGGACAAGGCAGGTGATTCTGATAGCCCCAGACTGGCCCGCCAGTGTACCAGAGATCCCTCAGCCTCAGCTCCAGGGTCCCAGGCAGCTTCCAGCTCGCCCGGACCTGCTCTCAGTCAGTCAGGGAAGGTGTTCCATCGGACCTTCAATCCCTGCCACCTGACGGCCTGGTTCCTAGCGCAAAGTTCCAGGCCTTGGGTCTTTCTGACGAGGTCCTCAATGTTGTTGAGGTGTCCCGTAAGGAGTCGACCAGAAAATGCTACGCCTTCAAATGGAAAAGATTTTCCATTTGGTGTCAGGGCAAGGGCTTGGACCCTTGCTCCTGTCCTTTGGCAAGCATCTTGGACTATTTATGGTCCCTTTCTAGTCAAGGGCTTAGGTCGATGACCCTAAGGGTGCACCTGGCAGCCATCTCTGCTTACCGGGCGCGGGCCGGGGAGCAGTCGGTGGCACAGGAGAAGGTGGTCTGGCGCTTCTTCAGAGGCCTTGATCACATTTCCCCTCCGGTGCGAGAACCTTCACCTCCGTGGGATCTACTGCTGGTACTGGCAAAGCTAATGGGCAAGCCATTCGAACCAATGCACAGGTGTGAACTCTCTCACCTGTCGTGGAAGACCGCCTTCTTGGTGGCTATCACGCCAGCCAGAAGGATGGGAGAACTCCAGGCGCTCTGCATTGTCTCCCCTTACTTGGTCTTCCACAGGGACAAGGTTGTCTTGCACCCACCGAAATTCCTTCCGAAGTGGTGTGGAGTTTCACCTTAACCAGGTGTTGACTCTGCGGTGTTCTACCCCAATCACACCTCGGAGGCCGAATACAGGCTCCATACTTTGGACCCTAGAAGGCGCTCGCTTATTATAAGGGCGCACGGCTGAAATCGGGAGAGGTTCGCAGCTGTTTGTCACCTACGCTGAAGCCGCACCTTGGCAGACCTGCAAGCTGCTTAGACGATAAGCAGGTGGGTCACCTCCTGCATAGATCTCTGCTACAAGTTGGCAGGCATGGAGCCTCCCAGAGGGATTAGAGCTAATTCTACCCGTCATACTGCTGCATCGGTGGCTGCTTCCAGGGACGTCCCTATCCAGGACATCTGCAGGGCTGCTACCTGGAAGTCAGCACACACCTTTATTACCCATTACCACATCGACCTTGAGTCACGCCGGGATGCTGGTTTTGGGGCCTCGGTTCTCCAGTCTTTATTCCCTAAGTAGGGGGTATCATGCCTCCCTCCTCCCGGAGAACTGCTAGGAGTCTGCCAGACAGTGTGGATGAACAACATATCCATGTCCCTAGAAATACAGGTTACTCACCTGTAACAGGAGTTCTAGGAATGGTATATATTGTTCATCCTAAGACCCACCCGACCTCCCCGGCTTCGACGCACAACCTGAGCTTCCAGTGGGCCAGATCTGGCGTCATGGGGCGGAGCCGAGAGTTTTACCACCCGGGTGGGTGGGAGGAGCCAGCTTGAAGACCTTCTGGCAAGATGTAAAGCGGCAAGGAACCTGCCAGACAGTGTGGATGAACAACATATACCATTCCTAGAACTCCTGTTACAGGTGAGTAACCTGTATTTTTTGTACATTCGCTTCAGGGCATGGAGTTTTTTTGTGAGACATGTTGTCCCACTCTTAGAAAGGGGGGTTTCTGTATGCATTCCCTCCCATTCCATTAATACAGAGAGAGTTAGTGAAATTGCAGTTGCAGGGTGTGACCCTCATCCTCATTGCACCACTATGGCCTTGACAAATATGGTATCCGCTGCTCCAGCAACTAGCTTAGGAGCCTCCAGTATCTCTGCCTCCATACACGGGCCTCTTGATCTTACTTCGAGAAACAGCTCTTGCAGCAGGTTACACCATTAGGACTGAAGCCGGCAGTTGCCAGGATCCCACGGAAATTTTCTAGCTAGCAGTATTCAGTGGGGACCACCCCCGACATCAGGCATCGTATACAAGGAGGCAGTCCCCCAGAATCCCCAGTTGTTTTCTCGCCATCGACTCGCCAGCATCGGCCTCACAGTCCCACTCTAGTGCATGATGATTAAGAACTTTCATAAAACATTTTTACCAACACTAAATGTCGGCATCTCCAACTCCTTCTTCAAAAGGACATCCTTCCAAGTGTGCCTGCGGCAAACAGATCCCCTTCACGGATCCTCATTCATCCTGCCTACGGTGCTTAGGCCCGGACCACGACACCAAGGCCTGCTCCTTCTGTCAGGGGTTTAACAGTCGCACCAGGATCCGCCGCCAGAAGGCACTTCAGGGGTTCCTCTTGGAAGAGAAACTACACAGAATGGATAAGGAACCTTCCTCCAGAGGTGAATCTACCTCAAAAGCCCACAAACACCTGGACAAGCACCGGGAGAAGGCCAGGTCCAGATCCCCTAACCGGGCCTTGGACTCGTGCACCAGCACAGGCTCCATGCGCTCAGACCGCTCTCGCTCCAGGGCTCGCTCTCGGCCCCTTCCGGTCAAGGTTAAGGCTTCAGACGGCTCTTCGGCTTCTCTGCACCCTATAAAGACTTCTAGGCCTTCGGCTTCCTCTACTCCCTCCCGGGCCTCATTGAAGTCCTCTGACCGTCGCCAGACCAAGTCTTCCTCATCAGACCGATGCCGGGACCCTGACTCCAGATCGGTCTCCCAGCCTCCCAAGGGTCCGGATCCCCCACCTAGGAAGACTAAAGGCCTGATGTCCCTGAAGCAGACGTACCCGACGTCTGCCAAACACCCGAAGTCGGCCAGACGTTCGCCGGAGCGGCTGCTCCCCCATCACGGTGGACACGGTCGCCGGACTCCATGGAGGAGGACCCACGCTGCTGAGGACCAAGCAGGCAACAGCGAGGATGCTCGGGCTCTACGGAGCCTTCGCCAATCCCGGAGACGCCTTCAGACCCGACGCCCGAACCTGGCGACAGACCACCGGCGCCAGGTCCGTCGTCGGGTATGAACATCCAAGAGGTCAAAGATCTTTTCACTTTCTGGTGGGACACAATAAGGAAAGATGTGACCCCAGTGAAACCATCTCCTTCTCCACCTCCTCCACCGCAGGGGCCAGCAGGATGACCACCAACCCCCAAGGAGAGCACTCCACCTCCTAGGGGAAGATCCAAGGAATGGAGAAGGCCTCCCTCAGGGTCTCCCAGCTCCAGGCGACCCAGACGTCGACGGTACACTCCACCAGGGAAGGATTCTAGACCAGATACTTCTGACACCTCCAGGTCTCCTTCTCAACTCAGCATCCTATCACCTGACCCACAAGACCTGCCCAGGTCACCTCTGGATGATCCCTCTTTCTCTGAGATTGAGGAGCATCCAGGAGAACATGGGATGGGATTTGGAAGATCTCAAACCCGAGAGACAGCGCCTCACTCGTTACCTTTGGCAGAAGGATCCTAAGCCTGTGGTAGTGCCACCTTTGGTGGACAGTTTCGCGGACGTCACCAAGACTGCTTGGAAGCGTCCGCACTCCACCCCCGCTGTGACGAAGAAAGCTGACTGCCTGTACAAGGCCCGGAAAGAGGACCATTACTTGGCGCAACAACCTCTGGCTGACTCACTGGTCATTACGGCCTCTCATGACCGGTACCAGCGACCACAGCATATGAGCACACAGCCACTGGACCAGGAATCCAGACAGTTGAATGCCCTGGGGAGACACATGTACGCTGCTGCTACATGCTCCATCAGGTCCCTGAACTATCTGCCTCATATGGTTCAGTTTCAGAATGCCCTGTGGGAACAGGGTCAGGACCTAGTTGATAAGCTACCGGATGGCTTTCAGAAGGCGGAGCTCTTAAACCTCCTCCGTACAGGGTCTGACGTGAGGACCCCAGTGTTACAAGCCGCATGCGATTCTGCAGACTAGTCTGCCAGAGCTGCAGCTTCAGGCGTCTGTCTCCGGAGACGCTCCTGGCTCTGTGTCTCTGGTTTTACCCCAGACGTACAGAAAAACATTCTTGACGTCCCATACAATGGCGAAGTCCTGTTTGGTGAACACTCGGAAAAGGTCATCACCAAGCTTCAGGACGCCAGGAAGGCAGTAAGATCCATACAGGCCGTGTACAGATCTAAACCTGGATCTTCCCTTGTCAATCTTCACCATTCATTACTGCTTGGGTTAAGCCGGAGGCGCGCACCCGCTATGGGAGTTTTTTTAGAGTTGGCTCTAGCGGCGCGTCCTTGAGGGTGACGCACTGCGTCATGCGCGAGGGACGGCCGTTAGGAGCCGCGGACTCCTCCTCCATCTCAGTTCTGTTTCTCCCGCCGTCGAGGCTGCACCTGCTGCACGGTAGCGTATAGTGTTCGTTCTTCGGATTCGTCCCGACTCCTCATCTCGTGTTCTCAGACATCCACTCGACGCCGTATACCGGTAAGACCGTTCCTTTTTATTTCTATCTACGGCGCTGAGTGTTTTCCTACTTTTTTTCCTCAGTTAGTTCACATCATGTCCGGTTCTGGAGCAAGGCGTAAGTCGAAGGCGGGGCGCGCCTATCGTCCGGTGCTCCTGTGGCGCATTTTCCTCGCCTCGGACCGGCATGATGTCTGTCTCCGTTGCCTGGGACCCAACCACGGCATGGGCCGCGTCACGACGCTTGTTTCTCCATGGACCGTCATGTCCTCGAAGTCCAGCGTTCAAACTAGAAGCAAGGCCCATGGAGCGCCGAGGAGGACGAGGCGTCGCTCCAGGGATTCCCAGGTAAGGTCTCTAGGCCTTCCCGGGTCCCCTCCCGGGCCTCTCTGATCAGCGGAGGAGGGAGCTTCCTCCTCTTCTCTTGCCGAGAGCTTCTCTCGCGGTGTGGGGAGACGTCGTGGTCCCCAGGGGCCGTGATGGTGACACCGCCTCGGCAGTCACCTCCTCGGAGGTACAGGCTCCCCAGTGTCGAGGCCCATGATTTCTGGGCGGGCACGGTGGACCCTCGGCGCGCCCCTCCAGCGTCTTCGCGGTGATCGAGAGGCAGCGCGTGAAGCGCGCCCGCTAAGGCCCCGGTGCCGCTCGCGGCTATGGGCCAGTCTGTTCTCCCGGCGCGGAATCAGGTTCAGCCTATCAGGGACGGCGCCATGGGCCTGGCTGGTACTGCAGGGAGGAAGGGCCAGGCCTGGCTGTCGGGTGGGCGGGGGTCGTCCGGTATGCGCCCTGGCGCCGGCACCGGTCGCGGTGCCGCTGCTGAGGGATTCCTCGAGTTGCCAGCATTGAGGTTCTGCTGGTCTGCCGTCTTGGAGGCCGATGACTCGGATGTGGACTCCATCCTGGCACCCTGACTCTGGAGTCAGGGTCCCCGGTGGCACAGGGTGCCAGGGCGGCCCATGGGCCCTTCCACTGTCCCTCCGTCCTCCCCTGAGTGCTCTCGGGCTGGGGTGGCCCTGGGTCCCAGGGGGGTGATGTGGTGGGGACTGAGGAGGAGGCTCCCCCTCCTAGGGGACCTGTGACAGCTGCCCTCCCGGGTGCTGTTGCCTCCTCTGGGGGTGCGGGGACGCTGCAGTCGAGGAGGAGGGCTCTTTTGGAGTCCGAGGGGTTGAGGGGCAGGGGACGGGGGCCCCGGTCTCTGTCGGCCGCCTCTGGTGGGGTGGCTAGGAGCCGTAGCGCCGAACCCCGCCCTTCCCTCCTGGGCTCTAGGGTGCCCTCCGGTGGCGTTGCTGTGGACTGCCCTTCTGGAACCATGCAGTCCCGGGTTCGTCACAGGGGAGGTTCTCCCCCTGGGCTCTTCCAGGCATCGCTTTCTCAGGGTTCCGTCTTGCGGCCTGGTTTGTTGTCCGGGATCCCGCCAGCTCGGGCTCCGTTCCCCGGATTTCAGAGTCCTGGCAGAGGTCAGTTGCCTCTTAGTAGGTGCCCTTCTCCAGTACTTCATCATCACCCCCACTTCCAGGCCATGTCGGTCCCTATGGGTCCGTTATCCTGGGAGCAGTTCAGGGTTTCTCTGTGACCTTCCCTCATCGTTAGATGTATGCATGGGCGGAGTCTTTCAACTCTCCCCACCGCCGCAGGAATCCTCTGGACATTCGAGCTCTCCATCATCCTCGTCTTCCTCCTCTGAGGGAGGAACCCCTGCTCATCTTTCTTCCGGCTGATTTCCTGAATATCAGCCGATTCCTCTCGAGGATGGTGAGGGACCTTCAATCTCTTATGTAAGGAAAGACAATACCGAACGGGAGACGCCGTGAATTCCTTGGAATTCAGTGCCCAGCACCTGGTGGTACCTTCCTGGCCTATCTCCTTCCAGGAGGCATCTATCCGTCCTGGCAGTCGCCAGCCGCCCTTTTTCCAGCCCCGGCTGACTGCCGTCGTAGGTATTGTGCCCCCTCGGAATCCCTGGGTACTCTTCCCAACCCGCCCTCGGGCTTGGTGTACCTAGAGACTCCTTTCGGGCGCCGCTGCATGGCGCACGACCGCCCACCGGATTCGGATTCTCTACAGTTTGACCGGTGGGGGCGAAGAGTGTTCTCTTCTTCTCATACAGTGGCTTGTATTGCCTCACATCAGGCTCACCACGCTGCCTACAATCGGCATCTGTGGTCGATGCTCTCCCAGCTCCTAGCATCAATGCCTGATACGGAGCAAACCAGACAAGCTATTGCCCTCTCCGCTATAGGCCTGGAGCTGGCAAGACACCAAGTAAGGGCATCTTACGACGCCAATGAGGTGGCTTCCAGGCTTGCAGGGACAGCGATCTAATTTAGGCGGACGGCATGGCTTCGTCTATCAAGGTTGTCACCCCTGGCCCGGCGTAGGGTGATGCGCTCCGCTTTCCGGGGGACCCGTCTTTTTTCCTCCAGAGCTAGGAGACTTTTGCAGGGCTTCCTCCGCCTCCCCGTCCCTCGGAGGCACCTCCTAGCTCTTCTCCCACTAGGCTTCTCTCTGTACTAGCAGGGTCTTCCCTCTGTTTCTCACCAACAGGAGGCTGGGGATCTTGTTCCCTCAGGTTCTACCCCTCCCCCTTTTAAGGGAGGGGTGCATCTCTCCAGCAGTAATGAATGGTGAAAATTGACAAGGAAGATATGAAAATTACGTACTCTACAGTAATTCTTGATCTTCTCTTGTATCTTCACCATTCATTACTGATATCCCACCCCACCTTCCCTCAGTGGCCTCCTTCTGTGGCATCCCCCTCCCGCCTCGCCTCTTACTCCCTGGCCTTTATGCCCAAAAAAAAAAAAAAAAAAAATTTTCTGTTTTTCCCATTCTTGTGAATGGATCCCAGGATTTACTTCACTCTAGGATTGATTGGCGTTTTGCTCATAAAAGTGCTGAGTCGTTGGGGAGATGCATGGCTCTTGCCTCGACGTGTTTGGCAGGCGCGGCACTTCTAGGGACTCTGTGTAAGTACTGTCTGTACAGTTAGTATAGTCCCAAGGGAAAAAAAAAAAAAATCTGCTAATCAATTATTTAAAACCCTGGTCCCCCCTTTTTTTATTCAAGGTAAAGAGGAACGAGTACGGTTACAAATTTCTTTAATTCTGAGGGAACTCTTTCTGACTGCCCTACGGTGCAATTCCTTGCCTCCTCAGGTCATGTTGTTTCACAGCCTGGTGGCCATGCCCTGTCTCGGCACCTTCAACTTAGGATCCCCTTGGCAGGCATTATTTTTCAAAAAGCTTTTTCAGCTGCTGGCTGACCTTGTCAACTTCAAGCCTCTGTCTGCCTTGTCATAGCAAGTCTGATTGAGTCCCTCTCTATTTTTCTTACAAACTGCCTTCGAGAAGGCTTAGTTTTTCCCATACTCTTCTATGGTAGCACTTATCAAGGTGCTAGGAACTTAGTCCTCTTCCTGGATGGGCGCTCTTCCGGAACAGGTTCTGCTCAGTCAGTCCAGGAGCCCTCAACTGGGATGAAGAGACTTGCATGTTGAGAGTCCAGGACTCTGCCCTCTCTTGGTCTGTTTTCGCAGGTTCGTGGAACCTCTCCTCAGTCCTACCAGGGTTCTTGCTCCTCATTAATTTCGAGCCTATAAGCCTCTCAACCAACAATGCTCTCGACGGGCACTGTTCTCCTTCTCAACATGCCACTCTTTCTTTCTTTCTTCTTCCTTCATTCCTCTTCCCCTCTCTCTCTGTTCCTCCCCTAGAGCTGCCCCGAAAGGAGGCCCACGGTCCCTTAGGGTAGGAATTGTCTCCTCTGTCTATTCTCCATCGGCTTATTCCTTTTTCAGTTTATTTCCTTTCCTTTTTCTATCCCTTGACCTCTTGCCTCGCTTTCTTTTCTCCACTTTATTTTGCCTCTTCGCTAACAGAACTGAGATGGAGGAGGAGTCCGTGGTTTCTAACGGCCGCCCTCGCGTGATGACGCAGCAAGGCCGCCTCAGGACGCGCCATTAGAGCCAACTCTAAAAAAAAAAAAAAAAAACTCAGAGGCGGCAAGCGCCGCCCGGCTTAAACCTAAGCAGTAATGAATGGTGAAGATACAAGAGAAGATCAAGAATTATGGTAGGTACGTAATTTTCATTTCCTTTCATAGGAACCAGAACCGTTTTCGCGGCTGGCAGCAACGGCAGCAGCCACCTTCCGGCCAGCAACATAGGGGCACTTTCCATCATAAAGCCCAGGTTAAATCTTCCCCAGGCAGAGGCCAGCAGTATACCAAACCTGCCCAGCCTACGGCAACCAACGCTGCCACAGCATGACTCCTTCCTGGCCCCCGCCCCTCCTCTGGATAAACGGGCAGAAAAGGTCGGGAGTCACATCGCTTGCCATTTTTCAGGATGGCAGTCATTTACCGCCGACCGGTGGGTACTTCAGATGGTCAAGAGAGGTCACTTTATCGAATTCCTCAACCACCCACCATCAAGACCTCCCCTGCTTTCCCGTTATTCGGGTCAGCATGCTCTGCTCATACAGCAGGAGGTGCTTGTGCTCCTAGGAAAGGAAGCTATAGAGCACGTACCGCGGAACCAGAGAGGTGCAGGTTACTAATCCCACTTCTTTCTGGTTCCCAAAAGGACAGGAGACCTCCATCCAATACTGGATCTCAGCGATCTCAACGCTTCGGTCCATCTACAAACGCTTCCGCATGGTGACCCTTCCAGGTCTGATACCCATGCTCAAGCAGGGCGCCTTCCTAGTGTCTTTGGACATGCAGGATGCTTACCTGCACATACCCATTGCTTGAGTGCACAGGAAGTTCTTGCGCTTCGAATTTCTAGGTCACCATTACCAGTTCCGAGCCCTTCCTTTCGGACTGTCATTGGCACCTCGAGTGTTTACCAAGTGCATGGCAGTCATAGCGGCGACTCTGAGGAGACAAGACCACTACGTGTTCCCCCTACCTGGACGACTGGCTTCTCATGGCACCCTCTCGGGAGGCCCTGATGTCCGCCATTCATTGTACTCAGTCTCTGTTCGAGACATTGGGCATCATTATCAATCAGAAGTCGTCATGGCTGGTTCCATCACAGAATCTGCAGTTCATATGCGCAGTTCTGGACACCGTCCAAGGGAAAGCTTTTTTACCCCAGGACCGAGCGGAACACATCAGATCTCTCATCAGGGACATTTTGGCAAAGAGGACCATCCCAGCCAGACTGGTCCTTTGCCTGCTCGGACATATGGCTGCAGCCATTGCAACAGTCCCGATAGCCCGTCTCCACATGCAGGTGACCCAGTGGATGTTATGGGTCCAAAGGGGTCAGAAGCAGGTCCATTTGCAGCTTCCAATCCGGATCATGAAGGCCGTAATCCAGGATTGGCAATGGCGGCTAGATTCAAATAACTTACTAGCAGGGGTCCCCTTCATCGCGCCTTCTCCAATTGTGACGCTGTCCATGGATGCCTCAGGGTTTGGTTGGGGAGCACACCTTGACGGTGTCAGGGCTTATGGACAGCCCAGGAAGCTCATCTCCACATAAATATCCTGGAAATGAAAGCAGTTCTTTATGCCCTGCAGGCTTTCCAATCGGAGATTCCACCGGGTACTCTCCTTACAGACAGACAATACTGCGGTGATGTATTACCTCAACAAACAAGGAGGCACCCATTCCTACCCGCTTTGCAGGGAGGCCATGAGGGTGTGGGATTGGGTACTACAACACGGCGCAAACCTCACTGCTGTTCATGTCCCAGGAGTGGACAACGTCATCGCAGACAGCCTGAGTCTCTCTCAGGCCAGAGTCCACGAGTGGGAACTACTCCAGGAGGTAGTAGAGGATCTGTTTTCATAGATGGGGCACACCAGAGTTAGACCTCTTCGCGTCCCCATACAACGCAAAACTACCCAATTTCTGCTCACTAGATCCAGAGCCTGGTGTTTTCTGGCGAGACGCGTTGTCCCTCTCCTTGACGGGCAGTTTCCTCTTTGCCTTTCCTCCCTTCCCATTGATCCGGAGGGTCCTTTTGAAACTCTGCAGAGAGCAAGTGACACTGATACTTCTCGCTCTGTTTTGGCCCAGACCGATCTTCCTGGACTAAGTCTCCATCACTCATTCACACTAGTGGGATAGTGCCGGAGGCGCTAGGACCAAGTGGGAGCCTAAAGTTTTCAGAAGGGTCGGCAGCAAGAGAGGACCAGCATGCGTGCACCGCAAAAACTAGCTCGCGCTTGTAGGGTATCTCGCGCCGACCCTCCAGCACTTCAGTTCCTTTACTCCCGCCGTCGAGTGTGCTTGGATGTCGACGTCGCTCGTCTGCCGCAGTTGAAGTTTTCATCTATACGACAACAGCTCTTAATGTTTTAATATTTTAAAGTAGTCATTTATTTATTTTACGAACAGAAGAAGATTATGAAGAAGAAGAAAAATAAATTCTTTCCTGCCTTCAACGGAGTCGTCCTTAGACGGTAGTGGTGATGGTAGGAGGACTTTGAAAGTTTTTATGGCAGAGGGACTGTGTCTGGTCCGCCGCCCTTAATTAATGGGGCGGGGGTCTGACTACGGACAGTCCTGTGCTTGGGGGGAGGACAGTCCTCTGAAGCACAAATCTAACTGTTCCGGTGATCCGGGTCCGCTTGACCTCTAGCTGCTCTTCCTCGTTCGGGGAAGAAGAATCGGTGCTGCTCGAGGTTGCCCGTTGGTATGTCTGCACGAGGAATGTTCGTCGAGAGGGTTGATGGGCCCGAACCGACTTTGGTGGGTTCCTCTTAGCCCCGCTCCTAACAGCTGCTTTCTCGACTCCGAGCTCTATCTCTGTCCTCGCTGGAGCTCCGGTGGGCAGTTTCACCTCTGGGTCGCTCCTATGGAGCAGTGGGTTCGACTTTACAGTTTTCCTATCTATGTTCCTGATTTCGGGACCTCTGGGCCTCGGAGCCATTGGACCAGAGTGGGGTCTATTGGATCACGTGTGGTGAGGTGCCCTATGGGTGCCTTTGCCATCGTGTCGACCCCTCGTGCCTTCCCCCCTCTCCCTTTTCCATGCAGAGGCCGGCATGGGCACCACCTTTTTCCTTCTCCCCTTCTCAGGATTTCCATTGGCATTTTCCTTCGGCGCCGTGGCTCGGTGCCTTGTGGTGCGCCCGTGGCTTGATGCTCCACGCCGAGTCTGGGCCTTGGTCGGCGCCTGGGCTCAGTGCCTTGCGCGAGCCCGAGGCCTTGGTCGATGCCGTCTTTAGTTACGCCTGCGGGTCAGCTCCTCACTCTGTGCGGCGCCATGGGTGCTCTCTTTGCTGCCACTGGTTGTCAGTGCCGTCAGTGGTGCCGTGCTCCCACGGGTGGCGCCGGTGCCATGGGTGCTTTGGGTGCCAGGGATGACAGGGGTGGTGCCGGGAGCACCCATTGGTGCTGTGGGTGCCCATGGGTTCCATGGATGTTTCAGGTGCCGTGGGTGCCACTGATGCCTTTGGTACCGGGGGTGACACCCGTGGGTGCTGCAGGTGGCACTGCAGGTGTCCATGGATGCCATTGGTGCCATGGGCGTCGGAGGTGCCCTCGTGTGCTATTGCTACATGGGTGCCGGGAGTACCTGCGGATACTGCCGTGGCTGCCCCCAGGTATCGCCCAGGTTGGCTAGGCACTGCTCGGTGCCCTCCTGTGCCACAAGTGGTGCTGATGCCACACGGGTGCTAGTGGGTGCTGTATGGCAGAATTAGTGACACATTTTTCCTTTCGGACTCCTTTCCACAGAACTTGTGGCAGGATGTTGACCGCAGAATGAACTCCTGTTCTGCGGATTATTTTTTCCACACGTTTTAGTGAGTGGTGGTCTATGTGGGATCTTGCGTCATCCAGCGGTTTTCTGCTATGGAACTCTGCTGTACCGTTCTGCCAGCAGAATCTCATTCTGCTCAGCACTTTCTCTGCTCCCTACATGGTACCAAGCTCCTCGACATCTTTCCTGATGGCAGAGTCTCTAGTGGCTCTGACCTAGACCTCTCTTGGAGGTCCTTCTGGGGTAGAAGTGCATCTAGACGGGTCTTTCCCTGTCCTTCTGGTCAGTAACACAGCGGACGGCTCATTTTATATATCTGGAGGGCACGTCCTCTCTATCTTCAGAGTCCGTGATGGAAAATCCTTCCAGTAGTTCCTCAGTAATGGGGTCCACTATAGTATTTCACACTGCATCCGTGGACTATACTCTTCTGCATCTAGACTTTTTCAATCGTCAAGACAGTTACACTGTGTGGAACATTTTAATTTAATGGTCGGGAGCCGCTCTGACTCTTCCGCTCCTTTGATAGGGGTATATAGCCCCCTTGTGATATTGCCTCTTCGGTGACTTCTTCGGCACAGGTGGTTAACTTCTCTCCAGCTGTGATTGTTAGTCTGGTCATGATTTCAGTATGGACACTCAGGCTCTTTCTGCACTCAGATGGAAAACATCTTCGCCTTTTTTGTATCAAGACAATCCTCAAAATAGCAGCCTGAAGGCCTTGTTGATTGGACTAAAAAATATATATATATATATATATATATCAGTTTAGTTTTATCACAACACAGGCCTAGCCGAAAGTACCCGCACCCTTTTTTTTGATTTGGTCAGATTCCTACTCAGCCCCTGAGGCGCTCGTCTCCGGGATACGGTAAAGAGTACCCTATTTCTTCTTCCCCTACGGGAAGTCCGATCCGGCGACGATATGGGTCATCTCTTTCTCTGAGAGATTTCTCTCATTCAGAGACATTTCCTAAACCTAGGCGACTGCCCAGTCTGTTAATTCCTTTTCTTTTTATCAGGCTTTCTTCTTTTGAACAGAGCATTACAGCAACAGAAGCGAGACTCCACCGAGTCAGAACTCAGGTTCCTGTTTCCTTGCTTGCTTAATTTAACAGGCGATTTTCTCCTTCTTGACGGATGGTCAAGCAGGTCCCTTTTTCTGAGGAAGCTTCTCAAATATTCACACCTTCGGTTCCTGTGCTCTGGTCCATGCCAGTCGCTCACGAAGCTATCCTCTTCAAGTGCGAGAGGGAGTGGTGATATTTCTTTTTCAGCAAACAAACCAGAATCCTTTCCTACTCCTTTCAGGAAAACCAGAGTGGGTAGTGCCTCACCGCATTGAGTCACTGCCTCTTTTAATCACCAACAAATGGGTTAGCCCTAAGTTGGTCCTGCTGTGTCCCTCCTCGACGTACATCTGCCTGTATTGACCTTAGATATCCAGCCCTGCTTTTTTTTCTGTTGGAATGTTTGTTTCCGCAGTGGACATGTCCTCCTGTACACCTTTTTCCTTTCTTCCCTGAGTTCAGAGACTGCTGCTACAGTTGTACACACAGGGGCAGGATTATTCCTCTTGGAATATGCAGTGGGTAGGATCTGGTTTTACTAGACCACGACGAGAGGCTTCAAAGTCGTGCTTGGCCTTCCATAAGGAAGATCCTGTGACTAAGTGGATCATTCTCCTTGATGGGCTAACCCCACCTGGACCCCCTTGCTCACCAAGTAAGGGGTTCAAGTGCTTCTGGACCTGTTGTTTACAGGTCAACCATTCTGGATAAGTCGGGGTTTCCATCTGCACTTTCCGGTCTACGTGAACCAGTAGACTTTACCTCCAACTCTTTCGGTTCCTGAGGTCCCTTTACGTTACATTAGTACATGTCTTTGACACTATTAATTTTGGTCCTAGATCAGATTGTGAGGCCAGGTTCTTGTCGTTCTCCTAGAGTGGTTGTGGCTGCCTGGCAGACTTTCATTTTGTGCCCATTGCAGTCGTCGGCAAGGTGACGAGTTACAACTCAAGCGCTTATCTTGTAGGCACTGTGTTCTAGATGCTCTTTCAAGACAGCTCTTTTTATTAACAGGACAGTCCTTGGCTGTCCTTTCTGAGTGAACCCTATCTCCTACCACCCTACTCAGGGTTGTTGGTTTTAGCTTGGTACTCTCCCACTAGTGTGAATGAGTGATTTAGACTTAGTCCAGGAAGACATGGAAATTACATACTTACCGTAATTATTGATCTTCTTGGACAGTCTCCATCACTCATTCACACGCCCACCCACCATCCCCTAGGTTCACTCGTTTTCTTTCCTGGTCTTCACAGTCCTATGATTCAGACTGTGAGGACATTAATCTTTGGCCTTTCTTGCAAAGGCCATCTGGGCCCTCTCAGGCCCAGAAACTCAGGATGAGTTATTCTCATTAGTTACGCTACACCTCCTCGGTCAAAATGTTACTGAGGCAGTTGGAGGGTCGACGCCGAGATAGCCTACACAGGTGCGAGCTAGTCTCACGGTGCCGTGCATGAGTGGTCCTCTCTCGGCGCCAACCCTTCTGAAAACTTTAGGCTTCTGCTTGGTCCTAGCACCTCCGGCGCTGTCCCACTAGTGTGAATGAGTGATGGAGACTGTCCAAGAAGATCAATAATTACGGTAAGTACATAATTTCCATATTTGGTTCCCTCTGCTACACCAGCTGTCCCGGGAACCTCCAGTGCCTCTGCCAATCAGCTCTCACTTATTGTCTCGGGAGGCAGGCTCTTTGGTCCATCTGGACCTTCGATCTCAGAACCTGCACGCCTAGCTCCTAGAGACATAGCCATCATGCGGTACAGGGTCTCGCAAGAAGTAGCAGATGATCTTACTTTGAGAAACAGCTTTTGCAGCACGTTACACCATTAGGACTAAAGCCGGCTGGCGCCAGGACCCCATGAAAATTTTCTAGCTAGCAGTATTCAGCGGGGACCACCTCCAACGTCGGTCCCACCCCCGACGTCAGGCGTAGTACATATGGAGGCGATCCCCCATAATCCTCAGTTCTTTTCCTGCCGTCGACTCGCCAGCATCGGCCTCTCTGTCTCCTTCTAGCGCACGACGACTACAGCACTTTCGGCAAATTTTTTTCTCCGCTCAACTGATGTCCTTTCCAACTCCTTCCCTTGAGGGTCACCTTTCAAAGTGTGCCTGTGGAAAACTGATCCCTTTCAAGGATCCTCACTCTTCCTGTGTGCGTTGCCTAGGCCCGGATCACACCAAGGCCTGCACCTTTTGCCAGGGTTTCAATAGCCGCACCAGGATCCGCCATCAGAAGGCACTTCAGGCATATCTTCTCGAAGAAAAACTAAAAAGGATGGACCAAGAACCTTCCTCCAGAGGAGAATCTTCATCAAAATCCCACAAACACCGGGACAAGCACCAGGAGAAGGTGAGGTCTAGGTCCTCAACTCGGGCCTCGGACTCCCGTAGCTCCGGCTCCAGATCGGACTGCTCTCCCTCCAGGGCTCGGTCGCAGCCTCCCCGGTTAAGGTCAGGTCTTCAGACGGCTCTTTCTCACTCCAGCCTCTTAAGACATCGAGGCCCTTGGCTTCCTCAACCCCATCCAAGGCCTCTTCGAAGTCTGCTGAGCGCCACAAGTCATCCTCCTCCACCCGACGTCGGGACACCAACGCCAGGTTGGTCTCCCAACCGCCCAGAGGTCCTGATCCGGCACCCAGAAAGACCAAGGACCCGACGCCCCTTAAACGGACGTTGGACCCGACGTCGGACAAACATTCAAAATCGGCTCGGCGCTCACAGGAGCCAGCGACACCTGCTAGACACCAGTTCCCGGCCAGGCGTTCGCCAGGTCTGAAGAAGTCGGCATCTCTGGAGCAGAAGACCGCACCCCTGTCACAGGCGGATGCCGGTCGTAGGGAATCGACAGAGGAGGACACCCCACAGCCCGAAGACCAGAAGGGTGACATCGAGGATGCCAGGCTCCCATGGGAACCCTCCCCGGACCGGGAGACACCCGGGGACCCGTCGTCGGGCATGAAAATCGCAGAAGTAAAGGAGCTTTTTACTTTTTGGTGGGACACCATCAGGAAGGATGTGGTCCCTGCCCGTCGTCTTCCTACTACCCCTTCACCTCCTACGCCCCCTCCTCCACCTAAGGGGCTAGTAGGACGACCACCGTCCCCCAAGGAGCAGACTCCACCTCCTAGGGGCAGATCTACAGACAGGAGATGCCTCCCTCCAGATCTCCTTCAGGGTCACCCAGCCCCAAACGACCCAGACGACGCCGGTATACTCCGTCGGGGGAAGATTCAAGATCGGACACTTGGGAATACTCCAGATCACCTCCGCTCAGCAACTCCTCTCCTGACCCACATGACCTCCCCAGGTCTCCACCGGATGACCCCTCTTTCAATGAGATTATGAGGCACATCCAGGACTACATGGGGTGGGATGCTGAGGACCTTGACCCCGAGCGACAACGCCTTGCCTGCTACCTTCAGCAGAGAGACCCAAAGCCTGTGGTAGTGCCACCCTTGGTGGACACCTTCGCGGACGTCAGCAAGGCTGCTTGGAAGCGTCCCCACTCCACTCCTGCGGTGCCGAAGAAGGCTGACTGCCTGTACAGGGCTCCGAGAGAAGACCAGTACTTGACGAAGCAACCTCTGGTAGAGTCCCTGGTCATCACGGCCTCACATGACCGGTCTCAAAGGCCCCAGCATATGAGCACTCAGCCACTGGACCAGGAATCCAAGCAATTGGATGCCCTGGGGAGGTGCACGTACATGGCTGCTACATGCGCCATCAGGTCTCTGAACTACCTTACTCATATGGTACAGTCCCAGAATGCCCTGTGGGAACAGGGCCAGGACTTGGTTGGAAAATCTTCCGGATGGCAACCAGAAAGCCAGAGTCCCTCAACCTACTCCACACCGGGTCAGATGTGGGGACCCAAGTGCTTAGAGCTGCATATGATTCCGCAGACTCGTCTGCCAGAGCTGCAGCTGCAGCTGCAGGCATTTGTCTCCGGCGACACTCCTGGCTCCGTGTCTCCGGCTTCACCCTGGACGTACAGAAGAATGTTCTAGACGTCCCGTACAATGGCGAGGTACTCTTTGGTGAATCCTCGGAGAAGGTAATCACCAAGCTCCAGGACGCAGGGAAGGCAGTACGATCTGTACAGGCCATGTACAGATCCAGGCTGGTTCCTTTCGTAGGAACCAGAGCTGTTTTCGTGGCCGGCAACAAAGGCAGCAGCAACGTCCCAGCCAGCAGCAGAGGTGCACTTTTTCGCGCAAGGCCCAGGCCAAGTCGTCCCCAGGCAGAGGCCAGCGTTACTCGAAGTCGGCCCAGCCCACAGGGACTAATGCTGCCACAGCATGACTCCTTCCCGGCTCCCGCCCCTCCTCTGGATCAATGGGCAAGGAAAGTCGGGGGTCGCATCGCTCGCCACTTTTTAGGGTGGCAATCAATCACCAGGTGGGTTCTCCAGTTGGTCAAGAAAGGCCATTGCATAGAGTTTCTAGACGACCCACCTATAAGACCTCCCCTGCTCTCCCGTTACTCGGATCAGCATGCCCTGCTCATACAGCAGGAGGTGCTCGCACTTCTGGAAAAAGAAGCTTTAGAGCACGTACCAAGGAAACAGAGAGGACTAGGATATTATTCTCACTTCTTTCTGGTTTCAAAGAAAACAGGGGACCTCAGTCCAATACTGGACCGCAGCGACCTCAACGTCTCTGTCTTGTACAAGCGCTTCCGCATGGTGACCCTTCTGGGTCTGATTCCCATGCTGAAGCAGGGCGCTTTTCTAGCGTCCCTAGACATGCAGGATGCTTACCTGCATATTCCTATTGCTCAGGCGCACAGGAAGTTTCAGGGTTGCCATTATCAGTTCAGAGCTCTTCCCTCCGGACTGTCATCGGCACCTCGGGTGTTCACAAAGTGCATAGCAGTCGTAGCCGCATCTCTGAGGAGACAGGGCCACTACGTGTTCCCCTACCTGGACGATTGGCTTCTCATGGCACCCTCCCAGGAGGCCCTGATGTCTGCCATTCACTGCGCTCAGTCTCTGTTCGAGACGTTGGGCATCATCATCAATTATGAGAAATCACGCTTGGTTCCGCCCCAGACTCTGCAATTCAGGAGCAGTTCTGGACACCGCTCCAAGGGAAAGCCTCCCACCCCCCGGACAGAGCGAACACATCAGATCCCTCATCAAGGAACTTGGGGCAGAAGACCTTTCCTGCCAGACTGGTCCTTTGCCTGCTCGGACACATGGCTGCAGCCATTGCAACAGTCCCGATAGCCCGTCTCCACATGCAGGTAACCCAGTGGATGTTACGGGTACAATGGGACCAAAGGCGAGACCATCTGCAGCACCCAATCCGGATCACGAAGACCGTAATTCGAGATTGGCAATGGTGGCTAGATTCAGGGAATCTCTCGGTGGGAGTCCCCTTCATTGCGCCGTCTCCGATTGAGACACTCTCCCCAGATGCCTCAACGCTCGGTTGGGGAGCACACCTCAACAGTGTCCGGTCTCAGGGCCTGTGGACTGACCAAGAGTCTCATCTCCACATAAACATCCTGGAAATGAGGGCAGTGCTTTACGCCCTGCAGGCCTTCCAGTCGGAGATTCCACCGGGTACACTTCTGTTACAAACAGACAATTCCGCGATGATGTATCACCTCAACAAACAAGGAGGCACCCATTCCTACCCACTTTGCAGGGAGGCCATGAGGGTGTGGGATTGGGTCTTGCAACACAGCGCAAACCTCATTGCCGTTCATGTTCCGGGAGTGGACAGCGTCATCGTAGACAGCCTGAGCCGCTTCTCAGGCCAGAGTCCACGAATGGGAACTACTACAGGAGGTGGCAGAGGATCTGTTTCGCAGATGGGGTACTCCAGAGCTAGACCTTTTGCGTCCCCATCCAATGCAAAACTGCCCAATTTTTGCTCGCTAGATCCAGGGCCTGGTGTTTTCTGGTGAGACGCGTTGTCCCTCTCCTGGGTGGGCAGATTCCTCTATGCCTTTCCGCCTTTTCCGTTGATCCAGAGAGTTCTTCTAAATCTTCGCAGGGAGCAAGCGACGCTTATACTGATCACGCCCTTTTGGCCCAGACAGATCTGGTTCCCTCTCTTGCATCAGCTATCCCGGGAACCTCCAGCACCTTTACCAACTGGCCCCATTTGCTGTCTCAGGAGGCGGGTTCCTTAGTCCATCCGGACCTACGCTCCTGAACCTGCATGCTTGGCTCCTAGAGACATAGCCATGATGCAACATGGGGTCTCGCAAGAGGTGGCAGACGTTCTCACTGCCACCAGGAAACCAGCTACCCGTGCGACCTACGCCATGAAGTGGCGCAGGTTTTGCTTATGGGTTCAAGTGCACGGTGTATCGCCTCTGGACTGTCCAGAGAAGCTGGTGTTGGATTACCTGCTGTCCCTTTTCCACTCCGGTTTGGCTTACTCCTCGATTAAGGTGCACCTCTGTGCCATTTCAGCCTACCACGTCCCTATAGGCCAACGCACTATAGCTCAACTGGACATGTCACGTACCTTCTTGAGGGGTGTCCTCCACCTTAGGCCCCCGATTAAGGATCCGATCCCACCATGGTATCTACCCTTCATCTTGGAGCAGCTCATGCTGCCACCTTTTGAACAAGCCATGGATTGAGAGCTACGTTTTCTCTCTTGGAAAACGTTATTTTTAGTTGCCGTTACTTCGGCCAGAAGAATTTCTGAAATGCATGCACTTATGTGCAAAGAACCTTATTTGGTTTTCCACCAAGACAGGGTATCCCTAAGGACTAATCCTAAATTTCTGCCTAAGGTGGTCTCAGCTCTCACCCTTAATCAGGACATCGATCTACCATTGTATTTCCCAAGGTACACTAATCGAGGAGAAGCCCTTCTGCACACCCTCGACGTGCATCGGTGCCTCAGATACTATCTGACCAGAACCAAACAGCTCCAAAAGTCAGACCAACTTTTCGTTTCATTTGCTCACAGGATGAAAGGAGCTCCTGTCTCCAAACAGTCACTCTCGAGGTGGCTCATTCAGTGCATCACTTTCTGTTATGGCAGTGCTAATAAACCCTTACCGGCGCAGTTAAGGGTTATTCCACCAGAGGGTGGCTACCTTTGGTGCTTTAAGGAAATGTATCCACCTCAGCTATTTCCGTGCAGCAGCTACTTGGAGCTCCGCGACACACTTTCATCAGGCATTACAGCCTGAACATCACATTGAGGCGAAGAGCAGGGTTCGGTCTAGCAGTCCTTCAGGGACTTCTGTCCTAGGATCGAGATAATTCTAGGATTTTTTACCTTTCCTCCTCCCGATGGTGTGTGATTACCAGTATTGCTTGGGAATCGGTCCTAATGGTGTAACCTGCTGCAAGAGCTGTTTCAAACAACATGAAGTCTTGCTATATTATGACAAGTGCAGTTTGTCCCACCACTAGAACTGCTCTGGAGGTGAAAGAGTTAACTTCCATGCAGAGCATGGAGCTTAGAGTGCGAGCTCAGTTAAAGAAGCTCTGTTAGGGTGGTTTCAAACCGAAACCGTCAGATTCTTTACTCCGCCTCACTGAACAGTCGCTCCGGAAATTCCTCTGCTGCTCGGTTCATTCCTCGGTTTAAAACGCTTTTCTCGCGTTGAATTTAACCGCGATTTATTTATTTTAACATCAGACCGATCGGTTCAAGCTCGTCTATATGGTATTGTAAGCAATAGATAGGTTTTTCTGTGTGGAACTTGTAGAATGTTTATGATTGGTCTTGAACCGATCGAATTGTATTTAAACTTGGTTTTAAAGCCTTTTAAAGGCTTGTTGAAAGTGCAGTTCCGGTTCTTATAAACTTCTAAAAAACTGATTTCATTGATGTTTTTCCTAACCAATTCGTGATTAACGGTTGGGAACCCATAAGGGTGTCTTGCCTGGCACTGCCGTTAAAACGGGCAAGTTTGTTGGTTAGGCTGACATCATGTCTGGAGAAACCAAAAGAAAAACCGGCTCATGGGTTTCAACATCAGTAGTGTCTGTGGGAAACCTTTGCCAAGGCTGGACCACACACTACATGTGTCTATTGTCTGGGGCTTGACCACCTCAATTCAGACTGCCAGATTTGTAAAAATTTCCCTGCAGCCACCCTGGACAAGAGTGGGCAGGCTCAGGAAACCAGAGGCCAAAAGTCCGCGACCGGATGGCCAGCCCGTTACGGTGCCAACCGAACCGAGAGCCTGCCCTCTGACCAGGGCGAGACTTCTCGGGCAAATGAAAAGCTGGCTCTGAGGAGCCAGTTCAAGCAAAGAAAACTAAAAAATCAGCAGGTTTGAGTCCAAAATTCCTTCTCCAACTGCTGCAGAGATAGCCAGGGCAATACAGATTGTCCAGTCACTGTCCCGTGTTCCTCCGGAACCGCCTACTATCTGGCAAAAGGTCAGTTCCACCGTTCAGGAATATGATATAGAAGAGTTTATGAACCAGAGGAGGGAGGATAAGTATGATCAGTGTGAATATGACTTTGAAAGTCTGGATGTGCCCATTGAACCGGACATCTCCCAGACAGACCTTTAGGTGAATCTCCCCTAGGCTTTCGCAGTCCCCTTCTCATTTTTGTTTTATAAAAAGTTGCTGAGACCCTCCAAGCTTCCCTTAGAGGAGGCTTTAGATGAGCAAGAGGAGCCTGACTATGTAGAGATGATGGATATCCCAGAGTCCAGAGATTGTCCATCCCTTTGCATAAATCTTTAGGAAACAAACAATAAAAATTTTAAAAGCTCCTAATTCTGTGCACCTCCCTAGACAAAAAGATGGACAGGAGGTACACTTTGTCAGGTCCTGATACAGATCTTCTTTCACAGCAATGCAGTCATGTTGGGGTAGTTCAGGCTGCAGCCTGTGATAAGCTAATATTCCCCTGACTCCACATCCTCCTGACAAGGACTCCAGGAAAGATTGATGACATCAAAAAACAATACATGGCAGCATCCTTGGGACTCAGACAAGCAAACTATATGGCTTATGTTACAGATACCAGAAATCTAGATGGGATACTGTCATGGCCTTAGCCAAACAGGTCCCTGGGCCAGCTTGCAAAGGAGCTGGAGCAGGTGGCTCTTGATGGTATTGGAGGCATCTAAGGTGCAATCCCATGCTGCAGTGGATTCTAATGATGTATCCTCTAGAGTCATGGCTACATCTGTGTGTTTCGAGATTGGCCTGGCTCAGGTGTACTACTTTGTCACAGGATACCCAGTCTAAGGCTATGGATTTTCCTTGGTGGGAAATTCTTGGGGGGAGCAGACAGAGAATTATAATGAAGAAAATGGATGAATATAGAACCACTTATAGGAGTGCATGAGCCAGGAACGAAGCCACTCTCAGAGGCAGCCCCCAGGGTAGGGGCAGGCCTTTCACAGGCCTTTTACCAGACCCAGGCCTCCCTCTCTCTTAGCCTATGCTCAGAGGGGTTCTTCAGAGGAGAGGCAGATGGGTGTACTTGCTGCTCTTGCTCCCACCCCTCAGCGCCTAAAGCCCCTCAAACAGGCACCCTGATGGGATGCCCAGGGTCTGCCTCCATTACCCGTAGGGGCAGGCTGGCTTACTTTGCTCCAGACTGGGAGTCTTAAAATCAGACAGGTGGGTCCTGGAAGTAGTGAGCCAGGGTCTGTCTTTGGCTTCAAAAATTTCCAAAGATGAGAGCCAGATCTTTCCCACCTGCAAACCCTTTAGAGACTCTTGCTTTGGAAACAGGTGTCTCAACCTCCTGGCTCTCAGAGCTGTAAAAAGGGTTTCTCCCCACACCAGGGTTAAAGGGTTCGTACCCAGGTACTTCCTTACCCCAAAAAGACAGGAGAGTGGGCGGCTCATCCTGATCTAAGATATTCTAAACAAGCACCTTTAAAACCAAAGTTCAAAATGGTGACTTGGGAATGATTTTACCTCCCTAAGGCCAGGACTGGCTAGCTTCCCTGACCTCAAGGATGCCTGATTCCATGTTCTTACTGTAGCTCCCACCGAAAGTACCTCAGATCTCGAATCTGCCCTCAGGCCATTATCAGTTCAGAGTAATGCCCTTCGGCCTCACTTCTGCCCCAAGGGTGTTCACAAAATGTCTGGCAGTAGTAGTGTTCATCTAAGAAGTGCAAAGATTGCCATTTTTCCTACCTGGACGACTGGCTCATTGTGGTCAGTCTCCAGACCAGATCAAATCACACCTGCTAGTTATCCAGCAGCTGCTTACTCTCTGGGCTTTCAATCTTCTAAAGTCAGTTTTGAACCTGTCCAGGTACTCACCTTTATAGGCGAGAACTAGCGCAGCAGGCCAGAGCCTTCCTTCCTGGAAGGGTAAGGATCCAGTGGTCTGGCCGCCCTTCACTGCAGGTCTCGACCAGCAAGGATTTCCTGCAGCTCTAGGGACACATGGCTGCTTCTACAGCTGTAGGCAAGGAGTAAGATTTCAGTTGAGGACATTCAGTTCCATTGAGAGCTTTCTGGTCTCAAAGAAGATATTCCTATCCAAGTTAATCCCAGTGACTCTAACCCTGATCCAGGCCCTACAGTGGTGGCAGGATCAGAGCAATCTGAGACAAGGGTGCCTCTTCATCCTCTGTCCCACTCCTTGACCCCTACTACAGATGGAGTCCTCTTTGGGATGGGGAGCTCACATGGGCGACCCTCCACCCCCGGGTTATGGTTCCCTCAGGAATCTCTGCTCCACATCAATTCTGTTGGAACTCAGAGCTGTTTTTCTAGCACTTCAGGTTTTTCTGCATCTGTTCAGAACATGGTACAGGTCAGAACAGACAACACCACTCACAATGTGGTACATCAACAAACAAGGGGCACCTCGGCCTCGGCCTGTGCACTGTAGGCGATGAAGTTGTGGTCTCTGGCTTATTCTGAACACTTCCCTCATAGCAGTTCACCTCTCCAGGCAAGGACAATGTCCTGGCAGATGCTCTCAGCAGGATTTCCCAGGGCCATCACTTAATGGTCACTGATCCCCTAGTACTGGGGGATAGTAAGCCAAGGATGGGCACCTCCTCAGATAGACCTTTTGCAGCCCCAGACAATCAACTTCCACTTTTGTTGCAGGCCCCAGTGTTGGCTCAGTCCCGTGATGCTTTCTCTCGACTGGGAAGGGAAGTTCTCATGCCTTCCCTTCCGCCTCCTGTTCAAGTACTAGTCAAAATCAGGTCTCTGCCCTGCAAGATGATCCTGATTGCTCCAGACTGGCCAGGCGCCTGGTACTCCACTCCTTCTGTCCTAGCAGTCCATCTTCCTGTGTCTCCCAGGAACCACAACTGTTAACCTGTGCTCTGGGAGAGTTTGGTATCCGAATCTCAACCCTCAACCTCAAGGCTTGCTCTTGAGCAGTTAGAGTTTGTTGATTTGCGACCTTTCAGTGTTCTAAACCTTTGAAGGTGCTAGGAAGCCTTCCACCAGGGCTACCTATAACTCCAAGTGGAAAGGTTTTCCTATGGTGTTCTGGGAAGTATATTTCCTGGAATCTGCTGATCTACCCACTGTATTGTGACTATATGGTCCATCTTAATTCTTTTGGGACTGAGACCAGCTACCCTGAAAGTGCACTTGGCAGCTGTCTCTGCCTTCATTTCAGCAGGAAGCCCTCTTCTGCCCACCCCATTTTCCGTTTTTAAGGGATTGCTTCACCAAATCTCCATTCATGGACCCTGCCTCTGCTTGGGATCTTAATGTTTGCATTGCTCAGCTGATGCAACCCCCTTTGAGCCTCTGTTTCGGCAGAGCTTAAGTATTTGACTTGGAAAACTGTATTTAGTAGCCATCACTTCTGCCAGGCGATAAGTGAGTTACAGGCTTTATCAGTGGAGACTGATTTTATTTCCTTTCATAGGATAAAGTAGTCCCCAGGATCAATAGGAAGTTTTGGGTCAAGGTGGTTTCCGGATTTCCACCTTAACTAATCTATTTCTCTTCCAGTGTTCTTTCATCACCATTCCTCCTCTGGTGAGAGGAGGCTGCACAGCTTAGATGTTAAGAGGGCCCTAAGTTTACTACATAGAGCGCACTAAGGGTCACAGGTTTGACTCCTCCAGCTATTTCTCACTTGGTGGTGAGGTTGGGAAAGGGAGACCTGCCACCAAGAGATCCATTGCCATGTGGATCGCCTCTGATCCAATTTTGCTATCAAAGGTGTGTAAGGTTCCCTCAGGCTTCAGGTGAGGGCTCACTCTACCAGGAGGCACAGCTGCATCTCTAGCTGCTGCCAGAGATATCCCTTATCTTTGGAGATATGTCTACAGCTACTTGGAAACAGTACACACTCACCAAGCATTACCCCTGGTTATCCAGGCCAGGAGTGGGATGTCGGGTTTGGCACAGCCGCGTTTGTTCTATTCCCTAAGTAGGTTCTACCTCCAGGAGGTACTGCTGTAGTCTGACTTGTCGGTAATATAGCAAGACTTGATGTTGTTTGGAAGAAAAATTACTCACCTTAGTAATGTGTTGTTTCTTCTAATGGAGTCTTGCTATATTATGACCTCCCCTCCTCCCAGCCTGCCCTCTCAGAACTTCTACTTAAGTATGGAGGGCAGTCCACTGTCTGAGATTATTGATGCCCTTTTCATGTTTGGGTGTTGTGTTTTATTTAGTTATTTTATCTTATTTTCTGGTCCACTGACTTGAGTCTTGGTGTTGGGACCAGGAAAATGTGTGTGAATACGCTAGTAGCCAGTTGGCTAGTGTAGGTTACAGCTTCCACACAGAGCCTTAGTGAGTTTTGCTCGAAAAGATCTGACGGTTTCGGTTTGAAACCACCCTAACAGAGCAGCTTTAACCGAGCTCGCGCTCTAAGCTCCATGCTCTGCATGGAAGTTAACTCTTTCACCTCCGGAGTAGTTCTAGTGGTGGGACAAACTGCACTTGTCACAATATAGCAAGACTCCATTAGAAGAAACAACATTACTAAGGTGAGTAATTTTTTCTTCTCGACTGAGATAGTACAGTTATGTAAGAACTTACCATAACAGTAGATCTTCGAGAACAGCTCTTGCAGCAGGTACTTTCCCTCCCACCATCCCCACTGGAGGTAGGTTGTAGTCACAGCATCCTTCTACTAGGATAAGGCATTTACTGCCTCTTTGTTTGCCATTTGATGGCGGATCCTCGGTCTCCTCTTCTGATGTCATCCAGCAGCCAGGAGTCTCCGGCGGGAGAACTGAGGATTATGGGGGATGCCTCCATATGTACTACACCTGACGTCGGGGGCAGTCCCCGCTGAATACTGCTAGCTAGAAAATTTCCATGGGGTCCTGGCGCCTGCCGGCTTAAGTCCTAATGGTCTAACCTGCTGCAAGAGCTGTTCTCGAAGATCTGCTGTTACAGTAAGTTCTTACGTAACTGTACTTTCTAGCGGCTGCTAGAAAACCCGCTACATACGCCATGAAATGGCTCAGATTTTGTCTCTGGGCTTAGGCACAGGGGTTTTCACTGATGGATTGTCCGGAAAGTTCGGTCCTGGACTACCTCCTGTCTCTCTTTCAGACAGGCTTGGCCTACTCCTCGATAAAAGTACACCTTTGTGCCATCTCAGCCTATCACACTCCTATAGGCCAACGTCCCATAACTCAGCTGGACACGGCATGCGCCTTCCTGAGAGGTGTCCTCCACCTCAGACCTCCGATTAAGAATCCTATTCCTCCATGGGATTTACCCTTTGTCCTGGAGCAGCTTACGCTGCCACCTTTTGAACCAGCTGCGGATTGCGAGCTACGTCTCCTTACATGGAAGATGTTATTTTTAGTTGCCGATACTTCGGCCAGAAGAATTTCTGAACTTCACGCACTGATGTGCAAAGAACCTTATTTGTTTTTGTTTTTTACCAGGACAGGGTGTCCCTACGGACAAATCCAAAGTTTCTACCTAAGGTGGTCTCAGCTCTTACCCTTAATCAGGACATAGATCTACCAGTGTACTTTCCTAAATATTATAATAGAGGAGAGGCCCTGTTGCACACTTTAAATGTGCATAGGTGTCTTCAATACTACCTGACCAGAACCAAACACCACCGGAAATCTGACCAGCTTTTCGTCTCCTTCGCCCACAGGATGATGGGAGCTCCGTTTCCAAACAATCGCTGTCCATGTGGCTTATACATTGTATCACGTTCTGTTACCAGAAGCGTAACAAACCCTTACCGGGCTCGGTTAAGGGTCATTCCACAAGGGGGGTGGCTACCTTCTTTGTGGCCATGAAGAACATGTCCACTTCAGCAATCTGTGCAGCAGCTACTTGGAGCACTGTGTACACCTTTATCAGGCATTGTAGCCTGGACGTTGCATCGAGGCAAAGAGCAGGTTTTGGTCTAGCAGTCCTTCAGGGACTCCTGTCCTAGGCTTCAGTACAACTAGTGATCTCTACCTTTCCTCCTCCCACGGTGAGGGATTTCCAGTATTGCTTGGAAATCAGTCCTAATGGTGTAACCTGCTGCAAGAGCTGTTTGTCGAAGTAAGATAGTACAGTTATGTAAGAACTTACCATAACAGTAGATCTTCGAGAAGAGCTGTTGCAGCAGGTGCTTTCCCTCCCACCATCCCCGCTGGAGGTAAATTTGTTCCGATATGCTTCTCCTAGGATTAGGTGTTTCCAGCACCACTCTGATTGCCATTTGATGGCAGATCCTCATTCTCCTTTTCTTATGTCATCCAGCGGCCGGGAGTCTCCGGCAGGAGAACTGGGGATTCTGGGGGACCGCCCCCTTTTATACGATGCCTGATGTCAGGGGCGGGACCGACGTCGGGGGTGGTCTCCGCTGAATACTGCTAGCTAGAAAATTTCCGTGGGGTCCTGGCGCCTGCCGGCTTCAGTCCTAATGGTGTAACCTGCTGAAAGAGTGGTTCTCTAAGATCTACTGTTACGGTAAGTTCTTACGTAACTGTACTTTACAGGGCAATTGGTCTGTAGTCCATCCGAACCTGAAGTCCCTGCATCTGCATACCTATCTTCTGATGTCCTAGCCATTGACGGTTTGGGGTGTCACCTAAAGTTACTCATGTGCTGGTTGCAGCCAGAAAGCCTGCCACCAGACATATCTGTACGCATATTATTTGAAGTGGAAGCGTTTCACTTTGTGGGCCCCTTCAGCTGTCTGGTAAATGTGGTGTTGGAATACTTGCTGCCACTGTGAGATTCTAGTCTGCAGTATTCCTCACTTAAGGTACATTTGGCTGCTATATCAGCTTTCCATGTTTCTATTGATGGGTGTACAGTTGCCCAACTGGAGGTGTCCCATACAGTTTTGAGAGGTATCCTGCATATGAAACCTCCCATTCATAATCCAGTCCTGTGTTGGAAACTGAATTATATTCTTGAAAAACTTACTTTGGCTCCTTTTGAGCCAGTCACAAGTCGTGGCTTGTGCTTTCTATCCTGGAAAATGTTATTTTTAGTTGAAATCACTATTGCTCGAAGGATTTCCGAGCTACTGGCTCTTGTGTGTGAGCCTCCTTATATGATTTTTCCAAAGTGTCTTTGTGTGCCAATCATAAGTTTTTGCTAAAGGTGGTGGCTGATTTTACATTAAAATCAAACGATCCAGTTTCCTGTTTATTTTCCTAAGCATGCCAGTCAGGGTGCGAGGCCTTAATACTTTGGATGTGCATAGAATATCAAGATCTTACTTCGAGAAACAGCTCTTGCAGCAGGTTACACCATTAGGACTGAAGCCGGCAGGCGTCAGGACCCCACGGAATTCTTCTAGCTAGCTATCTTCAGCGGGGACCGCCCGTCGGTCCATGTGACGTCAGAAGCGTGGTACATAAGAAGCGGTCCCGCCAGATTCCCAGTTCTTTCCCACCGCCGACTTGCATGTCTCGCCCTTGGCTCTGCTTCTAGTGCGCGACACTCGTTAAGTTCTTCCTTCGGAAAGTTCGTTTTTCGCTCTTTGCTGTCTGATGTCCTCTCCAACCTCCGTTGAAGGCCATCCTTCAAAGTGCGCCTGTGGAAGCAAATCCCGCTTATGATCCGCATCTGCCTGCGTCCGTGCCTGGGCCCAGACCACGACACCCGGTCCTGCTCTTTTTGCCAGGGGTTCAACAGCCGGACCCGGATCCGTCGCCAGAAGGCCATTCAGGCGTTCTTGCTCGAAGAAAAAATCAGGGCCATGGACACAGCCTCCAAGGGGGAATCCTCAGAGAAGGCCCGGAGACACCCCGAGAAGCACAGGGAGAGAGTTAGATCCAAGTCCCCGTCTAGGGCCTCCGACTCCCATAGCTCCGGCTCCCGGTCCGACCACTATCCTTTCCGAGCCCGTTCTCAGCCTCCCCCCGCAGCGGTGAAGACCCCTTCAGGCTTCTCTTCTGTCTCACAGGCCAAGACCTCCAGGCCTTCCTCATCTTCCTCTTCTAAGGCCCTGGCTAGGGCGGGGGACCGTCATCACCACCATAAGTCTGGTTCCCGCCGTTCCGAACCCGACGTCAGGTCTGCCTCCTTGCCTCCTCCTCCCCAGAGGAAGACCAAAGAGCTTACCTCCTTAAAGAAGTCGTCGGACCCAGCGCCGGCCCGTCCTATGCCGGCCCTACACCATAGGTCCCAGGAACCGTCGACCGCCAGACGCCGGTCAGGCCTACATCTTCTCAGTCGTCGGCAGGGGGACCAACGTCCGTACCCGTACCCATTGAGAAGAGGACCCCGACGCCTCCCACCAACGTCGGTCAGGAGACGATTACAGAGCAGGAGCTGACACAGCCCGAGGACCAGACGGCAAACCCGGTCCTGTCGCACTCCCAGGAACCCTCTCCGGAACCTGAGACCCCGGGGGGTCCGTCATCGGGCCTCTCCATATCCGAGGTCAAGGAGTTGCTCACTTACTGGTGGGACACCATAAAAAGGGATGTGGTTCCCACCCCTCCTCCTCCACCTGCGACCCCACCGGCCCCTGCGCCCCCTGCTCCGTCGGGGGGCGGCAGGCCGAGTACCTTCCCCCCAGGAGCCGGCGGATCCTCCTAGGGGGAGACCAGACAAAAGGAGACCTCTGTCCAGATCTTCTTCAGGGTCACCCAGCCCTAAGAGACCCAGAAGACGCTGCCGTTCGCCCTTGACGGAGGACACGGGATCGGAATTCTCGGAAGGATCCAGATCCCCTCTCCGATCCACATCCCTTCTCTGGACCCATGTGAACTTCCTAGATCTCCTCCGGATGACCCATCGTTCTCAGAGATCATGAGGCATATCCAAGAGAACATGGGCTGGGATTCAGAAGAATTAGACCCAGAGAGACTACGCCTCGCCAGGTATCTTCGGCAGAAAGATCCTAAGCCTGTGGTGGTACCACCCTTGGTGGACACTTTCGTGGACGTCACCAAGGCAGCGTGGAAGCGTCCACACTCGCTCCCGGCGATGTCGAATAAAGCTGACCGCCTGTACAAGGCCCCTAGGGAGGACCAGTATCTGGCTTCACATCCTCTGGCCGACTCTCTGGTCATCACAGCCTGTCATGACCGGTCCCAGAGACTGCAACATTTGAGCACCCTGCCACCGGACCCGGAGTCCAAACAGCTGGACGCTATGGGCAGGTGCACGTATGCTTCCGCTACCTGCGCCATCAAATCCCTGAACTACTTAACCCACATGGTACAGTTTCAAAATGCCTTGTGGGAGCAGGGACTGGACCTGTTGGACAAATTGTCAGACGGTGAGCAGAAGGAGGAGATGTTGCAACTCCTCCGTACGGGTTCGGATGTGGGAACCCAGGTGCCGCGAGCCGCGTACGATTCCGCGGACTCATCGGCCAGAGCGGCAGCTTCGGGCGTATGCCTCCGGAGACACTCATGGCTCCGTGTCTCCGGATTCACCCCAGACGTCCAGAAGAACATCCTGGACGCCTCTTTTGACTGAGAAGTTCTTTTTGGTGAATCCTCTGAGAAGGTCCTCACCAAACTCCAAGAGGCCGGGAAGGCAGTGAGGTCGGTCCAGGCAATGTACCGACCCAGGCTTAGTTCCTTTCGTAGGAACCAAAGCCGTTTCCGTGGCCGGACGCAGAGACAGCAGTCCCGCACCAGACCACAACAGAGGGGCTCTGTTTCTCGCAGAGCCCAGGGAAAGCTGCCCACAGGCCGAAGTCAGCGCCCAGCTAAGCCGGCTCAGCCCGCGGGCCCCTCTGCCGCCACAGCATGACTCCTTCCCGGCCCCCGCCCCTCAGGATTAACGGGACATCAAGGTCGGAGGTCGCATTGCGGACTACCTGCCAGGGTGGTAGTCCATAACCACCGACAGGTGGGTCCTTCAGTTGGTCGAAAGAGGCCACTTTATAGAATTCGCAGGCAAGCCACCCTCGAGGCCGCCTCTGCTCTCCCGTTACTCGGGTCAGCACAAATTGCTTATCAGGCAAGAAATACTCGGGCTCCTACAGAAGGGAGTGGTGGAGTATGTTCCAGAGAACCAGATAGGATCCGGATACTATTCCCACTTCTTTCTGTTTCCGAAGAAAACAAGAGACCTCCGTCCAATCTTGGACCTCAGCAACCTAAATACATTGGTCGCCTACAAACGATTTCGCATGGTGACCCTTCAGGGCCTCATTCCCATGCTAAAGCAGCATGTCTTCTTTGCGTCCCTAGACATGCAGGACGCCACTGCATATCCCTTGTGGCCTGCTGCCATTAGGAGGTTCCTGGCGCTCGAGTTTCTCGGCCACCATTTTCGGTTCCGAGCTCTTCCGTTCGGACTGTCATCGGCACCCAGAGTCTTTACCAAGTGCATGGCAGTCGTGGCAGCGTCTTTAAGGAGACAGGGCCACTATGTGTTCCTGTACTTGGACGATTGGCTTCTCATGGCCGCCTCCAGAGAGGCGTTGTTGTTGGCTATCCAGAGCACCTAGGCTCTGTTTGTCTCTGGGCATCCTAATCAATTACGAGAAGTCTCTCCTCGTACCGTCACAGAAGTTGCAGTTCATAGGCGCAGTTCTGGACACCGTCCAAGGGAAAGCATTTCTTCCCAACGAAAGAGCGGAACGCATCAGATCCCTCTCGACAAAGAAGACTGCTCCTGCCAAGCTGGTCCTTCATTTGCTCGGACACAAGGCTTCGGCCATTCCAACCGTCCCTTTGGCAAGGCTCCACATGCGGGTAACTCAGTGGATGCTCAAGGTGCAGTGGGACCAAAGGCAAGACCACATGCAGCAGCCAGTCAGAATCACGAATGCCGTGATTAGAGACTGGCAGTGGTGGCTAGACCCAGGAACACTCTCTGCAGGTGTTCCATTCACAGCGCTGTCCCCGGAGGTGATTCTTTCCACAGACACCTCAGGGCTGGGGTGGGGAGCACACCTGAACGGGGTGAGGTCCCAGGGTACGTGGAACCCTCAAGAAGCTCATCTCCACATCAACATTCTGGAGATGAGGGCGGTCCTTTACACCCTGCAGGCCTTTCAGTCAGAGATCCCGCCAAATACTCTTATGCTTCAAACAGACAATACGGCGGTGATGTATTACCTCAACAAACAAGGAGGCGCACACTCTTACCCCCTTTGCAGGGAAGCGATGAGAGTGTGGGATTGAGTAATCCGACACAGCGCGAGCCTGATTGCAGTTCACGTCCCGGAGTGGACAACACAATCGCAGATGGCCTGAGTCATTCCCAGGCCAAGGTCCACGAGTGGGAACTTCTTCAAGGGGTAGCAGAGGATCTGTTTCTTCGATGGGGCACTCCAGAACTGGACTTATTCGCTTCCCCATCCAATGCTAAACTGCCCAATTTTTGCTCGCTAGATCCAGGGCCTGGTGTTTTCTGGCGAGACGTGTTGTCCCTCTCCTGGGCGGACAGATTCCTCTACGCCTTCCCATTGATCCAGAGAGTTCTTCTCAACCGCGAGGGAGCATGCAACAATGATCCTGGTAGCTCCATTCTGGCCCAGACAGATTTGGTTCCCCTTGCTAACGCAGCTGTCCCGGGAACCTCCAATCTCGTTGCCTTTCAGCTCCCATCTCTTGTCTCAGGAGGAAGGTTCTCTAGTCCACCCGGACTTACGCTCACTGAACCTGCATGCATGGCTCCTAGAGACATAGCCATTTTGCGACACGGGGTCTCGCAAGAGGTGGCGGAAGTTCTTTCCGTGGCCAGAAAGCCGGCAACGCATGCGACGTACGCCATGAAATGGCGCCGCTTTTGCTTGTGGTCGCAAGCACAGGCCTTTCCACTCTAGGATGCCCGGTGAAAGTGGTGCTGGAATACCTGCTTTACCTATTCCATTCGGGTTTCGCTTACTCCTCTATTAAGGTGCACCTCTGCGCGATTTCTGCTTACCACTTCCCGGTGGGACAGCGCACAGTGGCACAGCTTGATGCCTCTCGAGACTTCCTGAGAGGGTGTTACACCTTAGGCCACCCATTAAGGATCCAGTTCCTCCATGGGACTTACTTTGTCCTGGAACAACTCACGCTTCCTCCCTTTGAACCTGCCGCTGGATTATAGCCGCGCTTGGTCGTGGAAAACGTTATTTTTGGTTGCCGCCAGCAAGGAGAGTTTCCAGCTCCACGCCTCATGTGTAAGGAGCCTTGTTTAATTTTTCCGCCAGGACAGAGTATCTCTGAGGACGAATCCTAAGTTTTTGCCTAAGGTGGTCTCTGCTCTCACTCTCAACCAGGACATCGATTTACCTGTATATTTCCCTAAATATTCCAATAGAGGAGAGGCATTGCTTCACACCCTGGATGTTCACCGCTGTCTAAGGTATTACCTGAACAGAACTAAACAGCTTCACAAGTCGGAGCAACTATTTGTTTCCTTTGCTGAGAGGATGCTGGGCCAACCAGTCTCAAAGCAGTCTCTTTCTCGCTGGCTTGTCCAGTGTATTTCATTTTGCTATGAGAGCAAACACAAGCCCCTCCCAGGTACAGTCCGGGGCCATTCGACAAGGGGGGTGGCTACCTCGTTTGAGGCACTTCGTAACGTCTCCACCTCTGCCATTTGTGCCGCAGCTACTTGGAGCTCTGTGCACAGATTCATTAGGCACTATAGCCTGCATATTGCATCACGGGCGGAGAGCCGGTTTTGGCCTGGCTGCATACAGGGTCTCCTGTCCTAGAGTCAGGACTTGTCAAAGATCTTTCCTAGTTTCCTCTTCCCAGAATGCTTACAGGCACTATTGCTTGGAAATCAGTCCTATTAGGGTTTGTTGCAAGAGCTGTTTCCTCAGTAAGATAGTACAGTTACGTAAGAACTTACCGTAACAGTAGATCTTCGAGAACAGCTCTTGCAGCAGGTACCTTCCCGCCCACCATTCCCCCTTGGAGGAGGCATGGCTTATCGAGCCTTGGGCAGGGGCTTACGCCCTTTGTCTTCTGATGATGGATCCTCGGTCTCCCATTCTGATGTCATTCTACGGGCCAGGAGTCTCCGAGCGGAGAACTGGGGAATCTGGCGGGACCGCCCCCTTATGTACTCGCCTGATGTCGGGGGCGGGACCGACGTCAGGGGCGGTCCCCGCTGAAGATAGCTAGCTAGAAGAATTCCGTGGGGTCCTGACGCCTGCCGGCTTCAGTCCTAATGGTGTAACCTGCTGCAAGAGCTGTTCTCGAAGATCTGCTGTTACGGTAAGTTCTTACGTAACTGTACTATACTATGTGAATCGCACCAAGGACTGTAGAAAGTCCTGTCAACTTTTTGTTTTGTTCACCCTTGGGGAGGAGGACACTCTTGTGTCAAAACAGTGCTTGTCCAAATGGCTAGCACATTTTATTACATTCTAAGAAGTACATTAAGGAACTTCCTGGTGCAGTTTGTGGTCACTCCGCCAGGGGAATAGCCACTTTGGTTGCTTGTTTCAGAAACGTTTCTGAGGTTGACATCTGCCCTGAAGCCACATGGAGCACTGTCCACACCTTTACTAAGCGTTACCGTGTGGATGTTTTCTCACATTAGAGCAGGTTTTGACCTTGGAACCAGATGGCATACATCCCAGGATATTGATGGAACTACGGATGGAGCTAGCAGCATCCCTGGCAGCCATGTTCAAGGAGTCGCTCAACATAGGAGTGATTCCAGAGGACAGCACACGTCCCTCTTCACAAAAATGGCAGAAGGGAGCAGGCAGGAAACTAAAGGCCAGTCAGCCTCACCCCAGTAGTGGAAAAGATTACGGAGGCATTGCTTCAGAAGGGAACTGTGGAACACTTGGAATCCAACGTAGCACAGGATCCGAGGCAGCATGGATTCACTGCAGGAAGATCATGTCAAACAAATTGTTTGGAGCAGGGATACTCGGGCAGCCCATCCCCACATGGTAGAGAAAGCCGAACAGTGGAGCAGGAAGAGGGGTTGATATCAAGGTAATTGGAGTTGGGCAAAAATTGAGTAGGAAAGGAATCGGGAACATGAGAAAAATATCCGGAAAGGGGGAAGATGTAGGGGACTAAAAACAGGAAGAGAGAGGGGTCAGGCAGTAAAACGTGGACGGTCATGTTGACAAATGCACGCACCCTGGGAAATAATGTCTCAGACATGGAGGCCTTAATAATTGAAGCAGACCTGGACATAGTAGCAATAACTGAAACCTGGTTCACAACCAGTCATGAGTGGGAAACAAATGTACCAGGAAATGTTGTATTCAGGAGGGATAGGGAGGGGAGTAGCCCTGTATGTCAGAGAGGGTATAATGGCAACACAGGTACCGGGTAGGCAGGGGGAGGCCGTGGCACTCTGGGTCACCCTTCAACCTGGAAATGGCACAGCAATACACACAGGGGTGATATACAGGCCTCCAGGACAGGGAGAGGAACTGGACAGGGAGCCAGTAGAGGAAATACATGAGATGGCAATGAAAGGTGAAATTCTACTGATGGGGGATTTCAATATGCCAGATGTGGATTGGAACACCAGCATAGCTGCTTCAACCAGAAGCAGAGGCATCCTTGATTCATGCCAGGAGGCTGGACTCAGGCAGCTTGTGCTTGATCCCACCAGAGAGACAGGGCAATTCTTGATCTAGTAATGACCAACGGGGATTGAATCGCAGATGTCCAGGTAGAAGGGCAACTGGGATCCAGTGCTCACAACATGGTGTGGTTCAGCATAGGGACAGAGACTCACTCAAGTCATACTAGGCAAAAGGTTTTGGATTTCAAAAATACTGACTTCGCTGAAATGGGGAGGGGTATCAAAAGAGCCCTGGAGAGAATGGGAGAAGGAGGGGGAGTGGAAGTGTCTAAAGGAAGCCTTACTGGAAGTAACAAACTAATGCATCAGTCTGGCATCCAAAGACAAGAGAAGGAGAAAGCCACTGTGGTTCTCGAGAGAGGTGTCTGTAAAGGTCGGGGCAAAAAGGAAAGGGTTTAGGAAATATAAGGAGGAGTACCTAGAGTGTCTAAGGAAAGTGGGAAATGCAGTAAGGAGAGCAAAGGCACGGACTGAGGAAGGTTTAGCACAGTCGGTTAAGAAAGGGGACATGACGTTCTTCAGGTACATCAGCGAAAAGTAAAACAAGGAGGGGAATGCAAGGAGGATGACATGGAAAACGCAGACATACTGAATAAATATTTCTGTTCAGTATTCACAGAAGAGGGGGTGGGGCAGGGGCCACAGCAGTACAGCAGTTGCCAAGGGGGTGAAGAGGTGGACAGTAGTCCATTTACAGGGGAGAGAGTCTTGCAGGAGCTCACTAAACTGAAGGTGGACAAAGCGATGGGACCAGATGGCATGTACTCAAGGGTATTAAGAGAATTGCGAAGGGAGATAGCAGAACCTCTGGCAGCCATGTTCACTGAGTCATTCAACACAGGGGTGGTACCCCAGAGGACTGGAGGGGGGCACATGTCCCTCTACACAAATCTGGCAGCAGGGAACTGTAGGCCGGTCAGCCGCACCTCAGTAATGGGGAAGATCATGGAGACATTGTTTAAAGAAAGGATAGTGGGGCATCTAGAAGCCATCAGAGCCCAGGGCCATAGGCAACGTGGATTTGCAGTGAGAATTTCATGTCAGACAACTCTGGTTGATTTCTTCGACTGGGTGACAAAGGAAGTAAATCAGGGTGGGGCAGTGGACGTCGCTTAACTTGATTTCAATAAAGCCTTTGACACCGTCCCACATAGGAGGCTGATAAACAAGCTGCGTATGCTGGGCATGGGGACAGGGTAGTAAACTGGGTTAGAAACTGGCTAACAGACAGGAGGCAGAGGATGGTAGTAAATGGGGTGCAGTCTGGGGAGAGGGGGATGACCAGTGGGGTGCCTCAGGGATTGGTCCTAGGGCCAGTCCTGTTCAATGTCTTCATTAGCGACATTGCAGAAGGGCTGGAGAGAAAGGTCTGTCTGTCTGCAGATGACACGAAGGTCTGTTACAGAGTGGATACCCCAGAGGGATGGAGAAAATGAGGAGGGAGCTGGGGAAGCTTGAAAATGGTCTGAGGACTGGCAACTGAAGTTTAATTCAAAAAAAGTACAAAATTATGCGCCTGGGATACGGATACCCTGGGGAAAGTTACAGGATGGGGGGGTTGCAGAAAGTCACAAAGGAGGAAAGGGACCTGAGGGTTATTGCTTCAGACAGCCTGAAAATCTCAAAGCAGAGTGCTAAGGCAGCTGGGAGGGACAGTGGCATGCTGGGGTGCATAGGCAGGGGTATCACCAGCAGAAGGCGTGAGGCAGTGATTCCATTATATAAAACCATGGTCAGGCCTCACATGGAGTACTGTGTGCAGTTCTGGAGGCAGCACCTTTGTAAGGATATTAACAGGTTAGAGACTGTCCTAAGAAGGGTGACTAAGACGGTACAAGGCTTGCAACACAAGACTTATAAGGAGAGATTAATTGGCCCCAGTATGTACTCGCTGGAAGAGAGGAGGGAAAGAGTGGACATGATAGAAACATTCAAGTACCTCAAGGGTACAAACCTGGTGCAGGGGGAGACATTTTCCAATACAGAAGGAGCACAAGAAAGAGGGGGCATGACATGAAATTGGAAGGCGTGAGGTTAAGAGGGAATGTGAGGAAGTTCTTCTTCACAGAGAGGGTGGTGGACGCATGGAATGGTTTGCCTCAGGAGGTGGTGGGAGCAAGCACTGTTGATGGATTCAAGCATGCTTGGGACAGGCATAGTGAAACAGCAGCGGGTGGTGGTCAGAAGCAGTAATCCAGTACAAGGGCTTACGGGCAGACTAGATGGGTCAGGCGGTTCTTATCTGCTGACAGTTTCTATGTAAATCTGACAGATTTTTTTGACTAGGTGACGAAAGAGGTGCACGGGAGTGTAGATGTCGCCTACCTTGATTTCAGCAAGGCCTTGGACACCATTCCACATAGAGGACTAGTTAACAAGTTGGGTAGCCTGGGCATGGTCCACAAGGTGGTGAACTGAGTTAGACACTGGTTAGGGGACAGGAAGCAGAGGGTGGTGATAAATGGGATCCAGTCCGAGGGAAAGGAGGGTGACCAGTGGAGTACCTCAGGGATTCAGTCCTGGGGCCAGTCCTTTTTAATGTCTTCATTACTGACATTGCGGAAGGGCTGGAAGGGAAGGTTTGTGTGTTTGCAGACGACACCAAGATCTGAAACAGGGTAAGCACTCCCGATGAGGAAGAGGAAATGAGAAGGGACCTAGGAAAGCTGGACAAGGGTCCGAAGTGTGGCAACTGGGATTCAGTGCGAAGAAGTGCAAAATCGTGCATCTGGGGCTCAGAAACCCTGGGGAGAGCTACATGGTGGTGGGGGTAGTTGCTGTTGGTCACCAGGGAAGAAAGGGATTTGGGGATTATCATCTCAGATGACCTAAAGGTGGCCAAGCAGTGTATAAGGGTTGTAGGGAGTGCCAGTGGCATGTTGGGATGCATAAGAAGGGGTATAACCAGCCGAATAAGGGAGGTGGTAATGGCACTATACCAAACTCTGGTGAGGCCTCATCTGGAATACTGGGTACAGTTCTGGAGGCCGCATCTTCGGAAGAAGATAGACAGGGTGGAGGTGGTTCAGAGTAGGGCAGCAAAAATGATGCAGGGCTTACACCAGAAGACATGAGGAGACATTAAAAGACCTCATTGTGTATACACTGGAAGAGAGGAAGGAACGGGGGATATGATAGAAACCTTCAAGTATCTTAAGGGCATAAACAAGGTGCAAGGGGGCAACATCTTTTCAATATAGGAGAGGTACAAGAATGAGGAGGCACGATACGAGATTGGAGGGGGACAGGATAAGGGGAAACATGAGAATTTTTTTTTTTTCATGGAAAGGGTGGTGAATGCATGGAATGGCCTGCCACAGGAGGTGGTGGGAGCGAGCACAGTGGGGGGATTTAAACATGCATGCGATAAGCAAAGGGAACGCTAGAGGTGGGAAGAAGAGACTTAAAGCCAATTACCAGATAGGGTCATCGGCCACAAAGAAAGGGAAGGGATATGGGCAGACTAGATGTGCCTGGCAATCCTTATCTGCTAACAATTTCTATGTTTCTGTGACTACTCCACCCTCCCAGTTAGCTTTGGGGGTTGTTCCAGAGGTGTGGCCTAATGGAAGAGATCGCCTCGAATAAGACAGAACAGTTAAATCAGTTACGTGCTTACCGTAACAGTAGATGTTTGAAGAGAATCACTCCGATTAGGCCATGCTGGCCTTTCCTCCTTCCCTCTTTTCTAATTCGTAGGGGAATATGCCATGCGATTTCTGCCTTGGGAATTTCCATGGCTGTTATCCAGCGCCTTCGCTTGCCTACTGCGAGAGGTGCTTATATGATCTTCAGGTTCCCCAAGAAGGGAGGTTCTCTGAGCATGATCTCCAGTGGGAAACTGATTAGAGATGGGGCTGCTCACATTTATATATAGGTGCTGACTCATGGCATCGTCGTTTGGGAGGGGCGCCCAGCTTGCAGAAGCTTCTGTGTGGTCCTAGCGCTGACGCTGGTATAATTCAAAATATGTGGTCTAATGGAAGAGATTCTCAAGAAGATCTACTGTTATGAGAAGTATTTATTTATTGAAATGTTTCACCAGGAAGGCACGCTGAACAACAGGTTGCTCGTCTCCCAGTGCAACCTGGGGGGTAGGGGATCATGAGGATTGTATACAGAGATTTGGTATAGTAACATAAACTTTATATTTGATTACATTCAAATAAAAAATGAATAGACTGTACAGTAAACAATGAAATAGTGGAATACTAACAGTTTTGGCTAGATAGATTCAGTGCTAACAGTTTTGAACTAGATAGATACAATAGCACAACATTTGCACTTGAAGGCAAACGCTTCATAACTGTAGCTAGATATTTGAAAGGAATTCTAGTAGTTTGAACAAGGGCATGCTAGTGAGGAGTAACACAGATAGTAAAATTACTAAGGTATTATCAGAAGTGCAAATAGTCTACAAGTGCAGTAGAGATTGGGCTAGCCTCAAGCATGGCTAGGTGAAATGGGGGTCAGGAGATGAGACATAATAAGTTTCAACCCTTACAGGATGTTAAAAACCCTGTTGGGTCAACTCAGGTCTAGAATAGAGGTGGTGAAGAGTGCTGAGTAGAGAGTTTGGGGGGGGGGGTAGAGAAAGGGGTTGATGGAAGGAGGATTGGGCAGAGATGGGCTTGTCCAGTTTAGGCCCCTATAGAAACGGGTAGATCAAGGAGGGAGGCAGAGTGCTTGACCAGTTGTGACCCCTACTGGATGCTGAGAACCCTGCCAGGGGATGGAGCAAGGCAAGGATAATGGTGGACGGAAGTGGGAGGGAGGTGAAGGGGGTAGTAAAGAAGGGGAAGGGGAGAGGTAAGGGTTTTCCAAGAACTAAAACCCTATGGGAGCTGAGGGCCCTCATCAGGGGTCAGGATAAGCAGTGGAGGAGGAGGGAAGAGAAGAGGGATGTAACGTTTCCTTGTTTTCGCAGGTTTTGCCTGCAAACAAAGCCAAAGTATTTACTGTTTGGCTCCAGCTACCTCTCTAATTGGCTCATCCTAGAATGTTTTCAAAAGTACCACTAGAAAAGAGCCATGATTTGGCTAGTACACCAGCGCAGCTCTACTGCCCGTGATGCAATGACTTGGGTTCAGGAGCAAGCCTGGGCTTTCGGAGAGCCTTTTATTTTTTTGAGGGGGTGAAGCGAGTGTTCTGTGAGACACACTCCCTTCTCTTGGGAGGGGGGTGTCGGGTCCCACTGCTTTACCACCACCTGGGTGACCACAGGTGGTGGTGCAGGGGATAACTGGTAGAAGGAGGACCTTTGGAGAGTGTCCATGGGTTGACTGCATCATGCCTTGCCACCAGCCGGTCCTTTTTTTTTATATTTGCTCTTTATGCCCCCTTACTCACCACACTAGACCCCTTTCATCGGCGAGCTCTAGGCTGTGCGCACTCCCGTAGTTCCGCCCCAGGTAACTGGGCACTGGTGGACCTGCCCCCATCCTGCCATGGTTTACACTCCCCAGGTGGGGAGGAAGGGGACCCCCTAAGTCCCCTCCCCCAGTCCATGAGTGTGTGTCAGGTGGTCCGTCCCGGCCCTCCGAGGAGCCTGATTATGGAGTTTCTTGGGACAGCTGGGTCCCATCTTCAGGCGTCCGGTGTTAGGTTTTTCTGGTGCCGTCCTATTGGACACCGGCACGTTAGGGGAGCCAAGGGGCGGAGCGTACTGCCGGTCAAGCTCCTGGCCGATGTCCTCCCTTCCGCTTCATGCCGTCCCGCTGCACCTCCACATGTGGTCACCCAGGTAGCGGTAGAGCAGCAGGACAGGCAACCCACCCTCCCTGGAGGAGGAGAGCAGCCTAATAGCTGCTCAATCCTCCTCCCCCTGGCCAGCCCTCCGGCAGCCCGAGTCCGTTCTCGAACCTTTGTCACTGGCGTCACAGGTGGTAGCTCTACTGCTGTGCCGGCGGGCCAACACACTGGTAGCCAGTCCTGATGCACACTCCAGGTGAGGTGTTGGGAGTACAGTGGAAAATGGCGCAGGACTGAGAGGATGACACCTCTGTCATCTCCCCACATCTTACACTGGACTCCCACCACCATCCCCCGGGGACACCAGCAGTCTTCACCTCTGCCATGGGTATCCATATTGATGCAAGGAAAAAATGCCATGAAGCTGAAGGTATGCCTGGCCCTGGGGTGTAAGCCAGGGGCAGGACAGCGGTGTGTTGCAGTCGGGCTGATGGTCCCGGGAGGATCAGTGGCAGAGTGTCAGCCGGATGGGAACTGGTAGTAAGTGGAAGGAGGTCCCGCCTGTGACTGGGAGGATAAAACAAATTGGCTTAAGCTGAAGTTGTGGCACTTTGTGTTGCTGCCTATTTGCCTTATAATCCTTTGCTTACAGTACATACTTGAGAACCTAGTTGGTGGTGGGATCATCTTTAAGAGCAAGCATGTAGTTGAAGGGATAACCTTATTTTGATGGATTTGATAAACAGCCTTTTCCTTTCAGGAATGTCAACAGATGCTTGGTAGATTGATCCCCGAGAAGCAGACGCTCAATGACCAGTTAAAGCAAGTACAGCAGAACAGTTTGCACAGTAAGTATTGATAAAAGTCCTTTAGTAATATCTGTCTTTCTGCCATATCTGAATACATAATGCCCATTTCATTGGGCAGAAGGTGCATTGAAGCAGTTGGATTGGGATTCTTGGGAGTGGAAGGGAAGTGTGGCAGGGACAAGCGTTGAAGAAGTTCAGTAAAACCCCAAAAGAAATAAATGAAAGTTCATTGTGGAATCAAAGCTGGTTCCAAGCTCTTCAGTTAACAGTGTTCTGTCTCGAGTAACCAGTGAATGAGATGTTCTTTCCCCTTGTCTGTATACTAACGCAGTACTTTCAGGCATCCAAAGCCTTTTTGTACCTTTTGGAGCAGAAAGAGATGGCCAAAAGTCTTCCAAGTTGACCTCGGCTACATGGGTCAGAACATGTATAGCAAAGGCCTATGCAGCAGAAGTTGTCAACACTAGCTTTGGTCAAACTGCATTTAACAAGGGCTATAGCAGCCACTTGGCAGAAAGGGCAGATACCTCAGTCTCCAACTGTTGCAAGGCAGGAACCTGGTCTTCTTGCACACATAGATGGCTAAAATGGAAAGAATATTCTCTCTCTGCCTGTCCCGAAGACTTTTGGTGGGTATGGATTATTTAAATCTTAGCAGTAAATGAGTAGTCCAATGACTGTATGAAACTACACAGAAAAGAGAAAATCTATCCGACTTATTTATTTTTTTGTTAGTTACAATGTTGCCACTGGGGCCCACCGTGTTGTTTTACTCTATAGAGAATATTCTACAATGAAGCTTGATAAGATTTCATAAATTTCTTACCAGGCAAGTTGATGCCGTTTGTTTTAGGCACATATTTTTGTGTTGTTCTTTTACTCTCTGTTCTGTGAAGAGAGTTCAGTGATGAAGCTGCTGTTGCAGAGATTATGTGGGAGGAGAAGTGAGAAGGTGATGCATTTTAGAAATAAAAATATAAAAATGGAATTGAGTTAGAGATTAAATTACAGAACAGATCAAAGTTGGTAAATATGGGCACATAAATATTTAGGGTTGAAACTGATGAATCTTCCAAGAATGCATCTTCACCATTGATTCTCACCATTGGGTCTTAGACAGAGGTGCTAGGACCCAGGGGGAGCCAGAACTTTTCAGAGGACTGGCATCGCAGTAAGCAGCGCCCATGTGCAACATCGTGGGTCAGCACACATGGCCGCTAATTTACCTCGGCATCAGCCCCCAACTACCTCGGTTCCTTTTTTCCTGTCATCAAATGCACATCAGTGACAACGTCACTCGCCTGCAGGGAGTCAGAACTTCATGTCTGTATGTCGTCGGTGTTCATTTCTTGTCAGTTTTAGTGTTTAAAGCTAGAGTTTATTTTTGTGTACATTTAGTTGTTTGTCATCATTAAATAATTTAGTTGCTTACTCACCCCTATCAAGTGTCAACAGTCAACAACCCTGAAGGATAAGAGGGAGTGGAGGGGCAGGCTGCTCTGGCAGTGGGGCTATGTCCAGTCCAGATTCTCCTCCAGAAAGGGGTTCAGACGTTGGGTGGTTCAGTACTCTGGAGGAAAGACAGTCTTTCAGCAAGTACAAACATATGAACGTACGTAGCAGTCCCGATCCTGCACATGCTCTGTGTTGGAGTCCAGGCACCACTCAGTCTCAACCTTTTCCTCTTCTCGCAAGAAGGTGAAGAAACAGCACTGGTCAAGGTTGCCTTTTGCGAGGTCTGCTTTGCGACATGCAGCTTCCTGGAGTCTGAGATCCTCACTCTTGCAGCAGGCAGCACTAGTGACTTGTAGGCCTGGGCGGTCAGGATCTCAAGCTCAGAGCCCCTTCTGTCTTTAAGTGAGGGTTCCCGTGGGCAGTTCCACCACTGGCCAGCTCTTTTGGAGCAATGGGTGCAGTGTGTGGTCCGGGTGGCACCACTAGTGGTGCAGGTTGGCTGGGCCGGTGTCGCAGGTGGTACAGCGGGGCCTGGAGTAGTGTTTTCTTGCAGCAGTAGCCTTCGGGTTCTTGCCAGGAGCGCTGTTGTTGTCTGACATGCTTTTTGTGCCACCTCCATCCTCTCCAGGGATGGTGACAGCCTCTTTGCCATCGCCGGTCACTCCAGCACTGGCTGAGTCGATGCCGGTTCTGGTGTCTCATCCCATGCCAGGTTTGGGCCCTTTGAGGCCTAGCCTGGTGTTGGGCCCAGCACCACATGTGCTTGTGGCACTAGGAACTGTCTCAATGCCGCAGATGGCGCCACCTCTGGCACCAGTCCTTTGCCCCTTGGGGTTGGATTCCGTGTTGCTGTGAACTGCATTGTTGGACCTGTGTCCCCATTCTCTGCTCTGTCCTCCTCCTCCTGAGGAAGATGTAGAGGGAGAAGAGTCAAATCCCGACCTCATTATCTCTGAAGCTGGTGATGAAGATTGTTATTACAGTCAGGAGGTCTCAAACCCAGTTCCTGTGTCTGTACTGCAGTAGGACCTGTCTTTCCAAGCTGTGCTCAGAAGTATGCACTCTGCATTGGATTTCAATCCTGCAACCACTGATCAGGTTAGGCACCTCCAGTTGGAGTTCCTGAATGTGCCTAATATGCAGATCAGTCTAGTTTCTCCTGTCCAGCCCTTGCTAGAGACTATGTCTGATGTGGTTTGGCAGAGGCCTGCTTTGGTGGCATCTGTCCCAGCAGGCAGACAGGAAATACGCTGTTCCAAAAAAAAATAAGCCAGTGTATTTCACTCAGCCCATAGCTGATGCTGCTGTTACTCTCGCTGAGAATGACAAGGTTGTTGTGCCCAATGAGTTCACTACGCACTCTACTAATAAATAGGGAGTCAGGCAAGATTGACACTGTGGGCAAACATGCCTACACATCAGCCACCCTGGGGATGTGAATAACAAGCTACCAAGTGCATTTTGTCAAATATGAATATACCCTCTACAGCAAGCTAGTCTCAGGCAGAGGCTCTGCCAGATACAGAAGCTAAATAAGATATTCTGCTGACTGTTAAGCAAGTTATTGAATCAAACAGTCACCAGCTCAAAGCCTCAGTGGATGTCTTTGATGCAGCATCGTGCTCTGCAACTGCTGGCATTTGTGTTAGATTGCATTCCTGGCTGCTGACTGCTGGCTTCACGCAGGATGTCCAGCAACAGGTAGTGAATGTGCCCTTTGATGGCACTTACCTGTTTGAACAGCTGGTGGAGCAGTCTCTTAAGGCATCTGATGAAACTAGAACGACTCTTAAGACCTCCAGATCAGTTTCCTTCAACTCCCAGAAAGCCAAGGGACATGGGTCATTTAACAACAAGCAGCCCTTTCATGGCAAAGTCAGGAGATCTCAAAACAACAGAAACTAGCCTTCCCAGCCTCAAAAGCAGGAAACGGCCAAAGGCATAGGTGCAGAAAGCACCTGATGTCACCATCTGAAGCTCTGGCCCCGGTCCTGCCTCAGCAGCCCGAGGTGGACCTTTCCGCCCCAGTTGGGGGGGGAGACTGACCCAGTTTTACCAGCAGTGAGAGTCCGTCACGGCAGACAAGTGGGTTGTCAGGATGATCCAAGAGTGGTACTCCCAGGATTTCATAGAACCCACACCCGGATTACCAGACCAGAAGGCATCCCACCCTGTCAGCTCACATTTCAGAGCTTCTGGCGCAGGAGATTGCGGGCTTTCTGAGCAACAGGGTAGTGGAAATAGTGCCAGAGTAAGAATAAAACACCAGTTTCTACTCCCACTGCTTCCTAGTTCCAAAGAAATCAGGGGCATGCACCCTATTCTTGACCTCAGAAATCTGAACAAATTCATGGATCAAGAAAAATTCAAAATGATTTCTCTGGGCTTCCTGCTACCTTGCCTGAAATCACAGGACTAGCTAGCATTCCTGGATATGCAAGATGCATACCAGCACATAATAGTGTACCCCAGGCGCCATAGATACCTTTGGTTCGTTGTGGTGGGACAACATTGGCAGTTCAGAGTCCTGCCTTTTGTGCTTTCCTTGGGGCCATGAGTCTTTACAAAGTGCTTTACGGTACTTGCAGTGCACCTGAGAAAATTGAGATTCCAAGTCTTCCCATACTTGGACAGTTTGCTGATCTGAAGACTATCCAGACAGGAGATAGAGCAGGCAGTAACCACGACTGCTCACTTCTTCATTTCCATGAGAGTGTTGCTGAACCACAAAACAATTTCACGTTTTTAACCCTCCCTGAAACTGCTGTTCATAGGAGCTCTTCTGGATACAGTCTGGGCCTGGGCTTTTCTTCCAGAAAGCAGTCTAAGAGCAGTTCTGCAGATGACATGCAACATCATGGAACGCAAGACTACAAGTCCACTCCACGTAATGCATGCGGGGTCTAATAGCCTCCTCTGTTCACAGTGACTCTGACATGCCTACACATGAGGACGGGCCAGTGGATGCTTAGTGCACAGTGGTCACAGGCATCACATCCTCAGACTTGCCCATTCAGGTGACCAAACCTCTGGTCCGGTTCCTTGCATGGTGGTCAGTAGAGGAGAACCTTCTATAGGGTTTCCTCTTCTCCCAACCAGAACAAGAGGTGATTCTCACCTCAAATGCCTCTCTCTGGAGTGGGGGGCTTGCTGCCAGGGCCTCCAGACACAAGGTGTTTGGAACCCATCAAAGTCTTAGCTCCACATCAGTGTGTTAGAAATGCAAGCATTTTTTTATGGTCAGGGACACTGGTTTACCGGGATTGAGAAAGGGCATATTCCGTTTTGCACATTGTAAAAAACGGTATTGTCACCGGTGTCTGCTAAGCCAAAATCCGGTTTTACCGGTATTTGGTTCTGTGTACTTTAACAATTTTCAGCTCTGCTAACATGCATTTTAGCAATTTTGACCTCCACTATTGCACATCCTTCTATCCTTGTACCAATTTAAAGTTATTTTAGGTACAAGATGTGATGGGAGCAGCAGCACTACAGCCCCCATCCCTAAGGTGTGATAGAAGCAGCACTATGGCCCCATTCCTCAGGTGCGATGGCAGCACCAACAGCACTACGGCCCCAATCCCTCTGTTGTGATGGCAGCAGAAACAGCACTATGACCTCCCTCTCTTAGGTGTGATGGCAGCAGTACTGCATTCCCCATCCACCAGTGGTGATGGTAGAAGCACTACAACCCCCACCCCTTCGGTGTGATAGCAGTAGCAACAATGCAGTCCACATCCCTCTGGGGTGATGGCAGTAGTGACAGCACCATGATCCCCTTTCTTCAACACCCACACCCCACACACACAAGTTACAAATGACTTGCTCTCTTTGCTTGTTAGAACTCAGATGTGAATTAATCTGAACCATCACCGCTAAGGTGGACTACCTTTGTTTTTTCCTATCTATAATTTAACTGCCTGAATTGGATTTCTGCCTATGACACAATTGACCAGGGTTTGGGAATAAACTTGACTTCAGTGTTGGAGGGCCAGCTAGTGGGTGAAGGCTTGAGTGTCCAACACCACTCATCTTCTGCTGGGAGGGAGGGTGGGTTTATGGTTCAGCATTTGCTGGCCTTGGTGGAGGCCAGAGGCACGACAACACATCGGCCCTCACTGCTAGAGGGAGCGTGACAGACGTCGACTTGTGCCTTGACATAAAGTGGCCTGTCATGCTCCCAAGAAATGGGAAAACACCCACTGACCAACCGAAGGATGGCTGCTGGTCCCTCCATAAGCCAAAAGCCTCAGACATGTGTACATTCTGACCCCTGCCATGCCCAGGATACACAGGAAGCACTCTGGGGCAATTCTCCTCCCCTGGTAGCCTCCCACAGGGGTAGGGGCCCATTCAATGAAGGGTTACTTTGGGTTACCTGATAGCACAGCAGTAAGGGGCAGTGGATAGTGGTTGGGACTCAGCAGCAGTGCCAGGGGGCCTTGGCAGGCCTGAAGGAGTAGATGGCCAGGGGTAGGAGGAGCAAAAAAATGCTTGAATTTGCTTCTTTGAAATGAAGTGTCTTCACCTAAAAATCCACAAGTGGACCTTCAAATGGATTCATGCATCTTCCAGACATGTGGATGCTTTTCTTTACTTGGTGTCCATGAGAAGGGTGTCTCCCAGTTTTCATGTCTGAGCTCAGATGTGAATTGAGCACCACTCGGCCCACCAGCATCATACAGCCCCTGTGCTTTCAAAATCCACTGGCAAACATAAGTACACTTAAATACTTAACATTTGCATTTTGTTGAAGCAGTCTATCAGAAAACTTTTTGTTGTCACAGAGACTGAAACAGCAGGTGGGGGAAAAAAGGTGCAAACGATCCAATTCACTTACATAGGGTGCTAACTGTGAAGTCTTTTCATAAGTATAAGCCAGTTTTTTTCTTGTGAACATAATTCCATTCAGACTAGTTTACATTCAAACAACTGAGGATTTTGGATGGCCCTGCTGATTATAAACTTGAATAAGCTAGTTGGTAACTGTGATCCTGCATTTAGCAATCTACAACCTAGATGCTTATATGGAAAGAATACAATAAAAACCTGACTACAAAATTATTGTAGCCCAAGTAAAACTCAGGTAAATTACATGGTACCCTGACTACTATTCTATGATGTAGTAAACATGTATTGGTATTTTTTTATATCCTTTGTAAATCAGGTAAGGCCCACTAGGCAGAACTGCATGTTTTCAGGAGCGACCTAGAAGCACTGGGGAGCTTAAGTGACATTGCTTGGAGTCGCACAGTATCCAAGTGGAGGTTGTGGGAATCAAACCCAAGTATGCTGGATGTACCTAGTTCAATCACTGTTTGTTACTCTAACCACTAGGCTATACTGCCAGCCATAATAACACCCATATATAATGTTTTAATATATGATTTTAATAATAGTGCACAGTACCTACAGTGCAAATTATGAACATGAAACACTTTACAACATTTTACTAAAACTGAACTATTTGCCACTCCATGTGCTTATTTTTTCCTACACCAGAGTCAGTGAATAGTTGACAGAGCACTTTACATAGCTTTTGAGCAGGCTTCATTATTCTATATCCAGAAACAGATAAAATTCTCTATCGACCCGATAGAGCCGTTGTCGTCGACCCTGGTCGACGACTCATTGGAGAAGACACCTGTCCTTTCCTTCCCCGATGAGGAGACCCAGCCCTCGGGTATCCCGATCGAGGGACAGGAGCCGGAACCTCGGTTTTCACGGACTCCGGCCTCTCCCGATCGAACAAGCCCACCTCGTCGGTCTCAATCGAGGACCAGGACCCCTTTGGTTGAAAAAAATGAAAAAAGGTCACAAACGCTCTTGGAAGAGGCATCACCACCGATCCTCATCCTCCTCGGATGAGGGGAGAGACTTCGACGGAAGCTCTCTCGACGTTATGAGGACCTTATGTGGCAGCAGCTAATTCTGACTGGTCATAAGCCGGCTACACCGGCGATTACTTGGCCCCAGCCTCTTAGGCCGACGCCAACCCCTCTGGAACCGAAGACTCTGGTTCTTCCTCTGGTAGGACCGGCACGCATTCCTGTTTGGCCTGTTCCGGTCTCCCCACCAATTTTGGTGGAGCCACCACCTAAGCAGCCTCAGGGAAGGGCTCCCTCGAAAGAGGACCGGACAGATACGGGCCTGCCCCGTCATTTGTCCACTGTTGTCCCCGATTGCCCTCGGCATATTGAAGGGGACATAGGCGGGAGACCCTTATATCTGGACTCTTCAGACTCTGATACCACTGGTCTACACTCACACCCCGATGATGAGTTGTCAGTGACAGGCTTGGAGGAAGGTCCTTCCTCTTTCCAGGGCATCGTCCGCCTTATTTCAGAGTCAACCGGTATGCCCTTGGTGCCTATCCAAAAGAAGGCAGAATATCCTCTCATGGATATCCTTAAGAGGGGGGATACCCCGACGGAGGCCTTCCCGGTGGCCGAAGCCATTGTTGGCCCGGCCCTTGAGCTATGGCAGCACCCTGCCTCTTGCCTGGCTCCGTCTGCCTGCATGGCTCGCAAGTACACTGTACCCATGGGGTCCTTGGCGGGTTTCACAGAGCATCCCTCGGCTGAGAGCCTTGTGTCTGCCTCTGTGTTTAGATGCACGGGTAGCTCAGCGGATACTGACCGCCCTCTGGACAAGGAGTCCAAGAATATGGACCATTCTGCCCGGAAGGTGTATGCAGCCTCATCCTTGGGCCTTCGTCAGGCCAGCTCGGCAGTGATCATGGCACACTTCTCTCACACCCTCTTGGGGTCGCTAGATGAAGTCCTCCCTCATTTCCCAGCGGACATGCAGACCATGGTTAAGCAGGTCCATGACCAGGGCCGTGCTGTTGCAAAACTGCAGCTCCAGACGGCCTTGGATATTGGAGATTCCTGTGCCCGCTCACTAGCAGCCGCAGTGGCCACTCGCCGCAGGGCCTGGCTGAGGTTATCCTCTTTCCTGGCGGATACTGAACACAAGTTAGCTGACGTGCCCTTCCTTGGCACCGATCTCTTTGGTCTGGGAGTGGCAGGTCACCTCCAGCACATACAGCAGTCCAATGCCACCTTGGATACCACTTCTGCAAAGGGTTCTTTGGGCAAGAACCAGCAGAAGCACAAGAAGAAGCCTTTTCGGCACTCTTCTCCTGCGTTTAGACAGCCCTCCTTCCAGGGAGGTCAGCAGCAACAGCAGGCTCAAGCTTGCCACCCGAGGCCCAAGCAGAGTCCCCAACAGCCCCGCAAAGGAGGTCGAGGTGCCGGTCCAGGAGCCTCCTCCTCCTCTAAGCCTGCACCCGTCATGCCAGTTCTGGGTCCTCCCATGGGAGGCCGGCTACGCCACTTTCTTTCCGCGTAGTCTGGTATCACTTCGGACAGGTGGGTCCTGGAAGTGGTCAGCCGGGGACTGCCTCTAGAATTCGAGCAGTACCCTCCCTGCTGAGCCCGTGCCCCTCGGGAGGAAAGGATCTCAGTTTGCACTCAGTCGGCCCTTTGCGGTGACATTGCTCAGCTCCTCTGCAAGGAGGCGGTAGCTCCAGTGCCGGATCCTCCTACAGACCCAGGCTTCGTGTCCAGGTACTTCCTGGTGCCCAAGCGGACATGGGGTTGGTGCCCCATCCTAAATCTCCATGAGCTGAATCAATATCTCAGGTCTTTGCACCTTCTGGATGGTAACTCTGAATCAGATCATACTATCTCTGGAGTGAAACATGTGGTTCTATTCACTGGATCTACTGGACGCATTTTTCTGCGTCCCAATCCTTCCGTCCCACCAGTGGTTCCTCCGCTTCAGGTGGAAGGGACCCTGTACGAGTTCCAAGCCATGCTGTTTGGCCTGTCATTGGCCCCTCGGGTCTTCACCAAGTGCATCGCAGTGGTGGTGGCCTATCTACGGCGTCAGGGGTTCGGATATACCCCTACCTCGACGATTGGCTCCTGGCCGGTTCCTCCCTGCAGGAGGTGGAGAGGTCCAGGGACCTGGCTCTCCGAACCTGTTCCCAATTAGGCCTCCTGATCGAGGCCAAGTCGGAACTCGTGCCCTCTCAGGTGATGGGCTTTATTGGGGCACAGCTCGACTCTCGTCAGGCCAGTGCTCGGCTCCCGGCGGACAGGGTGGAGGTTCTTTCCTCCTTTGCCCAGTCATTTCTGGTTGGGCACTTGCGCCCTGCCCGGGACTTCCTGCGCCTTCTAGGTTACATGACGGCGTGCACCTCAGTGGTCCGTTGGGCCAGATTGCACATGCGCCCCATCCAGTGGGAGCTGGCCGCTCAGTGGACTTAGCGTCGGGGTCATTTCGACCAGCTGGTCACTGTCACCCAGAAGATGTGGGTCGCTCTCCAATGGTGGACCATCCCAGGTCGACTGCAGGAAGGGATCCCGTTTGTCCGCCCCGAGCCGACTGTCGTTCTCACGACCGATGCCTCTCTCATGGGCTGGGGATCCCACATGGGGGACAACAGAGCCCACAGGTTCTGGAACCCCGAGGAGTCCCGATGCCACATCAACCTGCTGGAGCTCAGAGCAGTCAGACTGGCACTGTCAGCTTTCGGTCCTCAGCTCCGGGGTCAAGTGGTTCAAGTCCAGATGGACAATACCACAACCATGTACTATCTCAACAAACATTGCGGCACACACTCCTGTCTGCTATGCGAGGAGGTGCTCCAGATCTGGACCCTTGTCAGCCGGTTGGAGGCAGATCTCCTTGCCATCCATGTGGCAGGAGTCTCGAACCAACTGGCGGATGCTCTCAGCCGCATAGGCCAGACATCCCACGAGTGGTCTCTCCATCCAGAGGTAGCTTATAATCTGTTCTCCTGTTGGGGCAAGCAATTGGTGGACCTGTTTGCTTCCAGGGAGAACACCAAGCTGAGGCTGTACCATGCCTGCCCCCTCTCAGCAGGGCTCGCTGCAGGGGGATGCCTTCTCGAGGCCATGGACCCCAGGCCTCCTCTACACCGTTCCCTCCATTTCCCTTGATCCACAAGGTGTTACTCAAGGTGAGGAGAGACAAGGCTAAGGTGATTCCGGTAGCCCCAGATTGGCCCCGCCAGTTCTGGTATCCAGATCTCCTCAGCCTCAGCTGCAGGGCCCCGGAGCGGCTTTGTACATGCCTGGACCTGATATTGAACCAGGGGAAGGTATTCCATCTGGACCTTCAGTCCCTGCACTTCACAGCCTGGTACCTGAGCGGCTAGAGTTCCAGGCTCTGGGTCTTTCCAAGGATGTCTACACAGTTGTGCAGGCATCTCGTAAGGAATCGACCAGGAAATGTTATGCCTTCAAATGGAAAAGGTTTTCCATTTGGTGTCAGGGTAAGAGTCTGGACCCCTTATCCTGCTCTGTGGCTAACATTTTAGACTACCTTTGGTCTCTCTCCAAAGGGGGTCTATGGTCATCGACCCTTAGGGTGCACCTGGCAGCCATTTCCGCTTACTGGGCGCGGGCCGAGCAGTCGACATTTGCACAGGAGACAGTGGTCAGGCGCTTTTTCCAAGGCCTGGATCACATATCCCCTCCAGTGCGTGAACCTCCACCTCCGTGGGATCTTTTGCTGGTTTTGGCAAAGCTCATGGGCAAGACATTCGAACCGATGCACAAGTGTGAGCTCTCATACTTGTCGTGGAAGACTGCCTTCCTGGTGGCTATCACGTCAGCCAGAAGGACAGGGGAGCTCCAGGTGCTTTCCGTGGACTCCCCTTATCTGGTCTTTCACAGGGACAAAGTTGTCCTGCGCCCCCACCTGAAATTCCTTCTGAAGGTGGTGTCAGAGATTCACCTTAACCAGGTGTTGACTCTGCCGGTATATTACCCCAACTACACCTCAGACGCTCAGAACAGGCTCCATACCCTGGACCTTAGAAGTGCTCTCTCCTACTACAAGGAGAGGACGGCAGAAATTCGGGGAGAGGTTCTCCAGCTGTTTGTCACCTATGCTGAAGCCGCTTCTGGCAGACCTGCAGCCAAACAGACCATTGCGAGATGGATTACATCATGCATAGGTCTGTGCTATGAGTTGGCGGGCAAGGAGCCTCCCAGAGGGATAAGAGCTCATTCTACCCCCAATACTGCTGCATGGGTGGCTGCTTCCAGGGACATCCCTATCCAGGAAATCTGTCGGGCTGCTACCTGGAAGTCAGCAAACAGCTTCATTATCCATTACCGCATTGACCTTGAGTCACGTCGGGATGCTGGTTTTGGGGCCTTGGTTCTCCAATCTCTGTTTCCTAAGTAGGGGGGTGTGCGCCTTGCCTCCCTCCTCCCGGAGAACTGCTAGGAGTCTGCCAAAGAGTGTGGATGAACAACATATCCATGATTCTAGAAAAACAGGTTACTCACCTGTAACAGTAGTTCTAGGAGTGGTATATGTTGTTCATCCACACGCACCCACCCGACCTCCCCAGCTTTAGGCGCATCACCTTGCTTCCAGCAAGCTAAGATCTGGTGTCATGGGGCGGATCCGAGGTATTTACCACCTGGGTGGGAGGAGCCAGCTTGAAGACTTCCGGCCAGATTTAAAGGGGAAAGGGACATGCCAAAGAGTGTGGATGAACAACATATACCACTCCTAGAACTACTGTTATAGGTGAGTAACCTGTTTTTACTGGACGTCTGGATCTTGCAGCTGTGCTCAAACAAGTCCGAATTAAAATCAGCAAAAGGAAGAGTCCCCACCATTTGAGATTTTCTTTGCCTGAGCTCTTGTCATTACAGCTGCTGAAACATTAGGATTTACTCCATCTGTAATTAACTCAGTAAATCCTGGAATGGCATTTCCAATAATCACTGGTACAGGTAACTTAGATACAACCCCCACTTTCATTTGGTGCAACACCCCATTAATAGTTACTTGGCTGGTGGGATAGTATCGAGTGTCCCGTGGATGCAGATGACACCAGTACCTGGTCCTTTTGAACATTGTTTTCCCAGCACTTCAGTATGCACTATTGTCTGTCTGTTTCCTGAATCTTTTAAGTCCCTTCACAGTCTTATCTCCCACCTTCACATCTGTTAAGTACTTGGCCCAATTTGCTAAGGACAAATCTGCTCCAGTGTCACTCTTCTTACTACGGCAATTTTTTGTAGTATGATCTGGCTTATTACAGTTATAGCAAATAAAGTCTTTGGGTGCAGATTTGTTTCCCCCACCAGAGTTCTTATTAGACTTGAAGTTTAAATGGGGAAAAGATTGTCTTACCGGTGCTTGGCTGTTACTTCGCTACTGGGGTGTCTGTCTTCAGCCAAAGAAACAGCCTTTTCCCCTCTTTCTGGTAGGTATTCTTTTACCCAAACCTTTACGTACGTCTGTTGGTAGGATGTTGATGAACTGGTCCATTACAAATGTTCCGATGGTCTGTGGGACTGTTTTCCCCTCTGGTTGGAGCCATTTCATAAGGAGTTCTTTGAGTCGGATGAAGGCTTCTAGAGGATTGTCGACTGAGTTGTACTTCAGAGACTGAAATCTCTGCCTGTAGGTCTCTCCTGAGATGTCATATCTTTTAAGGACCTCTTTTCACCAGGTCATAGCTTTCATACTGTGAAGTGTCCATATTACTGTAGGCAAGTTGGGCTTTACCTGTCAGGTAAGGTACCAGTCTGATTGCCCATTGCTGCTTTGGCCACTGGCAGGCTGCGTCAACCCTTTCAAAAGTTGTCAGGTATGCTTCGATACTATCCGAGGGACACAAATTTGTAAGTTTAAGGTTTTTTAAGTTGGTGGTGTTTTGTTGCTCTGCTGGACCTGTTGTTGCATCGCTTCTTTTCTCTGCTGCTCCTTCTCTTTTTTGCTGTATAGCCCACCATTGGAAAAAGGCAGTCAGGCTTTCAGGTTCTGTCACTGCTTGCTCTTTTATCCCCCATCTCTGGTTCTGGCTGAACAGTCTCAGGTTGGACTTCTGTGTCTGCTAGTTTGGCTGCCATCTTTCTGGTAATGACTGCTGGGCTTGCAGCCGCAGAATCCATATCTTTCTTCTATGCTTCCCTGGTACCAGGTCTAGTGCCCACGCACAAAACTCCTGGCTTGGAATTTGCACGGCATAAATCTCACTGAGGCTGACACCATCTGCCGTCGAGGCACAGGTCAGGAAGCATAGGAGAACCAGGAGCAGTTTCAAAATTCGCAAATAGCGTTTTATTTTTCTCAATAACAACAAATTAAAAACTAAAAATTATTCAATATAATTATTTACAAAGCAGTACAAACAGAAAACGTAAGTCCTTCTTCTGAGGGTCTCTCTTAATTTCTGTTTTCAGTTTCTCGCTCTCCTTTTCTCTCGCTCAAAAGCATTGCTGCTCTTTTTATAAGTCTTTGTCTGGGAATTCATTAAGAGAGCCTGCTTCTCGCAGAATGTTCTTTTAAGTTTACAGAATGTTCTTATATGTTTCATTCCTTGCAGGTGCAACAAAACAGCATCTTGTGTCCCAGAACTGACCTCTTGTTCGCAGCTCTGCAAAGGGCTTAAAAACTGCATCTCAGGTTAAGCCCTTGAGTTCCAAATAACTTTTTTGCAATTATTTCAACAGTATAACTGTATACAGGTTTAAACAAACAGATCCCAGTATTAGTGACATTTCCACATAAAGATTCACATATATATTTTTTCCCCGCAGATATGCAAGGGGGAAGAAAAGACAGACGTAGCAGGGGAAAGCAGAGAGATAGCGAGAGGTGGAGAATTGCAAAACCATCTGAGTGATCAGTTCCTAGGTCTCACATGAAAATTTGGTTGTGCAACCAGACAGACGAGACAGAAAAGAAGAGGATAGAACAGACCCTTGCGCTTTAACTCTTTTCTGCATAACAAATGAGGTAGAACCTTATTCAACCCTGTCACAACTAGCAGACGCCCTCAACCGACTGGGCAAGGCATCTCAAGAGTGGTCTCTCCACCAGGAAATGGTACATCACCTGTTCTCCCAGTGGGGCACTCCCCAGGTGAACCTGTTCACCTCCTGGTGGAATGCAAAGCTGAACCTGTTCTGTGCCCACCCCATACAGTGTGGAATGCTGATGGGGGATGCCTTCATGAAGCCCTGGACCCTGGGCTTCTTTTACGCCTTCCCTCTCATTCCCCTGATCCACAAGGTGTTGGTCATAGTGCAGAGGTACAAGGCACGGATGATCCTGGTAGCCCCGTATTGGCCACTCCTGTTCTGGTACTCAGATCTCCTCAGCCCTCGGCAGCAGGTCTCTGTGGCACCTGCCTCTGCACCCCGGCCTGGTCTCTTGGCATCAGTGGAAGGTCTTACACCCGGACCTTCAGTCCCAGCACCTGACAGCTTGATTTCTGAGTGGCTAGAGTTCCAGGCTTTAAGTCTCTCTGACGAGGTCCTTCATGTTATAGAGGCCTTGGAAGGAGTCGACTCGTCAGTGCTATGCCTTCAAGTGGATGTGCTTTTCCATATGGTGCCAGAGCAGGGAGCTAGACCCTCTGTCCTGCCCCATGGCTAGCTAGCATCCTGGACTACTTGTGGTCCCTCTCTGTTGGGCCTAAGGTCGATGACCATCAAGGTGCACTTGGCAGCCATCTCTGCATACTGGGCGAGGGCTGGTATGCTGACTTTGGTGCAGGAGAAAGTGGTCCGGCGCTTCTTCAAGGGTCTTGACCACCTGTCCCCACTAATCCGTGAACCACCACCACCACCTTGGAACTTGTTGCTGGTACTGGCAGTGCTCATGGTCAAGCCATTCGAACGAATGCACAGGTGTGACGTCTCTTACATGTCGTGGAAGACCACCAGCTTGGTGGCTGTCACCTCCACTAGAAGGATCAGTGAGCTCCAGGTGCTCTCGGTGGAGTCTCCATACTTGGTTTTCCGCAGGGTCAGGGTTGTCCTCCTCCACAACCCGAAGTTCCTTCCAAAGGTTGTTTCAGAGTTTAACCATAACCAGGTGATTAACCTCCCAGTTTACTTCACCAGCCCTACCTCGGAGGCCAAGCACAGGCTCCACATGTTAGACCTGAGACAAGCACTCTCTTATGACACAGAGCGCATGGCTTGAATTCTGGGAGAGGTTCGCCAGCTCTTTGTCACCTGCGCTGAAGCTGCACCTGGCAGACCAGCAGCTAAGCAGATGATTGGCAGCTGGATTATCTCCTGCATCAGCCTCTGCTATAGGTTGACTGGTAGAGAGCCTTCCGTAGGGCTTGGGGCTAATTTTACCAGACATACCGCTGTTTCAGTGGCTGCTTCCTGGGACATCCCTAACCCGGAAATCTGCTGGTCTGCTACCTGGAAGTCAGCACACACCTTCATTTCCCACTACAGTATCGACCTTTAGTCACACCGGGATGCTGGTTTTGGGGCCTTGGTTCTCCAGTCCCTGTTTCCTAAGTAGTGGTGTGTGCCTTGCTCCCTCCTCCTGGAGAACTGCTAAGAGTCTGCCTAAGTGTGGATAGTGCATCATATCCACGCCCATAGAAATGAGGGTTACTCACCTGTAACCATAGGAATTCCACTGGGTGATCTCTTGCAGCAGGTAATACACATGGATCATTGTCAGAGGGCGCTGTGGTGTACGGCAACTCTTCTAGCAGTCTTTTTCCAGGGGCCGCCCACACATGACATCAAATTCCTGTTTCCTATATGAGTAGGCAGTCCCTGGTATCCTCCGTTCATTTTCCTGCCATCTTCAGCTCGCACACAGCAGCTAGAGCAGAGAGCAGCAGTCATCAACGAGAACTTGAGCTAGAAGCAGAATTCTTCCATTTCACCGACTACATCGACGAATGTCCAAAGAATCTACAAGCAAGTCAGCGCTATTTCGCTCCTATCGTTGCGGTAGAAAGATCTACCACTTTGACAACCACACTGTTTGTGTTCAGTGTCTGGCACCCACACAAATTCAACCAGGCAACCCGTCAACGACGTCTGCAGGAGATAGAATCCTACCTTATGGAGCAGAAATTGTCTGTACTAGAGAACCAGGGGGCCCGTCCCAAGGACCCCCCCTTCTACTGCTTCACACATGGAGCATAAACATGAGAAGAAGCCCTGCTCCTCTGCCTTGGGCAAACGTTCGTCGACAGCCATCATCACAGGTGCTCCACCGTCGACGATGCCCTCCAAAACTGCCTCTTCGTCAACGGGGTTTTTCACCCTCTCGTCGACGGTGCTAATCAGTGCTCTTATCGGCAGTTCCTAATGACCCCATGATGGTTTTATCGACGCTTCTTTGATCGTTTCCTGTCGACGTCTTCATTTCAGCATTCTAATGCTGCTTCCCTTGCTGCCCCGTCGATGATGGGTCACGTTTCCATGGGGAAGCCTACTGCTTATGCAGTGCATACTGCCCCACCTCCTTCACAGTCGTTCTCTCACAGGGGCCAGGTGGATAGAGATCAGGACCCTGGGCTTTACCACCCAGGTGCTAGACCTGCATATACCTCACGTCCTATCTCCTCCACTATTCTCCTGGTTTCTCAGAAACTCACGTAACCTAGCAGCCAGGGAAACTTATAATGCTAAATGGAAACACTTTTCCATTTGGGCAGCTTCCCAGTCATTGGACCCCTACTCATGTCCACTGACTACTGTCTTAGATTACCTGGCCTCACTTGCCAAGACAGGGTTGTTTCTTAAGGTCCATTTGGCCTCTGTTTCGGCCTTCCGTGAACCTCTCAGTGGAAGATTACGGTACCAACATCATCTAGCCAAAATGTTTCTAAAAGGAATGTTACATATCAAACCTCCCATTAGAAGACCCACACCTCTGTGGGATCTCAGTTTTCTTTTAGAGAAACTGACCCTTGAACCGGCGGTCACTTGTGACCTCTGTTTTATTTCTTGGAAGATATTATTTCTAGTGGCCGTCACTTCAGCTCGGCATATCTCTGAGCTTCATGCCCTCATGCGTAAAGAGCTTTACTTAATCTTTCACAAAGACAGAGTGGCACTTCAGACAAATCCTTCTTTTTTACTTAAGGTGGTCTCCGAACACACCTTAAATCAATCCATAGAGATGCCAGTATATTATTCTGAACACTCCAGTTGGGGAGAATACCTCCTACATACCCTAGATGTCCATTGTATATTATGATATCATACTAATCGTACCAAATTGATTAGAAAGACCTCTCAACTTTTTGTTACCTTTGCCTCAACCAAGGAAGGTCTCCCGGACGCTAAACTGACCCTCTCCGGTTGGCTAGCACGCTGTATCGTCTTTTACTATAAGAAATATAACAAACCATCAGCAGAACCTGTCCAAGCCCATTCTACCAGAGCTATGGCCACCACAGCAGCCTGCTTCAAGGGGGCTTCTATCACAGATATCTACAACGCAGCCACATGGTCCACAGTACATACCTTCACGAAGCACTACAACTTAGACACTGCTTCATGCCGTCGGACATCCTTTGGCCAGGCTGTCCTGCAAGGCCTTGTGTCATAATTCCACCTTTTTTGGGTTCACTGCTTGGGAATCATCCTAAGTGTATTGCATGCTGCAAAAGATCACTCCGTGGAAGATAGTAGAGTTACGCAAGAACTTACCGTAGCAGTAGATCTTTGAGGGGTATCTCTTGCAGCAGGTACGATCCCTCCCTCCCTCCATCCCCCTCCTTCTCTAGGAGAACAACTTCTGATGCAATTATTTATGGGATGGGATACCTATGATACCTCGGGTCTCCCTCGGTCCTCACTTAGCAAGCTGAATCCGGCCGGGGAACTAAGAATACCAGGGACTGCCCACTTTTATATAGGAAATAGGAAGATGATGTCATGTGTTGGCGGCCCCTGGAAAAAGACTGCTAGAAGAACTGCCAGGCTCCACAGCGCCCTCTGGTGACGACCCTAGTGTATTACCTGCTGCAAGAGATACCCTTCAAAGATCTACTGTTATGGTAAGTTCTTGCGTAACTGTACATTTTCCCTTGTCAGTCTTCACCATTCATTACTGCTGGGTATAAGCCGAAGGTGCGCACCTGCCATGGGAGCTTTTTTTTGAGAGTGGAGTCGACGCCAGCCCACGTGTCTGATGCACTGCATGGACCACGCGGGTTGGCCGTTAGGCACCATAGACTCCTCCATCCCAGTTCTGTTTCTCCCGCCATCGAAGTCGCACCTGTTGTGCAAGTTTAGAGCACTCCAAGTATGCCATTGGGCCTTCTCGTTTATTCGACGCCTTTCCTTCATCATGGTTCTCATCCCGATGCTGCTGAAAGCCGGTAAAATTGTTCCTTTTTATCTTATCAGCGACATAGGGATCTTTTGCTAAATTGTGTTTAATTTCGCATCATGTCTGGTTCTGGGGCAAAACATAAATCCAAAGTGGGCTGCGCCCCCATGCGTCGGTGCCCCTATGGCTGGCATTTTTCCATTTCGGACCGGTATGATGTTTGTCTGCGATGCCTGGGACCCAACCATGATATGGACCACTGCGACGCTTGCTTTTACATGGACCGCTGTGTTCTGGAAATCTGCATGTTCAAAGTCTGTAGGGCCCGCCGACTTTCGGAGGACAAAATCGCTCGCAGGTTGCTAAAAGGCCAGGACTCTTGACCCTTCTTCCGGGTCCCTTCCTGGGTCTGTACGGCCCAGCGAGGAGGCTTCCTCCAATTCTAGCCTTGACGAGGAGGAGGCCTCTTTTGTAGTGCCAGAGAAGCAATGCGATAACCTGCAGAGTCGCAATGCTGGCGCCGCCCAGGCAGTCACCTCCCCGGAGGTGCAGGCTCCCCCAGTGTCACGGCCCACGGCTGCAGGGCCTGGCACTGGTGGACACTCTGCACCGCCGTCCTGGATCCCGCGCCATTTGCGGTGCCAGTGATCAGGGACGTTGACGCTGGCGTGTCCCAGGTCCCATGGGCGGGCATCCAGGATCCCGGTGCCAGTCCAGACCTGGACGTTTTTGCGTCCTTACTCAACGCAAAACTGTCTCAATTCTTCTCCAGAAATTTTATGTCAGGATACATTCAGACTGCGGTGGGCAAAATGTTTTCTGTACGCATTTCCTCCTCTTCCACTAATTCAAGGGGTGCTGCTTAGACTGGAGGTGCACAGTGGCAAGATGATTCTCATTGCACCGTACTGGCCTCGACATATCTTCTTTCTGTTGATCAACAAGTTGTCAGAGGCTCCTCCAAAGCAACTGCCTCTATGAATGGACCTCCTGACACAGGAACCCCGGTCCATCATAACCTGCACTCCCTTCATCTCCACGTCTGGCTCCTGAGTAGGTAGAAGTGGGCAGGTTTAAAGTTTACCAGAGAATCTCACAGATCCTTTTGGCAGCGCATAAGCCCTCCACCAGGAAGACTTACACCGCTAAATGGAAGCAATTTTCAGAATGGTGTACTAAGATCTCCCTAGATCCATATCAGTGTCCTCCGGATAAAGTGTTGGAGTACCTGTTAGACCTTTCCGATGCAGGACTGCAATACTCAACTGTAAAGGTACACCTCTTTGCGCTATCTGCCTGTCATGAGCCAGTCCAGAACACGTCTCTGGCTCAGTTACTGCTGTTCAAAAGATTCCCCAAAGGCATTCTTCTCACAAGGCCCCCAGTTAGGAAACCGGTAGCCGCCTGGGATATTAATCCCGGTTTAGACATACTCACTTGTAAACCCTTTGAGCCTCTAGCCTCATGTCATTTGAAGTTTCTGGCCTGAAAGACTGCCTTTGTGGTAGCCATCACTTCTGCTCACAGGGTCTCTGAAATACATGCCTTGGTCTCAGACCGTCTTTCATAAAGAGAAGGTGGTCCTCCATACACACCCAAAGTTCCCTACTCAAAGTGGTTTTGGATTTCCACTTCAACCAGCCCTTGGTTCTTCCCACTTATTTTTCTAACTTCCAGAATGAAGGGGGAATGCACCCTTCATTCCCTCGATGTTAAAAGGGCTCTACGACTCTACATAAATAGAACCGAGGATATCCAGCAAGACAAGCAACCCTTTGTGTCTTTCAGCACAGCCCGGGTGGGTCAGCCAGTATCCATCAAATGCATCTCTGCTTGATTAGTGGCATACCTTTGCCATTGCTACTTTATGGCGCAGGTCAAGTTGGAAGGCCATGTGCATGCCCACTCTACTATAGCAGTTGCTGCGTCCCTGGTGGAGATCCAATCTGTCCCCATTGCCGATATTTGCAAAGCGGCTACTTGGAGTTCATTGCACACTTTTGTAAAGCACTGCACTCTAGATGTCCATGCCAGACAGTATGCTTCTTTTGGCAGGGCAATCCTTAATGGACTTCTGTCCTGAGTGAGCTCCTACCACCCTGCTCGGGGGATTTGGTTTTAGCTTGGTACTCTAACCCAGCAGTATAAATAAATGGTGAAGGCTTTTAGTCCAGGAAGATGTGAAAATTACGTACGCACCATAATTCTTGATCTTCTTGGACAAGTCTTCATTTATTCATATGCCCACCCACCATCCCCCAAGCTTACTCAGTCTGCTTCTTGTCTTCACTCACTTGTTTGGTTTGGGCTGTGAAGACATTGTTTAAATTCACCCTTCTGTTACGGGTCAGTTGGGCTATCTTATGCCCTTGCTAGGTTAGGTGTTTCTTAGGTTATATTTTGCTGCACCTCCATGGTAAAAAGGTACTGAGGCAGTTGGAGGGTCTACGCCAAGGTAGTCTACACGGGCGTGAGCCAATCTCGCAGTGCAGTGCATGCACGTTCCTACCTCCATGTCGTCCCCTCTGAAGATTTTCGGCTTCCGGCGCCTCCAGCTGGTAACCCAGCAGTATGAATAAATGGTGAAGACTTATCCAAGAAGATCAAGAATTGCAGTGAGTACATAATTTTCATTTGTGGGTAACATAATTCTACTTGATTATGAGATAATATTTATTCCTTGTGCCTTTTTTTAAACTTTTTCCTTTAGTCGTGATACAGAAAATATACAGATTCCTGAATATGTACCAGAATAGTTAAAAAAAAAAAAAAAAGGGGGGATATATACATAAAAATACATTACCCAGGATGAAGTACATTCCATTGATACAGCAGTGAGTGGTATATCCTTAGCTTGCCATTGATAATCTAAAAATTAGTAATATGGCTGGCCTGTCTGCGCAGCCGTAGCAGTACCACCTGTGACACCGGTGACCCAGTTTCGGTAGCAAGCCTGAGCAGTGGGAGCCAGCCAGGAGAAGGACTGAGCTCCAGGGACACTGTACTTCTCCAGGGAGGGATTCGGCTGGCACTCCTGCAGCGCTGCCTGGATTGACACAAGCAGAACAGTAGGCGACACTGAGTGGGAGGGAGGGTGTTGGCCAATCCTATGCTGCATGCTTCCGTGCGTGTGAATATGCACACCCTTAAGCCGATGTCCTGGGGGTGGAGGAAAAAAGGGTAACTGCCCCAACCGCAGCAGGATGACCCATCCTGGCTAGCACACTGGCCTTGCACCACCAACCCGTATACCCTGCCATCTCCACAAGGATCCGGAGTCATGAGAGGGACATGGGGAACCTTTCTCCACCCCGCTGTGGGGGGAAGGTAAGCCACTGGGAATGAAGACAAAAGGGGGGGGGTCAGGGAGAAGGTGGGTGATGGGGCTGGTGCAGCTGAGTAAGAAGGGGGCTTAAAAATAAAAGTAATATAAGCTGTGTTGCAGCCAGTGCTTAATGAGTAGTGCATAGCAATAATATAAAGCTGATACAACTGAAACCGACCTGTTATTATGTTCAACTGTAATTGATAAATCATAAGTACTTTCCAAAGTTGCAAGGAGCCCTTTAATAAATCCAGATCAGTCCTTTAATAAATCAATATTACAGATATGATTATTTACCTTTAGCTTGTCGTCTAAGTGCTTAGCTTGTAGAACTGTTAGAATTAAACCTCTAGCCCAGGTTCATATGGGGAGCATGTATCTCCCTGAAGTCGAGCTGTGTGCAAGTGCTGTTACAAGTCTTGAGGATGCTATGGACGATGCTCCCAGCCTGCCTTAGTGCCTGCTACTCCTCTCAAGCAATTCACTGTGTACTGGATGCCATAGGTAACTCTAACCACAGATGCCTTTTTACTGGTGGGGGAGACCCCATTGCCAAGGTCTCAAGACACAAGGGGTCTGGCGCTTGTCAGAAACACATCACCACATAAACATGCTGGAGATGCGTACAGTGCTCTACTGTCTGAAAGCCCTAGTGGACTTATGAAGTCAGCCAAATGACTTTCCTCCTCCAGACAGACAAGTCTGTCTTGTACTATGTCAGCAGACAAAGGTGGGGCATTCTCTTACCCTCTCTGAAGGGAGGCAGTGAGAGTGTGGGAATGGTATCTTGAGCAAGGGACCCTGCTCCGAGCAGTCTGTCTGCCAGGAGTCTAGAACACTCTGGCATGGGAACTAAGTCGAAAAACAGCAGATCCTCATGAGTGGTCACTAGCACTAGGTGTCATGAGATTGCTATCCAACGAATGAGGCACCCTAGATGTGTACTTTCTAGGGACGTGGATGTGGTGCACTATCCACATTAGCAATATTTCCTTTCCCTTTAAGACTTGCCGGAAGATCTTCAGGCTAGCTTCTCCCACCCACCTGGGTAGTATCCCTCTCAGCACCACCCCGTGACGTCAGATCTTCCTTTCCGCTGGAAGCATCAGGTTCCCTCCTTCGCAGCTCTGAGATTGGTGTAGGCCTAAAAATCCTTTTCTAGGAACGTGGATATGATCTAGCCACACTTTCTGGCAGCGTCATTTCCCATTGAGACGTGCTGGAATGTCTTCAAGCTGGCACCTCCCACCCACCTGAGTAGTATCCCTCTCGGCACCACCCCGTGACGTCAGATCTTCCTTTCCGCTGGAAGTATCAGGTTCCCTCCTTTGCAGCTCTGAGATAGGTGTAGGCCTAAAAATCCCTTTCTAGGGACGTGGATATGATCTATCCACACTTTCTGGCAGTGTCCTTTCCCATTAAGACGTGCCGGAATGTCTTCAAGCTGGCACCTCCCACGCACCTGGCTGGTAACTCCCCTGGCTCTGTCCCATGACACCAAATCTTCCTTTCCACTGGAAGAAGGTTCCTTCCTTAACACTTTCGCACTGAAGAGGCCCTTTACAATTTATTTCCTTCAAACTTAAAATCTTGTCTTCAGGCTTTACTTCTTGCCGCTGACATGGACAACGCAAAGTCTGCTCCAGTTTTCCAGATATGCTATTGCGGGCAGAAGATGTCCTGAATGGATCCTCACATCTCGTGTGTATATTACCTGGGCCATGAGCATGATACCCAGGCTTGTGCCCTTTGCCACACCTTCCATCTCTCCACTTTGGAGGATTGCTTAGCCCGCCTTCTCCTTCGATGTCTGGATGATTGGGATCTGCCCGTGAAATCTAAGGATGCCTATTGGGTGGTCTCTGTGGCGCGGGGTCTGCCGAACAGCTTGCGGCATTCGAGGAGGCTGCAGCCCAGGCCGTAGAGCAGGTCTCTTCGGCTTTGGTCGACGACCCTGAGATATTTCTCAAACCTGTCGACCCATTGTCTGCCAAGGAGGTCATTACCTCCCTTTCTAGGATTCCAGTCCTTCCACTTTCCCGGGAGGGATGGACCAGGGTACTGTTCTCCCCCTTTTGACCTGAATCACCCAGACTAGGAGAGGTCTCTGCTTTTGCCGGCCCCCTCTGAGACCCACCACTGGTCTCCCCCAGCGGTCGAGGTCCAGCTCTCGGAGCCCCGACTCAGGCAGTCTACGTTGATCTTGATGCTCACACTGCTCAGGCAAGCGGCGTTGCCACTATTCCTCGTCCTCATCAGGCAAGGACAGGCATCGACGCAAGTTGCATTGGGTCTATGAGGATCTTATGTGGCAGCAGCTCTGGCTGACCCGGATTAAGCCAATCTTGGCCACCCCGGCCCTTCCTTGGGTGCCACTACCGGAGCCACAGCAGACCGTGCCCTGGCAAGAGCCAGTTCGTACGCTCCCAGCACGACCCCCTCCGGCCTCTCCACCGATTCCAGTGGAGCCGCTACCTAAATAGCTAACAACTGGCACTCCGACAAAGGACGCTCAGCCGAGTAAGGGTTTACCCCATCGGCAGTTAGTCAGTGTCACCCCAGACTGCCCTCACAGGGTTAGTGGGGACTTAGGCAGTCAACCGCTCTTCCACAATTCTTCAGAATTGGAAGGGTCCTCCTTACACTCCTGATCGCTGCATGTGGAGTCTACGGAGGACCTCGCGATGGATCAAGGACCCACGTCCTTCATTGGCCTTCTCTGTCTCATTTCAGAATCAACTGGTCTCCAGCTGGAGCCCATTCAGAAATGGGAACAGTACTCACTGACTGAGATCCGCGACCAGGGTAACTTTCCAGTGGAAGCCTTCCTGGTCCAGGATGTTAGTGTCGGTCTTGCCGTGGAACTGTGACAGCACCCGGCCTCCTGCCCTGTGCAGTTGGCCTGGATTGTCCGTAAGTATGCAGTCCCTACCGGCTCCCTGTTGGGATTCACAGAATACACCTTGGCTGAAGGTGTTGTGGCAGACTTCTCGTTTAGGTGCACCGGCAATGTGGGGGATGTTGACAGACCCCCCTGAAAAGGAGTCCAAGAAACTGGACCATATGGCCAAAAAGGTATATGCCTCCTCCTCCCTTGGCCTTCAGCAAGCAAGCTCAGCTCTTCTCATAGCCCACTTCTTGCACGCCCTCCTGGGTTCCCTGGACGAGGTGCTTCCTCACCTGCCTGCAGATCTGCAGACTATGGTCAAGTAGGTCAGGGACCAAGGCCGAGCTGTTGTGAAACAGCAGTTTCAGACAGCCATGGACATTGGCGATTTGTGCGCCCAGTCCGTGGCCATGGCAGTTGCCATGTGCCGTAGGGCTTGACTGAGCATCACCACCTTCACAGCCAATACGCACCACAAGTTGGCAAACGTTCCCTTCTTGGATACTGACCCGTTCAGGCCCACTGTGGAAGGGCACTTCACCCAGATTGAGAAGTCCAGCGCCACCTTGGATTCGGTGAATTCTGCCCAGAAGGATCTGAAGATCTCTAAACCCCAAAAGAAGAAGCCCGTTTGGCCTGCCTCTGCCGCAGAGGCTAAACTGACCAGTCCCGGGCTGGACAGCAACAGGCTTGACGTCACTGGCCCAAATCCATGGCCTTGGTCTTCCAGAAGCCAGGAAATAGAGGTCCTGGTGACCTCTCCGCTGGTCCTTCCTCAGCTTCCAAGCCTGCCCAGTCATGGGATTGGGGGTGCCTCCCCCCATTCTAGTCCTGAGCCCCCTGGGTCCTCCCTTTGAGGGCCAGCTCCACCACTTCCTGTCCGCCTGGTCTGCCATTACCATGAACAAGGTGGGTCCTCGAGGTGTTCAGTCAAGGTCTTCCTCTGGAGTTCAAAGCTTACCTGCCCTGCCTGCACCCCACAGGAGCACATAGTGTCCATCAACATCCTGTATGCCCTTCGGGACGACATTGCCAGCTCCTCCGCAAGGAGGTCGTGGCTCCTGTCTCTGACCCTCTGTAACACCCAGGGTTTGTCTCCAGGTATTTCCTATTGCCAAAACGGACAGGGGGGCTGATGCCCCATCTTAGATCTGCATGACCTGAACAAGTTAATCAGGTCACGCACATTCAGGACAGTTACTTTGTCTCAGATCATACCATCTCTTGAGCAAAACGTGGTTCTGCTCACTGGATCTACAGGACACAATCTTCCACGTCCCGATCCATCCGTCACACCGGCGGTTCCTCCACTTCAGGGTGGAGGGCACCCTTTACAAGTTCCAGGCCATGCCATTTGGCCTATTCTCGGCCCCCAGGGTCTTCACCAAGTGCACCTCAGTGTTGGCTGCCCACCTGAGGCGCCGGGGAGTCCGGGTATTCCCCTGCCTGGACGACTGGCTTATTGTGGGTTCCTCCAGGCAGGAGGTGGAGCGGTCCAGGGACCTGGCTCTCCAAACCTGCGCCTCTCTTGGCCTGCTGGTCAATCAGGCAAAGTCGGAACTCGTGCCCTCGTAGGTGATCTCTTTCATCGGGGCGGGGGTCGGCTCCCAGCGGACGGGGTGCAGGTTCTCTCCTTCTTTGCCCGATCATTTTGGGTTGGACAGTTGTGCCCTGCTCGTGACTTCCTGCACCTACTGGGATACATAGCAGCCTGTACCAGCGTGCTCTGTCTGGCCCGCTGGACAATATGCTGTCAGCACTGGGAGCTGGCCAGCCTGTGGTCTCAACGCAGAGGTCACTTTGACCAGCTGGTCACTGTGACCCAGCAGATGTGAGGCGCCCTCCAGTGGTGGTTGATCCCGGAACAACTGCTGGACGATATCCGATTTGTCCGCCCAGAGCCAACGGTCATCTTGTCAACTAATGCCCCTCTCTCATGGGCTGGGGGAACAGAGAGTTCACAAGCTCTGGACTTCGAGGAGTCCCAGTGCCACATCAACCTTCTGGAGCTTCGGGCAGTTCAGCTGGCACGGGCTGCTTTTTCTCCACACCATCGGGGTCATGTGGTCCAGGTCCAGACGGGCAACACCATGACCATGTACTACCTCAGCAAGCAGGGCGGGACGACCTCCTTTCCTATGTACAGGGAAGCTCTCCACGCGTGGATGCTTTTGCGCAGCTTGGAGACTGGTCTCCTGGACATCCATGTGTCCAGTGTCTCCAGCCAGCTGTCAGATGCTCTCAGCCGTATGGGAGAGGAGTCTCACGAGTGGTGTCTCCACCCAGAGGGTAGCACACAGTCAGTTCTCCCAGTGTGGCATCCCTCTGTTGGACCTGTTAGCCTCCACAGAGAACGCAAAACTGAGGCTGTTCTGTGCCACCCCCTCAGCAGGGAATGCTGCAGGGGGATGCTTTCTCGAGGCCCTGGACCCCAGACTTCCTCTATGGCTTCCCTCCATTTCCCTTGATCCACAAGGTGTTGCTCAAGGTGAGGAGGGACAAGGCACGGGTGATCTTAGTGGCTCCCGACGCCAATCTCCACAGCCTCAGCAACAGGCTCTGCGGGCATCTTCCTCTATGCTCGGACCTGCTCTCGGTCAGTCAGAGGAAGGTTCTCCACCTGGGCCTTCAATCCCTGCACCTGACAGCCTGTTTCCTTAGCGGCTAGAGTTCCAGGCTCTGGGTCTTTCTGAAGATGTCATCAACGTTGTCGAGGCTTCTTGGAAGGAGTTGACCCAAAAATGCTATGCCTTCAAATGGAAGAGGTTCTCCATTCAGTGCCAGGGCAAGGGGTTTGGACCCCTTATCTTGTCCAGTGGTTAGCATTCTTGACTACCTTTGGTCCCTCTCCCAGTTGGGTCTTCAGTTGACGACCCTTAAGGTGCACCTGTCAGCCATCTCTGCTTACCTGGTGTGGGCCAGTCAGCAGTTGGTGTCACAGATGGTGGTCTGTCATGGAAAACTGCCTTCCTGGTGGCTGTCACATCAGCCAGAAGTATTAGTGAGTTCCAAACGCTTTCGGTGGAGTCTCCTTACCTGGCCTTCCACAGAGGCCAGGTTGTCCTTCTCCCCATCCCGAAGTTCCTCCCTAAGGCTGTGTGGTATTCACCTTAACTAGGTGATTAATCTCCTGGTGTGCTTCACCGATACTTCACCATCCATACCTCGCAGGCCAAGCACAGGCTTTATACGTTGGACCAGCGGCGAGCGCTAGCCTATTAGAAGGAGCACATGGCTGGAGTTCAGGGAGTTTTGCCAGCTATTTTATTTTATTTTATTTAAAATTTGATAACCCAGAAAGGCAGCATGAGCCGAGGCTAGTTTCTAGGTGCAACCTAGAGGAAGGGGTGATATATGACAGAGGATAAAAATAAGTACAGTTTTACATGTTGAGCATTAAAATATAACACAGAACACACAACAAACAGGTATCGTGTAATAAGCAGTGCATATTTACGTAATATACAATAAATCACCTGCGCTGAAGCTGCACCTGGCAGACCGGCAACTAAGTGGACGATTGGCAGGTAGATTGTATCCTGCATCAACCTCTGCTATAGGTTGGCAGGTGGGGAGCCTCCCGTTGGGCTAAGGGCTCATTCCACCTGCATACCGGTGCCTCAGTGACTGCTTCCAGGGAGGACCCTATCCAGAAAATCTGTCGAGCTGCTACCTGGAAATCAGCACACACACCTTCATTTCTCATTACCACATCAACCTTGAGTCATGCCAGGATGTTGGTTTTGGGGCCTCAGTTCTACAATCTCTGTTCCCTAAATGGGGGGGGTGCACCTTGCCCCCTCCTCCTGGGAGAACTGCTAGGAGTGTGCCAGAAAGTGTGGATAGAACTTCATATCCATGTCCCTAGAAAAATAGGTTACTCACCTGTAACAGTAGATCTTCCCTTGTCAGTCTTCACCATTCATTACTGCTTGGGTTGTGCCGGAGGCGCACACTCGCTATGGGAGATTTTAAATTTTTTTTAAAGTCGGCACCAACAACACTCGACAACATACTGCTTCATGCCGAGGCGGCCGTTAGTGCCATGGTCCTCCTCTATCTCAGTTCTGTTTCTCCCGCCATCAAGGCTACACCTGCTACGTGTGAAGTTTTTCGTCTGCGTCAGAGGCCTACTTGTCGCGACTCCTCTCTCCAAGTAGTTCTTCCTGATGTTGTTGATTTTGGTAAGATTGTTCCTTTCTTTTTCACGGTACCGGGAGCTTTTCTGTGTTTTATATTGTTTTCACATCATGTCCGGTTCGGGAGCAAAGCGTAAGTCGAAAGCAGGCCGCGCCCCTATGCGTCGGTGCTCCTGCGGCCGGCATTTTTCCATTACAGACCAGCATGATGTTTGCCTTTGCTGCCTGGGACCCAACCATGATATGGATTCGTGCGATGCCTGTTTCTCAATGAACACGTCCGTCCTAGAAGTCAGCGTGCTCAAGATTAGCGAAACCGCCCGGACTTTGGAGACGGCGTCGCCAGGGCTTCCCAGGTAAGATCTCTAGACCCTTCCTCCGTGTCCCTCCCAGGCCTATACGGTCTGGAGAGGAGGAGGCCTCCTCATCTTCTAGTCTTGCAGAGGAGGAGGAGGCCTCTTTCGCGGTGTCTGAGGAGCGCCATGGTCCCTCCAGGGGCCGCGGTGGAGACACCGCCTCGGCAGTCACCTCTTTGGAGGTGAAGGCTTCCCCAGTGTCGAGGCCCAGGTCTGTTGGGCCCGGCATCGGTGGACTCTCGACGCCACCTTCTGGCGCTGCTTCGGATACCAGCGCCGTTCGCGGTGCCAGTGATCGGGGTGGCGCTGTTCGTGGTGCCGTGTTGGCTTTCGGCGCCGCCCAGTTTCTCTGGAGACCCCTTGGGTGGCCAGTATTGAGGTCCAGCTGGTCTCTTCCTCCTCGGAGGAGGATGATTCGGACATGGACCCGTCCTGGCACCCTGACTCTTCGGAGTCGGGGTCTCCAGTGAGACGAGGTGCTAGGCGGCCCGGCGCACCTATTCCTCTGTCTCCTCTGCTGTCCTCTCCTGAGGCCTCCCTGGCTGGGGGTGGTCTGGGGTCCCTGGAGGGGGATGGCATGGAGGTGGGGGGCCGGGCTCATCCTCCTGAGGGGTTGTGTAGCTGCCGATCCCGGTGCTGCTGCACCTGCTCGGGGTGGGTTGTCGCTGGGGTCGAGGAGGAGGGCATTCTCAGAGTCCGGGGGGTTGAGAGACCGGGATGAGGTGCCTCGGTCTTCACCTGCCACCCCTCGGGGTGTGGGTAGGAGCTGTAGCGCTGGGCCCCGTCTTTCCCTCTCGGGCTCCAGGGACCCCTCTGGTGGCGTTGCTGTGGGCTGCCGTTCTGGACCCGTGCAGCCCTGGGTTCGTCATGGGAGGATCCCCTACTAGGCTCTTCCAGGCTTCGCATCCCCAGGGTTCCGTTCTGTGACCTGGTTTGTTGTCCGGGACCCCGCTAGCTCAGGCTCCATTTTCCGGATTTCAGAGCCTCAGCAGAGGACAGTTGCCTTGTTTGTAGGTGTCCATCTCCCATTCCTCTGCAGCCACCTCCTCTCTCCCAGGCCATGTCTGTCCCACGAGCCCATGATCCTGGGAGACGTTCAGAGCCACTGCGGCGGCCTTCCCCTCATACGTTAGATGAATGCATGAACAGATATTTCGCCTATCCCCACTGCCGCAGGAGTCCTCTGGACATTCGAGCTCCCCATCATCCTCGTCTCCCTCCTCAGAGGGAGAGGAACCCCCTGCTCATCTCTCTTCCGATGCTTATTCCACTGAATATCAGCGCTTTCTTTCGAGAATGGTGAGGGATCTTCGTATCTCTTTTGTTAGACGAGACAATACTGAAAGGGAGATGCGTGAATTCCTCAGTGAATTCAGTGCCCAGCATTTGGTGGTACCATCCTGGCCTATTCCTTTCCAGGAGGCGTCTGTCCGTTCCTGGCAGTCGCCAGCCATCCCAGTTCCAGCCCTGGCAGACTGCAGGAGAAGGTATTGTGCCCCACTGGAGTCTCTAGGTTCTCTTCCCAACCCGTCTTCGGGATTGGCATCCCAAGAAACTCCCTCCGGGTGCCGCCTGGTGCATGACTGCCCACCGGATTCAGATTCCTTACAGTTTGACTGGTGTGGGAGAAGGGTGTTCTCTTCTTCTCATGCGATGCTGTGCATTGCCTCACATCAGGCGCACCATGCTGCCTAAAATTGGTATTTATGGTCAATGCTATCCCAGCTTCTAGCATCAGTGTCTGATTCAGAGCAATATAGACAGGCCATTGCCCTCTCTGCTATAGGCCTGGAGCTGGCAAGACACCAAGCAAGGGCATCTTACGACATCAGTGAGGTGGCTTCCAGGCTTTCAGGGACAGCGATCTGTATTAGACGAACAGCATGGCTTCGTCTATCAAGGTTATCACCCTTGGCCCAGCGTAGGGTGATTCGCTCCGCTTTCCGGGGGAACCGTCTTTTTTCATCCAGGGCTGGAGGCTTCTACAGGGGCTTCCTCCATCTCCCTGTCCCCGGGGGACACCTCCTAGCTCTTCTCCGCCATAGGCTTGTCGTCTGATTAGCCCAGGGTCTTCCCCTTCTGTTTCCCACCAGCAGGAAGCTGAGGGTCTTGATCCCTCAGGATTTCTATTATCTCCCCCCCGGGGGGGAGCTTGGTACTCACCTAAGCAGTAATGAATGGTGAAGATTGACAAGGGAAGGTATGAAAATTACGTACCTACCGTAATTTTTGATCTTCTCTTGTATTTTCATTCATTACTGATACCCGTCCACCTTCCCCTCAGTGGCCTCCTACTGCGGCGTCTCCCCGTCCCTACTCTTTCCTCTCTCTTCCTCATTGGCCTTTAAGCCAAAAAAAAAACAAAACCCTCTCTTGATTTTCCGTTCTTCTCTGAACGGATCCTTTTTCCTCAAGGTAAAGGGAACGAGTAGGATTTATTCTATCCTGAGGGAACTCTTTCTTATTGCCCCTAGGGGTGACCTCTTGGCTTCTTCTTCATGTTGTTCAGTTCACAGCTGAAGAGACCGTCCCTCTATGGCTCGGCCCCAATTTTCAGGTTCCCTCTGGCAGGTATTATTATTATTGTGTCAGCTTCTCCTGGTTGGTGCTTCTGGCACTTCATTTACCTTGAGCTGTTGTTCTTGCCTTGCCTTCAGGAGTCGATTGAGTTCCCACTCTATCCTTTTATGCAAAGCTGCCTTCTGTAGGGCTTACTCCTCCCACACACATCTGTGTTAGCACTTAACAAGGTGCTAAGGGCTTATTCCCCTTCCTAGTTGGGCGCTCTCTTTCCGGAACAGAATTTCTGCCTGGGCAGTCTGTGAGCTCTCAGCTAGAGTGTAGGGGGGTTGAGATGACGGGAGGTTAGAGAATCTGCCCTTCCTGAACAATCTGCACAAGCAGTTCAGTTGAACCTTCTCTCAGTCCTATCAGGAGAGATTCTTGCTCCCTTGTTTTTGGTTCCGAGCTTATAAGCCTCTCAACCAATATATCTATGGGCAGTGTTCTCCCCTCTCAGCATCCCTTGTTTTCTTCCCTTTTTTCTTCTTCCTTTTTCTGTTTCTCTTTCTCTTTATCTGTTCCTCCCTTGGAGCTGCCCCAGATGTGAGGCCCTGCGGTCCCTTAGGGTAGGCATTCTCTCTCTTTCTGTCCTCTACCGGCTTATTCCTTTTTCAGTTTATATCCTTTCTTTTTTCTGTCCCTCGGCTCTCTTGCCTCGCTCTCCTTTCCTTACCTTTTTTCACCTCTTGGCTACAGAACTGAGTTGGAGGAGGAGTCTGCGGCACCTAAGCCGCCCTGTATCACGCCAGCGCAGTGCATTGCTGTCGGTGGAGCGTTAGTGCCTGAAATCTAAAAAAAAAAAAAAAATAAATCTCCCGTAGTGGGTGCTTGCCTCCGGCACAACCCAAGCAGTAATGAATGGTGAAGATACAAGAGAAGATCAAGAATTATGGTAGGTACGTAATTTTCATATCTTACTTCGAGAGGGTTCCTTCAGTAGATCATAACATATAGGACTGGCGCCACCTGACGTTGGGCCGCACGGCAGACTTTTCTAGCAATCCTTGACGGGGGACCGCCCACCTGACGTCACATGACCATCAGCGTGGCTTTATATAGTGGGCGGTCGCCACGCCCGCCCTCCAGTTCTTTCCCACCGTTGCCTCGTGTCAGTTGCATTGCAGACTTCCATACAGCGATCGTCGTGTAAGTTCTTACATCGGATTTTTTCCTTTGCCCTGTTATTCCTCTCAGTTTTCATCGCAATTTGATGTCTTCACCTAAGAAGAAGTGCCCGTCCTGTGGCACGCAGATCCCCCATAAGGACGGTCACCTTAAGTGTGTCATCTGTCTGGGCCCAGACTGTCCTGTTTCCTCCTACCTGGAGTGCTAAACCTTCAACCAGGCCACCAAGAAGTGGAGACAGCAGGCTTTGGAGTCCCACCTCTTAAAAAAAAAAACCACTTGGCATCTGTGGAGAAGCAGATGGAGCGTATTCGGAAATCCTCTTCCGAAAAATCTCCTTCAAAGAAACACCATAAGGAGAAGTCTAGGGAGCGGGAGCGTTTTGCGGAAGAAGCCACGCGGCCCTTGATGAGCAAGGCCCAACCACCGCCCAAGAAGTCGGACAGTAAGTCTGGTAAAACCTCGGCCGATCAGCCGGTCATCTGCCCCTCTGACGACCGCACCACGACGGCCACTAAGTCAATCCCCGGCTCCTCCAAAGACTGCCCGGCTGTCGGTAAGCCAACTCCCCAGCCTTTGGGGAACCGCCCGGCACCCGTCGATAAGTTGGCGGGGCTCCTCCCCGCCCTTGCTGCCTGCTATGACGCCCATCCCAGTGGCCGCTCCAGGCGGTTAGCCACGTCGGGGCTAAGCGGCGCATCATCGACAACCAGCCAGACCAGGGGACAAGGCCTCCCCTCTTCCTTCGCCCATACCCTCTTTTCACTGGCCAGGTACTTCAGGCGAGGATAGCGCTGAACCCTTCGACGCTGGCGAGGCCTCGGGGTCCGTCCTGTGCTCCTCTGATGGGGTTACAGAGCAGGAGGCTCCTCCTCGGGATTCCAGTGGAGGCCCATCCTCCCCCTCCCTCTTATGGGATTCCTTTCTAGCCGACACCGGCTCCAATCCCACCGTCGGACCCGGCGAACCCTTTGCCGATGCTGTACATTCCAACGACTGGAGGGCCCAGCAGTCGGCCTCAGCCATTGGCTCCGATGCCAGACCTGGCCTTGCCATCAGAGACCCTTCGTCTGGCTCCGACACCAGCCCCTCCGACGCCAGATCCCGTTCCAGTGCCGGATCGGGTGATGCCGGTCCCGATGTCAGTCCCCCTGACGATGCCTATCCCGACGCTGGATCCTCTGCCTATCTACACTGCTGCGGTCCGGCGTGGGTTACGCCGCCATCAGATCTGGCAGAGAGGATTTACATGACCCGAACTATCCCACTACCCTCTTGCAGTATCCTGGGGACCATTTCCCAGCTGGTCCCCCTCCGGACTGGAGTTTGTATAGGCAGTACTACCCTGGCTACCATCCATACCATTAACAGGGGTACCAGGGTTACCACTACCACCCTCCACTGGTCATACCTCCTCCTCCACCCTCTCAGCCCCAACCTCCTCCTCCGACAACGCCAGACTTTAAGACTCTGATCCAGTCTTGGTGGCAGGGGGAGCGGTCAGAGTTGGTGTCTGACATGGAGACGAGACTCCTGTTTCCATGGTCTCCATCCCAGAGCAGCTCTTCCATAACCACTGTACATGTCTTGGGTAAAACTCGTCAGGACACCACACTTCCAGATGTCCATTACCGTCCTGATGAAGGGGCAGATGATGATGATGATGAGGGGGCCGACAAGTCGGTGGAGGATGTCCTGGAGGAGTCCGAAGGTCTGTCAGGCAAGGTTTCCTCTAAGTCCCCCCCTCCCCAGAGGACCCTGTCTTCTCGGACCTTCTGAGGTCCATGAAGGATTTCTTCAATTGATTGTTGGAAGAACAAGACCCCATGAGACAGAGACTGGCTGAGCACCTGGACCTAGAGTCTCTGTCTCCGGTCCCTATTCCTCCATGGATTGGACCTCACCTCTATGGTATGGCAGATGCCTCATTCCCTTCCAGCTGTCCCCAAGCGGCTGGACAGACTTTTCCGGGCGCTGAAAGATGCCCCTTTTCTTAAAGCGCACCCTAAGGCTGACTCTGTGGTCTACTCCGTTACTCATGACCACTCCGCTGCACCCAAGCACATGAGCACCTCTCCTTCAGACAAAGAGTCGAGGAAATGGACCAGTTCGGGAGAAAAGTTTATGCTTCGGCCACATGCGCCCTTCGGTTCCTCAGTTATGTGGCCCATATGGTGTCCCACCAGAAAGCTGCCTTGGCCAGGCTGGAAGCTCAGGTCCAGGCTATGGATCCCTCGAGCTTGAAAGAGGAGCTTGTCAAGGATCTTCGCCTCACTCGTTTTTCTTGTAGTCATGATTTGTGAGCCACATACGACTTGGTAGATTCCGTGGTTCGCATCTCGGCAACTACTGTTGCCCTCAGACGGCACTCCTGGCTTCGCCTCTCCGGACTTGCTAACAAAGTTCAGTCATGATTCAAGATGCTCCCTTTAGGGGCTCAGTACTCTTTGGTGGGGACACCAAGGACATCATTACAGACCTGCAGGATAGAGGTCTTGCCCTTAGGTCAGTGAGGTCCATGTACCGATCGGGCAACCAACAACAGCAGCCCTTCTGGAAAAGGACCTGGAGGCAGAAGAAGCAAGCCCCAGCGCGTCATCAGGGCAAGCGTAAGACCACGGGTTCAGCCACCTCTCCAGCCTCCAAGAACCAGAGATGTACAGGGGGCCCTCCCCCGAACGTCCAGCCACTTCCTGACTTGCTATCCCTGCTGCCTCCTCAGTCTCTCGACGGGGAGCAGGTGGGGGGGGAGGTTCGCCCACCACGCGCAGGAGTGGAGGGCAATAACCTCAGACGAATGGGTCCTGCTGCTAGTGTCCGTCAGACATACAATAGGGTTTCTGGTCTTTCCTCCAGAATCTCCACCAAAAAGATCCTCCTATTCAAGGGATCAGGCTTTTCTCATCCGAGAAGAGGTGCACAGCCTCTTGCTCAAAAAAGCAATAGAGCAGGTTCCCCTCCAGCAAAGGGGAAGGGGGTTTTACTCCCATTTTTTCCTGGTTCCAAAAAAGACGGAGGATTTTAGACCCATCCTCAATTTAAGCAACCAAAATCAGTTTGTCGAGTACAAAACACTTCGGATGCTGACACTCCAGAGCCTCCTTCCACTCCTTCTGGAGAACCATTGGCTGTGCGTTCTGGACATGCAGAATGTTTACCTGCATATCCCCATCTTCCCCAGCCGCCGCCGGTTTCTGCAGTTTCAGTTCCAGGGAGAACACTTCCAATTCCGGGCGCTTCCCTTTGGTCTGTCATCGGCACCCCGGGTGTTTACCAAGTGCCTGGCAGTGGTTACGGCCTTCTTACGCCACAGGGATATTGTGGTTTTCCCTTACCTGGGTGACTGGATGATCTCAGCCCCGTCCAGGGACTCTTTTTCTAGAGGCTCTTTCTTTCACCTTGGACCTTTTCAACAGACTAGGGATTACTGTCAGTATTCCCGAGTCCTCTATGACCCTGTCCCAGAAACTTCAGTTCATTGGGGCAGTATTGGATACAGTCCATTGCAGAGCCATCCTCCCTCCAGACAGGGTGGAGACACTGATCCTTCAGGCTTCTTGAGTTGCTTCTTCCAGATGCATCCCAGCCGCTAGATCCTTTGCCTTCTCGGCCTGATGGCGGCCTCCCTCACCACTGTTCCCCTTGCAAGGCTCCATACGAGGGTAACTCAGTGGTCCTTGCGCGTGCAGTGGGATCAATTCCTGGATGACCTGGACCATCCGGTACTGGTCTCAGTGGTTCAGAAGGAATTGCTTTGGTGGAGGGATCCCTGTAATCTTTCTTTGGGTCTTCCCTTCCGTAACCCAGCTCCCTTGGCATCCCTAACCACAGATGCCTCGAACATGGGATGAGGAGCACATCTAGGGGAGCACCAAGCCCAAGGTCTGTGGTCCGGCTTGGAGGCTACATTACATATCAATGTTCTGGAGGTGAAGGCTGTCTTGTACGCCTTACAGGCTTTCCAGACCCTCCTTCCCAAGGGATCACTGCTGGTCCAAACAGACAATATGTCTGTAGTTTGGTACTCAACAAACAAGGAGGAACCTGCTTGTACCCCTTGTGCAGGGAGGCGATGTGGGTGTGGAACTGAGTGGTCCAGCACAAACTGACCCTCATGGCCGTGCACATACCAGGCGTTCTAAATGTCCTGGCGGACAGTCTCAGACCCTAGCTCACGAGTGGGAATTACATCAGGAAGTGGCAAAATCCATCTTCTACGTTGGGGGCATCTGGAAATCAACCATTTCGCCTCCCAATTCAGTGCAAAACTTCCCAGTTTTTGTTCGCTTGTTCCAGGGCATGGTGCTTTTTGGCATGACGCGCGCTCTCTCTCCTGGACAGGGAAATTTTTGTACGCCTTCTATTTCCCATTCTTCAGAGTGTCCCCCTCAAGCTACAAGCAGAGAAGGCAAAGTTGATTCTCATCGCTTCTCTCTGGCTGAGACAGATTTGGTTTCCGCTGCTACAACAAGTTTCCAGGAAACCACCGGTTCCACTTCCAGTGACCCACGACCTCCTGACTCAGTACCAAGGTTGGCTTCTACATCCAGGGCTCAGGACTCTGCACCTTCATGCATGGTTCCTGCAGACATAGCAGTCTCTCGCTTCGGGGTCTCCTCCCAGGTCGCTCAAGTCCTCATTGAGGTCCAAAAACCCTCTACTCGATCCACTTATGCCATGAAGTGGAAATGGTTTTCCAACTGGGTGACCACCAAGGGTTGGAACCCTTTCTCATGTTCTGCCCCTCAAGACATGGAATACTTCCTCCATCTGTCAGACTCCGGTCTCTCATATCCATCATTGAAAGTCCACCTTTCGGCAATTTCGGCGTACCACAAGCTAGTGTATGGTAAACCTGTGGCTCAGCTGGAAGTCTCTAAAACCTTTCTGAAAGGGATTCTCCATCTGAAACCCCCCATCCGCAGCCCAACTCCACCTTGGGATTTGAACTTCGTTTTGGAAAAGCTCACCCTTCCTCCTTTTGAGCTGGCTACGAGCTGTGACTTGGCGCTTCCTTTCCTGGAAGGCATTGTGTCTGGTTGTCATCGGGTCAGCCCGGAGGATTTCGGAGCTTCACGCTCTGGTTTGCAAGGAGCCCTATCTTATTTTCCATAGGGACCGGGCGGTCCTTAGAACGAATCCGAAGTTTCTTCCCAAGGTGGTGTCAGAAGCCACACTGAATCAATCAGTGGAGCTTCCTGTGTACTTTCCATCCCCCTCTAACAGAGGTGAGGCACTCTTCCATACCATGGACGTACATCGGATTCTTCGATGTCACACTCACCGAACTAAGAATTCCGTAGCTGTGATCAGCTTTTTGTATCCTTTGCTCCCAGATTGAAGGGCAAACCAGTTTCTAAGCAGGGCCTTTCCAAATGGTTAGGCAACTGCATTAGGTATTATCAGAAGTATGAAAAATCTCTGCTGGGTACCATAAGAGGTCATTCTACTAGAGGCATGGCTGCTTCCGCTGCCTTTTTACGAGATGTCTCTGCACCTGATATCTGCGCCGCAGCCACTTGGAGTTCTGTCCACACCTTTACCAAACACTACAGTCTGGACATTACTTCTAGGTGGAGGTCTGGTTTCAGCCTAGCTGTGTTACAGGGCCTTCTGTCCTAGGCTGGGTCCATTCTGGATTCCAGTTTTTCTGTTGGAGTTATTTCTCCTCCTCACTAGTTTCTCTCAATCTCTCTTTTTGGAAGGACTGCTTGGGACTCTTTCCTATATGTGATGACCTACTAAAGGAATCTTCTCAAAGTAAGTTAGTACAGTTACGTAGGAACTTGCCATAACAGTAGATCTTCGAGAGAGGTTCCTTCAGTAGGTCATATTTTTCCCTCCCTCCTTCCCCTCATTTTGTTTTCTACAAGGACTCCAATTCCTGTTCACTCCTGCTGTCAGGCCTCTTCCTGGCTCGGGCGGGAGATAAGGAAGGCGGGTATAGGGACCACCCACTATATACAGCCACGTTGACGTCAGTCACATGACATCGGGTGGGTGATCCCCATCAGGGATTGCTAGAAAAGTCTGCCGTGTGGCCCGACGCCAGGTGGCACCAGTCCCATGTGTGATAACCTACTGAAGGAACCTCTCTCGAAGATCTACTGTTACGGTAAGTTCCTACATAACTGTACTTTCTAGGTGTGGTATATGATGTTCATCCACACTGACCCACCTGACCTCCCCTGGCAAGTGGTGCACTGTTTTTGCTTCCAGTGGGCAAGATCTGGCATCACACAGCGGAGCTACTGGAGTTACCAGCCGGGTAGGAGCCAGCCTGAAGACATTCCCGCATGTCTTAAAGGGAAAGGACACTGCCAGAAAATGTGGATGAACCTCATATACCACTTCTAGAACTACTGTTACCGGTGAGTAACCTGTTTCGATCTTCGAGCCATTAGCATTTGCTTTTTCCTTGCTTTACATTCGAACATGGAATGCAGAGAACCCAAAATGGGTCCTGGTTTCAAGCGGTGCACAACAAGAGCGCAAACAATGTTGCGCACTGATCCGCACTTCATGTGCATCTACTGTTTGGGGGCCCAGCATAATCTGCAGGCTTGTGGCCTGTGCCGGACCCTTCAGCCCTCCACGCTGGAACACAGTTATGCCCACCTCATTTTGGGTTGCCTGGACCAGCGGGACCCTCCTGTTTGGTCCTGGGACGCCTGCAAGGCAATCTCTGCGGCGGCCGGTTTGGCTGCATAGCTTGCCGCCATCAAGGAGGCCGTTGCCCAGGTCACTTCGGGTGCAACTTTGTCCACTTTTGTTCTGGTGGGCTTGGGTGCCTCATTTACCGGGGTGTTCAGGGACTTATGTCAGTCCCTACCTACTCTCGGGGAGGGCCCTTCCTGAGGGTCCAAAGATTTATGGGACTCCCCAGTTCAAGAAGTCTCATCCTGGGATCGGGAGTGGGCTGGATACTCCGGTTCCTGCTCTTCTGCTTCTGGCTTGAAGGCGGCTGTTAAGCCGTCAACTTTGGCTGACACTCCTGTTCTGGTCCAGGCCACTGGTCTCACGGTGTCTTCATCTGGCTTGCCAGCTGAGATGTGGGTCGATAAGCCAGTTGAGATCTTTCTCAACCCAGTGGACCCATGGTCAGAATACGGTGGGGAGGATTGTCTTTCAAGGACTCTGGTCCTTAGGCCCTCTCGCAAGAGAGCTGGTTCAGTAGGCCAATCCGGCTGTCTCCCCTTGAGAGATCAACCCTTAAGGGGTTCCTCAGTTCTTACACTTTCCCCTGCGTCTCCTCCCTGCAAAACGGTGCGTCATTGTTCAATGTCCTGATCAAACTCTCATTCGAGGTCTCAGGACTCCTGGTCTTCTTGACAGTTTCACTCTGGACCATCGACCAAGAGACACTGTGGATGTTCCTCATCCACCTCTTCCTTGTCTCCCAGCAAGGAATGGCTCTGCCATAAGTTGCAGCACCGATACAAGGAACTTGTCTCGCAGCAGTGGATTGTCGGCCACAGGTGTGCTCCCCAGCACTCTCCAGCGCTCCTGTGGGTGCCAGTGCCATGGCCTGTGCTGGTTCCCCCAGCCTAGACAATGCCTGCTTCCCCACCCATTTGGGTGGAGCCACCACCTCTGCAGCCCTTGCACAGGGCCCCATCCAAGGCTGAGCGCCCTGCTTCCGGGATTCCCAGTAGACTCTCGCTGCAAATTTTGTACTCTGACGAGCCTTGGACTGTCATAGGGGAGCAGGGGTCGTGGGTAGTATTTGAGGAGTCCTCGCATGTGGGGTATTCCTTCATGCACTCCCTTCAGACCCTGGGTTTTGAATGAGGGACCTTTGAGGAGGAAGGGCCAGCTTCCATCGGTGCTCTGCTCTGCTTGATCTGCGAGTCTATGGGGATCCCTCTAGAACCAGTGCAGAAGTGGGCTAAGTACCCTTTAACTGAGATTTGGACAGGGATAACTCCCCAGAGATTGCCTTCCCTGTAGCAGAGGCCATTCTTGGTCCCGTACTGCAGCTGTGGCAGCAACTTGCCTCCTGTCCGGTGCCTAACGGGTCTTTGCCTGGGTTCACTGACCATTCTTCAGTCGAAGGTCTGGTCGCTGACTTGGTGTTCCAGTGCAAGGGCAACGTCAGGGATGTCAGCAAGCCCCCAGACAGGGAGTCAAAGTTGGTCCATGTGGCGAACAAGGTTTACGCCGCTTTGTGCCTAGGTTTTTGGCTGGCGAGTTCAGCCATCATGATGGCCAACTTTTCCCATACTCTCTTGGGAATGCAGGACCAGGTTATTCCCCACCTTCTTGCTGGTTTGCAGCTAGTGGTTACGCTGGTCCGGGACCAGGGGTGCGCCGTGGCCAAGCAACAGCTCCAAATGGCCCTGGACATTGGGGACTCCTGTGCCAGGTCCCTGGCTGCAGCGGTGGCCATGTGGCATCGAGCATGGCTGAGGATCACCGAAGCACGAATTAGCTGTTCTGGGGATCCGGCTCCACTTAACCTCTCGCTCTTCCTCCTCGTTGGGGGAAGAAGAATCGGTGCCACACGTGGTTGCCCTCTGGTACATCTGCACGAGGATGGTTAGTCGGTGGGGGAATCGGCTTGAGCCAACTTTGGTGGGTTCCCCTTGGCCACGCTCCTAACGGCTGCATTCTTGACTCCAGACTTCATCTCTGTCCTCGTTGGAGCTCCGGTGAGCAGTTTCACCTCTGGGCCACTCCTGTGGAGCAGGGGGTTCAACTTCTATCCAGTTTTCCTGGCAACTGTTTCTGATTTCGGGGCCTCTGAGCCGCAGAGCCACTGGACTGGAGCCGGGTTGATTGGATCAGGATGAGCGTGGTGCCCTCTTGGTGTCTTCGCCATCCTGTCGACCCCTCGTGCCTACCCCCTCTCTCTTTCCATGCAGGGGCCGGCACGGGCACCACCTTTTTCCTTCTCCCCTTCTTCTCAGGATTCTCCATTGGCACTCCCACGGTGGAGTTGCCCTGGCGCTGTGCCCAACACCATGGGTGGCTCTGCAGGTCCGGCGCCGTGGCCGCTGGTTTTGGCGTCTGTGCCATGGGCAGCACCGCTGGTGTTGGGTTGGTGCCGGTAGTTAGTGCTGTGGGTCGGCACCATGGCTTGGCGCCATCTCTCTGTGCGGTGCTGTTGGTGCCATTGGCTGACAGCACTGCTGGCGGTGCCGTGGGTGTCTTGTGCCGCGGGCACCCGCGGGTGGTGCGGAGCGCCCGTGCCATGGGTGGTGCCAAGGGCACCCATGGGTGCTATGACTTTCAATGGTCCATGGGTGCCCTCGGGTGCCAGTGCTGCCATGGTATCATGGGTGCCCTCGGGTGCCATTTCTGCCATGGGTGCCGGGGGTACCTGCCGGTGCCCTTGGGTGTCATCCAGGTTGGCATAGACACTGCTTGGTGCCCGCCTGTGCCTTGTGTGATGTTTGTGCCGCAGGGGTGCCAGTTGGTGCTGTCCGGCAGAACTAGTGATGGATTTCCTTTTGCAGACCTCTTCTCTGCGGAACTTGTGGCAAGATGTTTTCCACAGAATGAAGTTCTGTTCTACGGATTATTTCTCCACACATCTTAGTGAGTGGCTGTCTGCGTGGGATCTTGTGACATCCAGCGGTTCCCCACTGATGGAACTCCTCTGTACTGTTCTGGCGGCAGAATCTCTCATTCTGCTCAGCACTTTCTCGGCTCCCTATGTGGTGCCGAGCTCCTCGACTTCCTTCCTGGTGGCGGAGTCTCTAGTGGCTCTTACCTAGACCTCCCTTAGGGGTCCTTCTGGGGTAGAAGTGCATCTAGATGAGTCTATCCCTATCCTTCTGGTCAGTGATACAGCGGATGACTCATTTTATATACTGAAGGGCATGATGGAAGATGTTTTCAGTAGTTCCTCAATGATGGGGTCCACCATAGTATTCAGACCATATCCGTGGACCATACACCTCTGCGTCTAGACTCTTTCAATTGTCAAGACAATTACATTCTGTGGAACATTCTAATTCACTGGTCGGGAGCAGCACAGATTCTTCCGCTCCTTTGATAGGGGTATATAGCCCCCTTCTGATACTGCCCTTTCGTTGGCTTCTTCGGCAGGTGGTTAACATCTCTTCAGCTGTGATTATTAGTCCGGTCACAATTTCAGTTATGGACACTCAGGCTCCTCCTACCCCTCAGAGGGATGACATCTTCGTCATTTTTGTATCAGGCAATCCTTGCGAAATAGCAGCCTGAAACCTTATTAGGCTTGGACTAATGGTAAAAAAAAAAAAAAAGTTAAAATGATCACAGCACAGGACCTAGCAGAAATTACCAGATACCACACTTTTGGATCTGGTCAGGTTCCGCCTCAGCCCTGAGGCGTCGCTCCCCAACCACGTAAAGAGTACCTGACTTCTTCACCCTAGGGGAGTGTGATGCAGCTGAGGTATGGGTCATCTCTTTTCTCCAAGAGAGATTTCTCTTATTCCGAGATATTTCTTAGACCTAGGCGACTGCCCAGTCTGTTAGTCCCCCTTTTTTTTTTTTTTTTTAAATCGGGATTTCTTTTCTTGATCAGAGCTTCGCAACAACAGAAGTGACTCTTCAGCGAGTCGGAACTTAGGTTCCTACTTCCTTGTTTGCTTCAACTTAAACAGACAACATGCTCCTTTCTTGACTGTAGGTCGAGTAGGTCTTTTTCTGAGCTGGCTTCTTAAATATTCACAACTTCGGTTCCTGCGCACTGGTTCCATGCCAGTCGCACACGAAGCTATCCTCTCTGAGTGCATGACGGAGCTATGATGATTGTTTTTCAGCAAAGCAAACTAGAGTCCTTCCTACTCCCTTCAGGGAGACCAGAGTGAGTCGTGCCTCGCCGCTATTCAGTCACTTTCAACGAATGGGTTAGCCCTAACTTGGTCCTGCTGTGTCCCTCCTCGACTTACATCTGCCTCAGAAATCCAGCCCCTGTTTTTTTCTGTTGGAATGTTTTTTTCCGCAGTGGACACTTCTTCCTGTACACTTTTCCTTTCTTCCCTGAGTTCAGAGACTGCTACTACAGTTATACACACAGGGACAGGATGATTCCTTTTTGGAATATGCAGTGCGTAGGATCTGGTTCTACTAGACCACCACTAGAGGTTTCTAAGTTGTCCTTGGCCTTCCATCAGGAAAGTTCCAGTGACTAAGAGGAGACCATTCTCCTTGATGGGCTAACCCCACCTGGATCCCCTTTGCTCACCAAGGAAGGGGTTCAAGTGCTTCTGGACCTGTTGTTCACAGGTCAGCCACACTTGATAGTAGGGGTTTCCATCTGCTCTTTCCGGTCTACCCTGAACCAGTAGACTTTACCTCCGACTCTTGCAGTTCCTGAGGTCCCTTTACGTTACATTAGTACATGTCTTTGACACTATTAATTTTGGTCCTAGACCAAACTGTGAGGCCAGGTTCTCGCTGCTCTCCTAGAGTGGTTGCAGCATCCTGGCAGACTTTCATATTGTGCCCATTGCAGTCGTCTGCAAAGTGGTGAGTTACAACTGGAGCACTTATCTTGTAAGCACTATGTTCTAGATGCTCTTTACTAGACAGCTCTTTTTATTAGCAGGACAGTCCTTGGCCGTCCTTTATGAGTGAACCCTTCTCCTACCACCCTACTCAGGGTTGTTGGTTTTAGCTCGGTACTCTCCTGCTAGTGTGAATAAGTGATGGAGACTTAGTCCAGGAAGATATGGAAATTACGTACTTACCGTTGATTATTGATCTTCTTGGACAGTCTCCATCACTCATTCACACACCCACCCACCGTCCCCTGGGTTCACTCGTTTTTCTTTCCTGGTCTTCATGGTCCGATGGTTCAGACTGTGATGACATTGTCCTTTGACCTTTCTTGCAAAGGCCATCTGGGCCCTCTCAGGCCCAGAAACTCAGGTTGAGTTATTCTCAGTAGTCACGCTGCACCTCCTTGGTCGAAAAGGTACTGAGGCGGTTGGAGGGTCGATGCCAAGATAGCCTACTCAGGCGTGCACTAGTCTCGGCACTGATCCTTCTGAAAATTTTGGCTCCCGCTTGGTCCTAGCGCCTTCGGCTCTATCCCACTAGTGTGAATGAGTGATGGAGACTGTCCAAGAAGATCAGTAATTACGGTAAGTATGTAATTTCCATTTCCGTTCATAAGGGATTCTTTACGAGTTCCAGGCCGTACTGTTCAGCCTTTCCTCAGCCCCCGAGGTCTTCACCAAGTACATAGCAGTGGTGGCAGCATTCCTGCAGCACCAAAGCGTCTGGGTTTATCCCTGCCTGGACGACTGGCTGGTCGCTGGTTCCTCCAGAGCAGAGGTGGAGCTGTCCAGGGACCTGGCCCTTCAGACCTGCTTGACCTTGGGCCTTTTGGTCAACACCTCCCGACTTGCTCGACCTTGGGTCTGCTCATCAACCTGGCGAAGTCAGAACTCAGCCCCTCACAGGTCATCCACTTCATTAGGGCAGTGTGACAGGGTTAAATAAGGCCCTGTCCCATTTGTTTTACGGAAGGAGTTGAACGCAAGGATCTGTTCTGTCATCTCCTTTTCTGTCTCTTGTCTGCCTGGTTGTGCTACCAAATGTTCTTGTGAGACCTAGGAACTAATCACTCGCTGACGGTCTCGCGATTCTCCGCCTCTCGCTATCTCTCTGCCTTCACTTGCTGTGTCTGTCTTTTCTTCCCCCTTGTGTATATGCGGTTATAAAAATATACATGAATCTTTGTGTGAAACTGTAATTGATACTGGGATCTCGTGGTTTGAAACTGTATATAGTTGTGTTGTTAAAATGATTGCAAAAAGCTAATTGGAACTCAAGGGATTAGTCTTGAGATGCAACACAAAATCTTTTGCAGAGCTGGCAACAGGAGGTTAGTTCTGGGATATCATTTTCTATTTTGTTGCACCTGCAAGGAATTTGACAAAGTTGTAATGCATGTTATGAGAAACAGGACGTCTGTTAACGAGCTGAGGTTGCAGAAGTTATTTATCAGGCTGAAATTTATTATAAAAAGAGCATCAATCTTTGCTGGGGATAGACTGAAACTTGGAATTAGAGATAACCCTCAGACAAAGGACTTTTGTTTTTTCTGTTTGTACTGCCTTTGTAAATAGTTATACTGAACAATTTTTATTTTTTATTGTAAATTCTATTGTTATTTGTAATAATAAAACGTACTTGTGAATTTTATTACTGCTCCTTGTTTTCCTGTGTTTCCAGACCTATGCTTCGATGACAGGCAGAGCTCTACTCCCTTTGGGCCAATGCCCAACTCCGGCGGACAGGGTGGAGGATCTTACCTCCTTTGCCCAATCATTTCAGGTTGGGCAATTGCACCCTGTCTGGGACTTCCTGTGCTTGCTGGGGTACATAGCATCCTGCACCAGCGAGGTCTGGTCAGCCCGCTGGCAGAAGTGCCCCCTGCAGTGGGAGCTGGCCCATCAGTGGTCTCAGCACCTTGGTCACCTTGACCAGCCAGTCTCAGTGACATAGCTAATGTGGGATGCCATCCTGTGGTGGCTTATCCTGGAGATCTGCAGGAGGGAGTCCCGTTTGTTCATCCAGAGCCAACGGTCACTCTCATGACCTACGTTTCTCTGTGATGGGTAGCCCACCTTTGGGACTGCAGGGCCCACAGGATCTGGACCCCAAGGAGTCCCAGTGACGCATCAACCGGTTGGAGCTCTGTGCAGTGCATCTAGCTCTGACTGCCTTCACTCCAGTGGTGCGGGGTCAGGTCATTCAGGTCCAGACGGACAAGGCGACGACCATGTACTATCTCAAAAAGCATTGTGGGATGCATTCCTTCCCGTTGTGCTGAGAAGCTCTCCGCACCTGGTGCCTCGTATGCTGTCTGAACACTGATCATCTGGCGATTCATGTGACTGGTGCCTTCAAACAGCTGGCGGACACCCTCTGCCGAGTTGTCGAGGTGTCCCTCGAGTGCCAGGAGGTAGTCAGTCACCTGTTTTCACAGTGGGGCACTCCCCTGGTTGACCTGTTTGCCTCCTGTGAGAACACGAAGCTGATGCTGTTTTGGGCCTGCCCCCCCTCTGTGTGGGACACTGCTGGGGGATACCTTCGCGAGGCCCTGGACCCCGGGCCTCATGTACACCTTCCCTCCCTTTTTGGTTGGTCAGGCAGTCTGTGCTATGGTGTGGGTAGCGCTCGATGGCCGGGGACGCTGGGATCATTCCTGCTCCAGGGAACATTCCCCCGGGGACAGGCGGTCAGCTACCCCAGCTAAGACCCTGATGCCTGCACCCGACGACAAGTCATCCGACAAATCAGGCAACTGTCAGAAACCGGCACCTCCCCTGGACGTCGGATGCGGCGACACCTGCAACCCCATCCAAACCACAGGAACCTAGGGGGCAGTCGCTTCAAGAACCGTCATTGGATAAGACCTGACATCATCCCGACATCAGACCACCTGACAACATGCTGCCGCTGAAGCCTAAAGTCCCGGCAGACCAAACGACAGACCCTCCGACGACAGAGGACCTGACGTTGGATCCTGCGTAGCCTTCCAGTCCTCCGAAGTCCCCGGAGGAGACGCCAGGCCCCAGCCACTCCCCTCCCGATACAGAGGAATCCAGGGAAGAAGCCTCTCAAATCCCTGTGATACCACTAGCAGAGGTGGGAAATCTCTCCACCTCATGGTGGAATATGGTTAAAGGGGACCTGTTGAAATAGGATGAATCCCTCTCCTCCGCAGTCTCCAGTGCGCCCTACGCCAGTCCCGGACAAGCCTGTTCCTTCAGACGACCTCCTCAGGGACCGTCATCCCTCCAGAAGTTCCACGCCTAGGGGGTTGGATCCTGATCGTACCAGACGTAGGAGACACACTAGCCAGCGCCACCGGTCCTCCTATGACAGGTCTTATTCGGAGGGCAGGAGCGGGAGTCAGAGAGTTCAAAAGAGATCTAGATCCTCTTTCTCGGGCTATTCTAGAAGCCGTGCTAGTTCATTAGTGTATTTGTCCAGAGGTTTCTCTCCAGAACCAGAAGGACCCTGGAATTCACCAAGGTCCCCACCTGATGATCCTACATTCTTAGATGTTATGTGTCGCATTCAATATTTGAACCAGTGGGACATAATGGAGATGGATCCGAAGAGGAAGAGATTGCATACCTTCTTAGGGATGAGTGAACCTAAGCCACTAATCATCCCTCCCTTAGTTCCTCCCTTTCAGGACCTAACCAGATTGGCTTGGAAAGATCCAACATCTTTCACGGACATCCCCAAGAAGGCTAATAGGCTCTGTAAGCCTCCCAAAGCTGAACATTTTTTGGCTGAAAACCTGAGGGTAGACTCTGTGGTCCTTGCAGCAGCCCATGGCAGAACCAAACAGCCAAAACAGATGAGTTCCCAGCCACCTGATAAGGAGTCAAAGAAGCGCGACCATTTTGACAGAAGAGTCTACGCCTTCTCCACCTGCTTCATCCGGTCATTAATCTCTTTGGCCCATATGGTGCAGTATCAGAAGCCCCTCTGGAGAAAGGCTAGCGACCTGGCCCAAAAACAGCCAGATAACCCTGCCTGTACAGAGCTTCTGGATGTGCTGTAATCTGGCCTTGCCGTAAGGATGCACATCCTTAAGGCTTCCTACGACTCAGCGGACACTGTAGCCAGGGCAGTAGCTACCAGGGTTTGCCCCAGGCACCATGCCTGGCTCAGAGTTTCTTGGTTCAGGCAGGGCCAACAAGACTTCATCTTAGATGCCTAATTTCATGAGTCCATCCTCTCCGGGGAAGAAGTTCAAAAAATAATCATGGAACTTCGGTACTCGGGCAAAGCAGTTCAATCAGTATATCATATGTATCGTTCTGAGCCCGAGCAGCAAAGGCGCAAGCCTTTTCATCGCCAGGGCCAACAGAGGCAAAACAATCAACAGCCCCGAGGTCCCTTCAAAAAGAAGGCTCCCTCTCATCAGGCAGGGGCTGGTGGTGCCAAACACCCTAAGTCGGCGCAACCCCCACCCTGGGCCCCCTCGCATGACACCCTGTCTCTTCCCCCTCCTTCAGCGGAAGAGATGGGTGAGGCAGTGGGAGGTCGGTTCTACCTCTACCAAGCAGGGTGGACCGCAGTAGCCTCAGACCAGTGGGTGAGGGACATCATCAAAAAGGGTTACATACTGGAGTTTGCAGAAATTCTGCCTGACAGACCTCCAGTCCTGTCTCGACCCTACCCCACCCACATTCCCCTCATCGCAGAAGAAATTCAGTCATTACTACAAAAGAGGGCCATAGAGCCTGTCCTTCTTCGCCAACAAGGAACCGGGTATTATTCCCACTTCTGCCTGGTTCCCAAGATGACCGGGGACCTAAGGCCATTCTAGATCTGAGTTTCTTGAACCAGTACCTCACTTACAAAAAATTCAGAATGATCATGCTGCCGGGTCTGATTCCCCTATTACTCCAAGGGGACTGGCTTTGCTCTCTGGACATGCAAGATGCGTACTTGCACATCCCGGTGTTTCCAGCTCACAGAAGGTATCTGCGATTCATCTTTCAAGGGAGTCGCTACCAATTCCGGGCTTTGCCTTTCAGTCTCTCATCAGCCCCGAGAGTGTTCACCAAATGCCAAGCGGTAGTGGCGGTGGGCCTTCGCAGGCAGGGTCATATTGTCTACTCCTACCTAGATGATTGGCTTGTAACTGCTCCCACAAAGGAACGACTGATTCACACCCTCTCGGATACCTTTCAGCTGTTTGCACGAGTGGGGATTACAATCAATCTCCCCAAGTCCTTCCCTTGGCCATCCCAGTGCCTCCAGTACATTGGAGCAATTCTGGATACCCAGCAAGGAAGAGCCTTTCTTCCCCCAGACAGGGCCAGTTGGCTGAGAGGCCAGGCCTCCAGAGTGGCAACGGGCAACTTAGTTATGGTGCGGACAGTGTTGCAGCTCCTGGGGCAAATGGCAGCTGCCATACCCACAGTCCAGCTAGCATGCTTACATATGAGAGTTCCACAATGGAACCTGAGCGTGCAGTGGAACCAAATGGACAACAGCCTGAACCATCCAATCAGGGTATCGGAGGCTGTCAATCAGGAACTCTCTTGGTGGCTGACTTTACGTACACTAGAAGTGGGAGTTCCGTTCCTGTCAGATTCACCGACCCAAATCCTTACAATGGATGCTTTGGGTCTCGGATGGGGAGTTCATTTTCAGAGTCATCATACTCGGGGCACTTGGTCAGAGCTAGAAATATCCCTGCACATCAACATTCTGGAGATGAGGGCAGTTCTGTACGCTCTACAAACCTTCCAGGCACACCTATCCCAGGGTCCCCTGCTAATTCAAACGGACAACATGTCCATGGTCTTCTGCATCAACAAGCAGGGAGGGACTCACTCCTACCCTCTGTTCAGAGAAGCCATGAGAGTGTGGTATTGGGCGATAGAGCATGGGATTTCCATCACGGCAGTCCACGTTCCAGGAGTTCAGAATGTTCTGGCAGACGAACTCAGTCGCTCACGCTCCAAAAGCCATGAGTGGGAGTTGTCTCAAGAAGTGGTGGACCACCTCTTCGGCAGATGGGGAAGTCCAGAGCTGGACCTCTTTGTGTCCCCGTGCAATGCAAAACTGCCCAATTTTTGCTCGCTAGATCCAGGGCATGGAGGTTTTTGGCAAGACACATTGTCCATTTGCTGGACAGGGAGGTTCCTCTGTGCGTTTCCTCCATTTCTTCGCATCCAGAGTTCTTCTCAAATTACAGGAGTAGCAGGCCATGATGATCCTGGTTGCTTTGCTCTGGCCATGACAGATACGGTTCCCTTTGCTTCAGCAACTGGCAGTGGAACCCCCCCAATTCAGCTTGCAATTCGTCCGGACCTTCTTTCTTAAGAAATGGGAACATTGGTCCATCAAGACCTGAGATCCTTCCATCTGCATGCCTGGTTCCTACGGACCTAGTCATATCCAGGCATGGGGTTTCTCAGAGAGTAGCAGAAATCCTCGTAGAGGCTAGAAAACCCTCTGTGAGCGCTACTTATGCCATGAAATGGAAGCGCTTTAGCATTTTGGCATCAGCATGGTCCGTAGACCCAGTGTACTGTTCAGTGAATCAGATTCTTGAATATCTTCTTGCACTCTCAGATCAGGAGCTGACTTATTCTTCTATAAAGGTGCATCTCTGTGCCATCTCGGTGTATCACTTGTTGATACTAGACAAGACAATATTTATTTATTTGCTTTTGGTAACTGAGTGGGTTCACTAGTCATAAGAATGCCTATTTTCAGGCACAACCCGGGAGGATACAAGTTGAAACAGATGAGTATACATGTGACGCAGCATATGAGATATGTAACACAGTGAGGAGGGGGATCACATACAATCAACTTTAGGGTTAGGAGAAACATTGTTCAGCATGATTCAATCAGTACAGTTTGGTCAGTCAGAGAAAAAAACGTGGAGAAAAAGAGGCATTGCAAAAGAATAATATATGCAACATACAATGAGTGCTATTATGTAACCATTGGATTAGGAGAGTAGAAACGGAGGAAGAAGGAGGGGGAGAGTGGTGTGAAGCAGAGGAAGAGGGTAAGGGATGAGAGAAAGCATGTAAGGAGGGTTATACGAGAGGTAGAGAAAGATGTCAGAAGAGTAGTTGCCTAGGGGTGCGGAGGGCAGGGAGAAGGATGGCCTAAGGTGGATGAAAGCAAGTGCAGGGGTTAGTAGCAAGTAGATGATCACAGTGAAGTTTCTTGAAGCTAGCAGGGGTAGGAGCTTGACATATAGTTTGAGGTATGGAGTTCCAGTACTTTGGAGTCATGTATGAGAAGGCACATGCACCCATATTGGGTTTGCATCTAGGGATATGGAGGGTGGCTTGGTCAGTAGGTCTGGAGCCCATAGGAGAGGGGTTCTGAGTGAAGCAGAGAAGCAAGTGATTGGAGGAGGCCTAATCTGGCAATACCATTGATTAGAGAGCCATGGGACTGGAGTCGATGGGCAGAGGGGCAGGGCCATTTAAGGTCAGCATAGAGCTGGCAATGGTGTTTGTATCGTGGAGATGCAGAGGCACAGTGGTAGATTGTATTATAGGTGGTGTTTCCTTTATAGAGGGAGGACTTTGTGGCCGATAGGTAGGTGACTGAGCCATAGGCCAGGGCTGGGAGCAGAAAGCCTTGTGCCAGAGCTAGTCTAGTAGATGGAGTTGAGGGCATAGCTAGTGCGGTAGGCACCTCCTATCTTGGCATTGACAGATTTGCAGGTGGTGGTGATGTGCAGATCAAAATCCAGAGATTCATCAAGAAGAATGCCTAGATATTTAAAGGAGCTAGCGCTAACCAGTGGGGAACCGTCAGCACAGGATATTTTGAGGGAGTTTCGGCTTGTGTTAAGTCTGGCAGGTGAGCCAAAGTGCATGGAGTGTGTCTTGCTTGTGTTGAGAATAAGGTTATTCTCTGTTAGCCAGGATTGAATACTTGAGAAATCCAAGGCTAGAGAGTAGTTTATGTCCGAGATATTTCTTGCACTGTGACAAATAAGATCATCCACATAGAGCAGAGATGAACAGGTTGGTGCTAACAGCAGAAGGCCATTAATGAAGATTGAGAATAGCAAGGGGCCAAGTATGGAGTCCTGGGGAACGTCAACGTGTATAGACATAAGGTCAGATATGACAGAGTTGAAAACTGCAGCCTGTTTCCTGTCAGACAGATAGCTATTAAACCAGGCCACTACGTTGGCAGAAAAGCCTAGGGAACGTAGTTTCGCGAGGAGGAGGGTATGATTGAGCAGATGAAATGCCTTTGTTAAATCGATGAACACCGCACCTGTCAGGAGGCCCGAGACCATAGAAGCATATATGTCGTTTGTGAGTTTGAGGAGTGTGGTGGACATGCTGTGGCCTTTGCAGTAGTCATGCTAGGAGCAAAAGAGAAGGTTATGCTTCTGAATCAATCAATCAAAATCTTTATTTATCTAGGCGGGCACCATTGAGCAGGGCTCATTTGCAAGATAAACCTGGTCATACAAAAATCATAGTACAGTAACATGGTAAAACATAATGCAATATTATATAAAGAAGAAAAATATGCAAATGTACATCAACATTTGAGTGCGAGGGCCTTTACAACAGATAGGCTCATAACTGGGTACAGCCGGAATGTTCACTTAAAAGGAGAGAGAAAGGCAAGAAGAGGGATACCAGCTTAGGAAGAAATGACGGGGTTGGAATAGTTAACTGGCATACTTCAAGGAAGGGGATGGAACTTGGCCATGGCTAAAGAGAGGCAGAGAAGCCGGTATCTTGGTAGGGAGAGAGAGGCAGGGGCAGAGGCAGGGCGGGCAGGAGGGAAATTGGAAAATAGGTGAGCTAGCGATGTGGGAAACATTTACGGGATTCCTTCACGGAACGGTCATAGAGCGACTTGAAAATATTCAGGCTAACATGACAGCTCAGCTTCAAGTTTTTTTTGCATATTGTTCCACAAGGAAGGCAACGAGAAACTTACGGGAGCTCTGCGAAGCAGATTTGACCTTAGGTAATTACAAGGCAATTAGGGAATAGCTTTTAGAGCATAGGCACCTATCACACTCAGGGAATACAGTTAGAGAAGTATAGGGAGCTTGTTGGTAAATCCCTAAGAAGCCATAGAGCGCATTTCTATTTCTCCTATAATGAAGGGAAGTCCAGCCCACCGTAGTGTACAAGGAGCAATGGTGTGTGGAAAGTGGAAGGCCCGTTATGAACCTGATTGCTCTGTGGTATAGGGTGTCCAACTTAGCCAGAGCAGAGGCAGTACAATGGCTATAGAAGAGTCCGTACAATCTATTAATGAAAGGACGTGGCTTGAACCAACCGCTGCTTGGCATCCCTAGTAAGGAAGTGGTTAATTCTGTAGAATAGTCATAGTCTTTGTCTTAGTTTCTTCTGTAGTTCTTCGAGATGTTCAGAGAAGGAGAATTTGTGATCAAGTCATACACCCAGATATTTGAATTTTGGCACATACTCTAGATTTTCTCCAAGTACTGTGGTAATCTGAGGGATAGCCCAGTGCAAGTGGGGTTCGCTGCATAGAAGGAAGGGAAAAAGAGCATCGCTTTTGTTCTTTTCATATTAAGCAGAAGCTTTTTGCTTATGAGCTGGTATTGCAATAGATAATCTGAAGATAATCTATGGATTGGGTTGCCACTAATTTTTCCAAGATTTTGCTAAGCACAGAGAGAATAGCTATAGGTCGGTAATTAGTGATTTTTTTAGGATCACCCTTTTTAGGGATGGGTGTAATTCTAGCTATTTTCCAGACATTAGGAACTGTGCCATGGCAAAGTGATAGGTTAAAGATTTTTGTTAGGGGGAGGCTATGAGAAGGGGCAGCAGCTTTCAGGAGCCTAGGTTCCAAACCGTCAGACCCTGAGCTGGTGCTGTCAGGGATTGAAAGTGGCAGCTTTAGAACTTCGCTTCTTGTGATGGTCCGGAATCTAAACAGAGGATGCCTGAGTAGAGGTTTCGCATCCGGGGGGGTTCAGGGAAGGAGGCCAGGTAGTTAGATAGGTCAGAGAAGAGTCACCTGCAGCTTTTGTTAGTAGGTCTTTGCAGAAGGGGTTTTTTGCTAATCTAATGTTCCTTTTTTGTTTTCAATCTCTTTTTCCTTCCAGTCACGGTCTGGGGGGCCTCTCTCAGGCATCCTGCCCTGCCTGAGGTCCATCTACCTGTGCCTCCTCTCTCCCTCCTCCTCTGTCCATGATCGGCACCCCCGGTTTAACCCCACTGGGGTGGGGCCGCCCCTCTTCTTTGGGCGCAGTTTTAGGCAGACTCTGACGTGGGAGAGGACCCAGGTGGAGGAACCTGGAAGGCCAGGCAGGATGGACTCGGCCTTGGGCATGGGAGCAGGTGCCGTCGCCTACCCCTCAGACTGGAAGCTTTTTCCTTGTTCTGGAGATCTCTTCCCCATGCGTGTGCGTCCTGCGGTAAGGCATACCACGGCAACCCTGCCTGCGTCAGGCGCCACGGATTACATGCAGCCGAGCCTGCTACAGCGCGCCCCCGGTCTCCACCAGGAGCCGCTGGCACACCAGGCAATCCTCTACCTCACCCCTGGGGAGGAGAGCAGCCCATCAGGTGCTCAATCCTTTCCCTCCCCTGCCGATGCCAGAGCTTGCTTCCGAACCCGGGTCGCCGGCACAGCGCGAGGTGTGGCATCTAGCGCCTCAGCGCCACCGGGCCGGCATCTAATGTTCCTTTTGCAGGTGTTTCTCAGTAACCTGTAGTCATTATAGTCGGACTGAAGCCCTGAGGCCTTGAAATGCCGCTAAGTTTTGTCCCTAGCCCTAATTTGCGTGAGGAGGCCTTTAGTTAACCACTTTGTTTGAGTTCTATAAATACGACGTATGTCGCGGGAAGCATGGGTGTCTTGGAGAAGACCAAACCGGGCCAGGAAGTAGTCTAGGGCTGTCTGGGCATTAGCTGAGGTGTAGATGGGTGACCAGTCTATCATGGAGAGATCACGCATAAACTGAGTTAAGTTAAAATCGGCCAGATTGCAGAAAGTGATGAGTTTCGGAGGAGGAGATGGTGGTCTAGTGGAGTGCCATAGCTGGACCTAGTACGGACCTTTTTGAAGGGTATTCTCCACATCAAGCCACCCATTAGGGATCCGGTTCCGACTTGGGATTAATTGTTTGTCCTAGAAAAGTTAACGTTATCCCCCTTCGAACCAGCTTCTCAGTGCGAGTTATACTTCCTGTCTTGGAAGGCACTGCTTCCAGTGGCTGTCACGTCAGCTTGAAGAATTTCTGATCTGCATGCCCTGATTTGTAAAGAACACTACTTAATTTTTCACAGAGATAGGGTGTCTCTCCGTACTAATCCCAAGTTTCTTCCCAAGGTGGTTTCCGAGTTGACCCTCAATCAGGACATCTCTCTTCCTGTCTACTTTCCAGAGTATTTTAATAAAGGGGAAGCTCTCCTTCATACTCTGAATGTCCATAGAATTCTCAGGTATTACTTCGACAGGACTAAGAAGTCAGGCAATCTGAACAACTGTTTGTTTTGTTCGACCCCCAAATCTTTGGGGAAGCCGATTACAAAGCAGACTATGTCCAAATGGTTATCCAACTGCATCACTTTTGTCTATGAAAAGTATGACAAAACCTTGCCAGTCCAGTAAGGGGGCATTCCACAAGAGGCCTGGCCACTTCGTTTGCAGCCCTCAGAAATGTTTCCACGTCAGACATATGTGCGGCAGCCACATGGAACTCAGTGCACACGTTTGTCAAGCACTACTCCTTGGACATTGCTTCTAGAGGAAAAGCAGGATTTGGCCTCGCTGTGCTCCAAGGCCTCCTTTCCTGAAAATATTTTAGCTCTTAAGCTTTCAGACACTTTTTGGTCTCACAGTTTAGGGTTTTAGTCTTCCTTCCTCCCCTGAATTTCCTGAGGGACACTGCTTGGGACTCTGTCCTTATGGTGTAGCCTGCTGCAAGAGCTCTTACTCGAAGTAAGATAGTACAGTTATGTAAGAACTTACCGTAACAGTAGATCTTCGAGATGAGCTCCTGCAGCAGCCGCTATTTTCCCTCCATCCTTTCCCCTTTTTGAGTTTCTCTTTCTGGGATTTGCTTCAGCACCTGCCTCAGAGCTCTCCTGCTGAGCAACCTTCAGGTCTCCAGCGGGTGAACTGAACTGAGGTGGGGCTGTGGTCCGCCCCCTTTACACAGCTGGTGACATCGGCGGGCGGGCTGACATAAGGGGCGGACTCCAGCTAGGTACTACTGGCTAGAAGTTTTCCGTAGAGTCCTAGTGCCTGACGGCATAGTTCTTATGGTGTAGCCTGCTGCAGGAGCTCATCTCGAAGATCTACTGTTATGGTAAGTTCTTACATAACTGTACGTTACTCTCATGGCAACCAACTGTGATGTCACAACAGAGGATTATGACTTGAAGCAGAGTCGGCTATAGAGGAAGATGGACTCTAAAGCAACTCTAAGGGATAAAGATCACATAAGTTTTCATTGTGGCGTCAGTAGCTCTTTAAATATTTAGCTAAAGAGTCTCTTTGTGGAGTTTTTTGAGCCTTTAGTGACCGCTGTATAACCTAACCTATTTTGTTAAACAGGAGATTCCCTTCTTACTATCAAACGAACCTTAGAGGCTAAGGAGTTGGCACGTCAGGAACTCCGAGAGCAGCTGGATGAGGTAGAAAAAGAAACTAGGTCCAAATTACAAGAAATTGACATTTTCAATAATCAGTTAAAGGTAAATGGTTGTTTGTTTCATTACTTATTTTTCTAATTGACAGTTGTTTGAAGATATATAAATATTATTGTTGTTGTTATCAAGAACAGAAAATTCCCACTCGTAGCCAAAGCAGTTTCTAGAGCTTGATTATTTTTTAACAGTAGAGTCTAGAAACTTTGAATTTCAATTTACACTGTAAAACCTTTTATGATGTAACCTGTGAAAGAAGACCAATTGCTCTAGTCTACTTTGGCAAAGATTCCTGTACCCTTTTATCCCATTTTTTAATTTTTAATTCTTTTGAGTTTCCCTTTCATAGTATGTGGTTGTGATTTTGTTAAGTCTGTTCCCTACTTTGTTTCTATGCTGTAGACGCTGTGTGGGTTCTATCATGCTCACACAGTACAAATAGAGAAATTGCAACAGCTGATGGAAAAAGAGCATGCTTCGAAGGTAGTGGTTAGTTGTTACAGCAGCAGATTTTCTGTGTCTGTCATAGACGTAGATAGTTTTCACTTGCCCATTTAACTCCAAGAGGTGCTTTTGATAATTATGATACGAGACAGCCTGGTTTGCATCGTTTATTTTAATAATTCAGATTTGATTGCTTTGGTTACTTAGCTTAGGGGCTTTCTTTTGTATTATCTATTTTTCCGCCCTGTGCTCGCTGGTCCTCCACTCCTTCAGGCTCCGCAGAGTTCCTCCTGACCTCTTTCTGTCCTTGCCCGGCCCTCCTCTTGCCCCAGATCGCAGCCGACCCCCGGGATATCCCGGTGTATCCTTCACCGGCGGGTCCCTCTCCTCGAGGGGAAGGCACTGGGGAAGGACAGTTCAACATCGCCCTTCTAGGGCCAGGGATGCTGCTGGGGAACAGGAGGCACCGGAAGGTACTGGAGGCCCCTAGGAACAGAGAGTCATCTTGGAGGGCCAGCGAGCGATTTTCCTGGCTTTCTGTAGGGGGCAGCGTAGTGATGTCATGGCATACGCCGACGTCCGCTCCTCACCCAGATAGTACTGGGTCGTGCATCCTGCGATGCTCCCAGCCTCCGCTAGGAGCCAGCAGGTGCCGGACCAGTCCCTCTCCCCGGAGGAGAGCTGTCCCTGGGATGCTCGATCCTTGTCCCCCTGTCCGGCCCTCCAGTGACCCGGGCTCGTTCCCGAACCCGGGTCACTGGCGTCGCAAGCGGAAATCCAACCACTGCGCTGGCGGGCCGGCTTAGCTTAGGGGCTTTCTAACCTTCATTAACATTAATTACCTGCTTTTGCATTTTAAAATGCTGTGTTCAAGGACAATGAACAGTCCTCCCAGTCTGTTTGCCACTCCGCCTCCTGCTGGATCTTCTGTATTTTCTGAAGCAAGCCCTTCTCTCCCTTACTGCCCTTATGAACTTTCATAAGCAGAGGGGCTTCTTGTGCTTGTTCTTCTTGCCCTTCTGCTTCAGACAGGTATTGGTGGCTTCCTGGAGCCCTTCCCTAATTAAGGACCATTTTTGTTCTACACATCTGCCCCCCCCCCGCCCAGGTACTCCTCCATTTTGGGGAAGTCAGCTTTTGAAATCCAGAACACTTGTTTCAGTGTTCAGGATTTCCTTCCCATATCGAGCTGAAACCATACTGGTGATTGCTGCTTCCCAGGGCTGAGCCATGCTGATGTTCCTGACATGATAGCAGTTTGTCTGTCTGTCTGTCTTGTGTCCTGGATTGCCCAAACCTTAGTTGACTCACTTAATCCCTGGTTTAAGAAGCCATCTTGGACTGCATTCAGGAGCGATCGTCTTCTGCTGGTTTTAGGGATGCTCCAGTCTGTCTGGTATTTTGAGGTCACCCACTATAACTGTCTCCCCTACAATGAAACCTTCTTTTTCTCTATTCCTAACTCCTGGTCAGTGCTTTCGTTCAGATTTGGAGGCCTGTACACCACCCCACCCTAATCCATTTCCCTGCCTCAGTTTGGGCCTGGACCCAGATTCTCTTTCCCCACCTCCATATCAGCCTTTAATGGCTGTAATTCCTTTAGTGATATATGGTGCCCCGGACTCCCCCGGCTCTATTTATTTATTATTTAGCAAGGGTAGAAGTAAGGAAAATAATCTAATGTGGGAGGTGGAATACCAAAAACCCAAATTTAGTATTTCATCTCAAAGTTTGGGATCCTGTTTATCGAAAAGTGAATGCTGTAGATTAAGCTGCTGAGTGGAGACATAGAGAACTGGTATTCCAGTCGGAATAACAGCATGATGAAAATGGTGTTCCATCTTGAAAACTGGTATGCAGAACAGGGCGGAATACCTTTAATTTCTATGTTGGTGGGTTATTGTGTGTAGGTAGTGTGTGCATGTGGTTGTGTGGTTTATTGTGTTATGTAATGGGAGTGAATGCGATCGATTGACTGCATAGAGAGTTAGGTGGATTAATAAAGGGGAATGATGGTTGAGTTGGGAGTTATTTATTTTGGGGTGGGAATTTAAGTTCGTTTTCAGTTGTTTGAAGGTGCGACAGAGAATATATAGGATGTGCTGGGGTATGAGCTGTGGCTGTATCACTTACTCATTGTCTCTGTTGCACAACCTCCACCCCACCACTGACCTCCCTGTGTTAGCAACAGCAGCTAGATACTGTAGGGAGGTTGAAATTGTAATGGGGGGCCCATGGGCAAGCGGCAGTATGCTGGTGATACGGCTTAGGTGAGTAGCATAGGGGTGGTCAGCTCCAGGAGGCACCCTGGGGCAAAATGGGACCATGAGAGAGGCCAGATGTTTGATTTCCATTCCTAGGGCTCCCACTGGACCGAGTGGACAGGTAGCCCTAGGACCGGCAACCTCCACCGGTCCCCTTCAGGTGGTGCTATACAATGCAAGGTCGATGAGAAACAAGACTGCTATAATTGCGGACTTGGTTTCCTGGGTCGACCTGGCTGGGGGACGATGCAGGTCTAGTTTTGGAGGCATCCATCCCACCTGGGTACTCTGTAGTGCACTGTCCGAGGAGGGAACGCATGGGTGGGGTTGTGGCCATCTGTTTTAGATCAGATTTGAATTTCTCCATGCACCTAGTGGGATCTACTTCATCGTTTGAATGCATGGCTGTGTATGGTGGTCCAGGTGCAGGTTGCAGGATCCTCCTCATTTATCGCCGCCCGTGGCATGAGGGGGACTTCGTGCAGGAGTTCGTGGACTTCATTGCTGACAGGGTGTTGGAGTCACCCAGATAGTTGATTCTGGGGGACTTCAGTGTTTGGATCGATGACAATCTCCTGTATTTTGTGAAGGACTTCCTCCACATGATGACATCACTGGGCCTCGCACAAACTGTTGCTTCTACGGCCCTCTGCCACGGCCACGCCTTGGACTTAGTAGTCTAACTGGGGTTTGAGATTATGGATCTCAAGATTGATCCGGTCTCCTGGTTGGATCACTGCACAGTAGAGTTCTTGTTCGCCCTCCCCTGTTGAGATGGTCCGCTACCACCCTTTGAGAGGATTGTCCCCAGAGGGGCTGCTGGCTGTAGCAAATTTTTATGGTGTGAGTGCTGCATGAGCGGCGGGGTTGGAAGAGGTGGCGGCAGCATATAATAATGCTGTCACCTAGGCGCTCAGTGCCGTTGCACTGATCCATATACAACCCAGGTGTTCTCAGTTGAGATCCCCATGGTTTGATGTGGCTCTCAAGGAGATGAAGGCCAAGGGTCGGAAGTTGGAGCGCTGCTGGAGAAGGACTGGGTCTTTGGATGACAAACTGGCTTTGAGAATTCACTATGGTGAATATCAAAGGGCATACAACCATAAGAAGGCAGAGTTCTGTCCGGGAGATTGCTGTAGGAAGGAACAGACCGCCTTTGCTCTTTCGGACTGCAGACAAGCTATTACATCCAGTCTGTCTGCAGCTGAAAAGAGTAATTTCTACCGCACAGTGTGAGGAGTTTGCTCAGTTCTTTTCTGACAGTATGTCCTCCATTAGGACTGGGATCTCTCCACTGGGACAAGATCAGTCCCGCAGTATAGAGTCTGGTATGCACAGAAGCACTCTGGTTGCCTGGGACATGTTTCGGCCAGTGGGGGTGGCTGAGGGCATTGAGGTAATCTTGAAGCTGCGACCCACTTTTTGTGAGCTGAACCCAGGCCTGACTCGTTTCCTAGTGGGATGTGTTGAGTCCGTTGGACCGATGTTTGCTGAGATTGTCCAGTGTTAGTTCTTGGAGGGGCTGTTCCCCAGTGCCTTGAAGGAGGCATCGGTAAGGCCTCTGCTGAAGAAGCCATCTCTCAACCCTGACATCTTAGCGAATTATTGACCTGTCTCCAATCTTCCATTCTTGGAAAGGTAATGGAGAAAGTGGTGGCTTTGCAGCTCGAGACTCACATGATGACCTTTGACATTTGCGAGCCACTCCAGACTGGATTTAGGAGAAAGCATAGCACTGAAACAACATTAGTCAGTATGAAAAATGATCTCCTCAGGGTGAGAGATAGAGGAGAGTGTTCAGTTATCGTTCTCCTGGATCTGTCTTAAGCATTTGACACCATAGACCACATGGTGCTGCTTGATAGACTTAGAGAGCTTTGTGGACTCACCAGCAAAGTCATCAGCTGGTTTGAGTCCTTTTTGGTAGGCAGGAAGCAATGGGTAGTGATGGGGAATTTCTCCTCCTGCTCGAAGCTCCTGACCTATGGAGTTCCTCAGAGTTCGATCTTGTCGCCCATGCTATTTGTGGTGTACATGCTGCCCCTGGATGACATCATCAGGTTTTACGGTCTGGGTTTTCACTGCTATGAAGATGATACCCAGCTGTATATGTCCTTTGCCCCCGGGACATTGGATGCTGTGGATGAACTAAATAACTGCCTATCTCAGATCCATGACTGGATGTCTTCTAACTGGCTGAAGCTCAGCCCGGACAAGATGGAGCTACTAGTGATTGAGCCTGGTTGTCGGCAGGACGTGGTTGCCACCGGAACCAGGAACAGGGTTGTTCCTGGGTCCCACCTCACTGGTGGCGGCCAGTAAGGTGCGAAATCTGGGCGTCATCCTTGATGACTGTTTGACACTTGATGCTCAGGTGTCTTCTGTCGTCCGGAATGTTTTTTGCCACCTAAGGAACGTCGCCCGGATTAAACTCTTAATGCCGCCTGATGACCTGCCCTCACTGGTGCAAGCTTTCGTTACATCCAGGTTTGAATACTTTAATGCTCTTTACTTTGGGGTCATTGAGGGTAACCTCTGTCGACTGCAGTTGGTTCAGAACGCGGTGGCCAGGTTGTTGATGGGCCTTCCGATGTCGAGGTCCACTTACATAACCCTGGTCTTGCGTGAACTGTTGCTGCTGGTCAGGTGGAGGATTGCTTTCAAGGTGTGCTTGCTCACCTATTACGGTTCGGGCCCTGGCTATCTGATGGACTTTCTTACACCTGCCTGCCTGGTGTGCTCACTCCATTCCTCTTCAGAGGGCCTCCTGATGGTTCCAAGGGCACAGCACAAGACTTCTGGAAACCATGCCTTTGAGGTTGTGGGGCCTTTCCTCTGGAACTCCTTGCCAAGATCTCTCAGGGAGGCTTCCTCTGTGGAGAGTTTTAAGCGGGGCCTCAAGAAGCACCTTTTTAAGAAGGCTTTCAATGTCCACTGACTTTTAATGGGGTTTTAGAGCTTTTATTATGTATTATTATGTATTTTAATTTACTGACTCTGACTTAAATTATTGTAAATTATTCTAAAGTGTTTTAAACTGTTGCACCTCTCTGTGAAGCGCCCAGAGCCTCTGGGATTGGGCACTTAAGAAATAAAATTTTACTTACTTACATCTCCGTTTAGTTTTTGTTAACCAGGTAAGTACACGAGGCAATAATTGCCTATTTTCAGGAACGACTTGGTATGAATAGAGTTAAAAAAGAATACATTGGAAAAAAAAAAGATGTGACAAAAATCAGTAACTGTCACTTCATCACTGTTGTAAGAGGCCAGTAGACACATACAGGTTGACAAAAGCTCAATAACAAGTGCAGGTTGCTAAGTCACAGTAGTGTTTAAGAAGGGCCAGTTTAAAAAGACCATGAGAGTTTAAGGACCTAACCAGGGAGGAAGTGAATTCCAGAACCTGGGGGGCAGAGGCTGTTAATGCTACAAGCCCCATATGAGTAGAGCAGTTTGTTTCATGAAAGGACAGCATATCAGTGGTATGAAGTGGAAGTGACTGGGACTGTAACATGAATGATAACCAAGGATGAGTCCCCGATCTGATAAGTTTGTCAGTAAAGCAGCCTATGACAGAGCTGCACCTGTAAGATGGAGTAAGCCAACCCAGGAAGGAGTAAAGTATACAGCGAGGTGCAAGTCCCAAGCAGCACCCAGCACAAAGTAGCAGATAGGGAGGATTTGGGGGAGTTCAGATATACTGGCGCACAACAAAGGAGGCTGGGAAGAAGGCTCCGATTTGCAGTGGCTGGTCTACCTCTTGCCTGTTAAACTGGTACTCACTTGAAAAGCTAGGCCCAGTTTGGAGAGTTTACTGATTTACAAGCAAGGTCAGTGTGTTGGCAGAAGTCTAGCACAAGATCCAGGGTAACACCAAGGTACTTAAAAACAGGTACACTCTTGATCATGGCCTCATCTAGTCTATGGACTAAGATACCTTCACACCATGAGTGAAGCTTCTGTTTTGAGCCAGATAGCATGGACTTTCCCAGATGCTCATAACATACAAATTCCACTGAATGTCAGGGCATTGTTCAGGCTGAGTGAGAACGCAAGCATCGGGAGCAAATCCATAAAGCTTGCGGGGAGAGGGGGCAAGTTCAAGAGAGATACTTTTTTCCACAGAGAGGGTGGTGGAGGGGTGGCATAGGCTGCCAAATGTGGAGATGGTATGTGCGAAATAAGTGGTGGGTTTCCAAAAAAAAAATAGGACTGATGCAAGGGCTTGGTAAAGAACACCACAGAAAGGAAGAGGGAAGGGGAGTGAGGAATCCTGTAGGGCTCTCTCATTAATAGGTAAGAATGGGCAGACATGATGGGTCTATGGGCCTTTTTCTGTCGACAGGTTCTATGTTTTTGTACAAGATCAAGCAGTCCGGGTCAACAAAGACAACATGACCACCGTGTTCTGCCTGAATAAACAAGAGAGGAACACACTACTTTCCTCTATGTCAGGCGACCTTGTGGACATTGTCTCTGTCTTGTACTCTGTATGCAGACTTGTTGGTTGTCCATGTTGTGAGAGCCAACAATCAGTCGGCTGGCAGATGCTCTGTCATGTAGGAGAGTCACCCCACGAGTAGGTTGCTACACCCGTGGGTGGTGTCCCAGGTGTTCTGCGAAGGGGGAACACTATCAGTGAATTTGTTCATTTCCTGAGAAAACATGAAGATGAGACTGTTCTGTGCCCAAACTCCTCAGCAGGGCACTCTGCCATGGTACGCATTTTCTTGGTCCTGGACTCGGGCCCTCTGTATGTCTACTCTCCTTTTCCTGTGATTCGCAAGATGGTCCACAAGGTGTAGACAGACGGGGCATCCCTGATTCAGATCATGCCGAACTAGCCCTGCCAGTTCTGGTATCATGATATTCTCAGTCTTGGCAGCAGATCACAGTGGGGTGGCATCCATTCCAGCTGATTAGGTCCGAGAAGATGAGCAGTCGTCCAGATCTACAGTCTCTGCACCTGACTGCCTGCTTCCTGAGTTGCTAGAGTTTCAGGCCTTGGGGTTTCTGAGGATGTTTTCTGGGTCCTGATGTTATCTTGGAAGGAGTCCACTTGCAAGTGGGTGAGGTTGTCATGTTTTTGTGAAGAGCGTCAGTTGCTGCTCCTCGCTGCTCCATATGGCACATTCTTGCCTACCACTGGCTCCTGTGTCAAGCAGGGTTGCCAGCCAAATCCTGTGATTAGGGCCCGTGTTTTCTGCAATCCTGTGGTTGTAGCACTGCCACAGAAACACGGTCCTACTTATAAGAAACAGCATTTTGTTGCAGTAAAATGGCTGTCACCACTGAAAACCCCAACTAAATGACTAAAATGATTGTGAAACTCTCCCAAAAATAGCAGCCCTGTAACAGAGAGGACACAAATTAATGCAACTCACAAAAAGTATAACATTTAAACCATATATTCAATAAGCATGAGAAAGACACCTAATAAACATATAAACCTATAAAAACATATATAAAAACCACATACAGTGAATTCGGTTGTGTGCACATGCTCAGGACCAGCTGAATATGTGCACACAACGAAAACACATGACCGAAATTGTCAGTATCTGAACAGTTTGAGGCGAGATACATCTTATATTTAGGATTGCAGCATAATCAATCCAAAATAACATTCATAAACACTTAAGTACTGTACTGAATATAATTGTATTCTAGTACCGTGTTACTCACAGACTGGTGTGCTGTACTGCAATATTCTGTTATTTTGTTGTTTTCTTTTCTTGCCATTCGTGTGCTCAGAAAAAAACATGCAAAGTCAAATTGTTCTCTGTGCTGTGCATCATTTGCTACACTTCTGCCGTCAACAGTACCTTCAGCTCGGGCTTATCAGCTTCCTCTTTCCTGGCATTGTTCTCTGTAGCACCAAGCATAGCACAGAGGCACAAATTTCAGCATCTTAACAGTCGGGCAAAGGCTTACGCGGCTCTCCTATTCCGGCTTTGCGGAAACATTTTCAGGCTGAAGTGCTTGTCCAGCAGCTACACCTTCTGCCCAAGAGTTAGCCAGACTGATAGATCTGAATGGGGATTTTTAAGGACCCCCTCTCCTCTCCTCTCCCGACTAGCTTCACATAATGACTGTAAACAGGAAGCAGATGATCAGGCAGGTGATTAGCGCCTGATTACACACTTGTCTCTAAAGACAATCATCTGTTACTTACCATGGATGACACATTCACAGGTAATCAGACTGCTGGCTGCTGTACTACAAGCACAACTGACAGCTTGAAACAGGCTTTTACTAGAAAAGCTGTGCACAAACCGACTACATTAATACTGCTGCAAATAGGAAGTAAACGGGATCGAGATAATATATGTGCACATACGAATGTGCACATATCCTAATGGCACACAATAGGAATTGACTGTATTCATATATTCACATGGATGGCAAGAATGTGACCCAGCTTGAAGTTTCACGTAGGTTCCTCAGAGGTATCCTACTTTGTACCCCACTGTCCACAATCCTGTTCTGGTGTGGGACTTTAATTTGGTCCTAGAGACCCTTACTGTACCTCCCTTCGAGCCTGCTGCTACTTGTGAACCATGCTTTCTCTCTTGGAAGACACTGTTCCCAGTGGCCATGTCATGTGCTAGATGTATTTCTGAGTTGCAGGCTCTAGTTGCAGATTCTCGTTTTTCACAAGGACAGATTAACACTATGCAGTAATCCTCGTTTTCTACCAAAGGTGGTATCTGAGAGAACACTAAATCAGACCATTGACCTTCCTGTTTATTTCTTGACTCCCACAGATAGTGAGGAACATCATTTACAAATGCTGGATGTTGACAGGATACTGTGTTCGTGTTTGAACTGTACTAAGGATTATAGAAATTTCTCTCCACTGTCTGTGACTTTCACCCTCCCACCTCCCAAATGGTGGGTGCTCCCATTTCAAAGCAGGGCCTCTCCAAATGGTTGGCCTGCTGTATTACTTTCTGTTACTGGAAGCGTAGTAAACAACTTCCCGGTCCTATCCGTGCTCACTCCACTCATGCGGTGGCTACTTCACTGGCTTGTTTCCACAGTGTGTCAGCTGTTGACATATGTGCCGTTGCCTCTTGGAGTGCTGTTCATACATTAACTAAACACTACAGTCAGGGCATCATCTCTCATAGGCGTGCCAGCTATGGCCTTACTGTTTTGCAAGACCTCCTTAACTCAGAGTCCTTAGATCCTGCCTTCCTCACTCAGTGCTTGGTACTGCTTGGGAATTGTTGCATGATGTGGCTCAATGGAGGGAGAACTCCTTGAAGAAGATAGACGTTACTTACTGTAACAGTAGATCTTCACGAGACTGTCCTCCATTGAGCCACAGCGTGCGCTCTCTCTCTCTCTCTCTCCCCCTCCCTCCCTTGTCTGGTGACGGGTGATTATCCTGCTTGCTTTTCAAGCTGGTCCTCCTCTGATGTCTCCTTCTGCATCTTTACTTAGGTTTCCATATTCTCTCCCATGTGCCTAGTTTGGTTCTGGTTGCTTTGTGTCCCAGCTGGTCTGATGATCATCCGAGCTTGTCTCCGATGGGGAACTGAGGCATGTCGGGGATACCCACATTATATAGTCTCCAGAGAGATGCATCAGCGTGGGCAGCCCCAGCCAGCAGAAGTTTCCAGGTTACAGTTCTGTGATGTGGCTCAGTAGAGAGATTCTCTGAAAGATCTGCTGTTAATGGTGATAACTATTCATCTTACTTGAGAGGGCTCTTGCAGTAGGTAATTACATATAGGACTGGCTGACCGCGTGGCGCAGGACCTCACGAAACATTTCTAGCTAGCAGTCCCTGGTGAGGGACCGCCCCATGTCAGGTGACTGGCGTCAGGAGGCGTCTGTATAAAGGGCGGTCCCTGGCGCCCGCCTTCAGTTCTTTCCATGCCCGTTGGCTCGTTGCGGCCTGTGGAAAGTTTGTTGCCGTCCAGCCTACCTTAAGTCGGTTTTTACCAAAGTATTTTGATTTTTTTCGATCAGCGTCAGGTCATCATCGGTGTATGTCGTCCCCTGCACCCTCCAAGCACAAAAATAAGTGCGACTCGTGCGATGCCCAACTCCTGCACAAGGACGGCCATTCCCTGTGCCTGTTCTGCCTAGGCCCCGATCACCCGGTTGAGAAGTGCCAGCACTGCCTCAGCTTCAACGCGGCTACCCGGAAAAGGTGGCAGCAATCCCTGGAAGCCCACATTTTGAAGAAAAGATGAGTTCGATGGAGAAGAGCTCAAAAACTGAGGCAGGCATCCACTTCCCGAAGGCCATTGGAAGAAGAAGGGTAAGAGAGAGGCACGGGACAAGGGCTCCTCTACCATGTCTCCTCGGAGCCGCGGTCTCAGGTCGCTCCTCAACGGCCGCCTCTGAGGTTTCCGAGGGCCCCGCCCGCCTGGCTCCTTGTGACTGGCCTTTCAAGTGCCTCGGGCAATTGGAGGCCTCCGCCCCGGTTCGGCCGGGTTCACGGCCTACTGGTGTGGCGACTCAGTAAGCCAGGCGTTGGCTCCTCAAAGTCCGCCTGCGGAGAAAGGCGGTAGGCGCGCGACGCCCGGTGCGCTTGGCGGCCCCTCTCCCACGGACCAGGCTGATCCTTCTCCTTTGTCTGCCTCCGGTGAAAGGCTCCCATAAGTTAGACACCGGCTCCTCCGGCGCCCGCCGGGAGCTCGCCGTAAAACTGCACATCGGTTCGTCCGACGTCTGGTCAGCGACTGAACCAGCGATGGACCTCCCTTCGTCCGTCGTTCCCGGTTCTGTGCAGCCTTCTCTGCCGTCCGAGGACCCAGAGTCCCCCCGACCCGACCCCGGGGATTTTTTCCCTCCATCCCCTGGCGACACTGGGGACCTTCCTCCGTCGGACCGTCCTCCTGTAGGTGCATCGGATCTGATGTCGGCTCCACGGATGCCGGCCCCGACGCTGGTACCTCCGACGCAGGCCCCAACGCCGGTTTTACCGACTCCGGCCAACATCCCGCTTCCAGATGACACCCCACCGCTGGGCCCTCCGGACCCCAACTTGGATCCGCCCGTGAGGCCGCTGGCTGGGCTGTCTGCTCTGGCAGCTCCTCCGGCTCCGGGTACCCTCCGTCCTATCCGGCGCGTGCCGGGACCACAGTATCGGCGCCCGCAGTACCAGATGCGGTCTTTCTGACACCACAATACCCGTCGCTGGGCTATCCGCGGCGGGTTTCGATACTCTCCATATGGGTACAACCCATTATGCCCCTCGTCTCCTCCTCCGCCCCCACAGCCGCTGGTGGACTTGCAGGAGACTCTGGCCTCCTGGTGGGCTGAGGCCAAGGCTGAGCTCACCAGGGAGGTCGAGAGCCGCCTACCGACGACGGTGCCGTCTCAGGTTCCCGTACGTCCGAGGCGGCACAGTCCCTCACCACCTCCGGACTCCAGGGCTCTCCCGTCTGGATCCAGAGAGGGGCAAGACACGCTTCCCAATGGGTCTGTTCCTCCCACTGGTCAGGAAAGGGCGTCTTTTTCCTCTTCCTCCTCCTCTTCACCCTCGGGCTCCTCGGATTCCTCCGAAAGGGACAACGAGCCACGCTCTCGTCGAAGCCCAGGCCAAGGACTCCTCCAAAGTCTCCTCCGGAAGATCCTTCTTTTACGGAGTTGCTAAGGAAAATCCAGGAGGTTCATCAGTGGCACTCTTTGAAACCAGATCCTCAGCGTTTGAAACTTGCTGAGCATCTGGATCTGCCCGTGACAGCTCCTACTTTGATGCCACCCTGGGTAGAGTCTCATGCCAGCCTTGTCACCACCATCTGGAAACAGCCGTTGGCTCTAGCCCCACTTCCGTGGAAGTCGAATAGGCTATACCAGGCTCCCGAGGGTGTTGATTGTCTAGATTCTCACCCTCGTGCCGACTCGGTCGTGATTAGGACTGCTCACGGCCGGTCGGCCAACCCAAAACATCTTAACTCTTCGCCACCTGACAAAGAATCCCGCCTACTGGACCAGTATGGAAAGAAGATCTTTGCTTCCTCCACGCTGGGGATCAGGGCCCTGAATTATGTCGGCCATATAGGGGACTACCAGAAGGCTATTCTGACTCAGGCGGAAGCCAAACTGGACTCCTTGCCAGACTCCCAAGTCAAGCAGGGTTGGCTGATCTTGTCCGCTCTGCCCGTTCAGCCAGTCGACACATGCCGTTGCGACCTCACGATGCAGTGGACACTGCTGGATCGAGCCTGCTTTCACCATAGGCTTATGTCTGCTTGGCTCCACATGTCAGTTGGTCCAAAGTGCAATCCTTTATCCAGGAAACGCCTCTTCCGGGTCGCAGTGCTTTGGGGTGATGTCGAGACATCATCACCGATTTGCAAGAAGGGATGGCACTGAAGTCTGTTGACTTCATGTACCGCCCCACCGGCATCAGCGTCGTCCCTTTCACAGATGGAATCAGGCAGGCGAAACCCCAGGAAGGCGGCCACAAAACACGGGCCCCTACAGCTGCTAAGCCCTCCGCCCTAAAACCCCAGGAAGGCGGGCCACAAACACCGGGTCCCTACAGCTGTTAAGCCCTCCCGCCCAAAAAGCAGCATGGTGCTTCAGTTGCAGCGCTGCCCCACACCACCTGACTCCTTCCCTCCCACAGCCTCTGGACTCCCGGAGGAACGGAGGAGGGAGGTTTTCCCTCCACCTTCCGGGCTGGGAGAGGATAACATCAGATTCTTGGGTGCTCCAGCTGATCGCAGAAGGACACTCGATAGAGTTTCTTCAGAAACCACCTCGCCACCCCCCTCTAAAGTCGTCATATTCAAGGGAACACCTTCTCTTGGTCCAGGGGGAAATTTCAGCTCTACTTCTGAAACAAGCAATAGAACCCATCCCTCTTCATCTGCAAGGGACAGGTTACTATTCCTATTTCTTCCTGGTCCCAAAGAAGACAGGAGATCTCAGACCAATTCTGGATCTCAGTTCCCCGAATCTTTCTCTGGAATACAAAAGGTTCAGGATGCTCTCGTTGCAGAGCCTTCTGCCCCTTCTCCGGTTGGGTCAATGGCTGTGTGCCCTGGATATGCAGGATGCTTACCTGCACATTTCCATTCGCCCGTCTCACCGCAGATATCTTCATTTTGCGTTCCAGGGGGACCACTACCAATTCAAGGCACTTCCGTTTGGCCTATCCTCGGCGCACTGAGTGTTTACCAAATGCCTGGCAGTGGTGGCGGCCTACCTGCGTACCAGGGGGGGTGCAGGTTTTTCCATACCTAAATGACTGGCTCCTGGCGCCCTCGTCCAGGGAGGAACTCTTGCGTTGCCTCACCCTTACCCAGCAGGTTTTTGGATGTCTGAGTATTACCATCAACCATTCCAAGTCTCATTTGATCCCATCCCAGAGGCTACAGTTTATCGGGCGATTTTAGACACGACCATGGGCAGGGCCTTCCTGCCACTGGACAGGGCGTCCACCCTCCAGACTCAGATAAGTCTGTTGTCTGGCCGCAGTAGGGTCAGTGCAAGGTCAGTCCTTCGCCTTCTCGGGCTCATGGCGGCTGCTATCCTGACAGTTCCTCGCGCTCAACTCCACATGAGAGTTTCTCAGTGGACTCTCCGCTCCCAGTGGGATCAGTTAGTGGACGACTTAGATCACCCAGTTCTAGTCTCCTCGCCGATGCTTAGAGACTTGCAATGGTGGATGGTTCAAGAGAACCTGTTTCGGGGAGTTCCTTTCTTTCATCCTCCCCCCCTCCCAGACTCTAACCACAGATGCCTCGGGCGAAGGTTGGGGAGCCCATCTTGGTCCCCATCGGACCCAGGGCTCCTGGTCCAAGCTCGAACAAACACTCCACATCAGTGTGCTCAAGCTTCGGGCAGTGTTGTACGCTGTGCAAGCCCTTCACCAATACATCCTTCCCGGCCACCTAGCTGTCCAGATGAACATGTGTGTGGTTTGGTACATCAACAAACAGTGGGGGACTCAGTCCTACCCTCTTTGCAGGGAAGCAGTGAGGGTTTGGGATTGGGCAACACAACACGACCTTCACCTCACAGCAGTTCGTGTCCCGGGAGTCAACAAAACCCTGGTAGACAAGCTAAGTCACTCTTCTGCTCTGACTCACGAGTGGGAATTGGACCAAGGGGTCCTAGACAATATCTTCCGACTTTGGGGAACACCACAGGTCGACCTGTTCACATCCCCTCTAAACGCAAAGCTTCCTGTCTTCTGCTTGCTCGTTCCAGAGCAAGGCGCTTTCTGGAGACACGCTCTGTCTCTAGACTGGAAGGACAGATTCGTGTATGCCTTTCCCCCAGTTCCACTTATCCCACGAGTCTTGCAGAAACTAGCTTCAGAAGGAGCACAAATGATTCTGATTGGTCCTTTCTGGCCCAGTCAAGTTTGGTTCTCTCTTCTACAACAATACTCAGGGATCATCCTCTTCCTCTTCCTCTATCTTGAGGTTTATTGACCCAGGATCACGGGACCCTGGTACATCCAGCCCTCAAATCTCTTCAGTTGCACATGGCTCCTGCAGACTTAGCTTAATCACGTTTGGGGTTTCTCCCCAAGTGGCAAGAGATTTTAGTGGAGGGTAGAAAACCCTCCACTAGATCCACTACTCCATGAAGTGGGAAAGATTCACTCTGGGCTGCTTCCAGAATGTGGAACCCTTCTCTTGTTCAGTGGGGCTTCTGCTGGAGTATCTACGTCATCTGTTTGACCTGGGTCTCAGTCATTCTTCTCTGAAAGTCTACATGGCGGCCATCTTGGCCTATCATGTCCCCTTTGCAGACAAGACATTCGCTCAGTTGGAGGTCTCCAAGACCTTTCTCAGAGGGGTCCTCCATCTGAGGCCCCCTATACGTACTCCCGCTCCCCCTTGGGACTTGAACTTTGTTCTCGAGAAACTTATTCTGCCTCCCTTCGAACCGGCAGCTTCCGCAGAATTGAAGTTCCTTTCGTGGAAGACTCTCTTCCTGGTGGCCATTACTTCCGCTTGGAGAATTTCCGAGCTCCAGGCACTGATGTGCAAAATCCCATACTTGATTTTTCACAAGGAGCGTGTTGCTCTGCGCACGAACCCTAAGTTTATCCTTAAGGTAGTAGCGGAGTCTACTCTAAATCAATCCATACAGTTACCCGCCTTTTTCACGCAGTACTCTAATCAAGGGGAGTATTTACTCCATACTATGGATGTTCACCGGATTCTGAGATACTACACCAAACAGGACGAAGGATCTCAGAAAGACTGATCAATTGTTCGTCTCTTTTGCTCATAAACGGGAAGGCAATGCTGTTTCTAAGCAATGCCTATCTAAGTGGTTGGCTCATTGCATCACTTTCTGTTATGACAAATATACAAGACCCTCCGGGTCAAGTAAGAAACCACTCCACCAGAGGGTAACTGCCTCAGCGGCTTGTTTCAAGAATGTGTCAGTGGCAGATATCTGTGCTGCCACCACCTGGACTTCTGTCCATACCTTTACTAAACACTACAGTTTGGATATTGCCTCTCGCCGTAGAGCAGGCTTCGGGCTGGCTGTTCTGCAAGGCCTCTTATCTTGAAGCTTGCACAGCTATAACTGCTGCTTGGAGTAGTTTTTCTCCTACCAGTGCCTCTCTTTGTTCCAGACTGCTTGGGATTCTGTCCTATATGTAATTACCTACTGCAAGAGCCCTCTTGAAGTAAGATAGTACAGTTACGTAAGAACTTACCGTAACAGTAGATCTTCGAGAGAGCTCTTGCAGTAAATCTCTCCCACCCTCCATCCCCCTAGGCTTTTTCAGCTCCTTTTCCCGTGATGGAAATATCAGCTCCTCTCTCGTCCAGCCTCTTCTGGCCTAAGGCAGGCGTCAGGGACCGCCCCTTTATACTGACATCTCCTGACGCCGGTCACCTGATGTGGGGGCGGTCCCTCGCCAGGGACTGCTAGCTAGAAATTTTTCCATGGGGTCCTGCCACCTGCCGATGTCAGTCCTATATGTAATTACCTACTGCAGGAGCCTCTCTCGAAGACCTACTGTTACGGTAAGTTCTTACGTTACTGTACTTTTTCTCTGGTAGCCACTCCTTCATTGAATTTTCATTCACTAGTATATGTCACGGTCAAGTAAGGTGCTTTTGCACAGTTTTCAGTGTGGAAAGTGGTGTTTGGGCCTAGCCCACGATTTTAAAAACTGTGACATCTGTCAGGATTTCTTTTTTGTTTTGTTTTACTTTTTGTTTTTTTATCGAGGTATTTTATGCCTCTTATCTCCACTGGTCCCTTCAGTCCCTCATCACCCATGATCCCTTGGCTTAACCAGGCTTCAGAGGTACCCCCCCCCCCAACAGATTACTCCCGAGCGGCATCCCACCCAAGTATACATATTTAAAAAAAAAAAAAAAGTTCTGTTTCAGTGTTGGCCAGTAGGTGGTGCTACTCAATAGTGCTTTGTGGTGTTGTGAAGCCTCTGCCACTCTTGAGGACCAACTTTTCATAGCTGAGCCACCGCCCCAGGAAGCAGTATGGCTGAAATAAATTTTTTTTTTTCCTGTTTTTCAGTTTTTTTTTTTTTTTTAAATAAGCATTTGAGGTCTGGTAGGGAATTGTACTTAGCGGGACAGCGGGGGACTGAAATGACCGGCGAGGATTGGCACCCATTGGTGAATTCAGGAACATTTTTTTTTCTTCTCAGGTTCTCAGGTTTTTTTTATTAGATAATTTGAAGTCGGGTAGGGAATTATTCTGAGCGGGATAGCGAGGGACTGAAGTGGCCAGTGAAGGTTGGCACCCATTGGTAAGTTGTGCTGACTGAAGCGCAGTATTAACAGACGTGCTCACATGTTGACTGAATCAGCCAGCGTGGACTAACAAACTGCCGTGAAGCCCATTGTAATTGCGGCTTTTACATTTGAAGTCGGGGAGTCTGAAGAGCTAGTGGTACTACCATAACTTGTAAAGGATATGTCACTGCTTTTCGTGTCACTGTTAGTTAAATCTTTTTTTTCTAATAAAAAAAGGGATGTTACCCGAGTGGGGACTGTGACTACAGTGAGTGGTGTGAAGCCGATCCCAAACATGGCTTTTACTCCATTTGAAGATAGGATGTGTACTGATTTTTTTTTTTTGTGTGTGTGTGATTGAGTCATGTATGTGCTGGGACTAGATCTGTGATGTATAACATCACGGGTCCATTCTCAGATTGACCAGTCAGAGGCCAGCATTCTTTCTTGCTGTTGTATAATACTGCATGAGGTGCTGAGCCGACACCTGAGGAAGGACTGCAACAAAGTGGAGGCAGTACAGCTCAGGGCAACTAGGATGGTGCTTAACCTTAGGGATTTAACATACAGTGATAGGCTGCAGGACTTAAACATATACAACCTGGAAAAAGGAGGAAGAGGTAAAATGATTAAGACATACAAGCACCTGCATGGGATAAACAGGGTGGACGCCAAGAACTATATATCTTGAGTTCATCAGTGTCTGTATCTATGTATTATTTAGAGAATATGGACATAGATGCCCAGTTCTTGTCAAGTTGCCAATTCTGCCGCTGCCTGAGCAGAAATCGGTAACCTCTGAAAGTGTGTGTTGAAGTTGCGCCTTCTTGGATTCTTTTCCACTGTCGATTGAGAGCCTCTGGCAAGCTGCTCTTGATTGGAGGAGTTAGCTTCTCTCAACCTCCCCATCTGTTAATGATCCAGGTCCCTGCTCTGAAAAACTGTAGGATAAGTCCAAAGATTCATCTGGTGCACTAACAAAACATTCAAGTTTCACCTCTGCAAGTCCAAAACCTCTTTATAAAAGGCTCAGATCTGACATCAGATTCCTACAGATCATCACACATGTATATTAACTAGTTGTGACAGACTAGTCTCCCTGACTCAGCCTGACTGTTACCAGCTTTTCAGCCCTTCAGGTGCCTGACTGGGTTACTTTTATATGCTGTTTCCACTCAGCTGTAGCCTCACTCAGGGTATGCCTTGGTCCAAATCCTCCAGAACCACTGCTCACACAGTACAGTGCTCCTCCAAAGGCAAGCGACCCACCCCTACTGCACAGCTGAGAATAAATTTGCTTTTAATATGGTAACCAAAGCCTTCTCTTGAAGACGGAACACAGTTTTTGTGAATTACTGCCCAGGTATCTGTACCCCAAAGGACTCCATTACAGAAGCACAAAGTATATAAAAATAGTATTAAATAATGGCAATCTTTACACATGTAATACATGATGCTACACTTAGACTAGGGAGAACAGTAATTGTAGTGAGATAAATAGAAAATTTTTTGTACAGTAGAAATCACACAGAAAACACTACCTCACTCGTCTCTCTGTTTAGCAAAGTAGAATAGCTTACCACACAGTACACCTTAGTGAATAAGGGCAGACTTGAACCTTAGGTGGTGACTACTTGGAGTATTAGCCTAACTACCCTCTTCATGCTCTTAGCAGACCTCAGAAACCTTCAGCTGCCATAACGCATCATCAAATATGTCACCCTGACATCACGGATTTTACATTCTTTTTTTTTTTTATACCTGGATGCTTCCACCTCTCTGGAGAGCTGGTTCTGACTGGATGTATACTCCAGACCATGGTTTTGTGGATTGCAGTGTCCATTCTTTTATCTTCCCATCTAGTAAAGTATATGAGGGTTCCATCTCCCTTGCTTGATGAAAGCAATTCACCTCTTTGAAGTGGAATTACTCTTTAGCTGACAGAAACTTTGTTGTTTGCCTTAACCCTCTAGCTGACTGCATCAGACCTAGGGTGCAGTGGCATGCATCCTTAACTGTTTACATGGCCGCTGTGCTATGGCTTGTGGTCTGCTCAGGGATGCCCGACCTCACAAAATGATCTGTTCTGCATTACATTGTGGCCTCTCTGTGCCAATGCAAGACATGCTGGATGGGGCCATGAGTCTAGGAAAGGGGCGCTCTCTGCTGATGTAGTGTGATGGCGGGAGGCACAAATGGGAATGAGGCAGCAGCAGGGGGGCAATAAAAACTGGAACTGGGGGCTACTGCAGGGGTGAGAGATACAAATGGCAACAGGGAGCAGAGGATGATGTAAACGGGAACTGACTGCAGAGGCAGGGGGGTGGGTGGTACAAGAACCGGGGCAGTGGACGGAACCGGGGCTGAATCAGAGCACAGTGAGGGAAGAACAAAATAAATTAGGTAAGAAAAAAAATTACATAGGCACTGACCACAAACAGATTACTTTACAGACTCATCCTGTACTTCCTTGTTGTGGGCTGTGGGATCGTGGGGGCTCAGAAGAGAATGCTGGGAGTGTTCTTGGTGCATCAGACCAAGCAAAGCAGTTTATCCACATGGCTGCCTATGCTGCTTGCTCTGGAACATGTCCTCTGCTCTGCGGTGGCTTGAGGAGAGGAGCAATGAACGTCTTATCTCGATCGGGTAAGTGTCCACATGGCTGCATTTGTACTGCAGCAACCTGTGCACTTTTGCTGATGTGGTGCAAATGCAGCTGTGTAAACAAATCTTTGAATACACCATACAGTTTTATCTCAGCTGAAATATTAGAGGTCTTGCTGACAATAAAAAAAAAAAAATACACAAAAGTTGTTCTACAATGGCAAGAAAGAATACCGTGCTCTGATTGGTCAGTCTGGAGCTGGACCCATGATGTTATCCCAGCATAACATCACAGATCTAGTCCCAGCACACATATGACCGAAAAACAAAAAAAAAAAAAAAAAAAATGTAATCACTGGCCATTCTCCTTCACCACACAGCCACTTCAGACAGCACTGCGATCAATTGTACCACAGTTTCATTTGCTACCTGAGTATTTAGATCACACATAGGGCCCCGTCAACATCCAAACTGAATGCCAAGTTGAACAAAAGCCAAAAGTTAAAGTGAAGCCTTGACTCCACCACTAAGTTACCCTGCTCGACAGCGTGCAACTGCAATTGGCTTGAGCTGCCCTCCGATCAGTATTAGCACCCCTCCCACCCTGAAAAGACCGAGCATGCCAGTTAAAAGTTAATTTCAAACATGAAGTCTTGCTGTATTCTGACTTTTGCAGTTAGCCCCACACTTGAACTGCTCCGGAAAGGATAGAGTTAAATTCTATGCAGAGCATATAACGTTGAGCTCGAGCTTGGTTCAAACCTCTGTCTGCTACACTTCAAAGTGTAACCGTCAGATTCTTTACTCCGCTTAACTGAACAGTCACTCAGAGATTTCTCCTCTGCTCACGGTTAAGTCAGTCAAAGTTGTCGGTTTTACTGATCCTTTCGTTTATATTTCCGTTCAGATCTCTGTCTGTGGTACAGTAAGTACTTAGGTAGTGGACTAGCCATAGGCTACTTGTGAAATTGTAAATTTTGAACTTTTAACCAGTTTGGCTGAACCGGTTATCTTGTGTGTTATTTGTATTTTTTTCTTCAGGTTTAGTGTGTGGTTCTAGGGACGTGACTATGTTGTTCAATCTACACTTACTGGCAGGTTCCTTGCTGCTTTAAATCTTGCCATAAAGTCTTCAGCTGGCTCCTCCGCCCACCGGGTGGTAAAACTCTTAGCTGTGCCCCATGACACCAGATCTTCTTACGCTTGGAAGCTCAGGTTCCCTCCTTAGCGCTCTGCGTTTAGGCCTGGATCCACACTCTCCAGTTAAACTGAAACTCATTCTAAAGTTTAAAAGACTTGGTCTTCTTTTTCCCAGCGGCTTGATGGACAAATCGACTCCCGGTTTGGTCATTGCTCCTGTGGGCAGAAGATGTCATGGATCGATCCGCACTACACGTGCGTTTACTGCCTGGCAAAGCATACATAACTCACAGGCTTGTGAGTTATCAAATCCTTTTCGGCTTTGGTCTTGGAGACCGCTGCCCGATTGCTCTTGGGGCGACCTGAAAATGTATCCTCCGGTCAAGTCGGAAGGAGGCCCATTGGGCGGTGTCAGTGACGGGCTCAGCAGAAAAGCTGGAGCAGATGATAAGCCCTCGAGGAGCCCAGGCTGCATCGTCATCATCCTCGGTCGTGGCATTTATCCCGCTGTCCTTGGGCTCTTCCTATACAGCTTCTTTTAAGGAGCTTGCCAATCCCTCTCCACCAAGGAGAAGGACCATTGGGACATTCCTCTCGGTCCAAAGAAGGACTCAAGGTAAGTCCCACCATCGGCGTTCATGGGAATGGGAGAGATCCCCCTACCCGGATAGTCTACTTCGGTCAAGGTTGCTGCTAAGGCTGCTGGCTTCACAGTGTCCCCGTCAGGGCAACCGGCCGAGACAACCGTCGACACGGTCGAGATTTTTCTCAACCCATCGGACGGTTTGTCAGCTGGAGAAGCCGACAGCCCTTCTTTAACGGTTCCCCCGGTGGAAACCGAGGACTTGCCTGTGCCTCCTGTGCCGGAGTCCCCAGTTAAGGTCCCTGAACCGAGGGAGGAGTGGGTTTCCCCCACCCCCTCTCTGACCCACCCTCAGAATCCCCGAAGGTCTTGGTCTCGGACCTCTTCCAGCTCCAGCCGGTCCCGTCGACGTCGGCGGTCTCGGCACCATGGAAAGTGGCGGTGCCGCTCATCCTTGTCGTCCTCTTCAGAGGATAGGCTCCGGCGCAAGTTGCGTCAGTGCTACAAGGATTTAATGTGGCAGCAGCTCTTATTGTCCGGGAATAAGCCGACTCCGTTGCCTTCTCCGGCCATTAAGTGGCCATCACCGGAGTGGCCAAAGCAACCCCTCGTAGTGGTCGAAGAGCTGAAACCGGCACCGGTTGTTCGGACAAAACTGGCTGTGGCACCCATTGTGGTGGAACCTCCGCCTCCACAACTGAAGACTGGGGCCCCGACCAAGGATTCTCGGTCGGGTTAAGGTTTGCCCCATAGGTTGTCCAGTCACCCTCACTCCCAATCGACTTCGGCATATGGAGGTGGCTCAGGCACTCAGCAGCTGTTCGCAGACTCTTGAATTCTGCGGCGATGACTTCTTGTTCTCAGGCCGCTTGACCTGGAGTCCACTGGGTCAGTTGGTGGGCGGAGCCCATCCTCGTTCCTCGGAATGCTTCGACTCATCTCAGAACCTACTGGGATGAAGCTCGAACCCGTTTCAAAACGGGCCAAGTATCCCCTCACTGAGATACTGGACAGAGGGGATTCCCCTACGGAGGCCTTCCCGGTGGCCGAAGCCATTGTTGGTCCGGCCCTGGAGCTGTGGCAGCGGGCAGCTTCTTGTCCAGCACCTTCGGCCAGGATGGCTCGGAAGTATGCTGTCCCTACCGGTTCACTCTCTGGTTTCTCGGAGCACCCTTCTGCGGAGGGGTTAGTGACTGATAGCGTTTTCCGGCATTGTGGGAACGTTCAGGATGTGGACAAGCCTCCCGATAAGGAGTCCAAGAAATTGTGCTACTCTGGGCGGAAAGTCTATGCTGCTTCCTCCCTAGGCCTTCGTCAGGCTAGCTCGGCCATCCTGATGGCACACTTTTCACATGCCCTTTTGGGCTCCCTGGATGAGGTGATTCCTAATCTCCCGGCTGACCTTCAAATGACGGTCAAGCAGGTGTGAGATCAGGGAAGGGCAGTGACCAAACAGCAGCTCCAAACTTCTTTGGATATCACTGAGTCGTGTGCCCGGTCAGTAGCGGCCGCAGTGGCCATGCGCCGCTGAGCTTGGCTGTGGATCTCCACCTTTACGGCGGATACCCGGCACAAGCTGGCAGACGTTCCCTTCCTGGGTACCGGGGGTGGAGGGTCATCTCCAACGGATCGAGAAGTCCAACGCCACCTTGGACTCGGTCACGTCTGTCCAGGACGACAAAGGGTGCCAACAGCAGCATAAGCCCTTTCGGCCCTCAGCCCCTGCAGCACGTCCGGCCCAGCAACACCAGCATCAGAGCCAGCAGGCTCGCACTCGGCACCCCAAAGCCAAAGCCTGCTGCTTCCTCTGGCAGGAAGCCGGGAGGAAAGGTCAGGCGGCTCCTCGCCACCTCTTCCTCCAAGCCTGCCCAGTGCGGGTTGAGGGCCGGCTCCGCACTTCCTTTCCGCCTGGTCCGTTATCACCACGGACCTCTGGGTGTTGGAAGTGGTAGGCAGAGGTCTGCCTCTGGAGTCGAGCAGTCCCCACCCTATCGAGCTGTCGCCCCATGGGGAGGGCTCGTGTTCTGCAGCCTCTCGGCGGCTCATCGAGCTGACATTGCCCTGCTCCTCCAGAAGGCAGTGATCAGGAGGTGGCGGACCGTCCTCCAGACCCAGGGTTTGTGTCCAGGTACTTCCTGGTCCCAGAACAGGCAGGGGGCTGGCGCCCCATTCTCGACTTAAGCGACCTGAGCGAGTTCCTAAGGTCTTGCACCTTCAGGATGGTCACTCTGGTTCAGATCATTCCATCCTTGGAGCAGTAGCGTGGTTCTGTTCTCTGGACCTTCAGGATCCGTTCTTTCACGTCCCAATCCGTCTGTCTCACCAGCAGTTCCTCCGCTTCAGGGCAGAGTGATCCCTTACGAGTTCGGGCCATGCCTTTCGGCTCTCTCCAGCTCCCAGGGTAGTCACCAAATGCCTGGCAATGGTGACAGTATTCCTTGGCGCCGAAGATCTGGGTGTACCCTTACCTGGACGACTGGCTGAGTGCAGCCTATCCAGGTTGGAGGTGGAGCAGTCCAGAGATCTGGTCCTCCAGGTCTGCTCTCAGATTGGCCTCCTCATCAACGAGGCCAAATTGGAACTCGCGCCATCGCAGGTGATTCAATTCATCGGGGCAGAGCTCGACTCTCTTAGAGCCAGAGCATGGCTCCCTGCGGACAGGGCCGAGGTCTTTTCCTCCTTTGCCCAGTCATTTCTGGTTGGGCAATTACGTCCTGTCCGGGATTTCCTGCCCCTTTTGGGCCTCATGGCAGCCTGCACCAGCGTGGTCCATTGGGCCCGCTGGCATATGCGTCCTCTGCAGTGGGGGCTGGCCCGCCAATGATCGCAGCGTTCCGGTCCTCTGGACCAGCCAGTGACAGTGACCCAGGAGATGTGGAACGGCCTCCAGTGGTAGCTCGTTCCAGCTCATCTGCAGGAGGGTATTCAGTTTGTCTGTCCAGAGCCGACGGTCACTCTGATGGGTTGGGGTGCCCATCTGGAGGAGCTCAGAGCCTCTGGTCTCCTCAGGAGTCTCAATGCCACATCAGCTTGCTGGAGCATCGAGTGGTCCGACTAGCCCTCACCGCCTTCGCTCCATTTGTACAGGGTCAAGTGGTCCAGGTCCAGACAGACAACACCACGACCATGTAGTACCTAAACCGTCAGGGCGGGATGCACTCCTTGCCTCTGTACAAGGAGGCTCTCCGCACTTGGTCTCTAGTGATCAGCCTGGAGGCGGATCTCCTAGCCATCCATGTGGCAGGAGCCTCCAACAGTCTGGCCGATGCCCTCAGCCGGATAGGCGCTGCATCTCACGAGTGGTCTCTCCTGCCGGAGGTAGTACAAGATCTTTTCTCCACTGGGGCATCCCTCAGGTGGACCTGTTTGCCTCCAGGGAGAATGCGAAGCTGAGGCTGTTTCATGCCCACCCCCCACAGCAGGCTCGCTGCAGGGGGATGCCTTCTCAAGGCTGTGGACCCCGGGCCTCTTCTTCGCCTTCTCTCCATTTCCCTTGATCCACAAGGTGCTTCTCAAGGCGAAGAGGGACAAGGCACAGGTGATTTTGGTAGCTCCAGACTGGCCCCGCTAGTTCTGGTATCCAGATCTCCTCAGCCTCAGCTACCGCTTCGCGGCTTCCAGACCCCGGACCCGATCTCAGTCAACAATGGGAAGGTACTCCACCGGACCTTCAGTCCCTGCACTTGACGGCCTGGTTCCTGAGCGGCTAGATTTCCAGGCCTTGGGTCTTTCTGATGAGGTCCTCAGTGTTGTTGAGGCATCCCGTAAGGAGTCGACCAGAAAATGCTATGCCTTCAAATGGAAGAGATTCTCCATTTGGTGTCAGGGTGAGGGGTTGGATCCTTTCTCCTGTTCTTTGGCTAGCATTCTGGACTACCTGTGGTCCCTTTCTCAGCTGGGGCTTCGGTCGACGACCCTTAAGGTGCACCTGGCAGCCATCTCTGCTTACTGAGCGCAGGCCAGGAAGCAGTTGGTGGTGCAGGAGAAGGTGGTCGGGCACTTTTTCAAAGGCCTTGATCACATATCCCCTCCAGTGCGAGAACCTCCACCTCCGTGGGATCTACTGCTGGTATTGGCTAAGCTCATGGGCAAGCCATTCGAACCGATGCACAGGTGTGATATCTCTCACTGTATGGAAGCCCACCTTCTTAGTGGCTGTCACGCCTGCCAGAAGGATGGGAGAGCTCCAGGCTCTTTCCATCGAGTCGCCTTATCTGGTCTTCCACAGGGACAAGGTTGTCCTCGCCCCACCAAAATTCCTTCGGAAGGTGGTGTCGGAGTTTCACCTTAACCAGGTGTTGACTCTGCCGGTGTTCTACCCTAGTCACACCTTGGAGGCCAAATATAGGCTCCATACTCTGGACCCTAAAGAGCACTCTCTTATTATAAGGCGGACGGCTGAAGTTCAGGAGAGTTCGCCAGCTGTTTGTCACCTATGCTGAAGTTGCACCTGACAGACCTGCAGCTAAGCGGACGATAGGCAGGTGGGTCACCTCCTCCGTAGATCTCTGCTATAGGTTGGTGGGCATGGAGCCTCCCAAAGAGATAAGAGCGCATTGTACCCGCCATACCACTGCTTCGGTGGCTTCCTCCAGGGACGTCCCTATCCAGGAAATCTGCGGGGCTGCTAACTGGAAGTCAGCACACACCTTCATTACCCATTATCACATCGACCTTGAGTCATGCCAGGATGCTGGTTTTGGGACCTCGGTTCTCCAGTCCTTACCTCCCTCCTCCTGGAGAACTGCAAGGAGTCTGCCAGTAAGTGTGGATTGAACAATATATCCATGTCCCTAGAAATACAGGTTACTCACCTGTAACAGGAGTTCTAGGAGTGGTATACGTTGTTCATCCACACGACCCACCCGGATTCGACATGCAACCTGGCCTCCAGCGGGCTAGGTCTGGCGTCATGAGGCGGAGCCTAGAGTTTTACCCCCCGTGTGGGTGGGAGGAGCCAGCTTGAAGACCTTCCGGCAAGATTTAAAGTGGCAAGGAACCTGCCAGTAAGTGTGGATGAACAACAAATACCACTCCTAGAACTCCTGTTACAGTTGAGTAACCTGTATTTACTGGTCCTTATCGGTTTAAAAAACAAACATGTTTCTTACAATTTTTCAAATACCGTTACGAGTTAGAAACCGATAAGGGGTCTTACCACTGACTTTGGCGAATGTGAGGCAAGTTTGAGATTATAGGATAGCTACGTCAGGGAAACCAAAAGCCGGGCCCACTGGGTTTCAACACTGCAGTGTGTGTGGGAAGTCTTTTTCTAAGGCTGATCCCACACCAACAGTATTTATTGTCTGGAGCTTGACCACCTCGATTCAGACTGCCAAAATGGAAACCTTTCCTAAATCCACCCTTGACAAGAGGATTGGGCAGGCTTAGGGATAAGGAGGCCGAAGTCCGCTGACCCAGATGGCCAGCCCAGTTCGATTTGGCGAACCAGGAAGAGTGCCCTCTGACCAGGCGATACTTCTTAGGGCAAAGGAGAGCCAATTCTGAGGATCGGTTCCATCGAAAAAGCGAAAAGACAAATCGGCGGTTCGGATCCAGGTAGCATGTTCCGACTGCCGAGGAGAGTTACTCAAGCGATTAGGATTGTTGAATACGCTTCCATATCAGTTCTGACCGAACCGCGCCTTCTGGCAGGCATTTGGTCGGTCGGTTCCTCGGTTCAAGATTATGCCTCTGAAGATTTTTATGAACGGATTTTGAGGGGCGATGATTATGAAGGTGGTGATGATGATTATGATGGAATGGAAGGTCTGGATGAGCCCATTGAACTGGACATCTCCCCAGACAGGCCTTCTGGTGTTAACTCTCCCAGGCTTTCAGTCCCCTTCCCACTTTGTTTTACAGAAAAGTGGCAGAAACCCTCCAGCTCCCTTTGGAAGAAGCTGTGGAGGAACAAGAGGAGCCTGATTATGTTGAAATTATGGACATCCCAGAGTCCAAGAGGTTGTCTGTTCCCCTTAATAAGTCCTTTGGGAAACCGACACAAAAATTGTTGAAAACTCTTAATTCGTTACCTCCTGTTGACAGAAGGAGGGACAAGAGGTACATGTTGTCAGGCTCAGGGACGGAGTACTTGTATCAGCAATGCAGCCATGTTGGGGTTGTGCAGGCTGCAGCCTGTGATAAGGCTCACATACCCTTGGCATCATACCCCCCCCGGATAAAGACTGCAGGAAGCTGGATGCCATGGCAAAGAAACTGTACATGGCATCCTCCTTGGCACTCAGGCAGGCTAATTACATGGCCTATAAAGCCAGGTACCAGAAGCCCAGGTGGGACACTGTACTGGCACTGGCTAAGCAGGCCTCACCCCAGCTGGCCACGGAGCTGGAGGAGGTGGCTGCTGATGGGATTGAGGCATCAAAAATCCAATTTCATGCTGCTGTGGACTCCAGTGATGTCATCACGAGTCATGGCTACATCTGTGGCTCTTCGGAGAATGGCTTGGCTCAGATGTACTAGCCTTTCACAGGACACCCAGGCTAAGGCCATGGATTTCCCCTGTGGTGGGTAATTGTTTGGGGAGCAGACAGAGAATTACATGAAAAAGATGGATGAATATAGGACCACCTACATGAATGCACCAGCCAAGGAAAGGCAGGCAATTCCTCAAAGGCAGCAAGCTAGGGGCAGGCCTTTTCATAGGCCTTTTTACCAAGCACAGGCCACCTCTCCCTTTTCTCAGAGGGGTTCTTCAGAAGGAGAGGCAGAAGGGGGATGAGCAGGGCTGCATCCACTCCTCAGCCTAAGACTCCTGCCAAGCAGACACCCTGATGTGTCGGCCCGGGTCGACTCCCCAATTCCTGTAGGAGGCAGGCTGGCTTACTACTTCCAGGAGTGGAAGTCTGTTACCTCAGACAAGTGGGTCCTGGAGGTAGTAAGCCAGGGACTGGTTCTCAGCTTCAAAAAGTTCCCAAAGCTAAGAGCTAGATCCTTTCCACCTGCAAGCATCTCCGAAACCATTGCCCTAGAGGCAGAGGTTTCATCTTTGCTGGCATTAATGGCCATAGAAAGAGTTCCTACAATACACAGGGACAAAGTTCTATACTCCTGGTACTTCCTTACCCCGAAAAAGACAGGGGGAGTGGTGACCCATCCTAGACTTAAGATACCTGAACAAGCATCTTTTAAAACCAAAATTCAAAATGGTGACTCTGGGAATAATCCTTCCTCTCTAAGGCCAGGGACTGGCAAGCCTCCCTGGACCTAAAAGATGCCTACTTTCACTTTCCCATCAGGTGCTCCAACAGAAAGTACCTCATGTTCGAATTGCCTTCAGGCCATTATCAGTTCAAAGCAGTGCCCTTTGGCCTAACATCCGCTCCAAGGGTGTTTACAAAATGCCTAGCAGTAGTAGTGGCCTTTCTGAGGAGAAAAAATATCTCCATATTCCCATACCTGGATGACTGGCTCATTGTGGGTCAGTCTCTAAGTCAAGTCAGATCTGCAGGTGACCCAGCAAGTGCTTACTCCTCTAGGATTTCTGCTCAGTCTTCCCAAGTCGGTTCTCGAGCCAGTACAGCTTCTGACTTTCATAGGGGTAGAGCTGGATACTGTCAAAGCAAGAACCTTTCTTCCCTTGGAAAGAGTAAGGGCCATCGTAGAGCTGGCTTCCTCCTTCCACCTTCTGGTTTCTCGACCAGCAAGGCACTTCATTCAGCTTCTGGGCCACATAGCAGCTTCCACTGCAGTGGTCCAAGGGGCCAGATTTCAGATGAGAGACATTCAGTTTCATCGCAGGTCTTTTTGGTCTCAGAAAAAAGATTCTCTAACCAAACTTGTTCCAGTAACTCAGACCCTGATCCAGGCCCTTAAGTGGTGGCAGGATCAGGACAACCTCAGGCAAGAAGTCTCATTCGTCACTCAGTCTCATTCTGTGGTTCTAACCACAGATGTTTCTCTCCTGGGGAGGGGAGCCCACCTGGGGACCCTCACGGCCCAGGGAGTGTGGTCCACTCCGGAGTCTCTTCTCCACATAAGCCTTCTGGAACTCAGGGCGGTTTATCTGGCCTTGCAAGCTTTTTCTCAATCGGTACAGAACAGGGTTGTTCAGGTCAGGATAAACACCACCACCACCATGTAGTATGTCAATAAGCAGGGAGGCACTCTGTCTATGGGCTTTTGCATGGAAGCCATGAAGTTATGGTCCCTGGCTTATTCTCTATGGACCTCTCTGGTAGCAGTCCACCTTCCAGGAAAGGACAGTGTGCTAGCAGATGCATTGAGCAAGTTTCCCAGGGCCATCCCATGGTCCCTGGATCTCCTAGTGTTGAAAGTGATTTTTTTAAGGTGGGGCACTCCAGAGATAGATCTCTTTGCAGCCCCAGACAATCACCAACTTCCTCTCTTTTGTTGCAGAACCCCCAGTCTTAGGCTCAGTCCTCTGGTTGCTCTGATTCTAGATTGGCAGGGAAATTTCTGTATGCCTTCCCTCCTTTTCCTCTATTGTTCAAGGTCCTGGTCAAGATGAGGTCACAATCCTGCAAAGTGATCCTGATTCCTCCAGATTGGGCCAGGCAGCCTTGGTACCCCCTGTTGCTGTCCCTAAAAGTCCATCTTCCCCTGTCTCTTCCCAGGAATTGCAATCTGCTAACCTCCTCTCAGGGGAGGATTTGGTATCACACCTTCGGTCTCTCAATCTCAAGGCATGGGTCCTGAAGAGTTAGAGTATGCAAAATTGTATCTGTCTCAAGGGGTTCTGGACATTCTCAAAGCCACTCGAAAACCTGCCACCAGAAAAACTTAACTCCAAATGAAAGAGATTTAGTGTTTGGTGTTCCAAGAAGCACATATCCCCAGATGCTGCTGAATTGTCTGCAGTTCTGGATTACATGGCTCATCTTAATGGCCTAGGCTTTAGACCAGCTACCCTCGAGATACACTTGTCAGCTGTTTCTGCTTTTATGTCAGTGGGAAAACCCTCCTCACTGGCATCCCATCCTGTTTTCTGTATATTTTTCTAGGGATTGCTTCATACCACCACCCCCCCCTTAGGGATCCTACGCCTGCTTTGGACCTTAATGTTTGCATTGCTCAGCTTATGCAGCCCCCCTTTGAGCCCTTGTCTTCAGCAGAGCTGAAATACTTGACTTGGAAAACTGTGTTTCAAAGAACATGAAGTCTTGCTGTAGTCTGACAGTCTGCAGTTAGCTCCAGCCTTTAAACTGCCCCTTAGAGTATAGGGTTAATTTTCTATGCAGTGCATAGAACGTTGAGCTCAAGCTCAGTTGAGGTCTCTGTTTGCAGCACTTTGAACCCCAACCATCAGATTCTTTACTCCGCCTCACTGAACAGTCGCCCAGAGATTTCTCCTTCAGCTCGGTTCAAAAGTCAGTTAAAGTGTCGGTTTAATCCGAAATTAATTTCGCATTGTTGGTTCAGGCTCTGTCTGCGGTACCGTGAGCACTTAGATCGTTTTCTGTTTTACTTTGTGGAAATTGTGAAACTTGTTCGATCGGTTCGGCCGAACCGATCCAAGAGTTGAATTTTTTGTACTTTTCTTTAGTGTGTGGTTCCCGGTCCTTAACGGTTAAAAAAAAAAGGTGTTTTAAACATTTTTTCCAATACCCGTGACACAGTTAGGAACCGATAAGGGATTCTTGCCTGGCGGTTGCCGAAAAAAGGGTAAGTTTGGTTAGGTTGGTCATGTCTGAGAAACCCAAGAAAAAAACTGAGCCCACTGGGTTTCAACACTGCAGTGAGTGTGGGGAGGTCTTTGCTAAGGCCGATCCCCACACCACCTGTGTTTATTTTCTGGCGTTTGAACACCTCAATACAGACTGCCAAATTTGTAAAAACTTTCCTAAGTCTACCCTGGAGAAAAGATTAGATAGACTTAGGGAAAAGGAGGCCGAGAAGTTCGCTGACCCGGATGACCAGCCCGGTTCGGTTCCAACCGAACCAGGAGGAGTGCCCTCTGACCAGGGCGATACTACTTTGGGCAAGAGGAGAGCCGATCCTGAGGGATTGGTTCCTACGAAAAGGAAACGTAAACACAAGTCGGCCGGTTTGGATCTGGAGGTTCATGTTCCGACCGCTGATGAGATTACCCGAGCGATTCAGATTGTTGAATTGCGTCACCCAGTTCTGTCCAATCTGGCTCCGTTAGCTAGGGGTTCAGTTTGGTCGGTTCCACGGTCCAGGATTATGCCCCTGAAGATTTTTATGAACCAGAATTTGAGGAGGAGGGATTATGAACAAGATGATGACTGTGATGGAGCAGAAAGTTTGGATGTGCCCATTGAACCGACATCTCCCCAGACAGACCTTCTGGTGTTTCTCACCTAGGCTTTCTGAGTCCCTCCCACTATCTGTTCTACAGGAAAGTGGCAGAAACTCTCTAGCTCCCTATGGAGGAAGCCACAGAGGATCAAGACGAGCCTGATTTTGTCTAAATGATGGACATCCCAGAATCCAGGAGGCTGTCTATTCCCCTGCACCAATCATTTGGGAAACGGACACAAAATTTTAATGTCTCCTAATTCTGTACCTCCTGTTGATAGAAGAATGGACAAGAGGTATACGTTATCAGGCTCAGACACTGAGTTTTTCTACCAGCAGTGCAGCATGTTGGGGTCATGCAGGCTGCAGCCTGTGACAGGGCTAATGTTCCCTTGGCCTCACACCCCCCAGAAAAAGACTCCAGGAGGATGGATGCCTTGGCAAAGAAGCAATACATGGCATCCTCTTTGGGACTCAAGCAGGCTAATTATATGGCCTATACAGCCAGGTACCAGAAGTCCAGATGGGACACTGTACTGGCACTGACTAAACAGGCCTCCCCCAAGCTGGCCAAGGAGCTGGAGGATGTGGCTGCGGATTCGATTGAGGCATCTAAAGTACAGTTTCATGCTGCTGTGGACTCCAGTGATGTGCCATCAAGAGTCATGGCTACATCTGTGGCTCTTTGGAGAATGGCTTGACTCAGATGTACTAACCTCTCACAGGACACCCAGGCTAAGGCCATGGATTTCCTGTGTAAGGTAATTCTGTGTCTGGGGAGCAGACAGAGAATTACATGAAGAAGATGGAGGAATATAGGACCACTTATAGGAGTGCACAGGCCGGGAGAGGCAAGCAACTCCTCAAAGGCAACTATCTAGGAGCAGGCCATTTCCTAGGCCTTTCTACCAAGCACAGGCCTTGTCTCCCTTTTCTCAGAGGGGGTTCTTCAGAGGGAGAGGCAGAAGGGGATGAGCAGGGCTGCATCCACTCCTCAGCCTAAGGCCCCTGCCAAGCAGATACCCTGATGGGCCTGCCCGGGTCAACTCTCCTATCCCTGTAGGGGGCAGGCTGGCTTACTTCGTCCAGGTCTGGGTGTCTGTTACTTCAGACAAGTGGATCCTGGAAGTAGTAAGCCAGGGACTGGTTCTCAGCTTCAAAAAATTTCCGAAGATGAGAGCCAGATCTTTTCCACCTGCAGGTCTCTCCGAAACCCTTGCCCTAGAGGCAGAGGTTTCATCTCTTCTGGCCTTAAGAGCCATAGAGAGAGTTCCTACCCTACACTGGAGCAAAGGTCTGTACTCCAGGTACTTCCTAACCCCAAAAAAGACAGGGGAGTGGCAACCCATCCTAGATTTAAGATACCTGAACAAACATCTTTTAAAACCAAGGTTCAAGATGGTGACTCTGGGAATAATTCTTCCCTCTCTAAAGCCAGGGGACTGGCTAGCCTTCCGGGACCTCAAAGATGCCTACTTTCACATCCCCATCAGGTGCTTCCACAGAAAGTACCTCAGGTTCAAGTTGCCCTCAGGCCATTACCAGTTCAAAGCAATGCCCTTTGGCCTAACATCAGCTTCAAGGGTTTTCACAAAGTGCCTGCCAGTAGTAGTGGCCTTTTTAAGAAGGCAACAGATTTCCATTTTTCCATATCTTGATGACTGGCTCATAGTGGGTCAGTCTCCAGGTCAAGTCGAGTCAGACCTGCAAGTGACCCAGCAAGTGCTCACTTCCCTGGGATTTCTTCTCAACCTCCCCAAGTCAGTTCTCGAACCAGTGCAGCTTGTTACCTTTATAGGGGCAGAGCTAGATACTGTCAAAGGAAGAGCCTTTCTTCCCTTGGAAAGGGCAAGAGTTCTTATAGAACTGGCTTCTTCCTTCAGCCATCAGGTGTCTCGACCAGCAAGGTATTTCCTCCAGCTCTTGGGCCACATGGCAGCCTCTACAGCAGTGGTCCAAGGGGCAAGATTCCAGATGAGGGACATTCAGTTCATATGAGGGCCTTTTCGTCCCAAAAGGAAAATTCCCTTACCAAACTGATCCCAGTGACCCGAACCCTTATCCAAGCCCTTCAGTGGTGGCAGGATCAGGACAGTTTAAGGCATTTGCCACTCAGTCTCATTCAGTGGTCCTTACCACTGATGCTTCCCTCCTGGGCTGGGGAGCCCATCTGGGGGCCCTCACTGCACAGGGACTATGGTCCCCTCAGGAATCTCTTCTCCATATCAATCTCCTGGAACTCAGGGCAGTTTTTCTGGTCCTACTAGCTTTCTCTCAGTCAGTGCAGAACAAGGTGGTTCAAGTCAGAACAGACAACACCACCACCCATGTGGTACATCAGCAAGCAGGGAAGGACATGGTCTACGGCCTTGTGCACAGAAGGCATGAAGTTGTGGTCCCTGGCTTATTCCCTGCAGACCTCTCTGATAGCAGTCACCTTCCGGGGAAGGACAATGTGCTAGCAGATGCACTGAGCAGGATCTCACAGGGCCATCACGAATGGACCCTGCACCCGCTGGTATTGAAGGTGATTTTTTTCAAGGTGGGACACTCCAAAGATGGATCTCTTTGCAGCCCCAGACAATCACCAGCTTCCTCTCTTTTGTTGCAGACCCCCAGTCTTGGGCACAGTCTCTCTGGATGCTCTGATTCTGAACTGGGAAGGAAAATTTCTGTATGCTTTCCCTCCCTTTCCTCTACTGTTCAAAGTTTTAGTCAAGATGAAGTCACAACCTTGCAAAGTGATTCTAATTGCTCCAGATTGGGCCAGACTGCCTTGGTACCCCGTTACTGTCCCTAGCAGTCCATCTTCCCCTGTCTCTTCCCAGGAATTACAACCTGGTAACCTCCTCTCAGGGAGGATTTGGTACCCCAATCTTCGGTCTCTCAATCTCAAGGCATGGCTCTTGAAGAGTTAGAGTATGCAGATTTGCATCTGTCTCAGGGTTCTGGACATCCTCAAAGCCTCTAAAGCCTGCCAGTAGAAAGACCTATAACTCCAAATGGAAGAGATTCAGCATTTGGTGTTCTAAGCATATTTCCCCAGACACTGCTGGAATTGCCTACAGTTCTGGATTATATGGTCCATCTTAATGGCCTAGGCCTCAGACCAGCTACTCTCAAAGTACACTTGTCAGCTGTCTCTGCTTTTCTGTCATTGGGAAGTCTTCCTCACTATCATCTCATCCTGTGTTCTGTAAATTTTTCAAAAGATTGCTTCATAGCAATCCTCCATTCAGAGACCCTGCCCCTGCCTGTGATTTAAATGTTTGTATTGTTCAATTGATGCAACCTCCCTTTGAGCCTATGTCCTCAGTAGAGCTTAAGTACTTGACTTGGAAAACTGTATTTTTAGTAGCCATTACCTCTGCCAGACGTGTCACGAACTGCAAGCCCTGTCAGTGGAACCTGATTTTATCTCCTTTCATAGGGATAAAGTGGTCCTTAGAACGAATAGAAGATTTTTGCCTAAAGTGGTTTCAGAGTTTCACCTGAACCAGTGTGTCTCTTCCTGTTCTTTTCACTGATCATTCCTCTTCAGGAGAGAGGAGGCTACATAGTTTAGATGTTAAAAGGGCCCTTAGCTACTATATAGAGCGTACCAAGGGTCACAGGTTTGATTCCCTCCAGCTGTTCCTCACTTAAGGAGAAGTGGGGAAGGGCAAACCTGCAACCAAGAGAACTATTGCCAGGTGGATTGTATCTTGTATACTATTCTGCTATGAGAAACTAGGAAAAATTCCACCCTCAGGCCTGAGGGCTCACTCCACCAGAGGTACAGCTGCTTCCTGGCTGCTGCCAGGGATATTCCTGTCTCAGAAATTTGTCAAGCAGCCACCTGGAAAACAGTCCATACCTTTACCAAGCATTACTTTCTGGATATCCAGGCTAGGAGTGATGCTCGGTTCGGCACAGCAGTACTTCAGAGCTTGTTCCCAAAGTAGGTTCAAACAACATGAAGTCTTGCTGTATTCTGACTATTGCAGTTAGGTCCTGTCTTTAACTGCCCCGGAGAACAAAGAGTTAAACTTTCCGTGGCCAGCATGGAATGTTCACTTCGAGCTCGGTTGAAGCCCCTGTCTGCTGTTGTTTAAACTCCAACCATCAGATTCTTTACTCCGCCTTACTGAACAGTCGCTCCGGAGATTTCTCCTTTGCTCGGTTCAAAAAAGTCGGTTAAAGTGTAGTTTTTCGCTCGGTTTCTACCGAATTTCTGCTACCGAATCTGTCGGTTTAAGTCTCTGTCTGTGGTACCGTGAGTACTAGATAGGTTTTGCATTTAGTTTCTGTGTGGAACTTGTAAATGTTGGATCGGTTCGGCTGAACCGATCAGTTTAGGTAAAAAAGTTTGTGAATTTACTTAGAGTGTGGTAACCGGTCCGTATCAGTTCAAAAAAATTGGATTTTATTACGTTTTTTTTCCAAGACCCGTAACACGGTCAGGAACCGATAGGGGAGTCTTGCCTGGTGGATTGCCGAAAAAAGGGTAAGTTTTGGATAGGATTGGCCATGTCTGAGAAACCCAAGAAAAAAACCGGGCCCACTGGGTTTCAACATTGCAGGTGTGTGGAAGATTTTGCTAAGGCTGATCCCCACACCACCTGTGTTTATTGTCTGGGTCTGACCACCCCATTCAGACTGCCAAATTTGTAAGAATTTTCCCAAAGCTATCCTGGATAAGAGAGTAGGTAGACTGAGGGAAAGGGAGGCTGAGAAATCCGCTGATCCGGATGGTCAGCCCAGTTCGGTTCCGACCGAACCAGAAGGAGTGCCTTCTGACCAGGGTGATACTTCTTCGGGCAAAAGGAGGAGTCGGTTCCGTTAAAGAAAAGATAAATCGTCCGTCGGTTCCAGAAATTCATACTCCCACCACTGATGAGATAGCCAAGGCGATAAGAATAGTGCAATCACTTACTTCGTTCCGCCAAACCGCACCATCTGGCAGGAGTTTGGCTCGTCGGTTCCCCGTTCGATTACACTTCAGAAGAATTTTATGAACCGGATGATGAGGAGGAGGGAAGAGTATGAGGATAATGATGGTGATTATGAAAGTCTGGATGTGCCAATTGACACGGACATCTCCCCATTCAGACCTTCAGGCATTTCTCCTCCCAGGCTTTCTGAGTCCCCTTACCATTTTGTTTTACAAAAAAGTGGCTGAAACCCTCCAGCTTCCTATGGAAGAAGCAGTAGAGGATCAGGAGGAGCCTGATTTTGTTGAAATGATGGACATCCCAGAGTCCAGGAGACTTGTCTACTCCCCTCCATAAATCTTTTGGGAAACAAATAAAATTCTTAAGACTCCTAACTCCATACCTCCTGTGGACAGACGAATGGACATGAGGTGTACACTCTTTCAGGCTCAGACACGGAGTTCCTTTCTCAGCAATGCAGCCATGTTGGGGTAGTGCAAGCTGCTGCCTGTGATAAGGCAAATATCCCCTTGGCATCACACCCCCCCAGATAAGGACTCCAGGAGGATTGATGCCATGGCAAAGAAACAGTACATGGCAGCATCTTTGGGACTCAGGCAGGCTAACTATATGGCCTGCACAGCTAGATACCAGAAGTCCAGATGGGACACTGTGCTGGCTCTAGCTAAACAGGCCCCTGACCAGCTTGCCAAGGAGCTGAAGCAGGTGGCTACAGATGGGATTGAGGCATCCAAGGTGCAATTTCATGCTGCTGTAGACTCCAGTGATGTTTCATCAAGAGTTATGGCTACATCTGTGGCTCTTGAGGATGGCTTGGCTCAGATGTACTAGCCTATCACAGGATACCCAGGCTAAGGTCATGGATTTCCTGTTATTGGTAATTCTCTGTTTGGGGAGCAGACAGAGAACTACATGAAAAGATGGACAAGTACAGGACCACCTACAGGAGTGCTTAGGTCAAAAAGCAAAGCCACTCCTCAAAGGCAGCAGTCCAGGGGCAGGGGCAGGCCTTTCCAAAGGCCTTTTTACCAGGCCCAGGCCTCCTCCTCTTATGCTCAGAGGGGAGTCTTCAGAGGGAGAGGTGGACGGGGAATGAGCAGGCCTGCATCCACCCCTCAACCTAAAGCCCCTGCCAAGCAGACACCCTGATGGGTCTGCCCGGGCTGATTCTCCAATACCTGTAGGGGGCAGGCTGGCTTACTTTGTCCAGGACTGGAAGTCTCTGACATCAGACAAGTGGGTCCTGGAAGTAGTAAGCCAGGGACTGGTTCTCAGCTTCAAAACATTTCCCAAGATGAGAACCAGATCCTTTCCACCTGCAAATCCATCAGAGACCCTTGCCCTAGAGGCAGAGGTTTCTTCCCTCCTGGCTCTCAGAGCCATAGAGAGGGTTCCCACCCTACACAAGGGCAAAGGATTGTACTCCAGGTACTTCCTAACCCCCCAAAATACAGGAGAATGGCGGCCCATCCTGGACCTAAGATATCTGAACAAGCACCTTTTAAAACCAAAGTTCAAAATGGTGACTCTGGGAATAATCCTTCCCTCTCTAAGGCCAGGGGACTGGCTAGCCTCCCTGGACCTCAGAGATGCCTATTTTCACATTCCCATCAGGTGCTCCCACAGAAAGTACCTCAGGTTCGAGTTGCCCTCAGGCCACTATCAAGTTAGAGCAATGCCCTTTGGCCTAACATCAGCCCCCAAGGGTTTTCACAAAGTGCCTGGCAGTAGTGGTTGCTTTCCTAAGGAGAAAAAGGGTCTCCATCTTTCCATACTTGGACGACTTGCTCATAGTGGGTTAGTCTCCAGACCAAGTCAAGTCACATTTGCAAATAATTCAGCAAGTGCTCACTTCCTTAGGATTCCTCCTCAACCTTCCAAAGTCAGTTCTCGAGCCAGTACAGCTCCTCACCTTCATGGGGCGGAGCTGGATACAGTAAGGGCAAGAGCCTTCCTTCCCCTGGACAGGGCAAGGACCCTTATGGAACTGGCCTCTTCATTCACCCTTCAGGTGTCTCGACCAACAAGGCATTTCTTTCAGCTTCTGGGCCACATGGCAGCCTCCACAGCAGTGGTCCAGGGAGCAAGATTCCAGATGAGGGACATTCAGTTCCACTTAAGAGCCTTCTGGTCCCAAAGAAAGGATTCCCTGCCTCAAACTAGTCCCAGTGACTCGAACCCTGATCCACGCTTTGCAATGGTGGCAGGATCAGGACAATTTGAGACAAGGAGTTCCTTTTGTCACTCAGTCTCATTCAGTGATACTCACCACAGATGCCTCCCTGCTGGGCTGGGGAGCCCACCTGGGGGATCTCACCACCCAAGGGCTGTGGTCACCTCAAGAATCTCTGCTTCACATCATTCTCTGGAACTCAGAGCAGTGTTTCTGGCACTGCAAACCTTTTCCAAATCTGTACAGAACAAGGTGGTCCAGATCAGAACAGACGACACCACCACAATGTGGTACATCAAGGCACTGGTCTCACGGCCTTGTGTACAGAAGCAATGAAGTTGTGGTCCCTGGCCTATTCCCTGCAAACCTCTCTGATAGCAGTTCACCTCCCAGGAAGGACAATGTCCTAGCAGATGCTCAGCAGGATATCCCAGGCCATCACGAATGGACCTTAGATCCCCTAGTTTTGAAAGTGATTTTCTCGAGATGGGGCACTCCACAGATAGATCTTTTTGCAGCCCCAGACAATCGCCAACTTCCTCTCTTTTGTTGCAGACCCCCAGTCTTGGGCTCAGTCCCCCTGGATGCTCTGATTCTGAACTGGGAAGGGAAATTTCTGTATGCTTCCCCCCTCTTCCCTCTCCTGTTCAAGGTGTTAGTCAAGATAAGGTCACAACCATGGAAAGTGATTCTGATTGCTCCAGACTGGGCCAGACAGCCCTGGTACCCCCTCTTGCTGTCCTTAGCAGTCCACCTTCCCTTGTCTCTTCCCAGGAATTACAACCTGTTGACATCCTCTCAGGGGAGGATTTGGTACCCGAACCTCAGGTCTCTCAATCTCAAGGCATGACTCTTGAAGAGTTAGAGTTTGCTGATCTGCATCTTTCTCAAAGGGTTCTGGATATCCTTAAGGCTTCTCAAAAGCCTTCCACTAGAAAGACTTACAATTCCAAATGGAAAAGGTTCACTATTTGGTGTTCTAATAAGAATATTTCTCCAGAATCTGCTGGGTTGCCTACGGTTCTGGACTATATGGTCCATCTCAATGGCCTAGGCCTTAAGCCAGCTACACTTAAAGTGCATTTGGCAGCTGTTTCTGCCTTCTTGTCACTAGGCAAGCCCTCTCCTCTGTCAGCCCGTCCTGTGTTTTGTAAGTTCTTCAAGGGATTGCTGCACACCAATCCCCCCCTTTAGGGACCCTGCTCCTGCTTGGGACCTTAATGTTTGCATTGCTCAGCTTATGCAACCACCCTTTGAGACTTTGTCCTCTGCAGAGCTTAAGTACTTGACTTGGAAAACTGTGTTTTGGTAGCCATTACTTCTGCCAGGCGTATCAGTGAATTGCAAGCCCTGTCAGTGGAGCCTGATTTCATCTTTTTCCAGAGAGATAAAGTGGTCCTACGAACTAACAGTAAGTTTTTACCTAAGGTGGTTTCAGATTTCCACCATAACCAGTCTATGTCTCTCCCTGTTTAATTCACTGACCATTCCTCCTCTGGAGAGAGGAGGCTGCACAGCTTGGACGTTAAAAGGGCCCTCAGCTACTGCATAGAGTGCACCGAGGGTCACAGGTTTGAGTCCCTCCAATTGTTCCTCACATATGGAGAAGTTGGTAAGGGCAAACCTGCCACTAAGAGATCTATTGCCAGGTGGATTGTTTCTTGTATACAGTTCTGCTATGAAAAACTGGGTAGAACTCCACCCTCAGGCCTGAGGGCTCACTCTTCTAGAGGTACAGCTGCTTCCCTGGCTGCTGCCAGGGATATTCCTATCTTCAAAATTTGTCAAGCAGCCACCTGGAAAACAGTCCATACATTCACCAAGCATTACTCTCTGGATATCCAGGCTAGGAGTGATGCTCGGTTTTAACACAGCAGTACTTAAGAGCCTGTTTCAAAGTAGGTTCTGTCCCTCCTCCATGGAGGTACTGCTTAGTAGTCTGCAATAGTCAGAATACAGCAAGACTTCATGTTGTTTGAAGAAAAAATTACTCACTTTAGTAATGTTTCTTCTAATGGATCTTGTGATTCTGACCTCCCCCCACCTCCCTCTCAGAACCTGGTTTTGGGATGTGGGTGGGCAGGAGCTATGGTGGCACCCTAGGGGTGTCCCTTTTTCACCCTCCTTTATTTTGGGTGAGTGTCATGTTTTGGGATGTGTTTTGTTTTTTGGGTTTCCTGACTTGAGTCTTTGCTTTGGAACCAAAAAACCCTTTTATATAAATTTATTTGCCAGTTGACTAGTGTGAGTTTTACAGTTTCCACACAGAACTTCTAGTGAGTATTGCTCGAAAAGAATCTGACTGCTGGAGTTTATACAACAGCAGACAGGGGCTTCAACCGAACTCTCGGCGAACATTCCATGCTGGCCATGGAAAGTTTAACTCTTTGTTCTCCGGGGCAGTTGAAAGGCAGGACCTAACTGCAATAGTCAGAATACAGCAAGACTCCATTAGAAGAAACAACATTACTAAGGTGAGTAATTTTTCTTCCGTCCTTCTCCATGGAGGTACTGCTTGGTAGTCTGCAACAGTCAGAATATAGCAAGACTTCATGTTGTTTGAAGAAAAATTACTCACCTTAGTAATTATGTTTCTTCTAATGGAGTCTTGCTGTATTCTGACCTCCCTCCTGCCTTCCTCTCAGAACCTGTTTTGGGAAGTGGGTGGGCAAGTGCAGTGTTGTCTCAGGATGGTCCTTTCACATCCTCTTCTTTTGTTGGGTGTTTGTTTTATCTTTATTCTTATTTGGATTGGTTTTGGTTTGGGGTTTCCTGACTTGAGGCTTCCTTTGGGGATCCAAAACTTTTGTTGCCAGCTGGCTAGTAAAAATTTTACAGTTTCCACATAGAATAGTTAGTGATTTTTGCTCATAAGGATCTGATGGTTGGATTTCAGAGGGCTCCAGACAAAGACCTCAACCGAGCTCGAGCTCAGCATTCTATGCTCTGCATAAAAAGTTAACCCTTTGTTCTCCAGGGCAGTTTAAAGGCTGGGGATAACTGCAATAGTCAGAATACAGCAAGACTCCATTAGAAGAAACATAATTACTAAGGTGAGTAATTTTTTCTGCTGTACCTCCTGTCGACAGAAGGATGGACAAAAGGTACACCTTATCAGGTTCATGTACAGAGTACTTGTATCAACAATGCAGCCATGTTGGGGTTGTGCAGGCTACAGCCTGTGATAAGGCTAATATACCCTTGGCTTCACACACCCCCAGATAAAGACTCTAGGAAGCTGGATGCCATGGCAAAGAAACAGTACATGGCATCCGCCTTGGGACTCAGGCAGGCTAATTATATGGCCAATGCAGCCAGGTACCAGAAGTCCAGGTGGGACACTGCTGGCACTGGCTAAGCAGGCCCCCCCCCAGCTAACCTCGGAGCTGGAGGGGGTGGCTGCTGATGGGTTTGAGGCATCTAAGGTACAGTTCCATGCTGCTGTGTACTCCAGTGATGTGTTATCTAGAGTCACGGCTACATCTGTGGCTCTTCGGAGAATGGCTTGACTCTGATGTACTAATCTCTCACAGGACACCCAGGCTAAGGCCTTGAATTTCCTTGTGGTGGGTAATTCTCTGTTTGGGTAGCAGACAGAGAATTACATGAAAAAGACAGATGAATATAGGACCACCTATAGGAGTGCACAGGCCAAGTAAAGGCAGGCAGCTCCTCAAAGGCAGCAGGCTAGGGGCAGAGGCAGGCCTTTTCATAGGCCTTTCTACCAAGCACTGGTCTCTTCTCCCTTTCCTCAGAGGGGGTTCTTCAGAGGGAGAGGCAGAAGAGGGATGAGCAGGGCTGCATCCATCCCTCAACCTAAGGTTCCTGCCAAGCAGACACCCTGATGTGTCAGCCTGGGTAGACTCCCCCATTCCTGTAGGAGGCAGGCTGGCTTACTTTGTCCAGGACTGGGTGTCTGTTACCTCAGACAGGTGGGCCCTGGAGGTGGTAAGCCAGGGGCTGGTTCTCAGCTTCAAGAAATTTCCAAAGCTGAGAGCCAGATCTTTTCCACCTGCAAGCATCTCCGAAACCATAGCCTTAGCGGCAGAGGTTTGATCTCTACTGGCTCTAAAGGATGTACAGAGAGTTCCTGCATTGCACAGGGGCAAAGGTCTGTACTTCAGGTACTTCCTTACTCCATAAAAGACAGGGGAGTGGTGACCCATCCTAGACTTAAGATACCTGAACAAACATCTTTTAAAACCAAAATTCAGAATGGTGACTCTGGAATAATCCTTCCCTCTCTAAGGCCAGGGACTGGCTAGCCTCCCTGGACTTTAAAGATGCCCTACGTTCACGTTCCCATCAGGTGCTCCCACAGAAAGTATCGCAGGTTGAATTGCCTTCAGGCCATTATCAGTTCAAGCTATGCCCTTCGACCTGACATCAGCTCCAAGGGTATGCACAAAATGCCTAGCAGTAGTAGTGGCCTTTTTAAGAAGGAAAAATATTTCCATATTTCCATACCTGGACGACTGGCTCATTGTGGGTCAGTCCCCAAACCAAGTCAAGTCAGAACTTCAAGTGACTCAGCAAGTGCTCACTACCCTAGGATTCCTTCTCAATCTTCCTATGTCAATTCTCGAGCCTGTACAGCTCCTCACCTTCACAGGGGCAGAGTTGGATACAGTCAAAGCAAGAGCTTTTCTTTCCCTGGAAAGGGCAAGGGCTATTGTAGAGCTGGCCTCTTCATTCCAACTTCTGGTCTCTCGGCCAGCAAGGCACTTCCTTCAACTTCTGGGCCTCATGACAGCTTCTGCAGCAGTAGTCTAAGGGGCCAGATTTCAGATGAGGGACATTCAGTTTCACCTGAGGGCCTTTTGGTCTCAGAAGAAAGATTCTCTAACCAAACTAGTTCCAGTGACCCAGACTCTGATCCAGGCTCTCCAGTGGTGGCAGGATCAGGGCAACCTCGAACAAGGATTCCATTCGTCACTCAGTGCCTCTGTGGGCCTAACCACGTATGCTTCTCTATTGATGTGGGAGCCCATCTGGGGCACTCTCAGCCCAGGGACTGTGGTCCCCTCAGAATCCCTTCTTCATATCAGTCTCTTGGAGCATGAGGCGGTCTTTCTGGTCCTGCAAGCTTTCTCTCAGTCAGTGCAGAACAAAATGGTTCAGGTCAGGACAGACACCACCGCCACCATGTGGTACATCAACAAGCAGGAGGCACTCGTCCATGGCCTTGTGCATGGAAACCATGAAATTGTGGTCCCTAGCTTATTCTCTGCAGACCTCTCTGATAGCAGTCCACCTTCCAGGGAAGGACAATGTGCTAGCAGATGCATTGAGCAGGATCTCCCAGAGCCATCACGAATGGTCCCTGGATCCACTGATGTTGAAAGTGATTTTTTCAAGGTGGGGCACTCCAGAGATAGATCTCTTTGCAGCCCCAGACAATCACCAACTTCATCTTGGGCTCAGTCCTTCTGGATCTCTGATTTTGAACTGGGAAGGAAATTTCTATATGCCTTCCTCCCTTTCCTCTACTGTTCAAGGTTCTGGTCAAGGTAAGGTCACAACCTTGCAAGGTGATTCTGATTGCTCCAGACTGGGCCAGGCAGCCTTGGTACCCCCTGTTGCTGTCCCTAGCAGTCCATCTTCCCCTGTCTCTTCCCAGGAATTACAACCTGTTAACCTCCTCTCAGGGGAGGATTTAGTACCCCAATCTTCGGTCTCTCAATCTCAAGGCATGGCTCTTGAAGAGTTAGAGTATGAAGATTTGCATCTGTCTCAGGGGTTCTGGATATTCTCAAAGCCTCTAAAAGCCTGCCACCAGAAAGATTCAGCATTTGGTGTTCCAAGCATATATCCCCAGAGACTGCTGAATTGTCTACAGTTCTGGATTATATGGTTCATCTTAATGACCTAGGCCTCAGACCAGCTACTCTCAAAGTACATTTGTCAGCTGTTTCTGCTTTTCTGTCAGCAGGAAAGCCTTCCTCAACGTCATCTCACCCTGTATTCTGTACATTTTTCAAGGGGTTGCTTCATACCAATCCCCCTTAAGGGATCCTACCCCTGCTTGGGATCTTAATGTTTGCATTGCTCAGCTTATGCAACCCGCTTTTCAGCCTTTATCTTCAGCAGAGCTTAAGTACTTGACTTGGAAAACTGTGTTTCTGGTAGCTGTTACCTCTGCCAGGTGTATCAATGAATTGTAAGCTCTGTCAGTGGAGCCTGATTTTATCTCATTCCATAGAGATAAGGTGGTCCTTAGAACTAATAAGAGGTTTTTACCTAAAGTGGTTTCAGATTTTCATCTGAACCAATCTATGTCTCTCCCTGTGTTCTTCACTGATCATTCTTCTTCAGGAGAAAAGTTTACACAGTTTGGATGTTAAAGAGCCCTTAGTTACTACATTGGCGTACTAAGGTTCCAGGTTTGATTCCTTCAGTTGTTTCTCACTTATGGGGAAGTGAGTAAGGGCAAACCTGCCACTAAGAGAACTATTGCCAGGTGGATTGTCCCTTGTATTCAATTCTGCTATGAGAAGCTAGGCAAAATACCTCCCTCAGGTCTGAGGACTCATTCGACTAGAGGTACAGCTGCTTCCCTGGCTGCAGTCAGGGATATTCCTTTGCTAGAGATATGTAAAGCAGCCACCTGGAAAACAGTCCATACATTTACCAAGCATTACTCCTTGGACATCCAGGCTAGGCGTGATGCTCGGTTTGGTACAACAGTACTGCAGAGCCTATTCCCAAGGTAGGTTTGATTCCTCCTCCATGGAGGTACTGTCAGTAGTCTGCAATAGTCAGAATACAGCAAGACTTCATATTGTTTGAAGAAAAATTACTCACCTTAGTAACTGTGTTTCTTCTAATGGAGTCTTGCTGTATTCTGACCTCCCTCCTTGCCTCCCCTCTCAGAACCTGTTTTTTGGAAGCAGGTGAGCAGGTGCAGTGTTGCACCCCAGGCGTGCTTTATATTATAAGCTTTTATTTTGGATAGGTTTTAGTTTTGGGTTTCCTGACTTGAGTCTTCCTCTGAGTGGATTATATTATTAATTTAACAGTCTTAAGTTGTTCACTACCTGGTTTTTGATTTTTGATTTCTTTTTTCAAATATAGTCTTTATTAAAGATTTTATTTTACAATCACACTGCTCATCTTTACAAAGCATTATTTATACAGGGCTACAGTTCATATAGAGTTATTATACCATACATCAGTTAAATAACATTATTTTACCCGAGGTATTCAAGCCTTCTTCCAGGTCTAGTCTGCCCTTCCCGATTAACACCCTTTATCTCTCTCCAAGATCTCTCTTCCTCTAGCCCTTCCCTCACGTCCCTCTCTAACTCCAGCTCCCCTGGTGTATAGTTTCAGGAATACTTTCCCTGTCCTCTAGTAGTGAATCGTGTACCATATTATGATAGTATCCTTATATCTTGAGAATGGGACCCTATGCCTGACATGGTAGGTCTGACCGTATTAGTAGGTAATAAGAGTTACTAGGGTATAAAGTGTGGGTCTTTCGTCATAATATGCACTATTCATCTTCTCCACGTTAGAGCACAGTTCTGCTTTATTTAAATTATGTGATATTCTTTCAGATCTATATATAAAGTTAACTATCTCCCTCCAGTCTGAGAGTGTAGGTATCAATGTTGTTAGCCAGCGCTTAGTGATGGCCTTCTTCGCTGCTAAGAGGCAAATTCCCAACAGATACTGGCGGTGGGGTCTCGTCAACTCATGAGGAAAGACATGCTAGATAAAGAATTCCTGTAAGGGAGGCCTATGCCAAAGAGTTCTCAAATCCAAATAAGCCCCAAAAAGGGCTGTAGCTTTGAGCAAGACCATAGGATATGGGAATGATGGGCATTAGCCTCTCCACATTGGCGCCAACAGGCTGTGGAGCCTGATTACAAAAGTGTAAGGTTATTGCTGGAGTATGGAAAAATCTAACTAGCAGTTGCCATAAGAACAGTCTCCATGCATGTGAGTAGGTAATTCTCGATGTGGTATGGCATGTTGTGCCCCACTGTTGTGGTGTTATTTGGGTACCCAACTCATCACTCCATTTTTCCTTTAATGCCATTGTGTTTCCTCCTGTTGCTTCCATCAGGGATTTTTATAGAGTTGAGATGAGATGTTATAACTTTCGGGATTTTAATCTTTGTTTGAGTAGATGGATCATATGTGGGTATTCCCCCGAAGTGTGGACAGTCAAGGGGAGAGCCTCAAAATAATGTTGTAATTGTAGGTAGCGGAAGAAATCCGATTGGCGGAGATGAAATTCTCGCTTGATTTCCCCAAATTCCTTAAAAAAGAGTCCTATCTGGAGCTGTGAGAGTTTTGTAAGGTGGGTATGTCTCCAGTTATGAAATGTGTGGCCAGTTACAGCTGGGGGAAATTTTCCAGCAAATCTGTTGGGCAGAGCAACACCAAAAAAGGGATAATCCCCAGAGATTTATGCACTGGGTACCAGGCCCTGATCTGGTGTATGATCCAAGGGTTTTGAGTCAGTTGGCTTAGTGAAGGTGGGTTTTTATAGATAATAAGCCTTAGATAATCCTGTTGGGGTAATACACTTTCCTCGATCTCCCTCCATCGGGCCAGAGATAATCTGGCCAAACATTGGAGTATGAAGGACAGATGCGAGGCCCAGTAGTACAATTTACGATTTGGGAGTGCTAGTCCTCCTTGCATTTTAGGAAGAAAGAGAGTCTTCATTTTAATTCTGGGATGTCTTCCTGCCCAAATCAACTCTGAAATGACCTTATTCCAAACACGGAATAGGTTATTTGGTAGATTAAGTGGGACGTTTTGAAAGAGGTAAAGGGCCCTTGGGAGAATCACCATCCTCACTACGTCAACTCGCTGAATCATATTTAGTGGAAGGACATTCCATCTACCGAGGTCCTGCTTCATCTGTGCCGTGAAGGGACGATAGTTGTTACTCAGAGCATCTTCTGCTCTGTAGGAAAGATGTATTCCTAAGTATTTCATCTTGGAGAGTCCCCATCGAAATGGGTAGTTTTCCTTTAGTGCCTCCGGGTGCATGTAGTGAAAGATAAGGGCGTCAGTCTTACTAGTGTTAAGCCTATAGCCTGAGTGTGCTCCAAATTCCTCCAGAATTTGGAAGACCATAGGGATAGACTGTGGAGGTTAGTAAGGAATAATAGGGACGTCATCCGCGACAGAGGGCTATACGGTGTTCTGTGCCATCTGTACTACGCCTGATACCCAGGTGCTAACCTAATTGCCCTGGGCCAAGGGCTCAATAAAATAGCGAAAAGACTGGGGACAAGGGGCACCCTGTCGTGTCCTGAAGAGGGGAAGTACTCAGAATGATGACCTGAAATTTTAACGCGGGCCCGTGGGGAGGAGTATATATTCCATAGTGTGGCCGCTAAAGGAGTCGGAAACCCCATCACCATCATAGTGGCAAAAAGAAAGGGCCATGACACCCGGTCGAAGGCCTTCTCAGCATCTAGGCTGAAAAGGACCGATGGATCATCCCGGGATTGCATTTCATGCACCAGGAGCAGGGCTCTGCGGGTGTTGTCCGGATTTTGGATTCCTTGACTTGAGTCTTTTGAGGATCCAAAATATTTGGTTGCCATTTGGCTAGTAAAAATGTTACAATTTCCACACAGTAGTTAGTTAGTATTAGCTCGTAAGAATCTGACAGTTGTGCTTCAAAGTGCAGCAGACAGAGGTTTGAAGCGAGCTCGAGCTCAACGTTCTATGCTGTGCATAGAAATTAACCCTGTACTCTCCGGGCAGTTTGAGTGCTGGGGCTAACTGCAACAGTCGGAATATAGTAAGACTCCATTAGAAGAAAGATAATTACAAAGGTGAATAATTTCTTCTCTCCTATCCAGGCCATTTGTATGACTCCAGTTAAGGGCCACTTGTCAACACAGGTTCCTATATTTAAGAACTGTATATGGGACAAATCACAGGTTGACGGGGGTCCTGAAGAAAATCTGGGACATGCTGTTGTTGTTCTCCATGGGAGATAAAACGTTTGAGGAATCAGGAACACGGATCATTGGAGGAGAGATCTTTCCCTGTCCAAACTGTGATGCTGCTGAAGAATCAGTGGAAGATTTCTTTTGAGTGCGTGTTTGTTTTAGGTTATTGGAAATGTTTTTCTTTCAAATAGAAACTTCCATGGTTGGAACGGTTAACATATGAGAGTTTCACAGTGACATTCTGCCTTTATTTCATAAGTACATCAGTACCATTGTATTTCTTTTCACGTGTGCAGTATTGTCTCTGGCAGGTGTGGTGTAAATTGGTGCTACAGCAACTCAGAAATATATTTCTAGGGACGTGAATATGTTGTTCAGTCCACACTTATTGGCGGGTTCCTTGCCGCTTTAAATGTTGCCGGAAGGTCTTCAAACTGGCTCCTCCCACCCGGGTGATAAAACCCTCGGCTGTGCCCCATGCGCGAGATCTTCCTTACCGCTTGGAAGCTCAGGTTCCCGCCTTAGTGCTCTGTGTTTTGGGCCTGGATCCACACTCTTGGTTTACCCAAAACTAATTCAAAAGTTTACAAGACTCCGGTCTTACGTCTTCCCTCACCAGCTGCGATGGACCGTCGACTCAGGCTTTCGTCGGTGCCTGTGGGCAGAAGATGTCCTGGACGATCCGCACTCCGTCGTTTACTGCCTGTGGCATGGCCATGATTCGCAGACTTGCACTGTGCAGCCTTCCTGCTCGCTTGGAGGACCGCACTGCTTGACTTCTTCTTGGGTGCCCTGAAAAACTGTATCCGCCAGTCAAGTCGAAGGAGGCCCGTTGGGTGGTGTACGCGGTGGCGGGCTCCGTGGAACAGTTGGAGCAGATGATTGCCCTTGAGGAGGAGGCGGCCCAGGCCGCTGCTTCTTCCTCCTCGGCCACGGCATTTATCACGCTCTCCTTGGGCTCTTCCTTTACAGCTTCCTTTAAGGAGCTTTGTCAGTCCCTCTCCACCAAGGGAGAAGGACCATCGGACATTGCAGTTGGTCCAAGAAGGACTGAAAAGGTAAGTCCCACGTCGGCGTTTGTGGGAGGCGGGAGAGATCTCCTTCACGGACCGTCTGCTTTTGACTTGGTCGAGGTTGTGGCTAAGGCTGCTGACTTCATGGTGTCCCCTTCAGGTCAGCAGGCCGAGACAACCGTCGACGCGGTCAAGACTGGTGATGCCGACAACCCTACTTCACTGGTTCCCCCGGTGATTACCGAGGACTTGCCTGTGCCTCCTGTGCCGGAGTCCCCGGTTAAGGTCCTTGTACCAAAGGAAGGGTGGGTTTCCCCCATTCCCCCTCTGACCCACCTTCAGAATCCCCGAAGGTCTCTGTCCTATTCCAGGTCCAGCCAGTCCCGCCTACATCGGCGGTCTTGGTCTCGGCACCATGGAAAGCGGCGCCACCGCTCATCCTCTTCATCCTCTTCGAGGATAGGCTCCAGCGCAAGTTGCCTCGGCGCTGCGAGGACTTGATGTGGCAGCAGCTCTTACTGTCCTGTAACAAGCCGACTCCATCGCCTTCTCCGGCCATTGTGGCTGTCACCGGAGTGACCGAAACAACCCCTCATAGTCGTCGAGGAGCCGCCACCGGTGCTGGTTGTTCGGCCGAAACCAGTTGCTGCACCCATTGTATTGGAACCTCCGCCTCCACAACCTAAGATTGGGGCCCCAACCAAGGATTCTCGGTTGGGTCAGGGCTTGACCCATAGGTTGTCGGTCACCCTCACTCCCGATCGACCTTGGCAGGTGGAGGATGGCTCAGGTGCTTGGCAGCTGTTCGCAGACGATGACTCCTCCCTGTTCTCCAGGCCAGTTGACCTGGAATCTGCAGGGGGGGGGGTCAGCCGGTGGACGAGAGCCCATCCTCGTTTTTGGGAATGCTTCGACTCATCTCAGAGTCTACTGGGATGCAGCTTGAACGAGTTCAGAAATGGGCCCTCACAGAGATACTGGACTGAGGGGATTCCCCTACAGAGGCCTTTCTGGTGGCCGAAGCCATCCTGGAGTTGTGGCAGCGGCCAGCATCTTGTCCCACACCTTCGGCTAGGATGGCTCGAAAGTATGCTGCCCCTACCAGTTCACTCTCCGGTTTATCGGAGCACCCCTTTGCCGGAAGGGTTAGTGACCGATGGCGTTTTCCGGCATTCCGGGAACGCTCGGGATGTGGACAAACCGCCCGATAAGGAATCCAAAAAGTTGGATTACTCAGGGCGGAAGGTATCTGCTTCCTCCCTAGGCCTTCATCAGGCTAGCTCGGTCATTCTGATGGCACACTTTTCACACGCCCTTTTGGACTCCCTGGATGAGATGATTCCTCATCTCCGGCTGACCTTCAGGCGGCGGTCAAGCAGGTGTGGGATCAGGGAAGGGCGGTAGCTAAATAGCAGCTCAAACTTCATTGGACTTTATTGATACATGAGCCGGTCAGTAGCGGCCGCGGTGGCCATGCGCTGCAGAGCTTGGCTGTGGATCTCCACCATCACGCTGATATGCAGCACAAGCTGGCAGCGTTCCCCTTCCTGAGGTACCGACTTGTCCGGCCGGGGTGGAAGGTTATTGCAACAGATCGAAGTCCAGTGCCACCTTGGACTCGGTCACGTCTGCCTAGAAGGACAAAGGCCTCAAGCAGCAGCGTAAGCCTTTAGTCCTTCAGCCCCTGCGTATGTCCGGCCCATAACACCAGCATCAGGGCCAGCAGGCTGGCGCTTGCGCCCCAAAGCCAATCCTGCTGCTTCCTCCAGCAGGAAGCCTGGAGGAAAAGGACCAGGTGGTTCCTCGGTCGGCCCTTCCTCCAAGCCTGCCTAGTGATTGGTTGAGGGGTGTTGCCCCAACCTCATCACTTCTCCCGGGATTCCCCCCATGGGGGAACTGCTCCACCAGTTCCTTTCTGCCTGGTCCGCTATCACCACGGACTGCTGGGTGTTGGAAGTGGTAGGCAGGGTCTGCCTCTGGAATTTGAGTAGTCCCCAAACGAGCCGTCACCCACAGAGGGCTACGGGTTCCGCAGTCTCTCTGTCGGCTCACGGAGCCGACATTGCCTTACTCCTCCAGATGGAGGTGATCAGCAAGGTGGCGGAATCCCCTCCAGATCCAGGGTTTGTTTCCAGGTACTTCCTGGTCCCAAAACGGACGGGGGGCTGGCTCTCCATTCTCGACCTACATGACCTGAACAAGTTCCTAAGGTCTCGCACCTTCAGGATGGTCACTCTGGCTCAGATCATTCCATCCTTGGAGCCATGTGTGGGAATTCTGTTTCCTGGACCTTCAGGACGCTTTTTTTGTCATGTCCCAGTCCGTCAGTCTCATCAGCGATTCCTCCGCTTCAGAGCAGAGGGATCCCTTTACGAGTTCCGGGCCATGCCCTTTGGCCTCTCTCCAGCTCCCAGGGTCTTCACCAAATGTATGGCAGTGGTGACAGCATTCCTGCGGCGCCTTACCTGGACGTCTGGCTGATTGCAGCCCCCTCTAGGTTGGAGGTGGAGTAGTCCAGGGAACTGGCCCTCCAGGTCTGCTCTCAGATTGGCCTCCTTATCAACAAGGCCAAGTCGGAACTCGTGCCATCGCAGGTGATTCAGTTCATCAGGGCAGAGCTCGACTCTCTTCAAGCCAGAGCCTGGCTCCCGGCTGACAGGGCCAAGGTCCTTTCCTCCTTTGCCCAGTCATTTCCGGTTGGCACCAGCGTGGTCCATTGGGCCCGCTGGCATATTAAATCCTGCAATGGGGCTGGCCCGCCAATGGTCATAGCGCTCTGGTCCTCTGGACCAGCCAGTGACGGTGACCCAGGAGATGTGGAATGGCCTACAGTGGTGGCTCGTTCCAGCTCATCTGCAGGAGGGTATCCCATTTGTCCGCCCCGAGCCAACGGTCACTCTGACGACCGATGCCTCTCTGGTGGGTTGGGGTGCCCATTTGGGGAGCTCAGGTGCGGCCTCTAGTCCCTCAGGAGTCTTGATGCCACATCAACCTGCTGGAGCTTGACGGTCCGACTAGCCCTCACCGCCTTCGCTCCGTTTATGCGGGTCAAGTGGTCCAGGGCCAGGCGGACAACACCACGACCATAGTACTACCTCAACCAACAGGGTGGGACTCTCGGCACGGGGTCTCGTGATCAGCCGGGCGGATCTCCTAGCCATCCATGTGGCAGGAGCCTCCAACGGTCTGGCCGATGCCCTCAGCCGGATAGGCGCTGCATCTCATGAGTGGTCTCTCCTGCCGGAGGTAGTACTAGATCTTTTCTCCCATTGGGGCACCCCTCAGGTGGACCTGTCGCCTCCAGGGAGAATGCAAAGCTGAAGCTGTTTCGTGCCCGCCCCCCTCAGCAGGGCTCGCTGCAGGGGGATGCCTTCTCGAGGCTGTGGACCCCGGGCCTCCTCTTCGCCTTCCCTCCATTTCCCTTGATCCACAAGGTGCTTCTCAAGGCGAAGAGGGACAAGGCGCAGGTGATTCTGGTAGCCCCAGAATGGCTCTGCTAGTACTGGTACCCAGATCTCCTCAGCCTCAGCTCTAGGCTCCTGAGGCGGCTTCCAGCCTGCCCCGACCTGATCTCGGTCGACAAGGAGAAGGTTCTTCACACGTACCTTCAATCCCTGCACCTGACGGCCTGGTTCCTGAGTGGCTAGAGTTCCAGGCCTTGGGTCTTTCCGATGAGGTCCTCAGTGTAGTTGAGGCGTCCTGTAAGGAGTCGACCAGAAAATACTATGCCTTCAAATAGAAGAGATTCTCCATTTCATTTCAGGACAAAGGGTTGAACCCTTCTTCCTGTTCCTTAGCTAGCATTCTGGACTACCTGTGGTCCCTTTCTCAGCTAGGGCTTCGGTCGCGACCCTTAAGGTGCACCTGGCAGCCATCTCTGCTTACCGGGCGCGGGCGGGCAAGCAGTCGGTGGCGCAGGAGAGAAGGTGGTCAGGCGCTTTTTCAAGGGCCTTGATCACATATCCCCTCCAGTTCGAGAACCTCCACCTCCGTGGGATCTACTGCTGGTATTGGCTAAGCTCATGGGCAAGCCATTTGAACCGGAGCACAGGTGTGACATCTCTCACCTGTCGTGGAAGCCCGCCTTCTTGGTGGCTATCACGTCAGCCAGAAGGATGGGAGAGCTCCAAGCGCTTTCCATTGAGTCTCCTTATCTGGTCTTCCACAGGGACAAGGTTGTCTTGCGCCCCCATCCAAAATTCCTTCCAAAGGTGGTGTCGAAGTTTCACCTTAACCAGGTGTTGTCTCTGCCGGTGTTCTACTCCAATCACACCTCGGAGGCGAATACAGGCTCCATACCTTGGACCCTGAAGAGTGCTCTCTTATTATAAGGAGCGGGCTGAAGTTCGGTGAGAGGTTGCCAGCTGTTTGTCACATACGCTGAACTCGCACTGGCAGACCTGCAGCCAAGCGGATAATAGGCAGGTGGGTCACGTCCTGCATAGATCTCTGCTATAGGTTGGTGGACATGGAGCCTCCCAAAGGTTAGAGCTTATTCTGCCCGCCATACCTGCTTCTAGGGATGTCCCTATCCAGGAAATCTGCAGGGCTGCTACCTGGAAGTCCGCACACACCTTCATTTCCCATTACCACATTGACCTAGAGTTACGCAGCGATGCTGGTTTTGGGACCTCGATTCTCCAGCCCTTATTCCCTAAGTAGGGGGTGTGCGCCTTGCCTCCCTCCTCCCGAAGAACTGCTAGGAGTCTGCCAGTAAGTGTGGATTGAACAACAGATCCACGTCCCTAGAAATACAGGTTACACACCTGTAACAGGAGTTCTAGGAGTGGTATATGTTGTTCATCCACATAACCCACCTGACCTCCCTGGCTTCGACACGCAACCTGGCTTCCAGCGGGCTAGATCTGGTGTCATGGGGTGGAGCTGAGGGTTTTACCACCTGGGTGGGTGAGAGGAGCCAACTTGAAGACTTTCTGGCAGCATTTAAAGCGGCAGGGAACCTGCCAGTAAGTGTGGATGAACATCATATACCACTCCTAGAACTCTTGTTACAGGTGAGTAACCTGTATTTCTGGGACATGGATATGTTGTTCATCACACTGTCTCAACAGGTTCCTTGCCTGCTTAAATCTTGCGGAAGGTCTTCAAGCTGCTCCTCCCCACCAGTGTAAAAACCTCGACTCCCGCCATGACATCAGATCTTCCTTACCGCTTGGAAGCTCAGGTTCCCTCCTTAACGCTCTGCGTTTAAGACTGGTTCCTAATTCTTCGGAAGTTCGAAATCAAAAGTTTTTTGCTAAAAAGACTTTGGTCTTCTTCTCCTCGCGGCTGCGATGGACAAATAGACTCCCAGTTTCCGGAGGTGCCCTTGCGGGCAGAAGATGTCTAGGATGGATCCGCACTCCACGTGCGTCTACTGCCTGGGCCTTGAGCACGACCCGCAGGCCTGCGACTTGTGCTCTTCTTTTTCGGCCTACGTCCTTGAAGACCTTGCTGCCCGATTACAACTGGGGCGCCCCGAGAAAAGAATTCCACCAGTGAAATCTAAAGAGGCCCGGTTGGCGGCGGGCTCGGCGGATCAGCTCGAGCAGATGATCGCCCTCGAAGAGGAGGTGGCGCGGGCTGCTTCTACCTCGGCTGCGGCATTTGTCCCGCTCTATCTCTGCCTCGTACTCTGCTTCTTTTAAGGAGCTTTGTCTGACCCTCTTGACGAAAGGTGAGGGTCCAACTTCTTCGGGACCTTTCCAGGTCCAAAAGAGCAAAAGTAAGTCTCTCCGTGGCGGCTCTTGGGTGGGAAAGATCCCCTCCCTTGTGGGCAGTGAGCTTGGTCGACCCCTCAGCTTCCGACCACAAGCTGCAGGTGCCCCAGGCCAGTTGTTGAGACTCCCAGCAAGCGGTCGAGGTTTTCGACCAGTTAGAGCGGGTTATCGACTGGAGAAGCTGAAATCCCTCTCCCGTTCCCCGGTGGAGTTGAGGATCCCGTCGGCTCGTCTGTGCCTCGGTTCCGGGCCTTTGGTGGGATCGTCGAGCCGAGGAGTGCCCGATTCCGACACTTCTCCTCGCAGCGCCGCCAGCCTGGTCGAGACTCTCGGTCTCGATCTTGGACATCCTCGCGGTCCAACCGATCCCGCCGCCATGGTGGTCTCGGCACTGCAGCAAGCGGCACCGCCGCTCTTCCTCTTCCTCGGACGAGGGGAGGCTTCGGCGCAAGTTCGTTGGAAATGCGAGCAACTCATGTGCAACAGCTCCTTTGACTGGGAATAGGCCGACCCAGTCGTCTTCCCTGCCATTAAGTGGCTGTCACCAGGAGCGGCGAAACAACCCCTCGTGGCCGAGGAGCCTGTTCCCCAGGCGGTTGTTAAGCCAATTCCAGCTGCCCCACCGATTCTGGTGGACCTCCGCCTCCACAGCCATTGGTTGGGGCTCTGACCAAAATTCTCGAGTCGGCCTTGGGTTTGTCCCATAGGCTGTCTGTCACCCTCACTCCCGATAAACCTCGGCAGGTGGAGGGTGGCTCAGGCCCAGGCAGCTCTTTGAGGACTCTTCTGAGTCCGATGATAGTTCCTCCTCTTCTCCAAGCGCAGGACTTGAGTCCTCGGGAGGGCAGTCAGTGGGCCGATAGCGCCTAGTCCTTCCTAGGGTTGCTTGACTCATCTCGGGTCCACTGAGATGAAGCTCGAGACCCCGTTCTAGCAGCCAGAGTATCCCTCACAGAGATTCTGGACGAGGATTCTCCTCACGGAGGCCTTTCCGGTGGCAGAAGCCATAGTGGGTCCGGCCTTGGAACTTTGGCAGCGTCCTGCTTCCTGCCCTGCGCCTTCAGCCAGGATGGCCAGGAAGTATGCTGTCCCTACCGGTTCCCTGTCCGGTTTTTCGGAACACCCCTCGGCTGAGGGGTTGGTTACCAACAGCGTTTTCCGGCGTGCCGGGAACGCCAGGGATGTGGACAAAGCTCCCGACAAGGAATCCAAGAAACTGGATTATGCCGGGCGAAAAGTCTATGCTGCGTCCTCTCTCGGCCTTCGTCAGGCCAGTTCGGCCGTCCTCATGGCACATTTTCTCCGCCCTGTTGGGCTCCCTGGATGAGGTTGTCCCTCATCTTCCCACAGATCTGCAGACTACGGGTCAGGCAGGTGCGGGACCAGGGCAGGGCAGTGGCCAAACAGCAGCTCCAGACTCGTTAGACATCGAGGGACTCATGTGCCAGGTCTGTAGGCCGCAGTGGCCACATCGTCGTCGGGCTTGGCTGAGGATATCCACCTGTACCTCGGATACCCAGCACAAGTTGGTGGATGTTCCCTTTTTGGGGACTGACCTCTTCGGCCCTGGGGTGGAAGGTCACCTGCAGAGGATCGAGAAGTCCAATGCTACCTTGGACTCGGTCTCTTCCGCTCAGAAGGACAAAGGCCGCAAGCCACAGCCTAAGCCGTTTCGTCCTTCTGCGCCTGGCCCAGCAACGTCAGGGCCAGCAGGCTCAAGCTTGGCATCCCAAACCCAAGCCGTCGGCTTCCTCCAACAGGAAGCAGGGAGGTAAAGGCTCAGGAGGTCCCTCGGCCGGTCCCTCCTCCAAACCTGCCCAGTGACCAGGCTGGGGGTGTCGCCCCCATCCCTGTCACCTCACCCCTAGTTCCCCGTGGGGACGGCTCAGACACTTCCTTTCCCTGGTCCGCTGTTACCACAGACAGGTGGGTACTGGAGGTGGTGGGAAAAGGCCTACCTCTAGAATTCGAGCAGGCCCCGCCCTTCAGAGCCGTCGCACCTCGGGGTCCGCAGCCTCACTGGCGGCTCGTCGAGCCATCGCTCTCCTCCTCTAAAAGGAGGTGATCACGCAGGTAGAGGACCCCCCTTTAGACCCGGGGTTCGTGTCCAGGTATTTCCTGGTTCCGAAACGGACAGGGCTGGCGCCCCATTCTCGACCTACACGACCTGAACAAGTTCCTAAGGTCTCTCAGACCTTCCAGAATGGTCACTCTAGGCACAGATAATACCATCTCTGGAACACGGCATGTGGTTCTGCTCTCTGGACCTGCAGGGACAGCGTTCTTTCACGTCCCTATCCGTCCGTCGCCGAGATTCCTCCGCTTTTGAGCGGAGGGATCCCTCTTCCAGTTCGAGCCATGCCCTTCGGCTTATCTCCAGCTCCCAGGGTCTTCACCAAATGCATGGCAGTGGTGACAGCATTCCCTGCGGTGCCGGAGTCAGGTGTACCCTTACCTGCCGATTGGCTGATGGCAGCCCCTCAGGCAGGGAGGTGGAGGCGGTCAGAGATCTGGCCCTCAGGTTTGCTCTCAAGTCGGCCTTCTCATCAACGAGGCCAAGTCGGAACTCGAGCCGAAGCAGGTGATCCTGTTCATCGGGGCAGAGCTCGACTCTCTTCGAGCCAGAGCACGGCTCCCGGCGGACAGGGCCGAGGTTCTTACCTCCTTTGCCCAGTCATTTCTGGTTGGGCAATCGCGCCCTGCCCAGGACTTCCTGCGCCTCCTGGGTCTCATGGCGGCCTGTACCAGCGTGGTCCGTTGGGCACGCTGGCACATCACCCCCCTTCAGTGGGGACTGGCCAGCCAGTGGTCTGGCGCTGCGATCCTTTGGACCAGCTAGTGATAGTGACCAGGAGATGTGGAACGCTCTCCAGTGGTGGACCGTTCCATCCCATCTGCAGGAGGGCATCCCGTTTGTCCGCCCGAGCCGACGGTCTCTCTATCGACCGATGCCTCTCTGATGGGTTGGGGTGCCCATCTGGGGAAACACCGAGTGCACGGCCTCTGGTCCCCACGGGAGTCCCGATGCCACATCAACCTGCTGGAGCTCCGGGCGGTCCGCCTAGCTCTCACCGCCTTTGCTCCGTTTCTCCGGGGTCAAGTAGTCCGAGTCCAGACGGACAATACGGCGACCATGTACTACCCTGAACCGCCAGGAGGCGGGCCGCTCCATGCTTCTATGCAAGGAAGCTCCGCATTTGGTCACTCGTGCGCAGCCTGGAGGTGGATCTCCTAGCCATTCATGTGGCAGGGCCTCCAATACCCTGCCGATGCCTAAGCCGGATAGGGGCTGTGTCCTCACAGTGGTCTCTCCTACCCGAGTAGTACAAGATCTGTTCTCCCATTGGGGCACACCTCAGGTGGATCTGTTTGCTTCCAGGAAACTGTGGCTGAGGCTGTTCCATGCCCGTCCTCAGCAGGGCTCGCTGCAGGGGGATGCCTTCTCGAGGCCGTGGACCCCGGGCCTCTTCTACGCCTTTCACCCATTTCCCTTGATCCACAAGGTGCTTCTCAAGACGAGGAGGGACAAGGCGCAGGTGATTCTGGTAGCCCCAGACTGGCCCGCCAATGCTGGTATCAGATCTCCTCAGCCTCTGCTCCAGGCTCCAGAGGCAGCTTCCAGCCGCCCGGACCTGCTTTCAGTCAATCAGGGAAGGTGTTCCATCCGGACCTTCAATCCCTGCACCTACGGCCTGGTTCCTGAGTGGCTAGAGTTCCAGGCCTTGGTTCTTTCCAACAAGGTCCTCAATGTAGTTGAGGCATCCCGTAAGGAGTCGACCAGGAAATGCTATGCCTTCAAATGGAAAAGGTTTTCCATTTGGTGTCAGGGGAAGGGCCTGGACCCTTCCTCCTGTTCCTTGGCAAGCATCTTGGACTATGTATGGTCCCTTTCTCAGCAAGGGCTCAGGTCGACGACCCTAAGGGTGCACCTGGCAGCCATCTCTGCTTATCAGGCGCGGGCCGGGAAGCAGTCGGTGGCACAGGAGAAGGTGGTCTGGCGCTTTTTCAAAGGCCTTGATCACATTTCCCCTCCGGTGCGAGAACCTCCACCTCCGTGGGATCTGCTGCTGGTACTGGCAAAGCTCATGGGCAAGCGATTCGAACCAATGCACAGGTGTGATCTCTCTCAGCTGTAGTGGAAGACTGCCTTCTTGGTGGCTGTTACGTCAGCCAGAAGGATGGGAGAGCTCCAGGCGCTTCCCATCGAGTCTCCTTACCTGGTCTTCCACAAGGACAAGGTTGTCCTGCGCCCCACCGAAATTCCTTCTGAAGGTGGTGTCGGAGTTTCACCTTAACCAGGTGTTGACTCTGCCGGTGTTCTACAGTCACACCTCGGAGGCGAATATGGGCTCCATACTCTGGACCCTAGAAGGCTCGCTTACTATAAGGAGGCCACGGCTGAAATCGGGAGAGGTTAGCCAGCTGTTTGTCACCCACGCTGAAGCTGCACCTGGCAGACCTGCAGCCAGCCGACGATAAGCAGGTGGGTCACCTCCTGCATAGATCTCTGCTACAGGTTGGCGGGCATGGAGCCTCCCAGAGGGATAAGAGCTCATTCTACCTGCCATACCGCTGCATCGGTGGCTGCTTCCAGAGATGTCCCTATCCAGGAAATCTGCAGGGCTGCTACCTGGAAGTCAGCACACACCTTCATCACCCACTACCACATCGACCTTGAGTCATGCCGGGATGCTGGTTTTGGGGCCTTTGTTCTCCAGTCTCTTTTCCCTAAGTAGGGGGTGTGCGCCTTGCCTCCCTCCTCCCGGAGAACTGCTAGGAGTCTGCCAATAAGTGTGGATGAACAACATATCCATGTCCCTAGAAATACAGGTTACTCACCTGTAACAGGAGTTCTAGGAATGGTATATGTTGTTCATCCATAATCTCCGACCTCCCGGCCTGACGACAACCTGAGCTTCCAGCGGGCAGATCTGGCGTCATGGGGCGGGCCGAGGTTTACCACCGGGTGGGTGGGAGGAGCCAGCTTGAAGACCTTCCGGCAAGATTTAAAGCGGCAAGGAACCTGCCAATAAGTGTGGATGAACAACATATACCATTCCTAGAACTCCTGTTACAGGTGAGTAACCTGTATTTCTTGACCCTTCCTTCAGGTCCCCTCCCAGTCCTATACAGCCCATGGAGGAGGGGGCCTTCACCACTCTTAGCCTTACCGTAGCAGGGGCTTCTTCCACAGTGCAGGAGGCCCAGTCAGGCCCCCTCGGGGGCTGGGTGGGAGACACTATTTTGACAGTTGCTTCCTCGGAAGCGAAGGCTCCCCAGCGTTGTGCTCTGGGATCCGTGGGTCCGAGCTGGTGGCGTCTGTGATTGCCATCCCTGACTCTGGTGCGCCTGCAGCACCACGGGTCTGGGACGGCATTCTGACTCTGGCACCGTTCGCAGTGCCGGGGATGCATGTCGGGACCCGTCTGCGGCATCGCTTCCGTCTCCAGTGCTGTTCGCGGTGCCTGGGATGGGGCAGTGCCGTGGGTGGTGTCGCCTCTGTCCCCGGTGCCGTTACGTGGTGCCAGGAGAGAGCAGCCCGGCAGGGATCGGGGAGGGTGATCTGGGTCCGGACGTCGTCGTCCTCCTCCCGGAGGGCGTGGAGATAACCGAATTGGCTCCCAGATTCCTCTGATTCCTCAGGGTCTAGTGTTTGGCCCCCTCAGCCCCTACTGGGGAGTGGGTGGATAGCCTGTGGCTCTGGGGTGGTGGTATTGACCAGCCCTCGGGTGCACCATGGGGCAACCCAGAGCCAGAGGCCTGTCTGCTCCTCTGGTGGGTGTACCCCCTTCTGTGGCTGTCCTGGCTAGCCTGACTTCTGGCGCTGGGACCAGGAGAGGGTCTCTGCACCTCCGACTGCCTCCCAGGAGTCGGTCAGGGGTGTCAGCTGCCTCAGCTAGTGGTGAGGAAGAGGGCCTTTGAGTCTGAAGGGTTGAGTAACCAGGGTTCAGCGTAGCGGCCTCCCCTGGAGACCCAGCCAGGTGCTGAAAGGAGTCGTAGCGCGGATACGCTCTTCTCCCCTGATGTCTCTCTGAGAGTCATATCTTCACAGGAGGTCAGAGGTTGTCCTTGTGGACCCACATGATCCTGGCCACCTTGCAGGGGGATTTCTTCCATCAGACACAGCTCTGGCTGTTCCAGTACGGTTGAACGGCTCTTGTTTGCTGGGACCACTGAGTCTCCCTGTCGTTTGGGATCATTCGCTCAGTCCTCTTGCCTGAGCAGAGGCCGTGCTCCTCCTTGGAGGTGCTTGGCCGCTGTGCCTCTGCCAACTCCTCCTCCTCCTCTCCCAGGTGTTCCTGGTCCTATGAGAGCCCCTTACCCAGGAGCAGTTCAGGGTCTCGGCTGCACTTTTCCCTGCCTTCTTTAGAGCCATGGACGAGCAGGTGTTTACCAATCCCCAGTGCAGTCGGACCCTGAATCTCAGACCTGTTGGCTTCTCGTCTTCCTCCTCCGAGGAAGGGAAGCTTCGATCCCGTTCCCCAGCAGCTGATCTTTCCAGCTGTCAGGCGTTTCCTATACGTGGTTGCTGCCAGCTCCATATCTCCACCCTTGGAGGCGCAATCTGGACCGATTAGCGCCAAGCGTTCTAAGCGAGTTCAGTGTGGTCAACCTCTCGGTTCCCGCCTGGCCTGTTCCCTTCCGGGTGGCGTTGCACGGGTCTGGTGGCGTCCATTTCCTTAGTTCAGCCCCTAGGACCTTCTCCAGAGGTGTGCACCCCTCAGGGTGTCCAGGAACTCTCCCTCACCCCCCTTGGGGTAGCGGCTTTTGGATACCCCTCATGGCAGAGAGACAGGCTGTGACCAACCCCTGGATTCAAACTCTTCGGACTTTGATTTCTGGGGGCAGGAGGACATTCTCCTCTGCACAGATTTTGCTCTGTGTGGCAGCACATCAGCCCACCATGATACTTACAACAGGTACTTGCATGGTCACAGCTGGGACAAATTTTAGCCTCCCTGCCTGATTCGGAGAGCCAGAAAGACCATTGCCCTCTCCGCTCCAGGGCCTGGAGCTTGCAAGGCACCAAGCAAGGACATCATATGACACCACGTGAGGTGGCTTCGGGGCTAGTGGGGACAGTGATCTGCATTAGGCGGTTGGCATGGAAACAAGTCGGTCCGGTTGTCATCCTTGGCTCGACATGGGGTGAATTCCTCTGCTTTCTGGAGAACCCACCTTTTCTCCCTAAATGGTGAGGGCAGGAGCTTCAGGGGCACTGTCCATCTCCTGCGAGGAGATCACCGCCTCACCCAGAGGACCAGTCCCAGGCCTGTGGGGTTCTCCCTCTGTGTCTCCATGCACTGGAGGCTAAGGACACTGTCACGCCGGGAGGTGCTGGGCCCCCAGGGCTCGGTACTCACCAAATAGTGATGAATGGTGAAGATGACACAGATAGATATGAAAATTACATACCTACCATAATTTTGATCTTTCTGTGCATCTTCACCATCCAATCTCAACCCCTTGACTGTTTTGATGAAGATGTTAGAACACCACACCCCAGCCCCTGCCTAGTCTACCTACCCACCTTTCTACTTCCAAGCCCTTGGGATGCATGAAACCCTCAAAATATATTAAGAAAGCATAGCCAATTCCAGAAATAGTGCCGACTCACTGGACCTCAAAATACTGTCCTCACCCTTGGCGATGTGATTGGACACTCACTAAGATATTCAACCTCTCCCTCTGTCTTTGTACAGTTCTCTGACATCTGAAAATCCGCCGTGACCGCTTTCCACAAAAGTGGTGATAAGTCCCCTCCTTGTGACTTATAGCCCAATCTCCATCTGCACCACTCTCCCAAGGAGCATAGCAGCTGACCAGCTTACTGAATACCTGGATAAACATAATATCCTATGCTCTCAACAACATGGCTTCAGAAAGGGCCTAGCACTACCTCTGCCCTCTTGAATTCACTGGTGAAACCCACAGTTCCTTGGACAATGGCCTCCATGCTGCGTCTGTTTTATAGATCTAACAAGGCCTTCGATACCGTCCATCATGGTCTTCTAATAGGAGCAACTCCGGTTGTGGCCTCTCCTCTATTTGTTGACCTGGTTCAAAAAGCTACCTGGAAAACCTCTCCCAAAAGTCAAAATTGCTGATGTCTCTCAGATGCAAGACCCATCCGATCAGGAGTTCCACACGGATCATTCTGGAGCCCTCCAGTCGGGTTGGCAGATGCTCTGTCATGTAGGAGAGTCACCCCACGAGTAGGTTGCTACACCATGGGTGGTGTCCCAGGTGTTCATGTAAGGGGAACACTATCAGTGAATTTGTTCATTTCCTGAGAAAACATGAAGATGAGACTGTTCTGTGCCCAAACTCCTCAGCAGGGCACTCTGCCATGCACGCATTTTCTTGGTCCTGGACTCGGGCCCTCTGTATGTCTACTCTCCTTTTCCTGTGATTCGCAAGATGGTCCACAAGGTGTAGACAGACGGGCATCCCTGATTCAGATCATGCCGAACTAGCCCTGCCAGTTCTGGTATCATGATATTCTCAGTCTTGGCAGCAGATCACAGTGGGGTGGCATCCATTCCAGCTGATTAGGTCCGAGAAGATGAGCAGTCGTCCAGATCTACAGTCTCTGCACCTGACTGCCTGCTTCCTGAGTTGCTAGAGTTTCAGGCCTTGGGGTTTCTGAGGATGTTTTCTGGGTCCTGATGTTATCTTGGAAGGAGTCCACTTGCAAGTGGGCGAGGTTGTCATGTTTTGTGAAGGCGTCAGTTGCTGCTCTCGCTGCTCCATATGGCACATTCTTGCCTACCACTGGCTCCTGTGTCAAGCAGGGTTGCCAGCCAAATCCTATGATTAGGGCCCGTGTTTTCTGCAATCCTGTGGTTGCAGCAACTGCCACAGAAACACGGTCCTGTCAGAGAAACAGCATTTTGGTGCAGTAAAATGGCTGTCACCACTGAAAACCCCAACTAAATGACTAAAATGATTGTGAAACTCTCCCAAAAATAGCAGCCCTGTAACAGAGAGGACACAAATTAATGCAACTCACAAAAGTATAACATTTAAACCATATATTCAATAAGCATGAGAAAGACACCTAATAAACATATAAACCTATAAAAACATATATAAAAACACATACAGTGAATTCGGTTGTGTGCACATGCTCAGGACCAGCTGAATATGTGCACACAACTAAAAATGCACATGACCGAAATTGTCAGTATCTGAACAGTTTTGAGACGAGATACATCTTATATTTAGGATTGCAGCATAATCAATCCAAAATAACATTCATAAACACTTAAGTACTGTACTGAATATAATTGTATTCTAGTACCGTGTTACTCACAGACTCGTGTGCTGTACTGCAATATTCTGTTATTTTGTTGTTTTCTTTTCTTGCCATTCGTGTGCTCAGAAAAACATGCAAAGTCAAATTGTTCTCTGTGCTGTGCATCATTTGCTACACTTCTGCCGTCAACAGTACCTTCAGCTCGGGCTTATCAGCTTCCTCTTTCCTGGCATTGTTCTGTAGCACCAAGCATAGCACAGAGGCACAAATTTCAGCATCTTAACAGTCGGGCAAAGGCTTACGGCTCTCCTATTCGGCTTTGCGGAAACATTTTCAGGCTGAAGTGCTTGTCCAGCAGCTACACCTTCTGCCCAAGAGTTAGCCAGACTGATAGATCTGAATGGGGATTTTAAGGACCCCCCTCTCCTCTCCTCTCCCACTAGCTTCACATAATGACTGTAAACAGGAAGCAGATGATCAGGCAGGTGATTAGCGCCTGATTACACACTTGTCTCTAAAGACAATCATCTGTTACTTACCATGGATGACACATTCACAGGTAATCAGACTGCTGGCTGCTGTACTACAAGCACAACTGACAGCTTGAAAACAGGCTTTTACTAGAAAAGCTGTGCACACAACCGACTACATTAATACTGCTGCAAATAGGAAGTGAAACGGACGAGATAATATATGTGCACATAGCGAATGTGCACATATCCTAATGGCACACAATAGGAATTGACTGATTCATATATTCACATGGATGGCAAGAATGTGACCCAGCTTGAAGTTTCACGAGGTTCCTCAGAGGTATCCTACTTTGTACCCCACTGTCCACAATCCTGTTCTGGTGGGACTTTAATTTGGTCCTAGAGACCCTTACTGTACCTCCTTCGAGCCTGCTGCTACTTGTGAACCATGCTTTCTCTTGGAAGACACTGTTCCCAGTGGCCATGTCATGTGCTAGATGTATTTCTGAGTTGCAGGCTCTAGTTGCAGATTCTCGTTTTTCACAAGGACAGATTAACACTATGCAGTAATCCCGCTTTCTACCAAAGGTGGTATCTGAGAGAACACTAAATCAGACCATTGACCTTCCTGTTTATTTCTTGACTCTCACAGATAGTGAGGAACATCATTTACAAATGCTGGATGTTGACAGGATACTGTGTTCGTGTTTGAACTGTACTAAGGATTATAGAAATTTCTCTCCACTGTCTGTGACTTTCACCCTCCCACCTCCCAAATGGTGGGTGCTCCCATTTCAAAGCAGGGCCTCTCCAAATGGTTGGCCTGCTGTATTACTTTCTGTTACTGGAGCGTGTAAACAACTTCCGGTCCTATCCGTGTCCTCACTCCACATGCGGTGGCTACTTCACTGGCTTGTTTCCACAGTGTGTCAGCTGTTGACATATGTGCCGTTGCTCTTGGAGTGCTGTTCATACATTAACTAAACACTACAGTCAGGGCATCATCTCTCATAGGCGTGCCAGCTATGGCCTTACTGTTTTGCAAGACCTCCTTAACTCAGAGTCCTTAGATCCTGCCTTCCTCACTCAGTGCTTGGTACTGCTTGGGAATTGTTGCATGATGTGGCTCAATGGAGGGAGAACTCCTTGAAGAAGATAGACGTTACTTACTGTAACAGTAGATCTTCACGAGACTGTCCTCCATTGAGCCACAGCGTGCTCTCTCTCTCTCCCCTCCCTCCTTGTCTGGTGACGGGTGATTATCCTGCTTGCTTTTCAAGCTGGTCCTCCTGATGTCTCCTTCTGCATCTTACTTAGGTTTCCATATTCTCTCCCATGTGCCTAGTTTGGTTCTGGTTGCTTTGTGTCCCAGCTGGTCTGATGATCATCCGAGCTTGTCTCCGATGGGGAACTGAGGCATGTCGGGATACCCACATTATATAGTCTCCAGAGAGATGCATCAGCGGCAGCCCCAGCCAGCAGAAGTTTCCAGGTTACAGTTCTGTGATGTGGCTCAGTAGAGGAGATTCTCTGAAAGATCTGCTGTTAATGGTGAGTAACTATTCATCTTACTTAGAGGGCTCTTGCAGTAGGTAATTACATATAGGACTGGCGCCGGTAGGCGGCAGGACCCCACGAAACATTTCTAGCTAGCAGTCCCTGGTGAGGGACCGCCCCATGTCAGGTGACTGGCGTCAGGAGGCGTCTGTATAAAGGGCGGTCCCTGGCGCCCGCCTTCAGTTCTTTCCATGCCCGTTGGCTCGTTGCGGCCTGTGGAAAGTTTGTTGCCGTCCAGCCTACCTTCGGCCGGTTTTTACCAAAGTATTTTGATTTTTCGATCAGCGCCAGGTCATCATCGGTGTATGTCAGCCCCCTGCACCCTCCAAGCACAAAATAAGTGCGACTGCGGCGATGCCCAACTCCTGCACAAGGACGGCCATTCCTGTGCCTGTTCTGCCTAGGCCCCGATCACCCGGCTGAGAAGTGCCAGCACTGCCCTCAGCTTCAACGCTGCTACCGGAAAAGGTGGCAGCAATCCCTGGAAGCCCACATTTTGAAGAAAAGATGAGTTCGATGGAGAAGGAGCTCAAAAACTGAGGCAGGCATCCACTTCCCGAAGGCCATTGGAAGAAGAAGGGTAGAGAGAGGCACGGGACAAGGGCTCCTCTACCATGTCTCCTCGGGAGCCGCCGGTCTCAGGTCGCTCCTCAACGGCCGCCTCGAGGTTTCCGAGGGCGCCGCCCGCCTGGCCTGGCTTCCGTGACTGGCCTTTCAAGTGCCTCGGGCAATTGGAGGCCTCCGCCCCCGGTTCGGCCGCAGGTTCACGGCCTACTGGTGTGGCGACTCAGTAAGCCAGGCGTTGGCTCCTCCAAAGTCCGCCTGCGGAGAAAGGCGGTAGGCGCGCGACGCCCGGTGCAGCGCGCTGGCCCTCTCCCACCGGACCAGGCTGGATCCTTCTCCTTTGTCTGCCTCCGTGAAGGCTCCCATAAGTTAGACATCGGCTCCCTCCGGCGCCCGCTGGCTTCGCCGTAAACTGCACATCGGTTCGTCCGGCGTCTGGTCAGCGACTGAACCAGCGATGGACCTCCTTAATCCGTCGTTCCCGGTTCTGTGCAGCCTTCTCTGCGTCCGAGGACCCAGGTCCCCGACCCGACCCGAGTTTTTCCCTCCATCCCTGGCGACACAGGGACCTTCCTCCGTCGGACCGTCCTCCTGTAGGTGCATCGGATCTGATGCTCGGCTCCACGGATGCCGGCCCAGCGCTGGTACCTCCGACGCAGCTTCGCCCGGTTTACCGACTCCGCAACATCCGCTTCCAGATGACACCCCACCTGCTGGCCCTCCGGCACTCCAACTTGATCCGCCTGTGAGGCCGCTGGCTGGGCTGTCTGCTCTGGCAGCTCCTCCGGCCCGGGTACCTCCGTCCCTATCCGACGCTGACGCACCGGGACCACAGTATCCGGCGCCGCGAGTACCAGATGCGGTCTTTCTGACACCACAATACCGTCGCTGGGCTATCCGCGGCCGGGTTTTGATACTCTCCATATGGGTACAACCCTATACTAGCCCTCCTCGTCCTCCTCCACCGCCCCACAGCTGCCGGTGGACTTGCAGGAGACTTGGCCTCCTGGTGGCCGAGGCCAAGGCTGAGCTCACCAGGGAGGTCGAGAGCCGCCTACCGACGACGGTGCTGCCTCAGGTTCCCGTGACGTCCGAGGCGGCACAGTCCCTCACCACCTCCGGACTCCAGGGCTCTCCGCCTGGATCCAGAGAGGGCAAGACACGCTTCCCAATGGGTCTGTTCCTCCCACTGGTCAGGAAAGGCGTCTTTTTCCTCTTCTTCCTCCTCCTCTTCACCCTCGGGCTCCTCGGATTCCTCCGAAGGGACAACGAGCCACGCCTCGTCGAAGCCCAGGCCAAGGACTCCTCCAAAGTCTCCTCCGGAAGATCCTTTTTACGGAGTTGCTAAGGAAAATCCAGGAGGTTCATCAGTGGCACTTTGAAACCAGATCCTCAGCGTTTGAAACTCGCTGAGCATCTGGTCTTGCCCGTGACAGCTCCTACTTTGATGCCACCCTGGGTAGAGTCTCATGCCAGCCTTGTCACCACCATCTGGAAACAGCCGTTGGCTCTAGCCTCACTTCCGTGGAAGTCTTAATAAAGGCTATACCAGGCTCCCCAGGGTGTTGATTGTCCAGACTACTGCGCCGACCTCGGTCGTGATTAGACTGCTCACGGCCGGTCGGCCAACCCAAAACATCTTAACTCTTCGCCACCTGACAAAGAATCCCGCCTACTGGACCAGTATGGAAAGAAGATCTTTGCTTCCTCCACGCTGGGGATCAGGGCCCTGAATTATCGTCGGCCATATAGGGGACTACCAGAAGGCTATTCTGACTCAGGCGGAAGCCAAACTGGACTCCTTGCCAGACTCCCAAGTCAAGCAGGAGTTGGCTGATCTTGTCCGCTCTGCACGTTCAGCCAGTCGACACATCGTTGCCGACTCCACGATGCAGTGGACACTGCTGATCGAGCTCAGCTTTCACCATAGGCTTATGTCTGCTTGGCTCCACATGTCAGTTGGTCCAAAGTGCAATCCTTTATCCAGGAAACGCCTCTTCCGGGTCGCAGGCTGGGGTGATGTCGAGACATCATCACCGATTTGCAAGAGAAGGATGGCACTGAAGTCTGTTGACTTCATGTACCGCCCCACCGGCATCAGCGTCGTCCTTTCACAGATGGAATCAGCCCAAGGCGAAACCCCAGGGAAGGCGGGCCACAAACACGGGCCCTACAGCTGCTAAGCCCTCCCTCAAAACCCCAGGGAAGGCGGGCCACAAACACCGGGTCCCTACAGCTGTTAAGCCCTCCCGCCCAAAAAAGCAGCGGGTGCTTCAGTTGCAGCGCTGCCCCACAACACCTGACTCCTTCCCTCTCCCACAGCCTCTGGACTCCCGGAGGAACCGTAGAGGGAGGTTTTCCTCCACCTTCCGGGCTGGAGAGGATAACATCAGATTCTTGTGCTCCAGCTGATCGCAGAAGGACACTCGATAGAGTTTCTTCAGAAACCACCCCACCCCTCTAAAGTCGCATATTCAAGGGAACACCTTCTTGGTCCAGGGGAAATTTCAGCTCTACTTCTGAAACAAGCAATAGAACCCATCCCTCTTCATCTGCAAGGGACAGGTTACTATTCCTATTTCTTCCTGGTCCCAAAGAAGACAGGAGATCTCAGACCAATTCTGGATCTCAGTTCCCGAATCTTTCTCTGGAATACAAAGGTTCAGGATGCTCGTTGCAGAGCCTTCTGCCCCTTCTCCAGTTGGGTCAATGGCTGTGTGCCCTGGATATGCAGGATGCTTACCTGCACATTTCCATTCGTCCATGCCTCACCGCAGATATCTTCATTTTGTGCTCCAGGGGACCACTACCAATTCAAGGCACTTCCGTTTGGCCTATCCTCGGCGCTGAGTGTTTACCAAATGCCTGGCAGTGGTGGCGCCTACCCATGCACTGCCAGGGGGTGCAGGTTTTCCATACCTAAATGACTGGCTCTGGCTGCCTCGTCCCAGGGAGGAACTCTTGCGTTGCCTCACCCTTACCCAGCAGGTTTTGGATGTCTGAGTATTACCATCAACCATTCCAAGTCTCATTTGATCCCATCCCAGAGGCTACAGTTTCTCGGGCGATTTTAGACACGACCATGGGCAGGGCCTTCCTGCCACTGGACAGGCGTCCACCCTCAGACTCAGATAAGTCTGTTGTCTGGCCGCAGTAGGGTCAGTGCAAGGTCAGTCCTTCGCCTTCTCGGGCTCATGGCGGCTGCTATCCTGACAGTTCCTCGCGCTCAACTCCACATGAGAGTTTCTCAGTGGACCTCCGCTCCCAGTGGGATCAGTTAGTGGACGACTAGATCACCCAGTTCTAGTCTCCTCCGATGCTTAGAGACTTGCAATGGTGGATGGTTCAAGAGAACCTGTTTCGGGAGTTCCTTTCTTCATCCTCCCCTCCCAGACTCTAACCACAGATGCCTCGGCGAAGGTTGGGGAGCCCATCTTGGTCCCCATCGGACCCAGGGCTCCTGGTCCAAGCTCGAACAAACACTCCACATCAGTGTGCTCAAGCTTCGGGCAGTGTTGCACGCTGTGCAAGCCCTTCACCAATACATCCTTCCTGCCACCTAGCTGTCCAGATGAACATGTGTGTGGTTTGGTACATCAACAAACAGTGGGGACTCAGTCCTACCTCTTTGCAGGAAGCAGTGAGGGTTTGGGATTGGGCAACACAACGACCTTCACCTCACAGCAGTTCGTGTCCCGGGAGTCAACAAAACCCTGGTAGACAAGCTAAGTCACTCTTCTGCTCTGACTCACAGTGGGAATTGGACCAAGGGGTCCTAGACAATATCTTCCGACTTTGGGGAACACCACAGGCCCACCTGTTCACATCCCTCTAAACGCAAGCTTCCTGTCTTCGCTTGCCTGCCCAGAGCAAGGCGCTTTCTGGAGACACGCCTGTCTCTAGACTGGAAGGACAGATCTGTATGCCTTTCCCCAGTTCCACTTATCCCACGAGTCTTGCAGAAACTAGCTTCAGAAGGAGCACAAATGATTCTGATTGGTCCTTTCTGGCCCAGTCAAGTTTGGTTCTCTCTTCTACAACAATACTCAGAGGATCATCCTCTTCCTCTTCCTCTATCTTGAGGTTTATTGACCCAGGATCACGGGACCCTGGTACATCCAGCCCTCAAATCTCTTCAGTTGCACGTTGGCTCCTGCAGACTTAGCTTAATCACGTTTTGGGGTTTCTCCCCAAGTGGCAAGAGATTTTAGTGGAGGGTAGAAAACCCTCCACTAGATCCACCTACTCCATGAAGTGGGAAAGATTCACTATCTGGGCTGCTTCCAAGAATGTGGAACCCTTCTCTTGTTCAGTGGGGCTTCTGCTGGAGTATCTCACGCCATCTGTTTGACCTGGGTCTCAGTCATTCTTCTCTGAAAGTCTACATGGCGCCATCTTGGCCTATCATGTCCCCTTTGCAGACAAGACATTCGCTCAGTTGGAGGTCTCCAAGACCTTTCTCAGAGGGTCCTCCATCTGAGGCCCCCTATGCATTCCCCTCCCCTTGGGACTTGAACTTTGTTCTCGAGAAACTTATTCTGCCTCCCTCGAACCGGCAGCTTCCATGAATTGAAGTTCCTTCGTGGAAGACTCTCTTCCTGGTGGCCATTACTTCCGGCTTGGAGAATTTCCGAGCTCCAGGCACTGATGTGCAAAATCCCATACTTGATTTTTCACAAGGGCGTGTTGTCTCAAGCCACGAACCCTAAGTTTATCCTTAAGGTAGTAGCGGAGTCTACTCTAAATCAATCCATACAGTTACCCGCCTTTTCACGCAGTACTCTAATCAAGGGAGTATTTACTCCATACTATGGATGTTCACGGATTCTGAGATACTACACCAAACAGGACGAAGGATCTCAGAAAGACTGATCAATTGTTCGTCTCTTTTGCTCATAAGCGGGAAGGCAATGCTGTTTCTAAGCAATGCCTATCTAAGTGGTTGGCTCATTGCATCACTTTCTGTTATGACAATATAACAAGACCCTCCGGGTCAAGTAAGAGGCCACTCCACCAGAGGAGTAACTGCCTCAGCGGCTTGTTTCAAGAATGTGTCAGTGGCAGATATCTGTGCTGCCACCACCTGGACTTCTGTCCATACCTTTACTAAACACTACAGTTTGGATATTGCCTCTCGGTCAGAGAGCAGGCTTCGGCTGGCTGTTCTGCAAGGCCTCTTATCTTGAAGCTTGCACAGCTATAACTGCTGCTTGGAGTAGTTTTTCCTACCAGTGCCTCTCTTTGTTCCAGACTGCTTGGGATTCTGTCCTATATGTAATTACCTGCAAGAGCCCTCTTGAAGTAAGATAGTACAGTTACGTAAGAACTTACGTAACAGTAGATCTTCGAGAGAGGCTCTTGCAGTAAACATACCTCCCACCCTCCATCCCCTAGGCTTTTTCAGCTCCTTTTCCGTGATGGAAATATCAGCTCCTCTCTCGTCCAGCCTCTTCTGGCCTAAAGTGGCGTCAGGGACCGCCCAACATACTGACATCTCCTGAGCCGGTCACCTGAAGTGTGGGGCGGTCCTGCCAGGGACTGCTAGCTAGAAATTTTCCATGGGGTCCTGCCACCGTGCCGATGTCAGTCCTATATGTAATTACCTACTGCAGGAGCCTCTCTCGAAGACCTACTGTTACGGTAAGTTCTTACGTTACTGTACTTTTTTCTGGTAGCCACTCCTTCATTGAATTTTCATTCACTAGTATGTCACGGTCAAGTAAGGTGCTTTTGCACAGTTTTGTAGTGGAAAGTGGTGTTTGGGCCTAGCCCACATTTTAAAACTGTGACATCTGTCAGGATTTCTTTTTGTTTTGTTTTACTTTTTGTTTTTTATCGAGGTATTTTATGCCTCTTATCTCCACTGGTCCCTTCAGTCCCTCATCACCCATGATCCCTGGGCTTCACCAGGCTTCAGAGTACCCCCAACAGATTACTCCCCGGGAAGCAGCATCCCACCCAAGTATACATATTTAAAAAAAAAAAAGTTCTGTTTCAGTGTTGGCCAGTAGGTGGTGCTACTCAATAGTGCTTTGTGGTGTTGTGAAGCCTCTGCCACTCTTGAGGACCAACTTTTCATAGCTGAGCCACCGCCCCAGGAAGCAGTATGGCTGAAATAAATTTTTTTTTCTTTTTGTTTTCAGTTTTTCAGTTTTTTTTTTTTTTTTAAATAAGCATTTGAGGTCCGAGGGAATTGTACTTCAGTGGACAGCTGGGACTGAAATGATCAAGAGGATTGGCACCCATTGGTGAATTCAGGAACATTTTTTCTTCTCTCAGGTTCTCAGGTTTTTTTATTAGATAATTTGAAGTCGGGTAGGGAATTATTCTGAGGCGGGATAGCGAGGGACTGGAAGTGCTAGTGAGGTTGGCACCCATTGGTAGGTTGTGCTGACTGGCGCAAGTATTAACAGACGGCTCACATGTTGACTGAATCAGCCAGCGTGACTAACAAACTGCCGTGAAGCCCATTGTAATTTGCGTCTTTACATTTGAAGTCGGGAGTCTGAAGAGCTAGTGGTACTACCATAACTTGTAAAGGATATGTCACTGCTTTTCGTGTCACTGTTAGTTAAATCTTTTTTCTAATAAAAAAGGGATGTTACCGAGTGGGGACTGTGACTACAGTGAGTGGTGTGAAGCATCCCAAACATGGCTTTACTCCATTTGAAGATAGGATGTGTACTGATTTTTTTTTTTGTGTGTGTGTGATTGAGTCATGTATGTGCTGGGACTAGATCTGTGATGTATAACATCACGGGTCCATTCTCAGATTGACCAGTCAGAGGCCAGCATTCTTTCTTGCTGTTGTATAATACTGCATGAGGTGCTGAGCCGACACCTGAGGAAGGACTGCAACAAAGTGGAGGCAGTACAGCTCAGGGCAACTAGGATGGTGCTTAACCTTAGGGATTTAACATACAGTGATAGGCTGCAGGACTTAAACATATACAACCTGGAAAAAGGAGGGAAGAGGTAAAATGATTAAGACATACAAGCACCTGCATGGGATAAACAGGGTGGACGCCAAGGAACTATATATCCTGAGTTCATCAGTGTCTGTATCTATGTATTATTTAGAGAATATGGACATAGATGCGCAGTTCTTGCCAAGTTGCCAATTCTGCCGCTGCCTGAGCAGAAATCGGTAACCTCTGAAAAGTGTGTGTTGAAGTTGCCGCCTTCTTGGATTCTTTTCCACTGTCGATTGAGAGCCTCTGGCAAGGTTGCTCTTGATTGGAGAGTTGACGTAGCTTCTCAACCTCCCCATCTGTTAATGATCCAGGTCCCTGCTCTGAAAAACTGTAGGATAAGTCCAAAGATTCATCTGGTGCACTAACAAAACATTCAAGTTTCACCTCTGCAAGTCCAAAACCTCTTTATAAAAGGCTCAGATCTGACATCAGATTCCTACAGATCATCACACATGTATATTAACTAGTTGTGACAGACTAGTCTCTCCCTGACTCAGCCTGACTGTTACCAGCTTTTTCAGCCCTTCAGGTGCCTGACTGGGCTACTTTTATATGCTGTTTCCACTCAGCTGTAGCCTCACTCAGGGTATGCCTTGGTCCAAATCCTCCAGAACCACTGCTCACACAGTACAGTGCTCCTCCAAAAGGGCAAGCGACCCACCCCTACTGCACAGCTGAGAATAAATTTGCTTTTAATATGGTAACCAAAGCTTCTTCTTCGAAACGGAACACAGTTTTTGTGAATTACTGCCCAGGTATCTGTACCCCAAAGGACTCCATTACAGAAGCACAAAGTATATAAAAATAGTATTAAATAATGGCAATCTTTACATGTAATACATGATGCTACACTTAGACTAGGAGAACAGTAATTGTAGTGAGATAAATAGAAAATTTTTGTACAGTAGAAATCACACAGAAAACACTACCTCACCTGTCTCTCTGTTTAGCAAAGTAGAATAGCTTACCACACAGTACACCTTAGTGAATAAGGGCAGACTTGAACCTTAGGTGGTGACTACTTGGAGTATTAGCCTAACTACCCTCTTCATGCTCTTAGCAGACCTCAGAAACCTTCAGCTGCCATAACGATCATCAAATATGTCACCCTGACATCACGGATTTTACATTCTTTTTTTTTTATACCTGGATGCTTCCACACTCTCTGGAGAGCTGGTTCTGACTGGATGTATACTCCAGACCATGGTTTTGTGGATTGCAGTGTCCATTCTTTTATCTTCCCATCTAGTAAAGTATATGAGGTTCCATCTCCTTGCTTGATGAAAGCATTCCACCTCTTTGAAGTGGAATTATCTTTAGCTGACAGAAACTTTGTTGTTTGCCTTAACCCTCTAGCTGACTGCATCAGACCTAGGGTGCAGTGGCATGCATCCTTAACTGTTTACATGGCGCTGTGCTATGGCTTGTGGTCTGCTCAGGGATGCCCGACCTCACAAAATGATCTGTTCTGCATTTACATGGCGCCTCTCTGTGCCAATGCAAGACATGCTGGATGGGGCCATGAGTCTAGGAAAGGGCGCTCTCTGCTGATGTAGTGTGATGGCGGGAGGCACAAATGGGAATGAGGCAGCAGCAGGGGGCAATAAAAACTGGAACTGGGGGCTACTGCAGGGTGAGAGATACAAATGGCAGCAGGGAGCAGAGGATGATGTAAGCGGAACTGACTGCAGAGGCAGGGGTGGGTGGTACAAGAACCGGGGCAGTGACGGAACTGGGCTGAATCAGAGCACAGTGAGGAAGAACAAAATAAATTAGGTAGAAAAAAAAATACATAGGCACTGACCACAAACAGATTACTTTACAGACTCATCCTGTACTTCCTTGTTGTGGGCTGTGGGATCGTGGGGCTCAGAAGAGAATGCTGGGAGTGTTCTTGGTGCATCAGACCAAGCAAAGCAGTTTATCCACATGGCTGCCTATGCTGCTTGCTCTGGAACATGTCCTCTGCTCTGCGTGGCTTGAGGAGAGGAGCAATGAACGTCTTATCTCGATCGGGTAAGTGTCCACATGGCTGCATTTGTACTGCAGCAACCTGTGCACTTTGCTGATGTGGTGCAAATGCAGCTGTGTAAACAAATCTTTGAATACACCATACAGTTTTATCTCAGCTGAAATATTAGAGGTCTTCTGACAATAAAAAAAATACACAAAAGTTGTTCTACAATGGCAAGAAAGAATACCTGCTCTGATTGGTCAGTCTGGAGCTGGACCCATGATGTTATCCCAGCATAACATCACAGATCTAGTCCCAGCACATATGACCGAAAAACATAAAAAAAAAAAAAAAATGTAATCACTGGCCATTCTCCTTCACCACACAGCCACTTCAGACAGCACTCAGATCAATTGTACCACAGTTTCATTTGCTACCTGAGTATTTAGATCACACATAGGGCCCGTAACATCCAAACTGAATGCCAAGTTGAACAAAAGCCAAAAAGTTAAAGTGAAGCCCTGACTCCACCACTTAGTTACCCTGCTCGACAGCTGCAACTGCAATTGGCTTGAGCTGCCCACTCCGATCAGTATTAGCTACCCCTCCCACCCTGAAAAGACCGAGCATGCCAGTTAAAAGTTAATTTCAAACATGAAGTCTTGCTGTATTCTGACTTTTTGCAGTTAGCCCCAGCACTTGAACTGCTCGGAAAGGATAGAGTTAAATTCTATGCAGAGCATATAACGTTGAGCTCGAGCTTGGTTCAAACCTCTGTCTGCTACACTTCAAAGTGTAACCGTCAGATTCTTTACTCCGCTTAACTGAACAGTCACTCCAGAGATTTCTCCTCTGCTCACGGTTCGTCAGTCAAAGTTGTCGGTTTTACTGATCCTTTCGCTTATATTTCGTTCAGATCTCTGTCTGTGGTACAGTAAGTACTTAGGTAGTGGACTAGCCATAGGCTACTTGTGGAAATTGTAAATTTTGAACTTTTAACCAGTTTGGCTGAACCGGTTATCTTGTGTGTTATTTGTATTTTTTCTTCAGGTTTAGTGTGTTCTAGGGACGTGACTATGTTGTTCAATCTACACTTACTGGCAGGTTCCTTGCTGCTTTAAATCTTGCCGAAAGTCTTCAAGCTGGCTCCTCCGCCCACCGGTGGTAAAACTCTTAGCTGTGCCCCATGACACCAGATCTTCCTTACGCTTGGAAGCTCAGGTTCCCTCCTTAGCGCTCTGCGTTTAGGCCTGGATCCACACTCTCCAGTTAAACCGAAACTCATTCTAAAGTTTAAAGACTTCGGTCTTCTTTTTCCTTCGCGGCTTGATGGACAAATCGACTCCCGGTTTGGTCATTGCTCCTGTGGGCAGAAGATGTCATGGATCGATCCGCACTACACGTGCGTTTACTGCCTGTGGCTTGCCATAACTCACAGGCTTGTGAGTTATCAAATCCTTTCCGACTTTGGTCTTGGAGGACCGCACTGCCCGATTGCTCTTGGGGCGACCTGAAAATGTATCCTCCGGTCCGTCGGAAGGAGGCCCATTGGGCGGTGTCCTTGACGGGCTCAGCAGAAAAAGCTGGAGCAGATGATCGCCTCGAGGAGGCCCAGGCTGCATCGTCATCATCCTCGGTCGTGGCATTTATCCCGCTGTCCTTGGGCTCTTCCTATACAGCTTCTTTTAAGGAGCTTTGCCAATCCCTCTCCACCAAGGAGAAGGACCATTGGGACATTCCTCTCGGTCCAAAAGAAGGACTCAAAGGTAAGTCCCACCATCGGCGTTCATGGGAATGGGAGAGATCCCCCTACCGGATAGTCTACGCCGGTCAAGGTTGCTGCTAAGGCTGCTGGCTTCACAGTGTCCCGTCAGAACAACGGCGAGACAACCCGTCGACACGGTCGAGATTTTTCTCAACCCATCGGACGGTTTGTCAGCTGGAGAAGCCGACAGCCCTTCTTTCGGTTCCCCGGTGGAAACCGAGGACTTGCCTGTGCCTCCTGTGCGGAGTCCCCAGTTAAGGTCCCTGAACGAGGGAGGGTGGGTTTCCCCACCCCTCTCTGGCCCTCAGAATCCCCAAGGTCTTGGTCTCGACCTCTTCCAGCTCCAGCCGGTCCCGCCGGGACGCCGGGTGTCTCGGCACATGGAAAGTGGCGGTGTCATCCTTGTCGCCCTCTTCAGAGGATAGGCTCCGCGCAAGTTGCGCTCAGTGCTACAAGGATTTAATGTGGCAGCAGCTCTTATTGTCCGGGAATAAGCCGACTCCGTTGCCTTCTCCGCCATTAAGGGCCATCACCGAGTGGCCAAAGCAACCCTCGTAGTGGTCGAAGAGCTGAAACCGCACCGTTGTTCGGACAAACTGGCTGTGGCACCCATTGTGGTGGAACCTCCGCCTCCACAACTGAAGACTGGGGCCCGACCAAGGATTCTCGGTCGGGTTAGGGTTTGCCCCATGGGTTGTCGGTCACCCTCACTCCCAATCGACTTCGGCATATGGAGGGTGGCTCAGGCACTCAGCAGCTGTTCGCGCAGACTCTTCGGAGTCTGACGACGATGACTTCTTGTTCTCCAGGCCGCTGACCTGGAGTCCACTGGGGTCAGTTGGTGGACGAGAGCCCATCCTCGCTCCTGGAATGCTTCACTCATCTCAGAACCTACTGGATGAAGCTCGAACCTGCTTCAAACGGGCCAAGTATCCCCTCACTGAGATACTGGACAGAGGGGATTCCCCACGGAGGCCTTCCGTGGCCGAGCCATTGTTGGTCCGGCCCTGGAGCTGTGGCAGCGGCAGCTTCTTGTCCAGCACCTTCGGCCAGGATGGCTCGGAAGTATGCTGTCCCTACCGTTCACTCTCTGGTTTCTCGGAGCACCCTTCTTGGAGGGGTTAGTGACTGATAGCGTTCCGCATTGTGGGAACGTTCAGGATGTGGACAAGCCTCCCGATAAGGAGTCCAAGAAATTGTGCTACTCTGGGCGGAAAGTCTATGCTGCTTCCTCCCTAGGCCTTCGCCAGGCTAGCTCGGCCATCCTGATGGCACACTTTCACATGCCCTTTGGGCTCCCTGGATGAGGTGATTCTCTAATCTCCGGCTGACCTTCAAATGACGGTCAAGCAGGTGTGAGATCAGGGAAGGGCAGTGACCAAACAGCAGCTCCAAACTTCTTTGGATATCACTGAGTCGTGTGCCGGTCAGTAGCAGCCGCAGTGGCCATGCGCCGCTGAGCTTGGCTGTGGATCTCCACCTTTACGGGCGGATACCGCACAAGCTGGCAGGCGTTCCTTCCTGGGTCCCGGGTGGAGGGTCATCTCCAACGGATCGAGAAGTCCAACGCCACCTTGACTCGGTCACGCCTGTCCAGGACGACAAAGGTGCCAACAGCAGCATAAGCCCTTCGCCCTCAGCCCCTGCAGCACGTCCGGCCCAGCAACACCAGCATCAGAGCCAGCAGGCTCGCACTTGGCACCCAAAGTTAAGCCTGCTGCTTCCTCTAGCAGGAAGCCGGGAGGAAAGGTCCAGGCGGCTCTCGCCACCTCTTCCTCCAAGCCTGCCCAGTGACGGGTTGAGGGACGGCTCCGCCACTTCCTTTCCGCCTGGTCCGTTATCACCACGGACCTCTGGGTGTTGGAAGTGGTAGGCAGGGGTCTGCCTCTGGAGTCGAGCAGTCCCCACCCTATCGAGCTGTCGCCCCATGGGGAGGGGCTACGTGTTCTGCAGCCTCTCGGCGGCCCATCGAGCTGACATTGCCCTGCCTCCAGAAGGCAGTGATCAGGGAGGTGGCGGACCGTCCTCCAGACCCAGGGTTTGTGTCCAGGTACTTCCTGGTCCCAGAACAGACGGGGGCTGGCGCCCATTCTCGACTTAAACGACCTGAGCGAGTTCCTAAGGTCTTGCACCTTCAGGATGGTCACTCTGGTTCAGATCATTCCATCCTTGGAGCGAGGCGCGTGGTTCTGTTCTCTGGACCTTCAGGATCGTTCTTTCACGTCCCAATCCGTCTGTCTCACCAGCAGTTCCTCCGCTTCAGGGCAGAGTGATCCCTTTCAGAGTTCCGGGCCATGCCTTTCGGCCTCTCTCCAGCTCCCAGGGTAGTCACCAAATGCCTGGCAATGGTGACAGTATTCCTGCGCGCCGAAAGATCTGGGTGTACCCTTACCTGGACGACTGGCTGAGTGCAGCCCTATCCAGGTTGGAGGTGGAGCAGTCCAGAGATCTGGTCCTCCAGGTCTGCTTCAGATTGGCCTCCTCATCAACGAGGCCAAATTGGAACTCGCGCCATCGCAGGTGATTCAATTCATCGGGCAGAGCTCGACTCTCTTAGAGCCAGAGCATGGCTCCCCTGGGACAGGGCCGAGGTCTTTTCCTCCTTTGCCCAGTCATTTCTGGTTGGGCAATTACGTCCTGTCAAGATTTCCTGCCCTTTTGGGCCTCATGGCAGCCTGCACCAGCGTGGTCCATTGGGCCGCTGCATATCGCGTCCTCTGCAGTGAGGGCTGGCCCGCCAATGATCGCAGCGTTCCGGTCCTCTGGACCAGCCAGTGACAGTGACCCAGGAGATGTGGAACGGCCTCCAGTGGTAGCTCTGCTCCAGCTCATCTGCAGGAGGGTATTCAGTTTGTCTGTCCAGAGCCGACGGTCACTCTGATGGGTTGGGGTGCCCATCTGAGGAGCTCAGAGCCTCTGGTCTCCTCAGGAGTCTCAATGCCACATCAGCTTGCTGGAGCATCGAGTGGTCCGACTAGCCCTCACCGCCTTCGCTCCATTTGTACAGGGTCAAGTGGTCCAGGTCCAGACAGACAACACCACGACCATGTAGTACCCTAAACCGTCAGGCGGGATGCACTCCTTGCCTCTGTACAAGGAGGCTCTCCGTATGGTCTCTAGTGATCAGCCTGGAGGCGGATCTCCTAGCCATCCATGTGGCAGGAGCCTCCAACAGTCTGGCCGATGCCCTCAGCCGGATAGGCGCTGCATCTCACGAGTGGTCTCTCCTGCCGGAGGTAGTACAAGATCTTTTCTCCCACTGGGGCATCCCTCAGGTGGACCTGTTTGCTTCCAGGAGAATGCGAGCTGAGGCTGTTTCATGCCCACCCCACAGCAGGCTCGCTGCAGGGGGATGCCTTCTCAAGGCTGTGGACCCGGGCCTCTTCTTCGCTTCTCTCCATTTCCCTTGATCCACAAGGTGCTTCTCAAGGCGAAGAGGGACAAGGCACAGGTGATTTTGGTAGCTCCAGACTGGCCCGCTAGTTCTGGTATCCAGATCTCCTCAGCCTCAGCTACACGCTTCGGCGGCTTCAGACCCCCGGACCCGATCTCAGTCAACAATGGGAAGGTACTCCACCCGACCTTCAGTCCCTGCACTTGACGGCCTGGTTCCTGAGCGGCTAGATTTCCAGGCCTTGGGTCTTTCTGATGAGGTCCTCAGTGTTGTTGAGGCATCCCGTAGGAGTCGACCAGAAAATGCTATGCCTTCAAATGGAAGAGATTCTCCATTTGGTGTCAGGGTGAGGGTTGGATCCTTTCTCCTGTTCTTTGGCTAGCATTCTGGACTACCTGTGGTCCCTTTCTCAGCTGGGGCTTGATCGGCTGACCCTTAGGTGCACCTGGCAGCCATCTCTGCTTACTGGCGCAGCCAGGAAGCAGTTGGTGTGCAGGAGAAGGTGGTCGGGCACTTTTTCAAAGGCCTTGATCACATATCCCTCCAGTGCGAGAACCTCCACCTCCGTGGGATCTACTGCTGGTTTGCTAAGCTCATGGGCAAGCCATTCGAACCGATGCACAGGTGTGATATCTCTCACCTGTCGTGGAAGCCCCCTTCTTAGTGGCTGTCACGCCTGCCAGAAGGATGGGAGAGCTCCAGGCTCTTTCCATCGAGTCGCCTTATCTGGTCTTCCACAGGGACAAGGTTGTCCTGCGCCCACCCAAAATTCCTTCGGAAGGTGGTGTCGGAGTTTCACCTTAACCAGGTGTTGACTCTGCCGGTGTTCTACCCTAGTCACACCTTGGAGGCCAAATATAGGCTCCATACTCTGGACCCTAAAGAGCACTCTCTTATTATAAGGAGCGGACGGCTGAAGTTCAGGAGAGGTTCGCCAGCTGTTTGTCACCTATGCTGAAGTTGCACCTGACAGACCTGCAGCTAAGCGGACGATAGGCAGGTGGGTCACCTCCCGTGAGATCTCTGCTATAGGTTGGTGGGCATGGAGCCTCCCAAAGAGATAAGAGCATTGTACCGCCATACCACTGCTTCGTGGCTTCCTCCAGGGACGTCCCTATCCAGGAAATCTCGGGGCTGCTAACTGGAAGTCAGCACACCTTCATTACCCATTATCACATCGACCTTGAGTCATGCCAGGATGCTGGTTTTGGGACCTCGGTTCTCCAGTCCTTACCTCCCTCCTCCTGGAGAACTGCAAGGAGTCTGCCAGTAAGTGTGTGGATTGAACAATATATCCATGTCCCTAAATACAGGTTACTCACCTGTAACAGGGGTTCTAGGAGTGGTATACGTTGTTCATCCACACGACCACCAACCCGACATGCAACCTGGCCTCCAGCGGGCTAGGTCTGGCGTCATGAGGCGGAGCCTAGAGTTTTACCCCGTGTGGGTGGAGGAGCCAGCTTGAAGACCTTCCGCAAGATTTAAAGTGGCAAGGAACCTGCCAGTAAGTGTGGATGAACAACAAATACCACTCCTAGAACTCCTGTTACAGTTGAGTAACCTGTATTTACTGGTCCTTATCGGTTTAAAAACAAACATGTTTCTTACAATTTTTCAAATACCGTTACACGGTTAGAAACCGATAAGGGGTCTTACCTGACTTTGGCGAGTAACGGGCAAGTTTGAGTTATAGGATGGCTACGCCTGGGAAACCCAAAGCCGGGCCCACTGGGTTTCAACACTGCAGTGTGTGTGGGAAGTCTTTTTCTAAGGCTGATCCCACACCAACAGTATTTATTGTCTGGAGCTTGACCACCTCGATTCAGACTGCCAATATGGAAACCTTTCCCTAAATCCACCCTTGACAAGAGGATTGGGCAGGCTTAGGGATAAGGAGGCCGAGAGTCCGCTGACCCAGATGGCCAGCCCAGTTCGATTTTGGCGAACCAGGAAGAGTGCCCTCTGACCAGGCGATACTTCTTAGGGCAAAAGGAGAGCCAATTCTGAGGATCAGTTCCATTGAAAAAGAAACGAAGACAAATCGGCGGTTCGGATCCAGTGTAGCATGTTCCGACTGCCGAGGAGATTGCCCAAGCGATTAGGATTGTTGAATACGCTTCAGAGTGAGTTCTGACCGAACCGCGCCTTCTGGCAGGCATTTGTCCGTCGGTTCCTCCGGTTCAAGATTATGCCTCTGGAAGATTTTTATGAACCGGATTTTGAGGGGCGATGATTATGAAGGTGGTGATGATGATTATGATGGAATGGAAGGTCTGGATGAGCCCATTGAACTGGACATCTCCCCAGACAGGCCTTCTGGTGTTAACTCTCCCAGGCTTTCTGAGTCCCTTCCCACTTTGTTTTACAGAAAAGTGGCAGAAACCCTCCAGCTCCTTTGGAAGAAGCTGGGAGGAACAAGAGGAGCCTGATTATGTTGAAATTATGGACATCCCAGAGTCCAAGAGGTTGTCTGTTCCCTTAATAAGTCCTTTGGGAAACCGACACAAAATTGTTGAAAACTTTAATTGCTACCTCCTGTTGACAGAAGGAGGGACAAGAGGTACATGTTGTCAGGCTCAGGGACGGAGTACTTGTATCAGCAATGCAGCCATGTTGGGGTTGTGCAGGCTGCAGCCTGTGATAAGGCTCACATACCCTTGGCATCATACCCCCGGATAAAGACTGCAGGAAGCTGGATGCCATGGCAAAGAAACTGTACATGGCATCCTCCTTGGCACTCAGGCAGGCTAATTACATGGCCTCATAAGCCAGGTACCAGAAGCCCAGGTGGGACACTGTACTGGCACTGGCTAAGCAGGCCTCACCCCAGCTGGCCACGGAGCTGGAGGAGGTGGCTGCTGATGGGATTGAGGCATCAAAATCCAATTTCATGCTGCTGTGGACTCCAGTGATGTCATCACGAGTCATGGCTACATCTGTGGCTCTTCGAGAATGGCTTGGCTCAGATGTATCAGCCTTTCACAGGACACCCAGGCTAAGGCCATGGATTTCCCTGTGGTGGGTAATTGTTTGGGGAGCAGACAGAGAATTACATGAAAAGATGGATGAATATAGGACCACCTACATGAATGCACAGCCAAGGAAAGGCAGGCAATTCCTCAAAGGCAGCAAGCTAGGGGCAGGCCTTTTCATAGGCCTTTACCAAGCACAGGCCACTCCTCTTTTCTCAGAGGGGTTCTTCAGAAGGAGAGGCAGAAGGGGATGAGCGGGGCTGCATCCACCCTCAGCCTAAGACTCCTGCCAAGCAGACACCCTGATGTGTCGGCCCGGTCGACTCCCCAATTCCTGTGGAGGCTGGCTACTACTTCCAGGAGTGAAGTCTGTTACCTCAGACAAGTGGGTCCTGGAGGTAGTAAGCCAGGACTGGTTCTCAGCTTCAAAGTTCCCAAAGCTAAGAGCTAGATCCTTTCCACCTGCAAGCATCTCCGAAACCATTGCCCTAGAGGCAGAGGTTTCATCTTTGCTGGCATTAATAGCCATAGAAAGAGTTCCTACAATACACAGGGACAAAGTTCTATACTCCTGGTACTTCCTCTCCCGAAAAGACAGGGGAGTGGTGACCCATCCTAGACTTAAGATACCTGAACAAGCATCTTTAAAACCAAAATTCAAAATGGTGACTCTGGGAATAATCCTTCCTCTCTAAGGCCAGGGACTGGCAAGCCTCCCTGGACCTAAAAGATGCCTACTTTCACTTTCCCATCAGGTGCTCCAACAGAAAGTACCTCATGTTCGAATTGCCTTCAGGCCATTATCAGTTCAAAGCAGTGCCCTTTGGCCTAACATCCGCCCAAGGGTGTTTACAAAATGCCTAGCAGTAGTAGTGGCCTTTCTGAGGAGAAAAATATCTCCATATTCCCATACCTGGATGACTGGCTCATTGTGGGTCAGTCTCTAAGTCAAGTCAGATCTGCAGGTGACCCAGCAAGTGCTTACTCCTCTAGGATTTCTGCTCAGTCTTCCCAAGTCGGTTCTCGAGCCAGTACAGCTTCTGACTTTCATAGGGGTAGAGCTGGATACTGTCAAAGCAAGAACCTTCTTCCCTTGGAAAGAGTAAGGCCATCGTAGAGCTGGCTTCCTCCTTCCACCTTCTGGTTTCTCGACCAGCAAGGCACTTCATTCAGCTTCTGGGCCACATAGCAGCTTCCACTGCAGTGGTCCAAGGCGACAGATTTCAGATGAGAGACATCAGTTTCATCGCAGGTCTTTTGGTCTCAGAAAAAGATTCCTAACCAAACTTGTTCCAGTAACTCAGACCCTGATCCAGGCCCTTAAGTGGTGGCAGGATCAGGACAACCTCAGGCAAGAAGTCTCATCTGACACTAGTCTCATTCTGTGGTTCTAACCACAGATGTTTCTCTCCTGGGAGGGAGCCCACCTGGGGACCCTCACGCCCAGGGAGTGTGGTCCACTCCGGAGTCTCTTCTCACATAAGCCTTCTGGAACTCAGGGCGGTTTATCTGGCCTTGCAAGCTTTTTCTCAATCGGTACAGAACAGGGTTGTTCAGGTCAGGATAAACACCACCACCACCATGTAGTATGTCAATAAGCAGGAGGCACTCTGTCTATGGGCTTTTGCATGGAAGCCATGAAGTTATGGTCCCTGGCTTATTCTCTATGGACCTCTCTGGTAGCAGTCCACCTTCCAGGAAAGGACAGTGTGCTAGCAGATGCATTGAGCAGGATTTCCCAGGGCCATCCCGATGGTCCCTGGATCTCCTAGTGTTGAAAGTGATTTTTTTAAGGTGGGCACTCCAGAGATAGATCTCTTTGCAGCCCCAGACAATCACCAACTTCCTCTCTTTTGTTGCAGAACCCCCAGTCTTAGGCTCAGTCCTCTGGTTGCTCTGATTCTAGATTGGCAGGGAAATTTCTGTATGCCTTCCCTCCTTTTCCTCTATTGTTCAAGGTCCTGGTCAAGATGAGGTCACAATCCTGCAAAGTGATCCTGATTCCTCCAGATTGGGCCAGGCAGCCTTGGTACCCCCTGTTGCTGTCCCTAAAAGTCCATCTTCCCCTGTCTCTTCCCAGGAATTGCAATCTGTCACCTCCTCTCAGAGGAGGATTTGGTATCACACCTTCGGTCCCTCAATCTCAAGGCATGGGTCCTGAAGAGTTAGAGTATGCAAAATTGTATCTGTCTCAAGGGGTTCTGGACATTCTCAAAGCCTCTCGAAACCTGCCACCAGAAAAACTTAACTCCAAATGAAAGAGATTTAGTGTTTGGTGTTCCAAGAAGCACATATCCCCAGATGCTGCTGAATTGTCTGCAGTTCTGGATTACATGGCTCATCTTAATGGCCTAGGCTTTAGACCAGCTACCCTCGAGATACACTTGTCAGCTGTTTCTGCTTTTATGTCAGTGGGAAAACCCTCCTCACTGGCATCCCATCCTGTTTTCTGTATATTTTCTAGGGATTGCTTCATACCACCACCCCCTTAGGGATCCTACTCTGCTTTGGACCTTAATGTTTGCATTGCTCAGCTTATGCAGCCCCTTTGAGCTCTTGTCTTCAGCAGAGCTGAAATACTTGACTTGGAAAACTGTGTTTCAAAGAACATGAAGTCTTGCTTGTAGTCTGACAGTCTGCAGTTAGCTCCAGCCTTTAAACTGCCCCTAGAGTATAGGGTTAATTTTCTATGCAGTGCATAGAACGTTGAGCTCAAGCTCAGTTGAGGTCTCTGTTTGCAGCACTTTGAACCCCAACCATCAGATTCTTTACTCCGCCTCACTGAACAGTCGCTCCAGAGATTTCTCCTTCAGCTCGGTTCAAAAGTCAGTTAAAGTGTCGGTTTAATCCGAAATTAATTCGCATTGTTGGTTCAGGCTCTGTCTGCGGTACCGTGAGCACTTAGATCGCTTTCTGTTTTACTTTGTGGAAATTGTGAGACTTGTTCGATCGGTTCGCCGAACCGATCCAAGAGTTGAATTTTTGTACTTTCTTTAGTGTGTGTTCCCGGTCCCAACGGTTAAAAAAAAAAAAAAAAAGGTGTTTAAACATTTTTTCCAATACCCGTGACACAGTTAGGAACCGATAGGGATTCTTGCCTGGCGTTGCCGAAAAAAGGTAAGTTTGGTTAGGTTGATCATGTCTGAGAAACCCAAGAAAAAACTGAGCCCACTGGTTTCAACACTGCAGTGAGTGTGGGAGGTCTTTGCTAAGGCCGATCCCCACACCACCTGTGTTTATTTTCGCGCTTGAACACCTCAATACAGACTGCCAAATTTAGAAAAACTTTCCTAAGTCTACCCTGGAGAAAAGATTAGATAGACTTAGGGAAAAGGAGGCCGAGAAGTTCGCTGACCGATGACCAGCCCGGTTCGGTTCCAACCGAACCAGGAGGAGTGCCTCTGACCAGGGCGATACTACTTTGGGCAAGAGGAGAGCCGATCCTGAGGATTGGTTCCTACGAAAAGGAAACGTAAACACAAGTCGGCCGGTTTGGATCTGAGGTTCATGTTCCGACCGCTGATGAGATTACCTTGTCGATTCAGATTGTTGAATTGCGCCACCCAGTTCTGTCCAATCTGGCTCCGCTAGCTAGGGGTTCAGTTTGGTCGGTTCCACCGGTCCAGGATTATGCCCTGAAGATTTTTATGAACCAGAATTTGAGGAGGAGGGGATTATGAACAAGATGATGACTGTGATGGAGCAGAAAGTTTGGATGTGCCCATTGAACCGACATCTCCCCAGACAGACCTTCTGGTGTTTCCTCACCTAGGCTTTCTGAGTCCCTCTCCATATCTGTTCTACAGGAAAGTGGCAGAAACTCTCTAGCTCCCTATGGAGGAAGCCACAGAGGATCAAGACGAGCCTGATTTTGTCTAAATGATGGACATCCCAGAATCCAGGAGGCTGTCTATCTCCTGCACCAATCATTTGGGAAACGGACACAAAATTTTAATGTCTCCTAATTCTGTACCTCCTGTTGATAGAAGAATGGACAAGAGGTATATGTATCAGGCTCAGACACTGAGTTTTCTACCAGCAGTGCAGCATGTTGGGGTCATGCAGGCTGCAGCCTGTGACAGGGCTAATGTTCCCTTGGCCTCACACCCCCAGAAAAGACTCCAGGAGGATGGATGCCTTGGCAAAGAAGCAATACATGGCATCCTCTTTGGGACTCAAGCAGGCTAATTATATGCTATACAGCCAGGTACCAGAAGTCCAGATGGGACACTGTACTGGCACTGACTAAACAGGCCTCCCCAAGCTGGCCAAGGAGCTGGAGGATGTGGCTGCGGATCTGGATTGAGGCATCTAAAGTACAGTTTCATGCTGCTGTGGACTCCAGTGATGTGCCATCAAGAGTCATGGCTACATCTGTGGCTCTTTGGAGAATGGCTTGACTCAGATGTGCTAACCTCTCACAGGACACCCAGGCTAAGGCCATGGATTTCCTGTGTAAGGTAATTCTGTGTCTGGGGAGCAGACAGAGAATTACATGAAGAAGATGGAGGAATATAGGACCACTTATAGGAGTGCACAGGCCAGGGAGAGGCAAGCAACTCCTCAAAGGCAACTATCTAGGAGCAGGCCATTTCTAGGCCTTTCTACCAAGCACAGGCCTTGTCTCCCTTTTCTCAGAGGGGGTTCTTCAGAGGGAGGCAGAAGGGATGAGCAGGGCTGCATCCACTCCTCAGCCTAAGGCCCCTGCCAAGCAGATACCCTGATGGGCCTGCCCGGGTCAACTCTCCTATCCCTGTAGGGGCAGGCTGGCTTACTTCATCCAGGTCTGGGTGTCTGTTACTTCAGACAAGTGGATCCTGGAAGTAGTAAGCCAGGGACTGGTTCTCAGCTTCAAAAATTTCCAAGATGAGAGCCAGATCTTTCCCACCTGCAGGTCTCTCCGAAACCCTTGCCCTAGAGGCAGAGGTTTCATCTCTTTGGCCTTAAGAGCCATAGAGAGAGTTCCTACCCTACACTGGAGCAAAGGTCTGTACTCCAGGTACTTCCTAACCCCAAAAAGACAGGGAGTGGCAACCCATCCTAGATTTAAGATACCTGAACAAACATCTTTTAAAACCAAGGTTCAAGATGGTGACTCTGGGAATAATTCTTCCTCTCTAAAGCCAGGGGACTGGCTAGCCTTCCGGGACCTCAAAGATGCCTACTTACATCCCCATCAGGTGCTTCCACAGAAAGTACCTCAGGTTCAAGTTGCCCTCAGGCCATTACCAGTTCAAAGCAATGCCTTTGGCCTAACATCAGCTTCAAGGGTTTTCACAAAGTGCCTGCCAGTAGTAGTGGCCTTTTAAGAAGGCAACAGATTTCCATTTTTCCATATCTTGATGACTGGCTCATAGTGGGTCAGTCTCCAGGTCAAGTCGAGTCAGACCTGCAAGTGACCCAGCAAGTGCTCACTTCCCTGGGATTTCTTCTCAACCTCCCCAAGTCAGTTCTCGAACCAGTGCAGCTTGTTACCTTTATAGGGCAGAGCTAGATACTGTCAAAGGAAGAGCCTTTCTTCCCTTGGAAAGGGCAAGAGTTCTTATAGAACTGGCTTCTTCCTTCAGCCATCAGGTGTCTCGACCAGCAAGGTATTTCCTCCAGCTCTTGGGCCACATGGCAGCCTCTACAGCAGTGGTCCAAGGGGCAAGATTCCAGATGAGGGACATTCAGTTCATATGAGGGCCTTTTCGTCCCAAAAGAAAAATTCCTTACCAAACTGATCCCAGTGACCCAACCCTTATCCAAGCCCTTCAGTGGTGGCAGGATCAGGACAGTTTAAGGCATTTGCCACTCAGTCTCATTCAGTGGTCCTTACCACTGATGCTTCCCTCCTGGGCTGGGGAGCCCATCTGGGGCCCTCACTGCACAGGGACTATGGTCCCCCAGGAATCTCTTCTCCATATCAATCTCCTGGAACTCAGGGCAGTTTTTCTGGTCCTACTAGCTTTCTCTCAGTCAGTGCAGAACAAGGTGGTTCAAGTCAGAACAGACAACACCACCACCCATGTGGTACATCAGCAAGCAGGAGGACATGGTCTACGGCCTTGTGCACAGAAGGCATGAAGTTGTGGTCCCTGGCTTATTCCTGCAGACCTCTCTGATAGCAGTCACCTCCGGGAAGGACAATGTGCTAGCAGATGCACTGAGCAGGATCTCACAGGGCCATCACGAATGGACCCTGCACCCGCTGGTATTGAAGGTGATTTTTTCAAGGTGGGACACTCCAAAGATGGATCTCTTTGCAGCCCCAGACAATCACCAGCTCCTCTCTTTGTTGCAGACCCCCAGTCTTGGGCACAGTCTCTCTGGATGCTCTGATTCTGAACTGGGAAGGAAAATTTCTGTATGCTTTCCTCCCTTTCCTCTACTGTTCAAAGTTTTAGTCAAGATGAAGTCACAACCTTGCAAAGTGATTCTAATTGCTCCAGATTGGGCCAGACTGCCTTGGTACCCCAGCTACTGTCCCTAGCAGTCCATCTTCCCCTGTCTCTTCCCAGGAATTACAACCTGGTAACCTCCTCTCAGGGAGGATTTGGTACCCCAATCTTCGTCTCTCAATCTCAAGGCATGGCTCTTGAAGAGTTAGAGTATGCAGATTTGCATCTGTCTCAGGGTTCTGGACATCCTCAAAGCCTCTAAAGCCTGCCAGTAGAAAGACCTATAACTCCAAATGGAAGAGATTACATTTGGTGTTCTAAGTAGCATATTTCCCCAGACACTGCTGAATTGCCTACAGTTCTGGATTATATGGTCCATCTTAATGGCCTAGGCCTCAGACCAGCTACTCTCAAAGTACACTTGTCAGCTGTCTCTGCTTTTCTGTCATTGGGAAGTCTTCCTCACTATCATCTCATCCTGTGTTCTGTAATTTTTCAAAAGATTGCTTCATAGCAATCCTCCATTCAGAGACCCTGCCCCTGCCTGTGATTTAAATGTTTGTATTGTTCAATTGATGCAACCTCCTTTGAGCCTATGTCCTCAGTAGAGCTTAAGTACTTGACTTGGAAAACTGTATTTTTAGTAGCCATTACCTCTGCCAGACGTGATCAGCGAACTGCAAGCCCTGTCAGTGGAACCTGATTTTATCTCCTTTCATAGGGATAAAGTGGTCCTTAGAACTAATAGAAGATTTTTGCCTAAAGTGGTTTCAGAGTTTCACCTGAACCAGTGTGTCTCTTCCTGTTCTTTTCACTGATCATTCCTCTTCAGGAGAGAGGAGGCTACATAGTTTAGATGTTAAAGGGCCCTAGCTACTATATAGAGCGCACTAAGGGTCACAGGTTTGATTCCTCCAGCTGTTCCTCACTTAAGGAGAAGTGGGAAGGGCAAACCTGCAACCAAGAGAACTATTGCCAGGTGGATTGTATCTTGTATACTATTCTGCTGAGAACTAGGAAAATTCCACCTCAGGCCTGAGGGCTCACTCCACCAGAGGTACAGCTGCTTCCTGGCTGCTGCCAGGGATATTCCTGTCTCAGAAATTTGTCAAGCAGCCACCTGGAAAACAGTCCATACCTTTACCAAGCATTACTTTCTGGATATCCAGGCTAGGAGTGATGCTCGGTTCGGCACAGCAGTACTTCAGAGCTTGTTCCCAAAGTAGGTTCAAACAACATGAAGTCTTGCTGTATTCTGACTATTGCAGTTAGGTCCTGTCTTTAACTGCCCGGAGAACAAAGTTAAACTTTCCGTGGCCAGCATGGAATGTTCACTTGAGCTCGGTTGAAGCCTCTGTCTGCTGTTGTTTAAACTCCAACCATCAGATTCTTTACTCCGCCTTACTGAACAGTCGCTCCGAGATTTCTCCTTTGCTCGGTTCAAGAAAGTCGGTTAAAGTGTAGTTTTTCGCCTCGGTTTCTAACGAATTTCTGCTACCGAATCTGTCGGTTTAAGTCTCTGTCTGTGGTACCGTGAGTACTTGATAGGTTTTGCATTTAGTTTCTGTGTGGAACTTGTAAATGTTGGATAGGTTCGGCTGAACCGATCAGTTTAGGTAAAAAAGTTTGTGAATTTACTTAGAGTGTGTAACCGTCCGTATCAGTTCAAAAAAAATTGGATTTTATTACGTTTTTTTTCCAAGACCAACACGGTCAGGAACCGATAGAGTCTTGCCTGTGGACTGCCAAAAAGGGTAAGTTTTGATAGGATTGGCCATGTCTGAGAAACCCAAGAAAAAAACTGGTCCCACTGGGTTTCAACACTGCAGTGTGTGTGGAAGCCTTTGCTAAGGCTGATCCCCACACCACCTGTGTTTATTGTCTGGGGTTTGACCACCTCGATTCAGACTGCCAAATTTGTAAGAATTTTCCCAAAGCTATCCTGGATAAGAGAGTAGGTAGACTGAGGAAAGGGAGGCTGAGAAACCGCTGATCCGATGGTCAGCCCAGTTCGGTTCCGACCAACCAGAAGGAGTGCCTTCTGACCAGGGTGATACTTCTTCGGGCAAAAGGAGGAGTCGGTTCCGTTAAAGAAAAGATAAATCGTCCGGTTCGGTTCCAGAAATTCATACTCGACCACTGATGAGATGGCCAAGGCGATAAGAATAGTGCAATCACTTACTTCGTTCCGCCAAACCGCACCATCTGGCAGGAGTTTGGTTCGTCGGTTCCCCGTTCCGATTACACTTCAGAAGAATTTTATGAACCGGATGATGAGGAGGAGGGAAGAGTATGAGGATAATGATGGTGATTATGAAAGTCTGGATGTGCCAATTGACACGGACATCTCCCCATTCAGACCTTCAGGCATTTCTCCCAGGCTTTCGAGTCCCCTTACCATTTTGTTTTACAAAAAGTGGCTGAAACCCTCCAGCTTCCTATGGAAGAAGCAGTAGAGGATCAGGAGGAGCCTGATTTTGTTGAAATGATGGACATCCCAGAGTCCAGGAGACTTGTCTACTCCCTCCATAAATCTTTTGGAAACAAATAAATTCTTAAGACTCCTAACTCCATACCTCCTGTGGACAGACGAATGGACATGAGGTGTACACTCTTTCAGGCTCAGACACGGAGTTCCTTTCTCAGCAATGCAGCCATGTTGGGGTAGTGCAAGCTGCTGCCTGTGATAAGGCAAACATCCCCTTGGCATCACACCCCAGATAAGGACTCCAGGAGGATTGATGCCATGGCAAAGAAACAGTACATGGCAGCATCTTTGGGACTCAGGCAGGCTAACTATATGGCCTGCACAGCTAGATACCAGAAGTCCAGATGGGACACTGTGCTGGCTCTAGCTAAACAGGCCCCTGACCAGCTTGCCAAGGAGCTGAAGCAGGTGGCTACAGATGGGATTGAGGCATCCAAGGTGCAATTTCATGCTGCTGTAGACTCCAGTGATGTTTCATCAAGAGTTATGGCTACATCTGTGGCTCTTGAGGATGGCTTGGCTCAGATGTACTAGCCTATCACAGGATACCCAGGCTAAGGTCATGGATTTCCTGTTATTGGTAATTCTCTGTTTGGGGAGCAGACAGAGAACTACATGAAAAAGATGGACAAGTACAGGACCACCTACAGGAGTGCTTAGGTCAAAGAAAGGCAAGCCACCTCAAAGGCAGCAGTCCAGGGCAGGGGCAGGCCTTTCCAAAGGCCTTTTACCAGGCCCAGGCCTCCTCCTCTTATGCTCAGAGGGAGTCTTCAGAGGAGAGGTGGACGGGAATGAGCAGGCCTGCATCCACCCCTCAACCTAAAGCCCCTGCCAAGCAGACACCCTGATGGGTCTGCCCGGCTGATTCTCCAATACCTGTAGGGGCAGGCTGGCTTACTTTGTCCAGGACTGGAAGTCTCTGACATCAGACAAGTGGGTCCTGGAAGTAGTAAGCCAGGGACTGGTTCTCAGCTTCAAAACATTTCCCAAGATGAGAACCAGATCCTTTCCACCTGCAAATCCATCAGAGACCCTTGCCCTAGAGGCAGAGGTTTCTTCCCTCCTGGCTTTCAGAGCCATAGAGAGGGTTCCCACCTACACAAGGGCAAAGGATTGTACTCCAGGTACTTCCTAACCCCCAAAATACAGGAGAATGGCGCCCATCCTGGACCTAAGATATCTGAACAAGCACCTTTTAAAACCAAAGTTCAAAATGGTGACTCTGGGAATAATCCTTCCTCTCTAAGGCCAGGGGACTGGCTAGCCTCCCTGGACCTCAAAGATGCCTATTTTCACATTCCCATCAGGTGCTCCCACAGAAAGTACCTCAGGTTCGAGTTGCCCTCAGGCCACTATCAAGTTAGAGCAATGCCCTTTGCCTACATCAGCCCCAAGGGTTTCTCACAAGTGCCTGCAGTAGTGGTTGCTTTCCTAAGGAGAAAAAGGTCTCCATCTTTCCATACTTGGACGACTTGCTCATAGTGGGTTAGTCTCAGACCAAGTCAAGTCACATTTGCAATAATTCAGCAAGTGCTCACTTCCTTAGGATTCCTCCTCAACCTTCCAAAGTCAGTTCTCGAGCAGTACAGCTCCTCACCTTCATGGGGCGGAGCTGGATACAGTAAGGGCAAGAGCCTTCCTTCCCTGGACAGGGCAAGGACCCTTATGGAACTGGCCTCTTCATTCACCCTTCAGGTGTCTCGACCAGCAAGGCATTTCTTTCAGCTTCTGGGCCACATGGCAGCCTCCACAGCAGTGGTCCAGGGAGCAAGATTCCAGATGAGGGACATTCAGTTCCACTTAAGAGCCTTCTGGTCCCAAAGAAAGGATTCCCGCACTCAAACTAGTCCCAGTGACTCGAACCCTGATCCACGCTTTGCAATGGTGGCAGGATCAGGACAACTTGAGACAAGGAGTTCCTTTTGTCACTCAGTCTCATTCAGTGATACTCACCACAGATGCCTCCCTGCTGGGCTGGGGAGCCCACCTGGGGATCTCACCACCCAAGGGCTGTGGTCACCTCAAGAATCTCTGCTTCACATCATTCTCTTGAACTCAGAGCAGTGTTTCTGGCACTGCAAACCTTTTCCAAATCTGTACAGAACAAGGTGGTCCAGATCAGAACAGACGACACCACCACAATGTGGTACATCAAGGAGGCACTGGTCCCACGGCCTTGTGTACAGAAGCAATGAAGTTGTGGTCTCCTGGCCTATTCCTGCAAACCTCTCTGATAGCAGTTCACCTCCCAGGAAGGACAATGTCCTAGCAGATGCTCAGCAGGATATCCCAGGGCCATCACGAATGGACCTTAGATCCCTAGTTTTGAAAGTGATTTTCTCGAGATGGGCACTCCACAGATAGATCTTTTGCAGCCCCAGACAATCGCCAACTTCCTCTCTTTTGTTGCAGACCCCAGTCTTGGGCTCAGTCCCCTGGATGCTCTGATTCTGAACTGGGAAGGAAATTTCTGTATGCTTCCCTTCCCTCTCCTGTTCAAGGTGTTAGTCAAGATAAGGTCACAACCATGGAAAGTGATTCTGATTGCTCCAGACTGGGCCAGACAGCCCTGGTACCCTCTGCTGTCCTTAGCAGTCCACCTTCCTTGTCTCTTCCCAGGAATTACAACCTGTTGACATCCTCTCAGGGAGGATTTGGTACCGAACCTCAGGTCTCTCAATCTCAAGGCATGACTCTTGAAGAGTTAGAGTTTGCTGATCTGCATCTTTCTCAAAGGGTTCTGGATATCCTTAAGGCTTCTCAAAGCCTTCCACTAGAAAGACTTACAATTCCAAATGGAAAAGGTTCACTATTTGGTGTTCTAATAAGAATATTTCTCCAGAATCTGCTGGGTTGCCTACGGTTCTGGACTATATGGTCCATCTCAATGGCCTAGGCCTTAAGCCAGCTACACTTAAAGTGCATTTGGCAGCTGTTTCTGCCTTCTTGTCACTAGGCAAGCCCTCTGCTCTGTCAGCCCGTCCTGTGTTTTGTAAGTTCTTCAAGGGATTGCTGCACACCAATCCCCCTTTAGGGACCCTGCTCCTGCTTGGGACCTTAATGTTTGCATTGCTCAGCTTATGCAACCACCCTTGAGACTTTGTCCTCTGCAGAGCTTAAGTACTTGACTTGGAAAACTGTGTTTTTGGTAGCCATTACTTCTGCCAGGCGTATCAGTGAATGCAAGCCCTGTCAGTGGAGCCTGATTTCATCTTTTTCCAGAGAGATAAAGTGGTCCTACTGAACTAACAGTAAGTTTTTACCTAAGGTGGTTTCAGATTTCCACCATAACCAGTCTATGTCTCTCCTGTTTAATTCACTGACCATTCCTCCTCTGGAGAGAGGAGGCTGCACAGCTTGACGTTAAAAGGGCCCCTCAGCTACTGCATAGAGTGCACCGAGGTCACAGGTTTGAGTCCTCCAATTGTTCCTCACATATGGAGAAGTTGGTAAGGGCAAACCTGCCACTAAGAGATCTATTGCCAGGTGGATTGTTTCTTGTATACAGTTCTGCTATGAAAAACTGGGTAGAACTCCACCCTCAGGCCTGAGGGCTCACTCTTCTAGAGGTACAGCTGCTTCCTGGCTGCTGCCAGGGATATTCCTATCTTCAAAATTTGTCAAGCAGCCACCTGGAAAACAGTCCATACATTCACCAAGCATTACTCTCTGGATATCCAGGCTAGGAGTGATGCTCGGTTCGCACAGCAGTACTTAAGAGCCTGTTTCAAAGTAGGTTCTGTCCCTCCTCCATGGAGGTACTGCTTGGTAGTCTGCAATAGTCAGAATACAGCAAGACTTCATGTTGTTTGAAGAAAAATTACTCACTTTAGTAATGTTTCTTCTAATGGAGTCTTGCTGTATTCTGACCTCTCCTCCCACCCCCCTCCTCAGAACCTGGTTTTGGGATGTGGGTGGGCAGGAGCTGTGGTGGCACCCTAGGGGTGTCCCTTTTCACCCTCCTTTATTTTGGGTGAGTGTCATGTTTTGGGATGTGTTTTGTTTTTGGGTTCCTGACTTGAGTCTTTGCTTTGGAACCAAAACCCTTTTATATAAATTTATTTGCCAGTTGACTAGTGTGAGTTTTACAGTTTCACACAGAACTTCTAGTGAGTATTGCTCAGAAGAATCTGACTGCTGGAGTTTATACAACAGCAGACAGGGGCTTCAACCACTTCATGGCGAACATTCCATGCTGGCCATGGAAAGTTTAACTCTTTGTTCTCCGGGCAGTTGAAAGGCAGGACCTAACTGCAATAGTCAGAATACAGCAAGACTCCATTAGAAGAAACAACATTACTAAGGTGAGTAATTTTTCTTCCGTCCTTCTCCATGGAGGTACTGCTTGGTAGTCTGCAACAGTCAGAATATAGCAGACTTCATGTTGTTTGAAGAAAAATTACTCACCTTAGTAATTATGTTTCTTCTAATGGAGTCTTGCTGTATTCTGACCTCCCTCCTGCCTTCCCTCTCAGAACCTGTTTTTGGAAGTGGGTGCAAGTGCAGTGTTGCCTCAGGGATGGTCCTTTCACATCCTCTTCTTTTGTTTGGGTGTTTGTTTTATCTTTATTCTTATTTGGATTGGTTTTGGTTTGGGGTTTCCTGACTTGAGGCTTCCTTTGGGGATCCAAAACTTTTGTTGCCAGCTGGCTAGTAAAAATTTTACAGTTTCCACATAGAATAGTTAGTGAGTTTTTGCTCATAAGGATCTGATGGTTGGATTTCAGAGGGCTCCAGACAGAGACCTCAACCGAGCTCGAGCTCAGCATTCTATGCTCTGCATAAAAGTTAACCCTTTGTTCTCCAGGGCAGTTTAAAGGCTGGGGATAACTGCAATAGTCAGAATACAGCAAGACTCCATTAGAAGAAACATAATTACTAAGGTGAGTAATTTTTCTGCTGTACCTCCTGCCGAAGAAGGATGGACAAAAGGTACACCTTATCAGGTTCATGTACAGAGTACTTGTATCAACAATGCAGCCATGTTGAGTTGTGCAGGCTACAGCCTGTGATAAGGCTAATATACCCTTGGCTTCACACACCCCAGATAAAGACTCTAGGAAGCTGGATGCCATGGCAAAGAAACAGTACATGGCATCCGCCTTGGGACTCAGGCAGGCTAATTATATGGCTAATGCAGCCAGGTACCAGAAGTCCAGGTGGGACACTGCTGGCACTGGCTAAGCAGGCCCCCCAGCTAACCTCGGGCTGGAGGGGTGGCTGCTGATGGGTTTGAGGCATCTAAGGTACAGTTCCATGCTGCTGTGTACTCCAGTGATGTGTTATCTGAGTCACGGCTACATCTGTGGCTCTTCGGAGAATGGCTTGACTCTGATGTACTAATCTCTCACAGGACACCCAGGCTAAGGCCTTGAATTTCCTGTGGTGGGTAATTCTCTGTTTGGGTAGCAGACAGAGAATTACATGAAAAAGACAGATGAATATAGGACCACCTATAGGAGTGCACAGGCCAAGTAAAGGCAGGCAGCTCCTCAAAGGCAGCAGGCTAGGCAGAGGCAGGCCTTTCATAGGCCTTTCTACCAAGCACTGGTCTCTTCTCCTTTCCTCAGAGGGGTTCTTCAGAGGGAGAGGCAGAAGAGGGATGAGCAGGGCTGCATCCATCCCTCAACCTAAGGTTCCTGCCAAGCAGACACCCTGATGTGTCAGCCTGGGTGACTCCCCATTCCTGTAGGAGGCAGGCTGGCTTACTTTGTCCAGGACTGGGTGTCTGTTACCTCAGACAGGTGGGCCCTGGAGGTGGTAAGCCAGGGCTGGTTCTCAGCTTCAAGAAATTTCCAAAGCTGAGAGCCAGATCTTTCCACCTGCAAGCATCTCCGAAACCATAGCCTTAGCGGCAGAGGTTTGATCTCTACTGGCTCTAAAGGATGTACAGAGAGTTCCTGCATTGCACAGGGCAAAGGTCTGTACTTCAGGTACTTCCTTACTCCATAAAAGACAGGGAGTGGTGACCCATCCTAGACTTAAGATACCTGAACAAACATCTTTTAAAACCAAAATTCAGAATGGTGACTCTGGGAATAATCCTTCCCTCTCTAAGGCCAAGGGACTGGCTAGCCTCCCTGGACTTTAAAGATGCCCTACGTTCACGTTCCCATCAGGTGCTCCCACAGAAAGTATCGCAGGTTGGAATTGCCTTCAGGCCATTATCAGTTCAAGCTATGCCCTTCGACCTGACATCAGCTCCAAGGGTATGCACAAAATGCCTAGCAGTAGTAGTGGCCTTTTAAGAAGGAAAAATATTTCCATATTTCCATACCTGGACGACTGGCTCATTGTGGGTCAGTCCCCAAACCAAGTCAAGTCAGAACTTCAAGTGACTCAGCAAGTGCTCACTACCCTAGGATTCCTTCTCAATCTTCCTATGTCAATTCTCGAGCCTGTACAGCTCCTCACCTTCACAGGGCAGAGTTGGATACAGTCAAGCAAGAGCTTTTCTTTCCTGGAAAGGGCAAGGGCTATTGTAGAGCTGGCCTCTTCATTCCAACTTCTGGTCTCTCGGCCAGCAAGGCACTTCCTTCAACTTCTGGGCCTCATGACAGCTTCTGCAGCAGTAGTCTAAGGGGCCAGATTTCAGATGAGGGACATTCAGTTTCACCTGAGGGCCTTTGGTCTCAGAAGAAGATTCTCTAACCAAACTAGTTCCAGTGACCCAGACTCTGATCCAGGCTCTCCAGTGGTGGCAGGATCAGGGCAACCTCGACAAGGATTCCCTGTCGTCACTCAGTCTTCCTCTGTGGGCCTAACCACGTATGCTTCTCTATTGATGTGGGAGCCCATCTGGGGCACTCTCAGCCCAGGGACTGTGGTCCCCTCAGGAATCCCTTCTTCATATCAGTCTCTTGGACGCAGGGCGGTTCTTTCTGGTCCTGCAAGCTTTCTCTCAGTCAGTGCAGAACAAAATGGTTCAGGTCAGGACAGACACCACCGCCACCATGTGGTACATCAACAAGCAGGGAGGCACTCGTCCATGGCCTTGTGCATGGAACCATGAAATTGTGGTCCCTAGCTTATTCTCTGCAGACCTCTCTGATAGCAGTCCACCTTCCAGGGAAGGACAATGTGCTAGCAGATGCATTGAGCAGGATCTCCCAGAGCCATCACTAATGGTCCCTGGATCCACTGATGTTGAAAGTGATTTTTTCAAGGTGGGGCACTCCAGAGATAGATCTCTTTGCAGCCCCAGACAATCACCAACTTCATCTTGGGCTCAGTCCTTCTGGATCTCTGATTTTGAACTGGGAAGGAAATTTCTATATGCCTTCCTCCCTTTCCTCTACTGTTCAAGGTTCTGGTCAAGGTAAGGTCACAACCTTGCAAGGTGATTCTGATTGCTCCAGACTGGGCCAGGCAGCCTTGGTACCCCTGTTGCTGTCCCTAGCAGTCCATCTTCCCTGTCTCTTCCCAGGAATTACAACCTGTTAACCTCCTCTCAGGGGAGGATTTAGTACCCCAATCTTGGTCTCTCAATCTCAAGGCATGGCTCTTGAAGAGTTAGAGTATGAAGATTTGCATCTGTCTCAGGGGTTCTGGATATTCTCAAAGCCTCTCGAAGCCTGCCACCAGAAAGATTCAGCATTTGGTGTTCCAAAGCATATATCCCCAGAGACTGCTGAATTGTCTACAGTTCTGGATTATATGGTTCATCTTAATGACCTAGGCCTCAGACCAGCTACTCTCAAAGTACATTTGTCAGCTGTTTCTGCTTTTCTGTCAGCAGGAAAGCCTTCCTCAACGCATCTCACCCTGTATTCTGTACATTTTCAAGGGGTTGCTTCATACCAATCCCTTAAGGGATCCTACCCCTGCTTGGGATCTTAATGTTTGCATTGCTCAGCTTATGCAACCCGCTTTCAGCCTTTATCTTCAGCAGAGCTTAAGTACTTGACTTGGAAAACTGTGTTTTGGTAGCTGTTACCTCTGCCAGGTGTATCAATGAATTGTAAGCTCTGTCAGTGGAGCCTGATTTTATCTCATTCCATAGAGATAAGGTGGTCCTTAGAACTAATAAGAGGTTTTTACCTAAAGTGGTTTCAGATTTTCATCTGAACCAATCTATGTCTCTCCTGTGTTCTTCACTGATCATTCTTCTTCAGGAGAAAAGTTTACACAGTTTGGATGTTAAAAGAGCCCTAGTTACTACATTGAGCGTACTAAGGTTCACAGGTTTGATTCCTTCAGTTGTTTCTCACTTATGGGGAAGTGAGTAAGGGCAAACCTGCCACTAAGAGAACTATTGCCAGGTGGATTGTCCCTTGTATTCAATTCTGCTATGAGAAGCTAGGCAAAATACCTCCCTCAGGTCTGAGGACTCATTCGACTAGAGGTACAGCTGCTTCCTGGCTGCAGTCAGGGATATTCCTTTGCTAGAGATATGTAAAGCAGCCACCTGGAAAACAGTCCATACATTTGCAGCATTACTCCTTGGACATCCAGGCTAGGCGTGATGTCGGTTTGGTACAACAGTACTGCAGAGCCTATTCCCAAGGTAGGTTTGATTCCTCCTCCATGGAGGTACTGCTTGGTAGTCTGCAATAGTCAGAATACAGCAAGACTTCATATTGTTTGAAGAAAAATTACTCACCTTAGTAACTGTGTTTCTTCTAATGGAGTCTTGCTGTATTCTGACTCCCTCCTTGCCTCCCTCTCAGAACCTGTTTTTGGAAGCAGGTGAGCAGGTGCAGTGTTGCACCCCAGGCGTGCTTTATATTATAAGCTTTTATTTTGGATAGGTTTTAGTTTTGGGTTTCTGACTTGAGTCTTCCTCTGAGTGGATTATATTATTAATTTAACAGTCTTAAGTTGTTCACTACCTGGTTTTGATTTTGATTTCTTTTTCAAATATAGTCTTTATTAAAGATTTTATTTTACAATCACACTGCTCATCTTTACAAAGCATTATTTATACAGGGCTACAGTTCATATAGAGTTATTATACCATACATCAGTTAAATAACATTATTTTACCCGAGGTATTCAAGCCTTCTTCCAGGTCTAGTCTGCCCTTCCGATTAACACCCTTTATCTCTCTCCAAGATCTCTCTTCCTCTAGCTCCTTCCTCACGTCCCTCTCTAACTCCAGCTCCCTGGTGTATAGTTTCAGGAATACTTTCCTGTCCTCTAGTAGTGAATCGTGTACCATATTATGATAGTATCCTTATATCTTGAGAATGGGACCCTATGCCTGACATGGTAGGTCTGACCGTATTAGTAGGTAATAAGAGTTACTAGGGTATAAAGTGTGGGTCTTTGTCATAATATGCACTATTCATCTTCTCACGTTAGAGCACAGTTCTGCTTTATTATTTAAATTATGTGATATTCTTTCAGATCTATATATAAAGTTAACTATCTCCTCCAGTCTGAGAGTGTAGGTATCAATGTTGTTAGCCAGCGCTTAGTGATGGCCTTCTTCTCTGCTAAGAGGCAAATTCCAACAGATACTGGCAGTGGGGTCTCTGAACTCATGAGGAAAGACATGCTAGATAAAGAATTCTTGTAAGGGAGGCCTATGCCAAAGAGTTCTCAAATCAAATAAGCCCTGTAAAAGGGCTGTAGCTTTGAGCAAGACCATAGGATATGGGAATGATGGGCATTAGCCTCTCCACATTGGCGCCAACAGGCTGTGGAGCCTGATTCACAAAAGTGTAAGGTTATTGCTGGAGTATGGAAAAATCTAACTAGCAGTTGCCATAAGAACAGTCTCCATGCATGTGAGTAGGTAATTCTATGTGGTATGGCATGTTGTGCCCCACTGTTGTGGTGTTATTTGGGTACCCAACTCATCACTCCATTTTTCCTTTAATGCCATTGTGTTTCCTCCTGTTGCTTCCATCTGAGGATTTTATAGAGTTGAGATGAGATGTTATAACTTTCGGATTTTAATCTTTGTTTGAGTAGATGGATCATATGTGGGTATTCCCCGAAGTGTGGACAGTCAAGGGAGAGCCTCAAAATAATGTTGTAATTGTAGGTAGCGGAAGAAATCCGATACATGGAGATGAAATTCTCGCTTGATTTCCCCAAATTCCTTAAAAAAGAGTCCTATCTGGAGCTGTGAGAGTTTTGTAAGGTGGGTATGTCTCCAGTTATGAAATGTGTGGCCAGTTACAGCTGGGGAAATTTTCCAGCAAATCTGTTGGTACAGAGCAACACCAAAAAGGGATAATCCCCAGAGATTTATGCACTGGGTACCAGGCCCTGATCTGGTGTATGATCCAAGGGTTTTGAGTCAGTTGGCTTAGTGAAGGTGGGTTTTTATAGATAATAAGCCTTAGATAATCCTGTTGGTAATACACTTTCCTCGATCTCCTCCATCGGGCCAGAGATAATCTGGCCAAACATTGGAGTATGAAGGACAGATGCAGGCCCAGTAGTACAATTTACGATTTGGGAGTGCTAGTCCTCCTTGCATTTTAGGAAGAAAGAGAGTCTTCATTTTAATTCTGGATGTCTTCCTGCCCAAATCAACTCTGAAATGACCTTATTCCAAACACAGAATAGGTTATTTGGTAGATTAAGGGACGCTTTTGAAAGAGGTAAAGGCCCTTGGGAGAATCACCATCCTCACTACGCCAACTCGCTGAATCATATTTAGTGGAAGGACATTCCATCTACCGAGGTCCTGCTTCATCTGTGCCGTGAAGGGACGATAGTTGTTACTCAGAGCATCTTCTGCTCTGTAGGAAAGATGTATTCCTAAGTATTTCATCTTGGAGAGTCCCATGAAATGGGTAGTTTTCCTTTAGTGCCTCCGGTGCATGTAGTGAAAGATAAGGGGTCAGTCTTACTAGTGTTAAGCCTATAGCCTGAGGTGCTCCAAATTCCTCCAGAATTTGGAAGACCATAGGGATAGACTGTGGAGGGTTAGTAAGGAATAATAGGACGTCATCCGCGACAGAGGGCTATACGGTGTTCTGTGCCATCTGTACTACGCCTGATACCCAGGTGCTAACCTAATTGCCCTGGGCCAAGGGCTCAATAAAATAGCGAAAAGACTGGGGACAAGGGGCACCCTCGTGTTCCCTGAAGAGGGGAAGTACTCAGAATGATGACCTGAAATTTTAACGCGGGCCGTGGGGAGGAGTATATATTCCATAGTGTGGCCGCAAAGAGAGTCGGAAACCCCATCACCATCATAGTGGCAAAAAGAAAGGGCCATGACACTCGTCGAAGGCCTTCTCAGCATCTAGGCTGAAAAGGACCGATGGATCATCCTGGGATTGCATTTCATGCACCAGGAGCAGGGCTCATGGTAGGTCCGATTTTGGATTCCTTTGACTTGAGTCTTTTGAGGATCCAAAATATTTGGTTGCCATTTGGCTAGTAAAATGTTACAATTTCCACACAGTAGTTAGTTAGTATTAGCTCGTAAGAATCTGACAGTTGTGCTTCAAAGTGCAGCAGACAGAGGTTTGAAGCGAGCTCGAGCTCAACGTTCTATGCTGTGCATAGAAATTAACCCTGTACTCTCCGGGCAGTTTGAGTGCTGGGGCTAACTGCAACAGTCGGAATATAGTAAGACTCCATTAGAAGAAAGATAATTACAAAGGTGAATAATTTCTTCTCTCCCTATCCAGGAGCCATTTGTATGACTCAGTTAAGGGCCACTTGTCAACACAGGTTCCTATATTTAAGAACTGTATACGGGACAAATCACAGGTTGACGGGGGTCCTGAAGAAAATCTGGGACATGCTGTTGTTGTTCTCCCATGGGAGATAAACGTTTGAGGGAATCAGGAACACGGATCATTGGAGGAGAGATCTTCTCCTGTCCAAACTGTGATGCTGCTGAAGAATCAGTGGAAGATTTCTTTTGAGTGCGTGTTTGTTTTAGGTTATTGGAAATGTTTTCTTTCAAATAGAAACTTCCATGGTTGGAGCGGTTAACATATGAGAGTTTCACAGTGACATTCTGCCTTTATTTCATAAGTACATCAGTACCATTGTATTTCTTTTCACGTGTGCAGTATTGTCTCTGGCAGGTGTGGTGTAAATTGGTGCTACAGCAACTCAGAAATATATTTCTAGGAGACGTGAATATGTTGTTCAGTCCACACTTATTGGCGGGTTCCTTGCGCTTTAAATGTTGCCGAAGGTCTTCAAACTGGCTCCTCCCACCCGGTGATAAAACCCTCGGCTGTGCCCCATGACGCCAGATCTTCCTTACCGCTTGGAAGCTCAGGTTCCGCCTTAGTGCTCTGTGTTTTAGGCCTGGATCCACACTCTTGGTTTACCCAAAACTAATTCTAAAGTTTACAAGACTCCGGTCTTACGTCTTCCCTCGCAGCTGCGATGGACCGTCGACTCAGGCTTTTCGGTGCCCTGTGGGTGAAAGATGTCCTGGACGATCCGCACTCCGTGTCTTACTGCCTGTGGTATGGCCATGATTCGCAGACTTGCACTGTGCAGCTCCTTCCTGCTCGCTTGGAGGACCGCACTGGACTTCTTCTTGGTGCCCTGAAAACTGTATATCCGCCAGTCAAGTCGAAGGAGGCCCTGGGTGGTGTAATACGCGGTGGCGGGCTCTGTGGAACAGTTGGAGCAGATGATTGCCCTTGAGGAGAGGCGGCCCAGGCGCTTCTTCCTCCTCGGCCACGGCATTTATCACGCCTCCTTGGGCTCTTCCTTTACAGCTTCCTTTAAGGAGCTTTGTCAGTCCCTCTCCACCAAGGGAGAAGGACCATCGGACATTGCAGTTGGTCCAAGAAGGACTGAAAAGGTAAGTCCCACGTCGACGTTTGTGGGAGCGGAGAGATCTCCTTCACCGGACCGTCTGCTTTTGACTTGGTCGAGGTTGTAGCTAAGGCTGCTGACTTCATGGTGTCCCTTCAGGTCAGCAGGCCGAGACAACCGTCGACGCGCGGTCAAGACTGGTGATGCCGACAACCTACTTCACTGGTTCCCCGGTGATTACCGAGGACTTGCCTGTGCCTCCTGTGCTGGAGTCCCGGTTAAGGTCCTTGTACCAAAGGAAGGGTGGGTTTCCCCATTCCCTCTGACCCACCTTCAGAATCCCGAAGGTCTCTGTCCTATTCCAGGTCCAGCCAGTCCCGCCTACATCGGCGGTCTTGGTCTCGGCACCATGGGCGGCGCCACCGCATCCTCTTCATCCTCTTCGAGGATAGGCTCCAGCGCAAGTTGCTTCGGGCTGCGAGGACTCTGATGTGGCAGCAGCTCTTACTGTCCTGTAACAAGCCGACTCCATCGCCTTCTCCGGCCATTGTGGCTGTCACGGGTGGCCGAAACAACCCCTCATAGTCGTGGGAGCCGCCACGGTGCTGGTTGTTCGGCCGAAACCAGTTGCTGCACCCATTGTATTGGAACCTCCGCCTCCACAACCTAAGATTGGGGCCCCAACCAAGGATTCTCGGTTGGGTCAGGGCTTGCCCATAGGTTGTCAGTCACCCTCACTCCCGATCGACCTTGGCGGGTGGAGGATGGCTCAGGTGCTTGGCAGCTGTTGCGAGCGATGACTCCTCCCTGTTCTCCAGGCCAGTTGACCTGGAATCTGCAGGGGTCAGCCGTGGGCGAGCCCATCTCGTTTTTGGGAATGCTTGACTCATCTCAGAGTCTACTGGGATGCAGCTTGAAGCGAGTTCAGAAATGGGCCTACAGAGATACTGGACTGAGGGATTCCCTACAGAGGCCTTTCTGGTGGCGAAGCCATCCTGGAGTTGTGGCAGCGGCCAGCATCTTGTCCCACACACCGGCTAGGATGGCTCAGTATGCTGCCCTACCAGTTCACTCTCCGGTTTATCGGAGCACCCCTTTGCCGGAAGGGTTAGTGACCGATGGCGTTTTCCGCATTCCGGGAACGCTCGGGATGTGGACAAACCGCCCGATAAGGAATCCAAAAAGTTGGATTACTCAGGCGGAAGGTATACTGCTTCCTCCCTAGGCCTTCATCAGGCTAGCTCGGTCATTCTGATGGCACACTTTTCACACGCCCTTTTGGACTCCCTGGATGAGATGATTCCTCATCTCGGCTGACCTTCAGGCGGCGGTCAAGCAGGTGTGGGATCAGGGAAGGGCGGTAGCTAAATAGCAGCTCCAAACTTCATTGGACTTTATTGATACATGAGCCGGTCAGTAGCGGCCGCGGTGGCCATGCGCGCAGAGCTTGGCTGTGGATCTCCACCATCACGGCTGATATGCAGCACAAGCTGGCAGCGTTCCCTTCCTCGGTACCCGACTTGTTCGGCCGGGGTGGAGGTTATTGCAACAGATCGAAGTCCAGTGCCACCTTGGACTCGGTCACGTCTGCCTAGAAGGACAAAGGCCTCAAGCAGCAGCGTAAGCCCTTTAGTCCTTCAGCCCCTGCGGTATGTCCGGCCCAGCAACACCAGCATCAGGGCCAGCAGGCTGGCTGGCGCCCCAAAGCCAATCCTGCTGCTTCCTCCAGCAGGAAGCCTGGAGGAAAAGGACCAGGTGGTTCCTCGGTCGCCCTTCCTCCAAGCCTGCCTAGTGATTGGTTGAGGGTGTTGCCCCAACCTCATCACTTCTCCCGGATTCCCCATGGGGAACTGCTCCACCAGTTCCTTTCTGCCTGGTCCGCTATCACCACGGACTGCTGGGTGTTGGAAGTGGTAGGCAGGGTCTGCCTCTGGAATTTGAGTAGTCCCCAAGCGAGCCGTCACCCCACAGAGGGCTACGGGTTCGCAGTCTCTCTGTCGGCTCACGGAGCCGACATTGCCTTACTCTCCAGATGGAGGTGATCAGCAAGGTGGCGGAATCCTCCAGATCCAGGGTTTGTTCCAGGTACTTCCTGGTCCCAAAGCGGACGGGGCTGGCTCCCCATTCTCGACCTACATGACCTGAACAAGTTCCTAAGGTCCGCACCTTCAGGATGGTCACTCTGGCTCAGATCATTCCATCCTTGGAGCCATGTGTGGAATTCTGTTTCCTGGACCTTCAGGGACGCTTTTTTGTCATGTCCCAGTCCGTCAGTCTCATCAGCGATTCCTCCGCTTCAGAGCAGAGGGATCCCTTCTGATTCCGGGCCATGCCCTTTGGCCTCTCTCCAGCTCCAGGGTCTTCACCAAATGTATGGCAGTGGTGACAGCATTCCTGGCGCCTTACCTGGACGCCTGGCTGATTGCAGCCCCTCTAGGTTGGAGGTGGAGTAGTCCAGGGAACTGGCCCTCCAGGTCTGCTCTCAGATTGGCCTCCTTATCAACAAGGCCAAGTCGAACTCGTGCCATCGAGGTGATTCAGTTCATCAGGGCAGAGCTCGACTCTCTTCAAGCCAGAGCCTGGCTCCCGGCTGACAGGGCCAAGGTCCTTTCCTCCTTTGCCCAGTCATTTCCGGTTGCACCAGCGTGGTCCATTGGGCCGCTGGCATATTGACTCCCTGCAATGGGGGCTGGCCCGCCAATGGTCATAGCGCTCTGGTCCTCTGGACCAGCCAGTGACGGTGACCCAGGAGATGTGGAATGGCCTACAGTGGTGGCCTGTTCCAGCTCATCTGCAGGAGGGTATCCCATTTGTCCGCCGAGCCAACGGTCACTCTGACGACCGATGCCTCTCTGGTGGGTTGGGGTGCCCATTTGGGGAGCTCGAGTGCACGGCCTCTAGTCCCCAGGAGTCTTGATGCCACATCAACCTGCTGGAGCTTGAGCGGTCCGACTAGCCCTCACCGCCTTCGCTCCGCTTTATGGGGTCAGTGGTCCAGGGCCAGGCGGACAACACCACGACTATGTACTACCTCAACCAACAGGGTGGGACTCTCGGCACTTGGTCTCTGTGATCAGCCCGGGCGGATCTCCTAGCCATCCATGTGGCAGGAGCCTCCAACGGTCTGGCCGATGCCCTCAGCCGGATAGGCGCTGCATCATGAGTGGTCTCTCCTGCCGGAGGTAGTACTAGATCTTTTCTCCCATTGGGGCACCCTCAGGTGGACCTGTCGCCTCCAGGGAGAATGCAAAGCTGAAGCTGTTTGCGGCCCGCCCCTCAGCAGGGCTCGCTGCAGGGGATGCCTTCTCGAGGCTGTGGACCCCTGGCCTCCTCTTCGCCTTCCCTCCATTTCCTTGATCCACAAGGTGCTTCTCGCTAAGAGGGACAAGGCAGGTGATTCTGGTAGCCCCAGAATGGCTCTGCTAGTACTGGTACCCAGATCTCCTCAGCCTCAGCTCTAGGCTCCTGAGGCGGCTTCCAGCCTGCCCGACCTGATCTCGTCCGACAAGGAGAAGGTTCTTCACGCATTCCTTCAATCCTGCACCTGACGGCCTGGTTCCTGAGTGGCTAGGAGTTCCAGGCCTTGGGTCTTTCCATGAGGTCCTCAGTGTAGTTGAGGCGTCCTGTAAGGAGTCGACCAGAAAATACTATGCCTTCAAATAGAAGAGATTCTCCATTTCATTTCAGGACAAAGGGTTGAACCCTTCTTCCTGTTCCTTGGCTAGCATTCTGGACTACCTGTGGTCCCTTTCTCAGCTAGGGCTTGATCGTGACCCTTAAGGTGCACCTGGCAGCCATCTCTGCTACCGGGCGCGGGCGGGCAAGCAGTCGGGTGGCGCAGGAGAAGGTGGTCAGGCGCTTTTCAAGGGCCTTGATCACATATCCTCCGTTCGAGAACCTCCACCTCCGTGGGATCTACTGCTGGTATTGGCTAAGCTCATGGGCAAGCCATTTGAACGGCACAGGTGTGACATCTCTCACCTGTCGTGGAAGCTCCGCCTTCTTGGTGGCTATCCGTCAGCCAGAAGGATGGGAGAGCTCCAAGCGCTCCATTGAGTCTCCTTATCTGGTCTTCCACAGGGACAAGGTTGTCTTGCGCCCCATCCAAAATTCCTTCAAAGGTGGTGTCAGTTTCACCTTAACCAGTGTTGTCTCTGCCGGTGTTCTACTCCAATCACACCTCGAGGCGAATACAGGCTCCATACCTTGACCCTAGAAGAGTGCTCTCTTATTATAAGGAGCGGACGCTGAAGTTCGGTGAGAGGTTCGCCAGCTGTTTGTCACATACGCTGAAGTCGCACTGACAGACCTGCAGCCAAGCGGATAATAGGCAGGTGGGTCACGCCCTGCATAGATCTCTGCTATAGGTTGGTGGACATGGAGCCTCCCAAAGGGATTAGAGCTTATTCTGCCCGCCATACCGCTGCTTCTAGGGATGTCCTATCCAGGAAATCTGCAGGGCTGCTACCTGGAAGTCCGCACACCTTCATTTCCCATTACCACATTGACCTAGAGTTACGCCAGATGCTGGTTTTGGGACCTCGATTCTCAGCCCTTATTCCCAAGTAGGGGTGTGCGCCTTGCCTCCTCCTCCCAAGAACTGCTAGGAGTCTGCCAGTAAGTGTGGATTGAACAACAGATCCACGTCCCTAGAAATACAGGTTACACACCTGTAACAGGAGTTCTAGGAGTGGTATATGTTGTTCATCCACCAACCCACCTGACCTCCTGGCCGACCACGCAACCTGGCTTCAGCGGGCTAGATCTGGTGTCATGGGGTGGAGCTGAGGTTTTACCACCTGGGTGGTGAGAGAGCCAACTTGAAGACTTTCTGGCAGCATTTTAAGCGGCGGGAACCTGCCAGTAGGTGTGGATGAACATCATATACCACTCCTAGAACTCTTGTTACAGGTGAGTAACCTGTATTTCTAGGGACATGGATATGTTGTTCATCCACACTGTCTGGCAGTTCCTTGCCGCTTCAAATCTTGCCGGAAGGTCTTCAAGTTGGCTCCTCCCACCCACCCGGTGGTAAACTCGGCTCCGCCCCATGACATCAGATCTTCCTTACCGCTGAAGCTCAGGTCCTCTCCTTAACGCCTGCGTTTAAGACTGGTTCCAATTCTTGAAAGTTCGAAATCAAAAGTTTTTTGCAAAAGACTTTGGTCTTCTTCTCCCGCGGCCAGCGGACAAATAGACTCCCAGTTTCGGAGGTGCCCTTGCGGGCAGAAGATGTCTAGGATGGATCCGCACTCCACGCGTGCCTACTGCCTGGGCCTTGGAGCACGCACCCGCAGGCCTGCGACTTGTGCTCTTCTTTTCGCCCACGCCCTGAAGACCTTGCTGCCCGATTACAACTGGGGCTTCCGAGAAAAGAATTCCACCAGTGAAATCTAAAGAGGCCCGGTTGGCGGCGGCTCGATGGATCAGCTCGAGCAGATGATCGCCTCAAGAGGAGGTATGCTGGGCTGCTTCTACCTCGCCGCGTGCATTTGTCCCGCCTATCTCTGCCTCGTACTTCTGCTTCTTTAAGGAGCTTTGTCTGACCCTCTTGACGAAAGGTGAGGTCCAACTTCTTCGGACCTTTTCCAGGTCCAAAAGAGCAAAGTAAGTCTCCCGTCGACGCTCTTGGGAGCGGAAAGATCCCTCCTTGTCGACAGCTCCACTTCGGTCGACCTCAGCTTCGGCCACTGGCTTCACGGTGTCCCCATCAGGCCAGTTGATCGAGACCTCCACGACGCCGTCGAGGTTTTCTCACCTGCTAGACGGGTTGTCGGCTGGAGAAGCTGAGAATCCTCTCCCGGGTTCCCCGGTGGGAGTTGAGGATCCCTGTCGGCTCGCCTGTGCCTCGGGTCCGGAGCCTTTGGTGGATCGTCCGAGCCGAGGAGTGCCGATTCTCACACTTCTCCCTCGCCTTTCCTCGGCCTAGTCGAGACTCTCGGTCCTGGCCTTGGACATCCTCGTGTCCAACTGATCCCGCCGCCATCGGGCGGTCTCGGCACTGCAGCAGCTGGGCACCGCCTTCCTCTTCCTCGGACGAGGGAGGCTTCGCTAGTTGCGCTGGAAGCATGAGCAACTCATGTGGCAACAGCTCCTTTTGACTGGGAATAGGCCGACCCAGTCGCCTTCCCTGCCATTAGTGGGTTGTCACCAGAGCGGCCGAAACAACCTCGTAGCCGAGGAGCCTGTTCCCAGGCCGGTTGTTCGCCAATTCCAGCTGCCCCACCGATTCTGGTGGAACCTCCGCCCACAGCCATTAGTTGGGGCTCTGACCAAAATTCTCGGTCGGCCTTGGGTTTGTCCCATAGGCTGTCTGTCACCCTCACTCCCGATAAACCTCGCAGGTGGAGGTGGCTCAGGCCCAAGGCAGCTCTTTGAGGACTCTTCTGAGTCCGATGATGGTTCCTCCCTCTTCTCCAAGCGCATGACTTGGAGTCCTCGGGAGGGCAGTCAGTGGACGATAGCCCTTCGTCCTTCTTAGGGTTGCTTCACTCATCTCGGAGTCCACTGAGATGAAGCTCGAACCCGCTTTCTAACGGGCCAGGTATCCCTCACAGAGATTCTGGACCGAGATTCTCCTACGGAGGCCTTCCGGTGGCCGAGCCTAGTGGGTCCGCCCTTGAACTTTGGCAGCGCCCTGCTTCCTGCCCTGCGCCTTCAGCCAGGATGGCCAGGAGTATGCTGTCCTACCGTTCCTGTCCGGTTTTTGGAACACCCTCGGCTGAGGGGTTGGTTACCGACAGCTGCCTCGCGTCGGAACTTGAGGGATGTGGGATGCTCCCCACAAGGAATCCAAGAAACTGGATTAGGCGGGCTAAAAGTCTATGCTATGCCCCTCTCGGCTCTGCCAGGCCAGTTCGGCCGCCTCATGGCACATTTTTCTCACGCCTGTTGGGCTCCCTGGATGAGGTTGTCCTCATCTTCCCACAGATCTGCAGACTACGGTCAGCAGGTGGCGGACCAGGGCAGGGCAGTGGCAAACAGCAGCTCCAGACATGTTAGACATCGGGGACTCATGTGCTAGTCTGTGGCGGCCGCAGTGGCTATGGCCGTCGGGCTTGGCTGAGGATATCCACCTGTACCTCGGATACCAGCACAAGTTGGTGGATGTTCCTTTGGGACTGACCTCTTCAGCCCTGGGGTGGAAGGTCACCTGCAGAGGATCGAGAAGTCCAATGCTACCTTGGACTCGGTCTCTTCCGCTCAGAAGGACAAAGGCCGCAAGCCACAGCCTAAGCCGTCTTTCTTCCCGCGCCTGGCCCAGCAACGTCAGGGCCAGCAGGCTCAAGCTTGGCATCCCAAACCCAAAGCAGTCGGGTTTCCTCCAACAGGAAGCAGGAGGTAAGGCTCAGGAGGTCCCGGCCGGTCCCTCCTCCAAACCTGCCCAGTGACGGGCTGAGGGGTGTCGCCCCCATCCCTGTCACTCACCCCTGGTTCCCCGTGGGGACGGCTCAGATACTTCCTTTCCGCCTGGTCCGCTGTTACCACAGACAGGTGGGTACTGGAGGTGGTGGGAAAGGCCTACCTCTAGAATTCGAGCAGGCCCCGCCCCTTCAGGCAGTCGCACCTGGGTCCGCTAGCTCACTGGCGGCTCGTCGAGCTATCGCCTCCTCCCTAAAGGAGGGATCACTGAGGTAGAGGACCCCTAGACCCGGGGTTCTGTCCAGGTATTTCCTGGTTCCGAAACGGACAGGGCTGGCGCCCATTCTCACCTACACGACCTGAACAAGTTCTAAGGTCTCAGACCTCTGTAAATGGTCACTCTGATGCAGATAATACCATCTCTGGAACACTGCATGTGGTTCTGCTCTCTGGACCTGCAGGACGCGTTCTTTCACGTCCTATCCGTCCGTCACATCGAGATTCCTCCGCTTTTGAGCGGAGGGATCCTCTTCAGTTCCGAGCCATGCCCTTCGGCTTATCTCCAGCTCCCAGGGTCTTCACCAAATGCATGGCAGTGGTGACAGCATTCCTGCGGTGCCGAGGTCAGGTGTACCCTTACCTGCGATTGGCTGATAGCAGCCCCTCCAGGCCAGGAGGTGGAGGCGGTCCAGAGATCTGGCCCTCCAGGTTTGCTCTCAAGTCGGCCTTCTCATCGAGAGGCCAAGTCGAACTCGAGCCAAGCAGGTGATCCTGTTCATCGGGGCAGAGCTCGACTCTCTTCAGCCATGAGCACGGCTCCCGGCAGAGGGCCGAGGTTCTTACCTCCTTTGCCCAGTCATTTCTGGTTGGGCAATCGCGCCCTGCCCAGGACTTCCTGCGCCTCCTGGGTCTCATGGCGGCCTGTACCAGCGTGGTCCGTTAGGCATGGCACATGCGCCCCTTCAGTGGGGACTGGCCAGCCAGTGGTCTGGCGCTGCGATCCTTTGGACCAGCTAGTGATAGTGACCCAGGAGATGTGGAACGCTCTCCAGTGGTGGACCGTTCCATCCCATCTGCAGGAGGGCATCCCGCTTTGTCCGCCCGAGCCGATGGTCTCTCTATCGACCGATGCCTCTCTGATGGGTTGGGGTGCCCATCTGGGAAACACCGAGTGCACGGCCTCTGGTCCTCAGGGAGTCCCATGCCACATCAACCTGCTGGAGCTCCGAGCGGTCCACCTAGCTCTCCGCCTTTGCTCCGCTTCTCCGGGGTCAAGTAGTCCGAGTCCAGACGGACAATACGGCGACCATGTACTACCTGAACCGCCAGGCGGGACGCGCTCCATGCTTCTATGCAAGGAAGCTCTCCGCGATTTGGTCACTCGTGCGCAGCCTGGAGGTGGATCTCCTAGCCATTCATGTGGCAGGGAGCCTCCAATACCTGCCGATGCCCTAAGCCGGATAGGGCTGTGTCCTCACAGTGGTCTCTCCTGCCCGAGTAGTACAAGATCTGTTCTCCCATTGGGGCACACCTCAGGTGGATCTGTTTGCTTCCAGGAAGAACGAAGCTGAGGCTGTTCCATGCCCGTCCCCTCAGCAGGGCTCGCTGCAGGGATGCCTTCTCAAGGCCGTGGACCCGGGGCCTCTTACGCCTTTCTCCCATTTCCCTTGATCCACAAGGTGCTTCTCAAGACGAGGAGGGACAAGGCGCAGGTGATTCTGGTAGCCCCAGACTGGCCCGCCAGTGCTGGTATCAGATCTCCTCAGCCTCTGCTCCAGGCTCCCGAGGCAGCTTCCAGCTCGCCCGGACCTGCTTTCAGTCAATCAGGGAAGGTGTTCCATCCGGACCTTCAATCCTGCACCTGACGGCCTGGTTCCTGAGTGGCTAGAGTTCCAGGCCTTGGTTCTTTCCAACAAGGTCCTCAATGTAGTTGAGGCATCCCGTAAGGAGTCGACCAGGAAATGCTATGCCTTCAAATGGAAAAGGTTTTCCATTTGGTGTCAGGAAGGCCTGGACCCTTCCTCCTGTTCCTTGGCAAGCATCTTGGACTATTTATGGTCCCTTTCTCAGCAAGGGCTCAGGTCGATTGACCCTAAGGGGTGCACCTGGCAGCCATCTCTGCTTATCAGGCGCGGGCGGGAAGCAGTCGGTGGCACAGGGAGAAGGTGGTCTGGCGCTTTTCAAGGCCTTGATCACATTTCCCTCGGTGCAGGAACCTCCACCTCCGTAGGATCTGCTGCTGGTACTGGCAAAGCTCATGGGCAAGCGATTCGAACCAATGCACAGGTGTGATCTCTCTCAGCTGTGGTGGAAGACTGCCTTCTTGGTGGCTGTTCGTCAGCCAGAAGGATGGGAGAGCTCCAGGCGCTTCCCATCGAGTCTCCTTACCTGGTCTTCCACAAGGACAAGGTTGTCCTGCGCCCCACCGAAATTCCTTCTGAAGGTGGTGTCGGAGTTTCACCTTAACCAGGTGTTGACTCTGCCGGTGTTCTACCCAGTCACACCTCGGAGGCGAATAGGCTCCATACTCTGGACCCTAGAAGGCGCTCGCTTACTATAAGGAGCGCACGGCTGAAATTCGGGGAGAGGTTCGCCAGCTGTTTGTCACCCACGCTGAAGCTGCACCTGGCAGACCTGCAGCCAGCGGATATAAGCAGGTGGGTCACCTCCCTGCATAGATCTGCTACAGGTTGGCGGGCATGGAGCCTCCCAGAGGATAAGGCTCATTCTACCTGCCATACCGCTGCATCGGTGGCTGCTTCCAGAGATGTCCCTATCCAGGAAATCTGCAGGGCTGCTACCTGGAAGTCAGCACACACCTTCATCACCCACTCACCACATCGACCTTGAGTCATGCCGGATGCTGGTTTTGGGGCCTTTGTTCTCCAGTCTCTTTCCTAAGTAGGGGTGTGTGCCTTGCCTCCTCCTCCGGAGAACTGCTAGAGTCTGCCAATAAGTGTGGATGAACAACATATCCATGTCCCTAGAAATACGGGTTACTCACCTGTAACAGGAGTTCTAGGAATGGTATATGTTGTTCATCCTATAATCTCCGACCTCCCGGCCTGACGCACAACCTGAGCTTCCAGGGCCAGATCTGGCGTCATGGGGCGGAGCGAGTTTTACCACCCGGTGGGTGGGAGGAGCCAGCTTGAAGACCTTCCGCAAGATTTAAAGGCAAGGAACCTGCCAATAAGTGTGGATGAACAACATATACCATTCCTAGAACTCCTGTTACAGGTGAGTAACCTGTATTTCTTGACCCTTCCTTCAGGTCCCTCCCAGTCCTATACAGCCCATGGAGGAGGGGCCTTCACCACCCCAGCCTACCGTAGCAGGGGCTTCTTCCACAGTGCAGGAGGCCCAGTCAGGCCCCTCGGGGCTGGGTGGGAGACACTATTTTGACAGTTGCTTCCTCGGCGAAAGGCTCCCCAGCGTTGTGCTCTGGGATCCGTGGGTCCGAGCTGGTGGCGTCTGTGATGCCATCCCTGACTCTGGTGTCCGCCTGCAGCACCACGGGTCTGGCGGACCATTTCTGACTCTGGCACCGTTCGCAGTGCCGGGGATGGCATCGGGACCCGTCTGCGGCATCGCTTCCGTCTCCAGTGCTGTTCGCGGTGCCTGGGATGGGGCAGTGCCGTGGGTGGTGTCGCCTCTGTCCCCGGTGCCGTTCGTGGTGCCAGGGAGAGAGCAGCCCGGCAGGGATCGGGGAGGGTGATCTGGGTCCGGACTTCGTCGTCGTCCTCCTCGGAGGGCGTGGAGACTAACCAATTGGCTCCCAGATTCCTCTGATTCCTCAGGGTCTAGTGTTTGACCCCTCAGCCCCTACTGGGGAGTGGGTGGATAGCTGTGGCTCTGGGGTGGTGGTATTGACCAGCCCTCGGGTGCACCATGGGGCAACCCAGAGCCAGAGGCCTGTCTGCTCCTCTGGTGGGTGTACCCCTTCTGTGGCTGTCCTGGCTAGCCTGACTTCTGGGCTGGCTGGGGTCCCAGGCAGGAGAGGTCTCTGCACCTCCGACTGCCTCCCAGGAGTCGGTCAGGGGTGTCAGCTGCCTCAGCTAGTGGTGAGGAAGAGGGCCTTTTGGAGTCTGAAGGGTTGAGTAACCAGGGTTCAGCGTGAGCGGCCTCCCTGGAGACCCAGCCAGGTGCTGAAAGGAGTCGTGGCGCGATACGCTCTTCTCCCCTGATGTCTCTCTGAGAGTCATATCTTCACAGGAGGTCGAGGTTGTCCTTGTGGGACCCACATGATCCTGGCCACCTTGCAGGGGATTTCTTCCATCAGACACAGCTCTGGCTGTTCCAGTACGGTTGAACGGCTCTTGTTTGCTGGGACCACTGGAGTCTCCCTGTCGTTTGGGATCATCCGCCAGTCCTCTTGCCTGAGCAGAGGCCGTGCTCCTCCTTGGAGGTGCTTGGCCTGTGCTCTGCCAACTCCTCCTCCTCCTCTCCCAGGTGTTCCTGGTCCCATGAGAGCCCCTTACCCAGGAGCAGTTCAGGTCTCGGCTGCACTTTTCCTGCCTTCTTTAGAGCCATGGACGAGCAGGTGTTTTACCAATCCCCAGTGCAGTCTGACCCTGAATCTCAGACCTGTTGGCTTCTCGCCTTCCTCCTCCGAGGAAGAGGAAGCTTCTGCCCACGCTTCCCCAGCAGCTGATCTTTCCAGCTGTCACGTTTCCTATCGTGGTTGCTCGACGCGCTCCATATCTCCACCCTTGGAGAGCGCAATCTGGACCGTTAGGCAAGCGCCTAAGGCAGTTCAGTGTGGTCAACCTCTCGGTTCCCGCCTGGCCTGTTCCCTTCCGGGTGGCGCTGCACCGGGTCTGGTGACGCCCCATTTCCTTAGTTCCAGCCCCAAGGACCTTCTCCAGAGGTATTGCACCCTCCAGGGTGTCCAGGAACTCTCCTCACCCCTTCGGGCGTAACGCTTTGGATACCCCTCATGGCAGAGAAACCCAGGCTGTGACCAACCCTGGATTCAAACTCTTCGGACTTTGATTTCTGGGGCAGGAGGACATTCTCTCTGCACAGATTTTGCTCTGTGGCAGCACATCAGGCCCACCATGATACTTACAACAGGTACTTGTGGTCACAGCTAGGACAAATTTTAGCCTCCCTGCCTGATTCGAGGAAGCCAGACAAGCCATTGCCCTCTCCGCTCAGGGCCTGGAGCTTGCAAGGCACCAAGCAAGGACATCGATGACACCTGTGAGGTGGCTTCCGGGCTGGTGGGGACAGTGATCTGCATTAGGCGGTTGGCATGGCTTCGTGGTCCCGGTTGTCATCCTTGGCTCGGCATAGGGTGATTTCCTCTGCTTTCTGGAGAACCCACCTTTTCTCCTAAATGGTGAGGCAGGAGCTTCAGGGCACTGTCCATCTCCTGCGAGGAGATCACCGCCTCAGCCAGACCAGTCCCAGGCCTATAGGGGTTCTCCCTCTTGTGTCTCCGCCACTGGAGGCTAAGGGACACTGTCCCTAGGGGAGGTGCTGGGCTCCTTTGTGGCTCGGTATCACCAAATAGTGATGAATGGTGAAGATTGACAGATAAGATATGAAAATTACATACCTACCATAATTCTTGATCTTTCTGTGTATCTTCACCATCCATTACTAAATCCCCTTGACTGTTTTGATGAAGATGTTAGAACACCACACCACCCCAGCCCTGCCTCGCTCACCTACCCACCTTTCTACTTTAAAGCCCTTCGGATGCATGAAACCCTCAAATATATTAAGAAAGCACCAATTCCAGAAATAGTGCCGACTCACTGACCTCAAAATACTGTCCCTCACCCTTGACGATGTGATTGGACCACTCACTAAGATATTCAACCTCTCCCTCTGTCTTTGTGCAGTTCTCTGACATCTGAAAATCCGCCTTCGTGGACCGCTTCCACAAAGTGGTGATAAGTCCCTCCTTGTGACTTATCGCCCAATCTCCATCTTGCACCCCACCTCCCAAGGAACGATAGCAGCTGACCAGCTTACTGAATACCTGGATAAGCATAATATCCTATGCTCTCAACAACATGGCTTCAGAAAAGGGCATAGCACTACCTCTGCCTCCTTGAATTCACTGGTGAAACCCACAGTTCCTTGGACAATGGCCTCCGTGCTGCGTCTGTTTTATAGATCTAACAAAGGCCTTCGATACCGTCCATCATGGTCTTCTAATAGGGCAACTCCGTTAGCTGGCCTCTCCTCTGTTTGTTCGGCCTGGTTCAAAAGCTACCTGGAAAACCTCCCAAAGAGTCAAAATTGCTGATGTCCTCTCCGATGCAAGACCCATCCGATCAGGAGTTCCACAGGATCCATTCTGGGGCCCCTCCTGTTTAGTCTCTTTCTGAACTGCCTTCCACAATCCTACACTGAACAAATCCTCCTTTATGCTGATGATGCCATCATTCATGCCACCCATAAGGATGTCCTACCCCTTCAAACATACTTCAGCATGGCTTCGCCTTAGTTGAAAACTGGTTTAGCAAGCATAAACTGCTACTTAACTATAAAAAGAAGTCTATGCTTTTCTGTAGCACTCACGACAAATACAGCTGCAACCTTGACTATCACAAACTGCCTTGAGCCGCCCTGAGCAGGTTCACCCTTTAAATACCTTGGGATCACTTTAACAAGTCACCTCTCTTACAGAACCCACATCAACAGTGTTGCCAAACCTGCTAATACCAGACTTGGTCTCCTCTACAGGCACAAGACAGCACCTTACACCAGAAGCCTTAAGGGTCGCTGTTCAGAGCTCAGTTGTCTCAATTACAGACTACAGCCTCATCATCACGGCTCCGCTTTGCAAACTGCTCTTAGGCACATAACCACAACGCTAAACAAAGCCTGCCGGCTATCACTGGCTCCCATCATCTCATTCATACGTGTGACCTATATGCACAATCGGGCTGGCTTGCCTCTCAAACAGCATTAAATACCTGACCTGCACTATGGCAAAGAAAATCGCCTTGGGTCTTGCGCTACCTGGAGTCCAAGCTCTCCTTTGCCCTAGCAGCAAGCTTAGACCCACAAGAGACTCTGCAACCCGACTTTCAGGTTCCCCACTGTCAGATTGCAGAAGGTCAAAGATCCTTCACCTGTAGGGCCCCAGCTGGATGAATATGCTCAGCAGTGATCTCTATCTGTGCCAATGCTTGGACCATTCAAGTCCAAACTCCACCTACAACTCACTGCCTCCAGCACCTGCAACTTCCCACTTAATTGCCTACCTCCCCAACTCCCTACTGCCTCTTTTATTCCACCTCCCCACTCTTAGCTGCCCCTCTTGTCCCCAACTTGCACTTCCACTGTTCCTCTACCCCTCCTCATTTCTATTCTTTCTTATTTCAGTCTCATTCTTCTTTTTTCTTGCTCAGCACTTCTACCTGTATTATGACAATGCTCTGGCTACTTCCTCAGTTATTTTCCCCACTTGTTCTGTTCTCCTCCTCCTGCTGCTGCTCAGTGCACTAGCGCTCATTAGCCGTATGTCCATCCCACATGTACCTCCTTTGACGTGAAGCTTTGTAAAGAGCCTTGGCTCAAAGGTACTTGTAATCCTAGACTAAAATAAATAAAAAAATCCCACCAACCTTCCCCTTGGACCTCAGTCTCTGAGCAGTCCTTCTCCCTATTTGTCTCCTTGTTGGTCAGCACCTCCTCCTCCTCCCTCCCTTGAGCGGGGAAGTTTCCTCTGGGGAGGCAGACAAGGACAGTTGTTGTTTCGGGATTCTCTATGTTCCCTCCTCTCTCTCCTCTCCCTCTGGGTTGATCCTCGGCTCCCTCTTGGGTGTAGCCGGTGGGTGGAGAAGGCGACTTTGATCCTTAAAGTTTTCCCGAACTTTATTTTGCAACCCCTTGGGGGTGATCTATTTCCCTTCTTACCGAGGTGTTTTCTTCTAACACCTCCTTTTTTCTCCTGCTGTCTCGTTAGTTGGCTGGAGGGAAGACGCCACCCACCTTAATCCTGTGGCCTGCCTCGACCTTTAAGTGACGGGTTATCCTCAACCCTAGCTTGTTTCTGCATCAATCCATGCTGCACCATTGTCATGTGCTCTGTGCCCTATAATCCTCTGGATTAATCCTGACAGTTTAGGTTTCAGTCCGATCCTCAGAGGCCTAGGTCGTTGCCGGGGTGGGCGGTGTCTCTACTCCTCCCTTTCTTACCATTTCTACCTCCTTCTCCACACTTTCCTTCGCCCAGAGGATTGGGCCCTAGCTTTCACAATCCCTTAGGCTTCTCTGTTTCTCTCTCTCTCGCTGTCCTTTCAGTCGTTATTCCTCCTTTTAGTTTTATATCCTTTACTATCCCTTGTCGCCCCACCATCCCTTCCTTCCTTCTCGCGGCATGCGGAACTGGAGCCAGCGGAGTCACCACCAGATAACAGCCAACCCGTGGGCACCACGTAGCACATCGTCCTCGAGGGGCGCCGTCTCTGCATCTGCTTCACCTCAAAAAACAAAATAAATCTCCACTGGGTCCCAGCCTCCTCGGCCAGTATCCAAATAGTGATGAATGATGAAGATACACAGAAAGATCAAAATTCTGGTAGGTCGTAAAATTTTTTTTTTTCTTTTCAGTGTGTCTACATAGCTAGGCGAAGTCCAAAGACAGACTAATCTTTGTTGAGCTGCCTGAGCATAGAGTTTTAGGTTGGGGAAGTAGATCCCCAGTTTGTGACAGATAGAGTAGGGAGAGTCGAGTCTGAGGCCTAGCCTCATTCCAAAAAGATCTAGTCAGGAGTTGATTCCACTGTTGAAAGTAGCAATGGTCTCACATGAGGGGAGGTTCTGCAAGAAGTACAATATGCGTAGTAGGATGTTTTGGCAGATAGCTTACCTTGTGTAAAAGGCTAGGGTGGTGATGTGCCCATGGTTGCAGGTCATTAGCCACTGCTAGAATGAGGGACTCAGAAATGAGTATGTCCAAGTGTTCAGGATTTTTGTAATTTGTACACCAAGTTGTTTAAGCTGCCATGTTCCATTGAATGTTAAGCCTTGACTTTAGGGCAGCTGAAGGGTGTAGTTCTAGGGATGTGAATATGATGATGATGTATCTACACTGTCTGGCAGATGCCTTTTCCCTTTGATTCTGCCTGCACGTCTTCAGGCTGGCTTCTCCCACCCACCCGGGTGGTAAACCCTTGACTCCACCCCTAGATGCCAGATCTTCCTTTCAGCTTGGAGGTTCAGGTTCCCTCCTTACCGCTCCGGTGTGTACTAGGCCCTGGTGCTCGAATCTTTGGATTGGCTTCTAAACTTACTTTAAAACTCGTACAAGTTTTGACTTCAACTTTTTCTGATAGTTCCCACAGTGGAAGACAAGACTGCTCCGGGTTTCGCCAGTGTCCTTGCAGGCAGAAGATGTCACGGACCGATCCTCATGCCACGTCACGTGTACTGCTTAGACCATGATCATGATCCGCAGCCCTATGATTTTTGCGGTCCTTCCATCCGAATGTGTTGGATGACTGTGCTGCTTAACTCCAGCTGGGTGACCGAAGAAGCATTACCAGCCGGTCAAGTGTAAGGATGCCCGGTGTGGTGGTCTCCAGTGGCTGCGGGTCCCCGAGCAGCTTGAACAACTCCAGGCTTTCAAGGAGGAGGCAGCCCAGGCCACCGCTCAATCCTCTTCTGCTTCGGCCTTTGTTCCACTCCAGTTGGGCTCCACTTACTCTGCTTCCTTCAAGGAGCTGTGCCAAACGCTCTCAGCTAAAGGACAGGGTCCTTCAGGATTGCACGGTTTGTGCTCTCGCAAGAAGGAGTTGAAGAAAGACAAGGAGAAAATTTATTGTCAACGTTCCTGGGACCGGAACATTGCTGTTCTCAGGAGACTTCGGTTTCGACTGTGACGCTGGTTTCACGGTGTCCCGTCAGACAGTTGGTCAAGGTGCTGGTCGACGATACAGCGGAAATTTTTCTCGAGCCAGTCGACTGGTTGTTGTCTGAAGAGGCCGATAATTCTCTTTGGGACTCCAGTCCTTCCGGTGACCTCTGATGGGTCAGCCAGCCTGCTGAGTCGAACCCGCGTCCCAGACCCTGGCCAGGAGGAGCTGCAGGGTTCCCTGGCTCCCTCTGAGGCTCCCAGTTGGCACCACCAACAGTCGAGGTCTTGGTCTTCCTCCTCTGAGTCCGGCAGATCTTGCCGTCATCGGCGATCTTGCCCCTGGCATCACAGAAAGTGGCGCTGCTACTCTTCTTCTTCCTCCTCGGATGAAAAGAGGCTTCGACGCAGATTGTGTCAGTGCTACAAAGCTTTGATGTGACAGCAGCTGGTTTGACCGGATCAAAACCGGGACGGTTTCTACTCCGGCCATTAAGTGGCTGTTGCCCGAATGGCCGACGTGCCTCCCGCCGTCCGGGTTGTTCACCACTGCTCTTCCCCAGCGGAGCCGGTGCATACCATGTCAGCTCAGCCAAAGCAGGCCTCTTTGCCCATCATGGTGGAGCCCACCTAAACAGCTGACAACAGGGGCTCTGACACAGGAGGCTCGGCCGGCCAAGGGACTTCCCATCGCTGTCGGTCACCATCCTCCTGTGCGTCCTAGGCATGTTGAGGCGGCACTGTTGGCCGCCTGCTTTATGTGGACTCCTCGGAGTCTGAGGATTCCTCCCTGCACTCACGTCCCATCGACACGGAGTCATTGGGGGCATCTCCAAGATGCTAGACCATTCGGCTAAAAGTCTATGCTGCCTCTTCACTCAGCCTTCTCCAAGCTAGTTTGGTCATGCTGATAGCACACTTCTCTCATGCCCTGATGGGCTCCTGGATGAAGTGATTCCTGCGCCTCGGCGGACCTCCAGTCTGTGATCAAGCAGGTCTGAGACCAGGGGATGGCAGTGGCGAAGCAGCAACTCCAGACAGCTCTGGATATTGGCGAAGTCTTGTGGCCGCCAGTCGCGCCGCAGTAGCCATGCACCATAGTACTTGGTTGAGGATCTCTACCTTCACAGCGGATACCCAACACAAGCTGGCGGATGTTCCTTTTGGGCACCGACCTGTTAAGGCCCGTGTGGCTGGTCACCTCAGCGCATTGAAAGGAACCTTTATGAGTTCCTAGCCATGCCCTTTGGCCTCTCCTCAGCTCCCAGGGTCTTCACCAAATGCGATGCAGTGGTGGCAGCTTACCTGAGGTGCTAGGGGTACAGGTGTACCCCTACCTGGACGACTGGCTCATAGCAGGTCCCTCCAGGCAGGAGGTGGAGTTATCCAGAGACCTGGCCCTCCAGACTTGCTTCAGCTTGGCCTACTTATTAACGAGGCCAAGTTGGAACGCGTGCCCTCACAGGTGATCCAATTCATTGGGGCAGAGCTCGACTCTGCCAAGCCACAGCCAGGCTCCTAGTGAACTGGGCAGAGATCCTCTCCTCCTTTGCCCAGTTATTTCTGGTTGGGCAATTGCTGTTTCTAGGGACATGGATATGTTGTTCATCCACACTGTCTGGCAGGTTCCTTGCCGCTTTAAATCTTGCGGAAGGTCTTCAAGCTGGCTCCTCCCATCCACCCGATTGGTAAACTCTCGGCCCGCCCTATGACGCCAGATCTTCCTTACCGCTTGGAAGCTCAGGTTCTCTTTAACGCTGTGTGTGTTAGACTGGATCCTAATTCTTTGGTTCATCCGAAACTCATTTTAAAATTTTCAAGACTTTGGTCTTCCTTTTCCTCATGACTCGAGGACAAATCGACTCCGGTTTCGGCGGTGCCCATGTGTGCAGAAGATGTCAGGGCGGATCCGCACTCCACGTGTGTCTACTGCCTCGCCTGAACACAATCCATGAGCCTGCGAATCTTGCTGTTCGTTCTCGGCTCAGCGTCTTGGAGGACCGCTGCCCGGTTGAAGCTCGGGCGCCCGAGGCGCCACCTGCCGTTAAGTCGAAGAGGCCTGGCGGTTACTGCGGGCGGCTGGCTCGGCTGGAGCAGCTCGAGCAGATGATCGCCTCGAGGAGGAGGCGGCCCAGGCTGCATCTTCCTCCTCCTTGGTCACGGCATTTATCCGGGCCGCCTTGGGTACCTCAGATTCTGCTACGCTCAAGGAGCTTGGCCATTCCCTTCCACGAAGGGAGAGGGGCCATCGACATTCCTCTTGGTCCAAGAAGAAGGATCCCAAGCGTAAGTCCCATCGTCGGCGTTCATGGGGCCGAGAGAGGTCCCCTTCCCCAGACAGCCGACCGTCAACTTCGGTCGAGGTTGCGGCTAAGGCTGCTGGCTTCACGGCGTCCCTTCACAGGTCAGCCGGCCGAGACAGCCGTTGACACGGTCAAGATATTTCTCGACCCGTCCGGACAGTTTGTCGACTGGTGAGGCCGACAACCCATCTTCGCCGGTTCCCCGGTGGAAACCGAGGATTACCTGCGCCATCGGTGCAGCAGTCCTCGGTCAAGGCTCGGAGCCGAGGGGAGGAGCGGGTGCCCTGCTCCCTCCCAGGCCCGCCCTCTGACACACCGAGGTTCTCGGTCTCGGCCTCTTCCGGTCCAGCCGATCCCGCCCGACATCGCGGTCTCGGCACCGAGTGGCGGTGTCTCCGTCCTCCTCGCTCTTCCTCCTCGGGATGAGGAGAGGCTTCCGCGCAATTGCGTCGGCCGCTGCGAGGATCTGATGTGGCAGCAGTTACTTTGTCCAGGCTAAATCGACTCTGACGCCTCGCCATCATGGCTGTCACCGATCGCCAAAGCAACCTCTCGCTGCAGTCGAGATGCCCATGTCTGGGCCGGTTGTTCGGTTAAGCTTGCTGCCCCACCGATTGTGGTGGAACCTCCGCCTCCACAACCGAAATCGGGGCACCACCAAGGATTCTCTGTCAGCTCAAGGCCTGCCCCACAGGTTGTCGGTCACCCTCACTCCCGACCGGCCCCGACAGGTGGAGGGTGGCTTAGGCCCTAGGCAGCTCTTTCGGACTCCTCCGAGTCCGACGATGACTCCTCCCTATTCTCCAGGCAGGTTGATCTGGAGTCCTCCGGGCCAGTCACTGGACGAAAGCCCATCGCCCTTTATGGGTCTGCTTCGCTCATCTCAGAGTCCACCGGGATGCAGCTCGAGCCCATGTCCAAGCGGGCCAAGTATCCCCTGACGGAGTTACTGGACCAAGGGATTCACCCACGGAGGCCTTCCTGTGGTTGAGCCATTGTCGACCCAGCCTTGGAGCTTTGGCAGCGCCTGCTTTGTCCTGGCCCTCAGCCAGGATGGCCAGGAAGTATGTGGTCCCACTGCCTCTGCCCAGGTGTTGGAGCACCCTCTGCCGAGGGTTAGTCACCGACAGCATTTTCCGGCATCCTGGGAACACCAGGGACGTGGACAAGCCTCCGACAAGGAGTCCAAAAGCTGGACTATGCTGGGCCAAGGTGTACGCCATGTCCTCCCTTGGCCTCCGCCAGGCCAGCTCGCCATGTTGATGGCACACTTCTCCCACGCCTCATGGGCTCCTGGATGAGGTGATCCTCATCTCCGCCGAACTCCAGACCACGGTCCGGCAGGTCCGGATCAGGGTAGGGCAGTGGTGAAGCAGCAGCTCCAGACAGCTCTGGACATAGGGATTCCTGTGCCAGATCAGTGGCGGCTGCAGTGGCTATGTGCTGCAGGCATGGCTGAGGATATCCACCTTACGGGCGGATACCCAGCACAAGTTGGCGGATGTCCCTTCTTGGGGACCGACCTGTTCGCCCTGGAGTGGAAGGTCACCTCCAGCGGATCAAAAGTCAATGCCACCCTGGACTTGGTCATTTTACCCAGAAGGACAAGGCCACCGTCAGCAGCACAAGCCCTTCGTCCTTCTCGCCTGCTGGCGTCCGACCAAGCGGCACCAGCATCAGGGCCAGCAGGCTCGAGCTTGCATCCCAAACCCAAGCCCGTGGCTTCCTCCAACAGGAAGCAGGGAGGTGGCCCAGGAGGTCCTCGGCCGGTCCCTCCTCCAAGCCTGCCCAGTGACGGGCTGAGGGGTGTCGCCCCAGCCTCGCCACTCCACTCCTGGGTTCCCCTGGGGACGGCCGCCACTTCTTTCCACCTGGTCCGCTATCACCACGGACCGCTGGGTGTGGAGGTGCTAGGAAAGAGCCTGCCTCTGGAGTTCGAGCAGACCCCACCCTTTCGGGCCATTCGCCTTGGGAGCTATGGGGTCCGGAGCCTCGCGACTGTCGGCCCAGCCGACCGATTGCCCTGCTCCTGAAAAGAGGTGATCAGGAAGGTGGCGGATCCTCCTCCAGACCCGGAGTTTGTGTCCAGGTATTTCCTGGTCCCAAATGGACGGGGCTGGCACCCCATTCTCGACCTGCATGACCTGAACAGGTTCCTAAGGTCTCGGACCTTCAGGATGGTCACTCTGGCTCAGATAATACCATCCTTGGAACGAGGCATGAGGTTCTGTTCCTGGACCTCCAGGACGCGTTTTTTCATGTTCCAACCGTCTGCCTCATCAGAGATTCCCTCCGCCTCAGAGTGGAGGGATCCCTCACGAGTTCCGGCCATGTTCTTGGGCCTCTCCCTAGCTCCCAGGTTCTTCACCAAATGCATGGCAGTGGTGACAGCATTCCTGCGGCGCCGAAGGGTCCGGTGTACCTCATCTGGACGACTGGCTGATTGCAGCCCCTCCAGAGCAGAGGTGGAGTGGTCCAGAGATCTGGCCCTCCAGGTTTGTTATCAGATTGGCCTCCTCATCAACGAGGCCAGAGTCGGAACTCGTGCCAAAGCAGGTGATACTTTTCATCGGGCAGAGCTCGACTCTCTTCGAGCCAGAGCACGGCTCCCAGTGGACAGGGCCGAGGTTCTTTCCTCCTTTGCCCAATCATTTCTGGTAGGGCAACCGCGCCTGCCCGGACTCCCTGCGCCTCCTGGGTCTCATGAGGCCTGCACCAGCGTGATCCGTTGGGCCCGCTGGTACATGCATCCTTCAGTGGGGACTGGCCAGCCAGTGGTCACAGCGCTTGATCCTTTGGATCAGTTAGTGACAGTGACCCAGGGATGTGAACGCTCTCCAGTGGTGGACTGTTCTGGCACATTCTGCAGGAGGGCATCCTGCTTGTCCGCCCTGACGACGGTCTCTCTATTGACCGGTGCCTCTCTCTGATGGGTTGGGGTGGCCATCTGGGGGAGCACAGAGCGCCGGCCTCTGGTCCCCTCAGGAGTCCCGATGCCACATCAACCTGCTGGAGCTTGACGGTACGTCTAGCCCTCACCGCTTTGCTCCCGTTTCTCACGGGTCAAGTGGTTCGGGTCAGACGGACAATACCACGACCATGTACTATCTAAACCGCCGCATGGACGCTCTCCATGCCTTGTGCAGGGAAGCTCTCCAGATTTGGTCACTGCAGCAGCCTGGAGACGGATCTCCTTGCCATTCACATGGCAGGAGCCTCCAACACCCTGGCCGATGCCCTAAGCCGGATAGGGGCTGCGTCTTACGAGTGGTCTCTCCTGCTGGAGGTAGTACAAGATCTCTTCTCCCACTAGGGCACGCCTCAGGCGGACCTGTTTGCCTCCAGGGAGAATCGAAGCTGAGACTGTTTCATGCCCACCCCTCTCAGCAGGGCTCGCTGCAGGGGATGCCTTCTCGAGGCCGTGGACCCCGGGCCTCTTCTACGCCTTTTCCCATTTCCCTTGATCCACTAGGTGCTTCTCAAGGCGAGGAGGGACAAGGCGAGGTGATTCTGGTAGCCCCAGACTGGCCCCCAGTCAGTTCTGGTATCCAGATCTCCTCAGTCTCAGCTCCAGGTTCCCGAGGCGGCTTCCGCCCACCCGGACCTGATCTCAGTTAGTCAGGGAAGGTATTCCATCCGGACCTTCAATCCTGCACCTGACGGCCTGGTTCCTGAGCGGCTAGAGTTCCAGGCCTTGGGTCTTTCTGACAAGGTCCCAACATCGCCGAGGCGTCCCCATAGGAACACCAGAAAATGCTACGCCTTCAAATGGAAGAGATTCTCCATTTGGTGTCAGGGCAAGGCCTGGACCCTTCCTCCTGTTCCATGGCAAGCATTCTGGACTACCTGTGGTCCCTTTCTCTGCTAGGGCTTGTGGTGCGACCCTTAGGGAGCACCTGGCAGCCATCTCTGCTTACCGGGCGCGGGCCGGAAGCAGTCGTGGCTCTAGGAGTAGGTGGTCTGGCGCTTTTCAAAGTTCTTGATCACATAGTCTCCCAGAGGGATAAGAGCTCATTCTACCCACCATACACGCTGCATCAGTGGCTGCTTCCAGAGATGTCCCTAGCCAGGAAATCTGCAGGGCTGCTACCTGGAAGTCAGCACACACCTTCATCACCCATTACCACATCGACCTTGAGTCACACCGGGATGCTGGTTTTGGGGCTTCAGTTCTCCAGTCTCTATTCCCTAAGTAGGGGTGTGCACCTTGCCTCCCTCCTCCCGGAGAACTGCTAGGAGTCTGCCAGACAATGTGGATGAACAACATATCCATGTCCCTAGAAATACAGGTTACTCACCTATAACAGGAGTTCTAGGAATGGTATGTTGTTCATCCTACCATTCCCGACCTCCCGGCCTGGCCTTTCAACCTGGCTTCCAGCGGGCTAGATCTGGCGTCATGGGGCGGAGCCGAGAGTTTACCACCCAGGTGGGTGGGAGGAGCCAGCTTGAAGACCTTCTGGCAAGATTTAAAGCGGCAAGGAACCTGCCAGACAGTGTGGATGAACAACATATACCATTCTTAGAACTCCGTTACAGGTGAGTAACCTGTATTTGTGTGCCCCTCAGCAGGGCTCGCTGTAGGGGATATCTTCTTGAGGCCGGGGACCCGGGCCTCTTTTATGCCTTCCCTCCACTTCCCTTGATTCACAAGGTGCTTCTCAAGGTCAAGAGGAACAAGGCACAAGTGATCCTGGTGGTTCCGGACTGGCCCTGCCAGTTTTGGTACCCTGATCTCCTCAGCCTCAGCAACAGGCTCCTGAGGCATCTTCCAGCATGCCCAGACCTGCTCTCCGTCAATCAGAGGAAGGTACTCCATCTGGACCTTCAATCCCTGCACCTGACAGCCTGGTTCCTGAGCAGCTAGATTTCCAGGCTTTGGGTCTCTCTGATGAGGTCCTCTTGTTTGAGAGATCCCGTAAGGAATCGACCAGAAAATGCTATGCCTTAAATTGAAGAGTTTCTCTATTTGGTGTCAGGGCAAAGGGTTGGACCTTTGACCTGTCCAGTAGCTAGGATTTTGGACCATCTTTGGTCCCTCTCCCAAAGGGGACTTCAGTCGATGACCCTTGGGTGCACCTGGCTGCCATCTCTGCTTACTGGGCACGGGCCAGTCAGCAGTCGGCGCAGGACAAGGTGGTCTGGTGCTTTTCAAGGGCCTAGATCTCATATCCCTCTGGTCAGGAACCACCATCTCAATGGGATCTACTGCTGGTTTGGTAAAACTCATGGGCAAGACATTCGAACGATGCACAGGTGTGACATCTCCCACCTGTTGGGGAAGACCGCTGTCTTGGTGGCTGTCCACGTCAGCCAGAAGGATTGGGAGCTCCAGGCGCTTTCGGTGAAATCTCCTTACCTGGTCTTCCACAGGGACAAAATTGTCCTACACCCCACCCAAAATTCCTTCTGAAGGTGGTGGTAGAGTTTCACCTTAACCATGTGTTAACTCTGCGGTGTACTACCCAGTTACATCTCTGAGATGGAGTACAGGCTCTCTACTTTGGATCTGAGGCTGAATGCTCGCCTACTATAAAGAGCATACGGTTGAAGTTCGGGAGAGGTTCGCCAGCTGTTTGTCACCTTCGCTGAAGCTGCACCTGGCAGACCTGTTGCCAAGTGGATGATCGGCAGATGGATCACATCCTGTATTGATCTCTGCTATAGGTTAGCGGGTAGGGAGCCACCCATAGGGCTAAAGGTTCACTCTTCCCACCATACCATTGCGTCGGTGTGCTGCTTCTAGGGGCGTCCTTATCCAGGAAATCTGCAGGGCTGCTACCTGGAAGTAGACACACCATTACTACATTAACCTCGAGTCATGCCGGATGCTGGATCTTCCTGGACTAAGTCTCCATCACTCATTCACACTAGTGGGATAGCGCCGAGACTCTAGGATAGCCAGGGGAGCCTAAAATTTTCAGAAGGGTCGGGCGCCGAGACAGGACCACACATCGTGGCACCCTGAGACTAGCTTATAGGTCTGTGTGAGCTATCTCGTGCGAGCCCTCCAACTCTCAGTTCCTTTTCTCCCCCGTCGAGTGCACTTGGATGTCTGATGTCACTTGTCTGCGAGTCTAAGTTTTCATCTATACAACAGCAACTTTTAGCGTTTAATATTTTAAGTAGTACTTTCTTATTTTACAAACAAGAAAAGAAGATTATGAGGAAGAAGAAAAAGAAATGTTCCTGCCATCATCTGAGTCGTCCTTAGATGGTAGCAGTGAGTAGGAGGACTTCGTTTGAAAGTTTTATGGCAGAGAGGCTGTGTCCGGCCTGCGCCCTTTAATTAACGGGGGATCCGACTAGGACAGTCCTGTGCTCGGGGTGGGGGGACAGTCCACCAAAGCACAAATCTAGCTGTTCTGGGGATCCGGCTCCGTAACCTCAAGCTCTTCTTCCTCATTGGAGGAAGAAGAATCTGATGCCCTTCGAGGTTGCCCGTTGGTACATCTGCATGAGGTTATTCTTGGGAGAGCGTGGGCCTGAACCGACTTTGGTGAGTTCTCCTTGGCCCGCTCCTAGCAGCTGCATTTCAATGCCGAACTCCATCTCTGTCCTCGTTGGAGCTCCAGTGGGCAGTTTCACCTCTGGGCTGCTCCTGTGGAGCAGGGGTTTGACTTTTCCAGTTCTGCTGGCTCTGCTCCTGATTTGGGGGCCTCCGGACCTTGGGCCATTGGACGGAGCCGGGTCCACTTGGATCATGGCCGGGCGAGGTGCCCTCTTGGTGCCTTTGCCATCGTGTCCACCCTCATGCCTATCCCCTCTCCTTTTACATGCAGGGGCGGCTGGCACCACCTTTTCCTTCTCCCTTCTTTCAGGGTTTCCATTGGCATTTTCTTTCCGTTGCCATGGCTCGTGTGCCTGTAGGCGGCGTGGCTCGGTGCCGTGGGTCTGCGCCATTGCTCGTGCAGCGCGCGGGGTGCTGTTGTTGCTGCCATTGGTTGTCAGCACCGCCAGTGGTGCCGTGGGTATCTAGGTGGTGCCATGGGTGGTGCCAGGGCCCATGAGTGGCACACGGTGACCATGGGTGCCACTCGGCCTCGGTGCCATTCTTGCCATAGAGTCGGGGTGCCGCATGGCTGGGTGCCAGGGCTCTGCGGTACAGTTGTGGTGCCCCCGGTATCGCCCAGATTGGCATAGGCACTGCTTGGTGCCCTCCTGTGCCACGAGTGATGCTTGTGCCCAGGGGTGCTAGTGGGTGCTGTCTGGCAGAACTAGTGACGCATTTTTCTTTTCGGACTTCTTCTCCACAGATCTTGTAGCGGGATGTTTTCCACAGAATAAAGTCCTATTCTGCAAATTATTTTTCCACACATCTTAGAGTGGCAGTCCATGTGGTATCTGGTGTCATCCAGCAGTTTTCTGCTGATAGAACTCTGCTGTACTGCTCTGCCTCGGAATCTCTCATTCCACTCAGCACTTTCTCTGCTCCGTCACGTGGTACCAAGCTCCTCGACATCCTTCCTGATGGCGGAGTCTCTAGTGGCTCTGACCTAGACCTCTCTTGGAGGTCCTTCTGGGGGTAGAAGTGCATCTGGATGGGTCTTTCCTGTCCCGGTCAGTAATACAGTGGACAACTCATTTTATATACTGAAGGGCACGTCCTCTCTGTCATCAGAGTCCGTGATGGAAAATCTTTTCAGTAGTTCCTCGTAATGGGGTCCACTATAGTATTTCAGACTGCATCTGTGGACCATCGCTTCTGCATCTAGACTTTTCAGTTGTCAAGAACAATTACACTCTGTGGAACATTCTAATTTAATGGTTGGGGCAGCTTAGGCTCTTCCTTTTGATAGGGGTATATGGCCTTGTGATATTGCCCTTTGGTGGCTTCTTCGGCAGGTGGTTAGCATCTCTCCTGCTGTGATTATTAGTCCGGTCATGATTTCGGTATGGGCGCTCAGTCTCCTTCTGCCTCAGATGGAGAACATCTTGATCATTTGCATCAAGACAATCTTGCGAAATAGCAGCCTAAAGCCTTGTTAGGCTAGGACTATAAAAAAAAAAAAATGTTATCACAGCACAGGAGCACAGGGCCTAGCCAAAATTACCCGATACATCCCCCTTTTTGGATCTGGTCAGGTTCCACCTCAGCCCCAGGCGCTCGTCTCCAGAGTCACAGTAAGAGTACCTGACTTCTTCTTCCCTAAGGTGAGTCAATCCAATGGTGGTATGGGTCATCTCTTTCTCCAAGAGATTTCTCTCATTCACAGACATTTCCTAGACCTAGGCGACTGCCCAGTCTGTTAATTACCCTTTCTTTTTATCAGGCTTTCCTCTCTTGAGCAGAGCCTCACAGCAACAGAACAACTCTCCACCGAGTCGAACTCAGGCTCCTGCTACCTTCACTTGCTTAACTTAACAGGCAATATCGCCTTCTTGACAGAAAGATCAAGTAGGTCTTCTTTTTGAGGTAACTTCTCAAATATTCCACCTTCATTCCGGCGCACTGGTTCCATGCCAGTCGCTCACTGACTATCCTCTCCAAGTGCGTGGCGGAGTTGTGATGTTTGTTTTCAGCAAACAAACTGAATCCTTTCTACTCCTTCAGGGAGGCCAGAGTGAGTAGTGCCTCGGCGCTTCAGTCACTTTCAGCGAATGGGTTAGCCCTAACTTGGTCCTGCTGTGCCCTCCTCGGCGCACATCTGCCTCTATTTGCCTTAGAAATCAGCCCCTGTTTTTTCTGTCGGAATGTTTTCTTCCATGCAGTGGACATATCCTCCTGTACACTTTTCCTTTCTTCCTTGAGTTTAGAGACTGCTACTACAGTTGTACATACAGTGGCAGGATGGTTCCTTTTGGAATATGCAGTGGGTAGGATCTGGTTCTACTAGACCACCTCAAGAGGCTTCTAAGTCGTGCTTGGCCTTCCATCAGGAGGGTTCCAGTGACTAAGTGAGACTATTCTCCTTGATGGGCTAACCCCACCTGGACCCCTTGCTCACCAAGTAAGGGGTTCAAGTGCTCCTGGACCTGTTGTTCACAGGTCAGCCATATGATAGTGGGGCTTTCCATCTGCATTTTCCGATCTACCCTGGACCAGTAGACTTTACCTCCGACTCTTTCCAGTTCCTGAGGTCCCTTTACGTTACATTAGTACATGTCTTTGACACTATTACTTTTGTTCCTAGACCAAATTGTAGGGCCAGGTTCTTGCCACTCTCCTAGAGTGGTTTAGCTTCCTGGCAGACTTTCATTTTGTGCCCATTGCAGTCGTCTGCAAAGTGGTGAGTTACAACTCAAGCACTTATCTTGTAAGCACTATGTTCTAGATGTTCTTTACAAGACAGCTCTTTTATTAGCAGGACAGTCCTTGGCTTTCCTTTCTGATGAACCCTATCTCCTACCACCTACTCAGGGTTGTTGGTTTTAACTGGTACTCTCCACTAGTGTGAGCGGTGATGGAGACTTAGTCCAGGAAGATATGGAAATTACATACTTACCATAATTATTGGTCTTCGGACAGTCTCCATCACTCATTCACATGTCCACCCACCATCCTGGGTTTCCTTGTTTCTTTCCTGGTCTTCATGATCCTATGGTCAGACTGTGAAGACATTGTTCTTTGCCTTTCTTGCAAAGGCCATCTGGCCCCTCTCAGGCCTGAAAACTCAGGATGAGTTATTCTCATTAGTTGCGCTCCTCGGTTGAAAAGGTACTGGCGCGGTTGGAGAGTCGGCCGGGAATAGTCTCCACGGTGCAGCAGTGTGGTCCTATCTCGTGCCCACCCTTCTGAAAATGATTAGACTCTTGGCTTGGTCCTAGCATCTCTGACGCTATCCCACTAGTGTGAATGAGTGATGGAGACTGTCCAAGAAGATCAATAATTATGGTAAGTACGTAATTTCCATTTTGGGATCTCAATTCTCCAGTCTCTGTTCCTGAAGTAGGGGTGTGCGCCTGCCTCCCTCCTCCTAGAGAACTGCTAGAGTCTGCCAGAGTATGGATAGAACATAATATCGACATCCCTGGAAACAAAGGATCTTATCTGTGTCGATCTCGAGGCCGATGTTATTACATGGTGCTCACAGGATGGCCAGTAACTGTCATGGATGCCTCCTCAGCCCCAGTTCTGCTTCTCCTGCCATCGAGTAAGGACCTGTATGCGAGCTCAGAAATTCGAAGTGCATCAGTGGCCTAGTCCATTGGCTCCGTCAGTTCTAGTTCTGCTTTGCCTCCGTTCTCGGCGCCATCTCTCGTAAGATCTTTCCTTTTATTTGTGATATGGATATTTTGTTTTGTTTATTGTATTTCCACCGGTCATGTCTCGTTCAGGGCACAGAACAAACTTTCTAAGGTCGGAGTCGGCCTCCGATGCCTTAAGTCCCTGCAGCCGACTTTTCTCTGTCTCAGACCAGCATGGCGGGTCGTGATCTGCTGGGCCCTAACCCACGATATGGATTGTTGCGGCGCCTGTTTCTCCATGGACCGTGAGTTCTGGAATCGTAGCGTGTTTAAGGTCGGACGTGCACGTCTGACTTTTTGGAGGACAGGCTCGTACTTGGGACGTCAAATACAGGATTCTCGATCCTTCCTCCGGGTCCCTCGGTCCTATATAGCCTGCAGAGGAGGGGTTCTGCCCTTCCTAGCCTCAGTGGGAATCCCTTCCATAGTGCAGAAATCCCAGTCTGGTCCCTCGGGGGCCGGGAGAGCACCGTCCTGGCAGTTGCCTCTTTGGAGGCAGAGGCTCACCTGGCATTGCGTTCTGGGGCCCAGGCTGGCACTGCCTCTGATTCCATTGCTGCTTGCGGCACCAGGATCGGGGTGCCATTGTGGGCGGTGGGGGCGGCCTCCGGTGCCATTCACGGTGCTGGGGATGGGAGCAGCATCGTGGGGGCACAAGACTGGTTCGCGGCCCCTTCGGTGCAGCAGCTGAGGAGAGATCGGGGAGTCATCTGGGTCCGGGCCTCCTTGGGTGACGACTGGAGGCTAGCCCAGACTGGCTCCCGGATCCCTTGGAATCCTCAGATTCCTCTTAGGTCCAACCCTTTGGCCCCACTCAGCCCGTCCTGGGAGGCGGGCACGTTCTGTTAGTACCAGGGTCAGTGGCACCGACCAGCCCTTGGGTGCCCAGGTGGGTCCTGCAGGGCAACCCAGAATCAATAGCCCGTCTGCCCAATCAGGAAATGTACTCCCTCCTGTGATAGTCCTAGCCAGCCTGACTTCTGGGTGGGCTGGGGCATCCCGGGTATGGGAGGGTGGTCCACTCCCGACTGTCTCCCATGAGGTGGTCATGGGGTGCCAGCTGCCTAAGCTGGTGGTGAGGAAGAGAGCTGTCTGGGGGTCCGAGGGGTTGAGAGGGATTGATTCGCTGCGGTGGCCTTCCCTAGGAACCTGCAGGGATTCGGGGGAGCCGTAGTGCTGGACCAGTGTTCTCCCCAAGGTCCCTCCAGGGCGACATCTTCTCTGGAGGTCAGGGGCTGCCTTTGAGCTCATATGGCCCCCAGTTGCCTCGCGGTGGGGGGATTCTTCCATCGGGCTAGCTCTGGCCATTGCAGCTCTGTTGAGCGGCCTTTGTCTGTTGGGACCACGCGACTCCTCCCTTGAGGTCTCCCGTCCGGTCCCTTGGCCTGGGCAGAGGCCGTGCCCTCCCTCAGAGGTGCCTGTCCTCCTTGTCTCTGCCAACTCCTCCCTCTCGCTCAGGTCTTTCTGGTCCTCATGGCCTTACCTGGGAACAGTTTAGGGCCATGCTGCACTGTACCCTGCCTATTTACAAGCCATGGACAAACAGGTGTTTCACCATCCCAGTGCAACCTGGCCTAATTCTCTGAGCTCACCGGCTCCTTGTCTTCCTTCTCTGAGGGAGGAGTCCTCAGTCCACCTTCCCAGCAGCTTATCTCTCCAGCTATCAGCATTTCCTGTCGGGTTGCTAGGCAGACTCCACATTTCAACTCTTTGCAAGCGCAGTCCCAGCAGTCACGTGCCTTCCTGGAAGTACAGCGTGGTTAACCATTTGATTCCCACCTGGCATGTTCCTTCCTGGAAGTGTCACATCAGGTTTGGCAACATCCCTTCTCCATACCTCCAGCCCGAGGGGCCTTCGCCAACATATTGTGCCCCCCTTGGGTCTCCAGGAACTCTGCCTCACCCTCTTTGTGGCGTCACACTGCTGGATGATACCCCTTCTGGGCGTAGAAACCAAAGCCATGACAGACCCCCGGACTCTGCCTCAGCTGAGTTTGATTTCTAGGGCAGGAGAACCTTCTCCTCAGCACGTCTCATGCTTTGTGTGTCAGCATATCAGGCTCACCATGCTGCGTAATACAGGCACTTGTGGTTGTTGCTAGGCCAGGTCTAGCCTCTCTGCCTGATTCGGAGGCAACCAGACAAGCCATTGCCCTCTCCCTCACGAGGCCTGGAGCTTGCAAGGCACCAAGCATGGGCACCGTGCGATGTCAGTGAGGGTGGCTTCCAGGATAATGGAGACAGCGATCCGCATCAGCTGGTCGGCATGGCTTCATCTTTCCCGGTTGTCACCCGGCCCAGCGTGGGTGACTGCCTCCACCTCCGGAGAACCCACCTCTTCTCCCTTGGGTGAGGAGATGGCTTCAGGGCACCTTCCTTCTCCCATGAGGGAGATCCTCTCCTCACCCAGACCAGTCTGAGGCCCTAGCCAGACCTGTGAGGTCCTCTCCTCCAGTGCCTCCCCCACTGGAGGCTAAGGGACACCTCCCTTATGGAGGTTCTGGAGGCCCCTTGAGAGCTTGGTAATCACCCAGCAGTGATGAATGGTGAAGATTGACACAGATAAGATATGAAAAGTACGTGCCTACCATAATTGTTGTTCTTTCTGTGCATCTTCACCATTCATCACTGAATCCATCCAACCTTCTCCTCTCAGGCCTCAGTCTCTGGGCAGTTCTCCTCCTCCTCCGTATTTGTCTCCTTTGGACCTTAGTCCTTTTCCAACACCTGCACCCCCTTTTGGGTGGAGTTTTCCTCTGGGGCAGGTAGGGAGGATTCTGCTGTTGGGGATCACTAGAGCTCTGTCTCTGCCCAGGTAGCTCCTGGGATTCCGGCTCCTCTTAGCCTCTTTAGGGAGTCTGGTGGTAGGAGGAGGCTCTGGGTGTTTCCCTCAGTTATCCTCATTACCTTGATCATTGTCTCTCCTTCTGGAGAATTTGTTTCTCCCTTCGGGTTCCTCCTCTGGGGTACCCCCTCCCCTACAAATAATTAAGTTTCTTTCCCTTGGGGTGTCTCTCAGGGCATTTTAGCAATTTTCTGCCTCAGTTGTGTTTTGCAGGGGTGGGAGACACCAATCCGCCATTAGTCCCTTGCCTGCTTCTGCCTCTGAATAGGTGCCATCTTCCAAGCCTTAGCTCCTCTGGCTGTCTGTTGACTTGTGGTTTACCTTCTTAGAGCAGTCCAGGACAGCCTCTCGGGGTGGTGTCTCCTCCTCCATCTTCCTTTCTCCTATCCTCCTCTACTCCTCCTTTCCCACACATTCCTTTTTCCCAAAGATTGGGGCCCTTCTCTCCCAATCCCATAGGCTCCTCCTTTCCTGTCCTTTCTTCAGCATATTTCTCCTTTTAGTTTTATATCCTTTCCTTTTCTGGCTCGGGCTCCCTTGCCCACCCTCCCATCCCTCATTTTCTGTCCCTCTCCGGCATGCAGAACTGTGGCTGAGATGGCATTGGCGATGGTTACTGGCCAACCATGTGCACCCGTGTCGTCGGCCTCGGGGAGCAGCGCCATCCGACGCCGGCTCCTCCTCTTGGAAAACAAAGAAGCCCCTCGAGGTCTGATCTTCCTGGACATAAAGTCTCCACCACTCATTCACACCAATGGGAACTGCTGGAGGCACTAGGACCAGCGGAGACAAATTTTGCTAGAGGGTGGGCAGCCAGAGATGGAGCCGCCAAGTATGCAGCACCCGAGCCTCAGCTAATGCGGTAATCTCTATCTCAGTGTCGACCCTCCAACTGCCTCAGTTCCTTTTTTCCTGCTGTCAAGTGCACTTCAGTGATGACACCAGCTTGCCCACCAGAGTCAAACTTCAAACTAGCAGCATAGTTTTTTAGTTTTATTGTTTTTGTAATAATATCTCGAATAAAGTACTGCTTGGTTTATTTATTCTTATTAAAAAGAGTCTCAGCCTACATTGACGGGTCGACCATGGCGGGTCAGGTGACAGTAGGGAGACTTAGTGAAGCTGTTCAGTCAGCCGGGCTGGGTCTGGTCCGCCTTCTCCGGGGGTCCGATAACGGACAGTCCAGTGCCCGAGGGTGGGCGGTCCCTTGAAAGCATAAAAAGTAAATGGTGCACTCTCGGCCCGTTCAGCCCTCGAGCACTTCTTGACCCACAGGTCAAAAGAAGGCATCACTCGAGGTCGCCACCCGATATGTCTGTGCAGACTGTATGTCTGTTATTGGGGCTAGTTGCGGTCTCCTCCTTCCAGAGTCGCTGGTTTCTGTTTCTGGTCGCTGACATCTTGACGCCGGAGCCCTACTCTGCCCTCTGGTAGGTCTTCAGATGAGCAGTTTCATCAGTGGACTGCTCTTGTGGAGCAATGGGCTTGGAGGTTGGTCCAGCTGCCTGGCCCAGTCACTCCAGGGGCCTTCAGGCTTTTCAGAGATCAGGTAGGGTGGTTGGGCCTCCTAGTCCACTGACGCTGTCTTGGTGCTGTCGACTCCGCTCTTAGATGTATTCCCTCCTCTCACAGCTGCGGGCGCAGGGGCCCACCGATGCCTCTATCTCCTGGTATTCATCCTTCTTTCTCTTCAAATCCTGCCCGGAGCCTTGGGATGTTTTCCGATGCCTTGGCATGGTGGTGGCCGATGCATCGTCTGGAGGCCATCCTCGGCGCCGTGTGGCTCTTGGTGCTGTGCATTTTTCGGCACTGTGCTCTTCTTCAGCGCGAGGCCTGTTAGGCGCCATCCAGTCTTCAGGGCTCCTCTCCTCTGAATCCTTTTCCTTCCTCATTTCCTTCTGATTTTCCTCCTTTCCTGTCCATACAGTCCCTCTTGGGCTGTCAGGAGATGACATTGAGCCTGACCCAGACCTTCAGCTGGGTGATGATGTGGAAGGCATCTGCAGAGCCTGTGGGCGAGGACCTGTCATTTAAGTCTCTGCTGAAAACTTTGATTCCACTCTTTCTCTCCAGACTACAGATATCGATCCTGGAAACTGTTAAGACTCCAGATACCTCCATGTTCGGAGATCCCTATGGATTTGACTCCTCCAGTACAGCCCTCCTTTGAGATGCTTTCTCAAATGGTATGGAATAATCCTGCTCTCATTCCTTCTGTGGCTAAGTCCATAGATAGGAAGTATGCTGCTCCCAAGGATCGACCCATTTCGGCTCTCAAGCCTTTGGACCCTATTGTAGTCTTGGCAGAGAATGATAAAGTCGTCCTTCCTCAGACTACTACAGCTCGACCTATAAACAAAGAATCTCATAAGATAGACACTGTAGGTAAGAGAGTCTTTGCTGCTTCCACCCTAGGTATCGTGTTGCCAGCTACCAAGGCTATTTCTCTCAATATGAGGTATATTCTTTGGCATTCGCTCAAACAAATGGTTGAAGCTCTACGAGTCGAACCACGAATTCAGAGCTTCTTCAAACCATAACCAAGGGTATCGAATCCAACAACCAGCAGGTTAAAGCAGCTATGGACGCCTTCGATACTGCCTCCCTGAGCTGGCGAGCATTTGTACCTGCTGTCACTCTGGCTGCGCACTTCAGGTTTCGAATGATGCCCAGCAACAGGTCATGGTGTTGCCCTTCGATGGTGTGTATCTCTTCGGCCCTCAAGTAGAAAAGGCTCTAGAGGCCACACAGAAGACTAGGTCAGCCATTAAATTGCTCGACCTCCTCCCGCTTCCTCTGGAGGGGTGTTAACAAATGCCAGTTTCATAACCATCAGTCCTTTCGGGGCAAAGGCAGGGAGGTTTTAATAAAAACTCAAGCCCTCAGCCTCAAAAGAAAATGCAGCAGAGGCACAAGGACCCAAAGGCCCAGTGCCACCTTCTGAGTTGTTGGCCCAAGTCCCACCTCAGCTGCCCGAGGGGACTCTTCCTTACTGGTGGGAGGTCGTCTGACTCACTTCTACAATTGATGGAAGTCCATAACCTTGGACAAATGGGTCCTCCAGATAATCCTGAGGTATTCCCTCAATCTTTTAGAGACCCTCCGGATCGTCCACCCAGAGCGACAGCCCAGGCTGTCAGTACTTCAGTCAGAACTTCTCGCCTCCGAGATACAAGGCCTTCTGAACAACAAGGCAGTGGAAGTAGTTCCGCTGGATCAGCGGAACACAGGGTTCTACTCCATTACTTTCTGGTTCAAAGAAACCGGGGCATGCCCATTTTGGACCTCAGAAAACTAAAAATTTCTTCCCAAAGAGAAATTCAAATGATATCGCTAGGAACCCTGTTACCTTTGCTTCATCAACACGACTGGTTAGCCTCCCTGGACATGCAGGATGCTTACCAACACATTCCTATTCACCCAAGGCATCACAAATACCTAAGGTTCGTGGCTTTGGGACAGCAGATATCAGTTCAGAGTCCTGCCCTTTGGGCTATCCTCGGCGCCGTGAGTTTTTACAAAGTGTTGTGCAATTCTCATAGCGCATCTCAGAAAAATCAGAATACAAGTGTTCTCCATATCTGGACGATTGGCTTCAGCAAGTCCTTCCAGGCAGGAACTCTAGATGCCGTATGCGGCTTCACACTTTCTCACGTCCATGGGAGTCCTGCTAAACCTCAAAAATTGCAGCTGCAGCCTCCCAGAGGCTCCTTTTCATAGGAACTCTTCTGGACACCTCCTGTGCAAAGCTTTTCTTCCAGAGGACAGGAGGAGCGATATCCTTCAGATGGCCGATACATTGGAGAGAGCAGCTCGGTTCAGCTCTCTCGATGCAACGGATGCTTGGTCTCATGGCATCCTCGGTGTTCACTGTACCCCTAGCACGCCTTCACATGAGAACCTCTCAATGGATGCTCAGTACTCAGTGGTCCCCAACCACTCACCCTCAGTCCTTTCTCATCAAGGTGACAGAACCTCTGAAGAGATCACTCACCTGGTGGTCTAAGAGGACAATCTTCTGGAAGGGTATCCTTTGCTCCTCTGGATCATCAGATTTCCATTACCACGGACGTGTCCCTGATGGGGTGGGGAGCTCACTGTCAGACTCTCCACACTCAAGAGTACGTGGACTCAGCTAGAGTCCCAGCTTCACATAAATGTCTTAGAAGATGAGGCAGTCCTTTATGCAGTCCGGGCTTTGAAGGACATTCTCTGTCACAAGAACATTCTCCTTCAAACGGACAACAAAGCAGTGATGTATTACATCAACAAGCAGGGCGGTGCTCACTCTTACCCCTTATGCAGGAAGCGATGAGAGTGTGGGAATGGTGCTTGGAGCACAAGGCTCTAATTCATGTGGTCTACCTGCCGGGGTGCAGAAGAACTGGCAGACCGTCTCCAGCAGAACAGAGACAGATCCTCACGAATGGTCTCGACTCAGCCATAGTTCAGTCACTATTTGCAGAGTGGGGAACTCCAGACCTGGACCTTTTGCATCCCCACTCAACACAAAACTGCCTCTTCTGCTCCAGAAATCCAGGGCCTGGCATTTTCTGTCAGGATGCGTTCAGGCTGCAGTGGACAAACTCTTCTATATGCCTTTCCGCCTCTTCCTCTAATTCAGAGAGTACTTCTCAAGTTCGAGTCCCAGGGGACAAAATGATCCTCATTGCTCCCTTCTGGCCTCGACAAATATGGTTTCCACTACTCAACAGTATGTCTGAAACTCCTCCAAAAGCGCTTCCCTTCAGATGAACCTTCTGACTCAGGGGCCTGTGGTCTCATCCCAATCTGAGGTCGCTTCACCTTCACGCTTGGCTCCTGAAGAGATAGAAGTGAACAGGTTCAATGTCTCTGAGGTTTCAGATATTCTTCTGGCTGCATGCAAGCCAGCCACTAGAAAAACTTACACAGCCAAATGGAGCGTTTTTCGCTCTGGTGTGCAAAATCCTCTTTGAATCCTTTTTCCTGCCCACCAGATAAAGTTCTAGAGTACCTTTAGACCTCTCAAATTCAGGTCTGCAATACTCTACAGTCAAGGTTCACCTTTGTGCCATTTCAGCTTATCATGAGCCAGTACTTTCCTTGTCACTGGCTCAGTTACCTGTAGTTAAGAGGTTTCTTAAAGAATTCTGCATACCAGACCTCCTATCAAGACGTCCAGTCGCAGCCTGGGACATTAATCTTGTGCTAGACATGCTCACTCGAAAACCTTTGAGCCTCTAGCTACCTGTGAGTTAAAATTTCTCACTTGAAAATGGCCTTCCTAGTGGCCATTACCTCGCCAGGGTCTCTGAGATACATGCCTTGGTCACAGACCCTCCGTATACTGTGTTTCATAAAGACAAAGTAGTTCTTAGGACCCATCCTAAGTTTCTCCCTAAGGTTGTTTCAGAATTCCATCTAAACCAACCTTTGGTCCTTCCTACTTACTTTGCAAACTTCCAAAATGAAGGAGGCGTTCTCTTCATTCCTTGGACGTCAAAAGAGCTTTGCGTTTCTATCTAGATAGAACAAAAGATTTTCATAAAGCTCAACAACTGTTTGTTTCCTTCAGCGAGACCCGCTGGGTCAACCTGTCGCTATCAGATGTATTTCAGCATGGCTGGTGGCATGCCTTCGCCACTGTTATTCCATGGCGCAGGTTAAGCTGGAGGGCAGAGTGTATACTCACTCTACTAGAGTGAGTCGCTGCATCCCTGGGAAATCGCAATGTGCCCATTGCAGATATTTGCAATGCGCTACCTGGAGCTCAGTGCATACTTTCGTCAAACACTATGCCCTGGATGTCCATGCCAGACGACATCTTTCTTTGGCAGAACCATCCTTAATGGACTTCTGTCCTAAAACTGTGAGCTCTTGGTCTCTCCTGCCGCCCTCTTGGGGATTATTAGCTCAGTACTCTCCCATTAGTGTGAATGAGTGGTGGAGACTTATGTCCAGGAAGATATGGAAATTACGTACCTACCGTAATTCTTGATCTTCTTGGACGAGTCTCCACCACTCATTCACACACCCACCATCCCCCGAGCTCACCTCTGTTGTTGGTCTTCACTCCCTCAATCTTTAGGCTGTGAAGACTTCTTTGTTGACCCTTCTTATACAGGTCGTCCGGACTATCTTATGTCCGGTTTTGGTTAGGCTATCCTTCTAGGTTAGTTACGCTGCACCTCCTCAGAAAAAAGGTACTGAGGCGGTTGGAGGGTCGGCCGAGATAGTCATTACCGCGAGCGAGGCTCGCGGTGCCGCTCCTCACGGCTCCATCTCTGGCGCCGACCCTCTCAGCAAAAGTTTGTCCCGCTGGGTCCTAGTGCCTCGTGCCAATTCCCATTAGTGTGAATGAGTGGTGGAGACTCGTCCAAGAAGATCAAGAGATTACGGTAGGTACGTAATTTACATATCCTCTGGCTCATACCCAACAGTGATGAATGGTGAAGATACACAGAAAGATCAAAATTACGGTAGATCACGTAATTTTGATTTACTCTACCTGTAACAGTAGATCTTCCAGGGTGGTCTCTTGCAGCAGGTAATAAACTTGGGTCATCAGCCCAGAGGTTGCAGTGGTGCTGGGAGCTCTTCTAGCTGTCTTTTCCAGTGGCCTCCCACACATGACATCAGCTTCCTGTTTCCTATGTAAAGTGTGGGCAGTCCCTGGTATCCTTACTTCATTTCCTGCTGTCTTCAGCTCCACGCAGCAGCTAGAGCAACTTCAAACAGCAGTCATCCACGCAGAATTTGAGTTAACCAAACTTAATGTCCAAAGAATCTTCCAGGCAAGACAGTGCTATTTCGTTCCTGCCGTTGTGGTAGGAGAAAATCTACCGCTCAACAACCACACTGCTTGTGTCCAGGTGTCTGGACCCACGCACAGCACCAGTTCCTGCATTTCTTTGTCAGGACTTCAACTAGACAACCTGTAGATCAACGGTTTATGAAATCAAACAACGTTTAATGGAGCAGAAATTGTCTGTCATGGAGAATCAGGGGCTCATCCAAAGAGTGTCTTCCCCACTGATTCTGATTTATGGCACAAAGCAGAAAAACCCTGTTACACTCAGTGCCTAGCGTTAAGGATGGGCAACCACTTATTGCAGGTGCCACCCCATCGATTGCATGTTCTCAGCCTGCCTCTTCATTGATGGGATGGTATACTCTCTCCTATGGCTTTCTAGCCTGTAGCGGCGGTTTACAATGAGCCTTTATGGGTTCTGTCGACGAGGGGCTCCTCTCTTGTCGGCGGGACTGTCATTTCACAGCATATACCTCTTTCCGGCTCTGTCGGCCCGGCCAGGCTTTCTGCGTTCCCAGGAACACCTACTGCATTGCTGTGCTTGCCCTCCACTCTCACAGGTGGGTACTATGGGGCCAGGTGGATTGGGATTGAGACTCTGGTCTTTATCACCCAGGGGCATGACCTGCTCAGGCTCGTTTCCAATCCCTCCATCCTCCCTTTGGTTTTCCTAGAAGCCCCTCCCTACCTCCTCCTACTCAAAAGAACTGGACGTTACTACAGTAGTACACATCTTGCATGCCATGCGAGCATGCTCAGTCCTCCAACCCAGGAGAGCTGAGCCGTCCATCCCATTCACCCACACCTCCACCTAAAAGGTTTCATAGTGACAGAAACCCTCCCACCCTGGTCACCTCCCATATGGAGGGCTACTTATCAGACGAGTGACTTCCAGCAGATTTTACTGGAGATCTAGAGAATGAGGAATTCAGGAGCTGGATTTCCATCCCCACTGTCCTTTATTGGACCGCCTCCTCATTAGAAAAGGACTTGCCCAGAATAACGGCTGCCTCCTCCAGATGACCCTTTTTCCATGAAATGATGGTCCAGATTCAAAAGGTTGTGGGGTTCTCTACTACCGAACAAGACAAACAGTGTCATGATATGGCAGGCTACTTGAGGTACCCGAGAGCCAATTTAGTGGTACCCCACTAATCCAGACCTACCAAATGCTATGCTTGCAGCCTGGCACCAACCTTCTTCTCGTCACGGTTGTTCCTCATAAGGCGGATCGCAAATACCAGGCTCTCTGGATCACCCTTTTCTATCCACTGCTCCTGAGATGGATTCAGTGGTGATTGCTGCCGCTCATGATTGTACTAAACAGTGAAGCTACATGAGCTCCTTACCTCCTAATGAATCCCGTAGGATAGATTATCTGGGGAAAAAGGTATTTCAATCCAGCACCATGAATCTCAGAATCCTGAATTATATGGAACACATGATCAAATACCAGTGTACACTCTGGTCATCTGCCATTGAATTAGTCAATAAACTCCTCCTTCACAGGAAAGGGAACAGTTACTAGCTACAGTAACCACTGGCAACCCATTTCCCATCACCTACTCCGTGGGCTATGATACAGTTGATCCCTCGCCCCTATGTCGCAACAGGCATCACCTTGCATCGCCATGCTTCGCTTCACATCCTGGGTTCACACCTGATAGGCAGCAGAGAGTAACATGCCCCTTTAATGGGTCCAAACTATTCGGCCAGATACCCAGACATTGATTGATGATCTCCAAGCCTCAGGCAGAACTCTAGCGCAGTCCATGACATGTACCATACTACAACCATCATACCATTCCCAATCCTCTTTTATACCAAAAGTGGTGGAAAATACAGAGGCTCTAATAGAGGTGGTTTAAGAGGTCGTTCCCAACCTACCAGAGCCAACGCCTTGCCGCCAAAGGCTCCCTGCCATAACCTCCAGGTGGAGCGGTCAGCCCACCTCCCAGTGACCTACTGGGGCCCTGTCCATGCTTCCACCACCAGGCCTCGGAAGCTGTGGGCGGTCATTTTGCCCTCCATTTGGAGGCCTGGAAAACTATCACATTGGGCCAGTAGGTACACCAGATAATTCAGACTAGTCACACTCTGGAATTCCTGTCCAGACCTCCCTCTCACCTGCCCCGCCAGTCCATTACCCACCCGACCATATTCCTATTCTCCAGGAGGAATTATAGGCTCTTCTAACCAAGAAGGCTATTTTACTCGGTAACCCCTCCAGAACACCAGAAGGGGTTCTACTCCCACTCTTTCTGGTACAAAGAAACTGGAGATCTCAGACCAATACTGGACCTCAGACAACCTCAATCTGTATATTCAGTACTAAAGATTCTGTCAATCAGGGACTCAGTTCTGCCACGGACCTGTAGAGACTAAGAGAAAGTGGCTCCACACCACCCGACTCTATAATCTCAACAAAAAAACCACGGAAGAGCTGAAAATTAAAATAACTGCAGAAAATGTTAAACGGAGCACCTAAGGGTAGGAGAGGACTGAAAATGACTCAAAGAAAAATTTGAGACACGAAGATGCTGATCGATTAAATCAAGGCTGCGAGCCTAGGGCAGAAGTGGATCCCCATCCAGCAATAGAGGCTCCTGCAAGATGCGATGGAGAACTAGAACAGTTGTCCCACGGCAGATTCAAACTCTCCTTAGTGAGATACAGGCTCTCGAGTGGAAAATCGAAAAGAATTTAAAACCTTTCTGAAAACTTACTAAAGTGGAGACCCGAATAGATGGCTTAGAAGAGTGAGTCGCGATCACGGAGGGCCATACACAAAAGTTAGGCAATGTACTGGACTTGCTTCTCCACCAAACAGCACAGTTGCATGACAAAACCCTAGACCTAGAAAGCAGATCACTTAAGAGACAATTTAAGAATATATGGGTTGAGAGAAGGAGCAGAAACATATCTGATGGCAGAGTTTATGGAGAATCTACTTATTGATGTCCTGAATCTTCCGCGGGTTATGCCTTACGACAGAAAGAGCTCACAGATCTTTAGTGAAAAACTACTGATCCTGAGGCGCGTCCCAGATCAGTAGTAATTAAATATGCTAGCACAAAGTGAAGAGGATATATTGCACCGAGCATGGTCCCAAAGATTTAAAATATTTGGACTCTAAGCTCGCATTGGATCAAGACTATCCACCAGAAATACAGAATGCCAGACAAAAGTACATGCCTGTCTTAAAAGTTCTTGAGAGCAGAATATCAAATTTCAGACCCCATTTCCTGCACATCTGTGGTGACCTGGGATACTGGGTTTGCTGTATGAAACTACGCAGGAGGCGAGACAAGATTTGGTAAAGAGGCATGAGAGTACCCGAACTGTAACAGGAACGAAACTGCTAGGGAAGCATTTCTATCTGACTGGCAAAGGTGACATACCAGGGTGGCAAGAATAATACCGGACTGAACGCAAGGAAGCGGCAAGATATGTGGCATCAATAATTCAATCAGTGGAGAATAGAAGAGACGAACCAATAGTGGAAATGGAAAGGAAAGAAGGTTGACTTTGTTCAAAGAACTTGAGGTACTGAGGAAAGCCACCATCCTAGAGATTAACCTCATTATCCAGCTAGGCTCATATTGCTGTGAAAGGGTCTGATCTCGGGGCAGAGGGAGGAAAGAGGAGACATATTTAACTGCCAAAACAAAATATAAACAAACTAAAATGAAGAAATCAGAACTAAGGGATGAGACAGTACCAGAACTTAATAGACTTGTGAAGAGGAAATGGCAGGTTTGTTTTTCAGGTGGTTATAGTTTGTTCTTTTCACAGGGATGTCCTTCCCCATGCCGGATACTGTCTGAAGGAAAGACGAGACACTAAAGGAAAACAAACCAGACACAACTGGGGAAATGTTTAAGCTTATTTGAGACATGAAAGAGAAACTGGATTTTTTTTCTTTTCCTTTCCGACACAAAACAAGAAGTTTTATTTTCACTGAGAATTAAATGTTGGGATGTTATAAACGGAATAAATATAAATGGTATATGGAGTCGGGGTGAAGAGGGATGTAGAGACTTTAAAGCATTGCATAAGGTCTGTGGTGAATTATTATTGACAAGTGAGCCGATTACAATTAGAAGATGCTCAGGGGAGAGAACCACAGTATGAGGAGAGAAAACTCATACCCCTAACTTGGTGATATTCCCAGGAGGTGCAGAGGAGGGGAACCTCACTAAGAATAGAAACCCAGATAGTTGGGTTTCCACCTAGGAGTAAACAAGAAGTTCTGAGTTTCAGATGGCCCAGTTGGCTAAAGGAACTCTACACGGTTACTGGTTATCAAAAGCCATGTTGGCTTGTATGTTAAAAGCTACCAATGTGTTGATCATAAGAAGAACTGACTTCAGTGGATCAGCTATGGAAATAAAGTGCACTGTGAGACCAGAACAGACTTTGATTTCTTACTAAAATGAATAACAGGACCACGCTGATCTGCTCTTACAATGTACATGGGTTAACCAATCCTGTTAAGAGAAGTAAAATTTTGGCCTATACTGAAAAGACAAATGCAGAATTTGTACTTGTGCAAAAACGCACCTCTCGAAGGGTGAACATGAGAAGTTGAATAAGATGGGGTTCGGGGGTATATGCTTCACATACAAAGAGGGAAGGTGAAGGAGCGATATATAATAATCTCAAAAGGGCACAATTCCAAAAGAAGATACCTGATTCATAAGGAGGGTAGATATGTGGCACTAAAGGGTTTGTATAGGGGCAGAGGATTACCTAGTCTCGGTATACTCCTCCCTTCCCCGGATCTGAATATAAGATTTATAGAGATTATTTTCTGCAGTTGCAGACCTGAAGGAAGGAACGCTGATTTGTGGAGGAGATTTTAATTTGCCCTTTAACCTCCTCTAGATACTACTTCTCATGTTCCGAGGCAATCCAACAGAATAGACAAACAGCTGCATAAACTCCTGACAGAGATGGGGGATGTTAGATATATGGCGTCAGACTAATAAGACCAGGAGAGACTACACATATTTTCAAATACTCATAGAACATATTCCAAACTCGATTACTTTTTATACACTTGAGGCGATGCAAAGAGTGCATTCTACCTGGTTCGAGATACAGTATGGTATTATCAGATCATGCACCTGTCTTACTTGCTATGGACAGGAGATAAAAAGAAATACAATTTGGAGATTTAATGTATCTCTTATTAAAGAGAAGGAGATACAGAAAACTATAGAAGAAAACGTATGAGAAATACCTGTGAGAAAACAATACCCCAGATACTACAGTGAGCATGTTGTGGGATACAGCAAAAGCAGTCTTGAGACGGAAGTTTATAGAAATTTCAGCAAGAAAGAAGAGAAAAGAGAAGGGACTAAGGTAGATTTACAAGCAAAAAAAAATGTTGGAGGATGGGCAAAAAAAAAAATACAGGAGAGAGAGACATAAAGAGCTGTTAGTCCTTAAAAAACAACTAGGAAATCTATTAGACTACCAGGTAGAACAAAAACTACTTTTCCTGAGACAGAAATTTTATGAAGGAGGCCCCGTTCTTTAAGGCTCTTGGCAGCAAGACTGCGAGCACAAAGAACAAAGGCAGTCATTAGCCAGCATCATCATCCCAATAGGGGCAAAAGTGACAAAAGTAGCAGATACAGCAGGAGCTTTTCAGAGAATACCATGCTGGGTTATACAAAGCCACTCCTCCAATACCAGATAACCTGACAGAAGATTTTATGAAGAAAATAAGATTACCCACACTTGCAGAACAACAGAAAGCACAACTAATAAACCCTTACAGGTCAGGAGTTTAAAACAGAGATAGGGAAGCTGAAGACAGAAAATGCCCGGACATGACGGTTTACCAGCTGAGTTTTGTAAAACTTTGTAGATTTAGTGCAACCCCTTCTGCTCCAGACTATGCAGGGGATATTTAAGGAGAGGAGAACCACCCTCTTCATGGGCACAAGCAGTCGTTTGGTGATTCCCAAACCTGGAAAGGACCTTTCAAGGTGTACTGCCTACTGACCAATCTCATTACTGAACAATGATTATAAACTATATATGTCCATGATTGCTCGTAGATTCCAGGAGATTTTGCCTCACTGATTCATTTGGATCAGGCGGGATTTGTTCCTGGCAGACAGGCACAGGACAACCTTAGAAGAACTATACATTTAATAGACCATGTAAACCATAGTCGAACCCTATCCTTATTAATCAGTCTAGATGCTGAAAAAGCTTTTGATAAGGTCTCCTGACCCTTTTGGGGAGGTCCTTTCCAGGTTTGGGATCCCGGAGGAGTTTATTAAGAACTTGTTTAAATTATATAATAGGCCTATGAGCTATGTAAGAGTAAATGGGCATATTTCCACAGGATTCACCCTTGGGAGAGGTGCAAGCAGGGCTGTCCCTTTTGCCGTTACTTTTTGCTTTATAAATTGAGCCTCTGGCAGAAAGTATAAAACAGAAACCTCAGATATATGGCATACAAATGAAGGACAGGGAGAATAAAGTAGCGTTGTATGCAGACGATATACTGGTATACATGACCAGACCAGAAGAGTCCCTTCCAGAACTAATGAAGAGCTAGATGAGTTCTCGAAAATATCAGGCTATGTCCTAAGTAAGGACAAGACGGAAACATTAGGTCTTCATTATACTCCCACAGTAACACTCAGGAAAAATATCCCATGAAATGGGACCTGTCCAGTATGAGATACTTAGAGATTACTATAGGCAAGACTACAGAGGAATTATTTAACCTAAATTACCCACCCCTAGTTACTAAGTTGAAAGCAGATATTCTACAGATGGAAACTGCTGCCTCTGTCATTTGGAGTTAAGGTACAAGTTTTGAAAATTAATTCCTCCCGTTTTTATATTTATTTCAATGTGTTCCTGTGAGGTTTCACAAACTAAATTAGCAAACTGGCAACAAATGCTCCTATCATATGCATGGGGAAAACATGTCCTAGAATTAAAAAATATATATTATATTTACCAAAACAGAAGGAGTGGCTTTTCCAGACTTAGCGGGATATTGGATAGCATCCCAAATGCGGATAGCCCTTTTATGGGGCAACAGAAACTACGATGCCTTGTGGAAAGAATGGATAACCTGGATCAGATAGACCCACCTTTAAGGGCTATCATCTTCCAACCTAGAGCGAAGTTTACATGTCAAACTTACTTTACAGGGATTAAGACAGTATTGGAGGGATGGGGAAGAGGCATCAGAGGAGGAAAATACAAAAATTATGTGGATGTTCCGGTGGTGGGTGTATGACAGTGGGTTCACCGGCTCTACAAGATACGTGGTTTCTGAGGCAAGCAGATAGAGGAATTACATCTCCGTACCATCTGATACAGAGTACACAGATTCTATCCTTTGAGCATGCTCAAGCTGTGTATGGATGGAACACTCAGATCGGTTAAGATACTACCAACTTAGACATTATATCAAAGAACTCCAAAGGAGGGGACTAAGATAGAGGAACTAGAGGTGATACAGACATCTTTCAGGGACATTTTGAATTCACTATTTGGCAAAAAGGCAATTGTCCTGTTGTATAATGTATATAATGGGGAAATTCAGTTTCTACTAAACCTATCATGAAAAGATGGGAGCGGATCTAGACATCATACTTGCTGACAAAAATTGGGATGCAATATGGAAACATACATGGCACCCACTTCTTTTCCTAATTGGAGACAATTCTGTTGGAAAGTTGGATTAGGTACTTCAGGGCCCCTGTACAGGTGACTCATTTTAACCAACGAATTAACCCAGCATGTTGGAGAGGCTCGGAACAGATAGAGCTACACTAGCACATGTTTTTGGCACTGTCCCAAACTTAGACACTTCTGGGATTTAGTGATAAATAAATTCAAGACGCTATTTATATTCCAAATGATTTAGGGCCAGAACATCTTGTGCTGGGATTATATCCCAGGAAGAGATGAAACACATCTCTGGAATATATTAGTGGCAACAGCTCTAAAGGCCATTACGAGTAGATGGCTACGAACTACCTCACCAGAAGAGAAGGATTGGTTTGAAGTGGTAGACCAAGTGAAATCAGTAGAGAGAATAACCTGGATGATAGACCAAAAACTAGATAGATTTAATAATATCTGAACAGATGGGAGCTACTTATCCACACAGGTAGATAGAGGGCAGTAGAGAAAAGGAAGATACATAACAGTTACCCAGACCAAACAGAAAATAGTTAATAAAAGGAAAGGGGGAGTGAGAGATTAATTAACCCAGACGAGATGCAGGTAAGATGACCCAGGTAACTTAAAATCACATAAAGGAATATACTATAAACTGATGCATTATTTATAGATTGCAAATATATTGAAATAAGACCAATACACTGGTGGCTTAAAGTTGTTGAGGTGTTTAATTAGCTCTTTTATTTGTATATGTATTGTACTACTAATTATAGTAAAAACAGAAATGACTTACTGACAATCCAAATGATCTTAGATAATGATAATCTATGTGAACCTAATGGCATTGTATCTAATTTCTAAAATAAAAACTTTATAAATGTAAAAGTGAAATGATATAAGTGTATGTACAATGTATGTTTATACACTTGAAAGAACAATGAAAAGTATAAAAAAAATAAATAAAAGATTCCATGATCACTCAACTCTGTCATGCCAATACTAAAACAAAAGGATTGGCTATGTGCCTGGATATGAAGGATACTTACCTTCATATCCCTATCCATCCTGCCCACCACAGGTTCCTTCAGTTTTATCTGTGTCAGTCTTCACCACTCATCACTGGTGGGTTCTGGCCGGAGGATCAGGATCCTGCAGGAGCTTTTTTTTTCAAGGGAGGAATCTACATCGGTGTGGCGCCACCCTCGAGGCCGACGCATTGCATGGCGCTCATGGGTTGGCCAGTAACTGGTGCTGACCCCTCTAGTCCCAGTTCTGTTTCTCCTGCCGTCCGAGTGAGGGACCTCGTGTTGAAGCGCTTTTTTTCATACTGCGCCAGCAGCCCTAGTCCGTCGGCCTGACTTATCCTAGTTCTTACTGCTGCGCTCCTTGGCGCCGACTGGTAAGACCATTTCTTTTATTTTCAACAATGCTGAGTGCTATTGTTTGTTTATTGTGTTTTCCGTCCAGTTGTGTCTTGTCTGGGACAGAAAGAAACTTCCCAAGACGGAGTGGCCTCATATGCCGCAGTGTCTCTGTGGTCGACTTTATTCCGCCTCGGACCAGCATGACCGATGCTTGACCTGCTTGGGCCCTAACCATGACATGGATGATTGCGACGCTTGTTTTTCCATGGACCATTGAGTTTGGAATTGCTCGTGATCAAAATTGGGCGTGCGCCAACTTTCAGTGGACAGACTAGTACTTGGGACTCCAAATGCAGGGTTCTTGGCCCTTCCTCCGGGTCCCTCCCGGTCCTGTAGCCTGTGGAGGAGGGGGTTCCACTCTTCTTAGCCTTGTCTCAGCGGGAACCCTTCCATGGTGTAGGAGGCCCGGCCTTACTCTGGGGGTCAGGCGGAGGCACCATTTGGCAGTCGCCCGAGGGCCCCACGGTGTCACAGCCTGGGGCCTCCAGGCCTGGTCCGGCATCATCCTCAGTGCTGCCTCGTGATCCTGGCACTGCTGCGGCAGCGCAGTGCCACTTCTTACATGGCGGCATGGGAGGCGCGCATGGGCACTGCAGGGCCACCTTGCAGTGCCGGTGAGGAAGAGAGATCGGGAGTGGTTTGGGTCCAGGTCTTCTCGGAGGAGGATTCAGAGGCCGACCCAGACTGGCTGCCGGTTCCTGAATCCTCCGTTCCTTCTTGCCCAGCGCTTCAGCTCCAGTTCAGCCCCCTCCCATGGAGTCGGCAGCTACTACTGGATCCGTGTCAGTCGTCCCGATCAGTCCTCTGGTGCTCTGGGGGCAGACCTGAGATGGTGGTTCACCTGCTCCTTGGGAGGTGTTCCCCTTGAAGGCACCAAGCCAAGGCACTAAGGGCTCTCACAAGGTGGATGCAAATACAAAATTTAGTTGTCAGCATTGTGTTTTGTGGGGTTTTTTTTTTTTTTTATGTGGTTGGAGCGCAGCATTTTGTAATTTTCTGTTTAAGTTTGGGGTAGTCACCCCTATGTTGCTAGCCCCGCACATTGAGCGTGGTCTGAGTTTGTTGGTTTTAGTACCCCTTCTGGGACTGCTCAGGTTGGCCCCACTTTTAGGCCGCTGGAGCATCTCAGGCAGGGAAGGGTGCTCGCCCAGTGGCTGTCTCTCAGCCATGGGGATCGATCTACCTAAGCTGATCCTGAGGAAGAGGGCTCTCTGAGTCCGAGTTATTGAGGGACAGGTTCGGGGCAGCACCTTCCTGGACCTGAGGGGCTCGGGAAGGAGTCACAACACTGGTTCTGTTTTCTCCCTGAGGTCTCTCCTGGAGGGCCCTCATCTTTAGAGGCTAGTGGTCACCCTTCTGGTTCATGCGCCCTGTTCGCCCCACAGGGGAATTGTCTTTCGGCTCAGTCCTGGCTGTTCCAGCTTGGTTGAGCGGCCATTGACTGCTGAGACCAGCGGGCCTCCTCCCCCCTTGAGATCTCCCGCTCAATCCCCAGTCCTGGCAGAAGTCGCGCTCCTCCTCAGAGGTGTCTCCCTTGCCACTGCCAACCCCTCTCTCCCAGGCCATGCCAGTCCCACGGACTGCTCACCTAGGAGCAGTTCAGGTCTACTGCTGCACTTTTCCTCGCTTACTACAGATCCATGGATGAAGAGGTGTTCCACCTTTCCCCAGTGCAGCCCGTCTCCTCGTGACTCTTCTGGACACACCCTCTGGGCATAGACATCCAAGGCATGACTGACCTCTGGAATCAGATTCTGCTGAATTTGATTTTTGGGAGAGGAGCTTTCTCTTTGGCACATCTCCTCATCTCTCTGAGCTCATCAGGCCCATCGTGCACGCCTACAAGGCACTTATGGTCTCTGCTAGGACAGATTCTAGTCTCTCTGCCTGATTGGAGGTGACCAGAGAAGCCATTGCCCTCAAGTGCTGGGTCTGAAGCTTGTGAGGCACCAAGCAAGGGCATCTTTATTACTCCAGCAAGATGGCTTCCAGGCTGAGGAGACAGTGATCTGTACTTAGGCAGATGGTGTGGCTTCATCTTTCCCGGTCATCACCCATAGCCCAGCGTAGATGACTGCCTCCTCTTCCGAGATCAACCTTTCTCCCGCAGGGGAGGCGGGAACTGAAGGGCGACTTACCTCTCCTACTCTGAGAATCCTGCCCTCACCCAGACCAGTCTCAGGCCTAATCAGGCCTGAAAGGGTTCCCCTCAGGTGTCTTTCCCCATTGGAGCTGAAGGACTTCAGCCCCTTAGGAGGTACTGGGTCCCCTTTGGGGTCTTGTTAATCACTCACCAGTGATGAATGGTGAAGATTGATGCAAATAAAATATGAAAATTACACACCTGCTGTAATTCTTGATCTTTCTGTGTATCTTCACCATTCATCACTGCTTCCACCCACCTTCCCTCTTAGGCCTCAGTCTCTGAGCGATCCTCCTTCATTTGTTTTCTCAACAAGGGACCATGTGGTCCTTCTCTGGTACCTTGTGGCTCCGCTGTCGCCTAGAGAGTGTCGGAGGTATCCTGGGGAAGACAAGCAGGGAAGTAACCCTCTGTTGGGGTCACCGGAGTCTCCTCACTGTCCTTTTGGAACTCTCTCTTTGGGACTTCCTTGGACCCTCACTCTGCTTTAAGCTAAACCAGTGGTTTCTTGAAGAGGTGGTTTTTTTTGGGGAGACCTCGTGACCACTCCCCATAATTCCTTCTAACCGCCGCTTTAAGTGGTCTCCCAGTGAGGTTCCCCTGGGAATCTCTTCCACCTCTTATTCAGAAAAAGGAAAACTCCTCCATTGTCTTGTTCTGAGGTGAGCTTCTCTAGAACCCTCCTGGGAGGATGTTTTTCCTCACGAGGATACTTCTTCAGGTGGGTCCTGTCCCCACTTCCTGGTTTCCTTAAATAAGAGGGGAGACATTGTCCCTATACCCTTAGTCCAGTAAGGACTCCTCGAAATCGACCCTCTGCCAGCCCTCTCCCTGGGCTCATGTCAGCCTCACTCTCTTCATGACCTTGGTTAAAGGTTCTTCTCTCCGCCTTTGGAGGAGAGATATATGGCTAAAAGGCACTGGTGTCATCCTCCAGCCTCAGAGCAGTCCTCTGGGCCCCTCTTACTTGGGTGCAGTGTCTCCCCCTCGCTCTCTCTCTCCCCCCACTACCTTCTCTTTCCTCCATTAGTTTCCCTTCCCTTCTCGCCCAGAGGTTGGGGCCTCCCTGTCCCAAACCCTTAGGCTTTCTTCTCTTTCTGTCCTCTCCTCTGCTTTATTCCTCCTTTGGTTTTTATATCCTTTCCTTTTCCTATCCTTCAGGCTTCCTTGTCCCACCCTCACTTCTTTATGTCACTCTCCAGCGTTCAGAACTGGGACTAGGAGGGGTGGCGTTCAGTTACTGGCCAGCCCGTGAGGTGCCACATGATGCCCATCGGCCTCAAGGGCACTGCTGCCCCAACATAGACTCCTCCCCTTGCAAAAAAAAAACAAAGCTCCTGCAGGGTCCTGATCCTCCAGCCAGAACCCACCAGTGATGAATGGTGAAGATACACAGAAAGATCAGAAATTACAGTAGGTACATAATTTTCATTTCAAACAACATGATGTCTTGCTATATTATGACAATTGCAGTTTGTCCCACCATTAGAACTGCTCCGGAGGTGAAAGAGTTAACTCCCATTCTAAGAATGGAACTTGGAGCGTGAGCTCGTTAGAGAAGCTCTGTCTGGGTTATTTCAAACCCAAACTGTCAGATTCTTTACTCTGCCTCACTGAACAGTCGCTCGGAGATTTCTCCTACTGCTCGGTTCATTTCTCGGTTTAAACAGTGTTTTCTCGGTTCAAATCAACCGAGAATATTATTATTTTAACCGCAAAACCGATCGGTTCAAGCTCTGTCTGTGGTATCGTAAGTAATTACAGTTTATTTTCTGTGTGGAACTTGTAATGTTATCGGTTCGGTTTTGAACCGATCAGCTTGTTTTAAAACTTGAAATTTAAGGTTTTAGAGTGCGGTTCCCGGTTCTTATCGGTTCTAAAAACGGATTTCATTACGGTTTTTCCAAGACTCCGACACGGTTAGGAACCGATAAGGTGTTGTTGCCTGGCACTGCCGCTTTAAAAGGGCAAGTTTTTGGTTAGGCTGGCATTATGTCTGAGAAACCCAAGAAACGGGCCCACTGGGTTTCAACACTGTGATGTCTGTGGGGAAGTCTTTGCCAAGGCTGACCCACACACCACATGTATGTATATTGTCTGGGGTTTGACCACCTCAATTCAGACTGCCAGATTTGTAAAAATTTCCTGCAGCCACCCTGGATAAGAGGTTGGCAGGCTCAGGAGCAGAGGCCAAAAAGTCCGCTGACCCGGATGGCCAGCCCAGTTCAGTGCCAACCGAACCAGGAGGAGTGCCTCTGACCAGGGCAGACTTCCTCGGCAAACATAAAGCTGGCTCGGAGGGGCCAGTTCCAGTAAAGAAAACAAGAAAATCAGCAGGTGTGGAGCCCAAAATTCCTTCTCCAACTGCTGCAGAGATAGCAAAGCTATTCAGATTTGTCCAGTCCTTTCTCCGGTTCTGTCCGAACCGCCACTGTCTGGTAAAAGGTCGGTTGATCGGTTCCACCGTTCAGGAATATGATGTTGAAGAGTTTTATGAACCAGAGGAGGGAGGATGATTATGAACAGTATGAATGTGACTTTGAGGGTCTGGGTGTGCCCATTGAACCGGACATCTCCCCAGACAGACCTTTGAATCTCCCCTTAGCTTTCTGAGTCCCCTCTCACTTTATGTTTTACAAAAAGTTGCTGAAACCCTCCAGCTCCCATTGGAGGAAGCTGTGGATGAGCAAGAGGAACCTGATTTTGTAGAAATGATGGATATTCCAGAGTCTAGGAGATTGTCTATTCCTTGCATAAATCATTTAGGAAACAAACAATAAAAATTTTAAAAACTCCTAATTCTGTGCCTCCTGTGGACAAAAAGATGGACAGGAGGTACACTCTGTCAGGTCCTGATACAGAATTCCTTTCACAGCAATGCAGTCATGTTGGTGTGGTTCAGGCTGCAGCCTGTGATAAAGCTAATATTCCCTGGCTTCACATCCTCCTGACAAGGATTCCAGGAAGATTGATGCCATGGCTAAAAAACAATACATGGCAGCGTCCTTGGGACTCAGGCAAGCAAATTACATGGCTTATGTAGCAAGGTATCAAAAATCTAGATGGGACACTGTCATGGCTTTGGCCAAACAGGCCTCTGGCCAGCTTGCTAATGAGCTGGAACAGGTGGCTGCTGATGGCATTGAGGCATCTAAGGTGCAGTTTCATGCTGCTGTGGATTTTAATGATGTATCCTCTAGAGTCATGGCTACGTCTGTAGCTTTTAGTAGAGTTGGCCTGGCTCAGGTGTACTAGCTTGTCACAGGATACCCAGACTAAGGCTATGGATTTTCCTGTGGTTGGAAATTCTCTGTTTGGGGAGCAGACAGAGAATTATATGAAAAATGGATGAATATAGGACTACACTATAAGAGTGCTCCAGGCTAGAGCGGCAAGTCACTCCTCAGAGGCAGGCCCCAGGGGTAGAGGTGAGCCTTTCACAGGCCTTTTACCAAACCCAGGCCTCCTCTGCTTATGCTCAGAGGGGTTCTTCAGAGCGAGAGGCAGATGGGGTGTGGGCAGGCCTGCCCCACCCCTCAGCCTAAAGCACCTGCCAAACAGACACCCTGATGGGGTGCCCAGGGCCGATTCTGCTTTACCTGTAGGGGCAGGTTGGCTTACCGTTCAGAACTGGGTGTCTCTAACTCAGACAAGTGGGTCCTGGAAGTAGTAAGCCAGGGTCTGGTTCTCAGCTTCAAAAGTTCCCAAAGATGAGAATCAGATCTTTCCCACCTGCAAACTCTTTAGAGACCTTTACTTTAGAAACAGAAGTCTCAACCCTCCTGGCTCTCAGAGCTGTAGAAAGGGTTTCTCCCCTACACCAGGGCAAGGGTCTGTACTCCAGATATTTCCTTACCCCAAAAAGACAGGAGAATGGTGGCCCATTTTAGACCTGAGATATCTGAACAAACACCTTTGAAACCAAAGTTCAGAATGGTAACTCTGGCAATGATTTTACCTCTCTAAGGCCAGGGGACTGGCTAGCCTCCCTGGACCTCAAGGATGCCTATTTTCACGTCCTAATCAGAGCTCCCACCGAAAGTACCTCAGATTCGAACTGCCCTCAGGTCACTACCAGTTCAGAGCAATGCCCTTCGGCCTCACCTCTGCCCCAAGGGTATTCACAAAATGTCTGGCAGTAGCAGTTGCTCATTTAAGAAGGCAAAGGATTGCTGTCTTTCCCTATCTGGACGACTGGCTCATTGTAGGCCAGTCCCCAGAACAGGTAAAATCTCACCTGCAAGTTACCCAGCAGCTGCTCGCCTCCCTGGGCTTCTTGCTCAATCTTCCAAAGTCAGTTCTGGAACCAGTTCAGGTGCTCACCTTCATAGGTGCAGAATGGACACAAAGCAGGCCAGAGCCTTCCTACCCTTAGAGAGGGTAAGGAACTTGGTGGCTCTGGCCTCCTCCTCACTCTGCAGGTCTCTCGACCAGCAAGACACTTTGCAGCTCCTGGGGCACATGCCACAGCTGTAGTGCAAGGAGCAAGATTTCAGATGAGGGACATTCAGTTTCACTTGAGAGCCTTTTGGTCTCAGAGAAGAGACCCCTTTCCAAGTTGGTCCCAGTGACCCGAACCTGATCCAGGCCCTCCAGTGGTGGCAGGATCAGAGCAATTTAAGACTGGGGTCCCCTTCATTCCCCTGTCTCACTCCTTGACCCTCACTACGGATGCTTCCCTCCTGGGGTGGGAGCCCACATGGCGACCTCTCCACTCCAGGAGTGTGGTCCCTCAGGAATCTCTGCTCCACATCAATTTGCTGGAACTCAGAGCTGTCTTTTTAGCACTTCAAGTGTTTTCTGCATCTGTTCAGAACAAAGTGGTACAAGTCAGAACAGACAACACCACAACAATGTGGTACATCAACAAGCAAGGGGGCACTCTGGTCTTGACCTTGTGCACCGAGGCAATGAAGTTGTGGTCTCTGGCTTATTCCTGAACACTTCCCTCATAGCAGTTCACCTTCCAGGAAAGGACAATGTCCTAGCAGATGCTCTCAGCAGGATTTCCCAGGGCCATCACGAATGGTCTCTGGATCCTCAAGTACTGGGATAGTTTTTGCCAGATGGGGCACCCCTCAGATAGATCTTTTGCAGCCCCAGACAATCACCAACTTCCACTGTTCTGTTGCAGGCCCCAGTCCCAGTGTTGGGCTCAGTCCCCTGGATGCCTTTCTCCTAGATTGGGAAGGAAGTTTCTTTATGCCTTTCCCCCTTCCTCTCCTATTCAAGGTGCTAGTCAAAATCAGATCCCAGCCTTGCAGGGTGATTCTGATTGCTCCAGATTGGGCCAGGCAGCCCTGGTACCCACTCCTTCTGTCCTAGCAGTCCATCTTCCCTGTGTCTCCCCAGGAATCACAACCTGTTAACCTGTGCCCAGGGAGAGTTTGGTATCCAGACCTCAATTCCTCAACCTCAAGGCCTGGCTCTTGAGGAGTTAGAGTTGCTGACCTACACCTTTCTCAGGGTGTTCTTGAAATCCTAAAGGCTTCTAGGAAGCCTTCCACTAAGCTACTTATAATTCTAAGTGGAAAAGGTTTTCCATTTGGTGTTCTGGTAACATATTTCCCCGAATCTGCTGATTTGCCCATTGTTTTGGACTATATGGTCCATCTTAATTCCTTGGGCCTGAGACCAGCTACCCTGAAAGTACATTTGGCAGCTGTCTCTGCTTTTGTGTCAGCAGAAAGCCCTCCTCTCTTTCCGCTCACCCTGTATTTTCCAAGTTTTTAAAGGATTACTTCATACTAATCCACCTTTTAGGGATCCGCCCTGCCTGGACCTTAATGTTTGCATTGCCCAGTTAATGCAACCCCTTTGAACCTCTGTCTTCTGCAGAGCTTAAGTATAACTTGGAAAACTGTTTTCTAGTGGCTATCACTTCTGCCAGGTGCATAAGTGAGTTGCAAGCCTTGTCAGTAGAAACTGACTTTATTTCTTTCCACAGGGATAAGGTAGTCCTCAGGACTAACAGGAAGTTTTGCCTAAGGTGGTTTCAGATTTCCATCTTAATCAATCTATCTCCTTCCAGTGTTTTCACTGAACATTCCTCCTCTGGCAGAGGAGATTGCACAGTTTAGATGTTAAGAGGGCCTTAAGTTACTATATAGAACATACCAAGGGTCACAGGTTGAATCCTCCAACTTTTCTCACTTATGGTGAGGTTGGAAAGGGAGACCTGCCACTAAGAGATCAGTTGCCAGGTGGATTGTCTCTTGTATCCAATTTTGTTATCAGAAACTGGGAAAGTTCCCCCTCTGGCCTGAGGGCTCATTCTACCAGAGGTACAGCCTCTCTAGCTGCTGCCAGAGACATCCTATCTTAGAGATATGTCAAGCAGCTACCTGGAAAACGGTACACACTTTCACCAAGCATTACTCCCTGGATGTCCAGGCCAGGAGATATGCTCGGTTTAGCACAGCTGTGCTCAGAGCCTATTCCTAAGTAGGTTCTGTCCCTCCTCCATGGAGGTACTGCTGTGTAGTCTGAATTGTCATAATATAGCAAGACTTCATGTTGTTTGAAGAAAAATTACTCACCTTAGTAATGTTGTTTCTTCTAATGGAGTCTTCTTTATATTATAACCTCCCCAACCTGCCCCTCTCAGAACTTCTACTTGGGTATGGGGTGGGCAGCCTTGTGTCAGGCGCTAGTTATGCCCATTATATGTTTTCCACCCTTCTTGGGGTTTTGGGGTGTGGTGTTTTTATTTCATCTTATATTATTGCTTATATTATATTATTACTTCTGGTCCCTGACTTGAGTCTTTGTGTTGGGACCAGGAATATGTTAATAGTCAGGTAGCCAGTTGGCTAGTGTAGGTTACAGCTTCACACAGACCTTAGTGAGTTTGCTCGTAAAGATCTGACAGTTTGGGTTTGAAATAACCCAGACAGAGCTTCTCTAACCTGAGCTCGCGCTCCAAGTTCCATTCTTAGAATGGGAGTTAACTCTTTCACCTCCGGAGCAGTTCTAATGGTGGGACAAACTGCAATTGTCATAATATAGCAAGACTCCATTAGAAGAAACAACATTACTAAGGTGAGTAATTTTTTCTTTTCACCTGTTGAGTCAACACTACCAGTTTCGGGCACTCCTGTTTGGCCTTTCCTCGGTCCCAAGAGTGTTCACCAAATGCCTAGTGGTAGTAGCAGCAGCCCTCTGAAGGAACTGACACTTTGTCGTCCCATACCTGGAAGATAGGCTCATAAAGCAGAGTCCAAAATGGCCTTGCTCTCTTCCCTAGAGGAAGCCTTAACTCTGTTCCAAGCTCTAGGGATTATGGTCAATTGGTCAAAGTCCAGTCCAACCCCTACACAGTCGCTGCAATACATAGGAGCTGATCCTCGACACTGTCTCCGCCAGGGCTTACCTCCCAGCCGACAGACAGGTCAAGCTTTCTATCTCTGGTGTTGCAGATACAAGCCCAGAAAGTTGTCACAGCCAGAGGCATGCTGTGTCTCCTAGGTCAAATGGCCACTACCATCCCTATGGTAGCTTTAGCCTGTCTTCAGATGAGACCAGTCCAATGGGTTCTCCAGAACCAGTGGTCTCAAGAACAGGAAATTTCGAAGACAAAATCAGAGTCACTCCTCGTTGCAGTCCGCCCTAGTCTGTTGGGCGCTCTGAGCCAACCTATGTCAAGGCATGCCTTCCAGTCCCACCAACCCTGCAGACAGTGACCACGGATGCATCCCTGAAAGAGTGGGGTGCACACCTGGGTCCTTACAGGACACAAGGCAAGTGGACCACTTCTGTCCCTCATCCCCACATCTGTCTCCTGGAACTGAGGGCAGTTTGCTTAGCCCTCCAGGCTTTTTCAACCTCACCTGTCTCGGGACAGTTGCTGATTCAGTTAGACAACACCGCAGTAGTATCCTACCTCAACAAACAAGGAGGTGTAAATCCTGTACTCTGTGCAAGGAGACGCTTGCAGTCTGACAGGAAGCCATTCAGCAACACCTCACACTAACAGTCGTCCATTTGCAGGATGTTACAACCTCCTGGCCAACTTTCTCCATCACCAGTCATCTGCACAGAATGGACACTTCATTCACGAGTGCTCTGAAAATCTTTCATCTGTGGGGACCCGCAGCTGGATCTGTTGCCTTCCCAGTCAACCACCGTCTCCCCAGATACTAATCCATTATCCGAGCAAAAGGGATGGTCTATAGAGGCAGTGTCCCAACTGTGGACAGGACTCTTCTTATACCTCCCTGTCCCACTCCTGCACTGAACTCTACTGAAGTTGCAACTCGAGCCTGCCACAATGATCCTCATAGCCCTCTGTGGCTCGACAGGTGTGGTTCCCCTACTTCAACAGTTCTCAGTAGAGAATCCCGTTCGTTGCCAATCAGACCAGATCTCTTGACTCAGAATCAAGGACCCTTCTACATCCCAACCTGAAATTTTCACCTTCATGCTTGGCTTCTGAGGGCGCTTTCATGCTTACGTCTGCATGTCCTCTCCTGTTGCCAATATATTGCTGGTATCACGTAAACCAGCAACCAGGAAACTATATAATGCCAAATGGAAACATTTTTCCATATGGGCTGCTTCCATCACTGGATCCCTATTCTTGTCATTAACGAAAGTCTTGGGATTACCTAGCCTCGATTGCGAGATAGGATTAAGCTGTTCCTCCATCAAAGTCCATTTGGCCTCTGTTTCAGCCTTCCATGAACCTCTGGATGGTAGATTACTGTGTCAGCATCATCTAGCCAAAGTGTTCTTAAGAGGAATGTTATATATTAAGCCACCTATCAGAAGACCCCCTCCTCGTGGGATCTCAATTTCCTAATAGAAATTAATTCTTGAGCCCTTTGAACCGGCCACTTGTGACCTCTGTTTTTGCCATGGAAAACACTATTCTTAGTGGCTGTCACTTCAGCTTAGGCGTATTTCTGAGCTCCATGCCCTCATATGTAGAGACCCTTACTTGATTTTTCACAGAGATAGAGTGGCACTCGTTCCAACCCTTCCTTCCTACCTAAGGTAGTGTCTGAACACATCTTAAACCAGTCCCTGGAGTTACGGTATATTATCCTGAACACTCCAATCGAGGTGAACACTCTTACTTATCTTAGACGTCCATCATATATTATGATACTACACTAATCGAACAAAAGCGATTAAAAAACTTCTCACCTTTTGTCACCTTAGCCTCAGGCGGGAAGGTCTCCCAGTCACTAAATGGACTCTCTTTAATTGGCTAGCACATTGCATAACATTTTGTTAATCAAAATGCAACATGCCATTACCTGGACCTGTCCAAACCCAATCTACCAAAGAATTGCCACTACTGCGGCCTGCTTTAAGGGGCCTCTGTCACAGGTATCTGCAATGCAGCTACCTGGTCCCTAGTCACACTTTCACGAGCATTGCAACTTAGATATTGCTTCATGCCGTGGGACTGCCTTTGGCCCAGCTGCCCTACAAGGCCTCCTGTTATAATGACCACCCTTTCTAGGTTTACTGTTTGGGATTCATCCCAAAGGTATTACCTGCTGCAAGAGACCACTCCGTGGAAGATAGTACAGTTACATAAAATCTTACCGTAGGAGTGTCTCTTGCAGCAATCTAATCCACCCTCTGTCCCCTCCTTCTCTAAGAGAACAAATTCTAGTCCAATGACTTATTCATTGGGATGACTCTCACGTGCCTCGGGTTTCCTCGGTCCTCGCTAATTCCAGCTGAATCTATGGAAACTGAGATACTAGGGACTCTTCAGACTTAGCAGGAAACAGGAAGCTGATGTCATGTGTCGACGGCCCTGGAAAAAGACTGCTAGAAAAGCTGCTATCGCCTACAGCAACCTCTGGCATTTACCCAAGTTTATTACCGGCTGCAAGAGATAATCTTAAAGATCTATTGTTACGGGGAGATTTTACGTAATCACTTTCTAGGAGTGGTATATGATGATCATCCACACGAACCCACCCGACCTCCCAGGCTCAGGCGCACAACCTTGTTTCCAGTGGGCTAAGATCTGGCGTTTAGGGGCGGAGCGGAGGTTTACCACCCATGTGGGTGGGAGGAACCAGCTTGAAGATGTTCTGGCAGGAATTAAAGGGAAAGGCATCTGCCAGACAGTGTGGATGAACATCATATATCACTCTTAGAAACTACTGTTACAGTTGAGTGACCTGTGTTTATGTGCCCTATTCGTTTCAGTAAGTGCCATGGGATCCTTAACTCATTACCTCTTATGGCCATTTTGTGTCAAGTAAACAGTGGATAGTTCGGACTTCATATGGAGCTATTGGAGTAAATAGTTAATGTCCACTCGAACAATCGCCAGAACAGGCAACGGGACCTCAGTTTAATGTCTCATCTGAAGGTGGCACCTCATGAGTACAGCAGTCCCCTCATGCTGCATTACAGTTTGAGTATTGGTATTTTACCCCATTTTCCTTGTGTGGGGCTAGAACCCACAATCTTCTGATCTTCTGGCCTCAGAGGCAAATGTGCAACCTGCTGAGTTACTGACACCAACTTAGTAGTTTATTGAGGTTATACTTGATTATCTGACACCCGGATTATTGATTAGAATACATTGTAAATGTGAAACCAGTTTTGGAGATGACTGGCTCACAACAGTTTCAGGGGTTAAATGACATGTTCTGACTTGGGATTAGTTCACCTGTATTATTTATATGGATAAGATTGTTGGATCTATACCTTGAGAGGTTAAGTGACATGTTTTGACTTGGGATTAGTTCACCTGTATTATTCATACGGATAAGATTGTTGACTCTATACCTTGTATGAAAGGATATTAAGAATATTAATTTAGAGCTTTGTAACTGTGCTTAATGGCACTTATTGTTATATATGCATCTGTGTTTGTGTATTTATAGGAACTAAGGAAATCTATAACAAGCAACAGCTACAAAAGCAGAAAGTGATAGAGGCTGAGACACAAAAGCAGAAAGAGATAGAGGCTGAGACACACAAGCAGAAAGACCAGGAGAGGAAGACAGTTGAACTGGAAAAACCAAAGGAAGTCCAAAGGTAAATAGCTTAGCACGGTTTAAAATCTTAATAGCAAGTTCAGTGCTTACTCAATAAAGCTTGAAAGAAATGATCTTCCCAGACATAAAGTCTCCACCACTCATTCACACTAGTGGGACTCGCCAGAGGCGCTAGGACTGATGGGGCCAAAAATCTTTGGGAGGGCCAGTGCCGTGGTAGAACTGTGAATTCGCAGCACCATGGCGAGACGACTTGCGCCATATAGGCTACCTCGGCGTCAGCCCTCCAGCTGCCTCAGTTCCTTTTCCTGCCGTTGAATGCGCTTCAGTGGCGTCAGCTTGCCGGGTCGAGATCTTCACGCCTGTCACGAGCAGCATAGTCGTTCATTATTTGATTAGTTGTGGTATATTTATTTATTTATTTAAAAATAAGTTGTGGGTTTTTTTTTCCGTCCTAAGCGAGGAACAGATCTTCTTGGTCTGCCGATGGAGGTGACCATGAACAGGGCCGGTGACGGTAGGGAAAGTTCACATGAAAGCTGTTTCACCGCCAGGCTGGGTCCGTCCGCCGCCTTTCTACGGGGGTCTGACTACAGGCGGTCCGCTGTTCAGGAAGAAGGCAGTCCCCTGAAAGCACAAAAAGAGGTGGGCCCATTCCCAAGCTTTGTCGGGGACCCGGCACCACTCGACCTTGAGTTGTTCTTCATCCCACAGGTCAAAGGCAGCTGTACCACTCGAGGTTGCCCTCTGGTATGTCTGCATGGAGATCGTTGGTAGTGGGAGACAGGAGGCTGACCCTGTCTCCATCGGGGTCACCTGCGGTCTCAGATCTTCCTGGACATAAGTCTCCACCACTCATTCACACTATTGGGATCTGCGCGGAGGCACTAGGACCAGCAGAAGCAGAACTTTTGCTGGAGGTGTGCCCGGAGATGGCGCTGTGAGGCCTGACTTGCAGCGTCAGCTCGCGCTATATGTTCCTCGGCGTCGACCCTCCAACACGCCTGAGTTCTTTTCCCCACTGTTGAGTGTGCTTCAGTGACGACGTCAACTCGCCTCCGGAGTCAAACTTCAAACTAGCAGCATAGTTTTCAGTTCGTTATTTTGTAGTATTATCTTGATACAGTATAGCTTAGTTTTATTTTAAAATAAGAGTCTCAGCCTACTTTGACGGAGTCGACCATGAGCAGGTCAGGTGACGGTAAGGAGACTTCGTGTAAACTGTTCAGTCAGTCGGGCTGGGTCCGGTCCCCGCCTTCTCGAGGGGGTCTGACAACGGTCAGTCCAATGCCGGGGATGGGCGGTCCCATGAAGCATAAAAATAAGCGGTCGCATTCGGCACCGTTCGGCCTCGAGCTCTTCTTGACCCACAGGTCTAAAAAGAGGCATCACTCAAGGTTGCCTCTGATATGTCTGCGCAAGACGTTCGGTTATCGGGGCTAGTTGCCGACCTCCTCCTCAGTCGCCAACCTCTGCTTCTGGTAGCCAGCGCTTCGACATCAGTCCTACCCACCCACAGGTAGGTCTTCAGATGAGTAGTTTCATCAGTGGGCGCTCTTGTAGAGCAGTGGGCTCGGAGGTTAGTTCAACTACCTGGCTCCGGTCACTTCGTGGGCTTTCGGGCTCATTGAGAGACCAGGTAGGTGGTTGGAATTTTCCTGGTCTCGCGGCACCTTCTTGGTGCCGTCGACTCCAGCAACAGGTGTTTCCCCCTCACATGGCTGCGGCACAGGGCCACACTGATGCCCTTTATCTCCTACTCTTCTTCCTTCAAAACCTGTTTCGGAGTCTTGGGGTGTTTTCGGCATCACGGCGCCGTCAGCGAGCCTCGGCGCCATCTTTCAGCGCCGGTAGATGCGCTCGGCGTAAAGTCCTGATGCCGTGCAGACTGACGTCCGTCCTCGGTGCCATGCGGCTGCTCGGCACCTGTCCTCGGTGCCGTGAGGCTTCTCGGCGCTGTCCGGATTCTCGGTCCTCGCGTCGTTTTCGGTGCTACGTGGTCCCTCGCTGTCGTTCCAGTGCTGTCGCCTCCACCAAAGGCGCCAGGGCTCTGGGCTCCCTCTGCTTTTCAGGACTCCTCTTTTCACTCGTTTCCTTCTTCCCTCTCTTCTGATTTTCATTCCTTTCCTGTCCATACAGTCCCTTCTGGACTGTCAGGAGATAGACATTGAGCCTGAACCCAGACCTCGGTTGGGTGATGAAGTGGACGAAGCAGGATCTATCTCTGCTGCAGAGCCTGTGGTTGAGGACCCGTCATTTAAGTCTCTGCTAAAAAATCTGAGTTCCACTCTTTCTCTCTCAGACTACAGACATCGATCCTGGAAATTATTAAGACTCCAATACCTTCATGTTCCAGAGATCCCTATGGATTTGACTCCTCCGGTTCAACCTTCCTTGAGGGCAGCTGTCTCAAATGGTATGGAATAATCCTGCTCTCACCCCTTCGGTGGCTAAGTCCATAGATATTCAGCCCCCAAGGATCGTCCCATTTGGCATCTTAAGCTTTGCGGATCCTATTGTAGTCCTGGCAGAGAATGATAAGGTCATCCTGCCGGAAACTACCTACAGCTCGACTTATTAACAAAAGAATCTCGTAAGATAGACACCTTAGGTAAGAGAGGTCTTTGCTGCTTCTACTCTAAGTATACGTATTGCAGCTACCAGGGCTATTCTGAGTATGAGTATATCCTGTGGCACTCTATCAAGCAGATGGTTGAAGCTCTTCCAGAGTCGGATGTAAAGCGGGCTTCTTCAAACCATTACCAGAGGTATCGAATCTAACAACCAGCAGGTTAAAGCAGCCATGGATGCTTTCGACACTGCTTCCGTTCTCAAGCTGCTGGTATTCACCCGTCATTCCTGGCTCGCCGGGTTTCACGAATGATGCGCAGCAACAGGTAATAGCGTTGCCCTGATAGTCGCGTATCTTTTGGTCCTCCGGTGAAACAAGCTCTAGAAGCTACTCAAAGACTAGGTCAGCCATTAGTTGGCTCGACCCCTCCTGCCCCTCTTGAGGGCATGTCAATAACGTCCAGTTTCATAATAGATCAGTCCTTCGAGGCAGGCGGTTTCATAAAACCAACCTGCCCAATCTCAAAAGAAGACGAGCAACAGAAAGCGCAGAGACCGCGCCTAGCGCTGCACCTGCTTATGAATGTCTGGCCCGTCCCATCTCAGCTGCCCAAGGTGGACTTTTCCTCTCTGGTGGGAGATCGTCTGATGCACTTCTACACCAATAGAGTCCATAACCTCAGACAAATGGGTCCTTGGATAATACAGCGGTATTCACTCAATCTTCTGGAGACCCCGGATCGTCCTCCCAAATGGCAGCCCAGGCTGTCGACCCTTCAGTCAGACCTTCGCCGCTTGAGATTCAGAGCCTTCTGAACAACAGGAGCGGTAGAAAGTGGTGCCGCTGCATCAACGGAACGGGTTTCTCCCATTACTTTCTGGTTCCAAAAAGTCTGGAGGTATGTACCCCATTCTGGATCTCAGAGCTAAACAGGACTTCTCCCCAAGGAGAAATTCAAAATAATTTCTCTGGGAACCCTGTTACCTTTGCTTCATCAACACGACTGACTGTACTCCCTAGACATGCAGGATGCTTACCAGCACATTCCCATTCCTGAGACATCACAAATTCCTGGGTTTGTGGCTCTGGGACAACATTATCAGTTAGAGTCCTGCCCTTTGGGCTATCTTGATGCAGCGTGGTTTTTACAAAGTGTTGTGCAGTTCTACTTGCAGCACCTCAGAAAAGCCAGGATCACAGGTGTTCCCTTATCTGGACGTTTGGCTTCTAGCAACCCTTCCAGGCAAGGGACTCTGGGCGCCATAGAGGCGACTTCTCGCCTCCTTATGTCCATGGGAGTTCTGCTGAACCTCAAGAAATCGCAACTGTAGCCCTCCCAGAGGCTCCTCTTTAAGGGACTCTTCTGGACACCTCCTGTGCGAAGGCTTTTCTTCCAGAAGACAGAAGGAGCGATATCCTTCAAATGGCCCATCACATAGGAGAGAACACCTCAGTTTCTGCTCTCTGATGCAATGGATGCTAGGCCTCATGGCTCCTCAGTGTTCGCACTGTTCCCCTACTTACGTCTGCACATGAGAACCACTCAGTGGATGCTCAGTACTCAGTGGTCCCCAACCACTCACCCATGATCCTATCTCATCAAGGTGACAGAACCTTTAAAGAGGTCACTCACCTGGTGGTCTCAAGAGAAACAGTCTCCTGGAGGGTATCCCTTTGCTCCTCTGGACCATCAGATCTCCATTACCACAGACGCATCCCTAATGGGGTGGGGTGCTCACTGTCAGGCTCTCCACACTCAAGGTCGTGGACTCAAGTCAGTCCCAGCTCCACATAAGCGTCCTAGAAATGAGAGCCGTCCTTTATGCGGTCCGAGCTTTGAAGGACATTCTGTGTCCAAGAACATTCTCCTTCAAGCGGACAACAAAGCAGTGATGTATTACATCAACAAGCAGGCGGTGCTCATTCTTACCCCTTATGCAGGGAAGCAATGAGGGAATGGGAATGGTGCTTTGGAGCACGAGGCTCCTAATTCAGCGGTCTACCAGGTATTGCCAGAGCGAACTGACTGGCAGACCATCTCAGCAGAACAGAGACAGACCCTCACGAGTGGTCTTCGACTTAACCATAGTTCAGTCACTATTCAAGAGTGAGAACTCCAGACCTGGACCTTTTTGCATCCCCACTAACGCAAAACTGCCTCTCTTCTGCTCCAGAAATCCAGGGCCTGGCATTTTCTGTCAGGATGCGTCAGGCTGCGTGTGGACAAAACGCTTTTTACGCCTTTCCACCTCTTCCTCTAATTCAGAGGGTACTCCTCAAGTTCGAATCCCAGGGGACAAAATGATCCTCATTGCTTCCTTCTGGCCTCGTCAGCTGTGGTTTCCACTTCTCAACAATATGTTGGCAGTTCCTCCGAGACCACTTCCCTACAGATGAACCTTTGACTCAGGGGCCTGTGGTCCATCCCAACCTGAGATCGCTTCACCTTCACGCTTGGCTCCTGAAGAGGTAGAAGTAAACTGGTTCAATGTGTCTCGAAGAGTTTCAGATATTCTTCTGGCTGCCGGAAACCAGCCACTGAGAGATACAGCCAAATGGAGCGTTTCTGCTCTGGTGTGCAAAGTCCTCTTTGAATCCTTTTCCTGCCCACCAGATAAAGGTTATGGAGTACCTCTTAGACCTCTCAAATTCAGGCCTACAGTACTCTATAGTCAAAGTTCACCTTTGTGCCATTTCAGCTTATCATGAGCCAGTACTTTCCTTGTCACTGGCTCAGTTACCTGTGGTTAAGAGATTTCTTAAAGGAATTCTGCATACCAGACCTCCTACAAGACGCCCAGTTGCAGCCTGGGACATCAATCTTGTGCTAGATATGCTCACTGAAACCTTTGAACCTCTGGCTACCTGTGAGCTAAAATTTCTCACTTGGAAGACTGCCTTCCTAGTGGCCATTACCTCAGCCCGTAGGGTCTCTGAGATACATGCCCTGGTCACAGACCCTCCATATACTGTGTTCCATAGGGACAAAGTAGTTCTTCATACTCACCTAAATTTCTTCCTCACGGTTGTGTCAGAATTTCATCTAAACCAACCTTTGGTCCTTCCTCTTACTTTGCGAACTTCCAAAATGAAGGAGCCTCTCTTCATTCTTTGACGTTAAGAGGGCCTTGGCGTTTCTATCTGGATAGAACCAAGGACTTTCGCAAGCCCAGCAACTGTTCGCTTCCTTCAGCGAGACCCGCTGGGTCAACCTGTCGCTATCAGATGCATCTCAGCATGGCTAGTGGCATGCCTTCACCACTGCTATTCCATGGCACAGGTTAAGTTGAGGGCAGGGTTTACGCCACTCTACTAGAGCGGTCGCGCATCCCAGCGGAAATTCGCAACGGCCCATTGCAGATATTTGCAACGCGTTACCTGGAACTCAGTGCATACTTTGTTAAGCATTATGCACTAGATGTCCATGCCAGACGACATTCTTCCTTTGGCAGAGCCATCCTTAATGGACTTCTGTCTTAGAAACGTGAGCTCTTGGTCTCTCCTGCCGCCCTCTTGGGGATTATTAGCTCGGTATTCTCCATTAGTGGATGAGTGGTGGAGACTTATGTCCAGGAAGATATGAAAATTACATACCTACCGTAATTCTTGATCTTCTTGGACGAGTCTCCACCACTCATTCACACACCCACCCTCCGTCCCCTGAGCTCACCTTGTTGTTGGTCTTCACTCCTCAAATCTTTAGGCTGTGAAGACTTTTGTTGACCCTTCTTATACGGGTCGCCCAGACTATCTTATGTCCGGTTTTTAGTTAAAGCTACCCTTCTAGGTTAGTTACGCTGCACCTCCTTGGTAAAAAAGGTACTGAGGCGTTTGGAGGGGTTGGCCTTGAGATAGTCATTACAGCGCAAGCTGAGGCTGTGTGCCATGCCTCATGGCGCCATCTCGGTGCCGACCCTCCAGCATAAAGTTTGCTCCCGATGGGTCCTAGTGCCTCGGCACAGATCCCAATAGTGTGAATGAGTGGTGGAGACTCGTCTAGAAGATCAAGAATTACGGTAGGTACGTAATTTTCATTTCCACGATGTGGACAACTACGACGCCTGTTTCTCCATGGACTGCCACATTCTAGAGATCCACTCATTTAAAGTCAGCAGGGCCCTGCCGACTTTCGGAGGACGTTTTTTTTTTCTTTTAGAGATGCAATGAGGGTGTTCATGCTGTGGATTTGTTTGTTCCTGATGTGACGCTTCTGGTGTGCTTTATTTGGCTGGTGGAGTGCTTCTTTATTTGTGACTTTCTGGCAAAATCTCTTCACCCTGCTTCTGGGTCCCTCCCAGGTCTATATGGAGCTTGAAAAATGATTTATACTGTGATGAAAGATCTTCATCAGGTCACACCTATGAAACTTATAGCCACCAGGCACTAGTACCTCATGGAAGCTTTTTGCAAGCAGTCCACTAGGCAGCCATGACTGTGTCCTACATCAGCTATTCCCATATAAAAAGCAGGAGGCCCTCTTCCTCCTCAGTACTTTTCTAGCCATCGACCATACTCACCAGACCCTGCATGGAAACGCTGCCGTTTATAGTAGACAGTTTTCATATATTTCTCCCTATTTATTAATCACTCTTAAAGTGATTTCTAATGTGTATGTCGACTAAAGAGTCATTGAAACTCTTCAGATACTGTGAATGCGGTGAGAAGATGTACTCTGGCGATTCACACTGACGTCTGCATTTGCTGCCTCAGTGCAGCCCATAACGTGAAGGCCTGCCAGATTTGGAGAAACTTCAACACTGCTACCTGGTGATGCCCAAAGAACACTTTAGAGGCACAACTTCTGAAGCAGCAGGTAGCTGGAATGGAAGAGATCTTCCGTCAAGGGTATCTCTTGCAACAGGCCACACTGGTAGGACTTAGCTGCCAGTCACTAGGATACTAGGATCATACAGAAACTTTATGGGTAGCAGTCTACCAGAGGGGCCACTCACCACCATCACCCACTGACGTCAGTCAACCCTTTAAAGACGGCGGCACCCACTTCTCAGTTCTTTCCGCCATTGACCAGCGCACGTCAGATCTTTGTAAACCGCTGCACCTACAGTCGACTCCCATTTTCACACCTTTTTTCTACTGCATTTCCTATTCTCTCACCATAGTGATTTTCCATCTTTGATGATTTTCTCATTGTTTTTGTTTTCTAAACCAGCATTGTCTTTGGAGCATTCCACAAAGTGTGCCTGTGGTCAGCAAATCCCAGTGACAGATGACCATTCTGCTTGTTGTCTGCTGCCTAGGCCTGACTAGCGAATTCTACCAGAAGTTCAACCAGGCCACCCAGGAACACCACCAGCAGACGCTCAAGAACTTTCACCTGGGGCGTGGCTAGCAGAAAAGATGGCAGATGCTTTCTAGCATGACTCCTCTGGATACCAGTGGTAAAACTGATTAAACAGCTACGAGCATCAATTTGCCTGCTCAGAGTGGCATCGACTTCTAGGGCTTTTATTATGGCTTTGAGCAAACAAAAAAAAACAGGCAAGTTGCCTTTTGGCACCTGAAAACCTTCCAGAGCAAGCGTGGGTGTGGAGGCGTAGCCTCTGGGATGCGGGGAAATTGAGCTGGAGGGAGAGCGTCACGAAATCTTTGGCCAGAGTTCCTTCCACACTGCTGCAAATGCAGAATGAGATGAAAGCCGGCTTTAACATCATGGCCCAACTAACCCGTGTTCAGACTGTTGTTACGGTCTCTCTGATACTTGGCAACACATGCTTCACAGGTTTCGAGCTCGAGCGCTAAGTGGGGAGCTGGAAGACTCTGTATGCAGGGTTCCCAAAGAAGTGGGCTCCTCTCCACTGGCAGAGCTGAAGGAGCGTGATCGACGAACGGGAGAACCGCTCTGTGAGTTCTAACATAAAATAATTGGCCTCCGGAAGGCACTGAAGGCGAAACCTGATAAAGGGGCTGCATCACTGGTTAGTAGAGCAACTAGGCCTCCCAGAAGAATGTGAGGCCTGTGAAATTGAAAGAGCACAACATGTAGGACCCTTCCAAACCGGGTGACAGACTGCTTAATTAAATATCTCTGATGTGGAGATGGTACTGCAGTAGGCAAAGAAAATGGGCCCAGTTTCATTTTGAAAGGTAAAGCGTCGTCTATCAAGACTATAATAGGGACTTGCAGAATAGGCGACAAAAATTCAATCAAGTCAAAATAAATTTTTCTAACTTGGCTGGTCTTTCTCCTTTCTCTACCCTGGATGCTTTGAGTTGATAGACCAGGCCAGACCCCTCGATACTTCGTGTGTGCTCCAAAGCTGCAGAAAAGTGGATAGGGAGAGTCCAGGAGAGAAGAGGGCAGTCTAGTCCGCCTCTGAATGTGAAACCTGTACCAGCAAGTAAGTGCTAATCTTCTGTCTCTTATTGTCATCCTGGGCTGTTATGTCCTCCTATCATGGAGGGACTATACAATTATTAACTGTGCTTTTACGATGTGGAGTCAGTCGGTTTGCATTTGGGACACAGCAAGATTTTATCTCCTCATTGAGTAGGGAGAACAGACCCGTTTATTTTTCATGTCCCAGCACTATCCCTGTACATGTCTGGGAACACTGGTAACAGCAGGTGGGCATTTGGTTTTGGGCATACTCCACTACAGAGGTTGGGCCTTGCAGTACAGCGAGGTTTTGTCTATCTGTTTTAATGTGGGCCCTATACTACATCTGGACATAGATGGTCTGTCCTGTGGTCATCTTCCTCTGGTGCCCTCTTGAAATAATAAGTATATCCTGTAATGTGGGGTTATACTCTGGAGCAGAGCAGTGTTATCCGGTGAGGTTCAGGTTTGCCCAGCGGACTAACTCTCCGCACATCGTGCTGAGTAGCGCTTCACGGGATCTTCGTGTTTTTCTAAGGCATGTAGTTACCTGCTCAATACTGGCTTTACAGCCTTATTTTTGTGAGCCAGACTGGTTGCTTGTGTCTTGGTCTTTAAATTGTCACCCGACCGTGCCTGGGGACACGGGTATCAGCGTTTCCTGGGAGCCAGACCTGATGCCTTGACCTCTGCTGGAGCTTAATTGAAAGTAGCCTCTCGACATATTAATGGGACTCTCTTTAAACTTGTGCATATTACCCTAATGATAACGTGTCCAGTGGTGATTTGGTCACCGTTTTTGCCAGATAGAGATAGTAATGTTTAAATCTGCTCTAGAGCTCTCTTATGTGTTCATAGCTCTGACTTGGTTGAATATGTTAAATTTAGTTTTAGCTGTTGGATTCACTCTACTTCACATGGTGTCCCACCGCTTTAATGGTTAATTTCAAGGTGGGTCATATGTTCACCATCTGCCTGCTGTTTCCAGTGGGAATACTGGTGGGTTCTGACCTGCCTTTGGGGTGGGGATCTTCCTGGACATAAAGTCTCCACCACTCATTCACACCATCGAGAGTACGCCAGAGGCGCTAGGACCTGTCGGGAGCACACTTATTTGGGGGCCAGTGCTGAGATGGAGCTGCCAAGAAGGGCACTGCGAGCCAGGCACTCATGGTATAGACCATCTCAGTGTCTACCCTCCAGCTGTCTCAGTTCCTTTTTTTCCCTTGCCGAGTGCGCTTCAGTGACATTCGCCGCTGGCTAGAGTCAAACTTCAAACTAGCAGCTTAAGTTTTCAGTTTATTATTTTGTGTCTTGTATCAAATAGTACCGATTACATTTTAATATATTACTTACCGGTTCAAGAAGAAGTCTTCAGCCCTCCGTTGACTGAGTTGACCATGAGCGGGGCAGGGTGATAGGAGACTTCGGATAAGCTGTTCAGTCAGCCGGCTGGGTCTGGTCCGCTGCCCTCTCTGGGGGGTCTGACAACAAAGCGGTCCAGTGCTCGGGGGGTTGTCCCCGTTCGGCCTCAGTCTTTCTTAGCCCACTGGTGAAGAAGAAACTGCATCATTCGATTAGCCCTCGAGTACGCCTTGCATAGACAGGTGATTATTATGGTCAGGAGCCGGTCTCTGCCTCTTGCGGAATCGCCAGTTCTGTCTCTGGTAGCGGCCCTTCGACACCAGAGCCCTCTCGCCTATAAGAGATTCTTCCAACGAGCAGTTTCACCATTGGGCCGCTCTTATGGAGCAGTGGACTCAGAGGTTGTCTCAATTACCCGAGTCAGCCATTCCGTCGCCGGGGACTTCGTGTCTGTCGGTTTCAGATCGGCAGGCACGGCAGTTAGACTTCTAGTTGCACAGCGCCTTCTTCAGTGCCGTCAACTCTTGCGTTCCGGTTTCTATACCCCTCACATGGCTGCGTGCAGGGTCCACACCGATGCTCTTATCTCCTGCCAATTTTCTTCCTTTGCCTTCCAGTCGCGGTTTCAGACTTGTGATATGGTGCCGTGCGCTGCTGGTACCGGCTTACTTGGCGCCGAGATCCTTTTCGGCATTGTGGATGGTGTCGGTGCCATTCTCAGGCGCTTGGAGGGTTTCGGCACCGTGTGCGCACTATCTGCTACTCTTGGTGCTGGGGTTGGCATCAGCGCCTAGTGCGCGCCGCAGCCTTGTCGTTCTCAGTGCCGTTTACTTTGCATGTGCCAGAGCCATATATGACGCGCTGCATGGTTCCCAGAAGTTTTCGACTCCCATTCTTTCTCCTCCTCTTCTCTCCTGGTTTTCACTCCTTTCCTGTCCGTGCAATCCCTCCTGGACTGTCAGGAGATGATTTTGAGCCCAGTACAGATCTTCTGGGTAATGATGTTGATGCTGATTCTGCCCTGGGGCTGGGATCAATCCTTCTGCAGAGCCTGTTGTTGAGGACCTTCCTTAAGTCTCTGCTTAAGAATTTAAATTCTACTCTTTCTCTCCAGTCCACGGAAATAGATCATGGGAAGCTTCTGCGTCTACAATATCTACATGTTCCGAAATCCCTGTGGATTTAACCCCTCCAGTACAGCTCTCTTTTAAGGCTCTTTCCCAGATGATGTGGAAGAGTCGGTGCTTATTCTTTCTGTGGCCAAGTCCATAGACATGAAATAAGCCCCTCCCAGAGATCGCCACATTTTGGCCTCTCAAGCGTTGCTGATGCTGTTGGGGTCCTGGCAGAGAGTGATAAGGCTGTCCTCCCTCAGGAATCTAAAGCCCATCCTATAAACAAAGAATCTCGCAAGATAGACACCTTGGGTAAGTGGGTCTTGCTGCCTCAACCCTGGGCATGCGTGTGCCAGCTGCCAGGGCTATTTTTCAAATATGAGTATGTTCTTTGGCATTTACTCAAAGCAATGGTAGAGCTCTGCCCGAATTGGAGGTTAACTCGGAGCCACTTCAGACCATAACTAGGGGTATCGAGTCCAATAACCAACAAGTTAAAGCTGCAATGGACGCTTTCGATGCCTTCCGTGGTGGCGGCTGGCATTTGCACCGTCGCCACTCTTGGCTGCGTACCTCTGGCTTCATGAATGACACGCAACAGCAAGTCATGACAAAACCTTTCAGCGGCATGTATCTGTTTGGGCCTCAGGTGGAACAAGCACTAGAGGCCACCACGGAAGACTAGGTCTGCCATTAAGACAGCCAGACCTTTGCCCGCTCCCTCTCGAGGGTGGAAACAGCGTCGGTTCACAACCGTCAGTCCTTTCAGGGTAAAGGCAGAGGAGGTTTTAACAGAAACCAGAACCCTCAGCTGCAAAAGAAAACGCAACAAAGGCACAAGGCCCAAAGTGCCCAGTGCCACCTTTTGAGTTTCTGGCCAAGGTCCCACCTCAGCTGCCCAAGGGGTCTCTTCTCGACAGTGGGAGGACGTCTGACTCAGTTCTACGACCAGTGGAAGTCTAAAACATCAGACAAATGGGTCCTCAGGATAACCTGTGAGGGTACTCTTTCTTAATCTGTCGGAAACCCTCCAGATCATCCTCCCAAACGAAGCCCAGACTGTCTGCGGCACAGTCAGACCTTCTTGCTTCTGAGGTGCAAGGCCTTCTGAACATCAGGGCAGTAGAAGTAGTTCTGCTGGATCAACAAAACACAAGTTTCTACTCCCATTACATTCTGGTCCCAAAGAAAACGGTGCATGAGCCCCATTCTGGATCTCAGAAAGTTAAATTCCTATACAAGGAAAAGTTCATATCATCACTAGGTACCCTGCTGCCATTGATTCATCAGTATGATTGGCTAGACTCCTGGACATGCAGGGGCCTACCAGCACATTCTCATACACCCAAATCACCACAAATACCTAAGGTTCGTGGCGTTGGATCAACACTATCAATTCAGAGTCCTGCCCTTTGGGCTGTTCTTGGTGCCTCGAGGTTTTACAAAGTGTTGTGCAGTTCTTGGCTCATCTAAGGAAAATCGGAATCCAAGTATTCCCGTATCTGGACGACTGGCTTTTAGTAAGTCCCTCCAGGCAGGAGACTCTGGAGGCCGTGGCCTGGCCTCAGACTTCCTCACGTCCATGGGAGTCCTGCTGAACCTCAGAAGTCTCAGTTGCAGCCCTCCCAGAAGCTCCTGTTCATGGAGCTCTTCTGGGCAGCTTCCTGTGCAAAGTTTTTCTTCCAGAGGATAGAAGGAGCGATATCTTACAGATGGCCCAATTCATCAGAGAACATGGCTCGTTCGAGCTCTATCGATGCAACAGATGCTGGGTCTCATGGCATCCTCGGTGTTCACTGTATCCTTGGCTCGTCTTCACATGAGAACCTCTCATTGGATGCTCACTACTCAGTGGTCCCCAACCACTAACCTCAGTCCTCTCTCATCATGGTGACATTACCTCTGAAGAGGTGACTCAACTGGTGGTCTCAGGAGGACAGCCTTCTGGAAGGATATCCCTTCACCCCTCTGGATCATCAGGTCTCCATTACCATGGATGCGTCCCTCATGGGTTGGGGTGCTCACTGCCGGATCTCCACACCCAGGATATGTGGACTCAGGACGAGTCTCAACTTCACAGAAACGTCCTGGAAATGAGCCGTCCTCTATGCAGTCCGAGCTTTGAAGGACATACTCTGTCACAAGAACATTCTCCTTCAGACAGACAACAAGGCAGTGATGTACTACATCAACAAACAGGGCAGTGCACACAATTACCCATTATGCAGGGAAGCAATGAGAGTGTGGGAACGTGCCTGGAGCACAAGGCTCTGATTCAGGCGGTTTACCTGCCAGGAGTACAAAACGAGCTGGCAGCCTGTCTCAGCAGAATGGAGGCGGATCCTCGTCACGTGGTCTCGGACTCAGCCATTGTTCAGTCACTCTTCAGAGAGGGGAACCCAGACCTGGACCTTTTGAGTCCCCACTCAATGCAAAACTGCCTCTCTACTGCTCCAGAAATCCAGGACGTGGCGTTTTGTCAGGATGCATTCAGGCTGCAGTGGACAAACGCTTTCTATCAGCATTTCCTCCTCTTAATCTAATTGAGAGGATACTGCTCAAACCGGAGTCGGGGTGGGGTGGCAGAATGATTCTCAGTGCCCGTTCTGGCCTTGGCAGATATGGTTCCCACTACTCAACAGGCTATCGGAAACCTCCTGAAACTGCTTCCCCTTCAAACAAACCTTCTGACCCAGGGTCCTGTGGTCCATCCCAACCTGAGGTTGCTTCACCTTCACGATGGCTCCTGAGAAGATAGAGGTGAATAGGTTTAATGTTTCTCGTAGAGTTTCAGAAATTCTTTTGGTCACAGGTAAGCCGCCACCAGAAAACCTACACAGTGAAATGAAGCGTTTTCATCTGGTGTGCAAACTCTTCTTGGAATCCTTTTCCTGCCCACTGAATAAAGTCTTGGAGTATCTCTTAGACCTCTCAAACACAGGTCTGCAATACTCCACAGTCAAAGTTCATCTTTGTGCCATTTCAGCATATCATGAGCCGGTACTTTCCATGTCACTGGCTCAGCTGCCTCATAGTTAAGAGGTTTCTTAAAGGGATTCTGCATACTAGGCCTCCTATTAGGACGTCCAGTTGCAGCCTGGGACATTAACCTTGTGCTAGACATGCTCACTCATAAACCTTTGAGCCTCTAGCTACTTGCAAGTTGAAATTCCTCACTTGGAAAACTGCCTTCCTGGTGACCATTACTTCTGCTCGTAGGGTTTCTGAAATACATGCCCTAGTCACATACCCCCATGATACTGTATTTCATAAGGACAAAAGTAGTTCTTAGGACTCATCCTAAGTTCTGCCTAAGGTTGTCTCAGAATTCCATCTGAATCAACCTTTAGTCCTTCCTGCCTACTTAGCAAACTTCCAGAGTGAAGGGAGGCGTGCCGTTCATTCACTGGATGTAAAGAGAGCATTGTGGTTCTATATCAGTAGAAGCGAAGGAAATTTGCAAGGCTCAACAACTGTTTGTTTCCTTCAGCACGACCCAGCTGGGTCTACCTGTTGCTATCAAGGTGCGTTTCGGCATAGCTGGTGGCATGCGCCGCCACTGCTGTTCTATGGCACAGGTCAAGCTGGAAGGTAAGTGTACCTCCCTCTACCAGAGCAGTCGTGGCCTCTCTGGCAGAAACACGTAACGCCGCTCATTGCAGATATTTTCAGTGTGGCTACCTGGAGCTCTGTGCATACATTTGTTAAGCACTGTGCCTTGGATGTCCATGTCAGGCGACATCAGTCATTTGGCAGGACAATTCTTACGGACTTCTGTCCTAAGCAAGTGAGCTCCTTTCTCTCCTGCCGCCTGTCTGGGGGGTTATTTAGCGTGATACTCTTCCATTAAGCGTGAATGAGTGGTGGAGACTTTATGTCCAGGAAGATATGGAAATTACGTACCTACCATAATTCTTGATCTTCTTGGACGGAGTCTCCACCACTCATTCACACGCCCACCCACCATCCCCCAAGCTTACTTCTCTGATCTTATCTGTGGCAGTCTTCACCATTCATCACCTTTGGGTGATTGCTTGGCTGGAGGTCTGACCCCTTGAGGCTGCTTTTTTTTGTTTGTTGGAGTTGGAACACCATCGGCTCCGCCCACGAGGGCCGACATAGACCGCGTATGCCGCTGGGTTGGCTATTAGGTGTTTTCAACCCACCCTAGCGCCAGTTTTCATCTCCCACCGTCGAGGTCACCTCGTGGGACACTTTGGGAAGAATCCCTCTTGAGGGCCTACTTTTCAAGCCTTCATAGTGCGAGTTCAATTTCCTCAACTCCGTGTCGAAGTCCATTGGCTCCAAGTTCCCTGCCGGTTCTGTTCGCCTACTCGGCGTCGCCTGGTAAGACTGTTCCTTACTTTATTTTGCGACATCGGGTCTTGTTTGTTGTTGTTTTCTGTAGGTCATGTCTCTAGGGGTGGGGGGCGGGGCAAGAAACTTTGAGGGCAGGACTGACCAGCATATGTCGTTGCCCATGCGGCTGTAAGTTCTCCATCACAGACCAAGCGTGACTGTTGCCTCGCGTGCCTTGGCCGCGTACGACATGGTTGTGTGATACCTGCTTCTCCATGGACTGCTGGGTCATCAAGCAGCGTCGCGTGGAAAGTGGGACAAAGTCGCCCGACTTCGGGGATGAGCGCACCGTCCGACCAAAACCGCATTCTTCGGCCTTCTTCCGGGTCCCTCCCAGTTCTATATGGTCCAGGAGCATGGTGCCTCTGCCTCTTGTAGCCTAGCCATGGCAGAGGCCCTCCCACGATGCAGGAGGCCCAGTCTGCCCCCGGGACTGGCGGGAGGCACCACCTTGGCAATCGTCCCTTTGGGGAAGGCTCCTCGGTGTCATACCCACGGCTCGGAAGGCCTGGGTCGACGCCCGTCCTTGATGCCATCCGTCCGGCGCCATTCCTGGTGCCGTGGCCCCTGATGGTGCTGTCGTTGGTGCCGTTGGTCGCTTGGTGCCGTGGCTGTTGTCGGCGCCGTTTGTGGTTCTGATTGTGCTAGCGGCTGTGGGAAGCTCTATGGCACGTCCCCGCCTGTCTCTTTCCCTGCGTCCGTGGTGCGGGGTTGAGCAGGCACTCATGTCCAGTTCTGGAGCGCTTGAGGCCTCGAACATGGACACGGCACCGTGAAGGTTTCGGAGTTAGGCGCTGTCTGTGGCGACGAAAGCACAGTTGGGTCCGTCTGTCTGCACTGTCTCTGGTCTGGCGCCACTTGTGGCGCTTTGGGCTAGGATGGTGCCATGTCAGAGCCTCAGCTCCAAGGCTGCTGCCATTGTTGGGGCCGGGTCTTCCTCTGACATCATTCGTGGTGCTGTTGGGAACGTTGCACCGACTCGGTGCAGTCTCGGTTTCTGGTACTCCTTTCAGTTAGGATGGTGGTAGGCATCCCACGCGCTTCTTAGGCACAGAACTCTGACCTCCACCTCTTGGAGGAGGGTCAGACAGGCAGTCTGACTCTTGGAGTTGGCTGCTCATGAGGACACCTTATAGTGCCCTCAACAGGCTGGGACCAGCCCCTCTGGGGAACGGACAGTGACTCCCGGGACCAGGGTCAGGGTGCTGACCAGCAGGCAGTGGTGCAGGCCTCCATTGCTCTGCAGCCTGGTCTCTGAGGATTCTCTGACCCCTCAGGTGGTGTGCCTCGATGCCCAACTTTGGGGCCGATCAGAGCACCCACAGGAGGGAGGGTGCTGCTCCTGGATAGGTCCTTCGGAGGCCGACCAGGGCTGCCAGCTGCATAGGTTAGCTTTCTTGAGGAGGAAGGCACTGTCAGATTCCAGTGTCGAGGGAATGGGGTCTGTGAGGTGGTCTTTCTGGGGCCCACCTGGGCTCTGGGAGGAGACATAGTGAGGATCTCCGCCCTTCCCTTTCAGTTTCCTCAAGGGCCCCATTCTTTGGAGGTAGGGGACCGTCCTTTGGACTTTCATGGCCCCAGTCACCTCCACGGGGTATTCTTCCGGGCACAGCCTAGGCAGTTTGGTTGATCAGCTGTTGGCTGTGGAGTTTTCCAGAGCTCCTTTCCTAGGGCTCCTGGTGTGCTCCCTTGCCCAGGCGGAGGTCAGCCGATTTCTGTTGTCGGCTCTGCCCCACTCCTCTGCCACATTCTCCTGCCTCCCAGGTATCCTTGGTCCTAGCGGTACTCTCTCCTGGGAGCAGTTCAGAGCGGTGGCTGCTCAATTTCCTGCCACGTCAGGGCTATGGACAGACAGGTTTTTCAACCTCCCCATGAGCAGTCAGCTACTGAACTCGAGGTCCTCTAACTCCTCATCCCTTATTCTGGGGAGAGGAGCAGTCTGTCCACATCTCTCCAGTTGCTGATCTGCAGAGTATCATCGATTCCTTGAGGATGTTAGAGGACCTGTGCATCACCCCACACACTCAACACAGTCTGGAGCACTCAGCACGCGCCTTTCTGGGTGATTTCAGTGCGGACACCCATGTGGTGCGCCCTGGCCTGCTCCCTTTTGGGAGGCATCGTGGTGCTCTAGTAGAGACCCTTTTCTGGAGCCCCAGCCACTAGGGATCTCTGCCAGTGGTATTGTGACCCCAGTCTGCAGGTGCCATGCCTCATCCCGGTCAGGATTGGCAGATTTGGATACTCCCGATGGGCTTCGGCCCTGCACCGTGACCGGCCCCAGATCAAGATTCTTTGGATTTTGACTTCTGGGAGGAGGGCATTCTACTCTGCATGGTTGCTGCTTTCCATTGCAGCACATCAGGCCCACTATGCATCCTATGACAGGTTCTTGTGGTCCAGGCTAGGTCAACTCCTAGCTTTGGTGCCTGACACGGAGCAAACCAGACAAGCCATTGCACTCTCTGCATGTGGCCGAGCCAGTAAGGCACTACAAGGCATCGTATGACGCCAGTGAGGTAGCTACCAGGTTGTAGGGACAGCGATCTGCACTAGTGGACGGGCATGGCTGCATCTTCCTGTTGTCACCCTTGGCCCAGCATAGGGTGATTAACTCCACCACCAGAGAACCTATTTTCTCCCATAGGGTGAGACGGCGTCTGTCGGGCAGCTTCTACCCCTCTGGAGGTTCCCCATCTCACTCTCCACTCTCTGGTCTCTCCAGACCCATGAAGGTTCTCCTCTTAGTGTGTCATCCACTGAGAGCTATGGGACTCTGCCCTTTAGGGTTAAAAGTCCCTTCGGGGCGCTGCACTACCCAAAGGTGATGAATGGTGAAGACTGACACAGATAAGATATGGAAATTATGTACCTACAGTAAGTCTGGTCTTTCTGTGTATCTTCACCATTCATCACAATCCCACCCTCCATTCCCTGGGGCCTCTGTCTCTGGGTCCCCCTCCCTCTCTGTGCCCCTCTTCTCGCCCCCTCCTTTCTGTTAGTCAGGAGCAAGGTTAACTGGGGCATGAGGTAATTTTCTTTAGGTGCTGAGTGGTCAGGATGGGGGGTACCTTCTTCAGTGCTTCGGCTCCATCCCTGTGAGGTGGGGGTTGGCAGTTGCACACCTTTCTTTCACTCTCCCTTTCTTCCCATCAATCCTTTGATTTTCTTGTCCTTTGGACATAACCTCAATTAATTTAAGAAACTAGATTTCTTACACCAAAATCTCCTCTTGAGAGGGGAGATATCCCTGTATCCTGTCTTTTCTTCCAGAATAGCCGTTTCTGCTTGTGGGAGCCATTGCAGTGATTCTGTGCCTTGAATTCTGGCAGTTAGCCTTTGGCTACTCCTTCGCAGTTCCTATGCAAACTGGAAAAGGTCAAGGTTACAGGGTGTGTTTCTCCTGTCCCCGCCCCCACTCTTATCCTTAGTTCTAAAACCTTAACCCACCCTCGCCCTCCTTTTCTACTTTCCAGAGATTGGGGCCCCTACCCAACCCCTTAGCCTTTGAATGTGCTGTCCTCTGTCGCTTATTTCTCCTTTTAGTTTATATATCCTTTCCTTTGTCTGTCCCTTGGACTTCTTGTCCCACCCTCCCAACCCTTTTCTCAGCTCTCCGTGACTCAGAACTGGCGGGAGGGCAGAGTCGACAACACCTAACGGCCAACCTCAGTGAGCGCCACGCAGTTGCAATGGCCTCGAGGGCAACGCCGACCGCCCATTCAAAAAAAAAGCTCCTCGTCAGATGACCTCCGCCAAGTACCCAAAGGTGATGAATGGTGAAGATACAGAAAGATCAGAATTACGGTAGGTACATACTTTATTTTCTGTCTTCACTGCCAATGGCTGAGCTGTGAAGACTTTGTTGACCCTTCTACACGGGTTATTTGGACTATCTTATGTCCGATTTTTAGGTTAGTTCTCTCTAGGTTAGTTACACTGCACCTCCTCAGGGTGGGGAAAAAGGTACTGAGGCGGTTGGAGGTCGACACCAAGATGGTCTATACTGCAGCGCCTGGCTTATGGGTACAGCTGTGTGACTCCATCTAGGCGCCAACCCTCCTGAAAAAGTTTGCTCCTACTGGGTCCTAGTGCCTCCAAGCGTACTCCCGTTAGTGTAAATGAGTGGTGGAAATTCCGTCAAGAAGATCAAAATTACAGTGGGTACTTAATTTCCATTTTTGTTGTCCACGTTGGGCTCGGGCTTTTGGGTGGGACTAGAGCGACTGTTAATAGCTGGGGGAATTAACATGTTGGAGGGGGACTCGATTTGGGGGCATACAACTTGTTGGGCTACTAAGGGTCCTGCTGTGGGTATCATTCTGCTGGTGCCTTTAAAGCTGTCTATGACACCAGTTCAAGTGTTGTTGCAGTGTGGCCCTGAATACTGGTGTTATGGGAGGTGGGCTGGGAATACTGGTTTGGGCTTTACTGGTAGTCAAAGTGGGGTAAGGAGGGGGATGTTTGGTTTATCTTAGGGAAAACTTGCTCTAGATGTGCATCTTTTCCATACTGTTAATTTATGGTGTATATTTAGGATTGATAGTCATGGATGATGATATCAGATTTGTAACCTGGAATGTGAAAGGCCTGAAATCTATATTAAAAGGGAGGAAGGTTCTGGCAGAAATACATAAGGTGAAGGGGCAAATTGTTATATTACAAGAAACACATTTCTCCTCCATAGAGGCCCAAAACAGCTAAGTTTTTGGGTGGTACCTGGATGTCAGCTACCTTCTCAAAAGTGAGGGAACCTCAATATGGATCCCATGGGAGTGCCTATCCATGTTTTGAGAGCTGTGTGACCAGGCTGGTAGATACGCTTTAATGAAAATCAACAAACTGGGTAAGGGGTGTTCCTAGTGGGTTCTGTTTATGCTTCAAATATTGAATGCCCAGGTTTCTTTCAAAACCGGCACTAGACTTGTCCAGTTGGGATTGCTTATGGATCTTAGGGGAGACTGCAGTTGTGTTTTGGACACCGTTATGGACGGTCTACCAGATCCCCAACACCCAAAACACAAAATGCTAAGGCTTTGGAGGAGTTGCAAACTGGGTTGGATCTGGTGGATGCCTGGCGGTATATCAATCACTGGGTGAGATTATAATTTTTCTCACATGTGCACCACTCATGCCCAGAATTGATAGAATTCTGGTGTCTGAACCTCTGGTGGTGGAGTGCGGAGGCGGCTTATCCTTGTCTCGGATCACCGTCCACCATATCGCCTCTTAGAGGTAATGGGCACTCAGTGCGTGAGAAATTGGAAACTGGCTGTGGGATCTCTGAATTACCCTAAATCCAGCATTTCATCCATCTCCCTCCTAATGTCCTTTTTGGACAGCCACTGACACCCGATATGCTGTTTGTCATATGGGCACTCAGTGCCCTGTCTCCACATTGTGTGTCGCTAAGGGGGTTAGTCCAGGCTTGGCGCTAAATGGGGCAAAGTCTACTAAAACCTCCTTACTTCCTGGATCTTGTCTGGGGCCAGCTGGGGTGACAATTTAACTGCCTCCATAAAGGACTCCCGCTTGCTTTCTTCCAGCAAGTCCAGAAGGGGTCTCTTCGCCTGTCTCCTCCCCAAGACTAAACATTGCAAACACTATGTCAGCCCTGTTAGCATATGGCTTCATCATGTTGACATGGTACATTCTTTCTGCATGTCTTCTGTCAGGTAACTCTATGATATGGTTCTTGTAATTTACCTTTCTAACTACTTTGCATGGTCCTGCCCACTCAGCCTGCAGCTTGTCCTTCCTGACCGGGATGAGGACCATGACTTCCAGACCCACCATGTATGAGCGAGCTCTGGCTCTGCGGTCGTACCACACACTTTTTCTTGGGCAACTGCCCTGGTTGCTCTGGGCTGTCCCATAAGCTCTTTCAGCCTTTCCTAAACCTAAGGACATAATCCACTATGGGAGTTTTCTGGGTGGTGTGCTTGCCTTCTCAGTCCTCCTGGATCAAGTCTAGGAACCCACGTATCTGCATCCATATAAGAGCCTCGAAGGGGGAACCCGTCGACTCTTGGGCACCTCCTGTATGCAAACAGGTGGGAAGGTATTTATCCCTGTCCCTCCCATACTGTGCAGCAAACGCTTGGAGCATTGACTTCAGGTACTGTTAAATCTTTCCACAAGCCCATTGGCTTGTGGGTGATCAGGTGTTATGCATCTCTGCACCAGCCCACAGTCCTCCCACAAACATTTAATCGGGTCCGACATGAAGGGACCCTCGATCAGTGATAACCTCCTGCAGAAACCCACCAAGGGAGAAAATCCCAAGTGAGGCATCTGCCACTTGTCTGCCCTCAGAGAGGAAGGGTGACTGCCTCTGGGTACTGGGTGGCATAATCCACCACAGTAAGGATGAACCTCTTCCTGGAGAGCTGGGGTATTTAAAGGCTTCACAATATCCATTCCCACCCTCAGGAATGGCTCCTCCGCTATGGGCAATGGAGTCTGGGCGGCTTGGGTTTTCTTACGGCCTTCCCTATTTCTTGGCACCAGTGACAAGACCTGTCTCCTTCACCTGCTGGGTGAGTTGGGCCAATAGAAATTCTGGGCCAATCGCTGCGGTGCGCGAATTCAGAGATGACCAGACAAGGGAATATCGTAGCAGTCTTGAGCAACTGCTCACGGTACACCTGGGAACGATGCTTGACTACCTATCACCCTCCTCTCTGTCTTTACAGCATGAGTATACATCAGTCCATTTTCCCAATAAAAGCTTATGTTACTGGCCACCTCCTTGTACTCCGTCAGAGTCTGCCCAAGCCTCAGCTTCTCTAGACTAGGGTCACTTTTCTCGAGCAGCTGCAAACTCCTTACACACCCAGGCATGGGACAGGTCTCCTTCAGTCTCTAAACTAGGGTCCCTAGCTTTAGCATCAGGGCACCCAGGATCACTTCCATCCCTAACCCTCTGAAAATGAGTCACCCTCCTCCTTGGGAGTAACCCTCCATAGCTGTTTGGTTAACTGCTACCAGGGAATTTACTACCCCTTTCATTAGTCTCCATATCAGGAGACACAGGCTGAGGAACCAGCCTCCAGTGGTTTCCACAGTGGCTTCTATGGGGTCCGGGGACACCACATTTTTCCTTTGCTGGTTGGCTACGGTAACTGCACACACCATCCCATTTGAGATTGTTGCAGAGAATTACATCAACTGCTAAAGTTTCTGCTACAGCAACCTGTTGCACAGTTCCCCTGTTTCACCCAAGTCTAGGAGAACACTATGAAGTGGCAATGTTTTCTCCTCCCAGTGAACCCTTGTACAGTTACAAATTTATTGGGTATAAGCTGACCAGGCTTTACTAGATCCCCTTTACCAACGCCAGGATGCCTCTGTGTCTCTTAACCCTTATGTCTGTACACCAGTCACAGTGACTGGGTGCATGTGTTCTCATATTTACAGGCATGCTTTCAGGGACACACAAACAACCCACTTCTTTCCTAGCACCACCTTGCGTATTGCTCATCCTTTTGGGACACTGTCTGGCAATATGCCCAGTTTCTTTACAAACCCAACATTCGTTTTTTTCTCAGAAAACTCTTTCCTTTGAAACCTGGGGCCAAATAGTTTTGGTGGAGGCAAGGAGGGTTTCAGCTGTGCTGAAGGCGCTTTTCCTTTCTGCTGCCACCCTGCCCCATTTGCTCTCAGAGTAGGTCTGCTCTTGGCATAGCAGTCCGAGAGTTCAGCAGTCTCTGGCACTGTTTTGGGATCTCGGTCCTCCAGCCAGATTTTCAGCTCTGCTGGGCATGCCTAAAACTGTTCTAACAGTACAGCATTTTCAATTTTATCTGCAGTTCGCTTCAATTCCTTCCCACCAACGCTTTTAAACATTGACGTTGTTTCGTGGCTAGCTCCTTGTAGCTCATGTCAGGGCTTCTCCTGAGCTACGGAATTTAGCTCTGTGTGCTTCTGCAGTTAAATCAAACTTTTTAAAAGTGCAGCTTTGTTTGCTGTAATCATTACTGTCCTCATTGTTCATTTGATCCAGTGCACCCTGAGCTTTCCTGGTAAGTAGGGATTGCTGGAAGCTCCAGGACCCTCTAGGAATATTGGCCTGAATACAAACTTTTCAAAGGAATTTAAAAGGCATCCAAATCCTCCCTCTTTATTTTGGCTATCAATTTTGAATTTAAGTTGTAACCCAGTCCTGTAGTTCCAGTTAAACCTATGCCACTTACCTGCTCTGGTGCTGGTGGTTGGAGTCGTAGCTTCTCCAGTTCATGTTGCCTCTGGTGCTCACGCTCTTCACAATCAACCTCTTGCTGCTCATACTCTGCTTCTCACCATTCTCGCTCAGCTTCTCATGCCCTCTTATCCTCTACGGTTCACTATTCTCGCTCCCTGTTCTCCTCTGCGGCTTGGTGCCCTTGCTTCTCCTCTCTTTCAATTCCTGCTTCGCTCCCTGTTCTCCCTCTGCGGCTTGGTGCCCTTGCTTCTCCTCTCTCTCGAATCTCTGCTTCATTGTTCAACTCCAGTTCCATCTGTAGCCGATTGCTTCTGGCTCCAGAATGCTGGTGACCTTCCCATGCTGCTGTGGCCCTTGGCTTGCACTGGGCCTGCTGTCCTCCTCACGGATCTGAACACTGCACTGGCCCCTCCACGCCCAAGGTTTGGTCCTTTCAGTCACAGTCTGTGACTCTATGCTCTGGGCATCTGCTGCCATCAGGGCATCTATGAGGTTCTGCTTGATGGCTTTCCCTCATACTGGGCTCCTCTGTCTAGCACAACTGCTCAAGTAGTCTGCCAGGTAACGACTGTAGTTGGAAGCCATCTTCCCTAACCACGGCCACTCTAACTTGCACTTTAGAAAAAATTAAATAAAACCAGTAGGAACTTTGACTGTAAGCAAACTGATATAGATCTTCCTGGACTAAGTCTCCATCACTCATTCACACTAGTGGGATAGCACCGGAGGCTGTAGGACCAAGCGGGACCTAAAGTTTTCAGAAGGGTGCGCGCCCGAGAGGACCACGACCATGCATCGCCTTTCGGAGAATAGCTCGCCTGTGTAGGCTACCTGGAATCGACCCTCCAACCACCTCAGTTCCTTTTCTCCCGCCATCAAGTGCGCTTTGATGTCGATGTCGCTATCTGCGAGGTCGGAGTTTTCATCTATGATAACAGCTCTTAATGTTGTAATATTTTAAAGTAGTACTTTATTTATTTTACGAACAAGAAGAAGATTATGAAGAGGAAAAATAAATTATTTCCTGCCATCGAAAGTCATCCTTAGACAGTAGCAGGTGACGTTAGGAGGACTTCATTGAAAGTTTTATGGCAGAAAGGCTGTGTCGGTCTGTCACCCTTAATTAATGGGGTGGTGTCTGACTACAGACGGTCCTGTGCTCTGGGAGGACAGCCTCAAGCACAAATCTAACGGTTCCGCGATCCGACTCTGCTTGACCTCGAGATCCTCTTCCCGTTCGGGGAAGAAGAATCGGTGCCACTTGAGGTTGCCCGTTGGTATGTCTGCACGAGGAATGTTTGTCAGGAGGGGCGATGAGGCCTGAACCGACTTTGGTAGGTTCCTCTTGGCCCGCTCTAACAACTGCTTTCTCGACCCGAGCTCCATCTCTGTCCTCACTGGAGCTCCGTGGGCAGTTTCACCTCTGGGTCGCTCCTATGGAGCAGGGGTTCGACTTTCCAGTTTTCCTGGCTCTGTTCCTGATTTCGGGACCTCTGGGCCTCGAGCTGTTGGACCGAGCCAGGTCGATTGAATCACGTATGGTGAGGTGCCCTATGGGTGCCTTTGCCATCGTGTCGACCCCTGCCTACCCCTCTCCCTTTTCCATGCAGGCGGCACGGACACCACCTTTTCCTTCTCCCTTTCTCAGGCTTTCCATTAGCATTTTCCTTCGGTGCCGTGGCGTCGCCTTAGTCGGCGCCGTGGCTCGGCGTAGCTGGGCGCGCTCAGCCTGGCCTTAGTCGGCCGTGCCGGTCGGCTACCGTCACTCTATGCGGTGCCGTGGATGCTCTCTTTGCTGCCACTGGTTGTCGGCGCCATCAGTGGTGCCGTGCACCCACAGGTGGCGCCAGTGCCCGGGTGGCACCAGGGTGGCCTGGGAGCACCTGTGGGCGCCCATGGGTTCCATGGATGCTTCAGGTGCCATGGGTGTCACTGGTGCCTTGGGTACCTAGGTGACACCCAGCAGGGTGGCACGCAGGTGTCCATGGATGCCACTGGTGCCCTCAGGTGCTATGGGTGCCACTGGTGCCCTCAGGTGCCATTCTTGCCATGGGTGCCATGGGTGCCATTGTGCCATGGTGCTATGGTGTTGGAGGTGCCCTCGTGTGCCATTGCTACATGGGTGCGGGAGTACCTGTGGATACTCCGTTGCTGCCCCGGGTGTCGCCCTGGTTGGCATAGGCACTGCTGTGGTGCCCTCCTGTGCCGCAGTGGCTACTGATGCCACATGGGTGCTAGTGGGTGCTGTATGGCAGAATTAGTGACATTTTTCCTTTCGGACTCCTTTCCACAGAACTTGTGGCGGGATGTTGACAGCAGAATGAACTCCTGTTCTGCGGTTATTTTCCACACATTTTAGTAGTGGTGGTCCATTGGGATCTTGTGTCATCCAGCGGTTTTCTGCTATGGAACTCTGCTGTACTGTTCTGCCAGCGGAATCTCATTCTGCTCAGCACTTTCTCTGCTCCCTACGTGGTACCAAGCTCTCGATATCTTTCCTGATGGTGGAGTCTCTAGTGGCTCTGACCTAGACCTCTCTTGGAGTCCTTCTGGGGTGAAAGTGCATCTAGATGGGTCTTTACCTGTCCTTCTGGTCAGTAACTCGGCAGACGGCTCATTTATATACTGGAGGCACGTCCTCTCTATCATCAGAGTCCATGATGGAAATCCTTTCAGTAGTTCCTCAGTAATTGGGTCCACTATAGTATTTCACATTGCATCCGTGGACAATACTCTTCTCGTCTAGACTTTCTAGTCATCAAGACAGTTACACTCTGTGGAACATTTTAATTTAATGGTCGGAGCCGCTCTGACTCTTCCGCTCCTTTGATTGGGGTGTATAGCCCTTGTGATATTGCCTCTTGATGGCTTCTCTTGGCACAGGTGGTTACCTTCTCTCAGCTGTGATTGTTAGTCGGTCATGATTTCAGTATGGACACTCGGGCTCTTTCTGCACTCAGATGGAAAACATCTTCATCTTTTGTATCAAGACAATCCTCAAATAGCAGCCTCGAAGACCTTGTTAGGCTTGGATTAAAAAAAATATATATATATCAATATAGTTTTTATCACAGCACAGGGCCTAGCGAAATTAGCTGGTCCCCCCTTTTGGGGATCTAGTCAGATTCCTCCTCAGCCCCTGAGGCGCTTGTCTCAGGATACGGTAGAAGTACCTGATTTCTTCTTCCCCTGCGAGTCCAATCAGCGATGATATGGGTCAGCTCTTTCTTGAGATTTCTCTCATTCAGACATTTCCTAGACCTAGGCGACTGCCCAGTCTGTTAATTCCTTTTCTTTTTATCAGCTTACAGCAGCAGAAGCAACTCTCCACAGTCTAGAACTCAGGTTCCTGCTTCTTTGCTTGCTTAATTTAATAGGCGATTTTCTCCTTCTTGACGGATGGTCAAGTAGGTCCCTTTTTCTGAGAGCTTCTCAAATATTCACTCCCTCCGGTTCCTGAGCTTACAGTATCCTCTTCAAGTCACGAGAGGAGTGATGATGTTTCTTTCGAGCAAACAAACTAGAATCCTTTCTACTCCTTTCAGGAAAGCCAGAGTGGTAGTGCCTCACTGCACTGAGTCACTGCCTCTTTCAGTCACTTCAACAAATGGGTTAGCCCTAACTTGGTCCTGCTGTGTCCCTCCTCGACACATCTACCTCTATTGACCTTAGAAATCCAGCTCCTGTTTTTTCTGTCGGAATGTTTTTTCCACAGTGGACACGTCCTCCTGTACACCTTTTCCTTTCTTCCCTGAGTTCAGAGACTGCTGCTACAGTTGTACACACAGGGCAGGATTATTCTCTTGGAATATGCAGTAGGTAGGATCTGGTTTTACTAGACCACCACGAGGGCTTCTAAGTCGTGCTTGGCCTTCCATCAGGAAGATCCTGTGACTAAATGGAGGCCATTCTCTTTGATGGGCTAACCCACCTGGGCCCTTGCTCACCAAGTAAGGGGTTCAAGTGCTTCTGGACTTGTTTACAGGTCAACCATTCTGGATAGTGGGGGTTTCCATCTGCACTTTCCTGTCTACCCTGAGCCAGTTGACTTTACCCCAACTCTTTCAGTTCCTGAGGGTCCCTTTTATGTTACATTAGTACATGTCTTTGACACTATTAATTTTGGTCCTAGATTAAATTGTGAGCCAGGTTCTTGCCGCTCTCCTAGAGTGGTTGAGGCTGCCTGTGCAGACTTTCATTTGTGCCCATTGCAGTCGTCTGCAAGGTGACAGATTACAACTCGAATGCATATCTTGTAAGCACTATGTTCTAGATGCTCTTACAAGACGGCTCTTTTATTAACAGGACAGTCCTTGGCTGTCCTTTCTGAATGAACCCTATCTCCTACCACCCTACTCAGGGTTGTTGGTTTTAACCCAGTATACTCCCACTAGTGTGAATGAGTGATGGAGACTTGGTCAGGAAGATATATGAAATTACGTTACTTACCGTGGTATTGATCTGCCTGGACAGTCTCCATCACTCATTCACTACCTTACTCACCATCCTGGGTTCACTCGTTTCTTTCCTGGTCTTCACGGTCCTATGATTCAGACTGTGAGGACATTACTCTTTAGCCTTTCTTGCAAGGCCATCTGAGACCTCTCAGGCCCAGAAACTCAGGATTAGTTATTCTGATTAGTTATGCTGCCCACGTCCTCAGTCGAAAGGCACTGAGGTTGGAGGGTTGTAATCGCTGAGATAGCCTTGCCACAGGCGCAGCTATTCTCACAAGTGCCTATCCCACTAGTGTAAATGAGTGATCGAGACTGTCCAAGAAGATCAATAATACGGTAAGTACATAATTTCCATTTCTGTTTCTTTTAAAAGAGAATAACACTGCCTTATTTTGCCAAGTGAGCTGTACAGTATTAGCGGACACACTGAAAAGTTACAGCTTGTTTTACCAAATTGTATCCACACGCTGCCAACCAATCTCACAAGCGCCTCCATGAGTCTGGCCTCTGCTCCCACTGTGCCAACCTCAGAGTGCAATAGTGTGAACAGGTAACAGGCGGTAACCCTCCTGTCTGCTTTGGGTCAGAACCACCTGTAGTCTCAAGTTCTTGAGTTCAAACTCACGATCCTTAAGCTAGCATACCCAATTAACAGACTCAGTCGTACTCTCTTGGGGAATGCAGTACAATCCTTCACCAGGGGCACATAACCAGGTATCCAAAATGAACCTTAAAACTCTATAAGAGACCTTAGGTATATTCTTACTTTTTGAGCTTAGTAACACCATCAAGCCTTTTTAAACTGTTGTCAGACTTAAAAATACAAGTACTCCACATGCAAAAGAAAACTGGGAAGACACAGGCAGTATCTTAAGAAAAGGTGGTTTACCAAAATTGTAATATAAGTAAGATAAAATACAGAAAAATATCAAAGAGTGACAGTCATTTAAAATAAGCGGGAAGTTACAGACAAACACTCCTATCACAAAAGGCTTACATTTCTTTCTAAGTGTTACCTTTATATGCGTTTTAAAGTTAGACAGATGTTACCCTCTTCTTTCAGAGCCCAAGAGATGGCACACATTTCAGACACACTGATACATTTTCAACTGTATCCCCCACCGGTGAGTCATCTAGCTCCTCCTTTTAGAATTTAGTCTTACAAACATAATTTCTTACCAGGAGGTATTTTAAAATTAATGGTACATCAGAAGAAAAAAACATTTCCTAAGTATGGCATCCTTTAATTAAATATTTTCCCTTTGAACCAGCAATCCCACACTGGCACCAAGGTGTGAAAAGCCAACAAGGCCAAATTCCTCACACACTGAATGGTCATACACAGACCATGTATTTATAATACCAATGTCATACAATAGTCATAACCAGATGGCCAAGCGTCACACCTGGGTGATTTCATTTTATATCTAAGGTCTTCAAAAGTGTAGGAAATCCTTGTTTCTAGGAGCGTGGATATGTTGTTCATCCACACTCTAGCATGTCCCTTTCCCTTTAAATCTTGCGGAACTCTTCAAGCTGGCTCCTCCTACCGGGTGGTATATACCTGCTCCGCCCCATGATGCCAGATCTTCCTTTCCGCTGGAAGATTCAGGTTCCCTCGTGCTACTTCTACAAGTAGCATAGGCCCTGGAGTTTAATCGACTGTTTTCCCCGCATTTGCTTTCTTTGAAACTCGTAAGAGTTTATGATTCGATCCGGTGCATCGGACATGGAGGACAAGTCATCCCTGGTTTTGCCAATGTCCTTCGGACAGAAAATGTCTCACCGATCCCCACCTCTCGTGCGTTTATTGCTTGGGTGCCTTGCATGACACCACGCTTGCACCATCTGTCTGGCCTTCCATCCAATGTCCTGGGCGACCGCAGGATGCGCCTACAGCTAGGGAGACAGGAGCTTTGCAATCCACGGTGAAATCGAAGGAGGCCAGGTGGGGCGGTTTCCGTGGCAGCGGGATCCGCCCGAGCAGCTCAAACAGATGGCGGCTTTCAAAGAGGAAGCTGCTCAAGCTTACCGCCAGCCGAGTTTTTTCATGCCGTTTAACCTGGGCTCCACCTTCACTGGGTCCTTCGGGAGCTGTGCCAGTCTCTCCCTACCAGGGTGTGGCGCCCTCGGCTCACCTCCTCCCACCCTAAGAAAGGGACAAGGACCCTAAATCTTCTGGCAGAAGATGACATTCCTAGGACCGAGGCGGTCCGATTCACAGGACCTGGCGGTCTCGACCTCAGTCGAGATAGCTTCCTTGGCCGCGGCTTCTCGGACCTTCCATCAGGCCAAGGCACAGAGGCCGAGGATATGGCAGAACCGCCGAGATTTCTCTCGACCGATCAGTCATTATCGCCTTCCGGCAGTGACTCTTTGGAAAGGACACCATCCTTTCTTTCCCGGCGAGGGAGACTTCATCGCCTGGTATCCCAATTGAGGACAGGAGCCAAGAACCTTGGTTTCACGAATCCGGCCTCTCCCAATCGAGCGAGCTGACTCTGTCGGTCTCGATTGAGGAAGTAGGACCATCGGTCGAAAAACCAAAAGGAGTCTAAACACTCTCCCGGAAGAGGCGCCTACCATTCCTCATCCTCCTCGGACGAGGAGAGCGTTGATGGAAGCTCCGTCGGACGTTTATGAGGACCTCATGTGGCAACAGCTAAATCTTCCTGGACATAAAGTCTCCACCACTCATTCACACTAATGGGATTGCACTGGGCGCCTGGACCCAAGCGGAGCAAACTTTTCTGCTAGTGGTAGGCGCCAGAGATGGAGCCGCGAGGGGCGGTGTAGCCTCAGCTCGTGCGGTAATGACTGTCTCAGGCGACCCTCCAACTGCCTCCTCAGTTCCTTTTTCACGCCATCTCACCGGCTGGAGTTAAACTTCAAACTAGCAGCTTAGTTTTGCAGTTTTATTGTTTTGTAGTAATATTTAGAATACGTTTCGCTTAGTTTATTTATTCTTAATTAAAGAAGAAGTCTCAGCCTACACTGGCGGAGTTGACCATGAGCAGGTCAGGTGGCGGTAGGGGAGACTTCGTGAAAGCTGTTCAGTCAGCTGGGCTGGGTCCGTCCTCGCCTTCTCCTGAGGGGTCTGACAGCGGACAGTCCGATGCCGAGGGGTTGGGCGGTCCTCGAAGCATAAAAGTAAATGGTCGCACTTCGGCACTGTTCAGCCTCGAGTCTTCTTGCCCACAGGTCGAGAAAGAGAAGGCATCACTCGAGGTCGCCCTCTGATATGTCTGCGCATAGACGGTCAGTTATTGGGGCTAGCTGTGTCTCCTCCTTCGCAGTCGCCGCTTTCGTGTCTGGTAGCTGATATCATCGACATCGGAGCCCTACCCCACCTTCTGGTAGGTCTTCAGATGAGCAGTTTCATCAGTGGGCTGCTCCTATGGATCAATGGGCTTGGAGGTTGGTCCAGCTGCCTGGACCGGTCCTCCTGAGGGCCTTGGACTTCTTGGGAGATCAGGTAGGGGCGGTTGAGGCCTCCTAGTTGCCGGCGCCATCTTGGTGCCGCCGACTCCAGCGCTTAGGTGTTTTCCCACCTCACATGGCTGCGGCGCGGGGCCACGCCAATGCCTTTATCTCCTAGTATTCATCCTTTTCCTCAATCTGTTTTTGGAGTCTTGGGATGTTTTGACACCCTCGGCGTAGGTGGCATGCTTGGCGCCATCTTGACGCGGTCAGTCTGTCGGCTACCGTTGACTTTCTCGGCACCTTGCGCCTCGTTGGCACCGTCCTCTGTGCTGTGTGCTTCATTGGCACGCCCTGGCGCTTCGCTCCATCGCGCCGTCCTCGGGCGGCCAGGGTCCCTCGACGCCACGCTGCTTTTGGCGCCGAGGCCTGTTAGGACGCCATCCAGCCTTCAGGACTCCTCTTTTAACCCTTTTCCTTCCTCATTTCCTTCTGATTTTCACTCCTTTCCTGTCCATACAGTCCCTCCTGACTGTCAGGAGATGACATTGAGCCTGACCCAGACCTTAGGCTGGGTGATGACGTGGAAGAAAAATGATCTATTCCTGCTGCAGAGCCTGTGGTTGAGGACCTGTCTCTTAAATCTCTGCTGAAAAACTTGAATTCCACTTTCTCTCCAAACTACACATATCGATCCTGGGAAATTAAGACTCCAATACCTCCATGTTTCGAGATCCCTATGGATTTGACTCCTCGGTACAGCCCTCATTTGAGACACCTATCTGAAATGGTATGGAATAATCCTGCTCTCATTCCTTTGGTCTAAGTCCATAGATAGGAAATATGCTGCTCCCAAAGATCGACCCATTTTGGCATCCCAAACCTTTATGGATCCTGTTGTAGTCTTGGCAGAGAATAAGGTAGTCTTTCCCCAAACTACTACTGCTCGACCTATTAACAAAGAATCTCATAAGATAGACACTTTAGGTAAAAGAATCTTTGCTGCTTCCCTAGGTATGCATATTGCCAGTTCTGAGGGCACTGCCTTTCCTAGGGGACCACTCGATCGTGAGGTAGCCGCTGCTGCTGTCCCCACCCCCGAGGCGAGCCCCAGCCGATGAAGGTAATTGAAAGTTATACCAGGCCTGCCTGCAAGCTATCTCTTGTACTGCCCTCCTCCTACTACAGTGCATTTCTCTACCCTCCGGAGAGAGTCGCGGCTACTGGAGCAGTTTTGTGCCTCTGTTGTTCACCCTTACGCCTGTCGTTGTTGCAGCCACGGGTGAACACCATGCTGCCTTTCCTCTGCTGCCGCTGGCGAGGACTAGCCCCGCCGGCTGCCCCACCACCTAACCACCACCCGTGGTGTCACTGAGCTTTATAGCTCTCATCAGGTGGGCTGAATTATCCTATCAGCCCACTTTACCATCTGCAGGCTAAAGTAGCTCGCCACTAGAGGCTGTTCTCACTTTCTCTATGTATGTACTGCCTGACACAGCTACCTGAGCAACTCCTGGGCACATTTATTATGAGACTCTGGCTTTCTGCTCATTTAAGGCACCATGCTATAGGACACGAGCTGTCCCTTGGCTCCTCTCCAGCCTTAACCTCTGCCCCAGTCTTAGCCCCACCTTAGACACCTTTTACTCTAGGAGTTGCCCCGGGGCTCTGTTAGGCTCACTTTTATTGTGCACTGGATCTCTGGACACCGCACCTAAAGCCCAGGGTTACCTCGCAGTCCAGTAAGACCAGGCAGTGGCTCCTCCTCGTGCATCCGGTCACCACACCCTCCTATCCTGGTCACCCAGCAACCCCATACCCCCCAAGACCCTCCCCCAGCCTGCCTGTCAAAAAAGGCCTAAAAATAGCTCATCTAAACATCCGCAGTATCCTACATAACCAAGCCGGAACTGACAGCATGTGCACCCTGTATGAGCTGACATCATGGGTATCTCGGAAACATGGCTAAAGCCTGGTATTCCTGACACCGCATGTGCCATTCCGGGTTACAGCCTCATTAGGCAGTGACAGACTGGTAGTAAACGGGTGGGGAGTACTCCCATACTTTAGGGGCACCTAAATGTATCCGTGGTGTCTCTATCTCCGCTTGACTCTACAGGTTGTGAATTCATTCACTCCCTCCTACTGCACGTAACACAAAAGGTGCACCTGGTCTTTGCCTACAATCCCCCAGGGAGGCTGACCAGGACTCTCCTCTCTACTTGGCCACCTTAAAGGCAAGGTTGGGTCTAATGAGGTGCTAATCCTGGGAATTTCAACCTCAACTGGTTGGGACCTAATACCAAACTATAGGAGCTGCTTCTGTCTGGCCTCACCCTCAGTCAGACCATCACAGTACCTACTAGGACCTCTCTCCCGGGGACAAGGGGTCGCTTATTGACAGGTTACTGAGCAACCGACTGGATAAAATCATCCAATCTGGCACACTTCCGGACGCGATATCTGATCACTTGCCCATTTACTGCATCTGGGATCCACCGCCCCCAAAATTCCCAGTAGAGTGATTCAGATGAGGATTACTCAAGCTTATCCTAAATGACTACTTGATGACCTATGTCGCATCGACTGGACTAGGTACTAGGCACAAATGACCCTACCAAAGCACTGGACCACTTCCTAGCGAGTCTCATCCTCTGCAGAGCAGGCACACTCCCTCACAAAAGGAGGGTGAGGGGTACTGTCACTAAGTGGCTCCATGGTGACTACTCGCTCTCATGAAGTAGAGAGACAAGTGCTGGATCAACCACAACATTTCCAGCGACACACAAGACCTCCTTGAATATCGGCGGCTCAGAAACTCTTGCAAGGTGCATGCACGTGCGCCAAGAGTGAGTTCTATAAATCAGCCATGTTCAAATCGACACAACCACCGGTGCTTCTGGTGAAACATTAAAAATATGGTCGGTGTGTCTGCTAAGCACCTCGTCGTCGACATGAATGTAGAGGGGCCAACTGTAATAACCCCAGACCATAGCCTCAGCTGCTCAACTGTTTGTTCTCCAACTGCCTGCCTCCTCCCTTCCCAGCCTCCACCCCGAACTTCAGGGCCCCTCCCTCCTCCCCGGCCTCCTTTTACCTGAAACAAATCTCTGCTGGAGAGACTCAAACTCTCCTAGCTGGTCTCTCACACCACTCCAGGGGCGGATTATGATAACCTTGAGCCTAAGTTTCTTAGTCTGGGGCGCCTCTCTCGCCTGGCTGATTACCCACATATTTAACTTTCTCTCACCTCTGGAATCGCATTCCTGATGAAAAGAAGGTGGGCCAGGTTGTCCTGGTGTTTAAGTACAGCGACCAAGGTGATGAACAACTACCGCCCCCACTGCCATACTCCTGCTACCAGCAAGCTACTTGAAAATGCTATAGCTGGACCAAATCTCCCATTACCTGCAGGAGTATGCAGTTCTCTCCCCTGCACAGCACGGGTTCAGGAAGGGCATAATACGCCACTGCTATCCCCATGGTCAGCTCCGAGGTCAGATCTGCTACAGACATTGGCAAATTGACTGGGGCCATCTTTGTTGACCTCTCTAAGGCCTTTGATCGGGTCGACCACAATCTCCTTCACTCCGCTCTACTCGGCCAGGCTTCTCCCCAAGCCTTTGATTGGTTCACCAACTACCTTGGGAGAGACAACAAGACACCTGTTTTAACGTGCCCTTTCATACCTTTCCCCATTTAGATGTGGAGTACCCCAAGGGTCCGTTCTTGGTCCCATTCTGTTCTCCTTTATATAAACGAACTCCCCTCCATTACAGCCTTGGTTCATACGGATGACCTGGTACTATTATCTAGCTCCCAGGACATCTCTACCATCAACTTCAACTCAACTCCGACTTTGGGCGTATCCTTAACTGGCTCGTGGGACACAGCTCACCGTTAATCTAAACAAAATCCACGCCATGTTATTCGGGTAGATGGCAAAACCACATCTTGCCCCTCCCTTGCCATTAATGGGGAATGGCCCTCCTTCCTGTCCTGAAATCTGCTAGTACCTAGGGTGACCCTAGATCCTCAGCTTGATCTCACTGAGCATCTCCGGAACATCTGCAAAGCGTCTAACAGTAAGCTCGGCTTGGCATACAGGGCGGGACCCCTCACCCGGCCGCTTGGCTGCGCCATAGCCAGGGGATCCTCCTACCCACGTCTGCTATGGCTTGTCTCCGCACGGTCCCGACGCCTATCTAGCTAAATGGAATAGGCCTATAACAACATATGTCATTTTTGCCTCTGCTCCTCACCTTACACATCGGTGTGCCCCTATGCCTGTCTGGGTGGCTTCCCCTGAAAAACACCGAGCCATTGTCCTCTGTAACATAGTTGATAATATAGTCTGAACTGCTTGCGCCCCCGCCTTGCCCTTCTCTCAAACACTGCACCCCAGCCTATCAACTAAGGTCCATCTCGACTTTGTTTGCAAGGTCCCTAGGACCCGCTCCCTCACTGGTGATCGGGCCTTCTCTGCCTACGCCCAAGACTCTGAACTCCTCCCTGCCCCAGTCCGAGGCAGCCTCTCCCACTCCAGCTTCAAACGTCCCTCTGGAAGTTCCTCAAGCTGCCTCCACTTGTCTTTGTGCCAACTAGTTGCTGGCACTAGCGGCTGCCCGACACCTCTCCCACAAGCAGGATTTGGCGTCTACCACTCCACTATAACACTTCTCACACTTGTGGCCGCCTGACACTTCTCCCACAAGCTGTATTTGGCCTCCACCTCTCCCACTATAGCACTTCCCACTGTCCTCTGACAGGCATCCCCTACCATTAGCTCCTCCCATGTGGCACCTTGAAGTCCCACACTATTTTTGCCCTGCCCACTGGGCTGCTACCGATTGGGCAGTTCTATCCCTGCAGTTCAAGCCAGACTCTGCCATGGTGCTCCCCAGGTTGTGTTCCTCCCTCTCCTCACCCACTAGTTCCATGCTGTCCTACTGCACTGTTCACTCTACCCCTTGCCTGTTTCCTGACACACACCTGGATTGTTCACTGATCATGCTCCCCCTTAGTTACCTGTACCTGTAGTCTCCTACCTCCATGTTACCTTGTGGGTTTAACGATTTGAGTTGTAGTTGTACTCATGTTTGCTAGTCTGACTACTATGTCTATATATTGTACTCTGGCCCCACCTGTGTGTGGGTGAGTATATTACTCTGTCTATGCGCTATGTTCCTTGTACTGAATTCTCTCTGCCCACCAGTATTGCGGGCTTGTATGCTACCTTGACTATGTACCATGTTTTCTGTATTGTAACCTCCGGGTGCACTGAAAAATAGCCACTTGTTGTCTAGTGTGCTTACCTGGTTAACAAAACAAATGAATAAATAAATATCGTATATTCTTCGGCATTTACTCAAACAAATGGTTGAAGCTCTCACTGGAGTCGGACAATAATTCAGAGCTTCTTCAAACCATAACCAGGGTTATCAGTCCAACACCCAGCAGGTTAAAGCAGCTATGGACGCTTTCAATGCTGCTTGAGCGGGCGGCGGCAGGATATTTGCACCACCGGCTATTCCTGGCTGCGCACTTCGGTTTCATGAATGATGCTCAGCGACAGGTAATGGCGTTGCCCTTGATGGTGTGTATCTTCAGCCGCCAACAGAACAGGCTGTAGAGGCCACACAAAGACTAGGTCAGCCATTAAATTGGCTCGACCTCCTCCTGTCCCCCTCTCGAGGGGTTAATAAACACCAGTTTCATAGCCGTCAGTCCTTTGAGGCAAAGGCAGAGGGTGAGTTTTAATAAAACCATGCCCTCCAGCCTCAAAAGAAAGCAGCAGAAGGCACAGGACCCAGAGCGCCCAGTGCCGCCTTCTGATTTGTTGGCCCAAGTCCCACCTCAGCTGCCCGAGGTGCACTTTTCCTCAGAAGTGGGAGGTTGTCTGACTCACTTCTACAATCAGTGGAAGTCCATAACCTCAGACAAATGGGTCCTCTGGATAATCCGAAGGTATTCCTCAATCTTTTGGAGACCCCTCGGATCGTCCCCAGGCGACAGCCCAGGCTGTCAACTCTTCAGTCAGATCTTCTCGCTCCAAGATACAGGGCCTTCTGAACAACAGAGTAGTGGAAGTAGTTCTGCTGGATCAACAGAACACAGGGTTCTACTCCATTACTTTCTGGTTCCAAAGAAAACCGAGGGCATGCGCCCCATTTTGGACCTCAGAAAACTAAACAAATTCCTTCCCAAAGAGAAATTCAAATGATATCACTAGGAACCCTGTTACCTTTGTTTCATCAACACGACTGGCTAGCCTCCCTGGACATGCAGGATGCTTACCAGCACATTTCTATTCACCCAAAGCATCACAGATACCTAAGGTTCGTCGCTTTGGGACAGCAGTATCAGTTCAGAGTCCTGCCCTTTGGGCTATCCTCGGCGCCGTGAGTTTTACAAAATGTTGTGCAATTCTTGCAGTGCATCTCAGAAAATCGAATACAGGTGTTCCCATATCTGGACGATTGGCTTCTAGTAAGCCCTTCCAGTCAGGGAACTCTAGATGCCATAGCCACGGCTTCACACTTTCTCACATCCATGGGAGTCCAGCTAAACCTAAAAATCGCAGCTGCAGCCTCCCAGAGCTCCTTTCATAGGAACCCTTCTGGACACCTCCTGTAGAAAGCATTTCTTCCAGAGGACAGGAGGGCGATATCCTTCAGGTGGCCCGATACATAGGAGAGGCAGCTCGGTTTCAGCTTTCTCGATGCAATGGATGCTAGGTCTCATGGCATCCACGGTGTTCACTGTACCTCAGCTCACCTCCACATGAGAACATCTCAATGGATGCTCAGTACTCAGTGGTCCCCGACCACTCACCCTCAGTCCTTTCTCATCAAGGGGACAGAAACTCTGAAGAGATTACTCACCTGGTGGTCGCAAGAGGACAATCTTCCCAAGGGTATCCCTTTGCTCCTCTGGATCATCAGATTTCCATTACCACAGATGCGTCCCTGATGGGGTGGGAGCTCACTGTCAGACTCTCCACACTCAAGGTACGTGGACTCAGGACGAGTCCCAACTTCACATCAATGTCTTAGAAATGAGAGCCGTCCTTTATGCAGTCCGGGCTTTGAAGGACATTCTCTGTCACAAGAACATTCTCCTTCAAACAGACAACAAAGCAGTGATGTATTACATCAACAGCAGGGTGGTGCTCACTCTTACCCCTTATGCAGGGAAGCGTGAGAGTGTGGAATGATGCTTGAGCACAGGGCTCTAATTCAGGCGGTCTACCTGCGGGGTGCAGAATGAACTGGCAGACCATCTCAGCAGAACAGACAGATCCTCACGAATGGTCTCTCGACGCAACCATAGTTCAGTCACTATTAGCAGAGTGGGAACTCTAGACCTGGACCTTTGCATCCCCACTCAACACAAAACTGCCTCTCTTCTGCTCCAGAAATCCAGGGCCTGGCATTTTCTGTCAGGATGCTCAGGCTGCAGTGGACAAAATGCTTTCTATATGCTTTTCTGCCTCTTCCTCTAATTCAGAGGGTACTTCTCAAGTTCGAGTCCCAGGGGACAAAATTATCCTCTTTGCTCCCTTCTGGCCTCGACAGATATGGTTTCCACTGCTCAACAGTATGTCGGAAGCTCCTCTGAAACTACTTTCCTTCAGACGAACCTTCTGACTCGGGCCTGTGGTCCATCCCAACCTGAGGTCGCTTCACCTTCATGCTTGGCTCCTGAAGAGATAGAAGTGAACAGGTTCTATGTCTCTTGCTGGGTTTGGATATTCTTCTGGCTGCCTTGCAAGCCAGCCAGTAGAAAACTTAACAGCCATCGGCGTTTTCACTCTAGTGTGCAAAATCCTCTTTGAATCCCTTTTCCTGACCACCAGATAAAGTTTTAGAGTACCTCTTAGACATCTCAAATTCAGGTCTGCAATACTCTACAGTTAAGGTTCACCTTTGTGCCATCTCAGCTTATCATGAGCCAGTATTTTCCTTGTCACTGGCTCAGTTACCTGTGGTTAAGAGGTTTCTTAAGGAATTCTGCATACCCGACCTCCAATAAGACATCCAGTCGCTGCCTGGGACATTAATCTTGTGCTAGACATGCTCACTCAAAAACCTTTCGAGCCTCTAGCTACCTATGAGTTAACATTTCTCATTTGGAAACCGGCCTTCCTAGTGGCCATTACCTCAGCCCGCAGGGTCTCTGAGATACATGCCCTAGTCACAGACCCCTCGATACGGTGTGTTTCATAAAGACAGAGTAGTTCTTCGGACCTGTCCTAAGTTTCTCCCTAAGGTTGTTTCAGAATTCCACCTAAACCAACCTTTGGTCCTTCCTACTTACTTTGCGAACTTCCAAAATGAAGGAGAGCATTCTGTTCATTCCTTGGATGTCAAGAGAGCTTTGCGCTTCTATCTAGATAGAACAAAAGACTTCCACAAAGCTCAACAACTGTTTGTTTCCTTCAGCGAGGCCCAACTGGGTCAACCTGTCGCTATCAAATGTATTTCAGCATGGCTGGTGGCATGCCTTCGCCACTGTTAATCTCTGACGGCAGGTTAAGCTGGAGGGCAGAGTGTATGCTTGCTCTACTAGGCGGTCGCAGCATCCCTAGCGGAATCCGCAACGCGCCCATTGCAGATATTTGCAGTGCTGCTACCTGGAGCTCAGTGCATACTTTCGCCAAACACTATGCCCTGGATGTCCATGCCAGATGACGTCTTTCTTTGGCAGAACCATCCTAAATGGACTTCTGTCCTAAAACTGTGAGCTCTTGGTCTCCTGCCGCCCTCTTGGGGATTATTAGCTCGGTACTCTCCCATTAGTGTGAATGAGTGGTGGAGACTTTATGTCCAGGAAGATATGGAAGTACGTACCTACCGTAATTCTTGATCTTCTTGGACGAGTCTCCACCACTCATTCACACGCCATCCTCCATCCCTGAGCTCACTCTGTTGTTGGTCTTCACCCTCAATCTTTAGGCTGTGAAGACTTCTTTGTTGACCCTTCTTATACTGGGTCGTCCGGAGTGTCTTGTGTCCATTTTTTTTTTTTTTTTTTTTTGTTGTTATCCTTAGGTTAGTTACGCTGCACCTCCTCAGAAAAGAAGGTACTGAGGCAGTTGGAGGTCGACGCGAGGTGGTCATTACTGCATGAGCTGAGGCTCATGGTGCCGCCTCCTCGCAGCTCCATCTCTGGCGCCGACCCTCTAGCAAAAAGTTTGCTCCTGCTGGGTCCTAGTGCCTCCGGCGCAGATCCCATTAGTGTGAATGAGTGGTGGAGACTGGTCCAAGAAGATCAAAATTACGGTAGATATGTAATTTCCATTTCTGACCGGTCAGAAGCTGGCTACTCCGCCATTACTTGGCTCCCAGCTCTTCGGCCAATGCCGACTCCTCCAGTTCCAAGGACCCGTTCTCCCTCGTAGGACTGGCACGCATTCCTGCTTGGCCTGTTCTGGTCTCCCCACCAGTTTTGGTGGAGCCACCCTTAGCAGCCTCAGGTGGGGCCCTTGAAGGAGGATCGGACAGATGTGGGCTTGCCCCATCGTTTGTCCATCACTGTTGCTCCTGATCACCCTCGGCGTATGAAGAGGACATAGGGGAGACCTTTGATCCCGACTCCTCGGCCTCGGATACCACTGGTCTTCACTCACACCCTGATGATGAGTTGTCAAGTGTCAGGCCTGGAGGAAGGTCCTTCCCTCTTCCTGGGCACACTTTACTTATTTCTGAGTCCACTGGTATGCCCTTGCAGCCTGTCTAAAAGAAGGCGAATATCCTCTTATGGATATCCTTAAGAGGGGATACCCGATGGAGACCTTCCAGTGGCCGAAGCCATTGTTGGCCTGGCCCTTGAGCTATGGCAGTGCCCTGTCTCCTGCCCAGCTCCATCTGCCCACATGGCTCGTCAAGTACACTGCACCCATGGGATCCTTGGCGGGCTTCACTGAGCATCCCTCGGCCGAGAGCCTTGTGACTGCCTCAGTGTTTCAGCGCCTGGGTAGCTCAGTGGATACCGCCGCCCTCCGGACAAGGAGTCCAAAACATGGACCATTCTGCCCGGAAGGTGTGCGGCCTCGTCCTGGGTCTTTGTCAGGCCAGCTCGGCAGTGATCATGGCACACTTCTCACGCCTCTTGGGGTCACTGGATGAAGTCCTCCTCATCTCCCAAGCGGTCATGCAGACCACGGTCAAGCAAGTCCGTGACCAGGGCTGTGCTGTTGCAAACAGCAGCTCCAGATGGCTCTGGACATTGGAGATTCCTGTGCCTGTTCACTAGCAGCCGCAGTGGCCACTCGCCCGGAGGGCCTGGCTGAGATTATCCTCCTTTCCGGCGAAACTCAGCACAAGCTAGCTGACGTGCCTTCCTTGACACCGACCTTTTTAGTCCGGGAGTGGCAGGTTACCTCCAGCGCATAGAGCAGTCCAGTGCCACCTTGGATGCCACTTCTGCAAAGGGTTCTTTGGGCAAGAACAGGAGAAAGCGCAGAAGAAGCCTTTTCGGCACTCTTCCCCTGCGGTTAGAGCAGCCCCTCCTTCCAGGGCGGTCAGCAGCATCAGCAACAAACGCAGGCTCAAGCTTGGTGCTCTAGGCCCAAGCAGGGTCCCCGACAGCCCGCAAAGGAGGCCGAGGTGTCGTCCAGGAGCCTCTAAGCTCTGCGCAGTGACGGGTCAGGGTGGCCACCTACTCCTGTCATGCCAGTTCTGGGTCCTCCGTGGGGGCCGACTCCGCCATTTTCTTTCCGCCTGGTCCAGTATCACTTCAGACAGGTGGATCCTGGAAGTGGTTGGTCGGGGACTGCCTCTAGAGTTGGAGCAGTACCCTCTTTGCCGGGCCCATGCCCCACAGGAGGAAGCGGAGCTTAGCTGGCTCAGGTCTGCCCTTCAGGACGACATTGCTCAGCTCCTCCGCAAGGGAGTAGTAGCTCAGTGCTGGATCCTCCTACTGACCAGGCTTCGTGTCCAGGTACTTCCTGGTGCCCAAGTGGACGGGGTTGGTGCCCGTCCTAGATCTCCACGACCTGAATCAATATCTTTGGCAGGAGTCCAGCTTGATTCCGTCTGGCTAAGGACGGACTTGAAATCCCCATGTGGCCGACGTAGTTGAGGGCCCTGATGTCTAGGGTCGAAGAGGGTAAATCTTCTTCCCGTACTGATCCAAGTTGGGGATTCCCTTGTCCGGCGAGGATGAGCTCAGATGTTTGGGGTTAGCGGAGCGGCCATGGCGGCACTGATCACAGCCCGATCCACCTTGGGGTGAAGACTAAGGAAGTCTTTACCCTCCAGAGCCTGGTATAGCCTATCCGCCTTCTTTCAGAAGTGGCTAGCAGATGGTTGTTTAATCCAGATAGTGAAACAAGATCGGCATGAGGCTCTGTCCAGGGTGGAATCAATGTGGAAGCAGTCTCTGGCAGATCCAGATGGGCAGCAAGCTTCTTACGCTGTGTGTCTGGCTCCACTGATTGCCACCGACGTGTCTCCTGGATCTTCCTCAAGAGCTCCAGAAAAGAAGGGTCCTCCAGAGACTTCAGAGGGTCCCTCGGCCTTGGGCATTCTGGAGTATGGGGCTGGTCTCCATGATTATAGTGGTCCGATTCAGAATCTGAGTAAGATGGCTCTGAGGTAGAAGAAGACCTCCTCCCTGGGAGGGGAAGAACGACCCTCTGGTGAGCCCTCGGTGTGTGTCCTCCCTACTCCGGCGCCAGAAGATTCTCTCTCTGGCCGGGTAAAGGGAGGAAGTCTCCTGCCTCAGAAGTAGGGGTCCAGGGACTGTCGACCTCCTTGGTGAGCTGAGCCTTGGTTTCAGCCCACCAGAGGCCAAGGTCTCCTTCAGATCTACCGTGGCTGAGGGGTGGGCGGGAGGGAGGAGGGGTTCAGATACAGGTAGGGTGAGTACTGTAATAAGAGTCTCCATAACCAGACGGCTGGAAGTCCGCGCCAGATAATGCGGTGTTAGATACTGAGGAGATGGGTACTGTCTTTCCTTAGTAGTGGACATTTTGGTAGAGGCCAGGAAGCCTTCCACCAGGTCCACCTACGCTATGAAGTGGAAATGGTTTCCATCTGGGCATATTCTAAAGACTTAGAGCCTTCTGGTGCCCAGCCAACAAAGTCCTGGATTACATGTGTCACCTCTTCGACCTGGGTCTCAGCCATTCCTCTTTAAAGTCCTTATGGCAGCTATTTCAGCCTACCACATTCCCTTTGGAGATGGGACTTTTGCTAAGTTGGAAGTCTCTAAGACTTTTCTTAAAGGGTCTCCACCTGAGACCCCCATCTGCAATCCTGCCCTCCATGGGACTTAAATTTTATTCTAGAGAAGCTCACACTGCCTCCTTTTGAGCGGGCAGCTAAAGCAGACTTAAAGTTCCTTTTGGAAGACACTCTGCTAGTGGTCATCACTTCTGCTTGGTGCATTTCCAAGCTTCAATCCTTGATGTGTAAAATCCTGTATTTGATTTTCCACAAGGAACGGTGGCTTTGCGCACCAACCGTAAGTTTCTTCCCTAAGGTGGTGGCTGAATCTACGCTGAATCAATTCATTGAGTTACCGGCTTTCACGCAACACTCCAATCGGGGAGTACCTCTACATACTGTGGATGTTTACAGAATTCTGAGATACTACACCAGTTGGACTAAGGATCTCACACAAGGGAAAGGCAATGCTGCTTCCAAGCAATACTTTCCAAATGGTTGGCCAGTTGTATCACTTTCTGTTACGACAAGTACAATAAGACCCTTCCGGGTTAGGTCAGAGGTCACCTCACCAGGGAGTAGCTGCCTCTGCTGCTTGTTTCAGGAATGTGTCCGTGGCAGACATCTGCACAGCCGCAACCTGGACTTCGGTCCATACCTTCACGAAACACTACAGTTTCGACATTGCCTCTCCCGTAGAGCAGGCTTCAGATTGGCTTGTTCTGCAAGGCCTCCTTTCTTGAGACCTGCTCAGCCCTGAGGTTATATTATGGATGACAATCCTCCTACCCTTTGTTCCAAACTGCTTGGATTCAGTCCTGTCTGTGAATACCTACTGCAAGAGCCCTATCAGTAAGATAGTACAGTTACGTAACAACTTACCCTAACAGTAGATCTTCAAGATAGGCTCTTGCAGTAGGTAATACCTTCCAGCCCTCCATCCCCTAAGTCTTTTATTCCTTTCCATGGGGAACATCCACTTCTCTCGTCTTGCCTCTTTTGGCCTTTGGCAAGAAAGAACTGGAAGGCGGGTGTCGGGACCGCCCTTTATACCCACGCCCACGACACCGGTCACCTGACGTGGGGCGGTCCCCGCCAGACTGCTAACTAGGAAGTTTTCCGTGGGGTCCTGACACCTGGCAACTTAGTCCTATTCAGGAATACCTACTGCAAGAGCCTCTCTCGAAGATCTACTGTTACGGTAAGTTCTTACGTAACTGTACTATCTTCTAGAGGAGTTATTGCAGCAGGCACTGCTTTCCTCCCTCCTCCCCTGATGCTACTTCTCCTTTGCATTAGCTATTCCTTTCCTCGGCTCTGAGGAACTGCCTCTTTTCTTTACTTGTTTTGTGCGCCGGGCTCTCCGGCAGAGAACTGAGGTAGGTCTGGGTTACCACCCTTTTATAATAGGCGGGCGGCCAGTGTTCTGAGCCCCCGCTGTAGGCGCTAGCTAGAAGTTTTCGGTGGGGTCCTGGTGCCTGGCAGCTTCAGTCCTCCTGGTGTTGTCTGCTGCAAGAGCTCCTTCGAAGATTTACTGTTACGTAAGTTCTTACGTAACTGTACTTTTTCTGGGCTACTTGTTTTATTAGCTGCCCTCATAGCTTGTTTTTTTTTTTTTTCTCGCTTTAACTGCTTTCAAATAACTGTTAACCTACACAGCTGAGGTCTTTATTATTTTGATTTTTTAAGGGGAAGTGTTTGTTGTAGATTGCACTTTATTCCATAACCAAGTTATCCTAGGCATTATTTATGTCTGGTATTATGTGCACTCTTTCCCAATTTTGTCTGCCTAAATCAGTCAGAAACTCTGTGAACAAAGAATTTTGTAGATGTGTAAGGTATTATCCTTGGTGGGCCCTGGACTGCAACTTCCCTTTGATACAATAAGGCCTGTACATCAGGCTGATTAAAATGTTTTAAGATTGCTTAAAAGCGTTTTAACTAACTTTCTACAGCGCCGATCGCATTTTAAGCACGGTTCAGCGTGTTGAAACGATGCTTAAACCCTGCAAGCTGGTCTCAAGTCCGCTTTTAAAAACGGTTTGAAGGAGGAAAGCGTGTTACCTTGTAGTGTGGACGGGCGATGCATTTTTTACCTCTATTACAGTGCCAACATAACCTGCTACAATCACGGAGGATTACCGGATTTAAAATGTTACTTGCTGCTGATGCAGACGGGAGTTTACCTGTTACAATCGAGTTCAACTCTGTGAACAATAATGGTGGACGGGCTGCTGTGGTGAGTTTGAAAACGTTTTGAAACCGTTATTTAAAACAGTACAAATCTTCAGCTGTAATGTGTACAGGGCCCAAATGGTGTGGTGATCAGTATTCAGATGATCTGCCATGGTACCTGCATCCTTGTAAGCATGGGTAGCTAGTGAAAATTGGATCCAGTGGTCCTTGCAGCAGAGGGACTTAGGATTAATATGTGTCAGCGCATTATTAATTGCTGTTGCCCTAATGTGAGGGCTACGCTATGCAGATGTGACGCTTCTTCACTACTCCAATCTAAATTAAAATCTCCCTCAGGAGCAATTCATGAGTCTCAGCAAATGGCAATAAATATCTTGTTAGTTCTTGAATTTGGGGACAGGAAGTCCGGTGGCTCATAACAGCTGAGTAAAAGCACTTGTTTATCTGTAGCCTTGTTTATTTTAACCCCAACTATTTCACAGACATCACTTGGGACATGCAGTTCCTTTCTCCTAACAGTGTATTTTTATTTTGACAGTATACTATTATTCTCCTTCTCTTTGTTCCTGTCCTGCCTTATTAAACTAGAATTTCTATCCCTTTAGTTTACCATCCACTCTCTTGTTTTATCAGGACTCTGTCAGTATCAAACATCTTGGCAATTTATTTATTTATTTGGTAGTTCGAATTACAATCCTTTGAGTCAGTGACTCCTTTACAAAGGCTCCACGTCAAGTACAGAGACAAATTACAGTATATAACATACAACCAAGATACAGGTGTTTATGACAGGTACAGTTCAAATACATAGTGAATATACTACATTACAATATATACAACATCATGGTCAAGAATCGTAGCATTAGAGGGATTGCTAGGTACTGTCTTAGGTTTAGAAAAAGGGAGAGAGACACCCAGCATGGGGCTGGACATGGTAAGGATTGTTTGGGCTGCGTGGGGAAGAAGATAGGGTGGCACAGAGGTTGGGAAGACGTCAAGGGCTGGACAGGGCAATATTCAAAACAAAGTTTTTTATCCGCTCTGCTTCTGGTACAAGATTTCTCATATTTGCACATATGAATAACTATCCTTTCCGGTACGCTCCTGATTGCGCAGGTTTGCTCATAATTCAGGATCTGGATTTGATTGAACATCTCCACAAGTCACGATATTCACAGAGTGCTGTAACCCTATACCATTTCTGAGCAGTCTCTTTAAGAACCCACTATACTCTTCCTCTCCCACTAAATGTGCTAACACAAATTTAGTTTTCAGTTCTAAGAGTTTCATTAATTTTCCCAGCTTCCATTTAATTCTATCAGATTCCTTATTTCATTAAAAATACTTAAATGGGTGCCTTGCATTTTGTGGGTAATATTTAAATGAATCTTTAAAAGGTCCTTTTCCAATTTAAATTCCCAATACCATTTACCCCAATTTTACTCCTCCCAAAAGCAGCCATTTTATCACCCCCACCACCACACTAGTACCAGAATAGACAATATAATTGAGATATATGCTGCAGCTTTATTAAGTGTTTTCATTTTAATATGATAATTAGTAGTTAGTAAAACTTTTATTCATAAGATATACAGATGAATAGGATATCTAATCTGAGCTGAAGGCTGATTTCCAGTGAGGTCCATCAGAAATTTCCAGTTACAGTTACATTAATACTTTATCAAATGTTTTACACATACAAAATACAAACAGTAGACTGGTGTTTACCATGACATGCATAGAAGATTTGTTAATTTATAAGTTACATACAATAAAATATTCATTGGCTCATAATTATATAATTATAGCGGCAGTCACAAAAACTTAAGGTTGATACTTTTTTATTTTTATTTAGTTGTTTAACCAGGAGTAGCACACTAGCTGAAAGCTTTTACAGGTGCGACCTGGGAGCACTGGGAAGTTAAGTGACTTTGCTCAGGGTCACACAGTATTCCAGTGGAAGCTGTGGGACTCAAACCGTGGTCTGGTCTCTGGATATCACCAGATTTGCAGCTCAGAGCCTTAAACCACTGCGCTATACTGCCTCCTTTAATAGTAGCACAGTATAGATTTAAGCAATAATGATTGAACGGCTGGTCATTTCTGGTACTTAATGACCGGCTGGGAGGGAGGAGGTGCGCGAGAGCCAACCCCACCCAGCCGGGTCATTAATCAAAGGAAGTGATTATGAGGTCATTATTGTGATTATAAGTCTAATGTCTCAATAATGACAATTTTTCCATCACATTTTTAGCGCCAAAACAGTTTTGTTTTACTCCGCTGCTGTCCGTGTACAGCGTGGAGTTGAGTGTTGCTGCCGATGCCGATCATTTCTAAGAGATTTAGACTCGCACAGAAGCCAATCAGTGAGCTAGTTCAGCTCATGAATATTTAATTAGACATAATATAAATTACTAGCCTCTTTGTAAAAGCCAGGGTTCTTCCTTGCTCTTGGGGAAGCCCAAGGTTCTTCACTACTTCTGTGAAAAGCTGCTAGACCAAGCAACACCCTCAGTTTATGCTCACAGCTTATTTTCTACACACCCAGTTAATTAATAGAACACTTGCATTATCAACCCTCAAGCATCAAAACCTTCAAATTATTTTTCTGAGTTGCACACGCCACTGATGCGAAGTGCCGCGACAGACATTATACAGCATGTCCACACCCCATACTGCCAGGCCTCGCCACTAGAACGCCCCCATTGGCAACAGTCAGTGTCAGGAGAGATCTTCTGAATCACCACGAGCGGCAGGGGTGTATGCAGCACATCCCCACTCCAGGTCTCGGACGCTAGAATGCCCTATTCCCCAACCGACCGAGACAAAGGTGACAGTAATGTTCTCAGCAGCAGCGCTCCCCAGAGGCCCCAGTGATGTTTAACTGCTAGATCATAGTGCTGGCAGACTTGTTACATAAGCAAAAGGAGAGCGAAGTAGAGATTCTGAATCACCATTTTGTGCTAACAACTATTTACTTTTTGTAAGTATTGTATTTTAAAGCAAAAAATATTTTTTTGTATTTAATAGAATACTCTCACTGTAGTTTTCAAAGTTTGGGTGCTGGATTTTTATTTTATTACTATGAGGTTCCATAACCTGAAATTGTTTTTATAATATAAAATATCTTTCTTACTCAGCCCAAAACTTCCCTAGTCAACTTACTTTAAAAGACAGAACTAGAGCATATTGTCATGCTTCTGGAGATCGGGAAGTAACCGGGAGAGAACCAAAAGCCACACTGCAGACAAGAGCTGTGGCTCTCTCTCCCTCTCACTGTCAAGCCGTTTACCCACTTTCTCCCTTGCTGCAGTCAGCAGCATTCTGTGGCACAGTTCAGAAATTCTATGACTGACATAGAACAGATACAGCGTACTACCTAAGTATACTAACAAAATACCCTGCATAAAGTCATTAAAATTAAGGGCGTTGTATGCCTTGTAAAGTTAAAAGCTCATAGACCTTTATTTTATTTAAAGTGTAACATACTTTGCACCAAATGCACCAAAGCCAGTGTTAATACATACATTTCCTGCTTATAAAAAAGAATGCTACAGAAATACATAGCAGTAGATTTTAGACATATTTTATTTTATGTACTGGGCTGGTTTTTCCAGATACAGAATCACGACAGTACCTGTATTCTATGGGGCTTCTTTAGGAGACAGCGGACCCCAATGACAGTGGTTTTATTCTGTAAAAGAAGACTGACATCACCAAATGTAGAGTCTAGTCTGAATTGCAGTTTTTTTTTTTTTTTTTTGTAATAGAGGCAAATTTATAAATATTTGAGTGTATAATTCATTACTTTTCTGATTCTGTAATATACTGTGCTGTATAATAAAGATGCTGCAGTAAATTGATTTGTTCCAAAAAGAAAGACAGATCACACGGTTCCTAGGGTAGGGTACATAAACCAAGCCGGATCAGATTCGTTGGTCAGAAGGGTACTGACCTGTACAGAGGGAAGACTTGTGAGCCTTCATGCCTTCTGAGTAAAACTTATTGTTTTGACTTGGGAAGTCTTGGAAACTTGAGATTCCTCCTGTTGTACTGCTGTGGAACAGCTGTAATTTTATTTATTTTTAGTCTTTATATTTGGGTTTCTTGTAATAAACATCACACACATTGCGGTAAATCTGAATTTCCTGTGTGTGTCCATCTGTCAATCCCACACCCTCCACACTGCTAGATGGTAGTGCTGGCAGGCTTGTTAGCAGAAGCAGCATAAGAGAGACACAGTAAAGCTTAAATCCTCTTAAAGGAGTACTACAGTCAGAATTTGCAAAACATATGTTTGGCGCTGCTGTTAGGAGTTACCTCTGTTGGGTGCTGGTCGCTGTTTATCCATTTTTTTTGTCGGCGACGGCTCAACGGGTCGATGCCAGAAGCTTACACCGCATAAGTTCTTGCACTGTCCATGGCACCGCCTCCCTTCAGGTCCTCCAGCTGATGTAGAGCCCATTGTTGTGATCTTGGTCAGTAGCTCAATCGGAGTCCAGACTATGTGGTGGTTCCGAGTAGGAGTCTTAGTGCCGACTCAATCCTCTGGCCTCTCTGAAACCGACTGGGCCTGACACAGGCGAGGATAGGGGCCACCTGTGGGACCTCTACAGCTCCAAACTCCTGCCTGGGCGTTTCCTTCAAGTGCACCACCTAGATCACTCCTCCACAGTTGAGTGTTCTCTGGGGATAAGTTAGTCAGGCTCTCCTCTCGAACGAGGTCCCTTGTACAATCTCATAGCTCTGGCAGAGGACCTGGCCTGGTTCGCCGTGACCTTCCTCCACCTATTCCTCCTCTGTCTTCTCCTCCTGCTCTCCCTGGCATTTTGGGTCCTTTGGGGCCCCTGACCTGAGACCAGTTCAAGGCCGGTGAGTGCCTTTCCACCTACCTCAGGGCAATAGACCAGGCGATTTTCCAGCCAGAGACCCCGGTACTGCCACCCCCTGAGTCCAGCTCCTCGTCATCCTCCTCTGAGGAAGAGGGCTCTTCCCTTCATGTCCGCTCAGATGTTAAGTACCCGCTACCAGCAGTTCTTTTCAGAGATGAGATGTGAACCAACCATTATTCAGGCGGCAGTCCTGCCCACCTGATGCTGTCCTTCCTTGGCGAGTACAGTCATGACTCTGTAGTCACACGTCTATGACCTAGGCTGTTTGCAGAGACGTTTTAAAACGTCTGGCTCTACCCCCCTCTCCAGCCCCAAGGGACACCCTCATGGGTATTGCACATTTGTGGTTCTCCAGGAGCCATGCCACCACCTCTCTTTGGGGGTCCAACTTCTGCACACCCCTTTGGGCATAGGCACCCAGTGCATCACTGTCCCCAGAGTTGAGCTCTGCAGTTTGATGCCCGTGGTCGAAGAGTCTTCTCAGCAGTCTTCACACACCCTGTTGTGCATTTTGAAGCACCAGACAGCCTATGACAGGCACCTGTGGTTGACAGTGGGACAACTCCTAGCATCCATGCTAGATTGTGAGGCAACCAGACAGGCAATACGTCTTTCCACCCTGGGCCTGGAGCTAGTGAGGCACTGGCGAGGGCATCTTATGACGCCAGTGAGGTAGCCTCCAGGTTGTTGGAAACAGCAATCTGCAGACGGCATGGCTTTGTCTCTCCCAGTTGTCACCCTTGGTCTGGCATAGGGTCATTGCCTAATGTTTTCAGGGCCCATTTCTTTTCCTCCAGGGCCAAGTATGAGCTTATAGGGCACCGTCCTGCTCCCAGGCCACGGGAGCTTCTGTCTGCCAGTGACAGCGCTAGGGTTTTAAAACATGGGTCAAATTAGACCCATAGGTGTAAAAAATGTGGGTCAAAATGAGAAACAACTGGGTCCAAACCTAATCGTAAGTAGAAATTTCACTAGTACAGAAGCTTAAATTTGTTGAGTGAAAATACTTTTCTATTGTTTAGTTTCCATCTTTCAGCTATTGTTAGAGACAGGTGCACCACTTTGGACCCACTGTCCTGTGGAAAGTGGGTCATTTCTGAGCAAGCTGCAACTTTTCCCTTTTGCCCTATCTAGCTGTCTCTGTGTCTGCCCCTGACCAGTCTTTGGCCTTGTCAGCCCCTAAGGGCCCTGCTTCTTTGTGGTTCTTCCATGTGAGGCTGAGGAATAACTTTTCCCTCAGGGTGAGCCAGCACTGCCCTTTGGTGGTAAGATTGCCACTCTGACCTATGCAGTAATGAATGGTGAATATTGATTTTTATTTACATATGAAAATTATGTCCTCACTTTAATTCTTGATCTTCCATAATATCTTCACCATTTATTACTGCAACCTGCCCACCATCCCTGCTATGGCCAGACATCTGGGCAGCTCACCTGTCGTCTTCTTCATAGCTCTTTCTTTACTTCCTTACCTCCTTGGGAGATGAAATAGGGGCACAGCTTGGTTGGGCAGCCCTTGTTTTGTTTAAAAAATATGTATTTTAAATATATATACACACAAATATATATATATATATATATATATATATATATACACATACATACACACACACACACACACACACACACACACACACACACACATATATAGGCAATAATTAGTCTCTCAGTAGGCCTCTGTTTGCCTCCACACACAAAAGAAAAATGTTTTGGAGACTAGATGGTTTCTTGGAGGCCTCTTTGCTTTGCCTCCTAGCCCCCAAAAAGTTGTTTTAGGGCTTAGTGTTCTTAGAAGGCCTCTTTGTTTCACCTTCTAGCCGAAAAACAAAACTGAGAGCAAAAAAGAGGAACAAAAGGGGGCAGCTGAGGGTCCTCACTTTTCTCTCTTTGGCATAGTAGTCTTGCCTCTTCTTGTCAGGTCTTCTCTTTTTACCAGCTCGGACAGCCTGCTCTCTAATTTTCCTTATTCCCCATCTTCTCTACGGGGTGGGAAAGAAAGGGAGTAGGAAGGAAGGAAGGCAGAGGAGAGCAGAACCCATGGGGTACAGTTTTTACGTATAACCCCCAAAAAAAAAAATTATGGGTTCTACCTCCTGTATCTTAGCGGGATCTCCTCAGTAGTTAGTTTAGCTATTCTTTTGGCTTCATCTCTTCATCGGTGGGGCACCTGTCATCCAGGTGGCGGACCTCTTCTATACTACCTTGGGAGAAAGATAGGGTGGTGTAACTTACATATAGTCTCTGACGAGGGTGCTAAACTGAGTTCCTGTAAGCCCTGTCCAGTTTAGCAGCTGGATCTTCTCCTCCCTTATTTCCTCACCTTGTAGGATGCTTATCTGTTGCTCTTAAGTTTAAGTGCCTCCTGATTTCCTGATGCACCTTTTGTTGGCGTGCTTATGTTACTGGGGAGATGTTTGCCCCCTCTGTTTTTCTCTTATTGAAATTTGTCTCTACCTGCCCAAATTGTTCTGATCATCCTTTTAACCTGCACCTAGGCCCTCCCTCCCAGCCTCTTCTCTTCCTCTGGTAGACAGGTTTTATTATTTTGTTCTTTTATGTCCTATATCCTTGCTCCTGTCCCTTGAGCTCGTTGCCCCCGTTTCCATTTTTCTCTTTCACTTGTTTCCTCTCTGGCCAACAGAACTAAGAGAATCAGGGGACTGGCATCGGTTACTGGCCAGTCCAGGAGTGCCACGTCATACATCAGCCTCGTGAGCAGTGCTGTCACTGATGTTGGCCTCCTAGCTCTAAGCTCTTAAAGCTCTTGTGGGGTCCTAACAACTCCGCACAGACCCATCCAGTAATGAAGGTGAATATATTCTGGGAGACCAAGAATTATGGTGAGTACTCCATTTTCATTTCGTCTGCTGCTAGTATTCATTTTCGTCCACACAACCTCCCATGGCATGACATGCTGGGCTTCCAGCTTCCAGTGAGCAGATCTGATGTAACTGAAGTGGAGCCAAAGGACACACCACAGTGGTGGGAGGAGGCGTCAAGCTTGAAGAGTGTTCTGGGGACTGAGCATGCACAGTGGAATCTGTTTAAGTGTGGATGTGAACTGAATACTAGAAGAACTATTTCAGGTAATACAGTTCTATGCACATACAGCTGTTACCCACAGAAGAATCTCAAGACACTTTATAGTAGCAACAGTAAATACAAACTAATAAATCAATGCTTTAAAACAAATTCTCAAATACAGTAATGAAGCCCACCATAAATAATTCACAATGGCGGAAGACTGACGGAATGAGTGGAGAGGAGTAGCGGAACAGATGTATCTTCTCAAATGTTGAAAGATAGCCATCTAGCGAATACAGTAATTTGGAACAAATTTCAAATGCGGATAAAGAGGACAAAATAGGAGAGGAATGATAACTATGCAAGGTCAACAAGAGTGGCTGCTTGGTTTAATAAGCTCACTTTATGACTCTCTGTGGTGTGCATGCTTTTTAACTGTGCTCTCCACTATTGCTAGACGAGTCCAGGATCATGAGAAACAGTGGCAGGAGCATGTGCAGCAGGAAGAGATTGAACAGCGACGACGGAAAGTCCAAGATGAGGAAAAGCCAAAAGTGGAAGAACCCATTAAAGAGAAGGAAGTGGAAGGGAAAAAACGTCAGGAAGTGCAAGACAAATTGAACAGACTTTTCCAGCAACAGCAGGAGCCATAAAGCATGTGGTTCAGCCTGCCTGGCCTACAGCAGGTAAGATGTGTGTAGCTGACCTAGAAGAGCATTATTACAGTAGTTATAGCAAAAGGAACTGTGTGTGTGTGTCTGTCCATACATAATGTGTAATAGCTGTAAATTATTGTGATTAGTCGAGGTATCGAAATGTTAAAAAAAAAAAAAAAAAAGTGAGATACTATACTGAACATAAGAAGAAGCCAGCAGAATGAACCCATATGGTCTATCTAGTGTGTTCGTGTTGCAGACTCCTAACTACTCTACTGACCCAGCTCCCCTCTCCCCAATCCTCCTTTTCTTTCCATCTGCACCCCACGTGGCCTGTACTTTCCCCTTATGCCTGTGCCAGCCTCTCTTGAAGCTGTCCACTGACTTGAGACCACTTCTGGCAGCATTCCAACTGGCCGCACCTCTCCATGAAGAAATGCTTCCTAACCTCCCCTCTCCAGGTTTAGACTGTGTCCTCTTGTGGTTCAGCTGCCACTTAGCTTAAAGAGACCCTCCTTGTCCACCTTATTTATCCCTTTCAAGTACTTGAAGGTCTCTGTTATGTTCATTGTTTCCTCCTTTCCTCCAGGAGTACATATTCAGGGCCCCAACCTCTCGTCATGTGTTTACCTTGCTGACCCATAGTTATCTTAGTTGCCCTCCTCTGGACCATCTCCAGCAGGTTGATGTCTTTCTCAAGGTGTGGGCACTCAGTATCTTACTGTATACTTTAGATGTGACCTCACCAGTAATCTGTACAAGGGCAGTATAACTTCTTCCTGCTGTTGATTCCTTTGGCTGTACAGGGTTATATTCTGTATGACTTGAGCACGGCGCACAGGCTTGATTTTTAAAAGTGGTGGTAACCCCTGTGACAGGGTTGAATAAGGCTCTGTCCCATTTGTTATGCAGGAAGAGTTAAATGCAAGGATCTGTTCTATCCTCTTCTTTTCTGTCTTATGACTGTTTGGTTGTGCAACCAAATGATCTTCCTTGTCAATCTTCACCATTTATTACTGATTGATTGTGCGGGGCTTTCTCCGCAGGGAGATTTTGTTTGGGGGAGTTGGCACCTCTGACAGCGCCCGGGAAACAGCGCGTTGCGTCATCGCGGTGACGTTAGTGTCGTGGACTCCCCTCCTCCATCTCAGTTCTGTTTCTCCTGCCATCGAGGCTGCACCTGCTCCGTGTGTGAGATTTACAGCCGTCCAGAGGCCTACTTGCGGCGACTCCTTCTCCGTTTTCTGCTCATCCCGATACTGTTGAAGTTGTTATTAGCGGTAAGACCGTTCTGTTTTTCTTATGGCGCTGGGATGTTTTGCTGTGTTTTTCTGTTTATTTCTCATCATGTCAGGTTCGGGAGCCAAGCGTAAGTGAAGGCGGGCGTGCCCTATCGACGGTGCTCCTGTGGCGGCATTTTCCGTCATGGACCAGAATGATGTTTGTCAGTTGCCTGGGATCCAACCATGATATGGATTCATGCGGCTTGTTTCTCCATGGACCGCTGAGTCCTGAAGTCCACGCATTTAAGATTGGCAAGGCTCCTCCGACTTTTGGGGGCGGCGTCGCTCTGGGGCTTCCCAGGTAAGAACTTTAGACCCTTCCTCCGGGTCCCCTCCCAGGACTCTACGGTCTGGAGGGAGGAGCCCCCTCATCTTCTAGTCTCGCGAAGGAGGCCTCTTTTTGGTGTCAGGGAACACCGTGGTCCCTTCCAGTCACCGGTGGGGACACTACCGGCAGTCACCTCCCGGGGTGCAGGCTCCCCAGTGTTGCGGCCCAAGGTTTCTGGGCTCTGCAGGTGGACCCTAGCCACCACCCTCTGGCGCCGCTCTGGATCCCGGTGCAGTTAGTGGCACGGTGATTGGGGTAACACTGTTTTGCTCTTGGCGCCGCCTGGTTGGTTCAGTTAGCGGCACCGCAAGGGCTCCGGTGCCGTATAGTGGTGCCATGGACCTAGCCAGCCACCGGGGATCAAGACCAGGTTTGGGCATTGTGGGTGGTCTAAGGTCATCCGGTGCCGCGGTGACACAGCACCTTAGCGGTGCCATTTCTCGGGAGTGCCCAGGGGTCGCCAGTATTGAGTCCAGCTGGTCTCCTTTTCATCCGGGGAGGATGATTGGGATGTGGACCTGTTCTGGCGCCCGATTCTTGAGTCTGGGTCTCGGTGAGACATGGTGTCAGGCGGCCCAGCGCTCCTATTCCTCAGTCCCCAGCTTTCTTCTTTGGAAGACCCCCAGACTGGGGTGGTCTGGAGTCCTCGAAGGGGAGGTGGTGGAGGCTGGGGAAGAGGTTGCCCACCCTAAGGGGGCTGCTGTAGCTGCTGTTCCCGGTGCTGCTCGCCTCCTCAGGAGTGGGTCGGGGACCAGGTCTTGGGTTCCTCGACATGCCCTCGCTGAGGTCGAAGAGGAGGCGTCCTCGGAGTCTGAGCAGTTGAGAGGCCAAGGGAGGTGCGTCGGTCTTCACCTGCCACCCCTCGGGTGTGGGTAGGAGCTGGTGCTAGACCCCGCCTTTCCCTCTTGGGCTCCAGGGACCCCACCGTGGCATTGCTGTGGGCTGCCCTTCTGGACCTATGCAGCCTCAGGTTCGTCACAGGGAGTATCCCCTTCAAACAACATGAAGTCTTGCTATATTATGACAATTGCAGTGAGTCCCCATCTTGAACTGCTCGGAGGTGAAATAGTTAACTTTCCGTGCAGGCATGGAACTCTGAGCATGAGCTTGGTTCATTTTATCGGTTAAAGTATTATTTTATCGGTTTTTGACAGAATTAAACATAACGGTCGGTTCAAGCTCTGTCTGTGGTATTGTAAGTAATAGATAGGTTTAACATTTCTTTTTCTGTGTGGAACTTGTAGCGGTTATCGGTTCGGTTTGAACCGATCAGGTTGTCTTAAAAACTTAGTAGTCCTTCTTAGAGTGCGGTTCCCAGTTCTTATCGGTTCTGAAAAAATGGATTCTTCGTACGTTTTCCACGACCCGTGACACGGTTGGGAACCGATAAGGAAGTCTTGCTTGGCGGATTGCCATAAGCGGGCAAGTTTGGTTAGGCTGGCACTATGTCTGAGAAACCCAAAAGAAAAATCGGGTCCATTGCGCTTTCAACACTGTGGTGTCTGTGGGGAAGCCTTTGCTAAGGCTGACCCACACACCACCTGTGTTTATTGTCTGGGGTTTGACCACCTCAATGCAGACTGCCAGATTTGTAAAAATTTCCTGCTGCCACCATAGAGAAGAGAGTTGGTAGGCTCAGAGAAAGGGAGGCCAAAAGTCCACTGACCCGGATGGCCAGCCGGTTGGTCCCACCGAACTGGAGGAGTGCCCTCTGACCGAGGCGATACTTCCTCGGGCAAGCGAAGAGCCAGCTCTGAGGGCAGTTCCAACAAAAGGACTAGGAAGTCAGCTAGTGTGGAGCCAAAGTTCTCTCCAACCGCTGAGGAAATAGCTAAAGCAATTCAAATTGTCCAGTCACTTTCCCGGTTCCGACCGAACCGACACCATCAGGAAGCGCTCGGTTCAGCGGTTCCACTGGTTCAAGATTATGATTTTGAGGATTTTATGAACCGGAGGAGGGAAGAGGATTGTGAGGAAGTGAATGTGGATTTGAAGGTCTGGATGTGCCCATTGAACGGACATCTCTCCAGACAGACCGTCAGGGGTTTCTCCTCCCAGGCTCTCTGAGTCCCCTTCTCATTTATGTTCTATAAAAAGTTGCTGAAACTCTCCAGCTCCCTGTTGAGGAAGCTGTTGGTGACCAAGAGGAGCCTGATTATGTAGAAATGATGGATATTCCAGAGTCTAGGAGACTGTCTATTCCTTTGCATAAATCTTTTCAGAAACAGACAGTAAAATTTAAAACTCCTCACACTATACCTCCTGTTGATAAAAGGATGGACAAGAGGTATACATTATCAGGCTCTGATACGGAATTCCTCACACAACAATGCAGCCATGTGGGGGTAGTGCAGGCTGCAGCCTGTGACAAGGCAAACATTCCCCTAGCTTCACCCCACTGAAAAGGATTCCAGGATGATTGATGCCATGGCAAAGAAACAATACATGGCAGCATCTTTGGGACTCAGACAGGCAAATTATATGGCTTATGCTGCTAGGTACCAGAAATCCAGATGGGATACTGTGCTGGCTCTAGCAAAACAGGCCCCAGACCAGCTGGCCAGGGAGCTGGAACAGGTGGCTGCAGATGGTATTGAGGCATCCAAGGTGCAATTTCATGCTGCAGTGGACTCTAATGATGTATCATCAAGGGTCATGGCTACATCTGTGGCACTGCCAGAATGGCTTGGCTCAGATGTACTACCTGTCACAGGATACCAGTCTAAGGCCATGGATTTTCCTGTTGTGGGCAATTCTCTGTTTGGGGAGCAGACAGAATTACATGAAGAAAATGGATGAATATGGGACCACCTATAGGAGTGCGAGGCCAAGGAAAGGCAGGCCACTCCTCAAAGGCAACTTCTAGGGCAGGGCAGGCCTTTTCATAGGCCTTTTACTAACCCCAGGCCTCCTCTTCTGCTTATGCCCAGAGGGGGTTCTTTAGAGGGACAGGCAGGCGGGTACAAGCAAGCCTGCTTCCCACCCCTCAGCCCAAAGCCCCTGCCAAGCAGGCACCCTGATGGGGTTGCCAGGGTGATTCTCCTCTACCCGTGGGAGCAGGCTGGCTTACTTTGTCCAGGACTGGAAGTCTCTAACATCAGACAAGTGGGTCCTGGAAGTGGTAAGCCAGTGGTAAGCCAGATTGGTTCTCAGCTTCAGAAAGTTTCCAAAGATGAGAACCAGATCCTTTCCACCTGCAAATCCTTTAGAGGCACTTGCCCTAGAGGCAGAAGTCTCTTCCCTCCTGGCTCTCAGAGCCGTGGAAAGGGTTCCACCCCTACTTCAGCGCAAGGGTTTGTACTCCAGGTACTTCCTTACCCCAAAAGACAGAAGAATGGCGGCCCATCCTGGATCTCAGATACCTAAACAAGCACGTTTAAAACCAAAATTCAAAATGGTGACTCTGGGAATTATTTTGCCTCTCTAAAGCCAGGGGACTGGCTAGCATCCCTGGACCTCAAGGATGCCTACTTCCATATTCTCATCAGAAGCTCCCATGAAAGTACCTCAGGTTAGAGCTGCCCTCAGGCCATTACCAGTTCAGAGCAGTGCCCTTTGGCCTCTCGTCTGCTCAAGGGTATTCACAAAATGCCTGGCAGTAGCAGTTGCCTACCTAAGGAGGCAAAAATTGCCGTCTTTCCTTACCTGGACGACTGGCTCATAGTAGGCCAGTCCCCAGACCAAGTCAAGTTACATCTTCAGATAACTCAGCAACTGCTTACCTCCCTAGGTTTCATTCTGAATCTTCCAAAGTCAGTTCTAGAGCCTGTCCAGCTCCTCACCTTTATAGGTGCAGAACTGAACACAGAGGAAGCCAGAGCTTTCCTTCCCTTGGACAGGGCAAGGACCCTGGTGTCTCTGGCCTCCTCATTCACCCTCTGGGTCTCTCGTCCAGCAAGGCATTTTCTGCAGCTCCTGGGACACATGGCTGCTTCTACAGCAGTGGTGCAAGGAGCCAGATTTCAAATGAGGGACATCCAGTTCCATTTGAGAGCCTTTTGGTCTCAAAGAAAGGACCCTCTAACCAAGTTGATCCCAGTAACTCGAACCCTGATCCAAGCCCTACAGTGGTGGCAGGATCAGAGCAACCTGAGACAAGGGGTTCCCTTTGTCACTCAGTCTCGCTCTTTAATCCTTACTACAGATGCATCCCTCTTAGGGTGGGGAGCTCCATGGCGAACTCACTACCCAGGGACTGTGGTCCACTCAGGAATCTCTGCTCCACATCAATCTGTTGGAGCTCAGAGCAGTTTTTCTAGCACTTCAAGCTTTTCCAAATCTGTTCAGAACAAAGTTGTACAGGTCAGAACAGACAACACCACTACAATGTGGTACATCAACAAGCAAGGAGGCACTCAGTCTACGGCCTTGTGCACCGAAGCAATGAAGTTGTGGTCTCTGGCTTACACCCTGAACACCTCCCTTCAGCAGTTCACCTCCCAGGCAAGGACAATGTCCTGGCAGATGCTCTCAGCAGGATTTCCCAGGGTCATCACGAATGGTCACTGGACCCCATGGTTCTGGGGGTAATATTTGCCAGATGGGGCACCCCAGATAGATCTTTTGCAGCCCCAGACAATCACCAACTTCCCTTTTTGCTGCAGGCCCCAGTGTTGGGCTCAGTTCCTCTGGGCCTTAATTCTCAACTGGGAAGGGAAGTTTCTTTATGCCTTCCCCCTTCCCCTCCTGTTCAAAGTGTTAGTCAAAATCAGATCTCAACCCTGCAAAGTGATTCTGATTGCTCCAGATTAGGCCAGACAGCCCTGGTATCCACTCCTACTGTTCTTAGCAGTCCATCTTCCCCTGTGTCTTCCCAGGAATCACAATCTTTTAATCTGTGCTCAGGGAAGGATTTGGTACCCGAACCTCAACTCTCTCAATCTCAAGGCCTGGCTCTTGAAGAGTTAGAGTTTGCTGATTTACACCTCTCCCAAGGTGTAATGGATATTTAAGGGCTTCTATGAAGCCTTCCACCAGGAGCTACTTACAATTCTAAATGGAAAAGGTTTTCCATATGGTGCTCTGGGACACATATTTCCCCAGATCGCTGATTTACCCACAGTCCTGGACTGTATGGTCCATTTAAACACTTTAGGGCTGAGACCAGCTACACTAAAGGTGCATTTGGCAGCTGTGTCTGCTTTTATTTCGACAGGTAAACCCTCTCCTCTTTCAGCTCATCCTGTATTTTCCAAGTTTTTTAAGGGATTGCTTCACCAACCCTCCATTCAGGGACCCTGCCCTGCCTGGGATCTTGATGTTTGCATTGCTCAGCTCATGCAACCCCCTTTGAGCCCTTGTCTTCAGCAGAGCTTAAGTACTTGACTTGAAGACTGTTTCTGGTAGCCATCACTTCTGCCAGGCGCATAAGTGAATTACAAGCTTTGTCAGTGGAGCCTGATTTTATCTCCTTTCATAGAGACAGGTGGTACTCAGGACTAACAGAAAGTTTTGGCCTAAGGTGGTTTCAGATTTCCACCTTAACCAATCTATATCTTTTCCAGTGTACTTCACTGACCATTCCTCCTCTGGCGAGAGGAGGTTACACAATCTAGATGTGAAGAGAGCCCTTAGCTACTACATTGACCGTACCAAGGGTCACAGGCTTGACCTCCAACTATTCCTCACTTATGGTGAGGTCGGTAAAGGAAACCTGCCACTAAAGATCCATTGCCAGGTGGATTGTCTCTTGTATCCAATTTTGTTATGAAAAACTGGGTAAGGTTCCTCCCTCAGGCCTGAGGGCTCACTCTACCAGAGGTACCGCTGCTTCCCTGGCTGCTGCCAGGGACATCCCTGTTCTAGAGATATGTCAAGCAGCTACCTGGAAAACAGTTCACACTTTTACCAAGCATTACTCCTGGACATCCAGGCTGGGAGTGATGCAGTTTAACACAGCTGTGCTTCAGAGCCTATTCCCTAAGTAGGTTCTGTCCTCCTCCATGGAGGTACTGCTGTGTAGTCTGCAATTGTCATAATAGCAAGACTTCATGTTGTTTGAAGAAAAATTACTCACCTTAGTAATGTTGTTTCTTCTAATGGAGTCTTGCTATATTATGACCTCCCTCCCCCTGCCCCTCTCAGAACTCTGTTTTTGGGACGTGGGTGGGCAGTACATGTTGCCACTTATTTGATGGCCACCTTGTTGTTTTCACCCCTCCCTTTTTGGGGTGAATTGGTGTTGTGTTTTCATTTTTGGGTCTCCTGACTTGAGTCTTTGCTTTGGGACCAAAAATGTGCGTTCTATAGTAGCCAGTTGGCTAGTGTGGGTTTACAGCTTCCGACAGGAGCCTTAGTGAGTTTTAGCTCGTAAAGATCTGACAGTTTCTGTTTGAAGAACAACAGACAGCGTTTCCAACCGAGCTCGTGCTCAGAGTTCCATGCCTGCATGGAAAGTTAACTATTTCACCTCCGAGCAGTTCGAAGATGGGGACTCACTGCAATTGTCATAATATAGCAAGACTCCATTAGAAGAAACAACATTACTAAGGTGAGTAATTTTTCTTCTAGGCTCTCCCAGGTTTCGCATCCCCAGGGTTCCGTTCTGCGACCTGGTTTGTTGTCCGAACCCGCCAGCTTGGGCTCAGTTTCCAGATTTCAGAGTCAGAGCAGAGGACCGTTGCCTCTTTGCAGGTGCCCTCTTCCATTCCTCTGTTGCCATCCCCCAGGCCACGCTGGTCCCTCTGAGTCTGTTATCCTGGGAGACGTTCAGAGCTACTCGCGGCCTACCCTTCATACGTTAGATGTATGCATGAGCGGGTGTTTCACCTATCCCCTCCGCCACAGGAGTCCTATGGACATTCGACTCTCCATCATCCTTGTCTTCCTCCTCGGAGGAGGAGAACCCCTGCTCATATCTCCTCTGATGCTGATTTCACCGATTATCAGTGATTCCTTTCAAGGATGGTGAGGGATCTTAGTATCTCCTTTGTTAGGCGAGACAATACTGAGCAGGAGGCAGCATTAATTCCTCAGTGAATTCAGTGCCCAGCATTTGGTGGTGCCATCCTTGCCTATTCCGTTCCTGGTGGTCTCCAGCAGCCCCTAGCCCAGCCCCAGCAGACTGCAGGAGATGGTATTGTGCCCCATCTGAGTCCTTAGGTTCTCTCACTAACCCACCCTCCAGATTGCTTTCTAGAGACTCCTCCTGAGCGCTGCCTGGCGCGACCGTCCACCGGACTCAGATTCTCTACATTGTGACTGGTGGGGCTAAGAGTGTTCTCTTCTTCTCGTGCAATGCTCTGCATTGCATCACATCAGGCACACCATGCTGCCTACAGCAGGCATTTGTGGTCAATGCTATCCCAGCTTCTAGCATCAGTGCCTGATTCAGAGCAATCTAGACAGGCCATTGCCCTCTGCTACAGGCCTGGAGCTGGCAAGACACCAAGCAAGGGCATCTTATGATGCCTGTGAGGTAGCTTCCAGGCTTGCAGGGACAGCGATCTCTATCAGACGGATGGCATGGCGTTGTCTATCTAGATTGTCACCCCTGGCCCGGCATAGGGTGATTCGGCTCCGCCTTCCAAGGGACCCGTTTGTATTCCTCAGGGCTAGGAGACTTTTACTGGGACTCCTTCCGTCCCCTCGTCTTTGGGGACACCTCCTAGCTCTCCCCAACCTTAGGCTTTTCTTGGAATGAGCCATGGGTCTCTTCCTTCTGTTTCTCACCAGCAGAAGGCTGAGGGTCTTGTTCCCTCAGGGATGCTGTTGTCTCCCCAAGTGGGGTGGGAGCTTAGTACTCGCCCAGACAGTAATGAATGGTGAAGATTGACAAGGGAAGATATGAAAATTATGTACCTACCATAATTCTTGATCTTCTCTTGTATCTTCACCATTCATTACTGATACCCACCCTCCTTCCCCTCTAAGGGCCTCCTTCTTAGGCGTCTCCACCTCCCTACTTGTTCCCTCCCCTCCTTTTCCTGGCCTTTTGCCCCAAAAAATTTTATAATTTTTCCGCCCCTCTAGACGGACCTCTTGTTTTGTTTTGTTCCCCACCCCTCTGGTTGGAGGGAGCAAGTAACTTTCTGTCCTAGGGAACTCTTTCTGACTCCACCTGCAGGGTGACTTGGCCTTCTAAGCCGCCCTTTCATTTTACAATAGGAAACTTTCCTTGCATGGCTCAGTTTCTTTGCTAACTCCCCTGGCATGTCTCTACCACCCTGTGTCAGTTCTTCTAAATTAAGCTGTCCTGACACTATTTTACCTTGAGCTGGTGATCTTTGCCTTGCCTTCAGGGAGTCTGATTGAGTTCAATCTTTCTATTTAAGGGTTGTCCCTTGTAGGCTTAAACCCTTAATCCCCCACATATGTGTTAGCACTTGACAAAGTGCTAGTGGGTTTCTTCCCTCCCTGGTTGCTCGCTCCTTTTGAACAGATATTCTGCCTTGGCAGTCTCGGAGTTCTCAGCTGGGAGCTAAAGGATTGGGGATGGCAGGAGCCATAGAGAATCTGCCTTGTGCCCTATCTGGACAAGTGGTTCAATTAAGCGTTGTTCCTCCTTTATAAAGTGGACTTCTTGCTCCCTTGTTATTGGTTCCAAGCTTATCTCCCTTTAACCAATCTCCCAGTCGGCAGAGCTCTCCTCCGCCACCCCTCCTTTTTCCCTTTCCTCTCTTTCCTTCCTTCCTTCCTTCTTTCTCTTCTTTCTGTTCCTCCTTGGTGAGGCCCAGCGTTCCCTTAGGGCAGTCATCTTCTTCTTCTTTGTCCTCTTTTGGCTTCTTTTTCAGTTTACATCATTTCCTTTTCTGTCCCTTGGCTCCCTTGCCTCCTTCCCTTTTTTCTTACCCTTTATTTTGCCTCTCCAGCGATCAAATTGAGATGGAGGAGGAGTCTCACGACACCCAGGCTGCCCCTAGCGCATGACGCAATGCGGCGTCAGAGGTGCCAACCCCCAAAAATCTCCCATATGGATGTGCCTCGCACAACCCAATCAGTAATGAATGGTGAAGATGTAAGATAAGATCAAGAATTACTGTAGATACGTAATTTTCATTTCTTGTGAGACCTAGGAACTGATTACTCTTGATGGTCTCGCGATCCTCAGCCTTTCGCTATCTCTCTGCCTTCATTTGCTGTGTCTTTTCTTCCCTCTTGTGTATCTGTGGTTATAAAATATATGTGAAACTGGGATGCCTTGGTTTGAAATGTATCTACTGTTGAAATGATGGCAGAAATCTATTTTGAACTTAGGGGTTAACCTGAGATGCAGTTTGCGCTCCTCTCAGGCTTGTTTGCAAACTCTTTGCAGAGCTCTCAGCAGGAGGCCAGCTTGGGACACAGTTCTGTGGCAAACTTGCTCTGCAAAGAAACTGACAATAACTCTTGATACTTTTTGTGAGAAACAGGATGTCTGTTAACGAGTTGAGGTTACAGAAGTTAATTGTCAGGCAAAGACTTGTTTTAAAATGATCAGCACTATTTTTGCTGGAGAGACTGAGACAGATTTAATATTGATAAGAAACCCTCAAGCCGCCCAGTGGCGTAGAGGGTTGAAGGCACTGGCGCCTCACCCGACCCACTCTGGTGACCCGGGTTTGGGAACGGACTTGGGACACCGGGCTGAGCAGTGGTGGGAGAGGATCGGCATCCGGATGACTGCTCTCCTCTCCTGGGGTGGGTGGCGGCGGTCGCATGCCGCAGTGGCCTCTGGTGTAGACCAGGAGCACTGCTGACGCACGTAGGAGGGATGACCAAGAAAAGTGGAAATACCGCTTCACGGCAACGGATGATGGCTGCCTGGCTCTCCGAAGCCATCTAAGTCCGTCTGAGCTCTCCGCTTCAGCAGCACCCCAGGGCTAAGTGTTGCGCTGGTCTGCCCCCTTGGCTGGTGCTCTCCCTCAAGGAGGGGACCATCCGCGAGAGGTTATGCTGGGTCACCCTGGGGGCTGGCTATGATATGAGGTGGAGGTTCAGAGGACGGATTGGTGGGTGCCCAGCCTTGGTAAGCGAAGGAGTGGCTGCCGTGGAGTACGTATGGAAGGGAAGAAAAAAAAAGCGAAACCCTAAGATGAAGGACTTTTGTCTTCTGTTTGTACTGCCTTTGTATATAGCTGTCCTGAACACATTTTTTTAACATTTATTCTAGTGTTATGGATGATAATAAAATGCTACTATGAATGTTATAACTGCTACAGGTTTTCCTCTGCTTCCTGACCTATGCCTCGATGGCACCACCCATTGTACTCCCTCACTTTCGACCCCCTAGATTAGCCTATAAAATGCTGTGAATCACTGCTCATTTAATTGTGTGAATTGTATTGTAATGCACTATGAAAATGGCAGTATTTCTCAGACATCCTGGATATCATTGAAAATTTGCTCTGCACAGTGGTGTTTCCTTGTGAAAATTTAATTTAGTAAACATGTTAGTACCTCCTCACAAAAGCACTGAGGGCAAGGGTTACCCAAAAATGCATTGGCAACAAAGCCAGGTTTTAAAGAACTCCAAACTCAGGCGTACCAGAATAATACAAAACATCATGCAGTGTGTATGCAGATCATGAATATACACCGCTGTACTTTAAGCAGGAATGCATGGTGCCAAATAGGATGAGAACAGAAGACAGACAAGTGTTTTGTACTTCTCAGGATTTGTCAGTGTGCCTCAGCTATATCTCAAACTAGGGACAGATTGTTTGAGGCCATTTGGCACCATGCACTTGTGATTAAAGGAGAACCGTCTAAATTGTCTTGGTGATTTCGTATACAGCAGCACCAGCCAGCATGCAGCACAGTTCCTTGCACTATTACTGTAAGGTGCTGTTTTGCATGCTGACAGTTACTGTGTTGCATACTGGCAGTTGACTGGCCTTCAGTCACCTCTTTTCACCCCATATCTCACAGTCCACTCCCCTCCCTCACCTTCTGGAATTTTTCTACTCCCCCACCCCACCAACTAACCTGTCTAATCCTATGTCTACCACCATTATACCCATCACCTTCCTACCACCCCTTCTCCTTTCTAGCTCTTCCCTTCGTCCTTTCTTTATTCCTACCTTAGCCACTGCCCAACTCCTCCCCTGTGTTTTAACCCCTTTTATTTTCACGGGTAGTCATAGCCTGTCTGCCTGATGACTGCTACTGTTTTTTCTTTATTTATAAACCTTATTTTGTAACCTTATTCCAGTGCATTAATTCTACTGTTCATCAGTTGTTTTCTGTTCAGTTCTGATGTCTTAACTGTTTTATTATTGTTTCTGATGTGGAACCTCTGTAAAAGAGCCTCTGGCTCAAAGGTATTGTAATCCAATAAATAAATAAAATGCTGCAGTATGCTGCTGGGAGCAGTGTAATTCAATGGCAATTAAGTCTTTTGTCATGCATCATTTTGTGACATGTCATCTACTGCAGTGCATTCTGGTTGGCTCTGCTGTACATCCCATGAAGCTTTCGTATGTCTATATATATCGTGTGTATATATACATACATACAGCTATATATGTCTGTTGTGTGTGTGTATATATATTTGTATATATAATTACATATACATGGGTTTATATATGGAAAAGGGGTACCAAAGTATGACATTGGTGTCAATTTTAAGTCATAATATAGGAATTATTATAAGCATTTTTATGCTGTGACTCACCTTATAAAATGTAGTATAGTGCAGGATAATTCCATTTCAGATCCTGAGGAAAAGCCTTCACAAACTTGCATGTGTAACAGGGAACATAAAAGCAGGGCTGCACATGTAACAAGGGACATAAAAGTACCACAGCATGTAATAAGAGAGGAAATAGCAGTTCAGTTTTCACAAAGTTTATCATTCAAGGTGAAAAGGTCAAATGGTCATACATTTAAAAAAAATTCAATATTTACAACAAAAGTAGTTTGACATAATGCATCAGTTAACTGTTTTGTCTGTAACTACAGACTACACCATTATGACAGACTTAAACCTTTCATATATACTTATATATAAAACAAAAATGTATTAAATGGTAACAAACACATCATTTTGGTCTACTACATAAGCTGTAAATACAGGCTGAACTATGACCACAGACTAAATTCACTACAGGCTAAAAACACCCATCTGCAGACAGTATGGGCATGCCACCACCTATCTGCAGACAGTGATGGAGCACGCCACCACCCATCTGCAGACAGTATGGAGGCACGCCACCACCATCTGCAGACAGTATGGAGGCACGCCACCACCCATCTGCAGACAGTATGGAGGCACGCCACACCATCTGCAGACAGTATGAGGCACGCCACCACCCATCTGCAGACAGTATGGAGGCACGCACCACCATCTGCAGACAGCATGGAGGCACGCCACCACCCATCTGCAGACAGCATGGAGGCACGCCACCACCCATCTGCAGACAGCATGGAGGCACGCCACCACCCATCTGCAGACAGCATGGAGGCACGCCACCACCCATCTGCAACAGCATGAGGCACGCCACCACCCATCTGCAGACAGCATGGAGGCACGCCACCACCCATCTGCAGACAGCATGGAGGCACGCCACCACCCATCTGCAGACAGCATGGAGGCACGCACCACCCATCTGCAGACAGTATGGAGGCACGCCACCACCCATCTGCAGACAACATGGAGGCACCACCACCCATCCAGCAGACAACATGGAGGCACGCCACCACCCATCAGCAGACAACATGGAGGCACGCCACCATCCATCAGCAGACAACATGGAGGCACGCCACCACCCATCTGCAGACAACATGGAGGCACGCCACCACCCATCTGCAGACAACATGGAGGCATGCCACCACCCATCTGCAGACAACATGGAGGCATGCCCCACCCATCTGCAGACAACATGGAGGCACGCCACAACCCATCTGCAGACAACATGGAGGCATACCACCACCCATCTGCAGACAGCATGGAGGCATGCCACCACCCATCTGCAGACAGCATGGAAGTATGCCACTACCTGCCTGCACACAACTGGAGACACACCACCACCTGTCTGCAGACAGCATGGAGGCACGCCACCACTCTTCTGCAGACAACATAGAGGCACACCACCACCCATCTGCACACAACATGGAGGCATGCCACCATCCGTCTGCACAAAACATGGAGGCACACCACCACCCACCTGCACACAAGGAGGCACGCCACAACCCGCTCTGCACACAACATGGAGGCACGCCACAACCCGCCTGCACACAACATGGAGGCACGCCACAACCCACCTGCACACAACATGGAGGCACGCCCCACCCATCTGCACACACAACATGAGGCACGCCCACCCATCTATCTGCACACAACATGGAGGCACGCCACCACACATCTGCACACAACATGGAGGCACGCCCCACCCATCTGCACACAACATGGAGGCAAACAGCTGATGGAATCTGACAAAGAATCATATGCATTCTGAGCAGGGCATTCTTAGTCCATTATCACCTGGATAATGGACTGTCAGTGTAGGCCGAACACACCACCCGATAAAACAGTATAGTTGGTTTCAGAGTAATTTTTTTTGTAAGTAAGTTCTATAAAGCCTCCACACATGTGCATGATATGGCTGACCAATATGGACCAGAGAATAATGTGAATTAGAGCACCATAACAAGCAGCATGGTGAGAGTGCTTTTAACATAAGCGCCCCCACTGAAAACAGTCACTATTTGATTCATTCTGTGATTAACAGTGTGTGGTTGCCCTGTGATGCAACCAGAAAATCACAGACACAATAATAAACACTTAATGTGCAAAAATTGAATAATGCAGGCAACGCCAAACAAATAAGCTAATGCAGCAGCACCACCCAAGCGGTGTCTACATCTCAACACAAACTAGCCACCTGAACAAAATTAGTTGTTGCCTACTTAGGCATAAACTAAAATGTTCATAACTAGATAATTGGTGTACAGGTGTACCAAACACATCGTGCTATATGCACAACTGTTTATGTTGGGTTGGGGACGTAGTCATGCACAGAATGGGTTCTGCAAATATCACCAGCCCAGTACAAGCTATCTGTTTGAAAACAGTAAGCAGCCATATTGGTGTGTTTGGTGATTTTGAAATTTAAACCAGAATAGCAGGTAGTCTCCAAGCTGGTGTCCAAGTTAAAAATAAATAGCATTTTGTTCATGTTTTTCTTTTCACATTACTAAAAAGCATAACCCAACATTGAACCCAGTAACAAACCTGTACAAATTACCAAATCACCCATAAGAGAAGGCAAAAAAGGAGAAAATAAGCAATAAGGAAGGAAGGGAAATTGTTTAGCCACGAAGGCACACTAAGCCAGAGCATGTTTCCAGGTGCGATCTGGGAGCACAAGGAAGTTAAATGACTTGCTCGAGGTCACACAGTATGCAAGTGGGGCTGACTGGATTCAAACCCAGGTCTCCATGTTTGCAGCTCAGTGCTTTAACCACTACGCTATACTGCCTCCTATTACCAATAATCACAATATAACTGGAGCCATGCATCAACCCATCTGCCAGAAAAAAAATCAAACAAAAGAAAAAGTAAAAAAATGAAGCCAGGCATCCACAGTTCTGCTAACAAAATTGAGGCAAGCATACACCTATCTGGTTACAAAGGGGCCATGCATCCAGATGGCTGCAAAGAAGATGGAGGCGCATCCACCTATGGGCTTATCTGTGTATGAAGGGCCATGTAGAAAGCACTTCAATACAATTTACACAAAATACTACATTAAAAATTTCAATAAATTAAAAGAGACGATTAACATACCCTGAGCAGAACATGGTATGGCACAGGACAATAAGCACAGGCTGCCACGCAGTAGGCCAAACAAAAGTAACATGTGGAGGTCATCAGGGTCATAAACATGGATCAGGTCACAGTCAGAAAACACCCTTATTTGTTTCTCACTAATTGGGCATCATAACTTCAGAAAATGCTCCATTATCTTATTTGGTTTACTATTTGTTCATATAACATTATTTGAAGCCACACTCACATACCAGCCATGTGCTCAAACACAAAGCATGATGCCATGCTGTGAGGCAAACAAAATAAGCCAATTCAAGATCAGGAAATGCACCTTAGCCAGCCTCTGACCTTGCTGAGCATACTAAAATATTCATGGGTGTAAAAACATTACCTGTTGTGCATGAAATAATTCTCCAGAAGTAAGCACTCAATACCACAAATGCCACATAAATTAAACTGTCTCCAATGTAGAAATTTGTTGGTGGCAAACAGTACGTCCAAACCCCAGCACTTCAGCTAAAGAGCCCTGATAAAGGCTGCTTAGCTGAAGTGCTGGGATTTCAGGAATGTGGATATGTTGTTCATCCACACTTTTAGCATGTCCCTGCCCACTTTAAATCTTGCCGAAGTCTTCAAGCTGACTCCTCCCATCCACCGGGCCGGTATATACCATGGCTGTGCTCTGTGATGCCAGATCTTCCTTTCGCTGGAAGATCCAGGTTGCCTCCCTTGTGCTCATGCATTTCATAGGCTCTGGCTTTCAAAACTTAGGTTTTACGAAATTGAAAATAATTTGAGTTAGCGATAGACTTTTCGCATCATCGATCATGGAAGAGAAATCTTCCCAGTTTTGCTGGTGTCTGCGGAAAAATGTGCACCGATCCTCACCTCATGAGTGTCTACTGCCTCGGTGTCGTCCGTGACACCTCGTCCTGCAGCTTCTGCCTGGCCTTCCATCCCAACATCCTGGACGACCATCTTGCATGTTTCAAACTGGGGAGACGGAGAAGAGGAACCCTCGGTAAAGTCCAAGGAAGCTGATGAGCAGTTTCCGCAACGCTGCGGGTTCCATGAGCAATTGGAATGCATACAGGCATTAAGGAAAGAAGCCACTCGTGCTGCGGACTCTCAAAGCTTCTTCCTTCCGCTCAACTGAGCTCTACCCTCTCGGGCTCCTTCAGGGAGTTGTGCCAGTCTCTTCCCACCCAGGGAGAGGAGCCTGCGGGCTCACTCCTCCCGATCCTATAAGCAGGAGAAGGAACCGAGTGTTTTTGCCTCGGCAGAGGTGCTCTTGGGACTGAGAGGTCTCAGTCCCAGGACATGTGATCTCGACTCTATCGAGATCGCTTCTTCGGCGTCAGGCTTCATGGACTTTCCGTCAGGCCAGCCGACCGAGGATGGGACCGATGAAGTTGAGATTGTTCCGACCCGTTGTCGCCGACCCGGTTGATGACTCTTTAGAGAGGACTCCTGTCCTTGTCTTTCCGATGAGACCCAGTCCTCTGGTGTCCCTTCGAGGATCCAGTTCTGGACCCCGGGTTTCACGGTTTCGCTGGTGTCTCCGGTGACCAAGTCGGTCCGCCCGATCTCGGTCGACGTCAAGATCCCCTCGCCGGATGGCGAGGAAGAGCCAAAAGCGCTCCAAAAAGTGACACCGGTCGTCCTCGTCCTCGCGGACGAGGGAAAGGCTGCGGCGGAAACATTGGGCCTCGAGGACCTTATGTGGCAACAGCTGATCTTGTCCAGGCACAAGCCGACTTGGCCTCCTACCCCAGCCATTACTTGGCTTTCGCCTCTAGGCCAAGCTGACCCCTGAGCTGAAACCTTCAGTTCCCCACCAGCGGGACGGCGCGACTGCCTGTTCGGCCTAAGCTAGTCTCTCCACTTATCGTGGTGGAACGCCACCTAAGCAGCCTGTGGGAGGGTCTCCTTAAAAGAAGACCTCACCAGACACCGGGCTTCCCCGACGCTTGTCGGTCACGGTCACCCGGTCCGCCTTGGTGGGTCGAGAGTGATTTGGGTGGCAGGACGCTGTACCCTACTCCTCGGACTCTGATGTCATCGGGCTTCACTCTCATCCTGGGGATGATGAGTGTCTGTTGGCCTAGGGATGGAGGAAGGTCCTTCCTCCTTCAAGGGATCCTTAGCCTCATCTCTGAGTTCACAGGGATGCCCCTCGAACCTATCCGGGAAGAAGTGAGTACCCACTTACAGACATCCTTAAAGGAGGATAGCCCCAGCGAGGCTTTCCTGTGGCCAAGGCCATTGTTGGTCCACACGCGAACTCTGGCAGCATCCTGCCTCTTCTCCAGCCCCATCTGCCTGCATGGCCCTTAAGTATCTGGTACCTAAGGGGTCCCTTGCGAGGTTCACAGAGCACCCCTCGGCCGAGACCTGGTGACCCCGCTTCTGTGTTCAGACGCACTGGCAGTTCTGCCGACAGGGACCCGACCTCCTGACAGAGTCTAAGCCTTTGGACCATTCGCAAGGAAGGTCTGTGCGGCTTCCTCCTTGGGCCTTCGTCAGGCCAGTTTGGTCGTCTCATGCCACTCTTCTCTCACGCCCTTCTCGGGTCGTTAGAAGAAGTCCTCTAAAATCTCCCCACAGACATGCAGACCACAGTCAAGCAGGTCCAGATCAGGCAGAGCCATTGCTAAACAGCATCTCCAGACTGCTCTGGATATTGGGGACTCTTGTGCCCACTCGATGACTGCTGCAGTTGCCTCTCGCACGGGTTTGGCTGAGGCTCTCCTCCTTCCTGGTGGATATTGAACAAGTTAGCTGTTGTGCCCTTCCTTGGGACCGACTTGTTCAGCCCAGGAGAGGACGGTCACCTCCAGCGCATAGAACATCCAGTGCCACCTTGATTTACTTCTGCTAAGAGTTTCTAGTCAAGAAACAGCAGAAGAAGAAAGCCTTTTGGCACTCATCCTCTAGTGTTCAGCAGTCCTCCTTTAAGGGGACAGCAGCATAGAAACACAGAATTTGAAACATAGAATTTGATGGCAGATATGGACGCTTGGCCCACCCAGTCTGCCCATTTCCTACTCTAATAGATAAGCTGCAGATCCTAGTTAACCAGCAGCCTACTTCTTCCTACCCCCACCCCTAGAATTGCCTTATGACTGTCCCATGCATGCTTGGATTCCACCACTGTTTTTGACTCCACTACCTCCTCCGGAAGGCCGCTCCATGCATCCACAACCCTCTCTAGAAAAATACTTCATTACCTCTGAGCCGCCCCACAATCTTCAAATTGTGCCCCCTTGTTCTTGCACACCTCTTTTTGAAAGATGCTACCCTCTTGGACTTAGTTGATTCCCTTGAGGTACTTGAAAGTTTCTATCATGTCCCCTCTCCTCTCTTTCCTCGAGGCTATACATATTAAGCTCCTATAAGTCTCTCTTCATATGTCTTCCAGTGCAGACCCTGCACCATTTAGTTGCCCTCCTCTGGACAGCTTCCATCCTGTCTATGTCTTTGCGAGAGTGGGTCTCCAGAACTGCACGCAGTACTCCAGATTTGGTCTCACCAGCTGTCTGTACAGAGGGATAATAACTTCCTGTTTTCTACTGGTGATGCCTTTCCCTATGCATCCCAGTATCCCCAACCCTCCTTGCTGCCCTCTCACATTGCTTGCCCACCTTTAGGTCATCTGATATGACTACCCCCAGGTCCCTTTCCATTTTTGTTGTTAGTATCTCACCCCCCATTGTGTACTCATCCCTGGGTTTTTGTTTCCCAGGTGCATTACCTTGCGCTTCTTAGCATTGAATCTAAGCTGCCATACATTTGACCATTCCTCTAACCTTGCCAAGTCCCTTCTCATCCTTTCCACCCCACCCCACCTTGTGCATCAACTCTGTTGCAGCTCTTGTGTCATCTGCAAAGAGACATACTTTTCCTTCCAATCCCTCTGCAATGTCGCTAAAAGACACTGAAGAGGACCGGTCCTAATACTGAACCTCTGGTACCCCACTAGTAACCCCTTTCTTCAGAGTGGACTCCATTTACTATTACTCTCTGTGTCCTATTCTCCTATACTCAGCCAATTCTTTACCAGGCTGTCATCTTGGGACTCACTCCCAGGCTGGCTAACTTGTATATTAATCATTTGTGTGGGACTGTGTCAAATGCCTTGCTGAAGTCTAGGTAGCCCATGTCCCCAGCCCCTCCCTGATCTACTACTTTCATCACCCAGTCAAAGAAATCTATCAAATTTGTCTGGCATGACCTTCCGCTGTGAATCCATGCTGCCTTGGGTCCTGTTCCCCTCTGGCCTCTAGATACTCGACAGTTCTTTCCTTCAGAAGTGATTCCATCATTTTCCTACCACTGAGGTTAAACTAACAGGTCTGTAGTTTTCTGCTTCTGCCTTGCTCCCACTTTTGTGAAGGGGAATCACATCTGCCCTCCTCCAGTCCTCGGGTACCACCCCATCCTCCCATGATTTGTTAAAGAGGGTAGTCAGTGGTGTTACTAGTTCTACCCTTAGTTCTTTAGAATTCTGGGATGAATCCATCATGCCCCATTGCTTTGTCCACCTTCAGTTTTAAGAGTTCTTTCAGAACCCTTTCTTCTGTAAATGAGCTGGTATCAACTTCTGTATCCAGAGTGTTTCTGCTGTTTGTCTTAGGTACCTCCTCTTCCTTTATAAATACTGAGCAAAAATATTTGTTTAGTATCTCTGCCTTTTCACAGTCACCCTCTGCCCACCCTCCCTCCCCTTTATTAAGCCTCACTATCCTCCCCTTGGTCTTCCTTGCTCCCTAATGTACCTATAAAAGGTTTTATCCTCCTCCTTAACTGAGTTGGCTGTCTTTTCCTCGGTTTGGGCCTTTGCTGTTCTGACTGCCTTCCCAGCTGCCTTCTGCTTTAACTGAGACAGTTCTCTGTTCTGTTCCTTCTGTGATTCCTTGTACTTCCTGAATGCTTTCTTTTCTCTTGAACCTTCACTGCCACTTCCTTTGAGAACCATAGTGGTTTCTTACATCGTTTCATTTTGTTTATTTGCTTCGCACAAAGGCTTGTTACCTCTGTGATGGCAGTTTTATTATTCCCCATTGTTCTTCCACCCTCCTTCCTGCCCATTTGCTAGTGCATTCCTTAGGCACTCACCCATTTTGGCAAAGTCAGCCCTCCTAAAGTCCAGTACTTTGCCTTTGTATGGCTTGACTCCATTGCTGTGTTTATCAGCAGCAGCAGGCTCAAGCTTGGCCTCAGCCCATGCCAGGACCCCAACAGGGCCGAAGGAGACTGAGGCTCAGGTCCTGGAGTCTTCCTCCAAGCCTGCTCAGTGATAGGGTAGGGGTTGCCACCCTGCTCCCATCACGCCAGCTCTGGGTCCTCTCTTGGGAGGCCGGCTCCGTCCTTCCTTTCCACCTGGTCTGTCATCACGTCGGACAGGTGGGTTCTCAGTGGTCGGTCAGGGACTGCCTCTAGAATCTGAGCAGTACCCTCCCAGCCAAGTCCGCCTCTGGAAGAATGGATTTCGATGAGCCCAGTCGGCTCTTCAAAGCGACATCGCCAGCTCCTCCTCAAGGAAGCAGTGGCTGTAGTGGCGGATCCTCCAACAGACCCAGGCTTCTTTTCCAGGTACTTCTTGGTGCCCAGCGGAGGGGCTAACGCCCATTCTAGATTTGCATGACCTGAATCAATATCTCAGGTCTTGCACCTTTGATGGTCACTCTGTCCTAGATCATACTATCCTTGGAGCGAAACGTGGTTCTGTTCACTGGATCTGCAAGATGCATTTTTCACGTCCCAATCCGTCCGTCCCATCAGTGCTTCCTCCACTTTAGGGTCGAAGGGACCCTGTAAGTTCTGAACCATGCCATTCAGCCTGTCATTGGCCCCACAGGTCTTTACCAAATGTATTGCAGTGGTAGCGCCCATCTCTGGCGCCGGGAGGGCAGACTTCCCCTGCCTCGATAATTGGCTCCTAGCAGGTTCCACCCTCCAGGAGGTGGAGAGGTCCAAGATCTGGCCCTCCAAACCTACCTCCCAACTCGGCCTCCTGATCAATGAGGCCAAGTCGGAACTCGTGGTCTTCTCAGGTGATGGGCTTCTATCGGGCAGAGCTTGACTCCTGTCAAACCAGAGCTCGCCTCCTGGCGGACAGGCGGAGGTTCTCTCCTCTTTGCCCAGTCATTTCTGGTTAGGCACTTGTGCCCTACCTGGGACTTTCTGCATCTTCTGGGTTGGGCCTGGTGCACATGTGCCCCTCCAATGGGAGTTGGCCACCCAGTGTATCAGCACCATGGTCATTTCTACCAGCTAGTCACTGTAACCCAGAAGATGTGTGACGTTTGATGGTGGACGCCCCAGACCGGGTTCAGAAAGGATCCCATTTGTCTGCCCCGAGCCGACGATCGTCCTCACGACCGATGCCTCTCTCATGCGCTGGGGAGCCCACATGGGGACAAAGGGCCAACGGGCTCTGGACCCCGAGGAATCCCGATGCCACATCAACCTGTTTGAGCTCACAGCAGTCAAGACTGGCACTGTCAGCTTCGGCTCCTCAGCTCCGGGGTCAATTCCAGACTGACAATACTACCACCATGTACTACCTCAATAAACAGGAGCACGCACTCCCATTTGCTGTGCAGAGTCGCTCCGCATCTGGTCCCTCATGAGCCAGTTGGAGGGACATCTCCTAGCCATCCATGTGGCAGGAGCCTCAACCACCTGGCGGATGCTCTCAGCCGCTTGGCTCAGACATCCCATGAGTGGTCTCTCCACCCAGAGGTAGCCTGTTCTTCCATTGTGGCAAACCGATGGTGGACCTGTTTGCCTCAGGAACTCACCAAGCTGAGGCTGTTTCATGCCCGCCCTCAGCAGGGCTCACTGCAGGGGATGCCTCTCAGGCCGTGGACCCCAGGTTCCTCTACGCCTTCCTCCATTTCCCTTGATCCACAAGGTGCTCCTCAAGATGAGGAGGGACAAGGCTAAGGTGATCCTGGTAGCCCCAGACTGGCCACGCCAGTACTGGTATCCAGATTTCTCAGCCTCAGCTGCAGGCTCGCGAGGCTGCTTGTACATGCCGGACCTGCTATCACTACATCAGGGAAGGTATACCATCCGGACCTTCTATCCCTGCACTCACAGCCTGGTACCTGAGCTGCTAGAGTTCCAGGCTTTGGGTCTTTCCAAAGATGTCTCACACCGTGGTGGAGGCATCCAGAAAGGAATCGACCTGAAAAGTTATGCCTTCAAATGGAAAAGGTTTTCCATTTGGTGTCAGATCAAGGGCCTGGACCCTTTATCCTGTTAAGTGGCTGACATTCATGACTACCTTTGGTCTCTCTCCAAAGGAGGTCTACGTCATCGACCCTTAGGGTGCACCTTGCAGCCATCTCTGCTTACGATGGCTCGGGCCAGTCAGCCGGGCGGTGGTGCAAGAGACAGTGGTTGGGCGCTTTTTCAAAGGCCTGGATCACATATCCCTCTAATGCATTTACCTCCATCTCCGTAGGATCTTCTGCTGATACTGGCAAAGCTCATGGGCAAGCCTATTCAATTCTATGCACAAGTGTGCCTTGTCTCACTTGTGGAAAGCGACCTTCCTGGTGGCTATCACGTCTGCCAGAAGGACAGGGAACTCCAGGCGCTTTCAGTGGAGTCCCCTTATCTGGTCTTCCATAGGGCAAGGTTGTCTCACGCCCACCCGAAATTTCTTCCAAGGTGATGTCAGAGTTTCATCTTAGCCAGGTGTTTACTCTGCCGGTATACTACACTAATTACACCTCGGACGCTGAGTACAGGCTTCATACTCTGGACCTGAGGCGTCTCTCCTGTTATATGGGAGAGGTTTACCAGCTGTTTGTCACCCACGCTGAAGCTGCTTCTGGCAGACCTGCAGCCAAACTGACCATTGCAAGGTGGATTACATCGCATAGGTCTGTGTTTCCTGAGTTGGCGGGCATGGAGCCCCAGGGGATAAGAGCTCATTCTACCCGCCATACTGCTGCATCGTGGCTGCTTCGAGGGACATCCCTATCCAGGGAATCTGTCGGGCTGCTACCTGGAAGTCCAGTAAACACCTTCATTACCCACTACCATATCGACCTTGAGTCACGCCAGGATGCTGGTTTTAGGGCCTGGTTCTCCAGTCTTTATTTTCCAAGTAGAGGTGTGCGCTTTGCCTCCCTCCTCCTGGAGAACTGCTTGAGTCTGCGTTAGTTGTGGATGAACAACATATCCACGCTCCTAGAAGAACAGGTTACTCTCCTGTAACAGCAGTTCTAGGGTGGTATATGTTGTTCATCCACGCACCCACTCAACCTCCCTGGCTTTAGGCCTACAACCTTGCTTTCAGCGGTGTAGCTAGTCTGGCATCATGGAGGCGGAGCTGAGGTAGGCTTACCACTCAGATGGGTGGGAGGACGCAGTTGAGATTTTCCGGCAAGATTTAAGGGAAAGGGACATGCCAAGAGTGCTGATGAACAACATATACCACTCCTAGAACTACTGTTACAGGTGAGTAACCTGTTCTTACAGGTGAGTAACCTGTTCTTCTAGGGACATGGATATGTTGTTGCGTCCACACTGTCTGGCAGGTATCCTTGCCACTTTAAATCTTGCCGGAAGGTCTTCAAGCCGGCTCCTCCCACCCACCTGGGTGGTAAAATTTCGCTCGCCCATGACGCCAGATCTTCCTTACCGCTTGGAAGCTCAGGTTCCTCCTTAACGCCTGCATATAAGACTGGTTCCTAATTCTTGGTTTCCGAATTTAAAAGTTTTTGCATTATAGACTTGGTCTTCTATCCCTCAGGGTTGCGATGGACAAATCGACTCCGGTTTTGGAGATGCCCTTGGGCAGAAGATGTCTCGGATGGATCCGACTTCACGTGTGTGTCTACTGTTTAGGCCCTGAGTACGACCCGCAGGCTTGCAACCTGTGCTCTTCCTTCTCAGCCCTCCGTCCTCGGGACCGTGCTGCCCGTTTACAACTGGGCGCCCTGTGAAGCGTTTTCCTCTGGTGAAGTCAAAAAGAACCCGGTAAGCGGTTTCCAGCGGGCTCGGCGGATCAGCTAGAGCAGATGATCGCCCTCAAGAGGAGGCGGCGGGCTGCATCTTCCTTGACGCGGCATTTATCCGCTCTCCTGGGTTCCTCTTACACAGCTTCCTTAAGAGCTTTGTCTGTCCCTCTCCACTAGAGGAGAGGGACCAATGTCTGCTGGACATTCTTCTTCTCGGTCCAAGAAGAAAGACAAGGGTAAGTCCCTCCGTCGGCGCTCTTGGGGAGCTGGAAAGTCCTCTCTCCGAGTTGTCGGCTGTTGACTTCGGTCGATCGTTCAAGCCGCCACTGGTCTCACGGTGTCCCCTGGCCAGGTCAGTTGATCGAGACTCCCGTCGACATGTAGTCGAGATCTTTCTGACTCGTTGGACCGGGTTGTTGACCGCAAGCCGAAAATCCTCTCTCACTGGTTCCTCCGTGGGAGTTGAGGATCCTGGGCTTGCCAGTGCCTCGGTTCCGGAGCCCTTGGATGAACCCTCCGAGCGAGGGGAGCCGGTTCCACCCATCCCTCCTCGCACCGCCCTCGGAAAGGCCGAGGTTCTTGGTCTCGTCTCTGACTCTTCGCAGTCCAGCCGATCCCCCGGTCATAGGCGCCGCCGCCCTCGCCCTCCTCCTCGGACAAGGGAGGCTTTACCTAAGTTACTTAATGCATCGATACGAGAACCTCATGTGGCAACAGCTCCTTCTGACCAGGAAAAGCCAACGCTGTCGCCTTCCCCGCCATTAAGTGGCTGTCACCGAGCCGCGAAACAACCTCATCTTACCCGAGGAGCCTGTTCCCAGGCCGGTTGTTCGCCAAACCAGCTGTTCCACCATTCTGGTGGAACCTCCGCCTTCACAGCCGCTGTTTGGGGCTCTGACCAAGAACTCTCAGTTGGCTCAGGGTCTGCCCCATAGGCTGTCGGTCATCCTCACTCCCGATCGCCCTCGGCAGGTGGAGGGTGGCTCAAGCCCGAGGCAGCTCTTTGTGGACTCTTCTGAGTCCGACGACGATTCCTCCCTTTTCTCCAGGCGAGTGGACTTAGAGTCCTCTGGGTCAGTCGCTGGACTGACAGCCCCTCGTCCTTCCTGGGTTTGTTTAGGCTCATCTCGGAGTCCACCAGGATGCAGCTCGAGCCCCTATCCAAGCGCCTGGCATCCCTCATGGAGATATTGGACCAAGGGGATTCCCCTACAGAGACCTTTCCTGTGGCGAGGCCGTTCTGGGCCCGGCCTTGGAGCTCTGGCAGCGCCTGCTTCCTGCCCTCGCCCTCGGCCAGGATGGCCAGGAAGTATGCAGTCCCTACCGGTTCCCTGTCCCGTTTCTTGGAACATCCCTCAGCCGAGAGGTAGTTACCGACAGCGTTTTCTGGCGTGCGGAAGCGCTAGGGGCGTCGGACAAACCTCCCGACAAGGAGTCCAAGAAAATTGGACTATGCCGGGCAAAGGTCTACGCTGTGTCCTCCTTTTGGCCTCACGCCAGGCCAGCTCGGCTGCGTTATGGCACATTTCTCTCGGTGCCCTGTTGGGCCCCTGGACGAGGTAGTCCCTCATCTCCCTGCTGACCTGCAGACCCACGGTTAGGCAGGTGCGGGACCAGGGCAGTGGCCAAGCAGCAACTTCAGACTGCTCTGGACATTGGAGACTCATGCGCCAGGTCAGTCGCAGCCGCAGTGGCTATGCGCCGTCAGGCATGGCTGAGGATGTCCACCTTCACAGCGGATGCCCAGCACAAATTGGCGGATGTCACCTTCCTGGGGATCGACGCTTCGGCCCTGGGTGGAAGGCCACCCCAGAGGATCGAAAGTCCAGTGCCACTTTGGACTCTGTCTCATCCGCTCAGAGGGACCAGGGCACTTGGTGCCCAAGTCCTTTCGTCCGTCTGCGCCCATTAGCGTCTGTTAGCAGCATCAGGTGCCAGCAGGCTTCAGCTTGGCATCCCAAACCCAAGCCCACAGCTTCCTCCTCCAGGAAGCAGGAGGTAAGGCCCTGGAGGTCCCTCGGCCGGTCCTTCCTCCAAGCCTGCCCAGTGGCGAGGTTGAGGGTGTCGCTTAACCCCGTCGCCTCACCCCAGGTGCCCCCTTGGGGGCGGCTCCGCCACTTTCTTTCCGCCTGGTCCTATCACCACAGACCGGTGGGTATTGGAGGTGGTGGGAAAGGGCCTGCCTCTGGAGTTCGAGCAGGCCCCACCCTTCAGAGCCGTCGCACCTCGGGGCCTCAGGGTCCAAGCCCGCTGTCAGCTCGCCAAGCCGACATCGCCCCTCCTCGAGAAGGAGGTGATAAGAGAGGTGGCGGACCCTCCTTCAAACCCGGGGTTCGTGTCCAGGTACTTCCTGTTCCGAAATGGACGGGGCTGGCGCCCATTCTCGACCTACAGACCTAAACAAGTTCCTAAGGTCTCGAACCTTCAGGATGGTCACTCTGGCTCAGATAATACCATCTTGGAACACGGGTGTGGTTCTGCTCTCTGGACCTACAGGATCGTTCTTTCATGTCCCTATCCGTCTGTCACATCAGAGGTTCCTTAGCTTTCGAGCGGAGGGATCCTTTTCGAGTTCAAGCCATGCCCTTGGCTTATCTCCAGCTCCAGGGTCTTCACCAAATGCATGGCAGTGGTGACAGCATTCCTGGCGGTGCCGAGGGGTCCGATTTACCCTTACCTGGACGATTGGCTGATAGCAGCCCTCCAGACAGGAGGTGGAGCGGTCCAGAGATCTGGCCTCCAGGTTTGCTCTCAGGTCGGCCTCCTCATCAACGAGGCCAAGTCGAACTTGAGCCGAAGCAGGTGATTCTTTTTTTCGGGGCAGAGCTCGACTCTCTTCGAGCCAGGGCATGGCTCGGCCGGACAGGGTCGAGGTTCTTTCCTCCTTGCCCAATCATTTCTGGTTGGGCAGTGCGCCTGCCGGGACTTCCTCGCCTCCTGGGTCTCATGGCGGCCTGTACCAGCGTGGTCCATTGGGCCCGCTTGGAACATGCGCCCTTCAGTGGGGGCTGGCCAGCCAGTGGTCCCAACGCTGCGATCCATTGGACCAGCTAGTGACGGTGACCCAGGGGATGTGGAACGCTCTCCAGTGGTGGACCGCTCCAGTTCATCTGCAGGAGGGCATCCTGTTTGTCCGCCCGAGCCGACGGTCTCTCTATCGACTGAGCTGCTCTCTGATGGGTTAGGTGCCCATCTGGGGAACACCGAAGCCGCGGCCTCTGGTCCCGAGGGAGTCCCAATGCCACATCAACCTGCTGGAGCTCCGGCGGTCCACCTGGCTCTCACCGCCTTTGCTCCGTTTCTTGAGGTCAAAGTGGTCCGGGTCCAGGCGGACAATACCCGCGACCATGTACTATCTAAACCGCTAAGGGCGGGACGCACTCCATGCTTCTATGCAAGGAAGCTCTCCGCATCTGGTCACTGTGTGCAGCCTGGAGGCGGATCTCCTAGCTATTCATGTGGCAGGAGCCTCCAACACCCTGGCCGATGCCCTAAGCCGGATATGGGCTGCGTCCCACGAGTGGTCTCTCCTGCCGGAGGTAGTACAAGATCTATTCTCCCATTGGGGCACACCTCAAGTGGACCTGTTTGCCTCCAGGGAGAATGCTGAGCTGAGGCTGTTCCATGCCCGCCCCCTCAGCAAGGATTGCTGCAGGGTGCCTTTCGAGGCCGTGTGCCCCAGGCTCTTCATGCTTTCTCCCATTCCCCTTGATGCACAAGGTGCTTCTCAAAGCAAGGAGGGACAAGGCGCAGGTGATTCTGATAGCCCCAGACTGGCCCTCCAGTACTGGTACCCAGATCTCCTCAGCCTCAGCTCCAGGCTCCCGAGGCAGCTTCCAGCTCGCCCGGACCTGCTCTCAGTCAATCAGGGAAGGTATTCCATCCGGACCTTCAATCCTTGCACCTGACGGCCTGGTTCCTGGAGCGCTAGAGTTCCAGGCCTTGGGTCTTTCCGACGAGGTCCTCAACATAGTTGAGGCGTCCCATAAGGAGTCGACCAGAAAATGGTACGCCTTCAAATGGAAGAGATTTTCCATTTGGTGCCAGGGCAAGGGCCTGGACCCTTCCTCCTGTTCCTTGGTGAGCATATTGGACTACCTTTGGTCCTTTCTCAGCAAGGGCTTAGGTCGACGACCCTTAAGGTGCACCTGGCAGCCATCTCTGCTTACGGGCTGGCCAGGAAGCAGTCGGTAGCAGGAGAAGGTGGTCTGGCACTTTTCAAAGGCCTTGATCACATTTCCCCTCCGTGGATCTACTGCTGGTACTGGCAAAGCTCATGGGCAAGCCATTCGAACCAATGCACAGGTGTGAACTCTCTCACCTGTCGTGGAAGACTGCCTCTTGGTGGCTATCCGTCAGCCAGAAGGATGGGAGAGCTCCAGACACTCTGCATCGAGTCTCCTTATCTGGTCTTCCACAGGGACAAGGTTGTCCTGCGCCCCACCGAAATTCCTTCCGAAGGTGGTGTCGGAGTTTCACCTTAACCAGGTGTTGACTCTGCCGTGTTCCTACCCCAATCACACCTCGAGGCGAATATAGGCTCCATACTCTGACCCTAGAAGGGCGCTCGCTTACTATAAGGAGCGCATCGGCTGAAATTCGGGAGAGGTTCGCCAGCTGTTTGTCACCTACGCTGAAGCCGCGACTTGGCAGACCTGCAGCCAAGCGACGATAGGCAGGTGGGTCACCCTGCATAGATCTCTGCTATAAGTTGGCAGGCATGGAGCCTCCCAGAGGATAAGAGCTCATTCTACCCGCCATACTGCTGCATCGATGGCTGCTTCCAGGGACGTCCCTGTCCAGGAAATCTGCAGGGCTGCTACCTGGAAGTCAGCACACCTTCATCACCCATTACCACTCGACCTTGAGTCACGCCGGGATGCTGGTTTTGGGGCCTCGGTTCTCCAGTCTCTATTCCCCAAGTAGGGTGTGTGGGCCTTGCCTCCCTCCTCCCGGAGAACTGCTAGGAGTCTGCCAGACAGTATGGATGAACAACATATCCATGTCCCTAGAAATACAGGTTACTCACCTGTAACAGGAGTTCTAGGAATGGTATATGTTGTTCATCCACCGCAACCCACCGACCTCCCAGCTCGACGCACAACCTGAGCTTCCAGCAGGCCAGATCTGCGCCATGGAGCGAGCCGAGAGTTTACCACCCGGTGGTGGGAGGAGCCAGCTTTATGACCTTCCAGAAAGATTTAAGCGGCAAGGATACCTGCCAGACAGTGTGGATGAACAACATATACCATTCCTAGAACTCCTGTTACAGGTGAGTAACCTGTATTTCTGGTGCACCGCTTGCTTGGAGTTTGCCACCAGTAAATTTCTGTTTTGGAGACATTTTGATTCATGTAGGCGTTTGTGGTATTGGTGTGCTTACTTTTGAAAAACTGTCATTACCAGGCTGGCTGCTCTATTTCAAGCACCGCCCACACTGCTGTTCATAGTTTAAAACTGTGGAGCTCTGTCCATGAAATAAAAATGGTAAAATGAACAACACATTATGTCCAGCCAGCAGTCAAGCCTGAATGCTTACCTTCTTCAGCAGTAAGTAGTACCACTTAACTGGGGATCAGAGAGTTTGAGTACATAACTGGGGCTCGTCTAAGGGACAGGAAACCTCATTCCAATTAACCTGGCTGGAAAACAGAGGACTAGCAAGCATGGGACTGTGTGTTTTAAACTCCACCAAAGCCAGCCGCCTTTTAGGAACTTGGTTGTTTCTGAACACGATCACAAAGACGCCACCCATCCCCCTGCAGACTGGTATAAACATCCCTGGGGCTGGACATGAAAACCTCGTCATTTATAAGAGCACATATCTTAACCTTGCCATGGTGTAGAAAACTCTTAAAGAAATACAAGCAATACAACAGCAATGCAGCGTGTCAAAACACCTGGGTGTCATGCAGAAACTCACTGTTAGTATGTGGTTAGAACTGGTAACAGAGATACTACCCCTAGAGGGTAATATGAACTGAAGGAGGAGGGAGAGTTATTCGAATGGGTATGGAGAATTGTAATGAACTCCCCTCAGGCGAAGCAATGCTCTTGCATCTTAATACCATAATTTGAAAGTAAGCAAGTAGGAAGGAGAAGGAAGCACACATAAGGTGCCTTTACACGATGGCTCTGCACCACATTGACTGGTGCAGATCAACTGCAGTATTGCCTATTTTGTGTGTGAAAGCAACCGCACCGATTCCATAACCAGCGCTTGCTAAAACGGCATTCACTGTTTTCCTGTCGCCGCTTCAGCACATCATTGTGAACTGCATCTAGTGGCCATATGAATCAAACGGCAGCGCTCACACCTCCGCCCAACGAGTATCATGTGACCCTCTGGGATCCTCGCTGCCTGTAAATGGCACTGCTTTATGGTGCATCCCGATGCTCATACGAGCAGTATTATGCCTAAGTTCAGCTACTTATATTTTCTGCTAGTACAAAGAAATCTGAACTCTGGCAAGTAGGCAGTTGTTTGCAACAGGGGCTACATATGCTTTAAAATCACTCTGAAAGTGGGCGTTATACTGGGCATGTGCGTATGCATATATAGATATGACCTACCAACTGCCTCTGTTCCTTTTCCCCCACCGTCAAGTGCGCTTCAGTAACAAAGTTGGTGCCTACGGAGTGAAATCTCTCGTCTATACGACAGCGTTACTTTGTTTTAAATTTTAGTGTTCTTTCCACAGTACAAAGAAGAAAAGAGAAACATACATTTTGACGGCAGATAGGACCGCTGGCCCACCCAGTCAGCCCATTTCCTCACCTAATGGATAAGCTGCAGATCCTAGTTAACCAGCAGCCTACTTCTTCCTACCCCACCCCTAGAATTACCTTATGACTGTCCCATGCATGCTTGAATTCCACCACTGTTTTTGACTCCCAACCTCCTCCGAAGGCCGCTCCATGCATCCACAACCTCTCTGTGAAAAAATACTTCTTAAATTACCTCTGAGCCGCCCCTTATATCTTCAAATTGTGCCCCTTGTTCTTGCACACCTCTTTTTGAAAGATGCTACCCTCTTGGACTTTGTTGATTCCTTGAGATACTTGAAAGTTTCTATTATGTCCCCTCTCCCTCCTTTCCTCGAGGCTATACATATTCAGCTCCTTAAGTCTCTTCATATGTCTTCTGGTGCAGACCCTGCACCATTTTAGTTGCCCTCCTCTGACAGCCTCCATCCTGTCTATGTCCTTGTGGAGATTGGGTCTCCAGAACTGCACGTAGTACTCCAGATGGGGTCTCACCAACTGTCTGTACAGAGGGATAACAACTTCCTGTTTTCTGCTACTGATGCCTCTCCTATGCATCCCAGTATCCCCCAGCCCTCCTTGCTGCCCTCTCACATTGCTTGCCCACCTTTAGGTCATCTGATATGACTACCCCAGGTCCTTTTCCATTTTTGTTGTTGTTAGTATCTCACCCCCATTGTGTACTCTTCCCTGGTTTTGTTTCCAGGCATTACCTTGCACTTCTTAGCATTGAATCTAAGCTGCCATACATTTGACCATTCCTCTAACCTTGCCAAGTCCCTTCTCATCCTTTCCACCCCACCTTGTGCATCAACTGTGTTGCAGATCTTTGTGTCATCAAAGTTTTATTTTCTTCTTCTCAGCCCTACCAATCGAAGGAGTCGACCTTGGATGGAGACATTGATGGTAGGGACTCTCCGATGGAATGCTGCGCTGGCAGCTGGGCTGTCTGGTCTGCCACCCTCTTTGCAGGGGGTGTCCGACCATGAGCAGTCCAGTGTTCAGGAGGGAGGACAGGCCTCCTGTAGACACAGAAAGATACTGTCCCATTCCTGGTCGGGGACCCGGCACCGCTCTGCCTCGAGTTCTTCTTCCCATTGGAAGAAGAATAACTGCACCGCTGAGGTTGCCCTCTCATATGTCGGCTCAGAGATGGCCTCCACGCTTGATCACCCTGTCTCTCGTCAGCCCCTCTATGTCCTCAGGCAGGGTTTCTGTGGTCAGTTTCACCATTGTAGAGTGGTGGGTATAACGTCTGTCTCGGTTGCCTGCCCTCCCCACTGATTCAGTCTCAGGGCCCTCTGACCTTTTGGTCTCAGAGTTGCAGTTGGGACCTTAGGGATACAGTGCGGCGTGCAGGGCTGGCATCCCCGGAAGTATAAAGAAAATGGTTGCATTCTTGGCACCGTTCGGCCTCTAGCTCTTCTTGACCCACAGGTCAAAAGAGAATCGTCACCGAGGTTGCCCTCTGGTATGTCTGCGCGTCGACGGTCGGTCATTGGGGTCAGTTGCGGTATCCTCCTCCGGAATCGCCAGTTTCGCTTTCTGATCACCGACCTCTTCGACATCGGAGCTCTTCCCGCCTTTTGTAGGGCTTCAGATGAGCAGGTTCATTAGTGGGCGCTCTGATGGAGCAGTGGGCTCGGAGTTGGTCCAGCTGCCTGGCCCAGACACTCAGGGGCCTTGGTATCTTCAGGGGATCGGGTGGGGTGGTTGGGCCTCCCTAGTCGATGCGGCGCCTTCTTCAGTGCAGTCGACTCAGTGCTCCAGGTGTTTTCCCCATACATGGCTCTGGGCGCAGGGCCACACCGATGTCTCTATCTCCTGGTATTCTTACTTCTTTCTTCTCCAATCCTAGTTTTCAGAGCCCTAGGTTGGTTTTGCACCGTCGGCATCGATGGGTCATTGGCGCCTTCCTCGGCACCGATGTGTCTGTGGGCATCGTCCTCAAGCGCCATTGGGATTGTCGGGCGTCCTTGGCACCATGTGGCCTTTGGTGCCGTCCTCTGTGCCGTCTGGCTTTCGGTGCCATCCTTAGTGCTGGGAGGCTTGTCGGTGCCGGGTCTCTGTCGGCATTTGCTGCGCGCTGGGTCAGATGGCGCCATGCTTTTTCGCCACCAGGTGTTGTGTGGAGTCTTCAGGGCTTCTCGATTCCAAACCCTTTTCCTTCCTATTTTCCTTCTGATTTTCACGCCTTTCCTGTCCATACAGTCCCTCCTGGGCTTTCAGGAGATATTGAGCCTGACCCAGACCTTAGGCTGGGTGATGCCGTGGAAGGAACAAGATCTAATCCTATTGTTGAGCCTGTGGTCGAGGACCTGTCATTTAAGTCTCTGCTGAAAATTTCAATTCCACTCTTTCTCTCCAGACTACGGATATCGATCCTGGGAAGCTTTTAAGGCCCCAGTACCTTCATGTCCTGGACATCCCTATGGATTCAACTTCTCCGTACAGCCACCCTTTGAGGCGCTTTCTCAAATGGTATGGAATAATCCCATTCTCATTCATTCTGTGGCTAAGTCCATAGATAGAAAGTATGCTGCTCCCAAGGATCGACCTCAGTTTGGCCTCCCAAGCCTTCATGACCCTATTGTAGTCTTGGCAGAGAATGATAAGGTCGTCCTCCTCAGTCTACAACAGCCCAACCTATAAACAAAGAATCTTGTAAAATAGATTCTTTAGGTAAGAGAGTCTTTTCTGCATCCACCCTGGGTATGCGTTGACCAGCTACCAGGGCTATTTCTCTCAATATCGTATATTCTTTGGCATTCACGAAACAAATGGTAGAAGCTCTACCGAGTCGGACACTAATTCAGAACTTCTTCAAACCATAACCAGGCATATCGAGTCCAACAACCAGCAGGTTAAAAGCAGCTATGGATGCTTGATACTGCCTCCTGAGTGGTGGTGGCGGGCATTGTACCATACAATCACTCACAACTGCGCACTTCAGGCTTCACGAATGATGCCCAGCAACAGGTCATGGCGTTACCTTGATGGTATGTATCTTTTCGGTCCTCAAGTAGAACAAGCTCTAGAGGCCACACAAAAGACTAGGTCTGCTATTAAATTGGCTCGACTCGTCTCACTTCTTCAGAGTTCACAAGTGCCAGTTTCACAACCGTCAGTCCTTTCGAGGCAAAGGCAGGGGAGGTTTTAATAAAAACTAAGCCTCCCAGCCTCAAAAGAAAATGCAATAGAAAGGACAATGGCCCAAAGCGCCCAGTGCCGCCTTCTGAGTTTCTATCCCAAGTCCCACCTCAGCTGCCCAAGGGGACTCTTCCTCAGGGTGGGAGGTTGTCTGACTCAATTCTACAACCAGTGGAAGTCTGTAACATCAGACAAATGGGTCCTCATGATAATCCGCAGGGTATTCCCTCAATCTTTCAGAGACCTCTCTGGATCGTCCTCTCAAACGACAGCCCGGGCTGTCAGTACTTCAGTCAGAACTTCTCTCTTCCAAGATACAAGACCTTCTGAACAACAGGGCAGTAGAAATAGTTCCTGGATCAATGGAACACGGGTTCTACTCCATTACTTTCTAGTTCCAAGAAAACCGGGGCATGCCCCCATTTTGAACCTCAGAAAATTGAACAAATTCTTCCCGAGGAGAAGTTCAAAATGATATCGCTAGGAACCCTGTTACCTTTGCTTCATCAGCACGACTGGCTAGCCTCCTGGACATGCAGGATGCTTACCAACATATTCCTGTTCACCCAAAGCATCACCAACATTATCAGTTCACAGTCCTGCTCTTTGGGCTATCCTTGGCGCCATGAGTTTTACAAAGTGTTGTGCAATTCTCATAGCACATCTCAGAAAGATCGGAATACAAGTGTTCCTATATCTGGATGACTAGCTTCTAGCAAGTTCTTCCCGGCAAGGAACTCTTGACGCTGTTTCCACAGCCTCAGACTTTCTCACCAATGCTAAATCTCAAGAAATCGTAGTTGCAGCCCTCCCAGAAGCTCCTTTTATAGGAACTCTTCTGGACACCTCCGTGCAAAAGCCTTTCTTCCAGAAAATAGAAGGAGCGGTATCCTACAGATGGCTCGATACATCAGAGAGAACAGCTCGGTTCGAGCTATCTCAATGCAACAGATGCTGGGTCTCATGACATCCTCGGTGTTCACTGTAGCCCTAGCTCGTCTCCACATGAGAACTCTCAGTGGATGCTCAATACTCAGTGGGCCCCAACCACTCACCCGCAATCCTTTCTCTTCAAGGTGACAGAACCTCTGAAGAAGTCACTCACCTGGTGGTGAAGAGGACAACCTTCTGGAAGGGTATCCCTTTGCTCCCCTGGATCACCAGATCTCCATTACCACGGATGCGCCCCTGATGGGGTGGGAAGCTGACTGTCAGAATCTCCACACCCAAGGTACGTGGACTCAAGACGAGTCCCAGCTTCATATAAATGTCCTAGAAATGATACGTCCCTCATGCAGTCCGGCTTTGAAGGATATTCTCTGTCACAAGAACATTCTCCTTCAAATGGACAACAAAGCAGTGATGTATTACATCAACAAGCAGGGCAGTGCACCTCTTACCCCTATGCGGGGAGGCGATGAGAGTGTGAGAATGGTGTTTGGAGCACAAGGCTGTAATCCAAGTGGTCTACCTGCGGAAGTGCAGAATGAACTGGTAGACTGTCTCAGCAAAACGGAGACAGGTCCTCATGAATGGTCTCATGACTCAACCATAGTTCAGTCACTATTCGCAGAGTGGGGAACTCCAGACCTGGACCTTTTGCATCCCCACTCAATGCAAAACTACCTCTTCTGCTCCAGAAATCCAAGGCCTGGCATTTTGTGTCAGGATACGTTCAGGCTGCAGTGGACAAAACACTTTCTGTCGCCTTTCCTCCTCTTCCTCTAATTCAGAGGGTACTTCTCAAGTATGAGTCCCAGGGGACAAATTATCCTCATTGCTCCCTACTGGCTCGACAGATATGGTTTCCGTTACTCAAAAGTATGTCGGAAACTCCTCTGAAAGCGCCCCTTCAAATGAACCTTCTGACTTAGGGGCCTGTGATCCATCCCAGTCTGAGATCACTTCACCTTCACGCTTGACTCCTGAAGAGATAGAAGTGAGCAGGTTCAGTGTCTCTCGTAGAGTTTCAGATATTCTTTGAAGGAAAGAATTGTTGAGTATCTAGAGGCCAGAGGGCTCAGGACCCAAGGCAGCATGGATTCACAGCGGAAGGTCATGCCAGACAAATCTGATAGATTTCTTTGACTGGGTGACCAAAGTAGTAGATCAGGGAGGGGCTGTAGACTTGGCCCACCTAGACTTTAGCAAGGCATTTGACACAGTCCCACACAAAAGATTAATATACAAGTTAGCCAGCCTGGGAGTGGGTCCCAAGATGACAGCCTGGGTAAAGAATTGACTGGAGAATAGGACACAGAGAGTAATAGTAAATGGAGTCCACTCTGAAGAAGAAAGGGGTTACTAGTGGGGTACCGCAGGGTTCAGTATTAGGACCGGTCCTCTTCAGTGTCTTTATGTTTATATTCAGGGTTTTAAATAATTGAGTAGCAGTTTTTCTTAGGACAATACTAACTGTACAGAAAGCATTTATATAGGTTTTCCCAAAGTGTTATGTTTGTTAAATACAATGAGGTAAGTGCTGTGCATTTTCACAATGTTTTAGAACTTTTATGAGCAAAACGCTAATCAATTTTAGAGTTAAATAAAACCCTGGATATTGCAGAGGGACTGGAAGGAAAGTATGTCTCTTTGCAGATGACACAAAGATCTGCAACAGAGTTGATGCACAAGGTGGGGTGGAAAGGATGAGAAGGGACTTGGCAAGGTTAGAGGAATGGTCAAATGTATGGCAGCTTAGATTCAATGCTAAGAAGTGCAAGGTAATGCACCTGGAAAGAAAACCCAGGGGAAGAGTACACAATGGGGGTGAGATACTAACAACAACAAAATGGAAAGGGACCTGGGGTAGTCATATCAGATGACCTAAAGGTGGGCAAGCAATGTGAGAGGGCAGCAAGGAGGGCTGGGGGATACTGGGATGCATAGGGAGAGGCATCACCAGCAGAAAACAGGAAGTTATTATCCTCTGTACAGACAGTTGGTGAGACCCCATTTGAGTACTGTGCAGTTCTGGAGACCCCATCTCCGCAAGGACATAGACAGGATGGAGGCTGTCCAGAGGAGGGCAACTAAATGGTGCAGGGTCTACACCGGAAGACACATGAAGAGAGACTTAAGGAGCTGAATATGTATAGCCTCGAGGAAAGGAGAGAGAGGGGGACATGATAGAAACTTTCAAGTATCTCAAGGAATCAACAAAGTCCAAGAGGGTAGCATCTTTCAAAAAGAGGTGTGCAAGAACAAGGGGCACAATTTGAAGATAGAAAGTGCTCAGAGGTAATTTAAGGAAGTATTTTTTTCACAGAGAGGGTTGTGGATGCATGGAATGGCCTTCCAGAGGAGGTTGAGGAGTCAAAACAGTGGTGGAATTCAAGCATGCATGGGACAGTCATAAGGCAATTCTAGGGGTGGGGTAGGAAGAAGTAGGCTGCTGGTTAACTAGGATCTGCAGCTTATCCAATAGGTAGGAAATGGACAGACTGGTGGGCCATGCTGTCCTTATCTGCGTCAAAATCTATGTTTCTATGTATGTTTCTATATGTTTCTATGTTCTATGTTTCTATGTTTCTTTTGGTTACGCAGTAAGCCAGCCACTAGAAAACTTACAGCCAAATGGAAGCGTTTTCTCTCTGGTGCAAAATCCTCTTGAATCCTTTTTCCTGCCCACCAAATAAAGTGCTAGAGTACCTTTGGACCTCTCAAATTCTAGTCTACAATACTCTACAGTCAAAGTTCACCTTTGTGTCATTTCAGCTCATCATGAGCCAGTACTTTCCTTGTCACTGGCTCAGTTACCTTTAGTTAAGAGGTTTCTTAAGGAATTCTGCATACCAGACCTCCTGTCAGATGTCCATTCACAGCCTGGGACATTAATCTTGTGCTAGACATGCTCACTTGAAAGCCTTTCGAGCTTTAGCTACCTGTGAGCTGAAATTTCTCACTTGAAAACAGCCTTCCTGGTGACCATTACCTCGCCCACAGGATCTCTGAAATAAATGCCTTGGTCACAGACCTCCGTATATAGTGTTTCATAAGGACAAAGTAGTTCTTAGGACCCATCCTGATTTCTCCTAGGTTGTCTCAGAATTCCATCTAAACCAACCTTTAGTCCTTCCTACTTACTTTGATAACTTCTAAAATGAAGGAGAGCGACTCTTCATTCTTTAGATGTCTAAAGAGCTCATGCTTCTATTTTAGAACAAATCAAATTTTGCAAAGCTCAACGAACTGTTTGTTTCCTTCAGTGAGACCCGCCTGGTCAACCTGTCGCTATCAGATGCATTTCAGCATGGCTGGTGGCATGTCTTCACCACTGCTATTCCATGGCACAGGTTAAGCTGGAGGGCAGATTGTACGCCACTGTACTAGAGCAGTCGCGGCATCCCTAGCGGAAATCTGCAACATGCCCATTGCAGATATTTGCAATGTGTACCTGAAGCTCAGTGCATATTCCAAACACTATGCCCTGGGTGTCCATGCCAGGAGACATCTTCGCTTGGCAGGACCATCCTAACAGACTTCTGTCTTAAATTGTGAGCTCTTGGTCTCCTCTGCCACCCTCTCGAGGATTATTAGCTCGGTACTCTCCCATCAGTGGATGAGTGGTGGAGACTTTATGTCCAGGAAGATATGGAAATTATGTACCTACTGTAATTCTTGATCTTCTTGGACGAAGTCTCCACCACTCATTCACACGCCCCACCCACCGTCCCCTGAGCTCACTTTTGTTATTGGTCTTCACCCTCATTCGTTAGGCTGTGAAGACTCTTTGTTGACCCTTCTTACACAGGTCATTCGGACTATCTTATGTCCGGTTTTCATTAGGCTATCCTTCTAGGTTAGTTACGCTGCACCTCCTCGAAAAAAGGTACTGAGGTGGTTGGAGGGTCGACGCTGAGATAGTCTTGTCGCACGAGTTGAGGCTCGGCGCCGCCTCCCTCATGGCTCCATCTCTGGTGCCTACCCCTAACAAAAAGTTTGCTCCCGCTGGGTCCTAGCACCTCAGGCGAGATCCCATCAGTATGAATGAGTGGTGGAGACTTCGGCCCAAGAAGATCAAGAATTATGGTAGGTACGAATTTCCATTTATTCCTGGACATGAACCGACCGAGCAATCTCCTGCAGCGTCAGATGGGACTCATTGAAAGCCTGCATCCACGGCCATTGTATTAGCTATGCCTTCCACATCAAATGGTCTAGGCATAAGGATCTGAGGAAATGACTGCCACTCTGAAAAGCCTAGAGGGCAGATACAGATTGGATCCAACCAAGGAGAAAGATCTCCCCAGACATAGTAGGCACCAGATACAAACTCAACATGTACCTACTTCATATGGTGGAATCTGCTCTTCTGCTTGAAACAAAGCTTCTGGGAGGCGGCGAAAAGCCACTGCAGCCTCCTGGCATATCAACTTAAAGAGAGGCACGATAGTGCTCCAAAATGCCAACATTAGGTCTAATCAGGGCCAAATTAAAACAGGCAATAAAGGGATCAATGAGGAGTTTAAAAGTTCCATCAGTCCTTGTATGAACAAGAGATTCAGCACAGTGAATAAAAAACACTCCCAGTTCCTAGATCCTTTATCCCTACCAGAATTCAGCCCAGAGATGAAGGAATGCATGGAAAGTACCATCAGAGAAGTTGAGCTAGAACAGGCGCTGTGCACCATGCCAGGGGCAAAAGCCCAGGCACGGATGGCATACCTGCTGAATTCATATTCCATTTCTGGTAGCTACTACTGCAACCTCTTACTGGGGCCCTTGCAGAAGCTACAAGGAAGGTCGACTACCCCATCAATACAATCAGCTGTCATTACCCTAATACCAAAAGAGAATAAAGACCTCTATCCTGTGGTAGTTACAGGCCTTTATTCCTCATTACAGTGGACTGCAAGGCCTACTTAAAAGTCTTGGCCACCCAGCTGAAAGAGGTCATAACCACACTAATAAATCCAGACGAGGTTGGCATCGCTCCTAAGGGGAAAATCACAGACAACACAAGACGCCTACTGGCAGGGGCGTGGCAACTATCCAGCTGAGTGGACATGTTTCAGAGAGCTCCTTTTCAGCACACAAAAGGAGTTTATTTTGTATCATTTTCGATTGACCTGCTAATTCGACTACATTTCCTAGACTCCTGGTGTCTAGCTGATTACAGAGATACCAAATCTACCAAGATGGGAGGAGAAATATGGACTCAAAGCCCTGTTTCTTTGCCCCATGTGGCGGGCCTCCAGACCTCCACTCTCTCCTGCAAACCTCCTGCCAACGGAAGCTACAAGTGGGGAGCCTGATCCGCAACCCTGGAGTCGCTAGTCATGGTGATGAACTTAACTAAAACAGTCTAGAGGATAGATGAAAATGGATGGGTATAATACCCGCTTGCTCACAGTAGAACAGAAGCTGGACGCCTTAATGGAGACCACGCATGATGCTGAAAAATCCTCAAGAGGGCTTAAGCTACAGCTACCACCTGTGTGAAGGAGCAGACTTTGCTTCCGATCTCAATTAGAGCATCTGGAAAGTTTAACACCTGCTGCCAATGTACAATTCTTGATTACGGAGAGCACAGAAGGTGAAGACTTGCCTTCATTCTTATGCACCTGGCTGTTGGAGAATCTTGGTCTGGACCTTCATGGTCAAATTGTACAAGCATATAGGGTCAACATTCGGAGATCGATGTCCACAGAAGAGGCTCGAACTATAATGTTGTTTCTAGGGACATGGATATGTTGTTCATCCACACTTATTGGCAGTTCCTTGCCACTTTAAATCTTGCCGAAAGGTCTTCAGTTGGCTACTCCCACCCAACGGGTGGTAAAACTCTCAGCTCTGCCCCATGACGTCAGATCTTCCTTACCGCTTGGAAGCTCAGGTTCCCTCCTTAGCGCTCTGTGTTTTAGATAGGATCCTAACTCTTGGTTCGTCCGAAACTAGTTTTGAAGTTTTCTAAACTTGGTCTTCATCATTCCTCATGGCTGCGATGGACAAATCGATTCCTGGTTTTCGGAGGTGCCCTTGTGGGCAGAAAATGTACAGGACGGATCCGCACTCCACTTGCGCCTACTGCCTAGGCCTAGACCATGACCCACAGGCCTGCAGTTGTGCCGCCCTCGGCCACCGTCCTGGAGGACTGCACTGTCTGATTGAAGATCGGGCGCCCGGAAGCTGCTACTCCGCTGGTAAAATCAAAAGAGGCTCGTTGAGCGGTGTCCACAGGCGGCTGGCTCTCGGCTGAGCAGCTCGAGCAGATGATTGCCCTGAGGAGGAGGCGGCCCAGGCCACATCTTCCTCCTCCTCGCCGTGGCATTTATCCGCTGTCTCTGAGTTACTGTACTCAGCTTCGCTCAAGGAGCTTTGTCAGTCCCTTTCCACGAAGGAGACAGGCCTTCGGGACATTCATCTCGCCCAAGAAGAAGGAGTCGAAGGGTAAGTCCCACCATCGGCATTCGTGGGAGCGGAGAGGTCTCTTCCCGGACAGCCGACCGCCTGTTTCTTGCTGAAGGTGAGCTCAGGCTTGGCTTCACGGTGTCCCCTGCCAGCCAGCCTGCCGAGACTCCTGTTGACGAGTCGAGATTTTTCTCGATCCGTCGGATGGGCTGTCGACTGGTGAAGCCGACAACCCACCTTCACCGGGTTCCCCGGTGGAGACTGAGGATCTGTCCGCCGGGGCCGATCCCCGGTAAAGTGCCAGAGCCGAGGGAAAGAGGTCCCCTTCCTTCCCAGACCCGCCCCGGTCCCCCAAGGGTCTCTGTCTCGGACTTCAACTCGGTCAAGCCGTTCCGCCCGACATTGGCGGTCTCGATCACCAGTAGCGGCGACAGTGTTCTCCTCGTCCTCTTCCTCGGATGAGGAGAGCCGACATAATTTACTTCGACAGTCACGAGGGGCTCATGTGGCAGCAGTTACTGTTGTCCGGGACTAAACCGACTCCAGTTCAGCCCCGGTCATCAAGTGGCTGTCGCTCGAACGATCAAGCAACCGCCGCCTCAGTCGAGATGCCTGTTCCAGGGCCGGTTGTTTGGCCGAACTGCTGCTCCACCCGATTGTGGTGGAACCTCTGCCTCCACAACCGAAGTCTGGGGCACCAACCAAGGATTCTCTGTCGGGTCACGGCCTGCCCCACAGGTTGTCGGTTACCCTCACTCCCGACCGCCCTCGGCAGGTGGAGGGTGGCTCAGGGCCGAGGTGCTCTTCAGACCTCGGAATCCGGCGTCGATTCTCTCTGTTCTCCAGGCAGGTCGACCTGGAGTCCTGTGGGGCTAGTCTTTGGACGATAGCCCATCGCCTTCCTTGGGTCTGCTTCACTCATCTCGGAGTCTACCGGATGCAGCTCGAGCTCGTGTCCAACGGGCTGGCATCCCTGACGGAGATACTGGACCCAGGGATTCCCCACGGAGGTTCTTCCGATGGCTGAGGCCATTGTCGGCCCAGCCTTGGAGCTTTGGCAGCGGCCTGCTTCCTGTCCTGGCGCCTCAATCAGGATGGCCAAGAAGTATGCGGGTCCCCACCGGCTCTCGTCTGGTTTCAGAGCACCTCTGCCGAGGGGTTAGTCCACCACAGCGCTCTTCCGCGCTCTGGAAACGCTTGGGACGTGGATAAGCCCTCTGACAAAGAGTTCAAAAGCTGGACTTTGCTGGGCGCAAGGTGTACGCATGCGTCCCTCCTCGGCCTCCGACAGGCCAGCTCGGCCGTGCTGATGGCACACTTCTCACGCCTCATGGGCCTGTGGATGAGGTTGTCCCTCATCTCCCGGCCGACCTGCAGATCACGGTCCATCAGGTCCAGGACCAGGTAGGGCGGTATGGGCAGCAGCTCAGACTGCTCTGGACATAGGTGATTCCTGTGCCAGGTCAGTAGCGTGCCGGTGGCTATGCATTGCAGGGCGTGGCTGAGGATATCCACCTTCACGGCAGATACCCAGCACAAGTTGGCGGACGTCCCCTTCTTGGGGACTGACCTCTTCAGCCCTGGAGTGGAGGGACACCTCCAGCAGATCGAAAAGTCCAATGCCACTCTGGACTTGGTCACCTCCGCCCAGAGGGACAAAGGCCGCCATCAACAACAGCATAAATCCTTTCGTCCTTCGGCCCTGCAGCTCGACCGCCCAACAGCACCAGCAACAGGGCCAGCAGGCTTGCGCTAGGCATCCCAAACCCGAGCCCGTGGCTTCCTCCAACAGGAAGCAGGGAGGTAAAGGCCCAGGAAGTCCCTCGGCGGTCCCTCTTCCAAGCCTGCCCAGTGACGGGTTGAGGGTGCCGCCCAACCTTGTCACTCCCCCGGTTCCCCTGTGAGGGACGGCTCTGCCACTTCCTTTCCGCCTGGTCCGCTATCACCATGGACCGCTGGTTGTTGAAGGTGGTAGGAGAGGGCCTGCCTCTGGAGTTCGAGCAGGCCCCACCCTTTCGAGCCGCTTTGGGGGTCCACGGGTCCACAGCCTTGCTATCGCTCCGCCGAGCTGATATTGCCCTGGTCCTTGAAAAGAGGTGATCAGGAAGGTGGCTGATCCTCCTCCAGACCCGGGTTTGTGTCCAGGTATTTCCTGGTCTCAAACGGACGGGGTTGAGCCCATCCTCGACCTGCACAACCTGAACAGGTTCCCAGGTCTCGGACCTTCAGGATGGTCACTCTGGCTCAGATAATCCCATCCTTGGAATAAGGTGTGGTTCTGTTCCCTGACCTCCAGGATGCTTCTTCATGTCCCGATCCATCCGTCTCATTAGAGATTCCTCCACTTCAGAGCGGGGATCCCTTTATGAGTTCCGGCCATGCCCTTCGGCCTCTCTCTAGCTCCCAGGGTCTTCACCAAATGCATGGCAGTGGTGACAGCATTCCTGGGCGTGAAGGGTCCGGTGTACCCCTACCCGGACGACTGGCTGTTTGCAGCCCTCCAGAACGGAGATGGAGCGGTTCAGAGATCTGGCCTCCAGGTTTGCTCTCAGATTGGCCTCCTCATCAACGAGGCCAAGTCGGAACTCGTGCGAAGCAGGTGATACTTCATCGGGCAGAGCTCGACTCTTCGAGCCAGAGCTCGCTCCCGGCGGACAGGGCCGAGGTTCCTTCCTCCTTTGCCCAATCATTTCTGGTTGAATCGCGCCTGCCTGGGACTTCTGCGCCTCCTGGGCCTCATGGCGGCCTGCACCAGCGTGGTCCATTGGGTCCTACATGCGCCCCTTCAGTGGGGACTGGTCAGCCAGTGGTCACAACGCTGCGATCCGTTGACCAGTCTGTGACAGTGACCCAGGGATTGGAACGCCTCCAGTGGTGGACCGCTCCGCACATCTGCAGGAGGGCATCCCGCTTGTCCGCCCAAGCTGACCGTCTCTCTGTCGACCAATGCATCTCTGATGGGTTGGGGTGCCTATCTGGGGAGCATGAGCCGCGATGGCTTCTGGTCCCCTCGGGAGTCCCGATGCCTTATCAACCTGCTGGAGCTCCCGAGCAGTCCGCCTAGCCTCACTGCCTTTGCTGCGCTTTGCGGGTCAAGTGGTTCAGGTCCAGATGGACAATACCATGACCATGTACTATCTGAACCACCAGGGCGGGACGCGCCCATGCTGTTATGCAAGGAAGTCTTCTGCATATGGTCCTCGTGCGCAGCCTGGAGGCAGATCTCCAGCCATTCATGTGGCAGGAGCCTCCAACACACTGGCTGATGCCCTAAGCCGGATATGGGCTGCGTCTCACGAGTGGTCTTTCCTGCCGGAGTAGTATAAGATCTCTTCTCCCACTGGGGCACGCCTCAGGTGGACCTGTTTGCCTCAGGGAGAATCTGAGCTGAGACTGTTCCATGCCCGTCCCCTCAGCGGGGCTCGCTGCAGGGGATGCCTTCTCGGGGCCGTGGACCCGGGCCTCTTCATCTTTCCCCATTTCCTTTGATCTCAGGGTGAGGAGGGACAAGGCGCAGGTGATTCTGGTAGCCCCAGACAGTTCTGGTATCCAGATCTCCTCAGTCTCCGCCTCCAGGCTCCCGAGCCTTCCAGCCCGCCCGACCTGATCTCAGTCAATCAGGGAAGGTAATCCATCCGGACCTTCAGTCCCTGCACCTGACAGCCTGGTTCCTGAGTGGCTAGAGTTCCAGGCCTTGGGTTCTGACGAGGTCCTCAACGATCGCTGAGGTGTCCCTTGAGGAGTTGAACAGAAAATGCTACGCCTTCAAATGGAAGAGATTCTCCATTTGGTGTCAGGCAAGGCCTGGACCCTTCCTCCTCTTCCTTGGCAAGCATTCTGGACTACCTGTAGTCCATTTCTCAGCAAGGGCTTCGGGTCGACGCCTTAAGGTGCACCTGGTTGCCATCTCTGCTTGGCATGGGTGGGCCAAGCAGTCGGTGGTGCAGGAGAAGGTGGTTGGGTGCTTCAAAGGCCTTGAAGACATATCCTCCAGTGCAGAACCTCTACCTTCATGGGATCTACTGCTGGTTTTGGCTAAGCTCATGGGCAGGCTATTCAAACCGATGCACAGGCGTGACATCTCTCACCTGTTGTGGAAGTCCGCCTTTGGTGGCTATCACATCAACTAGAAGTACAGGAGAGCTCCAGGCGTCCTTTGAGTCTCCCTATCTGGTCTTCCACAGGGACAGGTTGTCCTCGCCCACCCAAAGTTCCTTCCAAGGTGGTGTCGGAGCTTCACCTTAACCAGTTGTTAACTCTGCCGGTGTTCTACCCCAATCACACCTCGGAGGTTCGAATATAGGCTCCATACTGGACTTGCTGAGCTCGCTTCCTAAGGAGCATACGGCTGAAGTTCGGGAGAGGTTCACCAGCTGTTTGTCACCCACGCTGAAGCCGCATCTGGCAGACCTGCAGCCAAGCGGACGATGAGCTGGTGGGTCTCCTCCTGCATAGATCTCTGCTATAGGTTGGCAGGCATGGATCCTCCCAGAGGGATAAGAGCTCATTTTACCCACCATACTACTGCATCGGTGGCTGCTTCCAGGATGTCCCTATCCAGGATATCTGCAGGGCTGCTACCTGGAAGTCGGCATATACCTTAATTACCCACTGCCACATCGACCTTGGGTCACGCCGGGATGCTGGTTTTGGGGCCTCAGTTCTCCAGTCTTTATTTCCCAAGTAAGTGTCGTGTGCGCCTTGCCTCCTCCCTCCCGGAGAACTGCTAGGAGTCTGCCAATAAGTGTGGATGAACAACATTTCCATGTCCCTAGAAATACAGGTTACTCACCTGTAACAGGAGTTCTAGGAATGGTATATTGTTCATCCACACCACTCCACCCGACCTCCCCGCTTCGACGCACAACCTGGCTTCCAGCGGCTAGATCTGGTGTCATGGGCGGAGCCGAGAGTTTTACCACCTGGGTGGGTGGGAGGAGCCAGCTTGAAGACCTTCCGCAAGATTTAAAGCGGCAAGGAACCTGCCAATAAGTGTGGATGAACAACATATACCATTCCTAGAACTCCTGTTACAGGTGAGTAACCTGTATTTACCTCCTCTGTAGTTATGCGAGACTGCATCCTTGAGCAGTTTAGCAGCAGCTAACATTGAAGTTGAAGGCACAAAGATGCTCTTTTTTTTTTTTTTCTGTATCTCAACTATTCCACCCATATGAAGAGAAGGCATTCGACGGGGTGAGAAAGCGCTATGGGATTTGGAGGTCCCCAACAACTTATTGATGCCATCCCGACTCCATGTTACGGTCGGAAGGAAGGCTTATATATGCACACACACACACACAGAGCCTAAGGAGGCCATGAAAGTGGTCAAGAAGCTAAACTCGAAGGGCAGTCCAAGAGTGAGACCCATCATCGATTCTGAAGTGGAAGACACTTGAAAATGGTTTGGCTGAATGAGATTGTATTTTTTTCTGAACTATAACCATTCATTGGACTGTTTCTGAAACATTACAGTTTTTTTTTGCCTCCGTGGAAACGACCTGTATATATCTTACCAGGTCTGAATTTTTGTTAAAAGGCTTAAAATAACTGATCAATCTTACAGTCTGGATATTTGACTTTATTTAATTTGAATATTATGATACGTCCAGTGGAAGCTCTCTTGTAGTAAGCCTGGACTGAGAGGACATAAGTAAATGCAAACTTTTTGGGAAATGCTTAGCCAATCCTATATAATCTCTCTTCTCCCATATTTCTTTTATGTTTCTTTTCTTTTATGTGGGCTGAGGAAGCCTATTGGGAGATACCGTTGGAGCTTAAGAAACAAAGGAATAATTATTAATCAAGGGCAAAACTGCCTGGTCGTTATTTTCTTCATGAACCCATCAAGTGTTCATTGCCATATTATAGGCATTGATAGTAAATGGCATATGATAGGGAAACAGTGTGACAAGGCAGCAGGTAAAGCAGATAGGATGCTGGGATGTTAGGCAGGGGCATCACCAGCAGGAAAAGGAGGTCATAATTCTGCTATACAAGACACTAGTGAGGCCCCACCTGGAGTACAGTGTACAGTTCTGGAGACCATACCTACGTAAGGACATAGACAGGGTAGAGAAGGTTCAGAGGAGGGCAACAAAGATGGTGCATGGATTGCATCACAAGTCCTATGAAGACAGGTTGAAGGAACTGAACATGTACTCCTGGAGGAGAGGAGGGAGAGGGGGACATGATAGAGACATACAAGTATCTTACAGGGAGGAACAGGTGCAGGAAAACACTATTTTAAGCGAAAAAGATGTTCCAGGACTAGAGGGTATGGGATGAAGTTGGAGGAGGACGATTCAGAGGAAACATGAGAAAGAATTTCTTCACAGAACGGTGGTGGACAAGTGGAACACCCTGCCAGAGGAAGTGGTAGGGGCTGAAACAATCACGGATTTAAGAATGCATGGGATAGACATAAAGGAATTCTGGAGGTCAGGGGTAAGGGGCAACAGACTTCTAGGAAAACAAACTGAACTTACAAGCTCAAATGGGAGACTGGGGGGCCATAGGCCCTTATCTGCCGACACTTTCTATGTATCTATGATATATAGATATTGTAGTACTAGATAGCTATAGGTACAGTACATGGAATTCCTAATCTTGTACCGAAGTTATAGTGGATCACAAATCTGAATGTCTCTTTAATGCTGTTTACTCTATGTAGTATGGCACTGTACAGTTCTTTATAGTGCGATGTATTCGCATAAACTCTATAAATAAAAGTAAAAAAAAAAAGACGCCTACTAAGTCTTAACTGGCAGGTGACATCCTCTCGACAGGGCAGTGCTTCTTGTTCGCACAGAGAAAGCATTTGACTGGGTGGAATGGCTCTACCTGTTCAGAGTACTTAAACACTTTGGACTAGGAGACAAGATATTAGGCAACATCCACAATCTCTATGAGGAGGCCTCATGCCTCTGTCACCAAATATGGCACTACATCTAACCCCTTTCTCCTAGGTAGAAGCACTCAACAGGGCTGCCCGCTTCTCCCTCTGCTTTTCATTCTGGCACTGGAATCCGACAGCAGGCTATATGACAGGACAAAAGCATACATGGTATAAATATAGGAGAGTCCCACAAAGCACTAGCTTATGCAGATGACATCATGCTAGTGCTGTCAAAGCCAGCAGTCAGTCCCGCAGTACTACACCTATTGGCCAGGTACAGTAAGCTAGCAGGGTACAAAGGAACATTTCAAATCACTAATCCTACGCTGCAGCACAGTATCACCGCACTTTCCTTAGGGCTTACAACCAGCATTACCTCAGATATCTTGGGGTTGGATTTTCCCGAACATTTCATCACTAGGTCCCTCTAAACCTCAGCCAAATCCAAAAGGACCTGACCAAATGACCTGGACACGTGGAGCAGATTGAACCTCTCACACTGGGGAAGATGCACTCATATAAAATGATGTTGGCACCATGAATACAATACTTGCTAGATAACCTCCCCATCCGGATTAAGCCGGTGGTTATATGTCAGCTACACAAGCAAATGCTAGCCTTTATGTGGGGCACACAACCAAAGCGGATCAGCCACCGCGAAATAATCAGACCCTAGAACCAGGTGAGTGGAAGTTCCAGCTGACACATGAAGTGCACCTGTTGGCACAGATGACAAACACAGTACCTGTCATGTAAGGATAATATCCTGAAATGGGCCTCTTGTGAAGCGGTGTGGGGCTGCTTGAAGCCATTATGTTTTGGAAAGTACCAGAGGAGGTGACCACACAGCCCACAATCCCACTACAAAAGCAGCATGGAAAAACATTGCAGAACAAAGTGGGACCCAACAACTCGCTCCTGCTCCGGCCTGGCAGAACGCCTGTTAGAATTGGTGAAAATCCTCCGTCTGGCAATGTTGGTCCAGTAAAGGCCTGCATAGTCTGTATCAGACATTGAACAGAGACTCGGATACTTTAAAAAAAAAAAAAAATTGCAAACTGAATTGACTCTAAGCAAACCAACACTGGCAGTAGCTCCAGCTGAGATATCCCATGCTTTCTCTGCTGGGCCCACAGTACAGGTTGGGACAGAAGCAAAGGCTGGTTGTTTGTGTTCATCTCTGTCAGTAGTTTAGTTATGTGGATTTTCATGTGTTTCTGCTTGGAGGAACTGGACCGCTCCTGGACATGACATTTATAAACGCTTCCTGGACTAAGAAATTGCAAAACATCACCACCAGGTATTGGCATTCTCATCATAAATCAGCTTTTTGGAAGCCATCAAAAGCAAAAGTAAGGTCAGTAAATCTGTTTCACAAGCTCTGCACTGTGGAGTGTTGCATTGACTCTACATTTCCGCCTGACTTGTGCTTACAGGATCTGTGCTTGTCTTTGAGGTCTAATCACAACCCATTTTGGAGAACAAAGGGAAGACACTAACAAAGGATTTTTACATCCTGCATATGCCCCAAGCCAGTGTTCATCACCTTCAGGAATGTAACACATTCTAGGTCCTTGATCTACAATAACAACAGTTTACTGGTCCCAGTAGTTCACCATTTCCTGTGGATTTCATTATTTTTCATTATTTGACTCCTGGTACCTTGGTCAAGATTATTATATTACATATCCCTGACATAACTGTCTGCATGGTTTAATATTACTACATCAAGAATGCAACCTAGATCTGCTTTAGAACATGCGTGATAACAATACACGCATTTTTAGAGGAGGGTCTGTTCCTGAACGCAGCGAGGTGCATCGTGGCCCCAGGAAAAATTTCTCCTCTCACGCACTAACCAAATACCTGACATTTCTCCCGAGTCTGCTGCTACTAATGGCGGGATGTCGAAAGAAACCCTGGCCCCATGGGACAAGTATACCAAACCTCACACTCACTGCGCCGAGTGGGTTAATGCCAAGGACTGAGGCTAGTACATGAACATCAAGCCTGGGCTAGTCTCTACTCTCCAGACATAATTGCCATCTCGGAAACTTGGCTAAAGCCCAATATTTTTCCACATGAGGTGGAATTACAGGGTTCAATATGTTAAAGACAGGAAAGGGAAGAAATGTGGAGTAGTCCTCCTCTATGTAAAATCCCAAGTCAAAGCTACCCATATGACTACCCCTGATCTTGAAGGAGAGGGCTGCAAAGCAGTGTCTACACAGCTCCTCCTAGGGGAACAAACCTCTTGTAATTGGATGCGTATATAACGCCCCAAAGAAAGCAATGGGAGTCATGAAAATACTCACAGACACTGTTCTAAACATCCCTGGCAAACAGAAGATTATACTGGGGACTTTAACCTAACTGGTGCACCAAACTAATGGGTGAAGTAAAAGACAGCCAAGAAGGAGCTAAATTAACCCAACTAATAAGTGAACCTACACAGTTCAACCATAAAACAGGACATCATACCATCCTTGATTGGGTGCTAGCATCCAATCCTGACAGAGCCAAAATAGTTGGAACATGAGACTCCTCAGTGACCACACGCCAGTTTTGCTGGTGTGGAAGTATAGCCACCCCAAACAGCCACCAAGGACTTTTGTCCAGAAACTACCATGCATTGCACAAAGGGGCCTTTGAAATCCCTGTCAGAAGTGGACTGGACCCGACTCTCAACACCCCAACCATAGACAAAGCCCTGGAAGGTTTTACCAAGCACTTCCTTTTGTGGCCAATAAACGGCACCCCTAAAAAGATAAGGGTCAAGGGCCAGGACGCCAGATGGCTTAACCCAGATCTGAAGGGCATCTTGAAAGAAAGGGACAAACTATGGGCAAATTTAAAGTTACAGATCTGCATCATGACTGGTTAAATACCAGGAAGCCAGAAACATCTGCAAGAGGGAGCTCAAAAAGCCAAAAAGAATTACTTGCATGCTCTGCAATCCAGAAACCTGTCTGATCCAAGGAAATTCTGGGGTCATATCAACTCGCCCTAAAAGGCAAAAAGAGGGTGATAGGGGAAATAAAGGTCAACGGACACCTCTCACCACCCCAAAAGAGACAGCAAACACCTTCAATGACTTCTTGGACCTACAGCAGTATAAACCAGCAATCCCAACCAAGGCCAGGAAAGCCCAGAGAATCAAAAGACCTTGCAGGGCCCTGAATTCCACCTAAAAATTACATCAGTAGGAGAGGTACTGACGCTGCTCAAGGGCATAAAACCAGAAGGTGCGCAGGCCATGACAACCTCAAACCTAAACTGTTAAAGATTGCAACCCCATCATTGCAGTGCTGATAACCCAGCTATTCAACAGGTCCCTGATGGAAGGGAGAGTACCTGCCCTATGGAAGGTGGTTCTTGTGACCCCAGTTCCCAAAAAGTGGGCCACAGGAGGACATGGGAAATTTTAGACCAATCTTCATTATCTGCACCCTAAGCAAGTTACTGGAGAAGGTGGTCTACAAACAGATCAATGAGTACCTGGAAATGCACAACCTGCAAACAGACCAACAGTATGGTCTCAGAAAGAGACATGGCACTAATACGGCACTGGTAAGCTTCATCACCAATGTGCACGAAGCTCTGGACCAAAACAAACTCCTTGGAGCAGTCTTCATTGATCTAACGAAGGTGTTTGACTTAGTCAAACACAAACTGCTCCTAGGACAACTGGGTGGCCTATGGTTTGACACACTGGCCCTAAAATGGCTTTCCAGGTACCTTCGTGGCAGGACGCAAATGGTTCGTGGAACAGTGCTAAATCAGATGAGCGTCCAGTGTCAGACGGAGTTCCACAGTGTTCCTATCCTGGAGCCTCTGTTATTCTCCTTATTCATCAACAACCTACCCGTACACTGCGGTGGAGCAAAGAGTCACGTTATCTGCGCAGCTGACGCTAGTACTGTACAGAACCAGCAAGGACTCGGAATTACTAAACTCGAGCTGCAACAAGATTTCTCAACGCTAGTAGACTGGTTCCAGGCAAACAAGCTAGTCCTAAACAGTAAAAAGACCAGAGCTGTGCCTCTGGCCCCAAAAGCTTGGCCCATGCCGGGCTAATCTTCTGTCGCTCTGTACCTGAAATGGAAAAGAGATTGGAGTGGTGGACAATATCAAGTATTTGGGAATGTTCATTGACCAGGAAATCTCTTTCAAGAAACACATGAACCACCTAACAACAATAGTAAATCAAAAACTTGGGCTCCTGTACAGACTAAGCTCCTACCTGACTAAAGAAACCAGGATTGCGTCAGCTACAGGACTGTCATTCCCATCCTGTTCTATGGTGCAACAATGCTTCAAGGACTGAGGGCAGCGGAACATGTGCATCTTCATCATCATCAAATCTTTATTTATTCAGGCGAACATCATTGAGCAAGGCTCATTTACAAGATGGACCTGATAAGGTCAAGGTCAATAGTTGATACACAACAGATACATCATACACTTATATAAGACAGTTATACATACAGGGAAAATAACTGAGTATGCTGTACCACAGAATCAGCTGTTTCACCACCGGGCACAAAGAATGGAGCACCACTGCTAAGTACTACAAGCTGTTAAACTGGCCACCCCTTGAAGCGAGACTTGCCTACCCTTCCCTTGTGCTTAGCTTTCAAATTGCAGCAACCTGATGCCCCAATGAACCTGAGAAATCTACTAGCCCCAGAAGCAAACCGGAGGGAGCTTAGGTCGACTGAACTCAAGCTGCTAGAACCCCCAAGAGCCAGATCAACTATGGGACAATGGTTACCTAGAATAACCCTCCCTAAACTCTGGAACAATCTCCTGAGAGAGCTCCAGGACTGCACCTCTCTTGAGGGGTACAAGAAAGGGTTAAACTAAACCTGAGCAGTGGGTCTCATTGCAGGTGCTGCAACCTATAAAGGCACCTCTGCTAAAGGGGCATGCCTCATGTAAATACAGACAAAAGGGTGGGACTAACAGTAAGGAAGGACATAATGTACTGAACTGCACTTATGTCTACTGTCTACTCATGAATGTGTAACTAACAAGGTTGTTGATATGTAAACTCACCTATGTCAACTGTAATAATGTCTGTCTCTGCAACTTGTATACATGATCAATTTACCATATACTGTAGTACAATCAAAAGCATTGGTTTTCTTATCCTCTGGGTACATGTAATTAATCCCGGTCTGCCCTGAAAAAGGACTGTCAAGGTCTCAGTGGGCCTACCCAGATACCAAAATCTAAATAAATAAATAATAGACAAGCTAATTTAGCCTAGTAATTCTCCACCTGTAGCCAGAGCTAAAGGGATTTTGGATGCACAGTCAGATTCCCCCAAGAGTGGGCAAAGGTGTGGAGAAACAGTCAGATGGCTATAAGAGATACAAGGAGCAGATATATGCATTTCAAAATAATACATAGGTGGCACAGGACACCACAGCAACTGCACTGATTTTTTTTTTTTTTTATTTTAGTTTGTGTTGACTGGGAAAGGACGACTAGACAATTCTGCCTATTTTCAGCCTCGTCCCGGGGAGAGGATACAGATGGATGCCAGCTGACACTGAACCAGATTACTCTGTTGGTATTTTTTAGTGAATGGGGACTTTCAGCCTCAGACGGTTGCTGGAGATGCATACAAGCCCAGGATCCATCACCCACCTGTTGTGGAGTGCCCAATTATCCTTCCCTTCTGGCAATTAGCTCAGAGGATCCAGCAAGAAATTTTTAGGTGTAAGATAACACTTACGGACACTAGTAATATTGGGTGTGCCCTCAGAGAATGAAGGTACAGAGGTTTCCCTCGAAAGAGGGCTTAGATGGTTATTATGAGCATTGGTAACTGCCAAAAGTGTCATCCTACTTACGGCATGGCCCTTCTGTCCCACCCATCATAGACTGTGAAATGGCATCCTATGAAAGGGTACACTACAACATCACTGATAAAATGGGAAATAACAAGCAGATAATGGGACCCCTATCTCTTGTCCAAATACTGCAACATACCAAAGGGCACTATATGCCCCATTACCTACTGCAAAACAACCAAACAAAGGAGACTCCTTCTGGGCTTACAAACTGAGTGGAGATGCAAGTATCAATTAATTCTATGCTTAAACATATATGTCTTGCATCAGTATGACAACTTTGACTAATATTATACTGTTTTTCTTAGCTATTACTTTATTATGTACTACATTACTTTCCTAAATGATTACACAATGACTTATCAAATGTTGTGCTGTACCAATAGTCTGTTAATCCATGGGAGAAATCCCAGCTAGGAATTACCTCGGTAATTTGATACACTACTGTGTTGATCTGTCATTTGCTTATCAGTGAAACTAATAAAATATCAATTATAAAAAAAAAAAGACTGTGTCAAGTGAGTTTATCAGCCCCATAGCTCCATCTTTTGTCTCTTAAATATGGCAGGGGTGTGTGTGTGTGTGTGTGTGTGTGTGTGTGTGTGTGTGTGTGTTTCACTTTCAGTTTATTTGTTGTACTGGAAAGGCATGTAAGCAAAATTTCCCATTTCCCACTTTCACAAGTGTCCAGTTTGGAATAACAAATCAAAAAGTTATAGACTACACATGGAGTAAAATACAGAAAGATGGTCACAGTAAGACAATAGTTTTACACATCAAATAGACATAACAGAAGTTATATTAAAGGAGATTACAAAGGAAATTGCTCAAGAGACAAGCTAAACATTTGAACTAGTACTACCAAAGACGAAAACAAACATTTTCACAGGCCCAGGTAGGCCTTCCTCATGTGGGTGTGTGTGCTCAGTCATGACAAACAGTGTTGAAGGAGTTGAAGAACAGAGGGAGAGACGGTCAGGACAGGGAACAACTGTAAGTGGAGGTATGGGACAGGTGTTTCCTTATGTCGCACTTGAAGGCGGATGCGGTGGACATTGGATGAGGTCGGGGAGTTGTAGAGTTTGGGGTCCATGTACGAGAGGGTGTTTGGGCTTGGCAAGCGGCAGAAAGGGACAGTGAAGGAGAGGAGGAGGACCATCTTGTGGCACTGGAGTAGACTGTCTTGGAAGAGGGATGTGATGCTATCTGGAAGGAGACCCAGGAAAGTTTGTGAAAGAAGGTAAATATTTTGTATTAAATTGGTTCTCAAGGGAGAGCCAGCTTGAGAGTCTGTACAGGTTGCAGTGGTGGGTAACTATGGGGAGACCAGAGACAAAGCAGATAATGTTGTGGTAGGTGCTATGGAGCCTATTAACATTTTTACAGGAGAGGAGTGGAAACAGACTAAAGCTCCATACTCAAATAACTGGAGCAGGAAACTGCAGGCTAGGAAGGACTTGGAATCCTTGTTTAGGAACTGTTTCGCCTGTAGAGCATGCCAAGTTTTTGGTGAGCTTTCTTAATAGTCAGATTGATGTGTGCATCAAGTTGAGGTGGCAGTCAAGTAGTATGCCAAGGTATTTGAATTCACATACCCTCTGAATTGGGCTACCATCGTGTTGTGCAAGGTGAAATCGAAAGCAAGCTGTCTCTGGTAGCAGGCGAAGACCATGGCCTTAATTTTTTTTTTTTTTTTAGAATGGAGTACTAGACCTTTAGAAGTGAACCAGGTGTGGAGGTTTGGAAGTCAAGCTGAAGCTTGTTCAGAAGAGAGTAGGGGTCTTTGTTCTTTCGAAACAGTGAAGCATCGTCAGCATAGAGAATTACATAGCTCTGTGTTCATGCAGACATCTGAAAGAGAGTTTACAACAAGGGAGAAAAGAAGTGAACCAAGATGGATCCCTGAGGTACACCATATTTAATGGGTCCAGAAATCTGAAGAGGGCGTAATTTATAATAGTTTGATGCAACCTGAGCGTGAGGAGTGAATTCTGAAACCAGTTATTACGTCCAGGAGAGAAGCAGAGACTGGCCAAGGTGTGGAGTAGAACATCATGGGCAACGAGGTTGAACGCTTTTGTGAGGTCTACAAAACTGAACCAGTGTAGAGGTCTGCATCCTTGGCTCTATCGATGAAGTTGGTGAATTTTGTAAGGTCAGTCTCAGTGTTGTGGCCAGCCTTGAAGCCATGTTGAGCTTCTGTCTGCAGGTTATGTTTTACTAGAAAATCAATGGTTTGCTTGTAGATGATTTTTCTGTGATTTTGGAGAGGAGGAGCCAGGCGGGAGATGGGTCTGTAGTTGGAAATCTCGCCTTTGGGCCAGATTTGTGAAGATGTTTTATGATGACACATTTCCATTTAAGCGGGAAGGAACCAGTGCTTGAAAAATGTTGGTGAGAGGAACAGCTAAGGAATCTCAATCCGGTCTGAGGACCCTGTAGTCAATGTTGTCTAGTGCACTGTAAGGCCTGGGGTCATTTGTTTTATAAGCTTAACCACTACAGAAGGGAAAGGTACCAAATAGAATTTGGGGTGAGGGTTTGAAAGGTGGGGAGTACCGGGAAAAGGGGGCAGTTGGGCTTATATTTGTCTAGGTCCCCAAATAGTGATTGAAGAGGATTGGTGATAACCATTCCACCAGAGGAGAGGCAGATTTGCTCATTGGTTTGGCCTCTACTGATAAGGTCATTAAGGGTGTTCCAGGTTTGTTTAGAGTTTCCAGCAGATCTCTGCTGTTTTTCTGAGAGGAAGGAGGTTTTTGGAGACCTGAAAACAGATTTGTGTTTATTTTGGAGAGTTTTGTACTGTTGGAGTAGGTTGGGTAGTTTGTCTCCTGTATGTTGACCATGCCCAGTCTCTGTCTCTCATGAACTTATGTAGATCAGTGGAGACCCATTTGTGACTGTTGCCTTTAACCCTAATTTATTTCAGGGGATGAGGGAGTCGAGCTAGGGTGAGGAATTTGAGTGAGTGCACTCCTGAATAGTTATTGCTGATGTCATCTTTATGATGCTGTGGAAATCATATGCTAAGGTGATGCAAAATAAACCTGTTTTCTCTGTTACTGTTTACCAGAAAAGCCTGCTGTGATTCCTTCCTGACCATGAGGGTGTGAAGATCATGTACTACAGGGCACTCTATCCTTTTGATGCAAGAAGCCATGATGAGATTACTATCAGCCTGGGATTTGATCATGGTAAGAACAAATCTAATTAGTTTTAAAAGATGAGCGTTCTTGGCTTAGTATATACTGAGTGCTGTATAAGTAAATGTGTAAATCAAGCCCGCCCTGTGGTGTGGAGGGCTGAGGCATCCGTGCTTACCTCCTGCGATGCAAGTGGGCCACCGGGGCTGGCCGGAGAAGGAGAAAATAAAGCTCCAGAGGACAGCCTTCTCCGGGAGGGGTGGGATTAAGTTGTTTGCTTATCCCAGCGGTAGCTGGGGGATGCAAACAGACCCACAGATGAAAAGGGTGGATGTGGGCAGATGCCTGGCGTCTGCATGTGGAAGCGCATACGGCTTGGCCATTGGCATTATTGCACGCCACACACCATACTTGGGGAACGGGAAAGAAAGGAAATGTCCCGACTAGCTAGATGATACCGATCTCACAGGCACCACATCTGGCCAGCTGGCACCTCGAGAAAGAGCCAGAGGTGAGTCCAGTGGATGCTGGGTGACTTGGATGGGGGGGCCGGTCAGAAGGGGGAAAAGATTAAAAAAAAAAAATGCAAATCAGCAACTCTGATCTGGAAATGCACATTCAAAAAATCCTTAAACTTTTGTCTAGCAGTGCTTTCAAATGTGTAAAGGGTAATGGGAGAAAAGCATATTGATTATCCATAGTGAAATATGTTCGTTTTACTGCTATATGTTTGTGTCTCCATGTGAAGTTTTCAAGGTCAATGCCTGATGTTTCTACAGCAAAGATATTATTTTTTACCCATTGCACAATGATTGCTAGAGTTTGGCCTCTTCTACATTATTGTATTGCAGCCTCAGGTTTCCGTAATGGGAATTTGAGGAACTGAACCTGCAACTCTCTGGCTCCCAGCCCAAATTTCCACCACCAAGCTAAGAGAGCAGCTCCTCTAGCTGAACAATAGGAGATCCCTATATACATTAGCTTGGTTGCTCTTGTTCCTCTGCTTACTATATCATCCCATCACAATGGCTATGCAAAGATTTAAAATCTACAAAGTAAACAAAGGGTTACTGGCCCACTGGTGCAGCGGTAGCGCTACTGCTTGTGACACCAATGGCCGAGTTCGGTATGAACCCAAGTCATCAGAAGGCCGGCTGGTAGAGGTGAGCTGAGAATTCCAGAGGACACTCTTCACCTCAGAGAGGGAGTTCAGACTCTACTGCCCTAAAACCACTTGGGTGACCACAGGTGGTGATGCAAGTGAAGCCGAGGATCTGGGAGGTAGGACACAGACATGCTTGACGTGCAACACACACACGCTGCAGTGTGTTGGGAGCTCTTTTCAGGCCATGCGGCTGGGAAGAAAAAATGCTGGCTACTGCAGCAGGATGTCTACCCTCACTGCAGACTCCACACTGTCGACCATGGTGCCTCGCCTGAGACTCTATTGGGGTTGACTCCACACCCTGGGGGTAAGCTAGGGTATATAAGGAGGAAAGGGAAGGTGGGTTATGAGGCTGTGTAATTGGGGTAGAACAATGGTGGCCGATTGGCCAAGTGGAAAGTAAACAGAGGGGTTCCATGCTGCATTTTGTGTTGCTCATTAGCAGTCTCATGCTAGAAAAAATTGGTAAGTCTTCAGATTACTGCTGACAGCAACAGCATCAAGTTTTAGTGCTAATATATGCTGAAGAAAGATTAATGAATATATTAGTTTATTTCCTTATTTTATTTTGGTAACTGAGTAGGCTCACTATGACCAGGTTACTTTAATAGTGTCAGTGGCTCAGTAGGTAGCAGTTTGTCTCTGGGGCTGGTAGATCAGAAAGTCATGGGTTCAAGCCTATACCAGATACTTGGGTAATACCCATAACTGACACTATAGTGCATTACAAGGAGGGGGTGCTGCACTATTGAGGTGCCTTCTTTGGGTTTGAGCTAATACACAGGTGTGAGAAGTTACACCTGTCATGGAAGACTGCCTTCTTGGTGGCCATCATGTCAGCCAGAAGGATTAGTGAGATCTTACTTCGTGAGGGTTCCTCGTTAGGTCTTCCCACATCGGACTCGCCCTGTGGCGTCAGAACCGCATGCACACTTCTAGCTAGCAGTACATAGCGGACTGCCCTGGTGTCAGATGACGGGACGCTCAACGTGACAGTATATAAGGGCGGTCACCACGCCTGGCCCGCCTCTTCTTCAGTTCTTTCCCGTCGACCTGTATACATTGGACTCGTGAGTGAACTGCCACAGCCGACCACCATTTTATAAGTATTTTGTGTTTTTCATTGTCTTTTTCTAGTTTAATGCATGTCTTTGTGTAAAACCAAGAAAGAAGTGCTCACAGTGCGGTGCTCAGATTCTACACGGGATGATCACGCCCGCCATGCCCCTCTGCCTGGGCCCAAAACATCGAGTTGATGATCATGACATCTGCCAGTCCTTCAGCCAGGCCACACATGACAGGCGCCAGAAGGCCCTGATGCTCACCTTTGCAAAACGCCTGCATCGATGGAAAAGGAGCTATGGAATGTTCCTCTTCACCCAACTCAGAGCACAAGAAAAGCGCTAGGTCCAGGATCTGTCTTTCTCTACCCAGTGACGCCAGGCAGTCGACGCTTACTTCAGGTGGGGCATCCACCTCAGTGAGTACTCCTCCTCGGTCTCCATCCGCCACAGCAGATCAGTCGCCAACCTCCTCTCCTGCCCTAGTCAGTTGGCGACAGGGTATTCTTCTCAGGAGGATATTGATTTGGCGCCTGTTGATAGCTCTCAGGCCAATAAGTCACCCTCTGGCTTCCTGCCGGGTGCCTCAGCCTCGGTTGATAGGCCAGACTCCAGCTCCGCTGTTGCCCGTGCGACGGCGACCGATAAGTCGGATATCCGCCGGTCAAGGCCAATCAGTCGGTTGGCAGCCCTTCCAACAACTGCTCGGCGAACCTCTCCTGTTGGGGCTAGCCTCTAGTATCCAACGTTGCACAGAGCCAGCTTCCAGGCACTCCTTTGTCCTGCGAGGGTTCTCCTTCCTGGGGTTCACTGACTCAGCCCAGCTCCTCATTTTCCCTGGACCTCCAGGACACGAGTGCTTCTGGCCAGGAATCCTTCTCCTATGTTTGGCCTATTGTCCGAACTTCCTACTTCACCAGCGGATCTGTCGATGGGGGTCTCCATTCCTTTACCCCCTTGCCTGTCTCGGATCAGATGTCAGGTCCTCTTAGGCCCCCAACACCAGGCCACACTCCTGTCCACGTCCCTTCTGACTCTGGGATGGCCTCTGGATTTCTTGCTCCGACACTGGAGCCCCCACCTGGCCCTTCACAATTCCTGCCGATGGACCCACATGTTCCTAGTGGTTTCTTGGCATTACGCCTTCTGGGTCTTTGGCCCCTCTATCTGGTCCCTACAGGCACGAACCTGGCTACCAGCCACACTGTTCCCCTTTGCTTGGGGCCGTGCTTGGGTTACCCGTCGCATGTGCCAGCCAGGCCTGCCTTGACCATATGTACCAGGTGTACCATCAGACTTATCCCTGTTGGTACCAGGCTCCTGGTCTCTCCCCGTATTCTCCTTCAGGATTTCCAGCTTATCTGCCTCCACCTCAGCCAGAACCACAGAGTACAATTTTGGCCTGGTGGAAGGATGCCAGATTGCAGCTCCTGCAGGTACTAGGACACCCCTACCCAGTCGTTGTTTCCACCCCGACCCACAGGGTAGTTCCCAGGAGCCCATCCTTGGTCGACCATCATTCGTCAGATAGGGACTCTAGCAGGCACCTAACTGGGGCCCTCTTGGGTGTCAGGGTCACGGAGGAGGTTCTGGACATAGTTTCCCTACCCAGCAGACTGTAGTCTTCAGACTCAGATACTGACTCGACACTGCAGCTCACTCAGAGCCTCATTCTCCTATGGAACCACAACCCAAGGATCTTCCAAATCTCCGCTGGAGGACCCGTCATTTGCGGAACTCTTTAGAGCCAACCAGCAAGCTTGCAGCTGGGCATTCCGGAAGATGGATCCAAAACTAAGAGGCTCGCTGAGCACCTAGATTTGACCATTGCAGGACCCCATACCCATCCCACCTTGGACGGGCCACACGAGGACCTGTCATCCACAATGTGGCAGCAACCATCCTCCGCTTTCTGCGGTCTCTAAAAAGGTCGACGGGATCCATCATCCCCTGGAGGGCAAATCTCCTCATGAGCCAGCCTAAGGCCGACTCGATAGTCTTCACGGCGGCCCACGATAGGTCAGCTCAGCGAAGCATCTCAGTGCCTCACCTCCAAACAAAGAGTCCAAGCAGATGGACCAACGTGGCTGTAACGTGTCGCTTCCTCCACCCTACGCTGTCAGGTCTCTTAATTATGTGGCCACATGATCTCTTTCAGAAGTCGGCTTTGACCGATGAGAAAGAGCTACACTCTGTCCCGGTTAGGAACTCAAGAACAAGCTTTTGGACAAGGTGAGACTTAACAAGTCTTCCTACCACCATGCTTTGCATGCCACCTATGACTCAGTGGACTCTTGTGGCCCCATGTACCACTTCAGGATGCCGCTGAGATGTCTGGCATATGGTCTGCCTTATGGGACCGCACAAGACATCCAAACCACTCTCCTGGATGCCCCTGTTCCGCAGTGACGGAAGGATATAATTACAGAGATACAGGAGAGCAGCAGATCCCTCAGAGATGTCTGCTTCATGTATCGCTCCAGCCAAAAACCCAAGCAGCCTTTTTGTTGCCCGCAGAAAAGATGGAACAGACAGAAACAGAACAGACAGGGTAAGCGCTTGCTACTGGTTCTGCGCCCAGACCCCTCAGGCAAAGCCCAAAAGACTGCTGGAGGCAGTAAAGTGGCCCTCCCTCCACCTCTTGACTCGGGGGTCCCCTCCACCTCCTTCCATTCTTGAAGGGAGCCGGGGACTGTTCGCCTCCACCTGGACGGTGGGAGGCGATAACTGCAGATGCTTGGGTCCTCCAACTGATTGCAAAGGGCACTCAATCGAGTTCCCGGACAATCCTCTGGGCAGGTCTCACTACCCATCAGGCCATCTGCACCTCAATCAGCTGGAAATCCAGGCTGTATTAGAAAAATCAGCCATAGAGTCTGTTCCTCTCAGGCAGATGGGAATAGGTATTACTCCATTTTTCCTGGTGCCCAGAAAGACTGGCGATCTGAGGCCCATCGTGGACCTCAGCTTGCTCAGTCTCTTTATGGAATACAGGAGGTTGCATGCTAACCTTCCAGGGACTCTTACCCTGCTCCAACAGAACCAATGGCTGTGTTTGCTGGACATGCAGGATGCTTACTTGCATATCCCTATTCTCCGGCCCACTGCCCGTTGCCTTCATTTCACCTTTCAGGAGAACCACTATCAATTCAAGGCCCTTCCTTTTGGTCTTTCTTGGCACCTCTGGGTTTTACCAAGTGCCTGGCGGTGATAGCTTCGACCCTGCGCTGCAAGGGATTTACATGTTCCGATTACCTGGGCGACTGGCTGTTGTCTGCCTGTCTCAGGACAGTCTGATGGACTCTCTCCACCACCCTGGACCTCTTTTCCCAACTTGGCATCACTGTGAACTATCCCAATTCTCAGCTTTCACTCTCAGTGCCTCCAGTTAATTAGAGCGGTGCTGGATATGGTCCAGGGAAGGCCTTCTTACCTTTGGACAGGGCAGACACTCTGATTCAGCAAGCTTCGTCTGTGTCTCACATTCGCTCGGACCACAGCACGCTCCATCCTTCGCCTGTTGGGTCTAATGCGGCCATTCCCACAGTTCCATTGGCCAGACTGCATGTGAGAGTAACCCAGTGGACCCTCAGAGTCCAGTGGGACCACTGCTCAGACAACCTGGACCACAGGGTCCTGGTCTCTGATAGTATGAAGAGGGATCTTCTCTGGTGGCAGGAGCCGTCCAACCTCTCTTGAGGAGGGGCCTTTCATCCCCGTCTCCTTCCATGACCCTTACAACTGAAGCCTCGGGTCAAGGTAGGGGAGCCCACCTAGGAGACCATCGAACTCAAGGGAGATGGTCTCCGTAGAGGACTGCTGCACATAAACTTTCTGGAGATGAGAGCTGTGCTCTCGCTCTCCAGACGTTTCAGCCCCTCTTACAACCGGAAACACTGCCATGGTCTGAAACATAAACAGGAGGTTCCTGATCGTACCCCTCTGCATGGAGGCAACACGAGTGTGGTACTGGGCAGACCAGCACAGCCTGTCTCTGACAGCAGTCCATATCCCGGGAGCTCACAGCGTTCTGGCAGGCATACAAGTGGGAACTAAAGCAGGAGGTAGTGGACAATCTCTTCAATCAGTAGGCTAAAGTAGGAGGTAGTGGGCGATCTCTTCAATCAGTAGGGTCAGCCAGAAATCTGTTTGCCTCCCATCCAGCATAAAACTGCAGCTTTTACGCCGCTCGTTCCAGGGCATGCTGTTTTCTGGTGAGACGTGCTGTCTTTTGTTGGATAGGAAGGTTTCTGTCACGCTTCCTCCTTTCCAATTCTGCAGAAGGTTTTGCTGAAGCTTCAAGCAGAGGGCCACATGATTCTCATAGTTCCCCTCTCTGGCCTCTGCAGATCTGGTTCCCCTACTACAGCAGTTGGCATTGAGCCCCCAGTACCGCCTTCCTCTCCTTCACAACCTTCTGTCTCGGGAGCAGGGCCGCCTGGTGCATCTGAGCCTCAAGTCTCTCCACTTGCATGCATGGCACCTTTGGACGTGGCGGTCTCACGATTTGGTGTCTCCTCATGAGTTGCCCAGGTCTTAGTGGAGGCTAGAAAACTGTCCACTAGATCTACGTATGCCATGAAGTGGAAGAAGTTCACTATTTGGGCCATGGCCAAGGGCTCAGTGCCCCATGTCCTTGAGTACCTCTTGCACTTGTCTGATTTGGGCCTCAGTTACTCTTCCCTGAAGGTCCATCTTTCAGCGGTATCCACCTACCACCTTCCGGTGGATAGCAAAACTCTCGTGCAGTTGGAGATCTCAAAACCTTTCTCAAGGGATTCTGCACTTAAAACCCCAGTCCGTAGTCCTGTTCCCCACTGGGACTTAAATTTTGTTTTAGAAAACTTACTTTGCCCCTTTGAGCAGGCAGCAAGTGTTGTGACATAGACTATTTGTCCTGGAAAGCGCTCTTTTAGTTGCTATTACCTCAGCTCAAAGAATTTCAGAGCTTCAGGCCTCGCTTGCAAGGAGCCTTATTTAATTTTCCACAGAGACCAGGTGGCTCTGTGGACCAACCCTTCTTTTCTACTGAAAGTGACATTGGAATTTACGCTGAACCAAGATGTTCAACTGACTGTTTATTTTCCTGAATATTCCAGTGGGGAATACCTCTTGCACACGCTGGATGTGCACAGGATCTTGAGCAACTGTATCTCTCGAACCAAGGAGGTATGCAAGTCTGACCAGTTTTGTAGCTTTGCCCAGACGTCAGGGTATGGCCATCTCTAAACAGGGCCTGTCCAAGTGGTTGGCTAACTGCATCTCGTTCATCTACCAGAAGTGTGAGAAACCCTTCCAGGGGAAGTGAAAGGCCACTCGACCTATGGCATGGCTACTTCAGTGGCCTCTTACAAACGTGTCCATGTCAGATATTTGTGCCACAACCACTTGGTCTTCGGTCCATACTTTCACCTAGCATTACAGTCTGGACATTGCTCTAGGCGTAGGGGCCAGTTTTGGACTTGCTGTCCTGCAAGGCTTGTTATCATAAAGGTTTTCTAGTTTGTAGACATTCTGCCTCCCGGACCTTTGTCTCCAACTTCCTTTTTCTTGACTGCTTGGTATTCAGGCCTATCTGTGAAGACTACTGCAGGAACCCTCTCAAAGTAAGATATAGCAGTTACGTAAGAACTTACCGTAACAGTAGCTCTTCCCTTGTCAGTCTTCACCATTCATTACTGCTGGTAGGAGCCGGAGGCATGCACCCGCTTTGAAGTTAGTTTTTTTTTTGGGGTGGGGTCTGTGCCAACTGTGTCACCCACGCGGGTCGATGCAGTGCGCAGCGCATGAGGGTTGGCCGCTTGGCACCCGCAGACTCCTCCTGCATCTCAGTTCTGTTTCTCCCGCCATCGAGGAAGCACCTGCTACGGAGTTGACAGTTTATTTTCTTGTGACATTGGGCCTAGTTGTCGCCGATCTTCATCCCAGTTCTCAACCACTTGGCGCCGCTTGTTGCTGGTAAGACCTCTCCTTCTATTAAATGGTGCCAAGTCTTTTCTGTAATTTTACTGTTTATTTTGTGTCATGTCAGGTTTGGGGCTAAGAAAATCTAACACTGGCCGTGCCTCCATGTGTCAGTGCCCCAGTGGCCAACATTTTTCCGTTCGACCGAGATGACGCTTGCCTGCTTAGCGCCTGGGACCCAATCACGACATGGACAACTGCGATGCCTGTTTCTCCGTGGACCGGGCGGTTCTTGAAATCTGCACGCTTAAAGTTGGGAGGGCTTCGCCAGCTTTTGGAGGATGGTGTTGCTCATGGGTCTTCAAGGCCAGAATACTAGACCCTCCTCTGGGTCCCTCCTGGGTCTATACAGCCCGTGAGGAGGAAGCCTCTTCTGATTCTTGCCGTGCCATGGAGGAGGCTTCATCTGCAGTGTCAGAAGAGTGGCACGGTTCCATGCAGAGCCGGGTTGCTGGCAGCGCTTCGGCAGTCACTCTCATCAGGTCCGGTGTCGCAGCCCACGGCTGCTGGGCCCAGCATTGGCAGAGCCTCGCGCCACCCTCCAGTGCCATTCTGTGCCATCCCCAAGGGCTCTCCTGGGGTCGCTAGTTTGGTAGACTGCCTGGTCTCTTCCTCTTTGAGGAAGATGACCCGCAGGCCAACCCGATTGGACCGCCAGACTCCTCGAGTCAGAGAGCCCTCTGGGATGCAGAACCAGACGGCCCAGCATTCCCTCCGGAATCCCTGGAGCCCATTGTCCGTCAACCTCTCATGCTGAGGCCGGCGTTGGGGGACCTCAGGACAACAGCCTGGGGGTGCCGGGTGTGGTGCTCTCTCCCGGGGGTGGGCATGGCAGCCACCATTTCTGGTGCTGCCATGTCCCCCCTCTGTCGGTGTTCCTTGGGGGCCCGTTTCTGTTGGGATGCAGGAAGAGGGCTGCTTTGGAGTCCGAAGGGTTGTGGGGCTGAGGTGAGGCGTTGGGGGTGGGGAGGAGCCGGAGCGCTGAACCCCACCTTTCCCACGAGGTCTCAGAGTGCCTTAGTTGGCAGCGTGGAGGGTTGCCCTTCTGGACCCACGCAACCCCAGTCGTGCCACGGGAGATTCTCCCTCAGGGCTCATCCATGGTTTGTTTTCACATTTACAGCCTTCACTGCCTGGATTGACCCCTGGGTCCCCCAATCTGGTGGGGCCAGTGGCTGAGTCTCAGAGGCTGGGCACTTTCAGTTAGGTGCCCTTCCTCCATCCCTCTGCAGACACCTCCACCCAGGTCATGTGGGTCCCACGGATCCCTTAACATGGGGATGTTCAGGGCCACTGCAGCTGCCTTTCCCTAGGTACATGAGAGCCATAGAAACATAGAATTTGACGGCAGATAAGGACCGCTTGGCCCACCTAGTCTGCCCATTTTCCTACCTAACAGATAAGCTGCAGATCCTAGTTAACCAACAGCTTACTTCTTCCTCACCCCCACTAGGACTGCCTTATGCCTATCCCATGCATTCTTGAAGTCCCCACTGTTCTTGACTCTACGACCTCCTCAGGGAGGCTGCTCAATGCATCCACAACCCTCTCAGTGAAAAATACTTCCTCACATTACCTCTGAGCCGCCCCCTCTATCTTCAAATTATGCCCCTTGTTCTTGCACATCTCTTTTTCTGGAAGATGCTACCTCTTGGACTTTAATTCCTTGAGGTACTTAAAAGTTTCTATCATGTCCCTCTCTCCCTTCTTTCCTCAAGGGTATACATATTAAGCTCCTTTAGTCTTTCTTTCAGATGTCTTCTGGTGCAGACCCTGCACCATTTTGGTGCTCTCCTCTGGACAGCCTCCACTCTGTCTGTGTCTTATGGAGATGGGGTCTCCAGAACTGCACACAGTACTCCAGATGGGGTCTCACCAACTGTCTGTACAGAGGGATAACAACTTCCGTTTTCTACTATTGATGCCTCTTCCCACGCATCCCAGTATCCCCAGCCTTCCATACTGCCTTCTCACATTGCTTGCCCACCTTTAGGTCATCTGATATAATTACCCCAGGTCCCTTTCTATTTTTACTGTTGTCAGTATCTCACCCCCATTGTGTACGCTTCCCTGGTTTTGTTTCCCATGTGCATTACCTTGCACTTCTTTGCATTGAATCTGAGCTGCCATACATTTGACCATTCCTCCAACCTTGCCAAGTCCCTTCTCATCCTTTCCACTCGCCTTGTGTATCAACCCTGTTGCAGATCTTTGTGTCATCTGCAAAGAGACATACTTTTCCTTCCAGTTCCTCTGCAATGTCACTTATAAAGGCATTAAAAGGACCGTCCCAGTACTGAACCCTCGGGTACCCCGCTAGTAACCTCCTTTCTTCACTGTGTACTCTATTTACTACTACCCTTTGCGCCCTGTTGTCTAGCCAATTTTTATCCAGGCTACCACCTTGGGACCCACTCCAAGGCTGGCTATCTTGTGTATTAATCTTTGTGTGGGACTGTATCAAATGCCTTGCTAAAATCTAGGTAGGCCATGTCCACAGCCCCTCCCTGGTCTACTACTTTGGTCACCCAGTCAAAGAAATCTATTAGATTCGTCTGACACGACCTTCCCATCAGTAAATCCATGCTGCCTTGGGTCCTGTGCCCCACTGGCCTCTAGGTACTCAACAATTCTTTCCTTCAGAAGTGATTCCATCATTTTCCTACCACTGAGGTCAAACTAACTGGTCTGTAGTTTCCTGCCTCTGTCCTGCTCCCACTTTTGTGAAGAGGAATCACATCTGCCCTCCACCAGTCCTCGGTACCACCCCATCCTCCCATGATTTGTTAAAGAGGTAGTCAGCGGTGTCACTAGTTCTACCCTTAGTTCTTTAGAATTCTTGGGTGAATCCCATCAGGCCCCATTGCCTTGTCCACCTTCAATTTTATTAGTTCTTTCAGAACCCTTTCTTCTGTAAATGGACTGGTATCGACCCCGCCTTCAGAGTGTTTCTCTTGTTTGGTTTAGGTAACTCCCTCCTCTTCCTTTGTGAATACTGAGCGGAAATATTCGCTTAGTATCCCTGCTTTTCACCGTCACCTCTACCCACATTTCCTTCCCTTTATTAAGCTTCAGTATCCCTCCTTTGGTCTTTTCTTCGTCCCTAATGTACCTATAAAGGTCTTATCCCCTTCTTAACAGAATTGGCTATCCTTTCCTCAGTTTGGGCCTTCGCTATTCTGACTGCCTTCCCAAGCCTCTTTCTGCTTTAACTGATAAAGTTCTCTGTCCTGCTCCTTCTGTGTTTCCTTATATTTCCTGAATGCTGTCCTTTTCTCCTTAACCTTCCCTGCCACCTCTTTGAGAACCATAGGCGTTTTTTCCTTCATTGTGTTTTATTGATTTGCTTTACACAAAGGCTTGTTGCCTCTGTGATGGCTGTTTTGATCACTCCCCATTGTTCCTCCACCCTCCTTCTTGCCTGTTTGCTAGTGCTTTTCTGAGGCACTCTCTCCTTTTCCCAAAATCAGCCTTCCTAAAGTCCAGTACTCTTGCTTTTGTATGGCTTGATTGTATGGCTGTGTTTATCATGAACCACACTGTTTGGTGATCGCTTGTTCCCAGATGGCTACCCACTTCTGAATCTGAGATTCTTTCTCTATCCCCATTTGAGAGTACCAGGTCTAAGATTGCTCCCTCCCAAGTGGGTTCCAATACTAGCTGTCTGAGGCATGCCCCTGTAGGGCATCAAGAATGACCCTGCTCTTGTATGTGCCTGCAGCAAAGGTGTTTCCAGTTAACATCTGGCATATTCAGGTCGCCCATCAACAATATCTCCCTTTTTTCTGCCATTCTAAGAAAGCCTTCTATCATTTCCTTGTCCATTCCTCCCCTGATATGGGGGTCTGTATACAACCCCATGGTGAGAGGTGCCATTTCCTGTCTCCAGGGTGACCCAAAGTGCCTCATCTGCTCCCTGTTTAATCTTTAGTTCTGTTGCTTTGATCCCTTCCTTTACATAAAGAGCTACTCCTCCTCCTCTTTTACCCTCCCTGTCCCTCCTGTAGATTGTGTATCCTGGTATGTTGACATCCCAGTCATGGTTCTCTGTGTACCATGTTTCTGTGACTGTCACAATATCCAGGCAACCCTCTTCCATCAAGGCCACTAGTTCAGGGAGCTTGTTACACAGACTACGGGCATTGGTACTCATCACCCTCCACTTTTTGATAGCCTTACCCCTTTTAGCCCCATTTCTGTCCTTACTGCCTTTGCCTTTTTACTTTTAAATCCGTTCTGCTCCCTAATAACTTTTGTACCTTGGTGTTTCCTCACTAATCACCATGTTTTGTGGGGAGGCTCGGATTTCCTGCTCCTTTCAGTGCTCCCTTGGCTAGTTTAAATGCTTGCCAATGAAGCATTAAACCTCTCACCTAGGATCTTGGTCCCCCCACCCCAGACAGATGCAAACCATCGCCCAGTATAGGTCTGCATCCTCCAGGTGGCTCCCCAGTCCCCAATGAAGCCAAAATCCTGAGCTCCACACCAGTTTTTCAACCACTCATTGAATTCCCTGGTGAGAAGTGCCCTAGCATCTCCCTTGCCATAGACAGGCAGCACCTCCAAGAAGGTTACTGATGTGGTACTTGTCTAAGGCCCCTTCCAACTCTACAAACTCCTCTTGCACTGCTCTGATCCCATTCCTAACCAGGTCATTTGTCCCTAGGTGGACAATGACATCCAGCTCCCTCCTCGTGCAGCTCCTCCCACGGTCCTGAGGATTCGCTTCCTGTCCCTCCAAGCCGTGGCGCCAGGAAGGTACCTTACCTCTCTCCCTTCCTCCCCATTTCTACTCCCCTAATGATTGAGTCCCCACCAGGAGCTGTTTCTTCCCTGTGGGGTCCCATGCCACCCTCCTGTGGGTCTCCTCTGTGAAGGTTCCCAGCATCCTCCTTGGTCTCCACTGCAGGTGCCTCCATAGAGGAACCACTATCCACCAGAAGAGCGAATGAATTGTGAGAGGTACAGCTGGAGGGATGCAACTCTGTTCCACCACCCTCTCCTCCTTGAGCCCACCCTGGTCCAGCTCTCCTCTTTCTTGGCAACCTCTGAGGTAGTGGCATTGGCCCTGGTGGTCCCTGGGTGGGGAGGGGTTTCACTGAATCCTAGCCAGGTCAGCCTGGAGGCAGACAACCTCCTTTCTCAGGCGAGAGAGGTGTCTGCAAACAGGGCAGCTCGCAGCCTCCAGAATGTCTCCCGGAACACTGCCGCCTGTAACAGGGGTCCTGTTGTAAGTATAAACAATCACTTCAAGATGCAATAACCCCCAATTATTTCTTTTCACTCTATCCTATCCTCTATTATATTTCAATATCTATCCTATACTTTCTTGTCAGGGTGGCCAACCTGGCAATCTTTTATCTATCCTTTACTGTCCCTTTTTTTTTTTTTTCTGTCAGTACTTAATTGCATCTTGTTAAAATAAAAACAATACTTATATATTGAAAAGCTATGCTCAGCAAACCTTCAGTGGCTACTGGGAGAAGCAGTCCAACAAGCTCAGTGTCCCAAAACAAATGTCAAGAAGGAGCTGTTTCATTTGTAAACAAAAGAGCCTCTAAACAGCAGAGGGCTGAGTTGAGAAGCAAGTGTCTGCTACAACTTCAGCTAGTAAGTTAAGAAGCAGTGGCTGTAAAACTAAGGGAAACTGGAACAAATAAAAGTATTGTACTAAAATAAACTGTTACCTGAGAGCCCATGTTAGTTGCAGAGGTCCTTCTATAGAGCAGGCAACTCATGAAATGACAGCTTATATGGTCTCAAGGAGGAGTGATGTCAGAAGGGGAGGAGCTAAGCTAATACTCTGACATCATAGTCCTATAATTAAGTTTATATTTTTGTTTTAGGACCTTGTGAGGAAATAAATGTTTTTGGGTAAACCCTTGAAATGCTAGAATGATACTAGTTGGTTTAATATATATATATTTATATATATAAGCTTGAAAATGCCATTGTTCATCTTAATTAAGATATCACATGATTGATGAGGTCACCTGTGGCATTATAAAAGGTTCCTCTAGGAGAACCAAGAGAGATAGGTGGTCAGTAAGGTTCTGGCCAAGGAGAGAGACGGTTCTAAGAAGAAATTGTGCAAGTTTCCACATTGTTTGAGAGAAGGGAAAGAACTCAGGAATTCTGTAATTGTTTTATTTTGCAAGAATTATCTCCTGATGTTTGAAGAGGTGTGAGGATTAACACCATTTATTTTTCCTTTCTGTATATATTAAATTTAGTATTTTTTTTTCTTCTTTTTGAATAAAATGATAAATGCAGACATATGCATTTTTATGCATCCTATCTGGTTATATGATCTGTTTATTGGGACCCACACTACCACAACTGGTGTCAGAAGTGGATTCAACCTCTGGGGTGTCAGAAGGTACTCCAGAGGGGTGTTGCGCTGAAAATACCCTAGCAGATGCAACAACCAGAACAAGTGGAGTTGAATGCATTACATCTGACCAGGTCTGTCAGATTGAAGACTGGTGTCCAGTTGTTGCCAGGGATCAACCTGCTACCAAAGAAGGATGGAAGAAGGAGCCACAGCTGCAGCTGGTAATCCAAAGAAGGAGGAAAGCCAGATGACCCCAGCACCGGAGGATCCAAGTGAACTACTGAAATGGCTTTGTTTACGCCAACTTGAGATGGAGCGCCAGAGAGAAGAAGACCAGAGACAGAGGGATGAAGACTGGAGGATACAGGTCAAGAGAGCGGAGACAAGATGAAAATGGGAGCAACCTAAAAGCTATTCAGGACATGACCGGGCAGATGGGAGATCTGATCCTAGAGACATCAAATTAACTAAGTTGACAGAGGTGGATGATATTGAGGCCTATTTGACAACTTCGAGAGGGTGGCCCAAACCTGCAACTGGCCCAGAGACCAATGGGTGATTCGTTTGGTCCCATACCTCTGGGGCCAGGCACAACTAGTCTACAGCCAGCTAAGTGGAGCTGATAGCTCAGATTATGACAGAGTTAAAGAAGAAATTCTTCGAGATATAATATCATACGAGACATACAGGCAATGATTTTGTCTCAAAATGACAAGCTTGGATACCCCAAGAGAAACCTATGCCCGCTTGAAGGACTATTGTGGAAAATGGCTACAACCCACCACCAAAACTGTAGACCAAATCATGGAACTGATAATAATTGAACAATTCATCCAGCTATTACCTGTGAGTGCAATTGTGGGTAAAAGAACATAAACCCGAGACAGCCAAGACACCATTAAGTTGGCTGAAGATTACCTAGCAGCAAGAAGCACCCGAGCCAGAGGTAACCAGGGCAATCCAGGACCATCTAATGTGCTGGTAAGACCACCTTTTAATGCTTCTACTAACCAGAGACAGTTCTATCGAAGGGAGAGAGGTGGGAGAGTTCCATGCAGAATAATAATGCCATGGTTGTCTTGGAAAAGGGCATATGTAAGGAACTGCCCAAATAAAATATCTGATTTAGCACATCTTGCCCTAGCAAATTTTGGGTATGTGACCTCTGTAGGTATTGGGGAACAACAGACTTTGGGTTTGCTGGACTCAGGCAGTATACAAACTTTGATCAGGGCTGATCTAGCACTGAATATGCCCCAGAGTGATTCAAATACTACTGTGCGGTGTGTACATGGAGACATACACCGATACCCTACAGCATGTCTTAATATAACTGTAAATCAAGAAAGCCATGACATGTTGGTAGGCCTTGTTCCACGACTCCCAGTACCTGTCATTGTTGGGCAAGGCTTTCCTCATTTTGACCTTTTTAATGCAGTAGCAGAAGACTTCTACAGGAACTGTTAATGTGGTTACTAGGTCCCAGGCCAAAACACAAGACTTACAGGAAGTCTTTCCTTTTGATAATGGTTATTTTGAGACTGTCAGTAAGGACAAAAGACCAAGAAGACTAGGCGAAGAGAAAAAGACTTGGAATAAAAATCATCAGGCTAAAGGTCAACTTAATATCCCAGAGACTCTAGTGCAAGATATTGTACAGGACCAAAAATGCGATGAATCTTTAACATCTTTATTTTTACAGGTGGACAAGGTTGGACATCCTGGACAATCTCGATTTATTATCAAAACAATATCCTGTATAGAGTTGTTGTAGAGACTGGTACAAATGAGGAACTTGAACAGTTAGTGGTACCCAGTAAATATAAGAGAACAAATAATGCACTTGGCACATGATATTCCATGGCTGGTCATGAAGGTAGAGACCGGACAGTACAACGTATTCTATCTCGATTCAGTTGGCCAGGGGTCCACCAGGATGTTGCGGCTCATCGTAGGTCCTGTCCCCAGTGCCAATTGGTTGCCAAGGGAGGGAAGAAGACATGGTGCCCTACAACCTATACCATATGTAACTACTCCATTTGACAGGGTGGCAATGGATGTGGTGGGACCCTTATTAAAAGTTCTAAGGAATCAGTATGTTTTAGTCATTTGTGACTACACAACCAGGTACCCAGAAGCTAATACCACTGAGGACGGTTACCATCAGTATTGCAGAAGAACTGGCAAAGTCTTCAGCAGGATGGGAATACCAAGGTTATCCTGACAGACCGTGGTAGTAATTTTCCTCCATCATGCTGCAAGAACTATACAAATTGTTAGGGATATCTGCTGTTAGAACATCCCCATACCATCCCAAACTGATGGGTTAGTGGAAAGATTTAACAAGACAATGAAATGTATGCTTCAGAAGCAAGCGGCAGGAGGAAGGCCGGGACTGGGATAAGTTTTGCCCTTTTGCTGTTTGCCCATAGAGAGGTGCCTCAGGTTACTACAGGGTTATCCCCTTACCATGTTATATGGGCGAACCCTAGGGTCCCTTAGATGTAGTAAAGGACATTGGGAACAGGGGTCTAATGTAGCATGCAAAATATACTTGAATACATGACTGCATTGAGGAAAAGGCTAGTGAAATATGTGACTATAGCCCATCAAAATGTTGACCAGAAACAACTCAAACAGAAAGAGCATTATGATATGGGCTTAAAGCATAAAGCGTTTGAACCTGGGGAAAAAGTGTTGTTATTATTACCATCCACTGAAAATAAACTGCTCATGTTAGCAAGGACCATACATGATCTTACACCAGGTAGGCAAGGTAAATTATGCCATTGAAATGCCAGGGCATAGACCAGTAAAAAGAATATACCATGCCAACCTGCTGAGAAATGGGTAGAAAAACAGAAACCCCAGTGTTGTATATCCAGACCGATCCTGATAGAGCAGAGGTAGATATAGTATATGACAGGATTGATAAATCTGTTACTGACACTAAAGTGCATATCAATCCTGACTAAACCCTGCACAGAGATTAGAGATTGATCATCTCTTGGAGTATTTCGCACGCATATCTACAAAGAATCCAGGAGAATCAAAGGCGTAGTCCATGAGATCAGAGTTACCCAAACCAAACCAATTCATCAGAAGCCATATAGATTACCAGAAAAGATCAGGCCAGAAGTAGTGGCTGAGATAAACAAATGGAACAAGCAGGAGTGATAGTTCCTTCACACAGTCCTTGGTCCTTCCATTAGTGGTCGTCATAAAAGGAAGGGGCATCAGGTTATGCTTAGATTTTAGGAAAATTAATGAAGTATCTGAGTTTGATGGCTATCCAATGCCACGCATCGATGATCTCCTAGATCAGATTGGGTCTGCAAGATACATAAGCACCTTAGATTTAACAAAAGGGTATTGGCAGATTCCATTGGCCCCAAAACCCAAGAATTAACTGCCTTCTGCACCCTCTTGGTCTATATCAGTTCACTACAATGCCGCTCGGCCTACATGGAGCCCCTGCTACCTTTCAACGGTACATGGATCATGTCTTGAGACCTCACAAGGGCTATAGTAAGGTTTATTTGGATGATGTGGTCATCTATAGCTCCCGACTGGGAGACTTCATCTATTACAGCTTAGTGTTGTGATACAAAGCATCCAGGATGCTTGGAATGACCATTAACCGGTCCAAATGTGCTATTGCTAAGACAGAAACACGCCATCTGGGGTTCATTATTGGACATGGGAGGATTAAGCCAGAAGTAGATAAAATTGAAGCTGTAGCTAACAGTCCCCTACCCATGACAAAGCTTATGTCAGGTCTTTTCCTTGGTCTGGCGTTATTATAGACGTTTTATCCCCGGATTTTCCACCATTGCTACTCCCTCTCACAGATCTGACCAAAAACATTTTCCCAATAAAGTAAGTGAGTCCCGCCTGTGATAAGGCATTTAAAAAATTAAGGCCATCCTATGCTCAGCTCCGTATTATGTAGCCCTGATTTCACTAAACCATTTGAATTACAGACGGATGCCTCTGACACAGGCATAGGGGCAGTATTGACCCAGCATAGCCAGGGAGAGGAACACGTATCTTATACCTCAGCAGGAAATTACATGAAAGAGAGAGAAGATATTCTACAGTGGAGAAAGAATGTCTGGCCATCAAGTGGGAGTGCAGTAGCCCTGAGATATTATCTTTGGGGAAATCAGTTTACTATTATAACAGATCATAATCCTTATGGTGGCTAAATTTGATGAAAGATAAAAATGCCCGTATTTTAAGGTGGTATTTATCATTACAACCTTATAAGTTTACTGTACATATAGAGCTGGTTCTCGCATCAGAACGCTGATTTTTTATCACGCTTTGGTGCTGATCCAGCTAGTAACTCTGTTCCAGATATAGATAATGGAGTTGTATGTGTATCACAAGGTGCCAAGATGGCACAACCCCAGGGAAAGTATGACTTGTAAACAGTATTGTCTGATTTGGAGTAGTGTTTTGAATACTGTTTATCTTTAAGGGTCCCTGGGGAACTTCTGGAGTGGGTGGGTGGAAGTTCCAACCCTTCACAGGGTGAGGGGTTTCAGTCAACACAACAAACATTATGTTGCCTTCTTTGGTGGGAGGAGTGTAACAGGGGTCCTGTTGTGAAGTATAAATAATCACTTCAAGACGCATAACCCCCATTATTTCTTTTCACTCTATCCTATCCTCTATTATATTTCAATATCTATCCTATACTTTCTTGTCAGGGTGGCCAACCTGGCAATCTTCTATCTATCCTTTACTGTCCCTTTTTTCTTTTTCTGTCAGTACTTAATTGCATCTTGTTAAAATAAAAACAGTACTTATATATTGAAAAGCTGTGCTCAGCAAACCTTCAGTGGCTACTGGGAGAAGCAGTCCAACAAGCTCAGTGTCCCAAAACAAATGTCAAGAAGGAGCTGTTTCATTTGTAAACAAAAGAGCCTCTAAACAGCAGAGGGCTGAGTTGAGAAGCAAGTGTCTGCTGCAACTTCAGCTAGTAAGTTGAGAAGCAGTGGCTGTAAAACTAAGGGAAACTGGAACAAATAAAAGTATTGTACTAAAATAAACTGTTACCTGAGTGCCCATGTTAGTTGCAGAGGTCCTTCTATAGAGCAGGCAACTCATGAAATGGCAGCTTATATGGTCTCGAGGAGTGATGTCAGAAGGGGAGGAGCTAAGCTAATGCTCTGACATCATAGTCCTATAATTAAGTTTATATTTTGTTTTAGGACCTTGTGAGGAAATAAATGTTTTTGGGGTAAACCTTGAAATGCTAGAATGATACTAGTTGGTTTAATATATATATATTTATATATATAAGCTTGAAAATGCCATTGTTCATCTTAATTAAGATATCACATGATTGATGAGGTCACCCTGTGGCATTATAAAGGTTCCTCTAGGAGAACCAAGAGAATAGGTGGTCAGTAAGGTTCTGGCCAAGGAGAGAGAAGGTTCAAGAAGAAATTGTGCAAGTTTCCACATTGTTTGAGAGAGAGGAAAGAACTCAGGAATTCTGTAATTGTTTTATTTTGCAAGAATTATCTCCTGATGTTTGAAGAGGTGTGCGGATTAACACCATTTATTTTTCCTTTCTGTATATATTAAATTTAGTGTTTTATTTATTTTTCTTCTTTTTGAATAAAATGATAAATGCAGACATATGCATTTTATGCATCCTATCTGGTTGTATGATCTGTTTATTGGGACCACACTACACACCGCCCCACAGCCATTGCACTGCACCACTCCTATCATGTCTTATTTTGTGTCCTCTCTACTGTTTCTCTGGATGCTTATTCTCTCCTCTTCTGCCTGCCCCTCCCCCACCCAGGAGGACCCTGAGCATTCCAGCTCCTTTTCCTCCCGTCTTCCTCCTCTGAGGTAGAGGAACATTCTGTCCACCTGTCCTCCAATGTTGATTTCACTGAATATCAGTGGTTTCTCTCGAGGCTGGTTCAGGAGCTACACATATGTCACGTCATAAGAAGCAATACCAAGTGGGAGACGACTCATTCCTGAGCATGTTCAATGCTCACCACCTAGTGGTGCCCCCTGGCCTGTTCTCTTCCAGGAAGCATCTGTCCGCACCTGGCAGTCTCCAGCTGCCTCCACCCCAGCGGACTGCAGGTGGAGGTATTGTGCTCCCTGGAGTCTCTAGGTACCCTACCTCAGCCACCTTTGGGGTTGGACGCCCTTAGATACTCCTTCCAGGCTTAAGTGCCTGGCGACGCCGCCTCCTGGACCCTGATTCCTCAGAATTCAACTGGTATAGTAGAAGAGTGTTCTCTTCAGCTCATGCCTTGCACTGCATTGGTTCTCATCAGGCTCACCATTGCTGCCTACAACAGGCACCTGTGGTCGATGCTAGCACAGTTATTAGCATCCCTGCCTGATTCGGAGGAATCTAGACAGGCCATCTGCACATGGTCTGGAGCTTGCAAGGCACCAGGCAAGGGGCAAGGGCATCTTAAGACGCCAGTGAGGTGACGTCCAAACTTGCAGGGACAGCAATCTGCATTAGGCGAGGTGGTATGGCTTTGTCTCCAGATTGTCACCCGTTGTCTGGCGTAGAGTGATCTCACACCTTCCAGGGACTGTCTCTTTCCGCGGGGCAAGGAGGACCTTATAGTGGCACCTCCCGTCCCCCCTGGCCACAGGGGACACCTCTCATCCTGACCATCCTTAGACCTCACTGGTCTAGTATGGCTGTAGGGTCTCCCTCCTGTATCTTACCCACAGGAGGCTGAGGGAATCTATTCCTCAGGGCTGTGCCAGGTCCCTCTGGGGGCTGGTACTCACCCAGCAGTAATGAATGGAGAAGACTTACAAGGGAAGATACAAAAATGACTTACCTACCGTAATTCTTGATCTTTTCTTGTATCTTCACCATTCATTACTGATTCCACCCACCATCCCCTCTTGGGCCTCAGTTCTTGGGTGTTGCCTCCACCCTGCTAACCTTCCCCTCTTAGAGCGGATTGGGGCCGGAGTCCCCGGGACCTCAGAGCTCTTTATTTCTTCTCTAAAAGTCACAGAGCACTCATCCTAGAGGACAGCAGTAGGGTATTTGCCCTAACCCCTGAAGGAACTCCTTGGGATTTTCTTCTCGATGCACTGGGGTGTCCCCATTTTTAGACTTGGAAAAGCCTCTCCTTTTATCACCCTTGGCTGTTAACTCATCAGTGTATTCCTAGTAGAGTCCATGGGATTTTCCTTCCTCTTTTCTCTCTTTCCTTATGGCACTGATGTCCCGTGGCTCCCTGCTCCTGAAATGGGGACTATGTCAGTACTCGTGGGAAACTATTATCTGGCTTCCCATTACTTTCCATCTCAAAGTCAGTCTGGACTCGCTCCTCTTTAAGTGGGACTGCTCACCCTACCTAAGGGATGGTCTGTAAGCCCAGGCTTTAAGATGTTCAAAACAAAATCGGATACAGCATAGGAAGAGAGGTCAGTCGCTGCCAGTGCTTGCCAGGTCATCTTAAATCCCTTAGGGCCTTAGGTCAGTAACCCCTGCAGCTGGCGAGATTCTTCCTCCTTTGTCTTCACCGCAGGGGTTTGAACTATTACATGCCAGTGGTATTCCAAATTACTGTGGTGAGAGCCCTCCTTCCTCACCCTTTATCCCTTTCTGTATCTCTTCTCCCTTTTCTACCCATTTTCCTTCTCTTTTCTTTGAGACCGCCCAGGATTGAGGCCCTATGGCCACTTAGGGTAGGGTCTCTTCTCTCTGTCCCCTAGTCAGCTTATGCCTTTTCAGTTTATATCCTTTCCTTTGACTATCTCTCGGCTCTCTTGCCTTGCTTATTTTTCTATACTGTTTCACCTTCTCAGCCAAAGAGAACTGGGATGGTGGAGAGTCTGACACCTAACGGCCAACCCTAGAGTGCGCGCACTGTGTTAGCCATGGTGACTCCCCAAAAAAAAAAATCTCCCAAGGTGGATGTGCACCCTGGCTCTTACCCAGCAGTAATGAATGGTGAAGATACAAGAGAAGATAAAGATTACGGTAGGTACATCATTTTCATATCTTTGAGAGAGGTCCTACAGTGGGTCACATTTTCCCTCCCATCTTCCCCAGCTCCTGTTCTCCTATCCCTTTTCAGGGCATCTACCACCAGCTCGGACTCTAGGATTTCGCTCCTCTCTCCCGTCACCCATACAGGGATTTTCCGGGCGGGAGAACTGAGGGGCGTGCATGGGGACCCCTCTCATACTGTCACACTAATGTCCTGTCTTGTGGTGCCAGGGCGGTACCCGCAATGTATTGCTAGCTAGAAGTTTGCTGTGTGGTCCTGGCGCTTGAGGGCACAGTCCGATCTGTGAAGACCTACAGGAACCTCTCAGTGAAGATCTGCTGTTACAGTAAGTTCTTACGTAACTGCTATTTCTAGGTGCTCTCAGTGGAGTCTCCTACCTGGTCTTCCACAGGGACAAGGTTGTCCTTTGCCCCTGCTGAGGTTCCTCCTGAAGATCACATCGAGTTTCACCTTAACCAGGGGATTAACATAATGATATACTTTACCCACCTGGCCTCGTAAGCTGATCGCAGTCTCCGTAGAAGCATAGAATTTGTCTGCAGAAAAGGACCACTTGGTCCACCCAGTTTGTTCAGTGGTCCCTTCCTGGTCAGTTGCCACAGACCCTACTGGTCTGTGTCATCTCCTCCTCCTTCTCTATTTATCCATATTCCTTTATGTCTGTCCCACGATGCTTGAAGCCCTGTACTGTTTTTGCCTCCACCACTTCTGCTAGCACTCTGCTCCAGGCATCCACCACTCATTCAGCTGAAGCAGTACTTCCTCACATACCTCTTAAATACCCCTCCAGTTTCATTGCATGCCCTGTAGTCCTGGTGCTTTTTCTCATTTGAAACAGGGGCCCCACCACCACCCCGGCATTCTTTTCAACCCTGTGAGGTACTTGTAGGTCTCTATTATCTCGCCTTTGCTGTCCTCTCTTTCAGTGTGTATATGTTGAGATCCCTCAGTCTGTCTTCATAGGGCATTTGACAAACCCCTTACAACATTTTAGTTGACCTTCTCTGAACTGTCTCCACCCTGTCTATGTTCTTTCTGAAGTGCCTCCAGAACTGGACACGATACTCCAGTTAGGGGTGTTACAGGCGAGTGATACAGTGGCAACACCACCTCCCTCTTCCTGCTGGAGATTCCTCTCTGTGTGCATCCCTGCATCCCACTGGCCCTTCCCACTGCTTTATCACACTGCCTTACAACTTTGTCGTAATCAGATATGATAACTTCAAGGTCCTTTTCCTGCTTAGCCACCGTCAGTATCCCCATACTCAGCTCCTGAGTTCCTGTGCCCTAGGTGCATGAGTGTGCCCTTTCTGCCATTGAACCCCAGCTGATATGATCTTAAACGCTGATTGAGTTTCCCAGGGTCCATGCTCATTTTCTCATCCCCTCCTTAGTGTCCACCCTATTACAGATTTTGGTGTCCTCTGCAAAGAGGCATACTTTCTCTTCCAGTTTTCCACACTATCACTTACGAAGACATTGAAGAGGACCAGTTCCAACAGTGAACCCTGCAGCACACCACTGGTCGCCACCTCTTAGAGTGAGTGCCATTAAACACCACCCTGTGTCGCCTATCCATTAACTGGTTCCTCGCCCAGTTCACTCCTTTGGGTCCCACTCCTGGTCTGCTTAATTTTTACCAGTCTGCTGTGTGGCACATTACTGAAGGTCTTCTAAAGTACAGATAAGCCACGTTCACTGCTTTTCTTATCTGTTTCTGGACACCCAGTCGAAGAAATCGATTAGATTTGTCTTGCATGATCCCCACCCACCCCAACCCTGTGAATCCATGCTGCCTTTGGTCTTGTAGCTTATTTGATTCAAGATACTCTATCAGCCTTCCGCTAACATCTTTTAATTAAAAAGACAATGTACATTTTACATTTTAGTCTTCGTTATGTTGACTCTGTGTCTTGAATGTGCCACAGGTAGATGAGAGCCAGACAGGAGAGCCTGGATGGCTTGGAGGTGAACTGAAGGGGAAAACCGGGTGGTTCCCAGCAAATTATGCAGAGAAGATCCCGAAGTGAAGTTCCAGCCAACCTAAAATCAGTATTGGGTATGACAGTGAAACCATCCTTACGGCCAGCACCTACACCGACACCTACAACTACAGTTGCACAGCCAACACCGCCAACAGAATCCACAGCATCCACTAATAACTGGGCTGATTTCAGCTCAACGTAAGTATGAATTTCCTTTTAACTAAGCTTTGTTTTGTTCCTCACCTTGCCCAATCACGACAGTCTCCTTGCCCCAGCTGTCACCAACTTTCTCGTGGGCATACTGATCACCACTACCAGCACCACAGTAGAGGTGGATGACCTACCATGTTGGTCATACCTGGGCCTGCAGCGGTACTGGTGCAATGGCGGACCGGGCCTCTTCCTCCATGACCTGTTTTTTCTCCCTAAGGGTGCTGGTGTGCAAGGATAGCCACATATTTATACATTCTGGCAGCAACCCTTGGCTTTGTTACTGTCCCGCTGTGCTATTTCCTGTCCTTTGCCATGTCAGACAAATAGCTGAATCCTGTTTCCCACTTCCTGAGGGAGCTGTCCCAGTGACTCAGTCCTCCCTCCTTTCCCAACCCTTCCCCAAGCTGCCCGAGTCCATTCCCAAACCTGGGTCTCTACAGCAGTGGTGTTGGGCAGGTCCAGTCTGAACTTTTAAAGTCTGGAATACCAATAGATACTGGATAACAGAAGGTCAGTAGTTTCTGTATAACAGTGGGTGTGGCAAGTTCAAAATTCAAGGTAAAAGTAGACCTTTTGAATAGTAACGTTTCAAACTAAAACTACTGGGATTTTGAGTTAAACCCACTTTAAAATTAGTTAAAAAGAAGTTTGTGGTTCTCTTGATGAAATACCACTAATATTTTCTGATTTGCAGTATATAAACACACTTTTTATTACATTTCCTATTTGTTTAATATCTGTACATACAATAATATAAAAACTGTTTGATGTTAGTATACCAAAAGCTGACAGTTTTAGCAGTCACCTTAGTATAAAACAAAGTTTATTTTTCTGTTGACACAATGGAAGTATATTAGTATTAATGTAGTAGGAATATATTTCTGCTATATCAAATTACTGAAACTGGAAATGTACCATTAGTACATCATTGTATCCTAGTAGAAATGCCTTTACAGTATATCGATACATTGAAAGTGTATAACTAAGACATAAAAAGTTGACTTGGCTCCAGGGTTTTATTTAAAATTAAGTAGTGTCTACCACTAAACTTTCAAAAGTAGGGTTTTTCAATAAATTATCTTTATAAAGGTCTGACTTTGGAACCATTAAGACTGGGAACTTAATTTTTAGATAAAAACTTGGAGCCAGGTCTACATGGTTGTACATTGCACTGATCTTACAGCAACACGTTTGGATCGTGGAGAACTGGTGGGCACGGTGTTCATGGAGTTGTCAAATGCCTTTGACACAGTTGATCATCAAACCTTACTGGATAGGCTTAGGAAAATAGCAGTCTCAGAAGAGACCTGTGGTTGATTTAGCTCTTATCTAGTGGGGAGGAAACAGATCACCATGGTGGGTAGAGTGTCTTCCTCCCAACTTGAATTCAACGAGGTGTACCACAGGGTAAATTCTGGGCCCCTATTGTTCCTGATTTACACCAACCAAGTGCCCACTGTTGTGCAGAGGTCTGTGGTTAGACTATATGCAGATGACATGGTACTCCTCTCTATGGGAACAGATGTAGGGTTCCAAAGAGATTTTACTGGCCATCCAGGGATGGTTTCATAAATCAAACCTAATCCTGAATGGCAAAAATCTAAATCTGTGATGTTCACGAGTTACCATAAAATAAATTTTCTCCCCAGCACTGGCTATAAAACTTTAGCTGGTGATCCATTACAACAAATTAGTGAATATAAGTACCTACTGTAGGTATCTGGTCTGAATGCGAGTTTGACATTTGATTATCATATTGATACATTAGTCAAAACCATTAGTTGTAGGTTGGGGCTTTAAGACAAACTAAACATTGCATGGATCGAACTATGAGGCGATTATTGATCAACCAAATGCTGGTACCGATTATTGATTACGGCATACATATTTGTAGTCATGCCACCATTACAAAGATGAAAAAGTTGAAGTCCTGTATAATAAATTAGTTAGATTTGTTATATTAGCTGATAGATGGATGCACCATTGTGATATGTTTGTAGAACTAAACTGGCTTATAATAGAAAATAAGTTTAAAACATCTCTAGCTATACAAATGAGAAATACTGTATAGCAGGAAATATTACTTTCCTTTTATATTTGCTATCTTTCGTTTTTGAAAATGCGCTAATATAAAAGGATTGCTAATATTCCTGAAGCTATTCTCCTGGTATACTGCATACAGGGCGGGGCAGAAACAGAAACACAGTAGCAACACTCAGTATTTCAGATATGTGTTTCAGCTTTATTTAAATAATATCCACAGTAAAATAAAAAGCATAGTGCAAAGAAAAGAAGGAGACAGAGAAATGGGAGTAACACCTCGATCTGCTAACTCTGCTCAATCATCCGGTTGCTATGCAGACAGTGGATCTGAGAAAAACAAAACGGAGAACAAAAACGTAGGAAATACTCTAGATGGCTCCACAACAATTTTACAGCACATACCAATCGGACCATCCTGATATTTATTCTGAGCTTCTTGACTTCTTGAGCTGCATTTAAAAGGTTACTGCTGATACTGGTTACAGGTTACTGTAGGTCACCTGCTGATTGCTGTGATTAACAGCTGCTATCACAGCGACTTAGGCACACAGTAACAAACCGAGAACAAAAACTTAGGAAATACTCTAGATGGCTGCACAACAATTTTACACTTACCGCGGCATAAGTACAGCAGCTACCAATCGGACCATCCAGATATTTATTATGTGCTTCTTGAATTCTTGAACTGCGTTTTAAAGGTTACTGCTGATACTGTTTACAGGTTACTGTAGGTCACCTGCTGATTGCTGTGATTAACAGCTGCGATCACACAGTAACAAACACAGATGGCAGTTTGCAGGTTGACCACTTATGCTTTGCTATTCTGGTAAAGTGCTGTGTTCAGTATTGGGACCATCCGTAAACATTTTCAGTTGCGAACAGTTTCGGCCAGCTGTTAGCACTGATATTAGCGGTGCGAACATATTCTGCTGTACAGTACTATGGTTACTAAAAATAAAATACTTATTAGACAAAATGGAAAGAACTACTCACTTACATAATCTTAGAAAAATGTCCAACTGAGGGAATATTATATGAGAACCCAAAGAACAAGGTATGGGAAGATGGCATTTTATACTCATCTGAGTATTCAAACCAAAAATCTATGCGACAACAAACTTCAATTTAGTACTGCTCTAAAACAAGAACTCACAACTAGATGTAGATGTTCTGACTAAGTTTTAGCTTAAACTTTGCACACTACTTAATTGTGATGTATGTATTGAACATGTCCTTACTCTCACTTTGTATAATGTCTGACGTGGAACCTATGAAATGAGATTGTTCTCAAGGTGTTAATCCAAGATCATAAATAGTCATTATTAAATGTCTACATGTTATTTTGCACATGTTATTGTCAACATAATTGTCTACATGTACATGTATTTTCTGCACATTAATGTAACTGTTCCATGTGAGTTAAAATCAGTTATGATATCTTGTATTTGATTAAGCCTTTGTATACTGTATATAGAGAATAATGCCTGATGTACATACAGGTGATAACCACGGTGTAATCACCTTGAGTGGTTGCTATGGCATCAGTGAACCTTGAGGCGAGCGCAAGAGGTTTACCTTTTGCCTCAGCAAGCACTAGACGATTACACTGTGGTTATTACCTGTAATGCTAGACATTGTCATTTATAGTGTATGGGACTTGATATGAGAAGTTACCCCCGGGAACACAAGTAATTTTGCCTTACCTTATTAATGAATCTGCACTACAGTCGGATTATCATGTAGGAAAACGGTTTATTAAGATACACGGACTGAATGACAGTGGGCTAAATAGCACCAGAGTTAAAATCTCTATCAGACATGGCGATTGCCAGATTCAGTAACATTAAACTGTGACAGTTTGAATGTTATTTGAATACTATACTGAGACAAAAAGTCTCATTCTGGGAGTGTAGAATACTGAATAACACTTGCATTCCATTTTGTAAACCCACTGCCATGACACAGATGGAGAGATTTATAAAGTTTTGACATCTTGACAGTGGGATTTCAAATAGAATAATAGATAGGTTCTGGTGTATTACAAGTTAGTAATGCCATCAAAGTTTTTGGGACACACAAAACCTCAAGAGCAAAGCTTGAGAGGTTTCATGTGTCCCCAGAACCTCAACATGGAATTCTGCCTTGTTACACCAGAATCTATCTATTTATTTTAATATATGGATCCGAGGTGATTTGACTCACCTGTTTAGCCAGTGGAGTTAGTGTGTCCATGTGCGCCGGCAGGGTTCCTCAGTGCTGTGTGCATCAGTGGGTGGTGTGGGCTTCGTTTAGCCCTGCTTGTTTTTTCAGCTGTTTGTCAGCAGCGGTATTGGTCGAGCCATGGTTGTGAGAAGAGGAGCCATGGAAATCGAATCGGATAAATGTTTTTTTTTTTCTTGTTTTGGTCCAGTTCCCATCTCTTCAGAATCTCATCTTCCTGCTGCCCCATGCCCGGCTTACCTCAGGCGGGCTGCTGGAGGGGCTTCCCACTCCCAAATGGGCATCAAGGCAAGCCCTGATTACCCCCATGTCGGGCCACGAGAGCGGGACCCTCCCGGGCGGGCATCAGTGGCAGTGGGCGGCAGAGCAAGGCGAGCAATCATGCTGGGAGCCGCATTTTTTTGGTGATTTTCCTGAGGGCAGGGACATGCAGTGATGTCCAGCATCCACCCGCCCCTGAACATTCGGTGCGGACACTGCAGGGGTCCATCAAGCACTGGACACACCCTCCCACCCCCAGAGAAGGAGAGCAGTCCCCAGGCGCTCCATACTTATCCTCCTGGCGTCCCAGATCCGTTCCTGAACCTGGGTCACGGCGTTGCAAGCAGAAATCCAACCGCTGCGCTGACAGGCCGCGAAAAAAGTTTTAAAAGGAAAGAAACTGTTGCTGCTGTTGCTGATGATGATTCTCTTGCTAAGCGAGCAAACAAGCCGCCATGTGTTTGGACTTGTTCTGCCCTCCAACAGAGGAAAAGCAACCAGCCAGTCAGAAGGCACGCTTTGGAAGGCGTTGGGACAGACTTACGCGTGCTTTCAGCTTTGTTGATAATACTATAGTTCAGGTGCCGAATGATAGTATTACAGCACCTGAACATTAGTATTATCACTCCAGGTGCGATGGTATTACTAGGATTTTTTTTTGTATGCTTTTCAAGTATATTATTTTAACAATCCATATATTAAAAGGTTGTAAACCACTTACTTTCAGTGGGTAATGAGGGCTACCCATACATTATATGAAGTTTTATTGCTTTCAGGAGCACCTTGTAAACTGGACTTTGTCTTAATGGTTTAAAGTAATTCTTTCCTGACTAAAAATAAAGATTTTGCTACTACTACTTTAGGAAAAACAGTTTAAAAAAAAAAAAATTTTAAACACTTTTTAAAAACATTTCCGGCTCATATACAGTAGAAGCAGAACAAATAACAATGGCATTATTTTGTTTTGATTATCTGTGGTCATATCACATTATCCAAAATCCACCTTGTAGGGACGTGGATATGGTTCTACTATTCACTGGAACAGTCTGATTGGCTGGACTTCTTTAGGCTAGGTTCTCCCGCCAGCCAGGTGGTATATCCCCGACTCCACCCAGTGATGTCCAGGCTTTCTTTCCACTGGAAGGACAGGTCACCTCCTTTGTGGCTCCTGCTTAGGATTTAGTGCACCATCACAGAACTTTGTCTTCCAGTTTTCTAAACGTCTCAAGCTATTTCCTTGGTTCCTTCAACTCCCTTCATCGATCTTAGATGCAGCAGCAGAAGTCGGGGTTCAAGTTTTACATTTGTGCAGCAGAAGATGTCACCCACTGACCCACGTAACACGATGTACTGCCTGGGACTCGCATGTTTGCTGAGTCCCTCGAGAATAGGAAGCTCCAGCTCTTGCTGGGCCGGGTTCGAACAGGATCCAAAGGACTGCCCTAAGGGCCAGGAGAAGGCCTCGGTGTAGCGGTGTTCCTTACAGCTTGCTGCCCTTGAGGTAGAAGTGACGGTTGTCACGACAAGCACCTCTCGATTTTGGCACTGCTCTCTGCTAGGGCGTCAGTGGGTCTTTCACTGGAGGCTTCTGGGATAGGTGTTTGGCCCTACAGACCCTGGGGATGCCCTGCCTACCGTGCGCTAAGCACAAGTGCTTCTGGTCAAGGTACTGGGTGACACTGCAGTCCTCCGGTCTCTGACTCTTCTGACTACTCTACAGTGGTCAAGCACCTCTCGGTGAGCGAGGGCAGGTCAAAGGCTTTTTTAATTTTGTCTTTATCCTCCTCCCTTCTTGCAGCCCCTCCTCTTGGGAGACACCTATGGCCTTATCAGCCTTCGCTCACCTACCTGGAGCCGTGCAGTCCATGCCCCATGGAGCCATGGCTATACCCCCAAGCGGGTGCAGGGACCCCATCCACCCTGGACGTTCCGCTAATCTTCTTCGCATGCTGTCCCCGGGCAGGTAGGGCATTGAAGGTTGGGGCCCTGGTGCTCCATCTACCAGGAGGCTGCAAGGTTTTTCCTGGTGTTTCTCCACGTGCCAGGTCCAAGGACATCAAGGCGCCAAGCGCCGACGCCTGGCATCGCCGCTTCCCTCTGTTGATGAGCATCGGGCTTGCTGTACCTCAGGTCTCCACCCGGGTCAGACAAGCACCGAGCTCAGGTACCCTCCCCCGGAGAGGACAAGCAGTCCTTGGGACGCTAAAGTCCTCCCCCCTCCCGGCTGCCTCCAGCTCCCGGCTCGCTCCTCAACCCAGGTCGCCATGCCGCAAGCGAAATCCAACCACAGCCGGGTAGGCCGCCCAGGTCAAAGGCTTTTGATTTGACCATGTGTCAAATGCCAGAAGTCTGGCAAATAAGATCCTAGACCTAGAAGCCACCAAGGCAGAAGTCAACCTGAATATTTTTTCCATTACCGAGTCATGGTGCATGGATAACTATGACTGGAACATGGTCATACCAAGCTACATGATGTTCAGGAGGGACAGGATGGGAAATAAATGGGGGGTGCTTTATGTAAAAGAAGACATAAAGGCAATAGAAATTCAGGGAGGACAGAGATGCTGTGGGTAACCCTCAGTTGGGTAACGGAGACACTCTTCAGACAGGTGTGATATACAGGCCTCCAGCACGGGGAAGACTTGGCTAGGGAAATGTTAGAGGAAATTAGCAAAATGGCTAAAAGGGGATGCTGCTGGTGGGGGACTTCAAGCTGCCAGATGTAGATTGGAGCTTCCTCAAGCAGAGTTTCTACCAGCAGGGACATCCTGGACTCCCTGCAGGGGCTCCTCAGGCAACTAATCCGTGAACCCACTCGTGATGGGTCAATACTGACCTGGTGCTTACAAACAGAGACAGTGTTGGGGATGTCAAGGTGGGAAGCCATCTGGGGACCAGTGATCATTGTAACAGTGTGGTTCAACATAAGAACTGCTGCAGACTCCAACCACACAATGACGAGGGTCCTAGACTTCAGAGGGACTGACTTTATAAAGATGAGAGAGTGTCTCAAGAATGATCTGGCAGAGGGAGGACCTGAGGGGGTGGAGGAAAAGTAGGCCATACTAAACTAAACTAAACAAGGGCATCATGAAGGCAACAGACCCCTGTGTCAAGCAGGTATGCAAAAGTAAAATGAGAAGACCACCGCTCTAGTTCTTAAAAGATGTAGCAGAAGAGGTTAAAGCTAAACACCTAGCATTCAAAAGGTATAAGGGAACCAAATGAAAGAGGATAGGGAAGTGCATATGTTAAAACAGTGGAGGCAGACAAGGCACTAAGGAGCGCAAAGGCACAAACTGAAGAATGAATAACTCGGTAATAGCGAAAGGGACAAGACATTTTTAAGATATGTTATGAGAAGAAGAGGACCAAGGGAGGGATTGTAAGGTTAAGATGGGAAGTGGGTGACTTTACAGAGGGGATCAGGAAAAAGCAAACATCTTAAGCAAATACTTCTGCTCAGTATTCACGATTGAAGGGTAGGGGAAGGCCTCAAAAATGTACCAGGAGCTTTGAGGGGAGAGAAGGGACACCAGTCCACTTTCTGAGGAGAACGCCGCTAATCTGAAGGTGGACAGAGCTATGGGGCCAGATGGGGTACATACAAGGGTACTAAAGGAGCTCAGGGAGGTACTAGCTGCACCTCTGACAGACCTATTTAACAGATCACTGGAGAACTGTGTGGTCCCAGGGCATTGAAGAAGGGCACAGGTAGTCCCACTTCACAAAGTGGTAACATGGAGAAGGCGGGCAATTCGAGAAAGACTGGAGGAGTGGTCTAGGTATGGCAGCTGCTTTAAGGCAATAAGCTGCAAAATAATGTACTTGGGCCATAAAAACCTGGAAGCAGGGCTGGTTCAGTGGCGCTGAGGGTTGAGGCTGAACGCCACACCTCATGCCACGCCAGCAACCTGGGCTCGGAAACCACCTTGGGTTGTCAGGGTGGCAGCATGGGGAGGGATGGAGCAGATCTAGCAGCTTAATGGTAGCTCTCCTCTCCGGGTGGTGGTTGCGACGCTGCTCCCCCAAATAGTTCCACTGCCAACAGGTGGAGGTCCGGTGACAGCGCAGGTGCAAGGGGGCGGCAAGTCAGGAGAGCAGCTCAGAACATGACATGCGATGCCTCCACACGCACGCATGCATGTCTGGGGAAGGGGTGGATGAAAATGGGGAAAACTCCACATAAAAACATAATGGGGGTGGAGGCAGAATACAAAATGGGTGGAGTGACACTGGCTAAGACAAAGCAGGAAAGGGACCCAGGAGTTAATCATATCAGATGACCTGAAAGTGGCTAGGCAGTATGAAAAGGCAGTCTGAAGGGCGAGGGCTACTGGGGTGCATAGGAAGGGTATCACCAGCAGGAAGCGGCAGATGGTGTTGCCCTGTACAGATCACTGGTAAGACCTCACCTGGAATACTGTGTCCAGTTCTAGAGACCACATTTCAGGAAGAACATAGACATAGTGGGGCAGACCAGAGAAGGGCTACCAAAATGGTGCAGAATCTGCATCAAAAGCCCTACAAGGAGAGGCTAAAGGAGCTAAACATATACAACCTGGAGAAGAGGGAGAGTGGTGATATGAGAGAGACCTTTAAATACCTAACAGGGGTTAACAAAGTACAGAAGGGGAGTATTTTCAGAGAAAAGGTGTGCTCTCGAACAGAGGGCATGATATGAAAACTGGAGGGGGAATTCAAAGGATGAAGAGGTACTTCTTCACAGAAAAGGTGGTGGATCCTGGGACAGCCTTCCAGGGAAGTAGTGGGGGCAAAACAGTGGAAGGGTTCAACAACTGCTGGAACAAACACAAGGGAATTGTAGAGATAAGGAAGGAGGAAAGGGTTGGTGCCATAAATCAAGTGTAGTCTACAGCAAAACAAAAGGCAGGACAGTATGGGCAGGTTTTGTGGGCCAAGTGGTCCTTATCTGCCATCACATTCTGTGTTTCCTGTCGAGCCAGTCTGCTTCGACTCAGACCGCGACATTTTGCTTGAGCCTGTCGACCAGATCCTCCCAGACATAAAGTCCCCACCATTCATTCACACTGATGAGACTATGTCGGAGGCACCAGGACCGAGTGGAAGCCAAAATCTTCAGGAGGGCCGTCCAGGAAGGTAGGGCTGTGCGGGCGTCACTGCGAGCCCGCTTGCACTGTATAGTCTGCCTCGGCGCCAACCTCCAACTGCCTCAGTTCCTTTTTTCGCCACCATCGACGACGCCGCTCTGTCAGCCGGAGTCAAATCTTCACATCTATATGACAGCAGCTTTAGTCATTCAGTATTTGATTAGTTTTTATTAATTTTAGCAATTTCGAGTTAAAAAAAGTGTTTTCATCAACAAAATAAGTCCTCTTAAGCCCACCTTGATGGAGTCGATGGTAGGAGACTTCGCATAAGCTGTGGGTCTGGTCTGCCGCCCTCTACAGAGGGGGTCTGACTGCAGTGCTCGGGAGGATGAGTGGTCCTCTGAATGCACAAAAGAAGCTGCCCCGTTCTGATCTTCGCCGAGGACGCCACATCACTCGACCTCAAGTTCTTCTTCAGCCCACCAGTCGGAGGAAGAAGCGGTACCGCCAAGGTCATCCTCTGTATGTCGGCGCATCAGTCATCAGTACCTGGGGACAGGAGGCCAACTCCAACACCCTAGTGGCTGACATCCTCAACTCCGTAGTCTCTCCCTGCCCCTGGGGTGTCCTCCAATGAGCAGTTTCGCATTGGGCCCTCTTATGGGAGTAGTGGGTAGGGTGGTTGTTCCGCCTGCCCGCGCTTCACGGGATCATCCCTGGGGCCTTCAGGCCTAGGGGTTTTGAACTTATGAAGGGCAGTTGGGTCTACTTAGTCACGTGACACCTTCTTGGTGCCGCTGACGCCAGCTCTGTGCTTTTCCCTCATATGGCTGTGGTGAAGGGACCAGCACAGGTACCATTTTGTCGTCCTAATTTTGTCAGATCTTCTTCCTTGGGTGTTCTGAGAGTTGGGTTGGGATCCCTGGTGCTTGTGTGTGCGGAGCAGTGCTTCTCGATCATGGGTCTTGTCAGCGCCATAATCGGCACTGCGCCGCCTATGCATTCGCTAGCCACAGTGAGCACTTGGGATTTAGACTCAGATTCACAGAGCACCCCTCCTGCTCTTTTCCTCCCTTTCCTATTTATACTAGCCCTCAAGGGCTAGTGGGAGACAATTCTGAGCCTGAGCCTGATCTACGATTAGGAGATTTTGATGAAGATTCTTTTCTTGGAGTGGCAATAAACCCTGTCCTTCAGCGGAGCCTCTGGTTGAGGACCTTTCTTTAAGTCTCTGCTAAAAACTTGAATTCACTCTCTCTCTCTCTCTCTCTCTCTCCAGACTTCGAGATTGATCCAGGGAAATTACTATGTCTGCAGTATGTCCACGTTCGGAGATTCCTGTGGAATTGACTCCTCTGGTGCAGCCCTCTTTGAGACTCTCTCACAGTTAGTGTGGGACAGTCTGGCACTTATTCGCTCTGTGGCTAAATCCATAGACAAGAAATACACCCCTCCAAAGATCGACCAATCTTGGCCTCACAAGCTTTTTCTGATGCCATAGTTGTCTTGGCAGAGAATGACAAGGCCGCCCTCCTCAGGAATCTACGCCCGGCCAATAAACAAGGAATCTCATAAGACAGACACTATGGGAAGCAAGTTTTCGCTGCCTCTGTCCTGGGTATGCATATTGCTAGCTACCAGGGTTATGTCTCAGTATGAGTATACCCTCTGCATTCACTCAGAACCACTGTGGAAGCTCTTCTGGAGCGCAGAGCTTCTTCAGACTTACTAGAGACGTTGAGTCCAACAGTCAGCAACTTAAGGCTGCTATGGACACCTTTGACACTGCTCCTAGAGCAGCAGCTGCTGGTATATGCACCAACGCCACTCTGTGGTTACATACATCGGATTCACAAATGATGCCCAACAAAGAGTTATGAGTTCACCATTTGATGGAACTTATCTGTTTGGTTCACAGATCGAGCAGGCGCTGAGGCCACACAGAAACTAGGACGGCTGTCAAACAGCCAGACTGGTTCCCTGCTGCCCCTTGACGGGCAAGAACCGCCAGCAGTTTCATAGCCATCAGTCCTTTCATGGCAAAGGTAGAGTGGGCTTCAACAAGAATCAAGCCCCCCAGCCACAAAAGAAAATGCAGCAGAAGTCACAGTGCCCAAAAGTGCCTAGTGCCACCCTCTGAGATTTCGCCAAGTCCCATCTCAGCTGTCTGAGGGAGACTCTTCTTCGCAGTAGGAGGGTGTCTGACTCAGTTTTACAACCAATGGAAGTCAGTCACATTGGACAAATGAGTGTTCAGGATAATCCATGAGGGTTACTCTCTATATCTTTCAGAAATCCCTCTGGATCATCCCCATATAACAGCCCAAGCTGTCCAGTCCTTCAGTCAGACCTTCTTGCTTCGAAATTCAAGGCCTTCTGAACAACAGGGCAGTAGAAGTAGATCGTACTTCAGAGGGTTCCTGCAGTAGGTCTTCACATATTGACTGTGCCCCTGGCGTCAGGTTCCACTGGCAAACTTGTAGCTAGCAATCAGCGGAGACGCGCCCGCCCTCCAGTTGTTTCCACTTGTTCGCCTCAAATTTGGTGGCTCTAGGTGTCAGAACAGCAATCAAATGCCCTCGTTTTGTTCAAAGTTTTCTCGCCAAAAACGCTTTCTACTTCAATTTCACTGACCAAGTGTATGTCGGTCGCTCAAAAGAAGTGCTCTAGTAGCACCCAAGTCCAGCACGTGGACGACCATTCCTGCTGCCTTCTGTGTCTAGGCCCCAAGCACAACTCGGATGAGTGTGCCATTTGTCAGGGTTTTAATCAGGCCACATGGACCATACTCAAACAGTCCTCGAGGCCCACCTTGTTACCCGACGGCTGGCGCGATAGAAAAGGAGCTTCAGGAGCTACGGAAAGGTCACATCACCGCCCTAGAAAGAAGAAAGATAAGGAAACACGCCGGGAGAGGAGTTCGTCGCCACGTGGAAGGCCTTCCACCTCAAAAACAGTGAGTACTTTATTTCTAGGGACATGGATATGTTGTTCATCCACACTCATTGGCAGTATCCTTGCCGCTTTAAATCTTGCGGAGGTCTTCAAGCTTGCTCCTCCCACCCACCCGGTGGTATAACTCTCGGCCTCAGCTTCCGACGCCAGATCTTCCTTACCGCTTGGAAGCTCAGGTTCTCTCCTTAGCCGCTTCCGCGCTTAAGCACTGGTTCCTATTTCTCCGCTTATGGATTTAAAATAAAATTTGCAAAAGACTTCAGTCTTCGATCCTCGCGCCGCGATGGACAAATCGACTCCCGGATTTTGAGATGCCCATGCGGCAGAAGATGTCTCGGACGGATCCACACTCCATGCGGTGTCTACTGTTAGGCCTTGAGCACGCCCGCAGGCTTTACACTGTGCTTCATCTTTCTGGCTCACGCCCCTCGAGACCGTGTTGCCCGATTGCAACTGGGCCGTCCCGAGAAGCGTTTCTCTCCGTGAAGTCCAAGGAGGCCCGGTTGGCGGTGTCGCGTGGCGTCGGCTCCGGGCGATCAGCTCGAAGGCATGGTCGCCAAGAGTGAGGCGGCGCAGGCCGATCTTCCTCGGCCGCGCATTTATCCTGCTCTCTGGGTTCTTCCTACACGGCTTCTTTTGGGATTTTTCTGTCCCTCTCCACTAAAGGAGAAGGGCTCGTCTGCTGGACCTTGTTCTCGGTCCAAAAAAGAGGGACAAGGTGTCCCTCCGTCGACGCTTCTTGGGCGGGAAAGGTCCTTTCTCGGCCGTCAGTCCGTCGGTTGCCTACCGCCGCTTCCTGCCACTGGCCTCACGGTGTCCCCACAGGTCAGTTGACCGAGACTCCTACCGATGAAGTGTGAGATTTTCTCGACCCATTGGACGGGCTGTCGCCTTTAGCAGCCGAGATTCCCTCTCCTTGCTCCCCGGAGGAGTTGAGGATCCCGGGCTCGCTCTGTGCCTCCGGTTCCGGAGCCTCGGATGGACCTTCCGGCTCAAGGAGGGCGGGTTCCGCCGACACCTCTCGACCGACTCCCGAAATTCCGGACTCTCGGTCTGGTCTATACCTCATGTCCAGCTGCTCCCACCGCCATAGGCGAATCTCGGCCCTCGCATCATGGTAAGCGGGCGTCGCCGCCGTCCTCGCCCTCCTCGATGAGGGGAGGCTTCGCAGAATTACGCCGACGGCACGAGACCTTATGTTGCAACAGCTCCTCCTGGCCGGAATAGCCGACTCCGGCGCCTTCCCGGCCACATTAAGTGGCTGTCACCGAACGGCCGCACAACCCCTCGACTTTGTCCGAGGCTATACCCAGGCCGGGTTGTTCGCCAAACCAGTTGCTCCACCGATTCCGTGAACCTCCGCCTCCATAGCCACCAATTGGGGTCCACCAAGGATTCTCGGTCGGCTAAGGGTTTACCCCATCGCTGTCAGTTACCCCTCACTCCCGCCGACCTCGGCAGGTGAAGGGTGGCTCAGGCCAGAGCAGCTTTTCGAGGGACTCTTCCGAGTCCGAGATGATTCTCCTTCTTTCCAAGCGACTGGACTTGAGTCTTCAGGAGGTCAGTCAATGGACGATAGCCCGTCGTCCTTTTCCTAGGACTGCTTCGCTCATCTCGGAGTCTACCGGGATGGAGCTCAACCCGCTTCCAACGGGCTGTGTATCCCTCACGGAGATTCTGGACCCAGGGATTCTCCGGACGGAGGTCTTTCCGTGGCCGAGGCTATAGTGGGTCCGGCACTGGAACTTTTGGCAGCCGCCTGTTTCCTGCTCCTGCGCCGCCAGGATGGCTAGGAAGTGTGCGTCCCTACCGTTCCTTGTCCGGTTTTGAACACCCTCTGCTGAGGGGTTGTTACCGACATGCCGCGCGGCCGGGCAACGCCAGGATGTGGGACAAACCTCGACAAGGAGTCCAAGAAATTGACCACGCTGGCTAAAAGTCTACGCTCAGTGCTCCTTCTTCTTCGCCAGGCCAGTCTCGGCCGCCCTCATGGCACATTTTTTCTCATGCCCTGTTGGGCTCCCTGGATGAGGTCATCCTCATCTTCCTACGATCTGCAGACTACGTTAAGCAGGTGCGGGACTAGGGCAGGGCAGTGGCCAAACAGCAGCTCCAGACTGCTTTGGATATAGGGGACTCATGTGCCAGATCGGTGGCGTGCCGCGAGTGGCTATGCGTCAAGGGCTTGGCTGAGGATATCCACCTTTACTTCGGATACCCAGCACAAGTTGGCGGATGTTCCTTTTTGGGACTGACCTTCGGCCCTGGGGTGGAAGGTCACCTGCAGAGGATCTGAAGTCCCACGCCACCTGGACTCGGCCCTCCGGGCCAGAAGGACAAAGGCCTCAGAAACCACAGCCAAGCCCTTTCGTCCTTCTGTGCCCCTCGGCGCTACTGCCCAGCACCAGGCCAGCAGGCTCGGGCTTAGCATCCCAAACCCAAGCACGGCTTCCTCTAACAGGAGGGAGGAAAAGGCCCAGGAGGTCTCTGGTCGGTCCTCCTCCAAGCCTGCCCAGTGACGGCTGAGGGTGTCGCCCATCCTCACACTATTCCTGGTCTCTGGGGACGGCTCACGACTGCTCCACCTGGTCCGCTGTTACTACTGGGACAGGTGGGGTCTTGGAGGTGGTAAGAGGCCTGCCTCTGAATTCGAGCAGGCACCACCCTTCTCAGAGCTGCCGCCTCGGGGCTTCGGGATCCCCACTCACTGGCGGCCTCGCCGAGCCGACATCGCCTCCTCCTCCAGAAGGAGGTAAGAGTGGTGGCCCTCCTTCAGACCCAGGGTTTGTGTCCAGGTACTTCCTGGTTCGAACGGACGGGGCTGGCGCCCCCATTCTAATCCTACACGACTCAAACAAGTTCCTAATGTCTCGAACCTTCAGGATGGTCACTCTGGCTCAGATAATACCATCCTTGGAACGCCGTGCGTTCTGTTTCCTGACCTGTAGGACGCGCTTTTTTACACGCCCCTATCCGTCTCATTCACCAGAGATTCCTTCGCCTCCGAGCGGAAGACCTTCAGTTCCAAGCCATGCCCTTCGGCTTGTCTCCAGCTCCCAGGGTCTTCACCAAATGCATGGCAGTGGTGACAGCATTCCTGCGGCGCCGAGGGTCCGGTGTACCATTACCTGGACGACTGGCTGATAGCAGCTCCTCCAGGAAGGAGGCGGAGGGTCCAGAGATCTGGCCCTCCAGGTCTGTTCTCAACTGGGCCTCCTTATCAACGAGGCCAAGTCGGAACTCGAGCCGAGCAGGTGATTCTAATCTATCGGGCGAGTCGCCTCTCTTCGAGCCAGAGCGCTGCCTGCCAGGACAGGGCCGAGGTTCTTTCCTCTTTGCCCGATCATTTCTGGTTGGGCAGCGCCTGCCCGGGACTTCCTGCGCCTCCTGGGTCTCATGGCTGCCTGTACCAGCGTGGTCCGCTAGTCTTCTGGAACATGCCCCTTCAGTGGGACTGGCCAGCCAGTGGTCACAACGCCACATCCCTTGACCAGCTTTAGTCGGGTGATTAGATGTGGAACGCCTCCAGTGGTGGACCGTTCCAGATCATTTGCTAGGAGGGCATCCTGTCATCCGCCTCGAGCCGACGGGTCTCTCTGTCGACCGATGCCTCTCTGATGGGTTGGGGTGCCCATCTGGGGAACACAGGCTCATGGCCTCAGGTCCCAGGGAGTCCCGATGCCACATCAACCTGCTGGAGCTCAGCGCGGTCCTTCTAGCTCTCCACCGCCTTTACTCCGTTCCTCCCAGGGTCCAGGCTGGTCCGAGTCAGGCGGACAATACCACGACCATGTACTATCTAAACCGCCAGGGCGGACGCCTCCATGCTTCTATGCAAGGAAGTCTCCATTTGGTCACTGCGTGAAGCAGCCTGGAGGCGGATCTCCTAGCCATTCACGTGGCAGGAGCCTCCAACACCCTGGCCGATGCCCCGAGCCGGATAGGGCTGCATCCCACGAGTGGTCTCTCCTGCCGAGGTAGTACACATCTGTTCTCCCTTGGGGCACACCTCAGGTGGACCTGTTTGCCTCCATGGAGAACGCTGTGCTGAGTCTGTTCCATGCCCGCCCTCAGCAGGGCTCGCTGCAGGGATGCCTTCTCGAGGCAATGGACCCCGGCCTTTTACGCCTCTTCATTTCCTTGATCCACAAGGTGCTTCTCAGGCGAGGAGGGACAAGGCGCAGGTGATTCTGATAGCCCCAGACTGGCCCTCGCCAGTTCTGGTACCCAGATCTCCTCAGTCTCAGCTCCAGGACTCCGTGGCAGCTTCCAGCTCGCCCGGACCTGCTCTCAGTCAATCAGGGGAAGGTGTTCCATCCGGACCTTCAATCCCTGCACCTGGACGGCCTGGTTCCTGAGTGGCCAGAGTTCCAGGCCTTGGGCCCTTCCGACAGTCCTCACGTAGTTGAGGCGGCCCTTAAGGAGTTTACTCAGAATGTTATGCCTTCAAATGGAAAAAGGTTTTCCATTTGGTGTCAGGCAAGGGCTTGGACCTTCCTCCTGTTCCTTGGCAAGCATCTTGGACTATTTAGGTCCCTTTCTAGTCGAGGGCTTAGGTCGACGACTTAAGGGTGTGCACTTGTAGCCATCTCTGCTTACCGGGCGCGGGCGGGAAGCAGTCGGTGGCGCAGGGAGAAGGTGGTCTGGCGCTTTTCAAAGGCCTTGATCACATTTCTCTCCAGTGCGGGAACCCCACCTCCGTGGGATCTACTGCTGGTACTGGCAAAGCTCATGGGCAAGCCATTCGAACCTATGCACAGGTGTGCTTTCTCTCACCTGTCGTGGAAGACCCCTTCTTGGTGGCTATCACGCCAGCCAGAAGGATGGGAGAGCTCCAGGCGCTCCATCGAGTCTCCTTACCTGGTCTTCCACAGGGACAAGGTTGTCCTGCGCCCCTCACTCCAAATTCTTCCGTTGTGGTGTCGGAGTTTCACCCAACTAGGTGTTGACTCTGCCGGTGTTCTACCCCAATCACACCTCGAGGTCGTAATATAGGCTCCATACTCTGACTCTAATACGCCGCTATTATATGAGCGCACGGTTGAAATTGGGAGAGGTTCGCCAGCTGTTTGTCACCCACGCTGAAGCCGCATCTGGCAGACCTGCAGCCAAGCGGACGATAAACAGGTGGTAACCTCCTGCATAGATCTCTGTTATAAGTTGGCGGGCATGGAGCCTCCCAGAGGGATAAGAGCTCATTCTACCCGCCATACTGCTGCAACGGTGGCTGCTTCCAGGGACGTCCCTATCCAGGAAATCTGCAGGGCTGCTACCTGAAGTCAGCAAACACCTTCATTACCCACTACCACATCGACCTTGAGTCACGCGGGATGCTGGTTTTGGGGCCCTCGGCTCTCAGTCTCTTTCCCAAGTAAGTATGTGGGGTGTGCGTCTTGCCTCCCCTCCCGGAGAACTGCTAGGAGTCTGCCAATGAGTGTGGATGAACAACATATCCATGTCTTAGAATAGGAGGTTACTCACCTGTAACAGGAGTTCTTGGAATGGCAGGTTGTTCATCCACACGACTCCACCCGACTCCTCCGGCTCGACGCACAACCCGAGCTTCCAGCCGGGCCAGATCTGGCGCCATGGGCTTGAGCCGAGTTATACCACCCGGTGGGTGGGAGGAGCAAGCTGAAGACCTTCCGCAAGATTTAAAAGGCAAGGATACTGCCAATGAGTGTGGATGAACAACATATACCATTCCTAGAACTCCTGTTACAGGTGAGTAACCTGTATTTCTGGTCCCCTGTCCACTTCTGGGGCCGGCACCTTCTCCTGCTCCTGCCGAGGTGAGCGGGCAACTGGGGTAGCTCTCTCAAGGTCTCTATTTGTCTCTTCCACCCAACACTACCAGTAAGTCACCCATGCGACCCTGTCGCTGGGCGTACGACCCGACCGTTAAGCCTGGCGGCGGCCTCTCAGCTACTGCCAGCCCGGTCAGTTCCGATAAGTCTGGACGGATCCTCTGTTGTCCTTCTGGACTCACTGGCTCCGTGGGGACACTGACATTGGAACGAGTGTGCTGGTAGGAGACCCTTCATCCCTTCAGGCACTCCACCTCAGGGATTCGCCACCGATCCTGTCTTGTCCCTGCCCTCAGGATCACTCACGAGACCTTTCATTGGGGTCTCTACCGAGTTACCCCTTCGCCTGGTTTTCTCATGCTCACGGACATGAGTCAGTCACTGGCCTAGATCTGTTGAACATGGAGCCCTTCTTCAGGATCCTTGGGGCTCTTCCTGATCCCACGCCACCCAGTGGCCCTTCAGCACCCCCCGCTGGTCCTGTCTAACCTTCAGGTGGTTTCCGGGCCAGATCCCATATTCCGCTGCTGGGCGGGCCTCCGCCGGCACCACATTATCCGACACCAGGCCCTGTGCCGCTGGACGCCTTTTACCCTGGAGTATTCTGCTTATGGTTATCCTCCAGTATTGCCAGGATACCAGTGTCCTTTATAGCAACAACCACATTACCCAGGGTACCCAGGCTACTATCCTCCTTCTCCACCGCCAGTTGATCGGGATTCGATCCTGCTTGGTGGCAGGATGCCAGGACCCATCTCATCTCTGAACTGAGACATAATCCGTGGGCTACATCCCTCTACCTAGAGCACCTCCACCACCGGTTCCTTTTGGACGAGCCTTGGGTTCCTGCTGGTGGTTCCAGTGGGGTGGACCCGCCCATCCCCAGTGGCTCAACCTTCAGACTTGGACATCGACTCAGACCCTTCGGATCCTTGATCTCCAGTTGAGGTCCCACCTAAAGAATCTCCCAAATCACCATGAGAAGATCCTTCTTTCGGTGATCTTCTGAGGACTATCCAGGCAGCAGGAGGCTGGCCTCAAAAAATAGATCCCCAGCGCAAGAGGCTGGCTGAGCATCTAGATCTGGCTACTACAGACTCCTCTACCCATCCAACACTGGATGGGCCCTCATGAGGATCTGGTCACAACCATCTGGCAACAGCCCTCCTCTATTCCGCTGTATCCAGGAAAGCTGTTTGCACCTACTTCCCTCCGGAAGGGATTCCACATTTAACTACCACATCCTAAGTTCGACTCCATGGTCATTAAGGCTGCTCATGACCAGTTGACCCAACCCAGGCACTTGAGCCTCCCTCCTGACAAAGACTCAAGGCAGTTGGACCAATTCAGCAGGAAGATATATTCTTCTACTTCCTGTGCCATCTTAATTATGTGTCAAATATGGTGGCTGCTCCAGAAGGCTTCCCTCTGAGCTCGAGAGGTACCTTCAGGATATACCGATGAAACTCTCAGAAGCAAACTACTGGACAAAGTCCATATGAGCAAATCTTCTTGTCGTCATGCTCTTAGAGCCAATGTATCATCGGTGAGATTCGGTGGCTAGGGCTGCCGCTACGAGGATCTGCATCCAATGCCTTTGTGGCTCAGGATTGCAGGTCTGGCACAGGATGTCCAGTCTTCCTCCTGACTCACTTTAGGGGTTCCATCCTTTTAGCAGTGTCGCAGAGGATATAACAGGGCTACAAGAGAGCGGATTATCACTGCGGACATGCTGCTCCATGTATGGATGGGACAAAGAAGCAGCCTTTCGCTGCTAAAGATGATGGAATAAGACCCAGGGCAGCGACACGCCACTGGATCTGGAGCCCAAACCTCTCAAGTAAATTTCCCAAGCCTGCCTCCGGGGCCAAAGCTCCTCTCCTCAGCGCCCTGACTCCTTCCCCTCCTCCTGCTACCTCCGGTTGTCCATGAGAAACTGGTAGGAAGGAGGCTCGGCTCCACGTGGAGGGATGGAGGCTGTCACCACAGATTTATGGGTTCTGCAACTCATTCAGCGAGGTCACCAGTAGTGTTCACAGAGATCCCTGCATCCCACCATCCGGATGGTCCTTTTACTCAAGGGATCAGATCCCCATGGTCTTACAGGAGATCCAAGCCTCCTGCAAAAGCGCATAGAACCCATCCTCAAGATCAACTGAAAGGGCTTTACTAACATTTCTTCCTAGTTCCAAGAAGACTGGGAATCTGAGACCTGTCCTGGATCTCAGCACGCTCAAACATTTGTCGAATAAAGAGGTTTCGTATGCTCACCCTTCAGGGTCTTCTTCCCTGCTCCAACCAAATGCATGGCTGTGCTCCTGGATATGCAGGATGCTTATCTTCATCTCCCCATCCTCCCGCCCACTCACGCTTCCTTCGCTTCCTCCTTCTGGGAGAACCATTTTCAATTCAGAGCACTACCCTTTGGCCTATCCTTGGCTCCACAGGTTTCACAAAGTGCTTGGTGGTGTAGCGGCATTTCTATGCTGCAAGGGCATTTATGTGTTCCTGTATCTGGACCACTGGCTCCTCTAAGCACCTTCTCCAGACAACCTGAAAGAGTCCTTCTTTCACGCTGGGCTTGTTTACCCAGCTGGGCATCACAGTCAATTTCCCCAAGTCCCAGCTAGTACCCTCTCAGCGCCTCCAGTTTATTGGAGTGGTACTAGACACAGTCCATAACAAGGCTTTCTTACCATTGGATCGAGCCGAGACCTTGGTTTCTCAAGCCACACTGGTGGCCCAGGCTCGATGGATCCCAGGTGCTCCGCGATCATGGGATTTATGGCAGCAACCATTTCCACAGTACCCGGTCAGATTACATATGAGGTTCACCAGTGGTCTCTTTGAGTCCAATGGGACCAGAGGATGGACGACATGAACCAACGGGTCATGATGTCCAACAGCCTGCAAAAGATCTTCGCTGGTAGCAGGATCTTTCCAACCTGTTAGTGGGAGCTCTTTCCACTACCCAACCCCCACCCAGATCCTCACTTCAGATGCTTAGGACATGGGTTGGGGAGCCCATCTGGGGACCACAAGACCCAAGGGTCCTGATCCACTCAGGAGCAACAGCTCCACATCAACATTCTGGAGACAAGGGCAGTCCTGTATGCTCTCCAGGCGTTCCAATCATACTTCTCCCAGGATCACTTCTCATCCAGACGGTCAACATGTCCACAGTCTGGTACATCAACAAACAGGGAGGAACTCACTTGTACTCTCTCTACAGGGAGCAGTGAGAGTTTGGTACTGGGCGATTCAGCACAGCCTATTCCTTACAGCAGTCCCGACAGTTTCAGCCAATCAGTGGCCAGGGCATGGGTAGGAGTTAAAGCAGGAGGTAGTCGAAGAGTTGTTTCTTCAGTGGGGTCGGCTGGAAGTAGATCTAGTCGCTTTCCATTCAATCAAAACTACCCAAGTTTTGCTCACTTGTTCCTGGGCATGGTGCTTTTTGGCGAGATGCACGTCTCTCTCTTGGACAGGGAGGTTTCTATACACTTTTCCTCCCTTTTCTCTCATTCAGAAGGTTTTGTTGAAACTTCAGGCGAAGGAGCCCACTTGATTCTGATTGCCCTCTGTGGCCCCATCATATTTGGTTCCCACTGTTACAGCAGTTGGCTCTAGAACCTCTGGCACTCCTGCCATTGTCTCACGACCTTCTGTCACAGGAGCAGGGCACCCTGGTGCATCCAAGTCTCCAGTCTCTCCACCTTCATGCATGGTACCTGTGAACATAGCACTTCCGCTATGGAGTCTCCTCCCAGGTTGCTCAAGTCCTGGTGGAAGCCAGAAAACATCTACCAGATCCACCTATGCTATGAAGTGGAAAAGATTTTCGATCTGGGCCATAGCCAGGAGCTTGGATCCTTTTCGGTGCTGGTTGCCCAGATGTTAGAGTACCTGGTACATTTATCAGAGACAGGCCTTAGTTATTCCTCCATCAAGATCCATCTCTCTGCGGTTTTGGCCTACCACCTCCGTGGAGGACAAAACCATAGCTCAACTGGAGGTTTCCAAAACCTTTTGAAGGGTATCCTCCACCTAAAACCTCCAGTCCAGAACCTCTGTCCTCCTGGGTCTTAACTTTATGTTAGAAAACTTACTTTGCCCCTTTTGAACCGGCTTCAAATTGTGACTTATGCTTCCTTTCGTGGAAGACTTTGTTTTAGTTGCTGTCACTTCAGGCAAAGAGTCTTAGAGCTTCAGGCATTCGTATGCAAGGAGCCGATTTGATCTTTCATAAGGATAGAGTGGTCCTTGGGACTATTCCATCCTTTCTTCCAAAGGTGGTTTTGAAACCACCCTCAATCAGAGTATCGAATTGCTGGTCTGTTACCCTCAGCATTCCAACAGGGGGAATATATTTTTGACACCTTAGATATGCACTGGATCTTGAGGTATTACACCACCCGGTCTAAAGAGGTCCATCAGTCAAATCAGCTTTTTGTGGCCTTTGCTCTCCAGTGCCAGGGTAAGGCCATTTCAAAACAGACCATATCCAGATGGTTAGCTAACTGCATCCACTATACCTATCAAAAATACGGAAAGTCCTTCCGGGGCGGTTTAAAGGTCATTCCACTCAGAGTGTAGCTATCTCCACTGCCATTTTCAGGAATGTGTCCACGGCAGAGATCTGTGCAGCGCCACGTAGTTGTCTGTCCACACATTCACTAAACATTACAGTCTGGACATTGCCTCTAGGCGCAGAACTGAATTCATACTTTGGGTTCTGCAAGGTCTTTTGTCCTAGGACAGTACTCCAGTTGGCAGACACTTCCTTCTCCGCAACCTAGTCTCCAAATTTTCTTTTGGACTGTTGGGTATTCAGTCCTATATGTGAAGACTACTGCAGGAACCCTCTCAAAGTAAGATATAGCAGTTGCGTAGAACTTACCGTAACAGTAGATCTTGAGAGAGGTTCCTGCAGAGTCTAGTTCCATCCACCTTCCCCAGCTCCTGGAATATTTTCCTTTCTTTTTCATCCTACCTAGCCCTTGGGTCTAGATAGGACACATGGTCCCAGGAGTTATCATCCTTCCTTTCTACTTACCTTTCTTTTGGTCTCCGGTTGAATAGAATTGAGGGCGAGCATGGAACCGCCCCTTTTATAGTCGACCTGAGTTGCATCACCTGACGCTCGGGCGGTCCTGCTGATGATTGCTAGCTACAAGTTTGCCGTTGGAACCTGGCGCCAGGGGTTTGCAGTCCTATATGTGAAGACCTACTGCAGGAACCTCTCTCAAGATCTACTGTTATGGTAAGTTCTTACGTAACTGCTATTTCTGTTGAATCAACACAACACAGGTTTCTAGTTCCAAAGAAAGCAGGCGCATGCACCTTTCTCTATCTAAGGAAGTTAGACAAATTCCTTTACGAGGAAAAATTCAAGATGGTATCACTTAGTACACTTTTACCTCTGATTCATCAAACGATTGGCTGGTCTCCTGGACATGCAGGACACCTACTAACATGTTCTTATACACCCAAACCACCATAAGTGTCTCTGATTTGTGGCATTGGGTCAACACTACCAATTCTGGGTCCTGCCCTTTGTGCTATCCTCAGCGCCTTGAGTCTTTACAAAGTGCTTTGCAGTTCTCGCAGTGCATCTCAGGAAACTCGAATTCAAGGGTTTCCATATCTGGACGACTGGCTATTAGCAAGCCCCTCCAGACAAGAGACACAGGAAGCTGTGATTACGGGTTCCAAGTTCCTCATCTCCATGGGAGTTATGTTGAATCTAGGAAACCACAACTACACCGCTCCCAACAGCTCCTCTTCATAGGACCTCTCTGGATACCTCCAATGCAAGAGCCTTTCTTCCGGAGAACAGGAGAACAATATCCTTCTGATGGCTCACTTCATGAGAGAGAACAACTCGGTCTGAGCTCTCTCGATGCAGTGGATGCTGGGCCTCTTGGCATCATCAGTGTTCACTGTGCCTCTAGCTCATCTTCACATGAGGACTACTCAGTGGGTGCTCTGTACTCAGTGGTCCCTGACCACGCATCCCCAGTCCTTTCACATCAAGAAGACAGAACCTCAAAGATGGTCTCTCACCTGGTGGACTCAACCTTCTGGAAGGTTTCCCCTTTGCCCCACTTGAATCGCAGATCTCCATCATCACGGATGCATCCTTTCCCAGATCGGGAGCTCACTGTCAAGATCTCCACACCCAAGGTCGACGGAATCAGAACAAGTCACAACTCCACATAAATGTCCTGAAATTAGAGCTGTCTGTCACGCAGTCCGAGCTTTGAAGGACATTCTCTGCTCTGAAAATCTTTTCCTTGAAATGGGCAACAAGGTAGTGATGTACTACATTAGCAAACAGGGTGGGGCACACTGTGCAGGGAAGTAATGAGAGTGGGAATGGTACCTGGAGCACGGGCCCTAATCCAAGCAGTCTGCCTCTCGAGAGTGCAGAACGATCTAGCAGATCGTCTCAGCAGAATGGAAGCGGATCCTCACGAGTAGTCTCTCAAAGCAAACATCATGCAGTTGCTCTTCAAGAGTGGGCACACTGGACCTGGACCTTTTATGTCTCCACCAACGCAAAACTGCCTCTATTCTGCTCCAGAAATCCAGAACCTAAGCGCTTTCTGTTGGGATGCATTCAGACTGTGGTGGACTAGGCGTTTTCTGTCGCATTTCCTCCTCTTCCCTTAATTCAGAGGTACTGCTTAAGCTGGAGGCATGAGGGGCAGAGCATCCTCATCGCCTGCTCTGGCCTCGCCAGATTTGGTGTCCATTGATCAACAGTTTATCGGAAACTCCACCCGACAGCTTCCACTTCAAACAGACCTGCTGACCCAGGGCCCAGTGGTTCATCCCAGCCTGAGATACTTTCATCTCCATCCATGGCTCCTGAGGAGATGGAAGTGAGTAGATTTGACATCTCGCATAGGGTCTCAGACATTCTCTAGTGGTACACAAGCTGGCTATTAGGAGAACTTACAGCAAAGTGGAAACATTTCTCCATCTGGTGTGGAAAGTCCTTCCTGGACCCCTTTGTTGCCCACCTAACAAAGTCCTGGAGTATCTACTGGATCTGTCAAACACAGGGCTGCAATACTCAACCATGAAGGTTCACCTCTGTGCGATCTCAGCTTACCACGTGCCCGTACACTCTGTGTCTTTGGCTCAGTTGCCCTTGGTTAAGAGGTTCCTTAAAGGTATAGTTCATACTAGGCCACCAGTCAGAAGCCCGCTTGGGACATTAACCTTGTGCTAGACATGCTCACCCATAAACCTTTTGAGCCCCTAGCAGCATGTGAACTGAAGTTCCTGACCTGGAAGGCAGCCTTTCTGGTAGCCATTACCTCCATTTGCAGGGTGTCTGAAATACATGTGCTGGTCACAGACCCCCATATACTACTGCATTTCATAAGGGTAAGGTGGTTCTCAGATCTCCCCTAAGTTTCTCCCTAAATCAATCTTGGAATTCCATCTGAACCAGCCCTTGGTTCTTCCGACCTACTTCACGAACTTACAGAATGAAGGAGAGAATACCTTAATTCTCTGGATGTTAAAGGGTTTTGCAGTTCTGCGTAGACAGAACTAAAGAGATCTGCAAATCAGTGCAACTATTTGTCTCTTCACCATGACCGGCTGGGTCAGCCTATTGCTATCAGATATATTTTGCGTGGCTGGTGGCATGTCTTCACCAGTGCTACTCCATGGCACAGAAACTGGAAGGCAGAGTATATGCCCTTCTACTAGGCAGTCGCAGCATCTCTGGCAGAAATTAAAACTTGCCCATTGCAGACATCTGCAATGCAGCTACTTGGAGCTCTGTGCACATTTGTGAAGCACTACTCGATGTCCATACTGACAGCATCCTCCTGCCACCCTTCTTGGGGGATTATTTTAGCTCACTATTCTCCCATCAGTGTGAATGAGTGGTGAAGACTTTATGTCCAGGAGTACCCACCGTAATTATTGACCTTTCTTCACCATTCATTCTCATGCCCACCTTCTGTCCCCCGAGCTCACTTATCTGTTTTGGCCTTCACCCCCTCGATGGCTGGGCTATGAAGACTGTTCTTTTGACCCTTCTTTTAGTGGTCATTCAGACCATCTTATGTCTGACATAGGTTAGTTTCATTAGATTTATGCTGCACCACCTCAGTAAAAAGGTACTGAGGTGGTTGGACAGTCGATGCCGAGGTAGCCTATATGGCACGAGCCGGGCTTGGAATGCTACTTCTTCACGGCCCTACCTCAGTGCCGGCCCTCCTGAAGATTTTTTGCCCTCCGATCCTAGCGCCTCGGTGTAGTCCCATCAGTCTGAATGAGTGGTGGAGACTCCATCCAAGAAGCTCAAGAATTACGTAGATACATACTTTTCATTTGTTAGGTAAGGTCAAGAATTTGATCTTGCAGATCCTGATGCTCCTGGTCCTCACTCAGGAGGACATGGTCTGGTCAGTGTCCCTTCTGGTCCTTGGTGGGAGTCACCTCCCTGGCAGTCGAGTCATCCATGCCCATGCTGTATAATGTGGGCAGGCGCATGGCATACCACAATCAGCTGGAAAGTTCTCCTTGTCATTGATCATCTGGTCGAGGTCGTGGTCAAGATCTCTGTTTAGGCATTACAGTTTTCAATCCCAGTTACCGGAAGCATTGCTGTCAATGCTCCTCAACCTCCTCATTCTCGGATGAGGAGAGGCACCGTCACAAATGAATTTGGTGCTACAAAGAGCTCTTCTGGCAACAGTGAGCCATCTTGAACAGGGTCGGGCCAGTCCACACTTAACAGGTTCTTCCCGAGCTGCTTCTCCACCTCTATGGATGGAGCCACCATCACACAGCTGAAGGTGCGCTTCCAACCATGGACTCCTGTTCAACCACTGGCTTGCCAGACCAGCTGTCAGTGAAGATTACCCTGGATGTGGACACTGGTGTGGTCCCTGAAGAGCAACAGTCAAGGGCCATTTTCTTTCTTTTTTTTTTCTTCTCATATGTACTTTTCTCCCTCTGGCGACCGTAGGCAGGTGCTTCCACCCCTGCTCTGCTGCCTTGTCCGTACCTGCTTCCCACTCTCCCAGTACCACCGAGGCCCCATGTCCCCACAGATTTCCCCACGTGACAGAGCCTGAAGGGAGGTCTGTTATCCTCCCCATCAAGGCTATCATCCAGAATGGGGCTTCTGGCAATCGTAAAGCGGGATGCTGTTCAGCAGGCAGAGGCGTCATTTAGCCTGCAGTTGCCTCTTTTCCGTTCCTCCTTCACAACCATGAGCTGCGTGTGTGGGGGGCAAACACACCATGTAGCCACATTCTGTGCCTGCCTAACTCCAGTGCTGCCCTGACTTCCCCAGGAGGCAGCCATGGAGCAGAATGATCTTCCTCCTCCCCAGGAGAGGAGGCGGTCCATCAGATGCTCGATCGTCTCCCTCCCTTGCTGACCCCTGGCAGCCTGAGCTCACTCGAGCCGGGTCATCGGCATGGTTCTGAGGTGTGGCGTCCAGTGCCTTAACCCTCAGCACCACTGGGCTGGCAGCTAGGGCCATTTTAGTGAGTCCATGGATAACTCAGACTACCAGTCCATGGCCACATCTGGGACTCCTCTCCTTGACGTGGGTTCAGTCGGCGTGGTGTCCACTGACCATCGTCTGGTGTCCTTCATGGTGCTTTTTTCTGCCTAATCTCGGAGTCCCATGTGGGTCCCTCGCGTTTGAGTCCAAAAAGGAGTAAGTACTCTTTTATGGACATCTTAGGCTCTGACAATTCCCTGGGGTTGCTCTTCCTGTGGCTGAAGCCTTATTGGGACTAGCTGTGGAGCTCTGGCAGCATGCAGCATCCTGCTTGGCACCCTTTGCCTGTGTGGTCCGTAAGTATGCGGTCCCTACTAGGTTCTCGCACCACCCCTCTGTGGAAGGGCTGATCACAGACTCTATGTTCCCATAAGTCCAGGCACCATGGGGACATGGACAAGCCCCAGACATGGAGTCTCTTAAGATTCACCACATTGCTAAAAAGGTGTATGCTGCGGCATCCTTGGATCTCCATCAGGCAAGATCTTCCTGAGGATCTCTCTTGCAGCAGGCCACACCTGAAGAACTACTGGCACCAGGCACTGAGGACCACAGAAGTCTTTTATGCTAGCAGTCTACCAGGGCCACCCACTCCAACATCATATGCTGAAGTCACCTTACCCTACAGTAGTAGGTGGCCCCATGCCCGCCTCAGTTCTTTTCCTGCCATTGACCATCGCATGTCGGACTTCATGGTGATTCTGCCAGGTTCAGTTGACGCTATTTCTTCAATTTAGAAGTTTTGTCTTTTCTCTCTAGTTGTAGCATCACTTTATTTTTAAAGTGATTTCTCTCCTTTCATGCTGAGCTCCATCTTCAATAAGCTCTGAGACTTGCACTTGCGGAAGAAGATCCCTGAGGATGACCACGACGCCGCGTCTGCTGCCTCAGCCCAGACCACGACACCCAGGCCTGTGAGATTTGCTGCAGTTTCAACCAGGCTACCAGGCAGCGCTGCAGAAGGCCTTTGCATCATTCCTCCTCTTGCAGAAATTCACCCATGTGGAGAAGGAGCTTCAGGCCAGGAGTTCCTCTGCTTCCCTTGCCCAGTCCTCTGGGTCTCACTCCTTCAAGGCCTGGGACAAATCAAGGGAAACAGAAGGACTGTAAGACCAGTCCCCCGGTCACTGCTCTCACGCTGGCTGCGGCAGAGCCATCCTCAACCTCAGGGACAGCCCCACCACCACCACCACCACCCATGGGCTCTCTCCACAGGGCTCCCAGTGGTTGCTCCTCCCACCAGTCTGACTCAAGCGTGTCGGTTCCTTGGGCCTTTCCTCGGCCCCACTGACTCTCAGACCCTGCTGTTCATGCCCTTATTTTCCATGGGCCATCAGTCAGGTGGTACCACTGTCTGGTCTCAGCCAGTGCTGGCTCTGCACTCTCAGGGGTCCAGCCTACTGCCCAGATGCCGACTTTGGCCTTTTCTTCAGCCACTGCCTCAGCCTCAGGGCCCCTGTCCCTACCAGCATCACCCTGGCTGCTTCTTTGTTGTCTTCACCTCCCGATGAGGATCCAGGCCTTGGCCTGCTCAGCCATCTTCCTGATCTCGCCTCCGGCCCCAGTCTCTATACCTCAGCCAACTCTGCTGGGCATTCTACCACCTATCACGGTAGATTTATTTTTTTTTTATTTATTGATGTCTCCGATTAATACCTTTGAGCTAAAAGCACATTTACAAAGATTCCACATTAGAAAACAATTGACAGAATATAATAAAGAATGACAATATCTCAATCTGACAGTGCTGTGAACAGAGCATCCATTGTGAGACTAGAGAGCACCCACTGAGAGGCAGGAGAAGTGGGAGGGAGGTAGAATGAGGAGGGTGAGAGGAACTGGGAAGAGTAGGAACATAGAAAAGACCAGATTAGTCCAAAATCGAGAACAAAGTATGAAGTGGGGAAAGTTAATGTGTGGGAGACAGGAGCAGCCCAGGGGCCTTGTTGGAGTGAAACAACTTTGGGGTGACAATGTAGGAGGAGGTCACCCTCCTTAATAGAACAGAAGGCAGAAGTGGGGGGAAGAGGAAGAGCAGGGTTTGCTTGAGGGGGGCAATAGGGGTGTCGGGGAGGTATATAAGTGCTGTAGAGTACTGGTAGTCTAGGGAAGGAAAGTTTTGTGATAAGATTAGCTATCACAGTTGCAGGAGCTGGTGGTAGAAAGAAGCAGTTTGATTTTGAAGGGTCCAAGTTTGGGTTCAAGTTGAGATCATAGTTGAGTGAGTTCAACAGTTTAGGGGCTCTGTAGGCATAGGATTGTTGTCCTTACGATGTTCAGTGGAAGGGGACTTGAAGTAAACTCCCACTTGTACCTCTGTTAGGCCTGTGATTGGTGGGGAACAGAGGAGGCCTTCAATCCCTGGAGGAGTAAAGCCTAAGGTGGATTTTTGGCTAGCAGGCAAACCTGATACTGGATCCTGTTTTTGCAGATTGAGCAATCCTGAGCGGGCATAGAGCTCTCAGGTATAGGTTAGATGGTGCATGCTTAAGATGAGGCGACAGGCATTATTTAAGGCCAGTTTGATTATGCTGAGAGCTGTCTCAGTACTTGACCCATAGACTACTAAGCCATAGTCAGTTATTGACAGGACAGAGGTGGTGACTGCAAGCTTTAGGACATCATCTGTGAGGCAGTGTCTGTGTCTATATAGTTATCCAAAACGTGAATTAGCAGCATTGGCTACCTGGTGTGTGTGTAGGGCATAAGAGAGAAGCAGTCTAGAGTGAGCCTGAGGTATTTAAAGCAATAGACTGTGTCTAGGTCCGATCCACTACTATTTAAGATCTTGAGGTGATATGGCTTGTATGTATTGTGAGGTAAAGCAAACATCATGGCCTTAGTTTTCTTGTAGTTTAGGAGAAGCTTAGCACTGCAAAATCAGGTGTCTGCCACTGTGAAGTTTGTCTGCATTCTTTGTTCCAGGCTGATGGGGTTAGGTGACTCGTGAACAGCATGGCATCATTTGCATACAACAGGATAGTGTCAGGACATGTCTTAGGGTAATTGTTGAAGAACAGACTAAACAGAAGTGGGCCCAAGATTGAACTTTGGGGTACCTGGGAGGTAACACTGTTAGTCTGAGAGAGCATTAAGTATTTTTGCTTGTTGTACATGTCCAGTGAGGTACTGTAGCTCTGGAACCACCCCAGGGACACCGAGGATTCACCTGTACTGGCCAGTTGACTAAGAAGCTTGTGACTGACTGTATCAGAGGCCTTGGTGAGGTCTGTGAAGGTTGCCCTACCAAGAACCCTACATCTAGCACCTCGTGGATGAAGCGAAACTCCACTAATGTCATTGTTGTGCTGTGCTGTGCCATTTCCTGAAGCTGTGTTGCTGTTGACTTACAAGCATGTTCTGATCGAGATAGTCTATAATTTTCAGACTATGCTCTATCCCTGTGGAAGCTCGACTTGCCTCCCTCGTCCCCAGGGCTGGTGCTGCAGGGCCTCCAAGCCTGCCCCAGCACCCCTTCCCACAAGGTTCCAGCTTGCCCCTGTAATCGGGTGTCCTCCACCCCCACCTCAGGCCCGGGGTATGGGGATGACTATCACCCCAACCTTCCTCTTTCAAATGATGAGGATGAAGGGACGCTGGAGATGACGGAGGTGCCACCCTCCACTCCACCTCCATGATGTTGTTGGATGGCGAGGATATCCTGAAGTATATCCCACTGTCCCCCCCATGACCCCCTCCTTTGTGTCCGGCTATGAAACAGTTGCAGGCTGCCATGGGGTTTGAGGCAGAGGAGCTGGACCCTGCCCGGCACCATTTGTCCCAGTACCTAGGCTTGCGGATACCCTCCTCCCATTATATCTTCTCTGATAGAGCCTTTTGTGGATGCCACCAATGCAACCTGGCATAGGCCTAACTTGGTCCCTGCCATGGCTAGGAATGTGGACAAGTTGGACCAGGTTCTCGGGGAAGCCCTTTTTGCTGAATAGCCTCACGTGGATTCGGTCATAGTGCTGCCCATGACTTTACCAAGGAGTCTAACATCTCGGTTCCTTCCTCATGGACAAGGAATCCAGGAAATTGAACTTGATTGGTAAAGGGACCTTTGCCTCCGCTACTTTGATCATCAGGATTCTCAGTTACATCGCCCATACGGTCCAATTTCAAAACCAACTCTAGACTCGTGCCAGAGAGTCAGCAAAGGCCCTCCCAGAGGATGCTCTGACACAGCAGATCTAACTCGAGGGGGCTCTTGCAGGTTACTCCATAAGGACTGAAGTCTGCAGGTGCCAGGGCGCCACGGAAAACTTCTAGCTAGCAGTATGCAGTGGGCAGTCACCCCTGATGTCGGCCTGCCCCGCATAAAAGGGCAATCCCCAAGCCCAACCTCAGATCTTCCCTTGTCAATCTTCACCATTCATTACTGCTGGGTAAGAAGTCAGGCGGCGCACCTGCCACGGGAGTTTTTTTGGGGTGTCCAACACAGACAGCGGTAGCCCGTGGCTGGTGCAGTGTACGAGGTTGGTCTTTAGGCGCGCGAGACTCCTCCTCTATCCCAGTTCTGTTTCTTCCGCTGGTCAAGAAGCACCTGCTGCGTGAGTAGTTTATTCTTCTAGACATCGGGTGAGTTGTCGCCAATCTACATCTCGGTTCTCAACCATTCTGCACCGCTTTGTTGACGGTAAGACCTGTCCTTTTATTCAACGGTGCCAAGTCTTTTCTGTAGTTTTACTGTTTATTTTGCGTCATGTCAGGTTCGGGGCTAAGAAGAAATCTAAAGTGGCTGCCCCATGCATCAGTGCACCTGTGCGGCATTTTCCGTTTCGAATCGACATGATGTTTGCCTGCGATGCCTGGGACCCAATCATGACATGGACAGTGTGACGCCTGTTTCTCCATGGACCACCGTGTTCTTGAAATCTGCACATTTAAAGTTGGTAGGGCTCCGCCAGCGTTTGGAGGAATGAGAGATTAAGTCAAGGCGGAACTCTCAACCCCTCTTCGGGTCCCTCCGGGTCTATATGGCCAGTGAGGAGGAGGCCTCCTCTGATTCTTGCCTTGCCGTGGAGGAGGCTTCTTCTGCAGTGTCGGAAGAGCGACTCCTGCCCGTGTGGAGCCGGGTTGCTGGCACCACCTCGCAGTCACCTCCTCACAGGTGCAGGCTTCTCTGGTGTCAAGGCCCACGCTGCTGGGCCGGCACTGGCAGACCCTCTGCCCCACCCTCTGGCACCATTCCGGATACGGTGCCGGAAGAAGGCTGCTTGAGTCTGAAGGGTTGAAAGGCTGTGGTGAGGTGCACAGGCCCCCTCCACTTCCCTCGGGGGTGGGAGAAGCTGGGCAGCTGAACCCGCCTTTCCCATGAGGTCTCGGAGGCGCCCTTAGTTGGCAGCGTGGAGGGTTGCCCTTCTGGACCCATGCAACCCCAGTCGCAACGCTGGGAGATTTTCCCTCCGGGCTCATCCGTGGTTTGTTTCACATTTACAGCCTTAGCTGTCCGGATCGACCCGGTTCCCCATCTGGCCGGAGCCAGTGGCTGGGAGCTCGGGGCTCTGGCAGAGGCAGGCACTTTCAGTTAAGTGCCCCCCGCCCCAGGCCATATGGGTCCCATGGCCCCTTAACCTGGGGAACTTTCAGGGCCACTGCGTGGCCTTCCTAGGTACGTGAGAGCCATGGACGAGCAGGTCTTCTGCCTGTTCCCCCCGCTGCAGGAGGACCCTGGGCATTCCAGTTCCTATTCCTCCCTGTCTTCCTCCTCTGAGGAGAGGAACATTCTGTCCACCTGTCCTCCAATGCTGATTTCACTGAATATCAGCGGTTCTTCGAGGCTGGTTCAGTTGCTACCGTATGTCATGTCATAAGAAGCAGTACCGAGCAGGAGACACACTGTCTTGAGCGAGTTCAGTGCTCAACACCTAGTGGTGCCCTCCTGGCCTATTCCGTTGCAGGAAGCATCTGTCCACACCTGGCAGTCTCCAGCCGCCCGCCGCCAGCCCCAGCGGACTGCAGGAGGAGGTATTGCGCCTCAGGAGTCTCTAGGTGCCTTGCCTCACCCACCTCGGGCTGACATCCTAGATACTCCTTCCAGGCTTCAGCGCCACATCAATCAACCCAAGGACCTGACTCCATGGAATTCGACCGCGGGGTGGAAGAGGTTCTCTTCCAGCTTGTGCATTGCTCTGCATTGGTTCACCTGTGGTCGATGCTAGCACAGGTGTTAGCATCCTTGCCTGATTTGGAGGAATCTAGACAGGCCATCGCTCTCTCTTGCACAGGGTCTGGAGCTTGCGAGGCACCAGGCAAGGGCATCTGACTCACACCAGTGAGGTGGCTTCCAGACTTGCAGAGACAGTGATCTGCATTAAGCGGATGGCATGGCTTCGTCTCTCTCCAGATTGTCACCCATTGCCCAGTGTAGGGGATCTCTGCCTTCCGGGGACCGTGCCTTTTCCCACAGGGCAGGAGGACCTTAAAGGAGTGCCTTCCGTCCCCCTGGCCCTGGGGACACCTCCTCGTCCTGACCAGCCTTAGACCGTGCTGGTCTAGCACGGCTGTATGGTGTCCCCTCCCAAGGCCTCACTCCACTGGAGACTGAGGGAGTCTGTTCCTCAGGATCAGGCGTCAGGTTCTCTCCGGGGTCTTGGGATTACTCAGTAGAATGAATGGTGAAGATTGACAAGGGAAGATATGAAAATTACGCACTACCATAATTCTTCATCTTCTCTTGTATCTTCACCATTCATTACTGATTCCCACCCACCATCCCCTCTTGGGCCTCAGTTCTTGGGTGTTGCCTCACACTGCCCTACTCCTTTTAGAGGCCAATTGGGAGCAGAGTGCCCTGGTACTCGGAGCTCTCTGTTTTCTTGTTTAAAAGTCACAGAGCGCTCAACCTGGAAGACGGTGTAGGGTCTTTGCCCTAACCTCTGAGGGAACTCCTGGGATTCTCTTCTCGATGCACTTGGGTGTTCCCTTTTAGGCTTGGGCAATCCTTTCTCTTGTCACCTCTTGGCTGTTAGCTCATCAGTGTATTCCTAGGAGTGTCCGTGGGATTTTCCTCCTCTTTCCCTCTCTTTCCCTTATGGCATGCCTGTCCATGGCTCCTTCTCCTGAAATGGGACTACATCAGTATTCTTGTGGGAAACTATTTTCTGGTTCCCATTGCAAAGTCAGTCTGACTCACTCATCTTTTAGCAAACTGCTCATCCTACATAAGGGACAGTCTGTGGGGCCCAGGCTTCAAGATGTTCAAAACAAAATCAGATACAGGGTAGGAAGAGAGGTCAGTCTCTGCCAGTGCTTGCCAGGCCATGTTTAATCCCCCTTAGGGCCTTGGTTCTGTAACCCTGCAACTGGTGGTATTCTTGCACCTTGTCTTCTTGACCGCAGGGGTTTGAACTAGTGCAAGCCAGTGATCTTCAAATTACTGTGGTGAGAGCCCTCCTTCCTCCCCTTTATCCCTTTCTATATCTCTTCTTCCCTTTTTCTATTATTTCTTCTCTTTCTTTGAGACCGCCCAAGGGTTGAGGCCCTATGGCCACTTTCAATAGGGTTCTCTCTCTCTCGCCTAGTTGGCTTATGCCTTTTCAGTTTATATCCTTTCCTTTGTCTATCTCTGCTCTCTTGCCTCGCTTACTTTTCTATGCTGTTTCACCCTCTCTGGTCAAATAGAACTGAGATGGAGGAGGAATCTCTGACTCCTAATGGCCAACACTCGTGCACTGTGCACTGCATTGGCCACATGGGCAGCTCGCTCATGCTAACTTCCCCCAAAGAAAAAACTCCCATGGCGGTGTGCGTGCTTCCAGCTCTTATCCATCAGTAATGAATGGTAAAGATATAAGAGATTATCAAGAATTACAGTAGGCACGTAATTTTTCTTTTCCCTCCATCGACCCAAGCACATAAGCTCCATGGATACCTTCTGCTCTAGTCGACTGCCATTTTCCTCGATTACCATTTTTTTCCTGAATTTCTCTGCAGGTCTTCTTCTCCAGCTTCATCAGTAGAACAGTGATGGTCCAAGTGTCTTTTCAGCACGCATGAGGCGAAACTGGTACTGGCCCATACCAAATGCTGGTAGATTTCTATCAAGCTAGTAAGATTTTCTTTAACTAGCCCTGTGGGCTTATTCTAGAGGTTGTTATATTTCAGTAAGTACATTAGCTGGGCCAGTGGAAAGTCTGTAGGGTTAGTGGAATTTCCCAGTCACTAGCCCTGATGGCTTGTGGCTGCAAAACTTAATTTACGACCCTGGCCAAGCAGATCCGGTCGAATGATGACCATGCTGTTTGCCTCTTCTGCTTAGGCCCTAAGCACGATGTTGAGGCTTGCCAGCTCTGCTTGAAGTTCAAACTGAGTGCCAGGATCTGCTGCCAGAAAGCTCTGAAAAAGCTTTGCTAGAGAATAAAGTGGCAGCGATGGAGAAACAAATCCAGGAAAAAGTTCCTCCTCCACTCCGATTTCTGGGGCCTCCACCTCTTCATCCTCCCACTGGGAGAAGTTGCATGGAAAGCACAAGCACAGGGAGAAGCATAAGGATAAGTCTTCCTCCGCACCCAGTCCCCTCATTTGAAGGCGACCGCTCTGGGTCGTTGTCCTGCAGGAGGTCGGACTCTGCTTCCGCAGCAGCCCTCTTTCTTATTGGACTTCCGTTGTTAAACAACCTGCCCTCATCCAGACGCCAGACGGTGGTTCTTCAGGGTCACTGTCCAAAGTTTTCATATAGCACTGAAGACATTTCATTTTAGCCTAGCATATACTGAATTTTTTTTTTTTACTTTCTTTATGCCCCTTCCTCGCTGCACTGAGTTCCTTTCTTCTGGGAACTTCTAGGCTGTAGTTTTTCTCGTAGTCCCGCCCGGTACCTCCCTCCGTTGCTTGGCTAGCCTTCCCCATCATGCGGTTTTGCCCCAGGAGGAGGAGGAGCCCCGGATAGTCCCCTCTCACACCTAGAGACTGTGTCAGAAAGGCCTCCTGAGCCCGGTTGTGGAGCCTGGTTAAGGGTTTTCTCTCGGGACAGCCAGGTCCCGTCTACAAAACTTTAAGCATGGGGCTTTTCATTTTTTCTTCTTCTGACCAGCGGGATGTCCGCCGCTAGGAAGCCAAGGGGCGGAGCATCGCCACAACGTGCTTGACGCCCAGCTTCCGCAGACGCCCTCCCACTCTTTCTGTGTGTGCAGTCTCGCTGCACCTCCACCTGTGGTCACCCAAGTGGGCGGTATTGCAGCGGCTTGCACCACCCCACCCGGAGGAGAGCAGCCACTGGGCGCTCAATCCTCCCTCCCGAGCTGGCCCTCCAGCTGCCCGAGTCCGTTCCCAAACCGGTCGCTGGCGTGAAGCAGTAGTTCTATCGCTGGCCAAGCGGTCGGGTTTATATACTGAATTTAATGCTGCGGCTATCAGTTTTAATCTGTTCATTTATGGTTTTAATTGATTGTTTTGATTTATTTTAATGTATTATATACAAGAGCCTTGGTTTTGGAAATGTTTTATAAATAAAGTTTCTGTTCTATTCTATCTCTCTCAGCTTCTCAGGACCTGATGCTCAGACCTTTCCACCAGTCTACAGGCTCTCAGCCATGTGGCTCTGTGGGTCTTTCTGGGGTGGTGGGTCTTGTCTGTCATCCACCTGGCCTCGGCATCCACTGGGTCGGCTACCAGCCGGGCTAGCGACCAAGTAGCGCCAGGCATGTGACCACCCTCCAGGAGGGTGATGCTTCTGCCCTACTCGGGAGTTAGCTCCTACAGACAGGCTTCTGCTAGGCTGGCGCTGGCTACATCCCCTGACCATCAGTCCACACTTTCGGTCAGCGTAGCCACCCGGCATCAGCTGTGGCAATACCTATTCCTTCGTGTTGCTCATCACCCTGCACCGCGGTTGATCATAATATTTCTGTTCTGCTGACGCCAGAGGTCCTGGTGTCCGACCTGATGACACCTACCAGGCTGACACCAGATTATCAGGCGCCTGTTGGGCCACGCTGGTCAACCTGAAACCAGTCGCCTGGGCTGCTGCCTCCTAGAGACCTAGCTGGGACCATCCATGCCCCCCACCAGCACTGGTTACTCGGTTGGAATCCACAGAATCCTCTGCTGGATCTTACAGACCTTTTCACTTCCTGTTGGAATGTAGTCAAGAGGCGATCTGTTACCAAAAGGCCTCTTGCCCTCCCCCAAGGAACATCTTCCCTCGGGGTTCAGCCTCAGACTTCTCCTCGACAGCCTCTCAGCCCAAAGAGCCTACCCCACAATCAGATGATACTGGCAGGAGTCGCTCCAAGTACCATGGGAGAAGTCCCATTGCTCGCCCTCCAGGTCCTCGGGTCGCGATGGCCACAGGTACCAGCATTTTACCTCTTGGTCTTCCTCTTCAAGGGGAGTTGGGCCAGAGCTCCTCCTTCTCTTCCCTCAGTATCATCAGAGTCAGGATTCTCTCTCCCTTTGGCGGATCCCAAGGACACCCCTAGGTCACCTCCTGATGACGCAACATTCATGGAGGTCATATTCACATCCAGTCCAATATGGACTTGGGACACAGAGGATTTGGACCTGGAGAGACGCTGTTTGGCCATTTTCCTTTGCCAGAAGGATCCTAGCCTGCGGTGGTCACTCCTCTGGTGGACCCATTCAGGGCCGTCACCAAATCAATCTGTTTCCAACAAAGCTGATCATCTCTATAATGCCCCGAGATGAACCTTACTTTGGAGAGCAACCTATTGCAGACTCCATGGTAATTGCAGCAGCCCGTGATCAGTCCAAGAGGCCACAGCATCTTAGCAGCAAGTCTCTGGACAAAGATTCCAAACAGATGAACCAAATTGGCAGGAAACTTTATGCCTCGGCCACTGCTATCTGTTCTCTGAACTTTTGGCCCACATGATCCAATACGAACATACGAAATGCCAGCAGAAACAGGCCTCACGGTTTATCGAGTCTGTTCAGTTTTGCAGGTAGGCCTCAACTTGTAGCTGCACCTCCCCACCCCATACCAACTCCCCCGCTACTCTGTCTTACCCGTCTTAAATCTACCCACCGTTCTACAGGATATCACTTCCTAAGGCAGAGTATTCTACTTGTCTACCACCCTTTCCATGAAAGTGTCTCTGATTTCCCTCCTGAACTCCCTTCCAGTTTCGCTGATGTCCTCTTGTGTCCCTCGCCTTTTGATCTAAGAAAATCTCTTCTGTATAAGTCTTGTTTATTCCTTTAAGTATTTAAAGGTTTAGTTCATATCCCCACTATCCTCCTCTCCTCCAGGGAATACATGTTCAGCTCTCCATCCTCTCCTCATAGGATTTTCCTCCAGTGCCTGGATCATCTTCATTGCCCTACACTGCACCCCTTCAACAATCTGATGTCCGGAATGGACGCCAGTACTGTACTTAGTATTCCAGTTGCAGCTCGACTAGTGATCTGTACAAGAGAAGGATCACCTCTCTTGTTCTAGGAGGAGAGTCCTCGCTGTGCACCCCAGCAACTTGTTTGCCTTTGCAGCTGCCTTCTTGCACTGAGCTGAGTGGTTCATACTCCCGTTATAAGCACCTCTAGATTCTTTTCCTCCACGGTGCTTTCCAACTGCACTTCTCCCAGATATTTCCTCCCTGGTTCCTAGTCGAAGTGCAGGACCTTGCACTTCCTGGCATTGAACCCCATCTGCCATGTTTCTGAACACTCCTGTAGTTTGGACATGTCCTCCTGCAGTCCCTCCATGTCATCTACCACAGCCCCATCTCGGTATCATCTATGAACAGATTGATCTTACTCCGCACCCCATGTGAGATATAGGCTGTGAATATCCCAAAAGTACCAGTCCTAATAATGAACCCCACGGCACCCGCCCGCAGTATCAGAATACCCTGTGGGAGAAGCCCATAGAAATAGTTCAGACTCAGCAGGATGCCCCAGAAGGCTGAGCTGTTGCATATTCTATAATCAGGTTCAGACATGGTACACATATTCCTCCTATTGTAAATAAACAAACTATACCACACTGATGACAGTGAGGTAGTAAATCTAAGGTCTGTGGTTAGTGGTCCCCGTAATCCAATAAAACCACATTACACCAGATGTTGTTTTAAATTAGTTTCAATTTATTAATACCCAAATAAGCCCTAACAAAATTACCTCTGACATGATTAAGTCTAAACAGCTGATGGCTTTTTATCATCAGAGCTACAGGCGTACAGAAAAGAAGCATTCTAGGGACATGGATATGTTGTTCATCCACACTGTCTGGCAGCTATCCTTGCGGAAGGTCTTCAAGCTGGCTCCTCCCACCCACCGGGTGGTAAAACTCGGATCCGCCCCATGGCGCAGATCTTCCTTACCGCTTGGAAGCTCAGGTTCCTCCTTAGCACTCTGCGTTTGAGACTGGATCTAATTCTTGAGTTCGCCGGTGATTTTGAAGTTTCCAAACTTGGTCTTCTTTTCCCTCGCTGACCGATGGACCGTCTGTTCCGGCTTTGGGAATTCCCTGCGATCAGAAAATGTCCAGGGCGGATCCGCACTCCACGATGCGTCTACTGCTTAGGCCTAGATCACGACCCACAGGCTTGCGGTTGTGCCATTCCTTTTTGGCCAATGTTCTGGATGATCGCGCTGCCCGTTTGTAGCTCTGCGCTTGGCGTTTTCTGCGGTGAAATCCAAAGGGCTCGTTGGTGTGTCGGCGCTGGCTCGGCTGAGCAGCTCGAGTAGATGATCGCCCTCGAAGAGTGAAGTGGCCCAGGCCGCATCTTCTTCTTCCTCGGCCGCCGCATTTATCTCGCCTCTCTGAGTTCCTCAGATACAGCTCGCTCAAGGAGCTTTGCCAGTCCCTTTCCACGAAGGGAGGGGCCTTGGAACATTTTTCGGCCCAAGAAGGTGAAAGTAAGTCCCGTCGGCATTCCTGGGAGGCGGGAGGTCCCCTCCCCAGGCAGCCGACCGTCGACTTCCGGTTGAGGTTGCGGCTGAGGCCGCTGGCTTCCGCAGTGCCCCGTCAGGCCAGCCTGCCGAGACTCCCATCGGCCAGTTGAGATTTTCTCGATCCGTTAGGCGGGCTGTCGACGGAGAAAGCCGACAACCCTACTTCACCATTTCCCCGGTGGATACCGAGGATCTGCCTGCTCTTCGGGACCGCGGTCCTGTTAAAGTTCCCGAGCGAGGGAAGGCGGGTATCCCCGCCCTTCTCGAGACCCACCCTCGGTCCCCGCGGGTCTCGGTCTCAGACCTCTTCTCGGTCCAGCCATTCCGCCCGTCATGGCGGTCTCGTCTCGGTCTCGTTGCAGTAGCGGCGATGCCGCTCTTCCTCGTCCTCTTCCTTGGGTGAGGAGAGGCTTCGATGCAAGTGGCGCCCGGCGCTCTGAGATTGTGTCAGCAGTTGCTGTTATCCGGGCCTAAGCCAGCCCTGGCCATCAAGTGGCTGTCGCGGAATGGCGGAAGCAACCACTGTTCCAGTCGGTTGCCGCCCCAGGGCCAGTTGCTAGCTGAAACCAGCTGGTCCACTGATTGTGGTGGAACCTCCGCCTCCTCAACCTAAGTCGGGGCCCCAACCAAGAGTTCTCGGTCGGGTTATGGCCTGCACCACAGGTTGTCAGTCACCTCACTCCCGACCGTCCTCGGCAGGTGGAGGGTGGCTCAGGGCTGAGGCAGCTCTTCGCAGACTCTTCAGAATCCGGCGACTATTCCTCCCTGTTCTCCAGGCAGTGCGATCTGGAGTCCTCTGGGGGCCATTCAGTGGATGATAGCCCATCGTCCTTCTTGGGTCTGCTTGACTCATCTCTGAGTCCACGGGATGCAGCACGAGCCCGTGTCCAAGCGGGCCAGGTATCCCTCGACGGAGATTCTGGACCGAGGATTCTCCTACGGAGGCCTTTCCGGTGGCTGAGACCATTGTCGGCCCGCCTTGGAGCTTTGGCAGCGGCCTGCTTCCTGTCCAGCGCCTTGGCCAGGATGGCCAGGAATCGGGTCCCTACCGCTCTTTGCCTGGTTTCTTGGAACACCCCTCTGCTGAGGGTTAGTCACCGACTGGCGTTTTCGGTTCAGTGGCAGCTCGGGATGTGGACAAGCCCCGACAAGGAGTCCAAAAGTTGGACTTTGCGGGCGCAAGGTGTCACGCTGCTTCCTCCCTCGGCCTCCGACAGGCCAGCTTGCCGTGCTGTTGGCACACTTCTCCCACGCCTCATGGGCTCCCTGGATGAGGTCGTTCCTCATCTTCGCCTGACCTGCAGACCACGGTCCGCCAGGTGCAGGACCAGGGCAGAGGCGGTGGCGAGCAGCACTCCAGACTGCTTTGGACATAGGTGATTCCTGTGCCAGGTTAGTAGCGGGCACAGTGGCCATGCGACGCAGGGGTGTGGCTGAGGATATCCACTTTCACGGTGGATACCCAGCACAAGTTGGCGGACGCCTTCTTGGGGACTGACCTCTTCGGCGCGTAGTGGAGGGATACCTCCAGCGGATCCAAAAGTCCAATGCCACTCTGGACTTAGTCACCTCTGCCCAGAGGGACAAAGGCCGCCCCAGCAGCAGAAGTCCTTTAGCCCTCGGTCCCTGCTCCCGACGCCCAGCAGCACCAGCAACAGGGCCAGCAGGCTCGCTGGCATCCCAAACCCAAGCCGACAGCTTCCTCCAACAGGAAGCAAGGAGGTAAAGGCCCGGAGGTCCCTCAGCTGGTTCTTCCTCCAAGCCTGCCCAGTGACTGGTTGAGGGTGCCCCCCAACCTCATCACTCCCCTGGGTTCCCCTATGGGGGCGGCTCCGCCACTTCCTTTCCACCTGGTCCGCTATCACCATGGACTGCTGGGTGTTGGAGGTGGTAGGAAAAGGCCTGCCTCTGGAGTTCGAGCAGGTTCCCCTTTTCGAGCCGTCGCCTCAGAGAGCCACGGGAGATCGCAGCCTCACTGTTGGCCCGCCGGGCTGACATTGCCCTGCTCTCGAAAAGAGGTAATCAGGAAGGGCGGATCCTCCTTCAGACCCGGGTTTGTGTCCAGGTACTTCCTGGTCCCAAAGCGGACGGGGCTGGTGCCCTATTCTCAACCTGCACGACCTGAACAAGTTCCTAAGGTCTCGACCTTCAGGATGGTCACTCTGGCTCAGATAATCCCATCCTTGGAACAAAGCATGTGGTTCTGCTCCTGGACCTCCAGGACATGTTCTTTCACATCCCAATCCGTCCGTCCATCAGAGATTCCTCCGCTTCAGAGCGGAGGGATCCCTTACAGTTCGAGCCATGCCCTTCGGCCTCCCCTAGCTCCCAGAGTCTTCACCAAATGCATGACAGTGGTGACAGCATTCCTCATGTGCCGAGGGTCGGGTGTACCCTTACCTGGAAGATTGGCTGATAGCAGCCCCTCCAGACAGGAGGTTGAGCGGTCAGAGATCTGGCCCTCCAGGTTTGCTCTCAGGTTGGCCTCCTCATCAACGAGGCCAAGTCGGAACTCGTGCAAGCAGGTGATTCTGTTCATCGGGGCAGAGCTCGACTCTCTGCGAGCCAGAGCACGGCTCCCGCGGACAGGGCGAGGTTCTTTCCTCCTTTGCCCAATCATTTTCTGATTGGGCAATTGCCTGCCGGGACTTCCTGCGCCTCCTGGGCCTCATGGCGGCCTGCGCCAGCATGGTCCCTTGGGCCCTGGCAGGTCGCGCTTCGATGGGGACTGGCCAGCCAGTGGTCTCAGCGCCGCATCCGTTGGACCAGCCCGTGACAGTGACCAGGAGATGGGAACGCTCTCCAGTGGTGGATCGTTCCAGCTCATCTGCAGGAGGGTATCACGTTAGTCCGCCCGAGTTGACGGTCTCTCTCGACCGATGCATCTCTGATGGGTTGGGGTGCCCATCTGGGGGAACACCGGCGCCGGACCTCTGGTCCCTCGGAGTCCCGATGCCACATCAACCTGCTGGAGCTCAAGCGTCCGTCTAGCCTCACCACCTTCACTCCATTTCTATGGGGTCAAGTGGTTCAGGTCCAGACTGACAACACCACGACCATGTACTATCTGAACCGCCAGGGCGGGTCGCGCCTTGCTGTTATGCAAGGAAGCTCTCGCATTTGGTCCCTAGTGCACAGCCTGGAGGCGGATCTCCTCGCCATTCACGTGGCAAGGAGCCTCCAACACCCTGGCCGATGCCCTAAGCCGGATAGGGCTGCGCCTCACGAGTGGTCTCTCCTGCCAGAGGTAGTATAAGATCTCTTCTCCCACTGGGGCACACCTCAGGTGGACCTGTTTGCCTCAGGGAGAATGCAGCTGAGTCTGTTCCATGCCGCCCCCTTCAGCGGGGCTCGCTGCAGGGGATGCCTTCTGAGGCCATGGACCCCGGCCTCTTCTACTCCTTTCCCCATTTCCTTGATCCACAAGGTGCTTCTCAAGGCAAGGAGGGACAAGGCGCAGGTGATTCTGGTAGCCCCAGACTGGCCCGCCAGTTCTGGTATCCAGATCTCCTCAGCCTCAGCTCCAGGCTCCGAGGCGCTTCCAGCCCACCCAGACCTGATCTCAGTCAGTCAGTCGGGGAAGGTATTCCATCTGGACCTTCAATCCCTGCACCTGACGGCCTGGTTCCTGAGCAGCTAGAGTTCCAGGCCTTGGGTCTTTCCGACGAGGTCCTCAACGTTGTTGAGGCATCCCGTAGAGTCGACCAGAAAATGCTATGCCTTCAAATGGAAGAGGTTTTCCATTTGGTGTCAGGGAAGGGCTTGGACCCTTCCGACTGCCCCATGGCAAGCATTCTGGACTACCTGTGGTCCCTTTCTCAGCAAGGGCTTAGTCGAGGACCCTCAAGGTGCACCTGGCAGCCATCTCTGCTTACCGGGCGGGCCGCAAGCAGTCGTGGCACAGGAGAAGGTGGTCGGGCGCTTTCAAAGGCCTTGACCACATTCCTCCGTGCGAACCTCCACCTCCGTGGGATCTACTGCTGGTATTGGCTAGCTCATGGGCAAGCCATTGAACCAATGCACAGGTGTGATCTTTCACACCTGTCGTGAAGACCGCCTTCTTGGTGGCTATCACGTCAGCCAGAAGGATGGGAAAGCTCCAGGCGTTTCCATCGAGCCTCCTACCTGGTCTTCCACAGTGATAAGGTTGTCCTGCCCCCACCGAGTTCCTCCCGAAGATGGTGTTGGAGTTTCACCTTAACCAGGTGTTGACTCTGCTGGTGTTCTACCAAGTCACACCTCAGAGGCTGGTATAGGCTCCATACTTTGGACCCTAGAGCGAGCCGCTTATTATAAGGAGCGGACGCTGAAGTTCGGGGAGAGGTTCGCCAGCTGTTTGTCACCTACGCTGAAGCTGCACCTGGCAGACCTGCAGCAAAGCGGACGATAGGCAGGTGGATCACCTCCTGCATAGAGCTCTGCTACAGGTTGGCGGGCATGGAGCCTCCCAGAGGGATAAGAGCTCATTCTACCCACCATACCTCTGCATCAGTAGCTGCTTCCAGGGACGTCCCTATCCAGGATATCTGCAGGCTGCTACCTGGAAGTCGGCACATACCTTCATTACCCACTACCACATCGACTCGAGTCATGCCGGGATGCTGGTTTTGGGGCCTCAGTTCTCAATCTCTCTTTCCCAAGTAAGTATTGGGGGTGTGCGCCTCCCTCCTCCCGGAGAACTGCTGGGAGTCTGCCAGACAGTGTGGATGAACAACATATCCATGTCCTAGAAATACAGGTTACTCACCTGTAACAGGAGTTCTAGGAATGGTATATGTTGTTCATCCACACGACCAACCCGACCTCCCTGCCACGACCAGCAGCCTGAGCTTCCAGCGGGCCAGATCTGACATCATGGGGCGGAGCCGAGAGTTTTACCATCTGGGTGGGTGGGAGGAGCCAGCTTTAAGACCTTCCGGCAAGAATTAAAGCGGCAGGATACCTGCCAGACAGTGTGGCTGAACAACATATTCAAACAACATGAAGTCTTGCTATATTATGACTATTGCAGTTTGTCCCACCATTAGAACTGCTCGGAGGTGAAAGAGTTAACTCCATTCTAAGAATGGAACTTAGAACTCGAGCTCTATTAGAAAGCTCTGTCTTGGTTATTTCAAACTCAGACTGTCAGTTTCTTTACTCCGCCTCACTGAACAGTCGCCGAGATTTCTCCTACTGCTCGGTTCATTTCTCGGTTTAAACAGTATTTTCTTGGTTAAATTCAACCGCAGTATTATTATTTTAACCGCAAACCGATCGGTTCAAGCTCTGTCTGTGGTATTGTAAGTAATAGACAGGTTTTATTTCTGTGTGGAACTTGTAAATGTTTATCGGTTCGGTTCGAACCGATCAGGTTGGTTAAAACTTTAAAGAGTAAGCATTTTAAAGCTTTTGAGTGCGGTTCCCAGTTCTTATGGTTCTAAAAAACGGATTTCATTAGCTTTTTTTCCATGACCCGGTGATACTTGTGGGAACCGATAACGGTGTCTTGCCTGGCACTGCCATTAGAAGGGCAAGTTTCTTGGTTAGGCTGGCATCATTTCTGAGAAACCCAAAGAAAAACCAGGCCCACTGGGTTTCAACACTGGTAGTGTCTGTGGGAAGCCTTTGCCAAGCTGACCCACACACACTGTGTTTATTGTCTGGGTTGACCACCTCAATTCAGACTGCCAGATTGGTAAAAATTTCCTGCAGCCACCCTGGATAAGAGAGTGGGCAGGCTCAGGGAACGAGAGGCCAAAAGTCCGCTGACCCAGATGGCCAGCCCGGTTCGGTGCCAACCGAACTGGAGGAGTGCCCTCTGACCAGGGCGAGACTTCCTCGGCAAGTAAAGCTGGCTCTGAGGACGGTTCCAGCTAAGAAAACTAAAATCAGCAGGTAGGGGTCCAAAATTCCTTCCCCAACTGTTGCAGAAATAGCAAAAGCTATATAAATTGTACAGTCACTTTCTCCGGTTCCGTCCGAACCGCCTCTGTCTGGTAAAGGTTGGTTCGCCGGTTCCACCGGTTCAAGAATATGATATTGAGATTTTTATGAACCAGAGGAGGGAGGAGGATTATGAACAGTGTGAATGTGACTTTGAGAGTCTGGATGTGCCCATTGAACCGGACATCTCCCAGACTGACCTTAGAATCTCCCCTATGCTTTCTGAGTCCCCTTCTCATTTTTGTTTTATAAAAGTTTGCTGAATCCCTCCAGCTCCCATTGGAGGAGGCTGTGGATGAGCAAGAGGAACCTGATTTTGTAGAAAGGATGGATATTCCAGAGTCTAGGAGATTATCTATTCCTTGCATAATTCATTTAGGAAACAAACAATAAAAAATTTTAAAAGCTCCTAATTCTGTGCCTCCTGTGGACAAAAGATGGACAGGAGGTACACTCTGTCAGGTCCTGATACAGAATTCCTTTCACAGCATTGCAGTCATGTTGGTGTGGTTCAGGCTGCAGCCTGTGATAAAGCTAATATTCCTTGGCTTCACATCCTCCTGACAAGGATTCCAGGAGGATTGATGCCATGGCAAAAAAAAAAATATACATGGCAGCGTCCTTGGGACTCAGGCAAGCAAATTACATGGCTTATGTAGCAAGGTTTCAAAAATCTAGATGGGACACTGTCATGGCTTTTGGCCAAACAGGCCTCTGGCCAGCTTGCTAATGAGCTGGAGCAGGTGGCTGCTGATGGCATTGAGACATCCAATGCTGCTGTGAATTTTAATGATGTATCCTGTAGAGTCATGGCTACATCTGTAGCTTTTGCAGGTTGGCCTGGCTCAGGTGTACTAGCTTGTCTGGGATACCCAGACTAAGGCTATGGATTTTCCTGTGGTAGGGAATTCTCTGTTTGGGAGCAGACAGAGAATTATATGAAGGAATGGATGAATATAGGACTACCTATGAGTGCTCCAGGCCAAGGGCGGCAAGCCACTCCTCAGAGGCAGACCCCAGGGGTAGGGGAGGCCTTTCACAGGCCTTTTACCAAACCCAGGCCTCCTCTGCTTATGTTCAGAGGGTTCTTCAGAGGAGAGGCAGGCGGGGTGTGAGCAGGCCTGCTCCCCCCCTCAGCCTAAAGCACCTGCCAAACAGGCACCCTGTTGGGTGCCCAGGGCCGATTCCTCTTTACCTGTAGCGGGTTGGCTTACTTGCGTTTGGAACTGGGAGTCTCTAACTTCAGACAAGTGGGTCCTGGAAGTAGTAGGTCAGGGTCTGGTTCTCAGCTTCAAAAATTTCCAAAGATGAGAATCAGATCTTTCCCACCTGCAAACCCTTTAGAGACCTTTTTCTTTAGAAACAGAAGTCTCATCCCTCCTGGCTCTCAGAGCTGTAGAAAGGGTTCTCCCTACATCAGGCAAGGGTCTGTACTCCAGATATTTCCTTACCCCAAAAGACAGGAGAATGGCGGCCCATTTTAGACCTGAGATATCTGAACAAGCACCTTTTGAAACCTAAGTTCAAAATGGTAACTCTGGCAGTGATTTTACCCTTTCTAGGCCAGGGGACTGGCTAGCCTCCCTGGACCTCAAGGATGCCTATTTTTCATGTCTAATCAGAAGCTCCCACCGAAAGTACCTCAGATTCGAACTGCCCTCAGGTCACTACCAGTTCAGAGCAATGCCCTTCGGCCTCTCCTCTGCCTCAAGGGTATTCACAAAATGTCTGGCAGTAGCAGTTGCTCATTTAAGAAGGCAAAGGATTGCTGTCTTTCCCTACCTGGACGGCTGGCTCATTGTAGGCCAGTCCCCAGAACAGGTCATATCTCACCTGCAAGTTACCCAGCAGCTGCTCACCTCTCTGGGCTTCTTGCTCAATCTTCCAAAGTCAGTTCTGGAACCTGTTCAGGTGCTCACCTTCATAGGTGCAGAATTGGACACAAAGCAGGCCAGAGCCTTCCTACCCTTAGAGAGTAAGAGACCTGGTGGCTCTGGCCTCCTCCTTCACTCTGCAGGTCTCTCGACCAGCAAGATACTTCTTGCAGCTCCTGGGGCACATGGCTGCTTCCACAGCTGTAGTGCAAGGAGCAAGATTTCAGATGAGGGACATTCAGTTTCACTTGAGAGCCTTTTGGTCTCAGAGAAGAGACCCCTTTACAAGTTGGTCCCAGTGACTCGAACCCTGATACAGGCCCTCCAGTGGTGGCAGGATCAGAGCAATTTAAGGCTGGGGGTCCCTTTCATTCCTCTGTCTCACTCCTTGACCCTCACTACAGATGCATGCCTCCTGGGGTGGGGAGCCCACATGGGCGACCTCTCCACTCAGGAGTGTGGTCTCCTCAGGAATCTCTGCTTCACATCAATTTGCTGGAGCTCAGAGCTGTCTTTCTAGCACTTCAAGTGTTTTCTGTGTCTGTTGAGAACAAAGTGGTACAAGTCAGAACAGACAACACCACAACAATGTGATACATCAACAAGCAAGGGGCACTCGGTCTTGGCCTTGTGCACCGAGGCAATGAAGTTGTGGTCTCTGGCCTATTCCTGAACACTTCCATAGCAGTTCACCTTCCAGGAAAGGACAATGTCCTGGCAGATGCTCTCAGCAGGATTTCCCAGGGCCATCACAAATGGTCTCTGGATCCTCAAATACTGGGGATAGTTTCTGCCAGATGGGGCACCCTCAGATAGATCTTTTTGCAGCCCCAGACAATCACCAACTTCCACTGTTCTGTTGCAGGCCCCAGTGTTGGGCTTAGTCCCCTGGATGCCTTTCTGCTAGATTGGGAAGGGAAGTTTCTTTACGCCTTCCCCCTTCCCTCTCCTATTCAATGTGCTAGTCAAAATCAGATCCAAGCCTTGCAGGGTGATTCTGATTGCCCCAGATTAGCAGGCAGCCCTGGTACCCACTCCTTCTGTCCCTAGCAGTCCATCTTCCCTGTGTCTCCCCAGGAATCACAACCTGTTAACCTGTGCCCAGGGAGAGTTTGGTATCCGAACCTCAAATCCCTCAACCTCAAGGCCCAGCTCTTGAGGAGCTAGAATTGCTGACCTATACCTTTCTCAAGGTGTTCTTGAAATCCTAAAGGCTTCTAGGAAGCCTTCCACTAGGGCTACTTATAATTCTAAGTGGAAAAGTTTTTCCATCTGGTGTTCTGGGAAACATATTTCTCCGAATCTGCTGATTTGCCCATTGTTTTGGACTATATGGTCCATCTTAATTCTTGGGCCTGAGACCAGCTACCCTGAAAGTACATTTGGCAGCTGTCTCTGTTTTTGTTTCAGCAGGAAAGCCCTCCTCTCTTTCCGCTCACCCTGTATTTTCCAAGTTTTTAAAGGATTACTTCATTCTAATCCACCTTTTAGGGATCGAGTCCATGCCTGGGATCTTAATGTTTGCATTGCTCAGTTAATGCAACCCCTTTGAACCTCTGTCTTCTGCAGAGCTTAAGTACTAACTTGGAAAACTATTTTCCTAGTGGCTATCACTTCTGCCAGGCGCATAAGTGAGTTACAAGCCTTGTCAGTAGAAACTGACTTTATTTCTTTCCACAAGGATAAGGTAGTCCTCAGGACTAACAGGAAGTTTTGCCTAAGGTGTTTTCAGATTTCCATCTTAACCAATCTATCTCCTTCCAGTGTTTTTCACTGATCATTTCTCCTCTGGCGAGAGGAGATTGCACAGTTTAGATGTTAAGAGGGCCCTAAGTTACTATATAGAACGTACCAAAGGGTCACAGGTTCAAATCCCTCCAACTTTTTCTCACTTATGGTGAGGTCAGAAAAGGAGACCTGCCACTAAGAGATCAGTTGCCAGGTGGATTGTCTCTTGTATCCAATTTTGTTATCAAAAACTGGGAAGGTTCCCCTTCAGGCCTGAGGGCACACTCTACCAGAGGTACAGCGGCATCTATAGCTGCTGCTAGGGACATCCCTATTTTAGAAATATGTCAAGCAGCTACCTGGAAAACGGTACACACTTTCACCAAGCATTACTCCCTGGATGTCCAGGCCAGGAGAAATGTTGGTTTAACACAGCTTTGCTTCAGAGCCTATTCCTAAGTAGGTTCTGTCCCTCCTCCATGGAGGTACTGCTGTGTAGTCTGCAATAGTCATAATATAGAAGACTTGTGTTGTTTGAAGAAAAATTACTCACCTTAGTAATGTTGTTTCTTCTAATGGAGTCTTCTTATATTATGACCTCCCCCAGCCTGCCCTCTCAGAACTTCTACTTGGGTATGGGGTGGGCAGCCTAGTGTGGGCACTAGTTATGCCCATTATATATTTTCCACCCTTCTTGGGGTTTTGGGGTGTGATGTTTTATTTTATCTTATATTACTTCTCATATTATTATATTATACTATTACTTTTGGTCCCTTGACTTGAGTCTTTGTGTTGGGACCAGGATTGGGTGTTAATATTTAGGTAGCCAGTTGGCTAGTGTAGAGTTACAGCTTCCACACAGACCTTAGTGAGTTTTTGCTCAGTAAGATCTGACAGTTTGAGTTTGAAATAACCAAGACAGAGCTTCTCTAATAGAGCTCGAGTTTTAAGTTCCATTCTTAGAATGGAGTTAACTCTTTCACCTCGAGCAGTTCTAATGGTGGGACAAACTGCAATAGTCATAATATAGCAAGACTCCATTAGAAGAAACAACATTACTAAGGTGAGTAATTTTTCTATCATTCCTAGAACTCCTGTTACAGATGAGTAACCTGTATTTATTGTCCTCTCTTCTCTGAGTTCTCCGCATCTATAGATGGCCTGGTCTTGGGCTCTTTTCCTTGAGAGAGATATGGGACCTATGGAGAGAGACATAGGACCTACAGTGTAAGTCTTATTTATACACTGATTGTTTCCTAAAAAGTGCAGGGAAGGGGAATTACAAGGTTATTAAACCTTTTAGCCAAAAAGGTAAAACAATGTCATCAAACATTTTAGCCAAAAGGCAAAACAATAAGTCATGAGATAGGGGCCCAGGATAACTTACCACAAGATACGCTGTCAGCAGTTGCTACATAAAAGTTTCATTTGACATTTGATTTAGACAGAAAACATTATTTGTCACAGGTCATAAGGGGAACTTACATTATTAAAAATAACCTGTCTAGGAAGGCAGAAAAGCCAATGTCTCAAGGTAAGAACATAGTGGATAGTCACTGAGTCTTGCTTTATATTATACATTTTAGAAATAAACAACATAAAGTAGGGAAGTGGACTGGACAGCTCTGCACGTACCTCTTATTCTGCTTGTACAGCTGTCTAGGCTGGCTAAATTTAAGTTTAGCCATGACCTTTATTTTGCACCAAAAGAATAATGTGCTTTGTACAGAATATTCCTATCAAGCACAGCAAATTTGCCTTGATTAGAACATCATCTTTGGATGCAACACATGCTCCTTTACTCCCACTCTGCTAACACACCATTTTACCTGGCCTTAACATTTTAGTTAAAACCTGTTTTACACTTATAACACTTTTATAGCATTCCTGCCATAATGCAACACTATGACACAGCTGTTCAGCTGCTCGACGCTTGCCTCTGAAATTGTTTTGGCTCTGCATTTTGGGTTTTATGCTGGACATCCAAGCAAGCATTATTGGTGAAGACTCTGAAAAGGTCATAACTCTCCTCCAGGAGTCTAGGTTGCCAGATCTGTGCATACTTTGTACAGATCTGCTCAGAAACAAAGCCATTGTTAGCCATTTCATCGGACATCCGAGCAACAGTCCTGAGGCCAACAAAAGAGGTGTCTTTAAGCGTAAGGCCACTTCAGGCCTCAGGAGGTTTGGGACCAGAGCCCCAAAAGCTCCCAGGACTCTCTGCCTGTCTCCGGTTTCCTCTGTTTGACCCTTACTCCAACCCCACTCCTCAGGAGAATCTCTGGGAAGTGTAGGAGTCACTTTTCTCTATCTTGAGGGGTGGCACAGAATCATGACGGATCAGTGGGTTCTTCATCTGATATAGAAAGAGCATACCCTGGAGTTCACTGAGATGCCCCGGACAGCCCTCCCATAAACTCCCATTATCCTCTGTTACACCTCTCCTTATCCCAGGAGGAGATCCAAACACTCTTGCTGAAATGATAGGCCAGTCTGTAAGCTCACTGGTGAACGGAATTTTTTCTCACTTTTTTCTGATCCCTAAGAAAACAGGGGACTTATGACCCATCCTGGAAATCAACCACCTGAATAAGTGTATAGAATACAAAAGTTCAGGATGGTCACCCTTCCAGGGCTCTTCCTACTTCATCAAGGGACTGGGTGTGCTCCCTAGACATATAGGACACGTACCTCCACATTTTGGTGTTTCAGCCCCACAGCAGGTTCCTTCACTTCAGCTTTCAAGGCAACCATTACCAATTCCGGCCTGCCGGGCCTGTCCTTGGTTCCACGGGTCTTTACAAAGTGCCTAGCGGCAGTGGCTGCAGCCTTCAGGTGGAAAGGCCACTGTGTCTTCCCATACTTGGACGATTGGCTTCTGGTAGCTCCATCCAGGAATCAGCAGATCAGCACCATGGCAGACACCTTTACTTTGTTTTGGGATCTTGGGATTACCCCTCAACCTCCAGAAGTCCTCCCCGTGGCCCAGCCAGCTTTCAGTACATCGGAGCAGTTCTGGACACTGCCGAAGAGAGGGCCTTCCTGCCTCACGACAGAGCGGAGCACATTCAGGAACAGGCTCACCTAATTTCCTCATCGTGTCAGGTTCCAACCAGAGTATTCCTGTGGTAGCTGGGGTACATGGCAGGCCATTATGATAGTTCCTCTTGCACATCTGCACATGAGGGGTTCCCAGTGGACCTTCTTCGAGTCCAATGGGATCAACGCATCGATGAACTGGAGCAGCTGGTGGTGGTCTCCACTCCAGTGTGTCAGACTCTGTCCTTGTGGTTGAACCCTCCAATCTTACCACAGGGTCACTTTCCGACAGGAATCTCCTTGTCAGATCTTGGCTACGGACATGTCCAGCCTGGGCTGTGGTGCACATTTGGCAGACCATGAGATCCAAGGAACTTGGTCTCCCCAAGAGCAACATCTCATATCAGTATTTTGGAGATGTAGGCGATACCTTATGCCCTTCAGGCATTGCAGGCGAGTCTGCTCCGGGCCCTCTCCTTATTGAGACAGACATGTCAGTGGTGTTCTACATAAACAAGCTAGGTGAGACTCACTCTACCCTCTGCAGGGAAGCCATGAGATTCTGGTATTGGGCATCGAGCATCATTTGAACTCACTGCCGCACGCCCCAGGCGCATAAAAACACCTTGGCCAACAGTTTAAGCTGGTCTCGGTCCAAGGCACACGTAATGGAACTCCAGTCTGTGACTAAAGAGCTATTCGACAGGTGGGCTGGCCAAGTTGGACCTCTTCGTGTCCCCACCAATGCCAAACTGCCCAGATCTTCCTGGACATAAAGTCCCCACCACTCATTCACACTTATGGGATCTACACAGGAGGTGCTAGGACCCAGCGGGAGCAAACTTTGCAGAGGTGCGGTGCCAGAGATGGAGCCGAGGAGGCGCCGGGAGCAACAGCTCGTCGGCAATGACTATCTGGCGTTGACCCTCAACCGCCTCAGTTCCTTTTTTTTCCCACCGAGTGCACTTCAGTGACGATGTCACCGCTGGGGAGTCAGGCTTCAACTAGCAGCATAGTTTTTCAGTTTCATTGCTTTGTATAATATCTTGAATAAGTACCGCTTAGTTTATTTTTCTTATTAAAGAAATGAAGTCTCAGCCTACATTGGCGGAGTCGATCGTGGTAAGGTCAGGTCACAGTAGGGAGACTGCCATTATGAAAGCTGTTCGAGTGGGCCGAGCTGGGTCCGGTCCACCGCCCTCTCTGGAGGGTCTGACAACGGACAGTCCAATGCCGGAGGATGGGCGGTCCCTCGGAAGCATATAAAGAAAATGGTCACACTTCGTGGCACCGTTCGCCTCGACTCTTCTTTGCACACAGGTCAAAAAGAGAAGGCATCACTCGAGGTCGCCCTGGTATGTCTGCACGCAGACGGTTGGTTATTGGGGCTAGTTGCTGGTCTCCTCCTCCTTCTGAGTCGCCGGTTTCTGTTTCTGGTTGCTGACCCTTTGACATCGGAGCCCTACCCCACCTCCAGTTGATCTTCAGATGAGCAGTTTCATCAGTGGGCTACTGTTAAGGAGCAGTGGGCTCGGAGGTTGGTCCAGCTGCCTGGCCAGTCGCTCTGGGGCCTTGGGCTTTGAGGATCGGGTGAGGCGGTTGGACCTCCTAGTCCTGGCTGTCTTTGGTGCCCGTTGACTCCGGCTTAGGTGTTTTCCCCTCACATAGCTCGGGCAAGAGGAGGCCACAACGATGCCTCTATCTCCTGGTATTCCTCCTTCTTTTCTCCTCAGTTCCTGTTTTTGGAGCCTTGGCATGTTTTCAGCGCCTTTGGCATCGATGGCTGCGTTAAGTGCTGCCTTGGCGTCAATCGACTTCTGCGCCATCCTCTACTTGCTGTTGGGGTTGTGGGTGCCATTTTCCATACGCGGTCGCGGTTTTGGGTGCCGCTCCTTCTTCGGCGCGAGGCCTGTTAGGGCATCGTCCAGTCTTCAGGGCTCCTCTTCTCTGAATCCTTTTTCTTCTTCATTTCCTTCTGATTTTCACCCCTTTCCTGTCCATGCAGTCCCTCCTGGGCTCTCAGGAGATGACATTGAGCCTGACCCAGACCTTCGCCTGGGTGATGATGTGAAGGATCTCATTCTGCAGCAGAACCTCTTGTCAAATACCGTCTTTTAAGTCTCTGAAAAATTTGAATTCCACTCTTTCTCTCCAGACTACAGATATCGATCCTGGGAAGCTGTTTAGACTCAATTCCTCCATGTTCTGGAGATCCTTTGGATTTGACTCCACCGATACAGCCCTCCTTTGAAATGCTTTCTCAAATGGTATGGAATAATCCGGCTCTCATTCCTTCTTTGGCTAAGTCCATAGATAGAAGTATGCTGCTCCCAAGGATCGACCCATCTTGGCCTCCCAGGCCTTTGTGAGACCCTATTGTAGTCTTGGAGAATGATAAGGCCGTCCTCCCTCAGCCATCTTCAACTCTGCCTATAAACAAAGAATCTCACCGATAGACACCTTAGGTAAGAGAGTCGTGCTGCCTCTACCCTGGGTATGCGTATTCCAGCTACCAGGGCTATTTTCTCAATATGAGTATGTTCTTTGACACTTGCTCAAACAAATGGTAGAAGCTCTGCGAGTCAGACACTAATTCGGAGCTACTTCAAACCATGATCAGGGGTATCGAGTCCAACAGCCAGCAGGTTAAAGCAGCTATGGATGCTTTTGATACTGCTTCATGGGCGGCAGCAGCAGGCATCTGTACTCGCCACCACTCCAGGCTGTCACTTCAGGTTTCTGAATGATGCCTTTACAGTTCATAGCATTGCCCTTGATGGTGTGTCTCTCTTTGGTCCTCAAGTAGAACAAGCTTTAGAGGCACAAAAGACTAGGTCAGCCATTAAATTGGCTCGACCTCCTCCCACCTCTTCTCGGTTAACAAATGCCAGTTTCATAACTGTCAGTCCTTTGAGGCAAAGGCAGGGGAGGTTTTAATAAAAATCAAGCCCCTCACCCTCAAAGAAACGCAACAGGAAGCACAAGGACCCAAAGCCTAAGTGCTGCCTTCTGAGTTTCTGGCCCAAGTCTCACCTCAGCTGCCCGAGGGGACTTCTTAGCAGTGGAGGTCATCTGACTCAGTTCTACAACCAGTGGAAATCTATAACATCAGACGTAATGGTTCCTCTGGATAATCCGCGAGGGTATTCCCTCAGTCTTTAGAACCCTCCAGATCTCCCCCACCCCAAACAACAGCCCAGACTGTCGACAGTTCAGTCAGAACTTCCGCCTCCGAGATACAAGGCCTTCTGAACGACAGGGCAGTAGAAATAGTTCCATTGGATCAATGGAACACAGGGTTCTACTCCACTACTTTCTTGTTCCAAAGAAAACTGGGGCATGCGCCCATCTTGGACCTCAGAAAATGGAACAGATTTCTTCCCAAGAAAAGTTCAAAATGATGTCACTGGGAACCCTGTTACCCTTGCTTCATCAACACGATTGGCTAGCTTCCCTGGACATGCAGGATGCTTACAAACATATTCTATTCACCCAAAACATCACAATACCCAAGATTTGTGGCTTTGAGCCAACATTATCAGTTCAGAGTCCTGCCCTTTGGGCTATCTTCGAGCCAGGAGTTTTTACAAAGTGTTGTGCAATTCTTGCAGTGCATCTCAGAAAAATCGGAATCTCAGTGTTCCCTTATCTGGGCGATTGGCTTTTAACTCCATCCAGATGACAGAGTCTGATGCCATAGCTATGGCTTTGGATTTTCTCACATCCAGTGGAGTCCTACTAAATCTCAAGAAATCTCAGCTACAGCCCTCCCAGAACCTCCTCATTATAGGAACCTTCTGACACCACCTAGCAAAGCCTTTCTTCCAGAAGACGGAAGGAGCGCTATCCTACAGATGGCCCGACAATGAGAGAACACCTTCAGTTCCAGCTATCTCAGTGCAACGGATGATAGGCTGAAATGGCTTCCCTCAGTGTTCACGGTGCCCCTAGCATCGCCTCCACATGAGAACGCCTCAGTGGATGCTCAGTACTCAGTGGTCCCTGATTACTCATCCTCAGTCCTTTCTCATCAAGGTGACAGAACCTCTCAGGAGGTCGCTCAACCGTAGTTCAGTCGCTATTCACATAGTGGGGAACTCCAGACATGGACCTTTTGCATACCCACTCAACACAAAACTGCCTCTCTTCTGCTACAGAAATCCAGGGCCTGGCATTTTCTGTCAGGATGCGTTCAGGCTGCAGTGGACAAACGCTTTCTATACGCCTCTTTTCTCCTCTTCCCTAATCCAGAGGATACCTCAGATTCGAGTCTCAGGGACACAAGATGATTCTCATTGCCTCTTCTGGCCTTGACAGTTATGGTTTCCATTACTCAGCATTATGGCAGAAATCCCCTCGAAAGCGCTTCCCCTTCAGACAAACCTTCTTACCCAGGGTCCTCTGGTCCATCCCAATATGAGGTCACTTCATCTTCACGCTTGGCTCCTGAGGAGATGGAGGTGAATAGGTTCAATGCCTCTTGGAGAGTTTCTGACATTCTTTTGGCTGTGCGAAGCCAGCAACCAGAAAGACTTGCACTGCAAAATGGAAGCTGCTTCCCCCTCTGGTGTGCTGGATCCTCTTGAATCCCTTTTCCTGCCCACCCAACAACGCTTTTAGAGTACCTCTTAGACCTCTCAGATTCAGGTCTTCAATACTCTACAATCAAAGTTCACCTTAGTGCCATTTCAGCCTATCATGAGCCATTACTTTCCTTATCTCTGGCTCAGTTACTGGTAGTTAAAAGGTTTCTTAGGGTATTCTGCATACCAGACCCCTGTCAGATGTCCAGTTGCAGCCTGGGACATTAATCTCGTGCTAGACATGCTCACTAGAAAACGCTTTGAGCCACTAGCTACCTCAGTAATTGAAATCTCTCACTTGGAAAATGGCCTTCCTGGTAGCCATCACCTCAGCCCGCAGAGTTTCTGAAATACATACTCTGGTAACAGACCCTCCATACACTGTATTTCACAAGGATAAAGTAGTTCTTAGGACCCATTCTAAGTTCCTCCCTAAGGTTGTCTTAGAATTCCATTTAAACCAATCTTTGGTCCTACCTACTTACTTTGCTGATTTCCAGAATGAAGGAGAACGTACCCTTCATTCTTTAGATGTTAAAGAGCTTTGCTCTTTTATTTAGATAGAACGAAGGAAATTTCAAGCTCAACAACTATTTGTCTCCTTCTGCAAGACCCGGCTGGATCAGCCTGTCGCTATCAGATGCATCTCAGCATGGCTAGTAGAATGCCTTCGCCACTGTTATTCCATGCACAGGTCAAGCTGGAGGGCAGAGTGTATGCTCACTCTGCTAGAGCAGTCGCAGCATCCCTGGTGGAAATCCAACATGCCCATTGCAGACATTTGCAATGGGCTACTTGAGCTCAGTGCATACTTTATTAAGCACTATGCACTGGATGTCCATGCCAGAAAAACCTTTTGGCAGGACTATCTTTAACGGACTTCTGTCCTGAATTCATGAGCTCTTGGTTTTCCTGCCGCCCTCTCGGGGATTTTTAGCTCGGTACTCTTCCATAGTGTGTGAATGAGGTGGAGACTTTATGTCCAGGAAGATATGGAAATTACTTACCTACCATAATTCTTGATCTTCTTAGACGAGTCTCCACCACTCATTCACACACCCACCTCCATCCCTCGAGCTCACCTTCTGTTTTGGTCTTCACTCCCTCAGTGTTTAGGCTGTGAAGACTTCTTTGCTGACCCTTCTTATATGGGGTCGCTCAGACTATCTTGTGTCCGATTTGTGTTAGACTAGTCTTTCTAGGTTAGTTGTGCTGCATCTCCTGGGAGGTACTGAGGTGGTTGGAGGGTTGCCGCACAATAGCCATTGCCACACAAGCTGTTGCTCGCTGCTCCATCTGTATGCAGACCCTCTGAAAAGTTTGCTCCTGCTAGGTCCTAGTGCTTCCGGTGTAGATCCCATAAGTGTGAATGAGTGGTGGAGACTTTGTCCAAGAAGATCAAGAATCTACGGTAGTATGCACTTCCATGTTTTGCACGCTAGATCCAGGCCCTGGTGTTTTCTGGTGAGATATTGTCCCTGTCTTGGACAGGGAGGTTTCTGTATTCCTTCTCTCCCTTTCCATTGCTGCAGAGAGTCCTCAAATTGCAGTCGGAGGGAGCAGGGATGATTCTAGTAGCTCTCTACTGGCCTCATCAGATTTGGTTCCCACTACTTCAGCAGCTGGCATGGAACCATCGGTCCCCGCCTCTGAGCTCAGGCTTACTCTCCCAGGAACGGGGTACCCTGGTCCAGCCGGACTTCAAGTCGTTGCACCTGCATGCATGGCTCCTGCAGACCTAGCAGTTGCTTGGTTTGGGGTTTTCCCAGAGTGCCAGAAGTCTTGGTAGCCACCAGAAAATCTTTCACAAGGGCCACTTATTCTGTGAAGTGAAAGCTGCTCTGCCTTTGGTCTGCCGCCACCTTGATCCGTTCACCTGTCCAGTGCATTCCGTTTTGGAGTTCCTCTCTCTGTCAGACTCTGGGCTGAATTACCTTCATCAGTTCAATTCAATTAAGTTTTATTATTACTGGAAAGTATGTGAGCAAAATGCCCATTTTCACAAATGTCCAGTGATACAGAAATTGATGATACAGAAAAAGGTAAAACTATATTTGTAAAATGTTATGGCATTTACAGTAGGAACAGTGTATATGACAGGACCATCTAGATTAGAAACAAATGCAGAGCACACAACAGTAGAGCCAGTATACAGATACATGTAAACTTTAAGGCAACTCAAGGGTTGGTGGACATTTGGAGGGTTGCTTACTGGGGCAGGCACAGGTAGTGGATTGGAGGAGGTGGTCCTTGAGGGAGGAGGTGAATGAGCCAATTGAATGACAGTCCTGATTAAGGTGCACTTATTGGCCACCTGTAGAGGGCAAAACTCTTGCCCAGCTGGACCTTTCCTGTGGAGTATTCTGCACCTCAAACCTCTCATTAGAAACCCCTGTGGAACCTTTTATTTATGCTTCCTTCCAACCAGACGCAAGTTGCAAGCTGTGCTTTCTGTCATGGAAAGTGTTATTTTTAGTTGCCATTACTTCAGCTTGAAGGATTTCTGAGCTTCTGGCTTTGATATGTAAAGAGCCTTATTTAGTTTTCCAGTGGACAGGGGTATTCTTGTGGATGAATCCAAGATCTTACTTCAAGAGGAAGCTCTTGCAGCAGGTATAGGACTGGCACCGCCAGTGACAGGACCCCACAGCAAACTTTTTTCCAGCAGTAGTTAACAGGGACCGCCTCCTCGATGTCAGCCCTGCTCCCGACATCCCACATAGGGTTACCATCTTTCAAGAAGCCCAAAGTGGGACATTTCTTACTGAAACATGATTTTTCGTGGACAGTACCTAATCTCAACCAGTGTAACAGACTTGCTTTCGCTATATAATCAGAATTAAGGCTCAGTATTGTAGTTTCTTAGTTGTTTCAATTGTATCTTATCATTTTAAGGTATTTTAGGTAAGGTATTACAGTTTTCTGCAACATTTGGTGGAAAACTAGGAAATATTTTTTTCTATAAAGTCAGGACATGTAGTATTTTTATGTTTTTTGCAGGATACAGCTCCCAAATCAGGACTGTCCTGCGAAAATCATGACAGGTGGTAACCCTAATCCCACATGGTATAAAAGGGAGGCGGTCCCAGTGTGTTTCAGTTCTTTCCGCCATCGATGCTCAAACGTTAGCTCCTCGGCTGTCTCTCTCAGTTCGACCGTCAGTGCGATTTTTTTTCTCGACTCCAGTATAATCTTTTCAATCCTTTTCTTTGTCAAACATCTGCATATCGACTACCCGTCCAGGCACACGAATAAGTGCACCTGTGGGAAACAAATACCTTTTAAGGACAGGCAGATGACCTCGTTTCTGCCTGGGCCTGGACCGTGACCTCAGCCTGCTTCCACTGTCAGGCGTTCAGTAGCCGGACCCACATCCGCCGACAAAAGTCCCTTCAGGCTTTTGGCTCAGCAGCAACTAGTGGTCATGCAGAGGATTTCGTCCCTGAGGGGATTCTCCCACCGTGCTCACAAATCTTGGGAAACATCACACCCTAAGCGAGAAGGACAAACTCAGAGAGTGGGAAAGGGACAGGAATAAATCCTCATCCAGATCCTCTGGATCCCACGCCACTTCCAGATCGGGGTAGTCAGGGCCACGACCCCCTATTGTGGTCAAGCCCTGGCCTCCCTCTGGAGCCAAGGAGACGCCTTCGGGCAGTCAGCTACCCTTCAACCCATCAAAATCAAGCCTCCTTCAGCCCTCGTCCAGGCCATTAGTCCGACCCAGGTAAGTCACACACTGCCCTCCTGGTGGGCCTCTGTATCTAGTGCCGATCATCGGGAGAAGGCAAAATCAGTGGGGCCTGCCAGCGGGAAGATCTTTTTCCTCCCGCTGAAGCATGCCCGAAGGCCTCAGACAAGCACCACGCCTCCATCGACTGACAAACGGCTGGTCCTGTTGTCGGACAAGCGTCCTTTGAATAAACCTGCTAAGCCTGCATCTGAGACTCCTGGCGTAAGCCTGCCAAAGACCCCCAAAGGCACCTGTGCGCCTCCAGCCAAGACACCCTGGCTTTTTGCCTCTGTCCGATGCCAGAGGGATGACCTCTGGCACCCATGGATCAGCGGCTGGTCCATGGCATTCGCTTGGGCCTTGGCGATGGCCCCAACCAGGACATACTGGCGTCCCCCACCAGTCTGATCACCGACGCCGGACAGGACTAACGCCAGTACCGCACTGAGCTTCAGGACCGCCGCGACCTGGCGCCGGTTTCACCAAACTCAATCTCAGTCAGGTCAAGGACCTTTTTCTCATTGGTCGGAAACTATTAGGCTGGATATCCTCCCGGTCCTGCCTACACCGGTCACCCAAATAATCCTGACCCAATACTGACCCTGGCAGAAGAGATTCCGGCGCGGTTGAAGAAGTTCCTCCTCAACCACCCTCAGATGAGGAAAGGGAAAACTTCCCGCCTGACAAACTGAGGAAATGGACAGAAAAGGAAGGCGCCACAGGTCTCGCCTGAGCTTGAGCATCTCTAGCCTTGAGTGGCACAGACACAAGTGCAGTAGACACAGATCTCCTCAATCTCCTCCATGGACTCCTACCTCATGACAGCCTCTTCTGTGACATCCTATGAGGACCCCCATCTGACGAACCTGAGGACTTATCTAAATCACCTCTGGACGACCCATCCTTCATGGAGGTCATGAGGCGCATTCTAGCCAACATGGGGTGGGATACGGAGGACTAGGACCCTGAATGAATGAGACTGGTCAAGTGCCTCTGACAGAAAGACCCTAAATCCGTTGTTATTCCTCCATGGTGGATACTTTAGAGGACATCGCGCGGGCTACCTGGCAACAACCCCACTTCGTCCACAGCTGTCCCAAAAAGGTGGATTGGCTGTACTGGGCTCCTAAGGAACACTCTTTTGGCTGTACAACCTACCACTGACTCGGTGGTTATATCAGCTACTCATGACCGCTCACAGAGGCGCAAACATCTGAGCACCCAGCCTCTGGACAGGGAGTCCAAGCAGCTGGATCCATGGGCAGGAAGGTGTACGCCTGCCACCTGCAGCATCAGGAGCTTAAACTTCCTGACTCGCACGGTCCAGTTCCAGAATGCCCTTTGGGAACAAGATCTGGACTTATTGCAAGGAGTGCCCAACTCCCTCAAGAGGAAGAACTTGCAAAATTACTTTAGGCGGGGTCAGACTTGGCACGCATGTGTTCCGCTTCTGCCTACGACTTCATGGACACCCCAGCAAGGGCAGCGGCTGTGGGCATCTGTCTCCAGTGCCATTCCTGGCTCCAGGTTTCACAAGTCACCCCAGATGTTCAGTCCAACATCCTCAATGCACCCTTTAAGGGCTTCATTGTCTTCAGTGAAGAAACAGAGAATCATTAACAGATTGCAGGACTCTGGTAAGGCCATGCATACCAAACTGTCTATGTACTGCCCGAAGCAGAGACAATTTTGGAGGTCTCGCTTTCTTGGCAGAGGGGCTCAACAGCTTCAGCAAGCTCACTTTCCAGCAACCCCAGGCTCTGCGAGCAGCTTTGGTCGATGTGGTGAATGTAGGGGATCCTCGGTCGCCACCTCTCGACAGGCTAAGCCGCCCAAGTCGCTTCCTCCCTCCCAACAGCATGATCATACTGCCTGCTTGTCACAAGAGAAGGTGGGAGGTTGCTTCTCCTTTATCCAGAAGTCTGGAGACAAGTGACCTCTCACCTGAGGGTTCACGAGCTTGTAGAAGACGGGCACTCTATAGAGTTCGTGGTTCACCCTCCGGACAGGCCCCTCCCATCCTGTCACCACGACAGGACTTGCAGCCCTCTTCTGACAGGAGATCCAGGCACTGATGTCCAAGAATGCCATAGAGCCTGTTCCTCCGCAGGAGAGAGGCACGTTCTTCCTGGTCCCGAAGAAATCTGGAGACCTGAGACCGATCCTTGACCTCAATGACCTGAACTTGTCAGTCGCATACAAGCGTTTCAGGATAGTTGCATTGCACAACCTAATTCTGATGCTGGGACAGGAGATTGGCTCACATCTCTAGATATGCAGGATGCCTACCTCCACATCCTCATAGCGAAGGCCACGAAACTACCTTCGGTTTGCATTCTAGTGCAAACACTTCCAGTTCAGGGACCTGATCTTCAGTCTGTCTCTTCGGCACCGAGGGTGTTTTACAAGGGCCTGGTGGTGGCTGCAGCACTTGCAGGATGGGTCATATGTGTTCCCATACCTGGATGACTGGCTATTCATGGCACACTACGGTGCCCAACTCCAGGCTGCCATCCGGGACACCTGCAACCTATTCTGGAACCTGGCAATCACCATCAACCCAGCCAAGTCGTCCCATCAGCCCAGGTCAGCTCCTGCCATTCATCAGAGCACTGTTAGACACTGTTCAGGGCGGGCCTTCCTACCTCTGGACCGGCAGAGCACATTCAAGCTCTGGCCAGATAGATTTATTCTGCCTGCCCTGTTCCAGCCAGATTGATACGCCGGCTGTTGGGTCACATGGCAGCTGCCATCATGACAGTTTCCTTTGCCAGACTCCAGATAAGGACCATTTAATGGACTCTTCAGGTGCGGTGGGACAACTTGGACTTGCCTGTCTCCATACGGATCCTGTCTGCAAGGAACTCCTCTCTGGTGGACTACGTCCCCAACCTTACTGGAGGGATCCCCTTTCAAAGGAAGCTACCGACAGGTCCTGACCACGGATGCTTCAAATTTGGGATGGGGACTCGCAAAACAGAGGGTCTTGGCCTCAACCAAGGAATCTCTCTACATCAACGTGATGGAGTTAAGAGCAGTACTCTACACTTCCAAGCCCTGGTATTATCAATCGATCCAGACACCTTTGGTCCAAATGGACAACACATTGGTCATCTTCTACCTCAACAAACAGGAGGTAAACACTCTACCCTTTGTAGGGAGACTATGAGAGTGTGAGTGGCCATAGCCCACCACTTGACCATCACAGTGGTACATGTTCCAGGTGCACAAAACACGCCTCAGATGCACTGAATAGAACAAAGTCTCAAGTGCATGAGTGGTGTCTTCTGCAATTGATCATAGATGACCTTTTCGCAAAATGGGGAACACCAGAGCTGGACCTTTTGCGTCTTCCGCCAACACAAAACTGCACAGTTTTTGCTCACTAGATCCCGAGCCTTGTGTTTTCTAACAAGATGCATTGTCCTCTCCTGGAAGGGAGATTTCTCTAGCCTTTCCTCCATTTCCACTCATTCAGAGAGTCCTTCTTAAAGCACAAGTGGAGGATATCACCATGATCCTCATTGTGCGCTTTGGGCCTCTCAGATTTAGTTCCTTGCTTGCAACTGGCAGTGGGCATCAGTTTCACTTCCTCTCTCAACTCACTTACTCTCTCAGGAAAGTGGGACACCTGTTCACCCAAACCTGTGGTCGATTCACCTTCATGCTTAGCTCCTCAGGACTTAGCCAAGCTTCAATTCGGGTGTCCGACAAGATAGCCAAGTCCTGGTGGAGGCGAGGAAGCCCTCCACGAGCTACCTACTCTATGAAGTAGAAGTGATTCTGCCTCTGGGCTACAGTGTGCGTGACAGATCCTTTGGTCTGTCCGATTAACACTTTGCTGGAATATCTTTTATCCCGTCGGAATCGGGCTCAGTTACCTCCATAAAGGTACACTTGGTCAGCTCTTTTTCAGCCTACCATGTCCCTGTTCAGGGCAGAACAGTGGCTCAGTTGGAGGCTACCTGTGCCTTCCTTAGGGCATCCTTTCATATAAATCCCCTGTTAGGGACCCTGTGCCCCCTGGGACCTTCCATTCATCCTGGAGAAGCTCACCCTCCTGCCTTTTGAACCCTACTTTAGATTTTGAGCTGCATTTTCTTTCCTGGAAAACGTTATTTTTGGTTGTTGTTACTTCTGCTCAAGGATTTCTGAGCTACAGGCCCTGATGTGTAAGGAGCCTTATTTGATTTTTCACAAAGACAGGGTAGCTTTGCATACCAATCCTAAGATCTAACTCAAGGGTGGAGCTCTTGCGGCAGGTAATACCATTAGGACTAATGCCGTCCAGGCGAATTAGGACCTACCAAGGAAAACCTGCTGGCCCCAGCAGTCTGTCATGCCATCTCAGTTCTTTTCCACCACACCCACGAGGTTCGGCTCTCCACGGATGCTCTCTTCAGCAGTTGACAGCTTAAAGAAGAGTTTTTCTCAGTCGCTCGCTTAGTTCGCCTCATGTATGTTGTCACCTCCTGCACTGTGGTGCAAAACTAAGTAATGGCGCAAGCAGATCCAGGCCAAAGACGGCCACGTGGCCTGCCCCATCTGCTTAGGCCAAGACCACCGCCCGATGCCTGCACCCACTGCCAGCAATTCAGTAAAAAAACTTGTGCCAGGAGAGCCAACACATTCAAAATCTTCCTTCTAGAGAAGCAACTAGCGGCGATGCAGCATGGTTCAGGGCCAACTACTCTTCTTCTGCCAGGGATTCCCCACCAAAAGAAAAGACCTCGGTGGGAAACATCATCACAGGGAGAAAGATCGGGCCAGGTCTAAGTCCCGCCTAAGTCACTGGATAAGCAGCTACTTCCTCCTCGACCTCCAAGCGGAGGTCTGGTTCAGTGCTAGCAACCAACACTCCCACTTGAGAAAGTCCACTCCCGCCTCTTCTCAGGGCAAGCACTGAGTCGCTCTTTGTGACGCCAGTCTTCCTGGCTCATCGACATCATAAACTTCTCAGGTCGCACCCAGGAGGACCAGTCCAAGTCTTCAAGGACAGGCCTACTTCATCTGAAAAAAGGAAGCCTTCGGACAAACACCCAGGTAGGCAAGAGGTTGTCTGGGCTCCATCTCCAGCTAAGGTTCCGCCCCCAACCAGTTAAACAGCGAAAGCCTAGCTGGTTGCCTTCTCTGTCGTCCTGCTCCCCAATGCCTGATATGGGGTGGTAGCCACGAACAACCAGATGCCCGCACCATTTCTCCCGGGGTCGGTCGCCGTCAGGGACTTGCACTGGACGCCTGCTCCCGGGCGATGGTGACATCGGACCTCAGCCCACTGACAACAGGGTACCAGACTCGACCCCAGTTCCTCAAGATAACCAGACGCCAGCTCCGCGGGCCAATGCCCGACCCAGAGAACCAGGCACCTGGCCCAGCGGTCATCCCAGTGGCGGACATGGGCTCCTTATTCACCACATGGTGTAATACAGTGAAGGGGATCTCCTTTACAGACCCTCAGATACCACCCCAGCTCCACCACCCATGGGCCCCATGGGATGAGAGCCCACGACCAGATCCTAGGGCAAAAAGAGGAGATGTTGGCAGTCTCTTCCTTCTCCTCCTCACACGTCCTCCTCTGAAGAGGGAGACGAGAATATGAGCCCGATTCAGATGGGGAATTCTTTCCTCCCTCCCAGGACCTAAGGATTCACCAAGGCCCTCCTGATGATCCCTCATTTTAGATATAATGAGACACATCCAGACCATTTATGAGTGGGACACAGAGGACCTGGACCCAGAGCACAAGTGCCTGACTATCTTGTGTCCGATTTGTGTTAGACTAGTCTTTCTAGGTTAGTTGCGCTGCACCTCCTCGGGGAGAGAAGAGGTACTGGAGGCGTGTTGGAGGGTCGACGGCGAATAGTCATTGCCGCACGAGCTGTTGCCTCATGGGCGCCACTCCTCGCTCCATCCCTGGTGCTGACCCTCTGAAAAGTTTGTTCCTCGCTGGGTCCCAGCACTTCCGTGTAGATCCCATAAGTGTGAATGAGTGGTGGAGACTTCGTCCAAGAAGATCAAGAATTACGGTAGGTACGTAATTTCCATTTTTGCTCGCTAGATCCAGGCTGGGTGAAAACAACCTAAGCCTTTGGTAATCCCCTTTGTCAAGCCTTTCCAGGATGTCACTCGCCTGACTTAGCTGCACTCTCCTCACAGTACCTGAAGTCCCTAGGAAGTTCAACAGGCCTTACAAGCCTCCCAGATCTGAACCTTTTCTGGCAGAACAGCCAAAGCGAATTCCCTGGTTCTGACTGCAGCCCATGGCAGGGGCTCCCAGCTCAAACACTTGAGCTCTCAACCCCTGGACCCAGTCTCCAAAAATTGGACAGCTGGGGCTAGAAGGTTTACTCTTCTGCCACAGATGCCATCAGTCACTCAACTTCATGGCACACATGATTACATACCAACAGTCTTTATGGCAGAGGACCATGGACCTAGTCAAGTACATGCTTGACTTTGACTCAAAAGAGGAGGTGTTTGCCTGCGCCCAGTCAGGTCTGGACATTGACAAACATGTCCTCCGTTGCTTTTATGACATGGTGGACATGGCCTCCAGGGTTGCTGCCTCTGAGGTTTGTCTGAGATGGCAGTCATGACTCAGGTTGACGGGGTTCCAACCAGATCTGCAAGATTCCATTTTGGATTCCCGTTCCAGGGCCCAGTTCTGTTTGGCCCAGAAGCTGAGACCATGGTCAAACAGCTACAGGATCTGGTAAAGCGGTGGCTGATGTTCACCGCATGTCAAATCCAGCCTCAAGAACCCCGTCACACGTCCCTTTCAAAAGGACAGGGATGGGGGAACAAGCTGCCCAAGGCAAAAGGGTTCGAGGAGGTGGGGTCACCCTGCCCCCCAAGGTTCCCAGGGCCCTAAAGCCCAACTCTCCAAGGGCCCAAGGACCCCCCGCCTGACTCTTCCTGCCCCCACCTCCTCTCTTCAGGGACCTGCAGAACGAGAAGGTAGGAGGGAGGTTTGCCCTCTACCCACTCGGAATGGTCCAGTATCACCTCAGACCACTTGGTGCTTGACTCCATTCAAAACGGGTATGCCATAGAATTCTTTCTGTTCTGCTGGACAATCCCCTTCCGGTCAGTTGTCCACTGGTGCACAATCTGCTCCTGGCTGCAGGATCCAGCAGCTCTTGGAGAAAAAGGCCATCCAGCTGGTTCCCCAAGCCCAGAAGGGCAAAGGTTACTACTCCTGTTTCTTTCTGGTCCCAGAAAACCGGAGACCTTCATCACATTCTGGACTTTAGCCAGCTCAGTCTCTTGGTCAAAGTAATAGAGATTTGGATGGCTACTCTGTGGCAGCTTATTCTCCTTGCTTCAGCAAGGGGACTGGTTAATGCTCCCTCGATATGCAGGATGCATACATGCTATCAAGGTCCTGAAATCTCACAAAAGGTTCTTCGCTTCAGCTTTCATTACCAGCACTACCAGTTCAGGTTACTCCCCTTCAGCCTTTTGTCAGCCCCAGGGTATTCACCAAGTGTCTCACAGTGATAGCAGTGGCACTCCGACGGAGGGCCTCTTTGTTTACCCTTACCTGGACGATTGACATCTCTCTGCATCATCGTAGAGCAGCTCCAAATCGCTGTGGACTTGCCGTGAATTGGCCAAAGTCATACCCATGGCCATTGCAAAGGCTGCAGTTCATATAGGCAATTTGGACACCGAACAAGGAGAGCTTTTATGCCCTCGGACTGAGCAGACGTCTCAGGCTCTGGCAAGCAGGGTCCAAAGAGCACCTTCTGTCTCCGCCTGGGTCATCCTTCAGCTATTGGGCCACATAGGCGGCCACCATAGCCTGAGTACCCTTGCCGGACTGCACAAGAGGGTCCTTCAGTGGCACCTCAAGGTCCAGTCGGACTAATGGTGGACAATCTGAATCTTCAGATCCGGATCTCAGGTGGTCCATTATTCCTTTGACTGGTGGCTCTGCCATGAGAATCCTAGAGAGAAGTCTTCTTCGGAGAGTCCAACTCCGCCTCAAGGATTCTAACCACAGATTGGTCCCCACCGATGGCTCTCTACATATAAGCGCTCTGGAAATGAGAGCAGTTCTGAATGCTCTTCATGAATTCAGAGACGATTTTCACCGGGTCCTCTTCTGGTGCAGACAGACAACACAGGTGGTCTTCTACATCAACAAGCAAGGGGGAACTCACTCTTATGTCCTTTGCAGAGGGCACTGGGCAGTATAACACAGTCTAGACCTTATCATGGTGTACTTGCCTGGGATCCAGAATGTTCTCACTGCGGTCACAGTTGGTCCACCTCTCCAAATCACGAGTGGAGTTGCTTCAGAGTCAAAGACTTCTTTGGTCGCCAGGCCATCCAGAGCTGGACATCTTTGCGCCCCTGCAACACCAAACTGCAAAGTTTTTGCTTGCTTGCTCCAGGGCCTGGTTTTCTGGTGAGACGATTGTCCCTCTCCTGGACAGGAACGCTCCAGTACGCCTTCCTCTCATTCAGAGAGTACTGCTCAAATTGCAGTCAGAGGGGTCCAGGATTATCCGGATTGCCCTCTGTGGCCTTGACAGATCTGGTATCCGTTGCTCCAGCAGCTGTCTTTGGAACCTCCAATACAGTTGCCACTCTCCGCCCACTTGCTCTCACAGGAGTGGGGACACTTGTCTATCCTGCTGTTCATTCTCTTCACCTGCGTGTGGCTCCTGCAGTCCTAGTGGAAGAGAGACTAGGAGTGTCAAGCAGGATGGCAGAGGTCTTGGTTGCAGAGGAAACACTCCACTAGAGTAACTTATGCTCTGAAATGGAAGCCTGTCTGTCTCTGGGCTGTGGCCTGTGCCATAGATCCCTTGGATTGTCTGGTCAGACACATGCTGGACTATCTCACCCACTTCTTGGACTTGGGACTAAGCTATTCATCCATCAAGGTTCACGTGTGCAGTTTCAGCATATCATGAGCCGATCTGGGTGGGGGGACTCTTGCACAATTGAGGCGTCTACAAGACCTTTTGCAGAGGGTCTTACACATCAGGCCTCAAGGGAGGGACGTCGTTCCTTCATGGGACTTGTTTTTGTCCTGGAGAATTCACCCTTAGCCCTTGAGCCAGCTGCTTCTTACCACTATGCTTCCTCTCTTGGAAAGTTCTCTTTTTGGTTGCCATTACTTCAACTCGAAGGGTTTCCAAGCTCCAGGCATTGATGTGTAAGAAACCTTGTATCGTTTTCACAGGAACAGGGTGACCCTAGCATGAACCCCAAGATCTCATCAAGGTGGTGTTAGTCCTTTTTTTTTTTTTTTGAAATTTAATTTCTTTATTAAATTTTCCACAACAACCAAACATGGGATACAATATCCGAACCCAAACTATTGCTTTACATGACAAAGCAGGTTTCATGAAACCAGACATCAACCAGGAACAGAATGCGGGTCCAGGTGGTGTAGTCCTGATACTGAATCAGGACATCAGCCTTCAGTTTATTATCCTGAGTTTACCAACCAAGGAGAAGCGCTGTTGCACACACCTGGACGTCCATAGAATACTAAGGTATTACCTTCACAGAACACGTTCCTCCAGAAAGAGCGGACCAGTTGTTTATCTCCTTTGCAAAAGAATGACAGGCTCTGTCTCTAAAGCAGTCTCTATTGCGTTAACAGTGCCACTGTATTTCCCTTTTGCTACCAGCACCATGGTAAACCCTTCCGGGTCCCATTAAGGGCCACTCCACGAGGGCCATGGCCGCTCTTTGCTTCCCTAAAGAATGTCTCGTCAGCAGACATTTGTGCTGCTACAACATGGAGCACATTGCTTGTATGAGAGAACAGGTTTGGACTAGCCATCTTGCAGGGCCTTCTCTCCTAGAATACTCGGCATCTTCCTATGTTTGTTTTCTCTACCACCTCCGCTCAGACATGGGCTTGTCTTTGGATACTGCTTGGGACTTGGTCTTAATGGTATTGCCTGCTACAAGAGCTCCACCCTCGAGAAGTTAGATAGTACAGTTACGTAAGAACTTACTATAACAGTAGATCTTCGAGAGGAGCTCTTGCAGCAGGTAGCTTCCACCTCCGTCCCCCAGATATGAGTTTTGCACCTGTACTAGGTTGGGAGTTCCTGCTCGGTTCTCCAATACTGTATTGCTGGGTCTCCAAGCGGAGAACTGAGATAGGCGTGGAGGACTGCCCCCTTTATACCTCGCAGGCGTTGGGGCGTGAGCCGATGTCGGGGTGGTCCCCGCTTCAGACTGCCAGCTCACGTTTTCCATGGGGTCCTAACACCTGGCGGCATTAGTACTAATGGTATTACCTGCTGCAAGAGCTCCTCTCGAAGATCTACTGTTACGATAAGTTCTTACGTAACTGTACTTTTCTCTCTAAAGTTGTGTTGGAAATGACACTGAACCGGGATGTCCAACTCTCAATATACTACTCTGAGCACTCCAGTCGGGGTGAGGTGCGTCTCACACTTTGGACGTCCATCGACGTTGCAATTCTACTTTGCTAGGACTAAGGGGCCAGATCGCCTGATCAGCTGTTTCTTGTGCTCTACATTCCTTGGGCAGCCCGTTTCAAACAGATCCTCTCGAAGGTGGCTGGTACACTGCATTACATTCTGCTACCAAAACACAATAAACCTGTACCAGCTACCAATCTACCAGTTGTGTACCCTCCCACCCAGTATGCCTGGCCTTAAAAAAGCCGGCAGTGCCACCTCGTATAAGCTGGCTTGTAAAATCTCTCACTACCTTCCCACTGCCTTGCAGCATTCCTGGGTAGAACTTCTGTGGGGCCTCAACCTACTTATAGGATGGGATTCCCTAACACACTACAGGGTCATATGTACCAATGGACATAGCCCTCCTGGTGTTAGGGCCTCTGGGTCGGCATATTGCTGCCTACTAACACCCTATCCCACCACCTATCTCACCTACTTGCCTCTTTACCTACAACACTAGTAACACACATCGATCCCATCGACTGCCACCCCGCTCATTCAAGCAACTCAAACTACTGCGATCGGAGTATCCTGGCTTCTCCTAATGCTTCGGGCAACATTCATCCTAACCCTGGCCCGAGCTTTTCTGCCTTTGGGCAACCCAGGAAAAGTAAAGGAAGGAAGGAGGGACAGAGCTGTACCAGTTAAAGCAGAAAGAAGCAGGGAGGGAAGTCAGAATAGCAAAGGCCCAAACTGAGGAAAAGATAGCCAACTCAGTTAAGAAGGGGATAAAACCTTTATAGGTACATCAGCGAGCGAGAAAGACAAAGGAGGGATAGTGAGGCTGAATAGAATGAACGGGTGGGTGGGCAGAGGGGACAGTGAAAGCAGGAATACTGAACGAATATTTCTGCTCAGTATTCACAAAGAGGAGGGGAAGTGCCTAATCCAATTAACAGAAGCACTCTTGATAGGGGCTCGATCCCAGTCCTTTCACAGAAGAAAGGGTTCTGCAAGAACTCCTAAAACTGAAGGTGGACAAAGCAATGGGTCCTGATGGAATTCACCCCAGAATTCTAAAAAGAATTAAGGAAGGAACTAGTGAAACCACTGGCTACTCTTTTAATAAATCATGGGAGGATGGTGTGGTACCGAGGACTGGAGGAAGGCGGATGGATTCCCTTCACAAAAGTGGGACCAAGACAGAGGCAGGAAACTACAGACCTGTCAGTCTGACCTCTGTGGTAGGGAAAGTGATGGAGTCACTTCTGAAGGAAAGAATAGTTGAGTACCTAGAGGTCAGTGGGCATGGGATCCAAGGCAGCATGGGTTCACAGTGGGAAGGTCATGTCAGAGCGAATCTAATAGATTTCTTTGACTGGGTGATCAAAGTAGTAGACCAGGAGGGCTGTGGACATGGCCTACCTAGACTTTAACAAGGCATTTGACACAGTCCCACACAAAGATTATTAGTCAAATTAACCAGCCTGGGAGGGTCCCAGGGTGGTAGCCTGGGTAAAACATTGGCTGGACAACAGGACACAGAAGGTAATTGTAAATGGAGTCCACTCTGAAGAAAGGCGGTTTTAGTGGGGTACCGTGAGGTTCAGTATTGGGTCCAGTCCTTTTTAATGTCTTCATCAGTGACATTGCAGAGGGACTGGAAGGAAAAGTATGCCTTTTGCAGATGACACAAAGATCTGCAACAGGGTTGATACAAGAGGCGTGGAAAGGATGAAAAGGACTTGGCAAGGTTGAGAAGAGTTAGACGATGGCATATGCTAGATTCAATGCAAAAAGCAAAGAAATAATGCACCTGGGAAACAAGAACCCAGGGAAGAATACACAATGGGTGGGAGGTAGTAACAACAACAAAACAGGAAAGGGACCTGGGGTAATCATATCAGATGTGACTAGGTTAGCAAGCAATGAGAAGGCAGTAGGGGGCAGGGGTATACTGGGATGTATAGAGAGAGGCATCAGCAGCAGAAAACAGGAAGTTGTTATCCTCTGTACAGACAGTTGGTGAGACCCATCTGGAATACTGTGTCCAGTTCTGGAGACCCCATCTCCGCAAGGACATAGACAGGATAGAGGCAGTCCAGAGGAGGGCAACTAAAATGGTGCAGGGTCTGCAAGAGAAGCCGTATGAGGAGAGACTAAAGGAGCTTAATATGTATACCCTTGAGGAAAGAAGGAGAGGGGGACATGATAGAAACTTCAAGTACCTCAAGGGAATCAACAAAGTCCAAGAGGGTAGCATCTTTCAGAAAAGAGACTTGCAAGAACAAGGGGACACAATTTAAAGATAGAAGGAGGCTGTTCAGGGACAATGTGAGGAAGTATTATTTCACAGAGAGGGTAGTGGATGCATGGAACAGCCTTCCTGAGGAAGTTGTGGGGTCTAAAACTGTGGGAGAATTCAAGAATGCATGGGACAGACATAAGGCAATTCTTGTGGGGGCAGGAAGATATAGGCTGTTGGTTAACTAGGATCTCGGCCCTATCCTGGTAGTGAAATGGGCAGACTAGATGGGCCTAGCGGTCCTTATCTGCCGTCACAAGTCTATGTTTCTATGTTTAAGTAGCTTGATTACCTTAGCCTCCATCAACATTTGCAGTCTGCTGGCTAAACTCGACCTTGTACAATCTTCGGTTTCGCAACACCACCCAGATATATTAACCTAAACCTGGCTTTCACCCCAGAACCAAGGACAGCCAAGTCCAACTCCAAGGGTACACCCTTCTGCCATGATTGGCTAGGGAAGAGAGGTGGGGCTGTATAATCTATATAAAAGATCACCTGCAGGGGTTACTCTACCACGCTCACGTATGGACAAAATGCTCAGAATACTCTCTCAGCGCTAACACTCAGTTCCCAGGGCAAGGGCCTCGCCTAATTACAGCCTACCTACCCCTAAGGAAGTAATTGAGGTTTTAGGGTCTTACATGAGCATCTGGCAGAAATCCGCTGTAGCCATGAAGTCATAGTACTGGGGACTTCAACATCAATTGGCTGTCTCAGGACTCCAGCCACCTACAAGGATGCAGTCTCTATACTTCCTCCAGCTCGTGGAACTACTACTCATGCACACTACTGGACAGGTACCACTACCTTGTTGGACTGGGTTCTAACTAACCACCCTGATCGCATCTCTGGCTGAAAGTGCTCCTGACTCCTAAGTGACCATTCACCCATCATTCTAGCCTGGTCCAACAAGGCCAAAAAGTGCCCAAAGCTGATAACATCCCGCCTATTAAAGAAGGGCATGCTAGGACCCTTCAAGCAGTACCTCCTGCAACTGAACTGGGCACCTATCCTAACAGCTAAAGACGTTAACACTGCACTGAGCAAATTCATAGAAATTTTCAGCTCTGCCTGTGATCTGTTTGCCCCTTTAACCAAAAAGGAAAATTAGTGGCTTGCACAAAACTTGGATAACCCCTCCTCCCAGTCCAGATGTGTTCCAGGGACAACCTATGGCACAAGTACAAACTACTCTCTCTGGCCAGGACCTGCAAACTACAAGGCTGCGTGAATAAATGCATTGGTGGCACTCTGCTAAAGCTAATCTCACTACAGCTGTAAACTAATCTCTTGGGGTGACAGCCGCTTTCTGGATAACATTGCTATCATTGGGAAAAGTGACACCATGGCACCCACTCTGCTGAGCCACAATGGATCTCTCATACAAGACCCCAGATCCGTCACAGGTATCTTTAAAAAGCCTTCATTGACCTCAGTCCAGTGCTCCCTCCGTTTCCGAGACCAAGTCTGATCCACCCAGCCCACCCCCGTAGTCCCCAAAACACACCAAGCCCCTTTTACCACAGAGTCTTATCTAAAACAGAAGTAAAAATAGTTGTCAGAGTCCTTTGGAAATCCAGGCACAGCTCCAAGGGTCTGACCTAAAATTAGTCTCTCTTACTCTTGATGAATTGCTAACTCCACTAACCTCAGTAGTGAATCTTCCCTCTCCACAGGTACCTTCCCAAGCCTCTGGAAAGCTGCCATAGTAACACCTGTCCACAAAACTGGTAGTAAGTTGGACCACACCAACTACCGCCCCCAATTTCTATCCTCCCACCAATCTCAAAGTCCTTGAGCGATTAGTCTATGACCAGCTGAAAGCTCACCCCATTAAATACCAACTTCAATGCCAGCAGCAGCACAGCTTCCGCAACGCCACAGTACAACCACTGCACTTCTTGAGTTCACTGACTACATTCATAGTGCCTTCAATCAGGGGCATTTAGTGGAAGCAACCTTCATCGACCTCACCAAGGCCTTCGTGCGGTCAACCATGACCACCTCCTGGCACAACTAGAGGCTATAGGACTCTCCTCAGACTCCTGTGCTGGTTCCAGAGCTACTCTCTCAGGGCGTGTTCAGCAGGTAAAATAAGCAATGTACTCTCTGACCCCCTTCAATTGTCCCTTGAGTCCCCAAGGCTCCATCCTTGGCCCGCTTCTTCTTAGCCTCTTTCTAAATAACCTCCCACTAGTCTGTCGACAACAAATCCTTCTCACGCTTGACGATGCAGTGATCTACTTCCAGTTATCCTGACCCCACCATTCTGGAACAACGTCTCCAACAGGACTTCAACAACATTGAAGACTGGTTTAACAAAGCTAAACTCATAGTCAACCACAAAAGACAAAGACGATGCTCTCTTGCCTCAGCGACAGCCGCCATAAAGGCTGCAACCCTCAACATTCTGAATCTGTATAAAACACCATTGAAATGGTCTTCAATTTCAAATACCTGGGCCTCAACCTTGACAGCTCCCCTTTCATATGCCCAACCATTGACCAGGTGGCCACTGCAGCTAACAGGAAGCTTGGCCTGCTATACAAGCACTGTAGCTGCCTCGCTCCCCAAAGCCCTCCAGCTCTCCATAACTAGTTCGGTCTTCTCAACCATTGATTATGGCTTTGCCATCTACTGTAGCCTCGGACAGCATGCTGGGCGACCGCCCTACCTGACTCTGACGACTGCGCACTGGGTGCCCCTAGCCTGACTCATACCTGCCACCTCTGCCAGGAAACCAGTTGGCTAAATCTGTCTGATAGGGCCTGCTATCAAACTTGCATCCTTGCCAAAAAGCAACCCTGGGCCTACTGCCCTTGGGCCAATCTCCCTCATCCACCAGGCTGCTCCAACTAGGACCACAAGGACATCCAATAAAATCTCAATCAAGATCCCCTACTGTCGCACTACCCAAGGTCAGCTTTCTTCCAATACGGGCCCCGCTATGGCTCTCCTATCTTCCAGTAGATCCAGCTACAATTAGCAGAATCGACCAGTTCAAATCTGCACGTAGGTCACACCTTTCCTCGCTTGGGAAATCGCCTGTCCTAGCTGACCAACCCTCCAGCTTAAATATACTGACTACCCCAACTACTGCACTTCATAAGATCCTAACTTGCTTCCTCCACCTGGCCATCAGACCCCTGCCCTTCCCGGATCTTGCCTCCTGTCCCCAGGCCCTCACTCTCCAGCTTGCAGCCCTCCCCTACCCTACCACTCTCTCCCAGCCGTGTGTCCCCCTATCCTGGGGATACTCCTTGTCATTCTACCACCCTTCCACCTCCTCACACTTTAATCCTTCCCACCCTTCCCGGCTACTGCTCTTGCTGTTCTATCCTTGTCTGTCTACCCTTCCCAATGATCTTTACTGTGTTTTGTGTTGTTGAAAGTACTATTCTTTGCTTTTCAGTGACAACTACTGTGTGTCTGCCATTTTTCCTGATGTGGAACCTTGTAAATGAGCTTGTAGCTCAAAAGTTGTAATCCGAGAATTCAGTAAATAAAAAATAAACCCTATCTGGTCCAGTCAGGGGTCATTCTACCAGAGCAGTGGCGGCCTCATTCGCAGCACTCAGGAGGGTCTCAACTTCGACATCTGTGCAGTAGCCACATGGCACTCAGTCCACACATTCATCAAGCACTACAACTTGATTTTGTATCCAGATGCAGAGCAGGCTTCAGCCTGGCAGTTCTACAGGGTCTGATGTCGTACTCTCTTACTTCCTCTGTTCCTCTCCTACCTCCCTTTGCAGTTGTCTTAAGTTTATACTGCTGGGGACTCAGCCCTATATGTGTTACCTGCTGCAAGAGCTCTTTCAAAGTATGATAGTACATTTACATAAGAACTTATCAGAATAGTAGATCTCTGAATGAAGATCTTGCAGCAGGTATCCTTCCCCAGGGTATCTCGCCTGCATCAGCAGTGTATTTTTAACTTGCTGCTGGACTAGAGTTTGCCTTTCTGTTGCGGTTCCCACTCATTATGTTTTTTTTCTTCTTCTGGTGTACAAGAACTGGAGCAGCTGGGAACCACTCCCTTTTATACCATGTGGACGTCAGAGTGCCGACATTGGGATGGGCGGTCCCTCGCTAACTACTGCTGGAAAAGTTTGCCATGGGTCCTGTCACTGGACGGGCGCCAGTTCTGTATGTGTTACCTGCTCCAGCAGTTGGACCACAGTGGGCTCAGGGAGGGTGAGGATGGTGGAACAGAAGCACTCCCAGTCAGTTGTTCCACTCCACAATCCATACACCATTCTGGGGAGTATAGCTCCCCTATGGATGCACCTTCGCAGAGACTAAGGAGGCTGAGGACAACTGTCACAAGGGAGGCCCACAGGAAGGAGGCAGAGGATCTGCAGCTTATCCAGTAGGTAGGGAAATGGGCAGACTAGGTGGGCCAAGCTGTCCTTATCTGCCGTCAAATTCTGTGTTTCTATGAGGACACCACAAGGAAAGGAAGCAGCTCCTGGTGGGGACTCAGTTATTAGGGGATAGAACTGGGGGAGCTGGGAAAACTGAAATAAGGTGCCTGCCTAGTGCCATGGCTTGAGGGACAGGAAGCGCATCCTCAGGATCACGAGAACAGCTGCACGGAGTCTGAGCTGGGCGTCATTGTCCACCTAGGGACAAATGACTTGGGTCATCATGAGATTAGAGTAGTGCAGAAGGACTTTGTAGAATTGGGAGAGACAAGTAGCACTCACAGTATCCTTCTCTGAGGTGCTGCCTGTCAGTGGCATGAGTGAGGCGAGGTACTTTGCACCATGCAGTTTAATGAATGGTTGAAAACTGGTGTGGAGCACAGGAGTTTGGCTTCATTGGGGACTGGGATTCCACCTGGAGGGACACCAGCCTATACTGGCAGGATGGTCTGCATCTGTCCAGGAAGGGAACAAGTCTTTTGAGCAGTTGGTTTAAATGCTTCATTGGCAAGCTTTTAAACTAGTCAAGGGGAGGCACTGATAAGCTGCAGGAAAATCACAGCCTCTCCTACAAAACAGGGTACTAAATGAGAAAAAGACTGAGGTAGAAAGGTCAGTGGGGATGCTGCAAAGAAGGTGCCATACAAAATGGAGAGCAGTGAGTACCATTGCCCATAGTCTGAGTAACAAGCTTCCTGAATTAGTGGCCTTGATGTAGGAGGAACATCTGGATATCGTGGCAGTCACAGAAACATGGTACACACAAACCATGACTGGGACGTAAACATACCAGGATACACTATCTACAGGAGGGACAGGTAGGGTAAAAGAGGAGGAAGAATAGCTCTTTACAGAAGGGAAGGAATCAAAGCAACAGAACAAAAGGGAAAACAGGAAGGAGAAGAAGCACTGTGGGTAAATTTGGAGACCGGCAATGGCACCACCAACCGCACAGGGTTAGAGCACAGACCCTCTCAGGGGAGGAAATTGACAAGGAAATGATAGAAAGTATACTTAGAATGGCAGAAAAAGGAGATATTGCTGATGGGTGATCTGAATGTGCCAGATGTTAACTGGAGTGCAGTTGCAGCAGCCATTTCAAGAGTGGGGTATTCTAGATGCCCTTCAGGGGGCATGCCTTAGACAACTAGTATTGGAGCCCACTCGAGAGGAGCAATCTTAGACCTGGTTCTCTCAAATGGAGATGAAGAGAGGATCACAGATGTAGAAGTGGGTAGCCGCCTGGGAACTAGCGACCATCGAACAGTATGGTTCACAATAAACAGCAATAGAGTCAAGCCATACAAAGACAAAAGTACTGGACTTCAGGAGGGCTGACTTTGCTAAAATGGGTGAGTGCCTAAGGAATGCACTAGCAAATGGGCAGGAAGGAGGGTGGAAGAACAATGGGAATAATAAAACTGCCATCACAGAGGTAACAAGCCTTTGTGTGAAGCAAATAAACAAACGAACGATGTAAGAAACCACTATGGTTCTCAAAGGAAGTGGCAGTGAAGGTTCAAGAGAAAGAAAGCATTCAGGAAGTACAAGGAATCACAGAAGGAGAGGACAGAGAACTGTATTATGCAAAAGCAAAGGAAGCTGGGAAGGCAGTGAGAACAGCAAAGGCCCAAACCGAGGAAAAGATAGCCAACTCAGTTAAGAAGGGGATAAAACCTTTTATAGGTACATCAGGAGTGAAGGAAGACCAAGGGAGGGATAGTGAGGCTTAATAAAGGGGAGGAGGGTGGCAGAGGGTGGCTGTGAAAAGGCAGAGATACTAAACAAATATTTTGCTCAGTATTTACAAAGGAAGAGGGGAGGTACCTAAAACAAACAGTAGAAACACTCTGGATACAGAAGTTGATACCAGCCCATTTACAGAAGAAAGGGTTTCTGAAAGAACTCTTAAAACTTAAGGTGGACAAAGCAATGGGGCCTGATGGATTCATCCCAGAATTCTAAAAGAACTAAGGGTAGAACTAGTGACACCACTGACTACCCTCTTTAACAAATCATGGAGGATGGGGTGGTACCCGAGGACTGGAGGAGGGCAGATGTGATTCCTTCACAAAGTGGGAGCAAGGCAGAAGCAGGAAACTACAGACCTGTTAGTTTAACCTCAGTGGTAGGGAAAATGATGGAATCACTTCTGAAGGAAAGAATTGTCGAGTATCTAGAGGCCAGAGGGACAGGACCCAAGGCAGCATAGATTCACAGCGGAAGGTCATGCCAGACAAATCTGATAGATTTCTTTGACTGGGTGACCAAAGTAGTAGATCAGGGAGGGGCTGTGGACATGGCCTACCTAGACTTTAGCAAGGCATTTGACACAGTCCCACACAAAAGATTAATATACAAGTTAGCCAGCCTGGGAGTAGGCCCCAAAATGACAGCCTGGGTAAAGAATTGGCTGGAGAATAGGACACAGAGAGTAAGGTAAATGGAGTCCACTCTGAAGAAAGGAGGTTACTAGTGGGCAACGAGGGTTCAAGATAGACTCAGTCCTTTCAATGTCTTTATAAGCTTACATTGCAGAGGGACTGAAGGAAAAGTATGTCTCTTTGCAGATGAGACAAAGATCTGCAACAGAGTTGATGCACAAGGTGGGGTGGAAAGGATGAGAAGGACTTGGCAAGGTTAGAGGAATGGTCAAATGTATGGCAGCTTAGATTCAATGCTAAGCAAGTAATGCACCTGGAAACAAAACCCAGGGAAGAGTACACAATGGGGGGTGAGATACTAACAACAAAAGAAATGGAAAGGGACCTGAGGGTAGTCATATCAGATGACCTAAAGGTGGGCAAGCAATGTGAGAGGGCAGCAAGGAGGGTTGGGGATACTGGGATGCATAGGGAGAGGCATCACCAGTAGAAAACAGGAAGTTATTATCCCTCTGTACAGACAGCTGGTGAGACCCCATCTGGAGTACTCATGCAGTTCTGGAGACCCAATCTCCGAAAGACATAGACAGGATGGAAGCTGTCCAGAGGAGGGCAACTAAAATGATGCAGGGTCTGCACCGGAAGACATATGAAGAGAGACTTAAGGAGCTTAATATGTATAGCCTCGAGGAAAGGAGGGAGAGGTGGACATGATAGAAACTTTCAAGTACCTCAAGGGAATCAACAAAGTCCAAGAGGGTAGCATCTTTCAAAAAGAGGTGTACAAGAACAAGGGGCACAATTTGAAGATTGGGGGAGGGGCTCAGAGGTAATTTAAGGAAGTATTTTTTCACAGAGAGGGTTGTGGATGCATGGAACGCCTTCCGAGTCAAAAGCAGTAGTGAACCCAAGCATGCATGGACAGTCATGAGGCAATTCTAGGGTTGGGGTAGGAAGAAGTAGGCTGCTGGTTAACTAGGATCTGCAGCTTATCCACTAGGTAAGAAATGGGCAGACTGGGTGGGCCAAGTGGTCCTTATCTGCCGTCAGATTCTATGTTTCAAGAGGGGATCCAGTTAAAATCATGTGATCCAAAATAACGCGAGTCATTAATCTGGCCACCATTTCAGTGCATACCTTCAAAGCACTGGCACAGAACAGCGCAAGTACAATAACAGCATTAAAGGGCATTGTGGTCCAAATAGTAACCTGCTTGTCTATCTGCAACTGAGAAGACAGGAAAGTGCCCATCCAGACCATGGCACCTTCTGCAGCCTCATGGAGCGACTGCTCCGCACAGGCTGTATGTCTCCTTTCATTTCCCAAAATGCTTTTGCGCCACTGCCCTCAAGGAGCACTTTGCTCCAGACAGGCTCTGTCTCCTTTCATTTTTTGCGATCCGCTCCCTGCAAGGCAGGACATCATCACATAAAGCGGAGGAACAGATTTACAGTGCAGCCACTAAGAGCAGTAGACACATTTGCTTCACTACAGACTGCAGTTGTTGATTTCCAATCTAAGTGTCACCAGGTGGCAGAACTAAAATAATCAGGGACAGTACTGTATAAGGAGCTATGAGAGACATGAGGTCAGATGCTGGATCAGACATTCATGCTGTAGTCACTCCCTGATGCCATTCATCACAAATAAAGATAAAGAAAATAAATCTCACCATATGTTTTTTTCAACTTGTCATGATTTGAGCGCCATGATCAAGAGCTAGCGCTAAAATGCAAGTGCTGTAGTGTCTTGGCGCTTTTTTGTTACGCTGTTCAGACAGTGAACCCTCCAAGAGTTTCTCTCGAAGATCTAGTGTTACGGTAAGTTGTTACGTGAACTGTACTTTCTTGCCTAAAGTGGTGTTTAAGTTTACACTTAATCAGAACATCCATCTTCCAGTCTACTATCCAGAGTATTCCAATCTAGGGGAAGCTCTGTTTCATACTCTGGATGTCCTCAGAGTACGTCGTTATTACTAGATAGCACCGGGCTGTCCAAAGTCTGAACAACTGATTGTACTTAGAGAGGTTCTTGCAGTAGGTAATAACCATTAGGACTGCCCCTCCTGGCATCAGGACCACACAGAAAGATTTATCTAGCAGTGTCTGGCGGGAACTGCCCACCGATGTCACGTGATGGGACGTCCAGCATGACCCTATATAGTAGGCAGTCCCCATTCCACCCTCCAGTTCTTTCCTGCTGTCGACCTGCACATCGGCCTCATGAGAGCCGTGCTACAGTTCACTGCCATTTTGTGCTTAGTATATTTTTGATTATTTCTGAATTATTTTATCAACTTTGTCAGTTAATCTTCGTAGTGTCTTCCCGATGCCTTCCAATTGCATAGAAATAAGTGCGAGTCCTGCGGCATGCAACTCCCAGATAAAGATGATCATACTCTTTGCTTCTTCTACCTGGGCCCAGAACACCAGACCGCTGGATTGTGAGGCCTGTCTGAGCTTCAGTCAGGCGACACGGAAACACCAACTGAAGGCCTCGTGGCCACATTTTGAAAGTTAAGATGGCTTCAATGGAGAAGGAGTTGCAGAGTATGGAGTGCTTCTTCCTCACCCTCATCGGATTTGTTCTGTCACAAAAGGGAAGGACAAGGAGAAGCATCGGGTCAGGAAAGGTCCCCTCCTGCCTCGCGCCCTCCAGGGACCACTGGCGACCAAAGACCCTCTTCCTCCGGAAAGAGTGCCTCTGTGGACAAGGCTGCTTCCGCTTCCCAGGAGCAGTCCTTGGTCCCTTCGCCCGCCAGCCTCTCGGTGGCGATGGTAGCTATGGCAGTGTAAGGCTACTATCCCTCAAACCTCAGGGTGTAAGACTGCTGGCAGGGCCAAGTCACTCGCCGAAGCCTCCAGCAAGTGCCAGCCGGGCTGATAAGGCGGGCCGGACCTCCAGCGTCTACCCAGCCCAGCGCTTCCATCAGGCCCCAACAAGCGGCCTGACATTGACTCTCCGTGCCCATTCTGTCTCATCAGCAACATACCCTGGAAGGCTTGCCCGACCAGGGTCCCTTCGCCTCTGACCTCCCGAATGGCCAGAACCAGAAGGATGTCAGCCTGACAATGCTGCTACGGGTCACAACGCGGGCGTTGTCATGAGTTTCCTGGCGGACCCTCAGGGCGCTTCCCAACTGACCTTTCTGGCAGGCCTTCTGCCCCTCCACCTCTGTTGGAGGGTTCCTCTGGGGTGACGTCTGGCTCCCTCACCAGCAGTCTGACACCAGACTATCGCCCCTCCGGGTTTTCCAACCCATCATTCGGGCTTCCTCAGCGACCTCCATCTGGACCAAGGGCTCCTCCACCAGCACAGGTGCGAGTTCTCAGACACCAGGCTACCAGCTGCCGGGCTACCATCCCCCTGGATATCTTCTGTCAGGGTACCAGGCGCCAGGTCTCTCTTCTCAGGCTCCCTGCCGCGGGGCATGCAGTCCACACATATCATAAGCCTGGCTACCCCACCATCTGGGTAGCGGACCTCAGAGATACCAGAGCCAGAGTTATGGCTCTGGTTTTTAGCTAGCCTACCAGCCTCCTCTGCCCCAAAAACCACATGCAGACTTCCGTTGCCATTCTTCAGTCCTTCCTGGTGGACCAAAGCGAAGTCTCAGCTAGTCTCAGAATTGGACAGTCATCAACCGGTAGCGGCCTATACCCCAATGTGCCTGGATCTGATGCATCAGTCCCCTTCGCCTGGGGGAATCCCGTCCCTCTGTGTCAGGCCTGATGAAGGGCACAGCTACGTCTCATTCAGATGGGCCTCCCACTTCCCACAAGGAGGTTCCCGTCCAGGAGCCATATCTCCAGTCCTGATTTATTCATCAATTTGGATTCAGACTCTGACACTTCTTCCTCAGTCTCTGGCCTCAAGACACCTCCACGGATGAACCCAAGGCTAAAGGAGTCTCCAAAGTCTGCTCTGGAGGATCCCTCCTTTTGGACCTTCTCAAGCGGATTGCGGAGGCTTATGACTGGAAGGCTGACGACCAGGAACCCAAGCGAAAGAGGCTTGCTGAGCATTTGGACATGCCAGAGCTGTCCCCAGTCCTCATGCCTCATGGTTGGAGCCTCCACGAGGGATCTGCGCTTCCACCCCAAAGCCCTCATGGTTGGAGTCTCACGAGATCTGCTTCCACCATCTGGCTAATGCCTTCCTTCATTCCGGCTGTGGCCAAGAAGGCAGACAGGACTTACCATACAGCAGAGGGCAGCCAATACCTTAGCGCCCACCTTAAAGCAGACTCTGTGTCATTCATGTGGTGCACGACAGATCTACCAAACCTAAACACATGAGCACCTCTCCCACTGGCAAGGAGTTAAGACAGTTTGACCAATTTGAGCGTAAGTTTTATTTGTCCTCTACCCTGGCTATGCACACCCTAAATTCATTACCACACATGTTGGTGTACCAAAATCCCTCTTTCACCAATTAGAGATGGTTATTGAGGCCATGCCTGACTGTGACATGAAGGGAACCCTCTCTTGATACCCTTAGGTCAGCTAAGGATCGCCTGTCACTACTCTTGAGAGTGACCTACAACGCTGGCGGACTCCTCAGCCTCGGGCACAGCTACCGCAGTCTGCCTCTCGGTGATCCAGGCCTGGATCATTCGCGCACTCTCCAGATGTCATAGTGGTCTCAGAATCTTGGCTTAAACCAGCCACAGTGGATAAGGAGGTCAATATCCCTGACTGTTATTTAGAATTGATAGGCAGTCAAGGACAAATATTCAGTCTCCTGCCTAGACTGAGTAACCACTGCAAATTAATTTGAGTGCCTATCCCTCAAGGTAGTGATCTCACAGAACACCTCAATGTGTGTTATAGGGTGCTACAGACACCCTTCTGCTAGCCTTCAACTCCTGTGGTATCTGGGTGCAGCCGTGGGAATGGATCCCAGGAAACTCTTATATTAGGGGTCCTTAACTTAGATTGGCTACCAAGACTTCCAAACCTCTTTCATCCTTCTGTAATGTTCACGGGCTAATGCAAATCACCAGTGAATCAACACGTTTGAATAAAAAGAACCCTGTAATAACTCATTGCTGGATGTTATACTAGTGACCAAACCACACCTGTTTTGTCACTCAGGCACTTTTTCAGCAATGCCAGTGATCACTGTTTCATTGCTGGTGTAAGATCAGTCCACAAACCTCTGTCTTCTTGAAATTCTTTGTTAAAAGATCAAAGTGGAACTTTGACCCAGTTACCTACATGGAAGCCTAAAATACTCCATACAATGGCAGGATTTTTACCTGGCATAGACAGTACAGTCTGCTTATGACATCCTCAGTGATATGGTCCTAGGGCTTTAAATAAATGTGCCCCTTAGTGAAAGTAAGTGTAAAACAAAACATGCCGATGGTTCTCATCCGAACTAAAATCTGCCCTCTTAGAGAAGGATAATCTTTGGAAAAAGCACAAAGATCTAAGACCCCATCGGACTGGCATGCATTTAGAAAGGCCAGAAACCACTGTACCAGGATGACAAGACGCGGAAGCTGCTTATTATCGTACTGAACTCTACTCTGCCACTAAGCACCCTGCAAAATTCTGGAACACTATCAAGGACCTCTCTGGTCACACACCAGATAACCTCTTCCACCTAAGATCATATCTGGCAGTAACATCATCACCGACAAAGGGAAATCCTGGACTCCTTTAACAACCATTTTACAACTGTGGGGTTAGCCTTTGATAACTCTCATGAGAACCTGCTATGCTCCCAGATTGGATACTCATCATACTGAAGCCCGAGTCATGGATACTACATTTTCTCTACAACCTGCCACCCTGAAACAAGTCGAAGTTCTCCTATGTCAGCTGGACATTAAGAAAAGCGCTGATACGGACTCCATGGACCCTTACTTTCTGAAGATTGCTTACCACATACTAGTTGCCCTATAACACACCTATTCAACCTATCTTTGACCGAAGGAATCCTCCCATCGATCTGGAAAACAGCGACGTGATACCTCTGTTTAAATCAGGAAGTCCCTGTGACCTCAACAATTTCAGGCCAATTTCCTTTTCCCTGTCCTGTCAAAACTATTTGGAAAAATTGTAGAGTACACAACTGAGATCATAATTAGAATCACGAGTCTTCTAAACATTGCCCAATCTGGATTCAGAGCTAAACATAGCACTATCACAGCCCTTGCAAAATGACCGACTGGAGCAAGAACTGGACAAAAAATGTTATCTGCACTGTATTCTTAAACTTAAGCAAGGCTTTCGACACTGTTGACCGTAGCCTGCTCCTTTCATCCTTCAGTCTATAGGTCTGGACTCACTTTCCTTTGGTGGTTCACCAATTATCTCACTAACCGCTCTACAGCAAGTCAAGGCCAAGGCGAACTCTCATCTATCAAACCTCTACTTAGGGAGTGCCACAGGATCTATTCTTGGTCCACACTGTTTGCAATTTACATCAATAACACATTGATGACAATATATCTAAGACTAATGTCCACCTATTTAGGATGTCACGTATTGTATCTGAGCCGCCATCTCCAGAAGCCGTATGTAACGCACTCTACAAACCGAATTCAACCTACTGCAAAACCAGATTCTACACAAAAGCTATTACTTAACACTAAAAACCAAAGTGATGCTTCTCTCTCCTTTAATACACGTGGCTAACCCGTCATTTCAGGATCTATACCACAGATCTCTACAATTCTAGGGAAAACTTAGAATTGGTTACAGCGTTCAAGAACCTGGAGTTCGGCTAAATCATAAACTCTCCTTCATCCAGTACTTAAGAGGACTTGCTGAAAGACTGCGTCAGTGACTTGGACTCTACTGTAGGATTAGCTACCTTCTTACAAGTGATGCCAAAACAAGGCTGGTTCAAGCAACATTCTTTTCACTGATAGACTACGGACTTCCTATATAGTCAATGTCCTACTTCTCACCTCTCAAAACTGGATACGCTCTACCACAGAGCTTTGAAATGTATTACCGACCTTCCCTTCAACACGTACCATTGTTCACCGTGCAGCCGTTAGGTTGGACCTCCTCAGTTTAGAGCGAAAAAACACTGCCATATGGACCTACAGAGCGATTTCAAAAAAACTTCCACAATATATTATGCTAAACCCATTAGGCATCTATGCCCGAGAAGTTACTCTTATATCCTATTGAAAATTCCCAAAGTCCACTCCCATCTGGGTAGAGCATCCATTAGCTTTGTGCTGCCAACATTGTGTAACAATCTGCAGAAAACTTGAAAATGTAGCTCAATTATCAGCATTGCTCGTTAAAGACCTTTTATTCACGCTTTCCTGAAGGAACAATGCAAGTGTTATTCATGCCACTAGTGGAATTGACTCCACAGCATCTCCATATTGTCTGTCTACTAACCTGCTCTATTATCCAGTTATTACCATCCCCTGCTGCTTTCTACTGCATTCCACTTCTTGTTATCCACCTCTGTTAACTCACCTACACTACCATTATCAGTTTTATCTAGCACCATCTTTGGGATCAAATTTTCTGGTCTTGTTCAGCTGGTGTCCTCTCCCTCACAGACTGTCCATGCACCTCTAGGCCCACATAGTACTACCCCACTATTTTACCCTAAACACAAACTTTGCCCACCTGCTTACTTAAGCTGCTTCCACCGCAATATCATTTGTAAATATGTCGCATTTGTAAATAATGTACCTGTATGCCTATCCATGTTGTTGCATGTTGCCTTGTAAATTGTAGATTTTCAGGCTATACCTTATCTGTTTTTATATATATATATATATATATATATATATATATATATATGTATGTGTATATATATATATATATATACACACACACACACACAACACGCTGTAACAACCTACCCTAACCAGGTCCATCTTGCAAATGAACTGTGCTCAATGATGTTTGCCTGGATAAATAAAGATTCTGATTGATTCATTCATTGAGATATTCTTGGCTGAGGGTTTCTGTGTTGGCACCTGTCGTCCAGACTGCCATCCAAGATGCTCCTTCTGGGTTCTGTCCTGTTGGGAAGAAATGCACAAGACATCATGAATCTCCAGGATAAGGGGCAGGCATTACATTCATATAGACTATGTACTGCACTGGCTCATGTGAAAAGCTCTTTAGTCGCCAGCAGAGATGGTGGATGAAACAACCACAACAGGCAAGACATCAGAACAAACGGGGCCCCTCAGCAAAGACCACCCCTCCAGACAAGAACTAGAGAACTTAAGGGCAGCCTCCCCCCGTCTCTTGACTGACAGCCTGACTCCCCTCCTCCTCTTCTTCAGTTGGAGGAACTGGTGGGCAGAAGATTCGCTGTGGTCATCTGGCAGGCTGGGAGGCAATGACCGCAGATTTGTAGGTCCTTTAACTAATCTCCCAGGGCCACACTCTGGAGTTTCTGTAAGACCCCAGACAGCCCTCTGGGGTCCATCCTTTTACCAAGGGCATACATTCCCATCATCTGAGATGAGATAGAGGTGCTTCTGCAAAAGCAGCCATAGAGCCTGCCTCAAAACCAGATAGGAAGAGGTTATTACTGCACTTCTTCCTGGTTCCCAAAAAGACGGGAGACCTGTGCCCAATACTAGACCTCAGCACCCTAAATCTGTACATAGAGTACAAAATATTTTGAATGCTGACCCTTCCAGGCCTGCTTCCTATACTGCAAAGGGGCAGTGGCTCTGTTCTCTGGACATGAAGGATGGAACCTGCACATACCAGTATTTCAAGCCTACGCTGCTACCTCAGGTTCTCCTTTGGTGGGACACTACCAGTTCAAGGCCTTCCTCTTTGGCCTGTCCTCTACATAGGGTTTGCCAAGTGCCTGGCGGTAGTGGCAGCGGCCTTGAGGTGCCAGAGCCACTATATCTTTCCGCACCTTGAGGATTGGCTGATCTCTGCCCCATCGAGGGAATGGCTGGAAATTTCACTTCGGCAACCCTGGACGTGTTTGGCTAGGTGGGGTTGTGGTAACTACCCCAATTTCACATTATCCACTCCCAATGCCTGCAGTTCTTTGGAGTGGTGCTGGATCGCCCAGGTTCAGACTCTTCTCCCTTGGACAGGTCAGAAATCTTACAACAGCAGGCATGGCTGGTGGCTTCCAGCTGTTGGATTTCATCCAGGTCAGTGCTGCATCTTCTAGGCCTTATGGCGTCAGCCATCCTGACCATTCCTCTGGCCAGGCTCCATATGATTTGGCAGTGACGCCAGGGTTCAGCGGACCACAGATCAGATGACCCCCATCACGGCGTCATGTCTTCGCAACGATGCATCAGATCTCCTGTGGTGCTAGGATCTCAGCAATCTCTGCAAGGAGTTCCTTTCAGTTCCATCCTTCCATCCAGACCCTCACTACGGATGCTTCAGAGCGATGCTGGGGGCCCATCTAGAGACCCACAGGACCCAAGGACTGTGGTCTAAGTCAGAGCTGTCTCTACACATCAGTGTGTTGGAGATGCAAATGGTGCTGTGTCTCTGCAGGTCTTTCTGCAGCTCCTCTGTCCAGGTCCACTGCTGGTTGAAATGGACAAAATGTGTGGTCTGGTATCTGAACAAACAAGGGGCACACGCTCCTACCTCTCTGCAGGAGGCGATATGAGTCTGGAACTGGGCAATTTGCATCAGATCTCCCTTGCTGCAGCTCATGTCCCAGGCATCCAGAACATCCTGGCAGACAGACTCAGCTGCACCCAGGCCAAGGCTCATGAGTGGGAACTAAACCAGCAGGTAATCGAAAGTGTTTTACCTGTGGAGTCATTCAGATTTCAATCTGTTTGCCTCCCCATCCAACACAAAACTTCCCAAGTTTTGCTTGCTCTGCTCCAGGGCCTGGTGTTTTTGGTGAGATGCTCTCTTTGCTGGACAGAGGTTCTTGTATACTTTTTTCCTTTCTGATCCTGCAGCGGTACTGCTCAAGTTGCTAGCAGAAGAGGCTTACATGATCTTGATCGCCCCACTTTGGCTGTGTCAAATATGGTTACCGCTTCTGCTGCAGCAGGCAGTGGAGCCCCGTTCCCCTACCCATCTGTCACAACCTCCTGACCCAGGAGAGGCGCTCAGGTTCATCCAGGACTCAAGTCCCTTCACCTTCATGCGTGGTACAGTCTGACATAGCTGCTTCACACTATGGGGTTTCTTCTAGGTTGTCTAAGTCCTCATGGAGGCCAGAAAGACTTCCACTAGGACGCTTATGCTATGAAATGGAAGAGATTTTCCATTTGGACCACTTCAAAGGGTTGGGACCCTTTTTCATGCCCTGTTCTCGGCCATGGAGTACCTGCATCTATCCAACCTGAGTCTCAGTTATTCCTTGTTGAAGGTCCACCTTTCAGCCATTTCCACCTATCACATCCCAGTAGAGGGTGGAGGCAAAACCTTTGCTCAGCTGGAGATTTCCAAAACATTCCTGAAGGAATCCTCCTCTTGAAACCCCCAGTGTGTAACTATGCCCCACCGTGGGATTTAAATTTTATCTTAGAGAAACTCACTTTGCCTCCTTTTGAACTGGCTACAAGTTATGACATGCGGTACTTGTCTTGGAAAGCGCTCTTTTAGTTGTGGTCACTTCTGCTCAAGGATCTCTGAGCTTCAGGCCCTAATGTGTAAAGAGCCTTATTTAATTGTCCACAGAGACAGAGTGGCTCTGCATATAAATTCTAAGTTTTTGCTAAAGGTGGTTTCTGAGTTTACATTGAATCAGACTATTCAACTACCAGTGTGCTACCCTGAGTACTCTAATCAGGAGGAGGCAGTCCTGCACACACTAGATGTGCACAGAATTTTGCTACTATACCTAATCGGACGAGTCAGTCAGCAAACGGATCAGCTTTTCGTTTCCTTGTTACCCAAGAAAGAGGCGCTGCTGTTTCTAAGCAACATTTGTTAAAATGGTTGGCAAACTGCATTTTGTTCTGTACCAGAAGTACAGCAAACCCTTGCCGGGAGGTCAAGGGCATTCTACCAGAGGCATGGCTGCATCTGCTGCTTGCTTTGAGAATGTGTCTGCTGCTGACATTTGTGCGGCAGCCACTTGGAAGCGCCGTCCACACTTTCAGGAAACACTACATTCTGGATATCGCCTCTAGGCGCAGGGCTGGCTTTGACTAGCTGTCCTTCAGGGCCTTTCATAATTTTTCCTCGCCTCTGCAGATCTTTTCTGCCTCCTGTGCTTAGACATGTCTGATTTATACTGCTTGGGACTCCGTCCTAATGGTTATTACTCACTGCAAGAGCCCTCTCAGTAAGATAGTACAGTTATGTAAGAATTTATCGTAACAGTAGATCTTCAAGAGAGGCTGTTACAGTAGATAACGCTCCCTCCCACCTTCCCCAGCTCCTGCTACTTCTAGCTTTACTTAGGCTCAAGGAGCCCACTCCTTTCTCATGTTGCTTTGTTCTGAGGTCTCTGGTGGGAAACTGGAGGGCAGGCTGGGGTCTGCCCACAATATAGGGTCACGCTGACATCCATATTCTACCCCTTTGGCTCTCTGTCCCTCCTTTCATTTTTTCTTCTCTCCATTTTTTCCCTCTGTGATGAGCAGAAATGAGGGCTGGAGGATCCGGCATCTGTTACTGGTCAGGTCTGCGGCTATGTAATATGTCAGCCTCGAGGTGGCGCTATCCTGACTTTAACTCCCCAGCTCAAAGTTCTTAAGCTAACGGTCCCATGAGGGTCCGCACCATGACCCAGCAGTTAAGATTGATGAAGATACTGTGGAAAATCTACAATTCCATTGAGTATGTAATTTTTCTTTTTTATTATGGAGACAATAAAATATAAGTCTTAAAAGAAAGCGACAGCCGCCCATCGGCACAGCTGTTGGATTTCCACTATGCCAGTGACCCAGGTTCAGGAACAGACTTGGGGTGCTGGAGGCCGTGGCTGGGAGAGAAGGCTAGAGTGTCCGGAGACTGCTCACACCTCGTGGGGAGGATGGGGCTAGAACCTGGTGCTTGCTGACTCCTGGTGGAGGCTTGGGGTATGGAAACACGCTGGGGTCCCACTGACTAAGGGGCGTCAAGCTTATGCCTTGACATTGTGGCACAACACGCCCCAGGAACAAAGTGGAAAAAGTGCTCTGTGGCCGACGGATGACAGTCGCTGGCTCCCCACTGCTGAGCCCGGTGCAGCCCAGCTCCACCTCAGCAGCACCCGGCCAAGTAACCTGTGCTGGCCGACCCCTACTGGCACCTCATCTCCCTTGGAGGAGGGGGACCCACCCAACTAAGGTTTACACTGTTACTGGGGCTGCAGATGTGAGGCGGTGGTGGCTGGCATCAGGCAGGGTGCCAGCGGGGACCCAGGCGTTCAAGGAGTGGCCAACCTGGAGCAAGGGAAGGCACAAAAAAAAAAAAGGCAACACCAGAAAAAGACACTTAAGTACATCTAGTTTCTCTGAGTTGCTACTATTGCTCCATTAGCTTACTGGCCGCCAGAGTCTAGCTTCCTGTCTGCCCCACCTTTGTCCAAGGTCCACCACCCTCTGTATCTGGCTTCCTTTTTCAAATCACCAAACCCTGAATCTCTCCCCAACAGACTTTAAATCCCAATACATTCCCTGTCTCCACCACATCCTTTTGCAGTCAGTTCCACTGATCCACTCTTTCAGTGAAGAACAACTTCCTAGCGTGTCCTTAAGCCTCTCACCTACCTATAGATGGGTACTTATTGTCCACTTTGTTTATACTGTACCTTAGAAACTTGTACATCTGTCATATTCCTCTTCTTTCTGGCCTCCAACATGTACACGTTGAAGTCTGCCAGTCTTTTCCCATATGTCCTATCCTGCCGCCTCGGATCATCCTGGTGATGCTCCTCTGCACTGCCTCCAGCCTATCCCAGTCCCTCCTTCAGATGTGAGCTCCAGAACTGAAGACAGTACTCAAGATGTTTGCTTCTGCTGCTACTCCTGATTTTTTTGCCCCTTGCAGGGTTCTCAGTATCCGAGGGGTGCAGTTCTTGCACGCCTCTGTCCCCCTCTGTCCCTTCCCCAGCCCCCTTGCTTCTCCCTTAACAACTCTCTCACCTCCACCAGCCCTCACTCTCTTACCACCATCTTTACTGTGTCCTGTCCCCTTGCAGGGTTCTCAGCATCCTGAAGGAGTACAGTTCTCTGCACGCCTCCATCCCTCTCTAGCCTTCCCCACCCCACCCCCATATCCGCCCTAGTAATACTCTCTTCCCCTCTCCAGCCCTCTGTGTCTCACCTCCATCTTCGCCAGGTTCCGTCCCCTTGCAGGGTTTTCAGCATCCTGAAGGGTGCAGTTCTTGGCACGCCTTTCTTCCTCTCTCCCCTCCTCCACCACTACTCTTTTTTCACTCCCTATACTCTCTTCCCTTCCCCAGCCCCACTCATTTCCCCTCTACTACTCCCTTTGCTCTTACTGCCATTCTTTCAAACAAATCTTGCACTTGTTTTTCCTGCACTTACCTTCCACGCTAACACTTCCAGGTGTGCTCCATCTGCTGTCTGTACCTCGTGAGGTAGCTGTTTCACCTGTGCCCATGTATTACTTTTCCGTGTGCTCCATCTTCACAATGCTGTTGGTCTTAATTCCTCCACTGTCATACATTGTTTTATTTAACTATTATTTATTTAAATCTTGGATTAAAACTTTTGAGCTATAAGCTCTTTACAGAGGTTCCATGTCATGGGATACAAGGTGAGCGATACAGGATTAACAGTGTTAGACAGCTCGTTCTCTGTATTGCACTTTATGCATATTACTTGTTATGCTTTTCTTTATTTCCTATCATCATGCATTCTAAAAAGGCATATATTAGTGTCGGAGACTTGATTAGCGGCCTTCGCTAATCAAAGTAAAAATGATTAGCAATTGGCCAAGTTGATTAGCAATTACAAAAATTTCTATTTTGCTCAAAACCCCATAAAATGTACTTGTCTTGCTCTATATTGATAAAATACACATTTACATTTCTGAGACTGATATGTTTTATTTAGCTATTTCAGACAAATACAGGCATGTGCAGCAGCTCATACATTTTAAGAGCCGAGATAGGTGTCTGCCAAAGCAGACCATGAATTTGTGAGCATGATCATAAGTCGTGACAGATTAAACATAATGAACCCCTGCCCCAGCATAAAAACTCCAGCTGGGACTGAGATTGACCACAGTTACCAGCAAGGATGGGGTGCGATCTATTTGCTACTCTTCTCCACCAGGCATGTAGCTAGTAATTCTGGCCTGTTATGGGAGGAGGACCTGGGGTGATCCACCATCTGCAGTTGTCAAATCACCAGGACGCCTTGGTTTAGCGCTAAAAATATGCCTATAGCCCTGTCTGGGTTGAATTCATCTAGAGGAGGCCCTGTTTTGTAATGCGAATCAATGTTTCTACAGTATCCTCTGCCAGACTTGCTCTCCAGTGAGTTTTAGCTTGTTAATAGTTGAAAAAATTTTACTATTGCACTAGACCCAGGAAATACTCAACACTTTGACAAGCTTCAACAGATTTGGATAAGAATTTAGAAATCACATGCCATCTCTGACCAGATGGCAGAGGCAGACATATTATTTACTGAAACTGGTTTGAGCAAAATCTCAAACTCTTGCCATTCGGCAAGCACTTGATGGGTGTCACAGGCTGAAAAATGGTCAGCTACTTCAGTGATGTCACTGTTACCACATAGCTCCTGTTCCTTTCAGTCTGTTGGCCAAAGTCTGGTATCTAACACTTTTGCATGGTTATAAATACTACTTTCATCATTCAAACCGAACCTTTGTTCACAACAGTTCTCAATATTTGTCATGTTTTCTTATATTGCTGTTAAAAGTTTTAATAGATTGAACACTTTGATGTGTTAATTTTACACCCTTGTAAGTGATTGCAGGACATGCTCCTGAAAGAACGTCAGACCCATTTTTTAAGAGAATGTCAAGTTCACTGCCACCTATGGGGCCACTCTGCTTAGCATGGTCAAGAGTGTTTCCAAAGTTTCAGTAGAGCTAAGTAGCTCTGGCATTTCAGCAACTTTTTTGAAGAGCTAGTGAGAACCTGGCAAGTGGTTGAAGCAACTGTTCAAAATACAAAAGGTGGGCAACCATTTGGAATTTAGTCAAAATTTGCAACACTCCTTTGGCTTTGGCTTGATCATGAGTTGGGTCTGCAGCCATAGATTCTAAGTGGGCAGTGATTATGGGAATGATTTGTAACAGCCCAGGTGAAAAGAAGTATATGTTGCACCAGAGCGCCATGGGCCTTCTTGGGCTTTTCAGCTGACGTCTTCATGGCCTGGGCAAGGACCAAAACTCTCTAAGTCGCTTAGGACTTTTCTGATAGAGATGAAACAGCTGGGTCAGAAAGTTTGAAACTTCATTGAAATAGGTGTTATCCAAAGCATGTTTCATGGCCAGTTCTAATCTGTGTGAGAAACAATGAACAGCAACCAACCATCGTAGGTCTTCCCTTAAGGTGTAGCAAGACCCGTCTTACACCCATGTTGACAGCTGCTCCACCAACTAACCCAACCATTTTTTTTTTTTTTTTACAATAAGGCCACTCTACAAGAATGTCTGAGGAGATTTTTGAGTCCTCACTTATGCCATCTGACACTGCTTTAATTGCGAAAATGTATTCTCCACGTGACCGCTGCTGGATTAACATAAATTACGTAAACCAGTTCCTTTTCAATTACACCACAATCAGTACTACCATCCATAAGAACTGAAAAATAATTAGCATTTTTATGTTTGCTTGCATGCAGCAAGAAGCATAGTGTTCCCATATGAGTTTTCATAGGCGTGCCTCCCACTTCCAGTGCCCTGCTCCCTTTGCAGGCACGGCTGCACCACGCTAATGAATGTCGGAGCTGCCTGTGACAGCCCTTCAGATGCAGTTGCATACAGTTGAAAGCAAAAAAATGCTGCAGTCAGTGGTGGTAGCGTGTAGGCAATTTGCATACTGCAGTCTGCGGGTAATTTACATACTGCCATCGGCAGTATGCAGCTCTACACACTGCTGCATCTGAAGCTGTCATAGACAGCTCTATTTTTGTCTACTCTTCCCCCCCCAGTAGCACTGCAGGAGCCCGCCTAGGCGTGCTCATGCGCCCCCCCTCCGCACACCATGTGGCTGATGGGGTGCCCAATTCTCTGTCAGCTTCACTGACCCCCAACAGACTTCGGTGCCATGCTGGGAGCCCACCCCAGCGTGGCAAAAAGTCTGTATGTCGACTGGGGTTACCCAGTCCCCCTCTGCTCCACTCTATGGTCCCCCCCAAAACCACAGTTCCACGTGCATGCTGGGAGCCCACCCCAGCATGACAGAAGTCTGTATGGCTCACTGAGGTGCCCAATCCCCATCGGCTCCACTGGCTCCCCCAAAAATCTTCCAGCTGCCTCGCTGGGACCTCACCCCAGCGTGGCAAAAGACCCCGTAGTCTAAAGAAACATAAAAGCCTGTTTAAAAAAAAAAAAAGTCCCTCGTTGACTGTCTCACCCCCTTCCCCAACCCGCACCCACCCTCTGCACACCCACCTCCCCCACCCCACCCCATACTTACCTCCGAGGCCGACACGACGATCTTCGGTGGACCAGGAACAGCGTCTGGCAGTTTCCAGCCACCCTGCTCCAGCCCTTCAGACTGCCAGCGTCGATATTACACACCCCAGGGGTCTCCAGGCACTTTGCCCCAATCCTCTGTTGGAATAGGCGGTTGGACACCCCCTACTGGGCATAGGCCCAGTCATGATCAGCCCCAGTCCAGAATCTGCAGGCTTCGACCGCCTGGGGCGGTTTACCTCGTGCGGGTTATCCTTTCAATCGCATCTCATCAGGCACCACACTGCCTATAAGAAGCACTTGCGGGTGATACTAGGCCAGGTGTTAGCATCGTTGCCTGAATTGGAGGCAGCCAGTCAGGCCACTGCTCTCTCCAGTGATAGGCCTGGAGCTAGCAAGGCACCAAGCAAGGCATCTTCTGACACCAATGAAGTCGCCCGGCTAGTGGGGCAGCGATCTACATCAGGCGGATGGCATGGCCGCCTTTCAAGGCTCTGACACCTGGCCCGCATAGGGTGACTGCCTCCACATTCGGGGACCCACTTTTCTCCCACAGGGCGAGACGAGATCTTCAGGGGCGCCTTCCTTCTCCCAGGAATGGGGACTCCCACGCCTGACCAGTCTCAGGCCTGAAATGGGTCTCCTCCTTCTGTGTTTCCCCACGGGAGGCTGAGGGGCATCTGTCCCTCAGGGAAGTGCTGAACCCCACTGGGGGCTCCGTACTCACCCACCAGTGATGAATGATAAAGATTGATGGAAGGAAGATATGACAATTACATACCTACCATAATTCTTGATTTTCGTGCATCTTCACCATTCATCACTGAATCCTGCCCACCTTCCCTCAGAGGCCTCTAGTCCCGGCAGACCTCCCTCTGCTGGCTTTCCTCCCCAAGGTCCCATTGAGGTTTTATTCCCTCTGCAGCCTTAGAACCCCTTCACTCCTAAGAGATGGGAGAGGGGTCCCTTTTGGGAGGAAAGCCAGTAGGGCTTCTAATCAGAATATCTTCTGGGACACTCCTGATGGTCCCCTTCCTTCTGTCCCGGGGAGGATTCCGGACTGGTCCACCTCCCTTTAGGTGTGCCCCAGCTCCCTTGGAGTCAGGAACCTCCTTTCCCTTCTCTCCTGTCTTCCCCTTCATTTCCTCCTCCTTCTCCTCGGGAGGAGGTATTTGAATGGATGGAGTCTTCCTCCCACAAAACCCTGTGGGTTCTCTTCTGGAGGCCATTGCTGAGGGGGAGGAGTGCGTACTACCAATCAGGAGCATGTTTCCACCTGTTTTGGGGGGTGGGGAATGTTCTCTATCGCAGTCATCTGACCCTGGTGGGGAGTTTATAGCTTCAAATTGCAACTCTTGGCAACTATATCTGTTAGCTGGCTGCCTACCTCAAGAAACTCCCCTGGTGTCTTAAGTATCCTGAGCTGATCAAGCGTGTTAGTAGACAAGTGGCTCTTTCCTCTCTCTCTCTCTTACCCCTTCTTTATCTCTCTTCCTTTCTTTCTCTTCTTTTTCTTTCTTTCCTGTTATTTAGCCATCCAGGGACTCTGGCCTTATAGCCCATGTCCTCCAAATCCTCTTCCTCCTCTGTCCTCTGGCCGGCCTATTCCTTTTCAGTTTATATCCTTTCTATTTACTGTCCTTCTCCCTTGCCACACCATCGTTTTTCCATGTACTCTTTTTCCTTTGTCTCTCGGCATGCAGAACGAGATGGAGGAGGTGCCAGTGACCATTACTGGCCAAGTCATGGCGCCGCAGTCATCAGCCTCATGGGCGGTGCAGTGGTGCTGACTCCTCCCCTGAAAACAAAAGCTCGTGGGTGCTGCACTCACGGCATACACCCGCCAGTGATGAATGGTGAAGATACACAGGAAGATCAAGAATTATAGTAGGTACATAATTTTCATTTTTATGCTAAAATAGGCTGCCAAGAAGGGGTTGACTAGCTCTTAGGTCAACCTAGCTAGTGGATTTACAATGATCAACCATTTCTTGAAGCTGTGTAACCTAATTCTGTGCCAAGTGTTACTACATTGGCAGATTCTCTGCCTGATGTTGGTCTCAAAAGTGATTTTTCCATCCAGTTTGGTCTGCAAAATAATATCTGTACTTTTGCTAAAATTGACAAGGAAAAGGAGGATCAGCTTTTATGTGAAGTCAACTTATAAGTGTTTGCATTTCAAGCTGATCTCAGTTTGTATTTTGTACCTTATTGCGCCTCTTCTGTGCTAGCACCCCAAACAACTACTTGCTTCGCCTGTGTCTAACACTGCCTCTGCTGCCCCCCCGCCACTGTTGCCCCTTCTGGCTGAGATGGCAGATGAGTGGCTGTTTTACAGCCAGCATCAGTGCGACTCATTGAGCTGTGAACAGGGGTGTATGCACAACCCCAGCTGACTCTCGGCATGAGATTCTGAGGATCGCACATGAACCGTGGTTGTTTCACTAGGCCAACATTTTTATAAAGACAAAACATATACAGGGCAGCAGGGAGGAGCTAACGAGAGGTTGCAGAACCTCAGTATATACTCCTTGGAGGACAGAAGGGAGAGATGAGATATGACCGAGGCATGCAGATGCATACGTAGATACACCAGGGTTGATTTTAAGCAGTTGACCACTAGCTCTCGTAAGATTTGGGGAGAGAGAAGATTTAAAATGGATTTGAGGATGTTTTCTTACTGGAAAGGTGGCGAATAGATCAAACTGCTACTGAAGAAAGTAGTGAATGCTGACTCCATCTTAGGTTCAGGAACAAATGGGACAGAAAGGGATCATCAGGAGCAAAGGCAACCCCAGGAGGTGCATTTCAGGCAGCAAGCTTGTTACCTAGCTTGAAAATGTAATTCTGGACAGACGAGATAGATAAAAATCTTTAGCTACGTGTTTAATAATTCACAAAAATTGATTTTTTTTTTGAACATACGAATGTGCCAGCAGAAACAGACCACCTAAGTCTGCTTCAGTGTGCAGCCAACACCCCTAGCTCTGCAGCTGCCCCACCCCCTTCCCTTTGTCATCCCACTGCCACCCCCACCTCCCTCACGCTCACTCTCTCCCGCTCCCTGTCCCATGCCTTTTGAAGCTGTTCACAGATTTACATGATACCATCCATTCTGGTAGGGTTCCATTTTGTTACCACCCTCTCTGTGAAATAGTGTGTCCTCATTTCCTCCCTAAATCTTCCCCATGTATTCTTAGCCTGTGCCCCTGGTGACCTCACCTCCTTAACTTAAAGAACCCATCTGCCCCATCCTTATTAATTCCTCTCAGATACTTGAATGTCTCTATTATGTCCCCCTGTCCCGTCTATCCTCCAGGGTGTACATATTCAGGTCGCTCAGCCTGCTGTCATAGTCTCTCCCTTCCATTCCCATGTCATCTTTGTTGCCCTCCTCTGCACCCCTCCAGTAGCCTGATATCACGCTTTAGGTATGGCCTCCAAAACTGCACACCTGCCTTACCAGCAACTGTAGAGGGTAAGATCACCTCATTCGCCTGGATGAAAACCCTTCACTATGCACCCTGCATTTTGTTTGCTTTTGCAGCCACTGTCCTGCACTGGGAAGTGTTGTTCATGGTCCCTGTTATTACCCCTAGGTCCTTCTCCACCTCAGTGATCCCCAGCTTAACCCCCCACAGCCAGTATTCTTTCCTTGATTCTTCACCCTGAAGTGCATAACCTTACACTTCTTTGCATTGAACCCCAGCTGCCACCTCTCTGATCACCCTCTAGCTTCATGTGAGGTCCTCCTGCAGCTTCTTCCATCCCTTCTCCATCCACCACTGCTTGGATTTTAGTGTCATCAGCAACAGATTTACCTTGCTTGCCACCCCGTGTGCAATGTCTGATATAAAGAGCTCAAACAGTACTGGCCTCAACACAGAGCCCTGTGTCACAAGATTGGCCTTGGGGTTGAGAGCCCTCTCACCACCACCCGCTGCAACTTGCCACTCATCCAGCTTGTAATCCAGTTCATCATTTTGCCCCTATCCCTACACCAGTTAGCTTCTCCCAAGCCGCCCATGAGGCACCAAATCAAGGCCTTGCTGAAATCCAAGTAAGAACATCCACCGATGACCTTTATCCAGCTCATCTGTCACCCGTCATAATATTGGGTGAGGGTGGTTTGACAAGACTTCCTCAAACAAACCCATGTTTTCACATTCTGAGGCCATTGTCCTCCAGGTATGACAGCAGTCTTTACTTTAGTATCGCTTTCCATGAGTTTGCACATTATGGAGGTGAGACTTACCAGACGATAATTACCCGGTTCATCCCTTGGCCAGCTGTTGTGTATGGTACTGCATGTGCCATCCTCCAGTCCAGTGGCATACATCCCGACTCCAGTGAGGTGCTGTACAGATCCACCAGTGGCTCCGCCAACACCTCCGCCATCTCCATCAGCACCCTGGGGTGGATACTATCCAGCCCTGGTGCCTTTGTCTACCTTAAGTGCCTCAGTCCCTCTAGACTCTACTTGCCTCAATTCTTCCATCTGTCGCCTCCTCTCCCCACCCTCCCAGCCCATGCTGGTAGCGGTACCCCTTTCAGTGAACAGCTGAGCAAAAGTATTCATTCAGTGCTTCTTCCTGCTCCTCCCCTTTTCCATCCACTCCCACCCCATTTTATCCTTGCTATTGTCTCCTTGCACTTCCTTTATCTCTTCCTTCAAGCACAGGATTGCTATATTTTCTTTGACCTAAAACACCTAATAGATGAGGCGTTGATCAGCACAATATGCTGGATATTAAGATTTGCAGCAATTTAATCATTGATTTTTGGTGACATCATTTTCTTCTGATAATGAACATTAATCACCAAAGCCAAGAATCTTGTTAAACTTACTCTTGCCTCCCCTTCTGTTTTCAGATGGCCAACAAATAGCAGTGATAAAGCTGAGACAGATAATTGGGATGCCTGGGCAACACAGCCCTCCTTAACAGTCCCCACTGCAGGGCAGCACCGGCAAAGATCAGCATTCACACCGCCACTGTTACTGGGTCTTCTTCACCTGTGTTGGGTCAGGTAAGTAGTTGTATATATCCGCAGTGCCCAGCTTGAAACCCACTTGGATAGCTTTTCAACCCTGTGCCCCATAATCTGGGACAAGGGAACAAAATCAGAGATGAGTCTCAACAAAAAATGATACAGCATGTGGCTTAGTGGGAAAAGTATTTTCTTTTTAAACTTTATTTATAAGGGGGAACTCCCTTTGTGTTTTCTTTTTTGAAAAAAAAAAAACAGCAACAATGCATACATGAAACAGTACATACATAGAAACATAAAACCCACTTAGTACATTTGTTCTTAGCTTAAATGGTACATTCTGATGTGAAACAGTTTAAAGTTCAAAAGACCTTAAGTTGAACATTTAATCCAGTATTAAATTACTTTCTCGGAGAAGCAATTAGTGGTATTCTTAGGAATTGTAGAAGATAATTGTTTGGGGTGTAGGGCTAGTAGTCATTGCTCATATAATGCTCCTTTGTCATAGTATTCTCCAGTCAAGGGACAAACTCTGGTCTTTGGGTGCTGATATACAAAACCCATCTCCACCAAATCAACTCAAAGTGGGTTTGTCTTTTGTTCCGAACTGCTGTCAGAGCCTCCATTCGTGAGATTGCTACCATGATGTCATGCCAATTATGTATTGTAATTTTATGTGTGGAGGCCATCTTTAGTAATCGCTTCTTTTGGGCTGCCAGAAAGCTGATTTTAAGTCATTCCCTGTGAGGGGGTCTCTATAGTTTTCGGGTGTCCAGGAAAAATAAAGCAAAGGGGTCAGGAGGAGATCAGAACCAAAGATAGAATGGAGAGCTCCTTGCAGGTCCTGAAAAGGAAGACAAAGCTTGGACAGTCCCGCAGTACATGGACTAGTGCTGCAAGGATACTCATTCATGCCTGCAGAGGGGAGACCTGTGTTTTGGAATTTTACCTGTATTGCAGGGGTTCATAAATATCTTCCATGAGAATTCCTTCCAGCTCACTGCAGATATACCCCATTGATCTTCCCTTGGGCCCTGTCCCAGGCTTCATCAGGATGGGGACTCCCAAGTCTCGTGACCAAGCTTGTCTGACTGTCTGGGGTTATCCCTCCAAGTAATAAGGGCTCGGTATAGGTATGAAATTATATGAGCTGATAATGGCCTGCCCTCTACTGCATCTTTCATTAAGACAGCTATCTGGGGGAGGGGGTTCTTCTTCCCAGGTATCTAGTGGAAGGGACCTGATGTAATTTCTGGTTTGGAAGTATCTGAATCTATCCTGCCATCGGATTCCATGTTGTTCCACCAAATCCGGGAATGCTACGATTTCATTACCATTTAAAAGTGCCGTATTAGGTGGAGACCCTCCTCTCCCAGTGTCGAAAGCCGAGATCCATCCTTGCCAGCTAAAGGATTCAGATATGGGATTGAGGATAGGCAGATACGCCTGCCTTCTAAATCTCCTGTCATCTAGTACTCCATACCAGGCTCTCAATGAGGGAGTTGTATAAGGGTTTCTCCCCTTAGTGTAGAGGAGAGTCTTTCTTTGTTAAAAGAATTTTATTGAAGTTTACAAGGTCCTTCTCTACACACCAAGGTTTTCTAGTTTGCTATATAATTCATGTTTAAGCAATAGACAACTGTCCTAATCTGAGGTGCTTGGTGATACAGCTTCAGATTTGGAAGGATAGTCCTTCTCTCTGTTTAGGCATTTGCAGGACAGATAATCTGACCCTCGGTCTGGAAGCCCCATAGAAAGCGGACTACCTTTCTATTTAGGTCAGAGAAATAATTCTCAAGTAGGTGAATGGGGATGGTTTGAGATAAATGTAACAGGTTGGGGAGTAAAACCATTCTGACTGCTTCCACACGCTGCAGAAGGGGAATTGGGACCAAAGCCCATCTCTCAAGGTCTGCCTTTAACTTTTCTAGGATGCGAGGAAGTTGAGAGAGAACAGTTGAGAACTGTCCATTCCTTGGTAGACTCAAGATACTTAAAACTTTTTAGATTCCATTTAAAGGGGAATTTTTTTATGTTTTCAGAGAGCTCATAATGTAGTTGGAGAACCTCTGTTTTGGTTGTGTTGATTTTATTGCCTGCTATCAAACTGAATTCTCCTAAACAGTTCCACAGGGGTTCCAGGGATTGCTCCGGGTTTTAAGGTATATTAGGAGGTTGTCTGCGTACAGAGCGAGCTTATAGATTTCTCCCCACCACCATACCCTCCACCTCTGCCCTCTGTCTCAATGACTGCGCCTAGGGGCTCAAAATATAATGCAAAGAGGAGTGGTGACGGGACAGCCCTGCCAGGTGCCCTGATATAAGGAAATGGGTATAGATGCACCTCCATTTATCTTAATGTAAGCCCTAGGTTTGGTATAAATATTATTTATAAGTCTTCAGAAAGAGTCAGAAAAACCAAAGCTCGGCGTTACCCCAAGAAGGACCCGCCACCCAGTCGAAGCCTTCTCCGCATCCAGACTCAACAGCAGGAATGGGGACCCCAACCGGTGGCGTGGTGCAGCAGATGCAGGGTTCTTCTTATATTGTCTTGTGATTGTCTTCCGGGACAAAGCCTGTCTGATCGTAATCAATCAGTTGTGACAGGATCGTCCCCAAGCGTCACGCTATTGTTGCATAGATCTTGTAGTCAGTATTTAAAACCAGTGTGGGCGGTATGCTGCACACTGGGTAGTATCACTTCTGGGTTTTGGTACTGGGGATGACAGCATAGTTCAGGACTCTGGAATTGGTTCTTCTGTTTGTGCTGCCCTGCATGCCTCCAGCAGGGGTCAGTCAAGTACCTCCTGAAAATTTAAAAAACTCTGATGTATACTCATCCGGCCAGGAGATTTGTTGGTCTTCAGATTCTGGATTGCAGATTCTAATTCAGGGTAGGAAATGGGCTTGTCCATAGACCGTTGAAGCTCCTGTGTGAGCTTTATGAATTCAATTTAGCCAAAATGTCTCGGCCGGAGACAGTCCTGCAACTGCCCTGGAGTGTAACATTTTGATAAAATACCCTAAAGGTGTCTAAAATATGTTTAGGGGTTCTCAGTAGCTTCCCACTCCCTGGGTCTCTAATCTGAGTGATTGAAGCCTGAGAGGTCTGTTGTCGCAATCTTTGGGCTAGCAAATGGGAGCGTTGGAGGGCCTGCTCTGTTTTAATATCTAATAGGTTTTGAATTTGTTGTTTCGTGGCCTGCAGTAAGGGATATATAGCCCATCTCCATTAGCATGCTGTTCTTGAAGTTGCTGCAACTTCACCATCTGGAGAATTTGTTGATTTTCTGGTGGGCTGCATATTTAATAATGTCCCTCTGAGTACAGATTTTACAGTGTCCCAGAGAATGGCTCTGGGAGTTTCTAGAGAGTCTTTCTCCTGTAGTATTTGGGGTATTCTAGTCTGAACCATAGCCATAAAGATTTTGAGTTTAGCAAATAATTATTGAACTTACAGAGAGTTTGTCCTCTCTCTATTTTCCAATCTAGTTTAACGTTAGCTGGGACTGGTCAGAGAGGACTGAGGAGAGTGGTTACACTCTCTAACCTGGTGTTGATGCTCTTTGAAATCAGGAAATAAACGATTCGGGTGTAGGAGCCATGTGGGAGGGACAAGTGGGTATACTCCCACTTTCCAGGATGTGTAACCTCCAAGCATCTGCCCAGAATGCCCTTTAAGGTAATCCCTGAGGGCCCTAAGAGCAGGTGACCTTCTTACAAATCTGGTGTTGGTAGTATCCATCTGCTCCAAGGCTTGATTCAGATTCCCCTCTCCCCCACCCCCACCACCACATGGGTACCTGATTGATACTCCATGATTTTTTGAAGCAGGGCTTTAATTGCGGCAGGGAGCCTGGAGGAATATATGGAGGCCAGTGTAATCGGGAGCCCTCCATATGGTCCTGCAAAATTGCTAGGTGGCCCTCAGGGTCCTCGTTAGGAGGCTGATGTTTGAAACTGTGTACCCGAGACATCAAAATGGCAGTGCTCCTTCTTTTCACCTTTCTATGGGACGATGCAACCACCTGAATAAAGCCAAACCTCCCTAGCTTCAAGTGCTCAGCTTTGTTTTAAATGCATTTCCTGCAGAAAAATGAAGGCTGGTCTCTGCTTTTAAGAGTAGAAAGGACTCTATATCTTTTGACAGGGTTATTCAGCCCATTAACATTGTGAGAAATCACTTTGAGACTGTGCCTTTTCTCCATCGAGGTTTAGATAGGGGATGCTAGCTGCAGTATTCCCAAAGTTTGTATTACCTCTGCCCTCGATACCATTCTGTGTCCTCCCAGGGACCTTCCTGTTCTACTCTCCTTCTCCATTGGGGAGTGGTTTGTCTCTCCCTTCCTTAGAAACATAGAATTTGGACGAGATAAGGACCGCTTGGCCCACCTAGTCTGCCCATTTCCCTACCTAATGGATAAGCTGCAGATCCTAGTTAACCAGCAGCCTACTTCTTCCTACCCCACCCCTAGAATTGCCTTTATGACTGTCCCATGCATGCTTGAATTCCACCACTGTTTTGACTCCACAACCTCCTCCCGAGCGCTGCCCATGCATCCACAACCCTCTCTGTGAAAAAATACTTCCTTAAATTACCTCTGAGCCACCTCCCAATCTTCAAATTGTGCCCCTTGTTCTTACACACCTCTTTTTTTGAAAGATGCTACCTCTTGGACTTTGTTGATTCCCTTGAGGTACTTGAAAGTTTCTATCATGGCCCCCTCCCTTCTTTCCTCGAGGCTATACATATTAAGCTCCTTAAGTCTCTCTTCATATGTCTTCCGTGCAGACCCTGCACCATTTTAGTTGCCCTCCTCTGGACAGCTTCCATTCTGTCTATGTCTTTGCAGAGATTGGGTCTCCAGAACTGCACGCAGTACTCCAGATGGGGTCTCACCAGCTGTCTGTACAGAGGGATAATAACTTCCTGTTTTCTACTGGTGGTGCCTCTCCCATACATTCCAGTATCCTCCCAGCCCTCCTTGCTGCCCTCTCACATTGCTTGCCCACCTTTAGGTCATCTGATATGACTACCCCCAGGTCCCTTTCCATTTTTGTTGTTGTTAGTATCTCACCCCCATTGTGTACTCTTCCCTGGGTTTTTGTTTCCTAGGTGCATTACCTTGCACTTCTTAGCATCGAATCTAAGCTGCCATACATTTGACCATTCCTCTAACTTGCCAAGTCTCTTCTCATCCTTTCCACCCACCTTGTGCATCAACTCTGTTGCAGATCTTTGTGTCATCTGCAAAGAGACATACTTTTCCTTCCAGTCCCTCTGCAATGTCGCTTATAAAGACATCAAGAGGACCAGTCCTAATACTGAACCTCTGCGTACCCCACTAGTAACCCACCTTTCTTCAGAGTGGACTCCATTTACTATTACTCTCTGTGTCCTATTCTCCAGCCAATTCTTTACCCAGGCTGTCATCTTGGGACCCACTCCAGGCTGGCTAACTTCTATACTAATCTTTGTATGGGACTGTGTCAAATGTCTTTATAAAGTCTAGGTAGGCCATGTCCACAGCCCTCCCTGATCTACTACTTTGGTCACCCAGTCAAAGAAATCTATCAGATTTGTCTGGCATGACCTTCCCACTGTGAATCCATGCTGCCTTGGGTCCTGTGTCCCTCTGGCCTCTAGATCGCGATAGTTCTTTCCTTCAGAAGTGATTCCATCATTTTCCTACCACTCGAGGTTAAACTAACAGGTCTGTAGTTTCCTGCTTCTGCCTTGCTCCCACTTTTGTGAAGGGAATCACATCTGGCCTCCACCAGTCCTCGGGTACCACCCCATCCTCCCATGATTTGTTAAAGAGGGTAGTCAGTGGTGTCACTAGTTCTACCCTTAGTTCTTTTAGAATTCTGGGATGAATCCCATCAGGCCCCATTGCTTTGTCCACCTTTCAGTTTTAAGAGTTCTTTCAGAACCCTTTCTTCTGTAAATGGGCTGGTATCAACTTCTGTATCTAGAATGTTTCTACTGTTTGTTTTAGGTACCACCCTCTTCCTTTGTAAATACTGAGCAAAAATATTTGTTTAGTATCTCTGCCTTTTCACAATCACCCTCTGCCCACCCTCCTCCCTCCCTTTATTAAGTCTCACTATCCTCCTTGGCTTCCTTCGCTCCTTGATGTACCTATAAAAGGTTTTATCCCTTTCTTAATCTGAGTTGGCTATCTTTTCCTCGTTTGGACCTTTGCTGTTCTGACTGCCTTCCCAGCTTCCTTTTTGCTTTAACTGATACAGTTCTCTGTCCTGCTCCTTCTGTGATTTCTTGTACTTTCTGAATGCTTTCTTTTTCTCTTGAACCTTCACTGCCACTTCCTTTGAGAACCATAGTGGTTTCTTACATTGTTTTGTTTATTTGCTACACACAAAGGCTTGTTACCTCTGTGATGGCAGTTTTATTATTCCCCATTGTTCTTCCACCCTCCTTTCTGCCCATTTGCTAGTAGTGCATTCCTTAGACACTCACCCATTTTGGCAAAGTCAGTCCTCCTAAAGTCCAGTACTTTTGCCTTTGTATGGCTTGACTCTATTGCTGTGTTTATTGGAACCATACTGTTCGATGGGTCGCTAGTTCCCAGATGGCTACCATTTGAAAGAACCAGGTCTAAGATTGCTCCTCTCGAGTGGGCTCCAGTACTAGTTGTCTAAGGCATGCCCCCTGTAGGGCATCTAGAATAACCCCACTCTTCAAGTGGCTGCTGCAACAGCACTCCAGTTAACATCTGGCATATTCAGATCACCCATCAGCAATATCTCCCTTTTTCTGCCATTCTAAGTATACTTTCTGTCATTTCCTTGTCCATTTCCTCCCTGAGAAGGGGTCTGTATACAACCTCTGTGCAGATTGTGTTGCCATTGCCTGTCTCCAAATTTACCCACAGTGCTTCTTCTCCTCCCTGTTTACCCTGATGTTCTGTTGCTTTGATTCCTTCCCTTATGTAAAGAGCTACTCCTCCTCTTTTACCCTCCCTGTCCCTCCTGTAGATGGTATATCCTGGTATGTTTACATCCAGTCATGGTTTGTGTGTACCATGTTTCTGTGACTGCCACGATATCCAGATGTTCCTCCTCCATCAAGGCCACTAATTCAGGAAGCTTGTTACTCAGACTACAGGCATTGGTACTCATTGCTCTCCATTTTTGATGGCTTTACCTTCTGTTGCAGCATCCCCCACTGACCTTTCTATCTCAGTCTTTTCTCATTTAGTACCCAGTTTTGTAGGAGAGGCTGGGATTTTCCTGCTGCTTATCAGTGCCTCCCCTTGACTAGTTTAAAAGCTTGCCAATGAAGCATTTAAACCGATTGCTCAAAATACTTGTTCCCTTCCTGGACAGATGCAGACCATTCTGCCAGTATAGGCTGGTGTCCTTCCATGTGGAACCCAGTCCCCAATGAAGCAAACCCTGTGTTCCACACCATATTTTCAACCATTCATTAAACTGCATGGTGCAAAGTACCCGCCTCACCCATGCCATTGACAGGCAGCACCTCTGAGAAGGATACTGTGTGTGCTACTTGTTTTAGGCCCCTCCCCAACTCTACAGAGTCCTCCTGCACTGCTCTAATCTCATGATGAGCCAAGTCATTTGTCCCTAGGTGGACAATGACGCCCAGCTCAGACTCCGCAGCTCTTTGTGATCCTGAGGATGCGCTCCTGTCCCTCCAAGCCATGGCACCCAGGCAGGCACCTTACTCGTTGATATGGGTTGAGCTACTATCCCAGACACCACACTGGATCGCATATTATCAGGTACTTGCATGTAACGGTAAAATTAAGCATACCAATTGAAGTGGCAGTATACATAACAACATGTAGACAAGATAATAAGAGCCAACAAATAAAACACATCCTATTAACTCAGAAAGCATGCAGAGGGGGCTTAGAAACGAACAGCAACCTCCTTCTGCTGCTATAACTATGTACAGAGTGACCCCAAGGTAGGAGAACAAATAAGAGTGTTCCTAAGAGCCCGAGTGGGTTTATGCACTGGGTAGGAGTGGGAGGAGCCCTCGGTTGGCTCAGCCTCCTGGGCCTGAAGAGCCGGGTCCTGGCTAGGTGGTATGACCCCATAGCGTCATCCAACTTGGGTGTAGAGCCCATGCTGTGGAGCTGCAGCAACAGACTGCAGTAATATCCCCAGACTCGTGGAGAGGAATCTCTCCTCGCATATCCAGTGTGGTGTCTGGGATAGTAGCTCAACCTCATATCAAAATTAATCGGTAGAAATACAGAGTCCAAAACAGCTCTTTCATTCCCTCCCACGCCAACATCATAAATCAAGCATTGGTGATCCATATATAGATTATGCTATAGAAATGCCCTTCTGAACCAGTATATGCATGTTATTCCATTGAGTACAGACTGTTTTGTCCACTTCCCAAGTATACCTGTTTTGTTTGTTTAGCTTTGTTTCCTCTTCATTTCCTCCCCCATCCCCCACACTTAGATTATTAAAACTTATACTACAATATTTTAACACTGCACCCTTAGCATGTCCAAAATACAATGTAAGTTCCAAGACATCGTGGTCACACAGGACCTAGGGATAGAGATTTAGAAGGAGGTATTTGGGGGGCTCACAGTCCTGATGCAGTCTAGTAGCATAAAGTTTGGAAACTATAGAGATTTTCCTCTGTGATGATGTCCGATGCCTTGTTACAGCTAGCAACCAGGTGACGGAAAGTAGGAAGGAATGGTGGGCTGTAGCAAGAGTCCACAAGATTTCAATGTTCAGAGTCCCACGTTAGCCTCTGGTCCACGTGCAGAGAGAGAGAGAGAAAGAATAAAACCCCTTCTTTCGGAACGGGCCCAGCTGAGAGAAAACGAATAAAATTACTCACAGTTCTGTAATGCTTCTCAGGTATCCCCAAGCCCTGAAGTCGCTTGCTGTTCTGCATTGGTAAGTGCAAGAATCCCGTAGCAACTCCTTGATGTCCTGCAAGGTTGCTGGAGCTGATCTTTGGCCTGTCTTTTTGATGTCGTGTTTGAGCTACTGACTGCCAGGCTTGTTGAAGATTGGGAGCATGGTTCCTCCGTTTTCATCTGCTGGTAAGGAGTGCCTTTGCTTTCGAAAGCCCTTGTTGATTCCTCCACTGTATGGCACAGCTCAGGGCCCATGCACCAATACACTCTTAGTCGGGATGGGTAAGGGGTTTGGAACTTCACCCAAGGGCCCGTGAGGCATGAAGAAGAGGCGCAGAGGCATTCATTGTTGTTGAATAGGCGGAGGGTTATCCTGGTCAAATAGAATACTGGCCCCATTGTACTTCATCTCTTTTTGTTGCCATGCTGTGTGAATGACCAGTTCTTTATCCTTAAAGCTAGAAAATCTAGCCACTACAGATCAAGGCCCGACTGATGTCGAGGTGGGTTTAGGCACTAGGGCTCTATGAGCCCGCCTCAATTTTAAACTGGAAAGACGGTGGCAAGTCTAATATGTGCCTAAGCAGGTCGAGAGAAACTCTGTCATGTCCCGGTCTCGGCTTCTTCTGGGAGACCATAAATTCTTAAATTCTCCTTGCGGGGAGCGTGCTTCTAGATCAAGGTACTTTGCTGCCAGCTTCTCTTGATGCTGTACCAGGGAATCGACCTCCTGAGAGAGGTGGATGTGTAACCTAGGGTTGTGGCTAGACCCCAGCTTCAGCTGTATAATATATATTTAGAGACGACACGGACACAGCCAGGAGAGTTAGCAGATTAATTAGCTTTGCATTGCATTACACATTGATGTTGGATCTCTCTCTTAGTGCCTTGAGAGCACCCACTTATATACATGTAATCACTACTAGATATGCAAATTTCACAGTCATCCAATTTTGAAACAGAATAACAAGTTGATACCAAGGTGTGGTGTAGTTTTCATAGCTTACTTTAACTTTTACACAATATTTTTATACATATACCAGTGGGTCAGTTTGACCTAGGTAAAGCAGTGAGTTTCACTTACACTATAGCAACATACAACAACTTAAGGCTTGCCCTTAACGCCTAAACATGCTGTTATCTTATACTTTGCCCAAGCATGCGGTCATTAGTTTGGAGCTGAGCTACTCAGCTTACATATATAGTGCTTTTATAAACAACATTTTACAATTTTATTTTGAAAATTAATTAGTACTGTTAGTATGAAACATATCAATGGTTGCTATCTTAAGACAAAATTGTGCGGTTGTACTTCCTATACATTGATGGATTAAAATTGACTGAAATATTCTTAATGGAGTAGATGGTGGCATTGTATAATTAATTATTTAAATACAATGGCACGGTGTGCAGTGACCAATAAATAAATCTTTTAATAGGCTGATAGTTTAGTTTGTGTTTTGTTACACAAAATAACACATACTCCATCATGCCTTGTGTTTTTGCATTTTTACAGTTGCTGCTGTTATAGAAACACAGAAAAGTCATTGGTAGCCTTTATTTAACAAAACAGAAGCTTATTTACTTGATATCATTTAAATAGGCAGTTACAAATATACACCTGTGTTGGGAATCTACCTAGTACTTTTAGCTTGGGGGTTTCTTAACCCATACACTGCCGTATCTCTTCATGAACTAACTGGTGATTTAAGATCATATAATTGTAATGTAGTCATAGCTTTCTATGGAATACATATACTGACTGACCTTTCCTGTTAGTTTTATTTAACTTAGTTACGGCATTTATTATGTTTATTGTATTGGTGTATGTAACTACATATAACTACCAACATTTATGTACTGTAAAGCTTAAAGTACAGCTGTTAAATAAGCACAGAGTACTAAGTATGTTTTTATACCTTTAGGTTAAATTTAATATGTAGAGAGAAGGCAAAACAAAATTGTATTATAATAGACTAACATTTGCAACAGAAGCTGGCTTTTTATTACTATTTAGGCTGACAGTTGCCACCAGGTCACAAGACCCTTTGACTAATGGTTGCACAACACATTGAAAAACCCTAACTTTCCACTTACAATCACAAAATCGAGACATTATCTCAAACCTGTCAAACTAGCTTGTTAAATGTCAGCCAATGGGGCAGTTCCATTGAGGTATTTTTCACATATAATCTAAAACCATGTATTATTAATACTTTATTTTGTAGCAAATATAGCAGTCCACTTAATTACATTATGGTTTGTAATAAAGAAAAAAGAGAAAACAGTTTGTCACAATGGTTGTGTTATGCCACACTAAAAAATCATTTTGTTAAACTATGATATCGCCCTCAGCGGTGGAGATCCTATCTTCTGCTGATCCCACTCGCTTCTCCAGGCTCAGGATATCTGTGTGTAGCTTAGCCAATTCCTGCTTGTTTTCAGAGAGGAATTGTTTTTCTAGGAGTGGTGGATATGTTGTTCATTCACACTTTTGGCATGTCCCTTCCACTTTAAATCTTACTGGAAGTCTTCAAGCTGGCTTCTCCCACCCACCCGAGTATTGTATACCTTGGCTCTGCCCTATGATGCCAGATCTTCCTTTCTGCTGGAAGATACAGGTTCCCCGTGCCCTCAGCATACCATAAGCCCTGGATTCTAACCGTCGTTTTTCGAAAATTAAACTCGTTCGGAAGTTAGCGATCGCACTTTGTTTCATATCTACCATGGAGGAAAAATCTTCCCCAGATTTTCCTCGGTGCCCCTCATGCAAGAAGATGTTGCACACCGATCCTCACCTCATGTGTATTTACTGCCTAGGTGTCAGCCATGACACCTCATCGTGCAGTTATTGCCTGGCTTTCCATCCCGTCCTGGATGACCTCAAGGCATGCTTGAAGCTGGGGAGACTGGAAAAGGAACCCACCGTGAAATCGAAGGAGGCGAGGTGGGTGGTTGCCACAGCCGGGATCTGCCGAACAGCTGGAACAGATGAAGGCGTTCAAGGAAGGAAGCAGCTCGGCGCTTCAGCCAGTCAGCTTCTTTGTTCCACTGAACCTTGGCTCCACCTTTACGGGCTCCTTCAAAGAGCTGTGCCAGTCTCTCCCACTCGGGGTGAGGCACCTCGGCTTGCACTCTCCTGCTCTCGGAAGAGAGATATGACCCTGTCTTCATCTCGCTAAGACATTCTTGGGACCGAGAGAGGTCCTAGTCCCAGGAACATGCGGTCTCGACTTGTTGAGATCGCGCCTCAGCCGCCAGCTTCCCGTTCTTCCATCTGGCCAGGGACCGAGGCAGTGGCCGACGAGGTCGAATTATCATCAACCCGATCGACCCTTGTCGCGGTTAATCCCAACGACTCCTTGGAAAGGACTCTGGATCTTGTATTCCCTGATGAGGAGACCCAGCCTGCTGGTGTCCCCATCAAGGACCCAGTTCCGACCTCGGTTTCACCGACCCTGTTTCTCCTGATCGACCGAGTCGGCCTCCCGATCTCGGTTGAGGTCCACAACCCCTCGGCCGAACGACTGAGAAAGAGCCACAAGCGCATGTAAAGAGGCCACGCCACAGGTCTTCATCCTCCTTGACGAGGAGAGGTTCCGGAAGCTCTGTCAGTGCTATGAAGATCTGTGGCAGCAGCTGATCCTGACCAGGCAGAAGCTGGCTCTGCCGCCTATCCCGCCATAACTTGTCGTCCGCCCCTAGGCCGACCCTCCAGAAACAAAACCACCGGTTCCTCTGCCCGTATCCGGCTCGGCCTATCCCAGTCTCTCCACTGATTTGGTGGAACCACCGCCTAAACAGCCTGAGGGAGGGGCCTCTAAAGAGGACCGATAGGATACTGTGCTTCCCGACACCTGTCAATAACAGTCACTCTGGATCACCCTCGGTGCATCAAGGGTGACTTAGGCGGAGACCGTTGTACCACGATTCTTCGGACTCCGCGTCACCAGACTGCACTCCATCCCGGGATGATGAGTCGTCTGTGGCAGGGTTGGAAGAAGGCCCTTCCTCCTTCCAGGGCATTCTGGCCTCATCTCTGACTCTACCGGAATGCCCTGGAGTCCATCCAGAAAAGGCAGAGTACCCTCTCACTGACATCCTCAAGAGAGGATACCCCAACGGAGGCCTTTCCAGTGGCCGAGGCCATTGTTGGTCTGGCCTCAGAACTTTGGCAGCATCCTGCTTCCTGCCCAGCACCATCTGCCCACATGGCCCGCAAGTATGCAGTGCCCATGGGGTCCCTTCAGGTTCTACAGAGCACCCTTTGGCCGAGAGCCTAGTGACCACCTCTGTGTTAAGGCGTACTGGTAGTTCGGCCCGAGACGGCCGATCGGACAAGGGTCCAGAAATATGGACCACTCTGCCCATAAGGTCTGTCGACCTCATCTCTGGGTCTTCGCCAGGCCAGCTCGCTGTTATTATGGCACATTTCTCTCATGCCCTTTTCAGGTCATTGGACGAGGTCGTCCCTCATTTCCCAATGGACATGCAGACCATGGTCAAGCAGGTCCATGACCAGGGCCGTGTTGTTGCAAAACAGCAGCTCCAGACGGCCCTGGACATAGGAGACTCCTGTGCCCGCTGTTTAGCAGCCGCATGGCTACTCACCGCAGGGGCTTGGCTGAGGCTTTCCTCCTTCCCGTGGATACTCAGCATAAGCTTGCTGACATGCCTTCCTGGGCACCGACTTGTTCGTCCTGAGTAGCCGGTTACCTTCAGCTTATAGAGCAGTCCAGTGCCACCTTGGATGCTACTTCTGCTAAGGGTTCTTCAGGCAAGAACCAGCAGGAGAAAGAAGAAGTTATTTTTGGCATTCTGCCCCTGCGATCAGGCAGCCCCTCCTGTCAAGGAGGTCAGCAGCAACAGCAGCAGGCTCAAGCTTGGCACCTGCGGCCCAAGCAGGGTCCTCAACAACCCCGTAAAGGAGGCCGAGACGCAGGTCCCAGAGCCTCCTCCTCCTCCTCAGCCTGCTTAGTGATGGGTTGGGGGGTCGCCACCCCCATACCCGCATGCCAGCCGAGGGTCCTCCCATGGGGTCGGCCCGCCACTTCCTCTCCGCCTGGTCCACTATCACTTCAGGCAGGTGGGTTCTCAAGTGGTCGGTCAGGGACTGCCTCTGAATTCGAACAGTATCCTCTCAGCCAAACCCGCCCCTTTGGGAGGAATGGGTCTCCGTGATGCACCCAGTCGGCTCTTCGAGATGGCGTGGCTCAGCTCCTCCGCAAGAAGGCAGTAGCTCCAGTGCCGGATCCTCTGACAGACCCAGGCTTTGTTTCCAGGTACTTCCTGGTGCACAAGTGAACGGGGGTTAGCGCCCATCCTAGATCTCCACGACCTGAATCAATATTTCAGGTCCCGCACCTTTCGGATGGTCACTCTGAACCAGATCATACCATCACTGGAGGGAAACATGTGGTTCTGTTCACTGGATCTACAGGACGCGCTCTTTCAAGTCCCAATTCGTCTCGTCCATCAGCGGTTCCTCCGCTCTCAGGGTCGAGGGATCCTCTACAAGTTCTGAGCCATGCCATTCGCCCGTCATCGGCCCCATGGGTCTTCACCAAATGCATTGCAGTGGTGGCGGCCCACCTTCGGCGCGAGGAGTCAGAATCTATCCTTATCTTTATGACTGGGTCTTGGCAGGTTCCTCCTCCAGGAGGTGGAGAGGTCCAGGGATCTGGCCCTCCAAACCTGCTCCCAACTTGGCCTCCTGATCAACGAGGCCAAGTCAGAACTCGACCCTCTCAGGTGATGGGCTTCATCGGGCAGAGCTCGACTCTTGTCAAGCCAGAGCTCGCCTCCCAGCGGACAGGGCAGAGGTTCTTTCCTCCTTTGCCCATTCATTACTGGTTGGGCACCTGCGCCCTGCCGGGACTTTGCGCCTTCTGGGTTGCATGGCGGCGTGCACCTCAGTGGTCCGTTGGGCCTGGTGGCACATGCACCCCACTCCAATGGGAGCTGGCCGCCCAGTGGACTCAGCAATATGGTCACTGACCAGCTGATCACTGTAACCCAGAAGATGTGGGACACTCTCCAGTGGTGGACCACCCCAGACCGGTTGCAGGAAGGGATCCCATTTGTTCGCCTCGAGCCAATGGTCGCCCTTACGTCCGATGCCTTCTCATGGGCTGGGAGCCCACATGGGGACAACAGGAGCCTATGGGTTCTGGACCCTGAGGAATCCGATGCCACATCAACCTGTTGGAGCTCAGAGCAGTCAGACTAGCGCTGTCAGCTTTCATTGCTCAGCTCCGGGTCAAGTGGTTCAAGTCCAGACGGACAATACCATGAGCATATACTACCTCAACAAACTGGGCGCACGCACTTCGCCTGCTGTGCAAGGAGGTGCTGTGAATCTGGACCCATGTAAGCCAGTTGGAGGCAGATCTCCTAGCCATCCATGTGGCAGGGCCTCGAACCATTTGGTGGATGCTCTCAACCGCATAGGCCAGACATCCCACGAGTAGTCTCTCCATCCAGAGGTTCTCCGTTGGGGCAAACCGATTTTGGACCTGTTTGCCTCCAGGGAAAACACCAAGCTGAGGCTGTTTCATGTCCGCCCTCAGCAGGGCTTGCTGCAGGGGATGCCTTTTCGAGGCCGTGGACCTCAGGCCTCCTGTACACCTTCCCTCCATTGCCCTTGATCCACAAGGTGTTACTCAAGGTGAGGAGGACAAGGCGAAGGTGATCCTGGTAGCCCCAGATTGGTCACGCCAGTTCTGATACCCAGATCTCCTCAGCCTCAGCTGCAGGTCCCCTGAGCGTGCTTTGTACACGCCCGACCTGATGTCATTGAATCAGGGAAAGTATTCCATCCGGATCTTTAATCCCTGCTCCTCACAGCTTGGTACCTGAGCAGCTATAGTTCCAGGCTCTGGGTCTTTCCAAGGATGTCTACACCGTGGTGGAGGCATCTCATAAGGAATCAACCAGGAAATGTTATGCCTTCAAATGGAAAAGGTTTTCCATTTGGTGTCAGGGTAAGAGTCTGGACCCTTATCCTGCTCTGTGGTTAACATTCTAGACTACCTTTAGTCTCTCTCCCAAGGGGGTCTACAGTCATTGACCCTTAGGGTGCACCTGGCAGCCATTTCTGCTTACTGGCGCAGGCCGGTCAGCCAACTTTGGCTCAGGAGACAGTGGTCGGGTGCTTCTTCAAAGGCCTGGATCACATATCCCTCCGTGCATGGACCTCCACCTCGCGATCTCTTGCTGGTTTTGGCAAAGCTCATGGGCAAGCCATCTGAACCCATGCATAAGAGTGAGCTCTCACACTTGTCGTGGAAGACTGCCTTCCTGGTGGCTATCACGTCCAGCCAGAAGGACAGGGGAACTCCAGGCGCTTTTGGTGGACTCCCTTATCTGGTCTTCCACAGGGACAAAGTTGTCCTGCGCCCCTAACGAAATTCCTTCCAAAGGTGGAATCAGAGTTTCACCTTAACCAGGTGTTGACTCTGCGGTATACTACCCTAACTTACACCTCGGACGCTGAGTACAGGCTCCAAACTCTGGACCTCAGGACGTGCTCTCCTATTATAAGGAGAGGATGGCGGAAATTGGGAGAGGTTTGCCAGCTGTTTGTCACCTACGCTGAAGCCATTTCTGGCAGACCTGCAGCCTAACGGACCATTGCGGATGGAGTACATCATGCATAGGTCTGTGCTATGAGTTGGCGGCAAGGAGCCTCCCAGAGGGATAAGAGCTCATTCTACCTGCCATACTGTTGTGATCTGTGGCTGCTTCCAGGGACATCCCTATCCAGGAAATTCTGTCGGCTGCTACCTGAAGTCAGCAAACACTTTCATTACCCACTACCACATCGACCTTGAGTCACGCCGGATGCTGATTTTGGGGCCTCGACTCTCCAATCTCTATTTCCCAAGTAGGTGTGCACCTTGCCTTCCTCCTCCCAGAAACTGCTTGGAGTCTCGTTAGTAGTGTGGATGAACAACATATCCACGCCCTAGAAGAACAGGTTACTCACCTGGAACAGTAGTTCTAGGAGTGGTATATGTTGTTCATCCACATGCACCCACCCGACCTCCCTGGCTTTAGGCGCACAACCTTGCTTCCAGCAGGCTAAAATTTGGCCATGGGCAGAGTCGAGGGTATTTACCACCGGGTGGGTGGGTGGAGCCAGCTTGAAGACTTCTGGCAAGTTTAAAGGGAAAGGGACATGCCAGAGAGTGGATGAACAACATATACCACTTCTAGAACCACTGTTACAGGTGAGTAACCTGTTCTTTTATGGTGATAAACCCACAATATGTGGCTCATTGAAACAAATAGAATTAACATGGGGAGATGTATTTAGTAATCCCCAAAGTGTGCCCCACTTACAAAATACCAGACATTTAGTAGAGGACCCTATAACACTGGTTTGAACTACTACACAAATATTTAACATTTCAAGAAAGACTTTAATTGGTTCATTGGTACATTATGCAGATTTTAAGGTAGGCCAGAGGACCTTAAACTTGGTCAATTGGCAAAAATACGGAGTAAAGTATGTTTCTAGGGACATGGATATGTTGTTCATCCACACTGTCTGGCAGGTTCCTTGCCGCTTTAAATCTTGCCGGAAGGTCTTCAAGCTGGCTCCTCCCACCCACCCGGTGGTAAAACTCTCGCTCCGCCCATGGCGCCAGATCTTCCTTACCGCTTGAAGCTCAGGTTCCTCGTTAATGCTCTGCGTGATAGACTGGATCCTAACTCTTCGGTTCGTCCGAAACTTGTTTCAAATTTTCAAGACTTGGTCTTCCTTTCCTGCGGCTCGCGATGGACAGATCGACTCCCGGTTTTCGGCGGTGCCCTTGTGGGCAGAAGATGTCCAGGACGGATCCGCACTCACGCATGCCTACTGCCTCGGCCTAGAACACGACCCGCAGGCCTCGCGAGACTTGCTGTCTGCTCGGCCAACGCCTTGGAGGACCGGCTGCTCGGTTGAAGCATGGGCGTCCGATTCGCTGCCACCGGTAAGTCAAAAGAGGTCTGCCATGTTACTGACGGGTGGCTCGGCTGAGCAGCTCGAGCAGATGATCACCCTCGAGGAGGAGGCGTGCTCAGGCCACATCTTCCTCCTCCTCCTCAGTCGCAGCATTTATCCTACTCTTTGATACCTCGTATTCTGCTTTGTTCAAGGAGCTTTGCCATTCCCTTTCCACTTAAGGAGAGGCCATCGGACATTCCTCTCGGTCCAAAAAGAAGGATCCCAAGGGTAAGTCCCTCGTCGGGCGTTAGTGGGAGCGGAGAGGTCCCTTCCCGGACAGCCAACTGTCAGCTTCGTCGAGGTTACGGGCTAAGGCTGCTGGCTTCACGGCGTCCTGGCACAGGTCAGCCGGCCGAGACAGTCGCTCGACACGGGTCGAGATTTTTCTCGACTCATTGGACAGTTTTGTCGACCTGTGAAGCTGACAACCCTTCTTCACCAGTTCTCCTGTGGAAACCGAGGATTTGCCTGTGCCATCGGTGCAGCAATCCCCAGTTAAGGCGTCCTGAGCTGAGGGAGGAGCGGGTGTCCCCCACTCCCTGCCAGGTCCGTCCTCGACGCACCGAGGTCTCGGTCTCAGACCTCTTCTCGGTCCAGCCGATCCCGCCGACATCGGGTCTCAGTCTCGGCACTGAGGTAGCGGCGACGCCCGGCCTTCCTCGCCTTCCTCCTCGGATGAGGAGAGGTTTCGCTAAATTGCTTTGACGCCACGAGGAGCTGATGTGGCAGCAGTTGCTTTTGTCCGGACTAAGTCGACACCGACTCCTTCCCCGGCCATCAAGTGGCTGTCACCCAACAGCGAAACAGCCTCTTGCTGCAGTCGAGATGCCCAAGCCTGGGCGGTTGTTCGGCTGTTCCTGCTGCCCCACCTAATTGTGGTGGAACCTCCGCCTCAATAACTGGAATGGGGCATCGACCTGGGGATTCTCGGTCGGCTCAAGGCCTGCCCCACAGGTTGTCGGTCACCCTCACTCCCGACCGCCCTCGGTAGGTGGAAGGTGGCTCAGGCCCCAGGCAGCTCTTCGTCGGACTCTTCCGAGTCAGACGACGACTTCTCCCTGTTCTCCAGGCCGTTGGCCTGAGTCCTCCGGGGCCAGTCACTGACCTAAAGCCCATCATCCTTTATGGGTCTGCTTGGCTCATCTCGGAGTCCACCGGGATGCAGCTCGAGCCCGTATCCAAGCGGGCCAAGTATCCTCAGGGAGATACTGGACTGAGGGATTCACCCACGGAGGCCTTCCAGTGGCTGAGGCCATTGTAGGCCCAGCCTTGGAGCTTTGGCAGCGGCCTGCTTCCTGTCCTGCGCCTCAGCCAGGATGGCCTGAAGCTATGTCCCTACCGGCTCTTGTCTGGAGCTGGAACACCCCTCTGCCAAGGGGTTGGTTACCGAGGCGATTTTCCGCTGCCCGTCAACGCTAGGGATGTGGACAAGCCCCCAACAAGGAATCCAAAAACTGGACCACGAGCGCAAGGTGTATGCTGCGCCCTCCCTTGGCCTCCGCTAGGCTAGCTTGGCCGTGCTGATGGCACATTTCTCCCACGCCTCATGGGCTCCCCTGTATGAGGTGATCCATCATCTCCCGCCAACCTCCAGACCACGGTACGGGCAGGTCTGGGGCCAGGGTAGGGCGGGGCGGCAGCAGCTCCAGACAGCTCTGGACATGGAGTACCTGTGCCAGATCAGTTGCAGCCACAGTGGCCATGCGCGAGAGCATGGCTGAGATATCCACCTTACGGCGGATACCCAGCACAAGTTGACGGATGTCCCTCTTGGGGACCGCACCTTTCGGCCCTGTGTGGAAGGTCACCCAGCCGGATCGAAAAGTCCAATGCCACCCAGGACTCGGTCACCTCCGCCCAGAAGGACAAAGGCTGCTGTCAGCAGCAGCACAAGCCCTTTTCGTTCTTCGCCTTGTGGCACGTCCGCCCAACAGCACCAGCATCAGGGCTAGCAGGCTCACGGCTACATCCCAAACCCAAGCCCGGCTTCCTCCAACAGGAAGCAGGGAGGTAAAGGCCCAGGAGGTCCCTTGGCTGGTCCCTCCTCCAAACCTGCCCAGTGACGGGTTGAGGGGTGCCTCGCCCAGCCTCACACTCCCCTGGGTTCCCCCTGGGGGCGGCTCTGCCACCTCCCTCCGCCTGGTCCGCTATCACCATGGACCACTGGGTGTTGGAGGTAGGAAAGGGCCTGCCTCTGGAGTTCGGAGCAGACCCCACCCTTCGAGCTGTCGCCCTGGAGACTACGGGTCCGCAGCCTCGCTGTCGGCCCACCAAGCCAGTATTGCCCTGCTCCTTGAAAAAGAGGTGATCAGGAAGGTGTGGATCCTCCTCCAGACCCGGGTTTGTGTCCAGGTATTTCCTGGTCCCAAAACAGACGGGGCTGGTGCCCCATTCTCGACCTGCACGACCTGAACAGGTTCCTAAGGTCTCAGACCTTCAGGATGGTAACTCTGGCTCAGATAATTTCATCCTTGAAACGAGGTTGTGTGGTTCTGTTCCTGGATCTCCAGGACTGGCGTTCTTTCACGTCCCAATCTGTCCGTCTCATCAGAGATTCCTCCACTTCAGAGCGGAGGATCCCTTTACGGTTCCGGGCCATGTCCTTCAGCCTTCCTTAGCTCCCAGGGTCCACCAAATGCATGGCAGTGGTGACAGCATTCCTCATGCACCGTGGGTCCGGTGTACCCCACCTGGACGACTGGCTGATTGCAGCCCCCTTCAGAGCGGAGGTGGAGGTCCAGAGATCTGGCCCTCCAGGTTTGCTCTCAGATTGGCCTTCTCATCAACGAGGCCAAGTCGGAACTCATGCCAAAGCAGGTGATAAATTTCATCGGGCAGAGCTCGACTCTTCGAGCCAGAGCACGGCTCCCCGGGACAGGTCCGAGGTTCATTCCTCCTTGCCCAGTCATTTCTGGTTGGGCAATTGCTCTGCTCAGGACTTCCTGCGCCTCCTGGCCTCATGGCGGTCTGCACCAGCGTGGGTCCGCTGGGCCTGCTGGTACATGCGCCCTCTCAATGGGGACTGGCCAGCCAGTGGTCACAGCTTGATCCGCTGGATCAGCTAGTGACAGTGACCCAGGGATGTGGAACGCCTCCAGTGGTGGACCGCCGGCACATCTGCAGGAGGGCATCCCATTTGTCCGCCTCGAGCAGACGGTCTCTATCGACTCGATGCCTCTCTGATGGGTCGGGTGCCCATCTGGGGACCACAGAGCGACTGCCTCTGGTCCCCTCGGGAGTCCCGATGCCAGTCACCTGCTGGAGCTCGAGCAGTTCATTCAGCCTCACTGCCTTCGCCACATTTCTTCGGGTCAAGTGATTCAGGTCCAGACGGACAATACCATGACCATGTACTGTATCAACCGCCAGGGCGAGACGCGCTCCATGCCTCTGTGCAGGGAAGCTCTCCAGATTTGGTCACTGTGGCGCAGCCTGGAGGCGGATCTCCTTGCCATTCACGTGGCAGGAGCCTCCAACACCCTGGCCGATGCCCTAAGCCGGATAGGGGCTGTGTCCCCTGAGTGGTCCTTTCCTACCGGAGGTAGTCCGAGATCTCTTCTCCCACTGGGGCACGCCTCAGGAGGACCTTTGTGCCTCCAGGAGAATGCAAAGCTGAGACTGTTTCATGCCCGCCCTCCTCAGCAGGGCTCGCTGCAGGGGGATGCCTTCTCGAGGCCGTGGACCCCAGGCTTTTCACGCTTTTCCCATTTCCCTTGATCCACAAGGTGCTTCTCAAGGTGAGGAGGGACAAGGCGCAGGTGATTCTGTTAGCCCCAGACTGGCCCAGTCAGTTCTGGTATCCTGATCGCCACAGTCTCAGCTCCAGGCTCCGAGGCGGCTTCCAGCCTGCCCGACCTGATCTCAGTCAATCAGGAAGGTATTCCATCTGGACCTTCAATCCTGCACCTGACAGCCTGGTTCCTGAGCTGCCAGAGTTCCAGGCCTTGGGTCTTTCCAACGAGGTCCTCATCGTCATTGAGACGTCCTGTAAGGAGTCGACCAGAAAGTTCTTACTTCAAATGGAAGAGATTTTCCATTTGGTGTCAGGGAGGGCCTGGACCCTTCATCCTGTTCCTTGGCAAGCATTCTGGACTACCTGTGGTCCCTTTCAGCAAGGGCTTCGCCCATTTCACCCTTGGTGCACCTGGCAGCCATCTCTTGCTTACCGGGCGCGGGCGGCAAGGAGTCGTGGCGCAGGAGAAGGTGGTCGGGCGCTTTCAAAGGCCTTGATCAGATATCCCCTCGGTGCGAGAACCTCCACCTCCGTGGGACTACTGCTGGTATTAGCTAAGCTCATGGGCAGGCCATTCAGACCAATGCACAGGTGCGATCTCTCACCTGTCGTGGAAGACCGCCTTCTTGGTGGCTATCACGTCAGCCAGAAGGATGGGAGAGCTCCAGGCGCTTTCCATTGAGTCTCCTTATCTGGTCTTCTACAGGACAAGAGTTGTCCTGCCCACCCAAAATTCCTTCCAAAGGTGGTGTCGGAGTTTCACCTTAACCAGGTGTTGATTCTGCCGGTGTTCCACCCTAATCACCGGAGGTCGTAATATAGGCTCCATACTTTGGACCTTAGAAGAGCGCTTATTATAAGGAGCGGACAGCTGAAGTTCGGGAGAGGTTGCCAGCTGTTTGTCACCTACGCTGAAGCCGCACCTGGCAGACCTGCAGCCAAGCTGGACGATAGGCAGGTGGGTCACCTCCTGCATACAGATCTGCTATAGGTTGGCGGGCATGGAGCCTCCCAGAGAGATAAGAGCTCGTCTCTACCCACCATATCACAGCATCAGTGGCTGCTTCCAGGGGCGCCCTGTCCAAGAAATCTGCAGGGCTGCTACCTGGAAGTCAGACATATCTTCATCACCCACTACCACATCGACCTTGAGTCACGCGGGATGCTGGTTTTGGGGCCTTTGTTCTCAGTCTTTGTTATCTATAAGCACGGGTGTGCGCCTGTCTCCTCTCCTCCCGGAGAACTGCTAGGGTCTGCCAGACAGTGTGGATGAACAACATATCCATGTCCTAGAAATCGGGTTACTCACCTGTAACATGAGTTCTAGGAATGAGTATATGTTCATCCACCAACCCTACTTCCTCCGGCCGGCGCTTTAGCCTGGCTTCCAGGGAGCTAGATCTGGTATCATGGGGCGGGAGCCGAGAGTTTTACCACCGGTGGTGGGAGGAGGCAGTTTGAAGACCTTACAGCAAGATTTAAAGCCGCAGAAACTCCCACAGACAGTGTTGATGAACAACATATACCATTCCTAGAACTCCTGTTACAGGTGAGTAACCTGTATATTTCAGTTAGTGGGAGTGACAGGGCTTGCCCCATATGTCTCCTTAGCAAGATATCGGACTACTCCTCAAAAAGATTTATTTCTAGGACGTGGATATGTTGTTCATCCACACTGTCTGGCAGGCTTTTGCCTGCTTAATCTTGCCGGAAAGTCTTCTAGCTGGCTCCTCCCACCCACCCGGTGGTAAAACTTCTGCACCACCCCATGACGCCAGATCTTCTCTTTACCGCTTGGAAGCTCAGGTCTCTCTCCTAACGCTTCCGTGCAGGACTGATCCTAATCTCTGTTCACCCGAAAATAGTTTTAAAATTCAAGACTTCAGTCAAATCTTCCTCTCGGCCGCAATGGATTAATTGACTTCGTTTTCGCAGCCATGTGGGCAGAAGATGCAATAGGACGACCCGCACTCCATGTGCTCACTGCCTCGGGCGCTGATCAATACCCGCTGGCCTGGCGAGTTGTGTAGATCTTTCACCAACGCCTCGAAGACTCATGCTGCCCGGTTACAAACTTGGGTGCCCCAAGAATCACTACCCGCTGGTGAAGTCTAAGGAGGTCTGCTAGTGTGTCCGCGGCTGGCCCGGGCTGAGCAACTCGAGAGATGATCGCCTCGAGGAGGGTGCCCAGCCGCATCCTCACCGTGGTCGCGGAATTCCATCCCGCCTTTTCTGGGATCCTCCCACAGCTTCTTTTAAGGAGCTTTGCCAGTCCCTTTCCACGCAGGGAGAGGGGCCATCGACACTCTTCTTGATCAAGAAAGAAGGGACCGCGAAGTCCAACTTTCGCCGACATTCGTGGGAGCGAGAGGTCCCTCCGGACAGTCGACACTAGACTTCGGTCGAGGTTGCAGCTAAGGCTGCTGGCTTCACGGTGTCTCTGGCCAGGTCAATGCCGAGATACCTATCGACGCGTTCGAGATTTTTCGATCGTCGGACGGATGTCTATTGGTAGCTGACAACCTTCATCACCGGCCCCTGTGGAAACCGAGGACTTGCTTACGCCCTGTGCCGGAGTCCTCGGGTCAAGGCTCTGAGCCGAGGAGGAGTGGTGTCTCGCCTCCCAGACCCACCCTCAGAAACACCAGGGTCTGTCTGACCTCGTTTGTCCACGACCTGCCGGTCACCGGGCGGTCTCAGTCTTGGCATCAAGGATGGTGGCGGCGTCAGTTCTGTTTCCCTCGCTGAGGAGAGGTCAAGAGATTGTTGACGCTACGAGGACATAGTGGCAGCAGCCCTTTGTCCGGGAACAAGCTGACGTCGTCTTCCCTCAGCCATTATGTGGCTGTCACCCGAAAGGTCGGGGCCCTCACGTAGTCGAGGTGCCCAAGCCTGGGCCGGTGTCTCGAACCGCTGTTCCACTGATTGTGAACCTCCGGCCCACAACCGAAATCGGAGGCGCCACCATGATTTCAGTCGTCAGGTCTGCCCCGGTTGTCGGTCACCCTACCCTGACTGTCCTCGGCAGGTGAGGGTGGTCAGTCCAGGCGTCTAGAGACCTCGAGTCTGATGACTACCTCCCTGTTTTCCAGGCCCCTTGACCTGAGTCCTCCGGGGCAGTGGTTGACGAGCCCACGCCTGCGGGTCTGTTTTGCTCTTCTCGAGTCCACCGATGCAGCTCGAGCCCGTATCTGGGGCCAAGTATCCTCAGAGATACTGATCGAGGGACTTCCACGGAGGCTCGTGGCTAGCCATTGTTGGCCCAGCTTGAGCGCCAGTTTCATGTCCTGCGCCCGCCAGATGGCCAGGAAGTATGTCCCACCGCTCTTTGTCCGAGCTGAGCACCCTCTGCGAGGGGTTGCTCACCCGATAGTTTTCTGCACCTGGGAATGCAAGGGTGGGATGCTTCCCAGGGAGTCCAAAAGCTGGACTATGCCGGGCGCAGGGTGCGCTATGCCCTCCCTTGGCCTGGTCAGCCAGTTTGCGCTGTTGGCACATTCCCCACCGCCATGAGCTCCTGATGAGGTGATCTCATTTCCGGCCGACCTGTGATGATGGTCAAGCAGGTGCGATCAGGAAGGAGTGGCTAAAACAGCAGCTCCAAACGTTCTACGTTGAGACCTGTGCTCAATCGGTATGGTCGCAGTGTGCTATGTTTCAGAGTTGTTGAGGGTATCCACCTTCACGGGCGATACCAGCACAAAACAGCGGACGTCTCCTTTTGAGACTGACTGTTCGCCCTGAGTGAAGGCCACGGATCGAAAGTTAGTGCAACCCTGAGTCGTCACTGCCCAGCGATTAGGGCCGCTGCCAGCAATATAAGTCCTTTCTTCTGCCCTGTGGCACATCCGCCCAGCAATGTCAGCATCAAGGCCAGCAGGCTGCGCTGCACCCCAAAGACAAGCCTGTGGCTTCCTGTAAGAGGAAGCAGGAGGAAAGCCCAGGAGGTCCTCTGCTGGTCCTTCCTCCAAGCCTCCCAGTGATGGGTTGAGGTGTCGTCAACTGTCCCTCCGTTCCTCTGGGACGGCCCGCCAGTTCTTTCCACCTGGTCCACCACCACGACCACTGGGTTGGAGGTGCAGGGAAAGGGCTGTCTCTGAGTTCAGCAGGCCCTGCTCTTCTGAGCCGCTGGGGGCCACGAGGTTGCAGCCTCCTATCGGCTCATCAAGTTTACATTTCCTGCCGCAGCATCAGGAAAGTGGCGATCTTCCACCAGATCCAGGGTTTGTGTCCAGTACCCTGGTCCTGAAATGATGGCCTTTCCATTTAGACCCGTATCACCTGAACAGGTTCCTAAGGTCTCAACTCAGGATGGTCACTGGCTCAGATCATTCCATCTTTTGACGAGGCATGTGGTTCTGTTCTCTGACCCCAGGACGCTGCCTTCACGTCCAATCTGTCTGTCTCACCAGAGATCCTCTGCTCAGTAGTGGGCCTTATAGTGTCGGGCCAGGCTCTTCTGCCTTTCAGTCTCAGGTTCACCAATGCAGGCAGTGGGACAGATTCCGCGGGCGTCAAGGGTCCGGTGTGCCCCACCTGACGATGGGTGATTTATGCCTCCAGAATGGAGGTGGCAGTCCAGGATCTGGCCTCAGATTTGCCTAACTTGCCTTCTTATCAACGCTGGGCAGTCGAACTGTACAAAGCAGGTATAATCATCGCAGAGCTCACTTCATGTAGCCAGAGCTTCATGGACAGGGCCTAGGTTCTTTTCGTCCTTGCCCAATTGTTTCAGGTTGCAATTGTGCCTCTGTGACTTTGATCCTTGTGGCGGCCTGCACCAGTGGTGTTGGCCTGTTACATGCCCCCTACAATGGGGCCGACAATGGTCACAGCGTCCATCCTTTGGATCAGCTAGTGACAGTGACCCAGGAGATGTGGATGCTCTGTGGGACCATTCGTTTATCTGCAGGAGGGCATCCTGCTTGTCTGCCCAAGGTAACGGTCTCTCTGACCATGCCTCTGATGGGTTGGGTGCCCATCTGGGAGTAAGAGTACGGCCTCTGTCCCCGGGAGTCCCGACATCGTCCGTTGAGATTGGAGTGGTCGTCGAGCTTCACTGTTTGGCCCGCTTGTAGAGGGTCATGGTCCAGGTCCAGAATGGCTAATACTACGACCATGTACTACCTGAACCGCCGGGTGACGCTCCCATGCCTGTGCAGGAAGCTCTCTGCATTTGGTCCCCGCACAGCTTGGTGGTGGATCTCCTCATCCATGTGGCAGGAGCTCAAACATTCTGGCCGATGTCCTGGCTGTGATAGGTGCGCTGTCTCACGAGGTCTTTCCAGAGGTAGTGTACAAGATCTGTTCCACTGGGGGTGTGTCTGTTGGACCTGTTGCCCAGAATGCAAAGCTGGGGTGTTTCATGCCTGCCTCAGCAGGGCTCGCCAGGATGCCTCGAGGCCGGGACCGGCCTCTTCTACGCCCTCATTTCCTGATCCACAAGCTTCAAGGTGAGTAGGGACAAGGCATTGGTGATTCTGGTAGCCCCACTGGTCTCGCCAGTTCTATCCAAATCTCCTCAGCCTCAGCCCAGGTTCCCGAGGCGGCTTCCAGCCCGCCTGACCTGATCCGTCAATCAGGGAAGTTATTCCATCCGACCTTCAATCCCTTGCACCTGACTGCCTGGACCTGAGCGGCCAGAGTTCCAGGCCTTGGGTCTTTCCGATGAGGTCCTCAGTATTGTTGACATCCGTAAGGAGCTTTATCAGAAAATGCTACTCCTTTAAATGGAAGAGATTCCATTTGGTGTCAGGGCCGGACCCTCATCCTGTTCCTTGCTGTATCTTGACCACTGTGGTCCCTTCTCAGCAAGGGCTTCAGTACCACCTTAAGATGCACCTGGCAGCCATCTCTGCTTACCGGGCAGGCCGAAGCAGCTCTGGTGCAGTACGTGGCAGGCCAGAGTCTTGATCATATCCTCCGTGTGAGAACCCCACCTATGGACTACTACTGGTATTGCTAAGTTAATGGGTGCTATTGAACTAGTGACAGGTGTGACATCTTGACCTGTCGGGAAGACCGCCTTGGTGGCTATCATGTCAGCTAGAAGATGAGAGCCCAGGCTTCCATCGAGTCTCCTTATCTGAAAACTATTTAAAGACAAAGAACCTCTGTGCATAAACACTGAGGCAAGGGTTACTCAAAGGGCATTTGGCTGGGAAGCCAAGTTTCAAGAAAATACAAAATCACACATTCCCCACAATGCAAAGCATCATGGGCTGCATATGCAAATCACCACAGAATGTTATGCTGGTCCAACTTTAAGCAGAATTGCATGTGTCGAAAGGCCTCTCACAGTGTTTGCAAAGGGTGCTAACAGAAGACATAGACACGTGTTATTCCCTACCAGAACTCATCAGTATGCTGTGTGAGGCCTTTCGGCACCATGCAATTCTGCTTAAAGTTGGACCAGCATAACATTCTGTGGTGATTTGCATATGCAGCCCATGATGCTTTGCATTGTGGGGGAATGTGTGATTTTGTATTTTCTTGAAACTTGGCTTCCCAGCCAAATGCCCTTTGGGGTAACCCTTGCCTCAGTGTTTATGCACAGAGGTTCTTTGTCTTTTAAATAGTTTTTTATTTTAATGGGTTCGCCCCAATATATCCCAGGCACACTGCCTTAATGGTAGCTGGTCCATTCCACTGGGGTGTCAAACAGACGAGGCATACTGATGAGTTCTGGTAGGACGAAATACGTGTCTATGTCTTCTGTTAGCACCCTTTTCAAACTGTGTGAGAGGCCTTTCGGCACCATGCAATTCTGCTTAAAGTTGGACCAGCATAACATTCTGTGGTGATTTGCATATGCAGCCCATGATGCTTTATATAATAAGCTGTCCAGACTGATCTTAAGGTGTTCAATATCTGTACATCACTGTGACCTGTATAAAATGCTGAACTGGACATCGTTGAGTATAAGAAGAGATATACAGGTTAGTCTTTTTGCATACAAGGCAGGGTTAGGTCTTGTTCCCAAGTACTCGAGTGACAGGTTTACTTTTAGAGAAATGGCTCCATCTTTGAGAAATTCAAAATTTTTACAATTGGATGTCCCAAAGAATTTTCTCAAGAGAGCCCATCAGTGTTTTAGCTATCAGGTCCCAAAATTTTGGAATGTGTTACCTGGTCAATTTAGGGTATCCTTAATTGAACTGTTGACAGTACATGTTTTAAAAAACCACTTGCTATCAAATGTTGAGGCCTGTATATGTTTTAAATAATGATGTCTATTTATATTTTGTATGAAATTAAATGATGTGTTTGTATTATTGTGTATAAGAGGTCACCACTGTAAATGAGTTTACGCTCAATGGTTATTCCTAAAAACAACCAACCATCGGTAGTAGGTACGGCAGTGCCTAAGCCAAGCCCTGACCTTGGTGTCTGGTTGGGGGGGTGGAGCTGCTGTCACCACCGCCAGAGTGGACAATGGCAATGTATGTTGATTACCTACAGGCCGCAGCAGCAATCTGAATCTTGCCAGGGAAGCTGATCTATCCTTATTCTTACGTTTATGCTTATGTCCCAATGACCTCTCTTATATGCAATCTTGACTTCGATGACTGCGACTAGGTCAATGAGGCTGGCAACCCGTTCTGATCTGGGGTTTTTGCATGGCTGCTATTTTTTTCTTTTTTACTTTCTATTTATTCCTCCTCTCCCCTCCACTCTCCTTGGGAGCACCTAGGAGTCATCCCACTATGATCCGCTCCTACCTGGTCAGTCCTCCGTCACCCATGTAGCCTTGGTTTATCCCCCGGGCCGGGATGAGGTGGTCCCCAACACCCTGAACTTCTCTGGTAGCGTCAGTCGGGAGGGTGCCAGGGGGGTGGCGCAAATCGTGGGCAAGCTCTGGTGCTCCGTCTCCATGAGCATTTTCCCCTGTTCTGGGAGGGCTAGCTCCGACATCAAGGCATCTGCCACCTATGTCTGACACTCCTTCCGGCTCCACGCCAGCCTGCTGTGTCTCTGGCTTCCGCCAGAAGTCAGCAGAGCGCCGAACAGGGACCCCTGTCACTCCTGGGAGAGGAGAGCTGTCCTCCAGATGCTCAATCCTCTCCCTCCCCTGCCGACTCCCAACAACCCGGGCTCATTCCTGAACTCGTGTCGCCGGCATGGCGAGAGGTGCGACTTCCAGCGCCACTGGGCTGGCCCGGCTAGTTTCTTCTAAGAAAAACCTTGAGCGTCTTTTTCTGTGTTGCCTTGTTGCTTGATTGAAGCGCCAGCAAATCTCACAAGTCCTGACATTGTACGAGAGTCCTAAACAGCAGACACAAACGTTGTGGGTGTCGTCCTTGTATATTTTTTCACTGTACTCGCAGTGCTGGAACAATGTCATTAGTTTTGGTGGCATACAGTAGTTAATGGTATCACTAAATTATTAGCGATTACTTTATAAGAAAATGAACAACGGCTAGGCGTATTTGTTTTCACAGCATGTCTGACTAGTACAGTTGATGGCGGGAAAAGAACTGAGGAGAGATGCAGCCGCTCATGTCGTCGTAGGCGGCCCCCGGCTAGCAAAAGTTTCCATGTGGTCCTTGCACTGACACGGGTATATTTCCATAGGTGTGGCCTAAGAGAATATATATCCTCAAAGATTCTCTTTCCTATCCACTTACACTGCTACTTTCAGTATGGGGGGTGCAGTCTCCTCTCCGTCAGCAATTTCTGCACTCCCAGAAAGGTGCAGAGACTAAAGGTCTGGGTGCTGGGCCATTCCCCAGTGTCTCATAAGCAGGTTCAGGAGGAGGATCTGCCTCAGGGGCCTGCTGCTGAGGCTAAGGAGATCCTTGTAACAAAACTGTCTGAGCCAGTCCACTACTATCAGGATCAGGTCTGCCTTGTCCCCATGTGCCTTGAGCACCACTTTTTGAATCAAGGAGAATGGATAAAAGGCATAAAGAAGGCCCAGGGTCTAGGGCCAGCAGAAGGCATCCCAGTCAGCTTTCCCATCTAAAGGGTGGGAACAAAAGAGCCTCAGATTTCTGTTCTCTCAGAAGGTAAATAAGTCCTGAGATGTGCACCACTGGGTGAACAGATGCGTCACCACATCCGGGTGCAAGGACCACCAATGAGAGGTCTTTCCCACATGACTGAGAGTGTCTGCCAACTGGCTGTCCTGTCGTGTGCAGTGCAAGGAGATCTGCCTGCAGGCTGCATGCCAGTGACCAGGTGTGGAGCACCTCATGACACAGGGAAAAGAAGTGCATCCTGCCTTGCTTGTTCAGGTAGAACATGGTGGTCGTGTTGTTGGTCTGCATTTGCATGACCTGCCCCCGAATGGAGAAAACTCAGTCAGTGCCCATGTGCACTGCAAGGAAATCCAACAGGCTGACGTGCTGGTGGGTCTTACTGGGCAACCAGAAACCATGGCTTCTTGGGGAAGGGGTGCGGGGGCGCTGTGGAGCCCAAGAGGCACAGACGCAGGGAACACAGCTCTGCATCTACTACATTTATAAACTTTAAAAAAAACAAACAGCAGTCCTATTGCAGCTACATATTTTAAAAAGTTACGGAACAGTGTCAGAAGGTGGATGCTACCAAATGGGCAACCTGAGAATAGATAAAGCAGCAGAAGATGGCCGCAAAGAACACGCAAAGTCAGTGCAGAAAGGCCTACCGTGCGATTGTCTCAGCCGGGATCAACAGAAGCAGATCATGCAGAGTAAACCTTACGTGTCTCAGGGGCACAAAATGAACATGCTCACTGTATCTGTCATGACCATCAACAAAAAATTAGATGGCCTGTCCAGTAGACTCACTTCTGTGGAAATGGCAGTGGACCAGCTGTGGCATGAAGTGGAGGATTTAAAGCAGCATTCCAAGAAATGCAGATTAGGGGCCCTGGGTCTAGCTAAGGAGACCCAGAATATTCAGAAAAGACTTCCACTCTTAGAAAATCAGATTAGGAGTGCAAATATTCTGGTGATGGGACTGATGCAAGGATCAGAGGGGGAACACCTCCCACGATTAAGAACTGGCTGGCTGAACAATTTGAAGGGCAAGGGGACATTTCAGATGGCAGAGTGATGAAGGCATATAGGGTTCAACCATGCAGCAGGACGTCGGAGGAAGCCCCATGAGTCCTGATGGTGGTGGTTGAGAGCATGGGCACTAGGGACAAGATCCTTAGTATGGTACAGAGGCATGGATTCCTCAGTGTAGAAGGGCACACTATCCACTTGTTTCTGAACATTTCTTATGCAAACCACCAGTGCAGAACAAAATTTGACAGTGTCAGAGTGAAACTGAGGGAGCTCAATGTTCCGCATGCCATGCTCTTCCTAGTGAAGCTATGGCTAATCCATGACAACCAGGTCTATATCTTCACAGATCCTATCGATGCAGGAAAGTTGGCTGCATCCACTGAGATTCAATGCAAGCGAAACTCAGATCAGCAAGACCCAGATGATCCAACTCCCACCACCGTGCAGCATGGTGTGCCACAGGTTTCATTTCATTCTTTGAATCCTAGAGGGGTGTTAGAATATGCTTTATGGTCATCTTGTTTCCTTTCAGGCATTCTGGGCATTTGGGACTATGTATTACACCCTCAATACTGTTTCTTTATCTACAGCATGGTTCAGCTGTTAAAAATTTTTTTTTTGTTTTTTTCCCCCAAAGCCATATGTATGGGGTGGTATACTGTACCACTCTGGTTACTTTAAATGAGTCTTATGGCTATTTTTGATGCAGAAATGTATTTAATCTCTATATGCCTTCCCCACAATGAACTTTACTTGAGCTACATACCGTACCTGTTTGAAGTACCCAAAGCTCTAGTTGAGCAGTACAGAACTGCACTCATTATGGGCTTACATTACACTTCTTTAACCCTAATGTTTAATGTTCTGTAAGTTTTTAGTACAACCCTCCTATTTATACCAACAGCCTGGAAATATTCCAACTGTATAACCATGGACTTAAGTTCCCTTTTTGTGACATCAATTATTGCTGGTTCCAGGATGTGATGCATGTTCTGTCAGTTTTCATATGAAAATTATTAAAAAATAAGTTAAAAATAGAAGAAACAATATGCTCTGTGGTTGGATAGGTGAGTCCCCATCCCATCAGAGATTCATCTCTGATCAAGGTTAGGGTCAGCTCTGGGTATACAGATTCCCTCTGCAAAGTTCCTGGGACACAGCCACCACTCAACATCCAGCATCATCTACGCCACTTGAACCGGCTGATTTTAATAGATTCTACTGGCTGATGGTAACCGTGGCACGCCTGCTCACACTGGAAGGGGAGCAAACACCTGTGGGCCCAACAGACCACGCTGGTTGAAGCTGCCATGTACCAATAGCCAGAGGAATTTCCAGACTGGGTACGACTGCCCAAACTGAAATTATCGAGCAGAGGAGATAAGATCCTCCTGCCCTGTCCACAGGTGACTGGTTGGGTGAATCAAACTTTCAGAAAGAGTGGAAATGCTCTCCCACAATCACCAGTGGTGGCACATTTTGTACTTGCGTTGATAAAGGGGCTCTTACTGAATGTTTGATGAGCCAGGTATATCTCCCTGAACTCTGGGCAATTCACGAATAGAATGCCAGAGGCCTGCCTCACCAGTACAAAGGCCACAGTTGATGAAAGCCCTGCTGCTACCACCTCCTCTTCCATAGCTGCCATTTGGGCTGCTGATGCGTGCTCTCTCCGAAGGCATACCAAGGAGTCGTCGCATCCTATGGTAGTCAAGCAACACTTGGTGCATATCCAATAATGCACACATTCCCAGACATTGTGATCAGCCCCTAGGCAGTAAAGGAACGCATTGTGGCCATCCATTACAGACATCTTGGTATGGCAGGTTATGCATCTTTTAAAATTCAGCTTTTTGCATTCCATAATTGAAATCATTGACGGAGTGGTAACTGGATGATGAGGCACACTGTACTGATCGAAAAGATCAAACTAACTTAATTTGGGGGTGCTGGAGAGCCATCTTCCAGGCAGGTCGCACTCCCTAGTACCTGCTCACCTTGTGTTGCCAAATTTAACATGGATGTACACCCCAGAAATACAGGTTACTCACCTGTAACAGGAGTTCTAGGAATGGTATATGTTGTTCATCCACACTCATTGGCAGGTATCCTTGCCGCTTTAAATCTTGCCGGAAGGTCTTCAAGCTTGCTCCTCCCACCCACCCGGGTGGTATAACTCTCGGCCCCGCCCCATGACGCCAGATCTGCCCGCTGGAAGCTCAGTGCTGTGCGCCGAGGCCGGGAGGTCGGAGTCAGGATGAACAACATATACCATTCCTAGAACTCCTGTTACAGGTGAGTAACCTGTATTTCTAGGACATGGATATGTTGTTCATCCACACATTGGCAGACTCCTAGCAGTTCTCCGGGAGGAGGGAGGCAAGACGCACACCCCAATACTTACTTGGGAAAGAGAGACTGAGAACCAAGGCCCCAAAACCAGCATCCCCGGGCGTGACTCAAGGTCGATGTGGTAATGGGTAATAAAGGTGTTTGCTGACTTCCAGGTAGCAGCCCTGCAGATTTCCTGGATAGGGACGCCCTGGAAGCAGCCACCGTTGCAGCAGTATGGCGGTAGAATGAGCTCTTATCCCTCTGGGAGGCTCCATGCCCGTCAACTTATAGCAGAGATCTATGCAGGAGGTTACCCACCTGCTTATCGTCCGCTTGGCTGCAGGTCTGCCAGATGCTGCTTCAGCGTAGGTGACAAACAGCTGGCGAACCTCTCCCTCGACCAGCCGCAAGGCCCTTATAATAAGCCAGCCTTCTAGGGTCCAGAGTATGGAGCCTATTCGCCTCCGAGGTGTGATTAGTAGAACACCGCAGAGTCAACACCTGGTTAAGGTGAACTCCGACACCACCTTCGCGAAGGAATTTCGGTGGGGCGCAGGACAACCTTGTCCCTGTGGAAGACCAGGTAAGGAGACTCGATGGAAAGCGCCTGGAGCTCTCCCAACCTTCTGGCTGACGTGATAGCCACCAAGAAGGCGGTCTTCCACGACAGGTGAGAGAGAGCACACCTGTGCATAGGTTCGAATGGCTTGCCCATGAGCTTGCCAGTACCAGCAGTAGATCCCACGGAGGTGGGGGTTCCCAGACTGGAGGGGAAATGTGATCAAGGCCTTGAAAAAGCGCCAGACCACCTCTCCTGGCAAGCACCGACTGCTTCCCCGGCCCGCCTCGTAAGCAGAGATGGCTGCCAGGTGCACCCTTAGGTCGCCGACCTAAGCTCCTTGACTAGAAAGGGACCATAAATAGTCCAAGATGCTTGCCAAGGAACAGGAGGAAGGGTCCAAGCCCTTGTCTCTGACACCAAATGGAAAACCTTTTCCATTTGAAGGCATAGCATTTTCTGGTCGACTCCTACGGGACGCCTCAACTACATTGAGGACCTCGTCGGAAAGACCCAAGGCCTGGAACTCTAGCCGCTCAGGAACCAGGCCGTCAGGTGCAGGGATTGAAGGTCCGGATGGAACACCTTCCCCTGATTGACTGAGAGCAGGTCCGGGCGAGCTGGAAGCTGCCGCGGAGTCCTGGAGCTGAGACTGAGGAGATCTGGGTACCAGAACTGGCGAGGCCAGTCTGGGGCTATCAGAATCACCTGCGCCTTGTCCCTCCTCGCCTTGAGAAGCACCTTGTGGATCAAGGGAAATGGGGGAAAGGCGTAAAAGAGGCCCGGGGTCCACTGCCTCGAGAAGGCATCCCCCTGCAGCGAGCCCTGCTGAGGGGGCGGCATGGAACAGGCTCAGCCGCTGCTCTCCCTGAGGCAAACAGGTCCACCTGAGGTGTGCCCCAATGGGAGAACAGATGCTGTACTACCTCCGCAGGAGAGACCACTGTGGGATGCAGCCCCTATCCGCCCAGGGCATCGGCCAGGGTGTTGGAGGCTCCTGCCACGTGAATGGCTAGGAGATCCGCCCAGGCTCGCAGACGAGTGACCAAATGCGGAGAGCTTCCTTGCATAGAAGCATGGAGCGCCCGCCTCTGGCGGTTTAGATAGTACATGGTCGTGGTATTGTCCGCCTGACTCGGACCACTTGACCCGGAGGAACGGAGCAAAGGCGGTGAGAGCTAGGCGGACCGCCGGAGCTCCAGCAGGTTGATGTGGCATCGACTCCCGCTGACCAGAGGCCATGAGCCCGGTGTTCCCCAGATGGGCACCCCAACCCATCAGAGAGGCATCGGTCGACAGAGAGACCGGCTCGCTCGGGCGGACTGAACGGGATGCCCTCCTGCAAATGATCTGGAACGGTCCACCACTGGAGAGCTGCTCCACATCCCTGTGTCACCGGCCACAAGCTGGTCCAAAGGATCGCAGCGCTAGACCACTGGCTGGCCAGTCCCCACTGAAGGGACGCGATGTTCCAGCGGGCCCAACGGACCACGCTGGTGCAGGCCGCCATGAGACCCAGGAGGCGAGGAAGTCCCGGCAGAGCGCAATTGCCCAACCAGAAATGATCGGGCAAAGGAGGAAAGAACCTCGGCCCTGTCCGCCGGAGCCGCTCTGGCTCAAGAGAGTCGAGGCGCCTCGATGAATAGAATCACCTGCTTGCTCGAGTTCCGACTTGGCCTCGTTGATAAGGAGGCCCAGTTGAGAGCAGACCTGGAGGGCCAGATTTCTGACCACTCTGCCTCCTTCCTGGAGGGAGCTGCTATCAGCCAGTCGTCCAGGTAAGGGTACACCCGACCCTCGCGCCGAGGAATGCTGTCACCACTGCCATGCATTTGGTGAAGACCCTGGAGCTGGAGACAAGTCAAGGGCATGGCTTGAACTCAAGAGGGATCCTTCCGCTGGAAGCTGAGGAATTCTGGTGAGACGGACGGATAGGACGTGAAAACGCGCCCTGCAAGTCCAGAGAGCAGAACCACACGCCCGCTCCAAGGATGGTATTATCTGAGCCAGAGTGACCATCCTGAAGGTTCGAGACCTTAGGAACTTGTTTAGGTCGTAGACAGAATGGGGCGCCAGCCCCGTCCGCCGGAACCAGGAAGTACCTGGACACAAACCCTGGGTCTGAAGGAGGGTCCACCACTCTCTTATCACCTCCTTCTGGAGGAGGAGAGCTGTCGGCTCGACGAGCCGCCAGTGAGGCTGGGGATCCCAGGCCCCCGAGGGGCGACGGCTTTGAAGGTGGTGCCTGCTCGAATTCCAGAGGCAGGCCCTCTTCCCACCACCTCTCAAGACCCACCTGTCCGTGGAAACAGCGGACCAGGCGGAACGGAAGTGCCGAGCCGCCTCCCCACGGGGACCCAGGGATGGGTGACGGGAATGGGGGCGACACCCTCAGCCCGCCACTGGGCAGGCTTGGAGGAGGGACCGCCGAGGGACCTCCTGGGCCTTTCCTCCCTGCCTCCTGTTAGAGAAGCCGCGGGCTTGGGTTTGGGATGCTGGCGAGCCTGCTGGCCCTGGCGATGCTGGGCCGGGCGCGCCGGGCACAGAGAAGGACGAAGGGCTTAGGCTGTGGTTTGCGGCCTTGTCCTTCTGAGCGGAAGAGACCGAGTCCAAGGTAGCATTGGACTCTCGATCCTCTGCAGGTGACCTTCCACCCCAGGGTCAAGAGGTCAGTCCTCAAAAGGGGACATCCGCCAACTTGTGCTGGGTATCCGGGTAAAGGTGGATATCCTCAGCTAAGCCGCCGACGAGATAGCCACGCGGCCGCCACCGATCTGGCACATGAGTCCCCTATATCCAAAGCAGTCTGGAGCTGCTGTTTGGCCACTGCTCCTGCTCCTGGTCCCGCACCTGCTTAACCGTAGTCTGCAGATCGGGCGGAAGATGAGGGATGACCTCATCCAGGGAGCCCAACAGGGCATGAGAAAATAGCTATGAGGACGGCCAACTGGCCTGACTTAAGGCTGAGAGAGGACGCAGCGTAGACTTTTCGCCCGACATAGTCCAATTTCTTGGACTCCTTGTCAGGAGGTTTGTCCACATCCCTGGCGTTGCCGGCGCGCCGGAAAACGCTGTCGGTAACCAACCACTCAGCAGAGGGGTGTTCCGAAAAACCGGACAAGGAACCGGTAGGGACCGCATACTTCCTGGCCATCCTGGCCGAAGGCGCAGGGCAGGAAGCAGGGCGCTGCCAAAGCTCCAGTGCCGGACCCACTATGGCCTCGGCCACCGGAAAGGCCTCCGTCGGAGAATCCCCTCGGTCCAGAATCTCCGTGAGGGGATACCTGGCCCGTTTGGAACGGGTTCGAGCCCATCCCGTGGACTCGAGATGAGCCGGAGTAGTCCTAGGAAGGACGACGGGCTATCGTCCATTGACTGACCTCCTGAAGACCCAAGTCCAGTCGCTGGAAAAAAGGAGGAATCATCTTCGGACTCGGAAGAGTCCTCGAAGAGCTGCCTCTGGCCTGAGCCACCTTCACCTGCCGAGGTCGATCGAGGAGGGTAACTGACAGCCGATGGGTAGACCTTAGCCGACCGAGAATCCTTGGTCGGAGCCCCAATTGGTGGCTGTGGAGGTCGAGGTTCCACCGGAATCGGTGAGCAGCTGGCTTTTGCCGAACAACCGCCTTCAGTATAGGCCTCGGATAAGTCGAGGGTTGTGTCGGCCGCCCGTGACAGTTACTTAATGGCCGGGAAGGCGACGGGCTCGGGCGGTCCCCGCCAGGAGGAGCTGTAGGAACATAAGGTCCCTCGCATCGCCGACGATTTACGCCGAGCCTCCTCATCCGGGAGGAGGATGAGGACGAAGGCGACGCTACTTACCGCGTGCCGAGACCGAGATCACCGCATGACGGTGGGATCGGCTGGACTGCCAAGAGGTCCGAGACCGAGAGTCCCGGAATTTCCGAGGTCGGTGCGGGAGGTGTCGGCCGGAACCGGCACCCTTCGCTCGGATGGTGCATCCGAGGGCTCGGAACCGGAGGCACAGGCGAGCCACATGGGATCCTCAACTCCTCCCTGGGAACCGGGAGAGGGGAATCTCGCCGCTAAAGGCGACAGCTCATTCAATGGGTCGAGAAAATCTCGACTTCATCGGGTGGAGTCCGTCAACTGACCTGACGGGGACACCGTGAGGCCAGTGGCCGGGGTTTTGGTGCTGTCGACCAAGCCGACGGCCCACGGCCCGGGAGGGACCTTCCCGCCCCAAGAGCGCCGACGAGGGATTCTACCTGTCCCTCTTTTGGACCGAGAATAAGGTCCCACCAACGTAGGCCCTTCTTTAGTGGGAGGGACAGACAAAGCTCCTTAAAAGAAGCCGGTAAGAAGAGCCCAGAGAGAGCGGATAAATGCCGCTGCCGAGGAAGATACGCCCGCTACCGCCTCTTCTTCGAGGGCGTACCATCCGCCGAGCGATCCGCCGAGCCCCACAAGGACACCGCCAACCGGCCTTGGACTCACCGAGGGAAAACGCTCGGACGGCCCAGTTGTAATCGGGCAGCACGGTCTTCAAGGACGAGGTCGAGAAAGATGAGCACAGGTCGCAAGCCCGCGGTCGCGGCTCAAGGCCTAGCAGTAGACACACGTGGAGTGTGGATCCGGCAGAGACATCTTCTGCTCGCATGGGCATTCCCAAATCCGAGTCGATTTGTCCATCGCAGTCCAGAGGGATAGAAGACTGAAGTCTTTTGCAAAATTTATTTTTGAATCCGCAAAACGGAGAAATAGGAACCAGTCTCAAACGCAGAGCTGCTAAGGAGGAACCTGAGCTCCAAGCTGTAAGGAAGATCTGGCGTCATGGGGCGGAGCCGAGAGTTATACCACCCGGGTGGGTGGGAGGAGCAAGCTTGAAGACCTTCCGGCAAGATTTAAAGCGGCAAGGATACCTGCCAATGAGTGTGGATGAACAACATATCCATGTCCCTAGAATGCACCATTGTGCGATGTATCAAAAACTAAATTGGTTAAGATTGAGTGAAAGGAGGGACTTGCATATTTCTTTATTTATGGTAAAGGTTTTGAAAAGGACAGTCCCTCAATATGTTATTGAACTCTTTTTTTTTTTTTTTACTTAGGTTGATACCACTAAGATTGACTTCAGCTGCTGGCTTAGAATTTAATGTACCTAAAGTTAGATTAGATATAGGGAGATTTTCAGTTAAACACAGGGGGGTAGTAGTTTGGAATCATCTTCCAATTGAAATAAGAGATCCCTTCACACTGAATAAAAAGAATTATATTAAGACATGGTTTAATAACCAAAGTCATGTACCTGCAGTGTGGTGTTTGTCAGCAACTCCTTGGAATCATTAGCTATTTCTTCAGTCTGTTGGCCTTTCTTAATTATTAGTCTATGTTGGATATATTAATTATATGTGGTGTGTCCTTTTGTAATGTTGTACCTTGTGTTGTTATATATTTATGTAGAATATGTGTAAGGTAACTGTATGAATGCATAACTGGATCACCTTGAAAATGAGTTTGCTCAGTGGTGTTTTATCCATTTCATGGCACTGTCCTGAATAAAATGTATTACTACTACTAACAAAGATTGCAGAAAAAGTTATTTTTTGATAAAAACAAGTTCCAGATTTCGATGCAGCAGACTGTTACGGACCAGTGGATATAAACTGTGGAAATGGGAAGGTGGAAGGTGCAACCTAAGGGGTCTGCCAAAGATCAGCAGTAACTGCAAACCAGTAAGGCCTTGGGACCGGCAGGTGTGAGTAGTAGTGGCCCCCACTGTCATCAGAGCCACCCTGAAGCGCCATACTTGAGTCCATGTGGGCCATGGACTCCAAAATGGAGAAAACACTCTAGAAATTGGAGTCACAGGATGCCGCACTACAAAAGATTACTGGAACTGTAACAGAGGTTGAAAAACGTTCCATTTCCACACTGGCGACAATGGCTAATCTGACTAGAGAAAATTGGAAACTGCGTAGCTGTTTGGAGGCCACTGAAAATGAACTCTGCTTGGGGAACATCAGATTGCTGGGGGTTCCCAAAGGAGTGCCGGGGACTAAACTGCTCACGTATCTAGTTTCCTGGATGCAGGACAACCTTGCTCTGCCTGAAAACTTTCAATGGTCAGCTCTGGTGAAAGTCTATTGTGTGAACCCGTGGGTGTATCCATCGGTACCAAATCTACCATGCACCATCACACGTAAATCACCCAGTTCAGAAATGCGGGATAATGTGATTCGGGTGACCCGAGCTGTTCATCCATTGGAGATAAATGGGTCGGATATCAAATTATTTCCAGACCGCTTATATCAAACGAGGTCCAGAGGAAAATGTTTTGAAGCAGTAAGGCAAAGGCTACGCACCTTGGGAGTCATTCACTCCTTTCTTCTCCCAGCCAGGCTCCGAGTGGTCTATAGGGGAAAATCATGAGAGCTCAGCAACCCACAAGATGCAGGGCGCTGGCTAGAAAAGGTGGAACAGGAATTTCTGCACTGAAGAAAACGAGCGGACCTGGCCCACTCTGACGTGGACACAGAAGACTGAGCTGTGAGTAGTGAGCTGCAGCATGATGCAGAGATTCCTTTTTTCTGTGCTGCAAGATCGCTGATGGTCCGCCTTCCTGAAAAAATGGACTTCTGTTGAGACTGTTTATCCTATATTTCACAGTTCATTTTATTTCACTATGGGAGGGGAAGTATACTGGGTACGCATAAATGCATTTCAATGCTTTATTTTTTTAATGGTGCTCACAATGAAAGTGAGCGCAGGTTTCCCACCATCTCGAAACATTGCCAAGTAAATATTTTCCTGCATAGGAGGATATTGCCTCCAACTAATGTTTTCCAAGGTTATACTTTAAACAAAATACTGTTTATTATGCTGCATTGTTTCTGTAACATACTTAACTGTTACCTGCAAGGCTTTATAGAGGTTTGTTTGAACTGTGGTTTTACTTGGTCAAATGGGGTGGAGAAGAGTTACTAGGAGGCCTAATACTTTTGTCTGATGTATACCCATTCAACTTAACAGGTTAAATAATCTCATGATTGTGTAGTTTTTCTCCCTTTATAGTCTCCCTACTGGACAAACCTAATCCTGTTGAAGAGGCTGGCAAATACTTGAACAATTTCTTGGGACTTATTTTCTGGATTCCTCCAACTCCTTTTATACCAGACTGCAGGGTCTTGTGATGTATGTACTCCATATCAACTGGTGTAGTGGCAAATATGCCTTCTGCTGATGTAATTTCTATTACCCTGTATGAGTGTTGTACTAGTACAGTATGTATATGCTTATACAGAAACTAACAAACATAAATTTCACATTAACTTTATTCGTCAAGAAACTGGTGCTGGAAAACTGGAATCCCTCGTGCTGCTGAACTGCAAAGGAGGAAACCTGTCCCTTCCAGCAGAAAGGAAGATCGAATGAACAGGACGGAGCTGGAGGACACCACCACCGACAGTGGTAGGAGCTAATCCTGAAGATATTCAGTGACTGCGCTACACCCAGCTAATAGTGCTACTGGTGGAAAGTTCCAAGGTTTCCTTCTATTGCCATGGTAACCAGGGTCCGGGGCCTCGGTGAAGCTCCTGATGCCTTTCTCCCACCCCTGAAGATCCCAGGTGGGCGAGGGAATAGTCATCGGGATCACAATCTTTCAGCTAATTTATTTTATTCTGATAATCGACTGATTCTAACAGAGGAGTTGACACCAAATACTAGGACAAGAATTCTCAATATCCAGTCGAGGCTTACAGATGCCAAACAAATAAGCTGGAGTGTAATGCTGAATAATGACAACATATACACTAAAATTCCAAATGGCATTCTACCAGATGGAAGCAAAGCCAGTTTTTCTGTCTTCCTTGAATTTTGCTACACATCAACTTCAAGTGGACAATGCCTTCATTTGTTCCATAAAACATGAGGACCAAGCTGCACTGCTCCAGATTTTCAGCTTTCTGGGCTTAGAGACTGAAACCTGGGCATCCCCTTGTCCCCAAGAGACCTGATGCTTGCTTCATGGTCTACTATACATTCAAATGAGATTCATCAGAGGACTAGAATAAAATGTTTGGAACTTTGAGCCTCCCTCCGTCTCTCCCCCTCCCTCCCTCAGATGCCAGTTATACCTCCTCCCCCCTACTCCTACCAACCCTCTTCTTGAACCCTTCCTTACCCTCGCCTGGCTTTTGACCACCCGATACCCCTCTCTCGCCTTCTTAACCTCACAGTTCCGGCAACCTTGTTTAGTTTATCAACCTGTTTGACTCCTTCACGGGCTCAGCTCAGCCTCCCGCCTCTCGGGCACGATGCACTTTTTGAGTTTGCCCAATTAGTACGATTTGTTTGCTAATATATTTGTCCTTCATATACAATGTTTGCCATTTTGACTGCACTGCAATTATCTTATGCTCTTTATGTTATCATCATGCCCCTTTGTACATGTTTGCGCTGAATTGTGGTCTTAAAGAGTAAATAGCAGCCGGCCCGGTGGCGTCGAGAATTTAGGCGCTGGACGCCACACCGGCGACCCGGGTTTGGGAATGGATGAGGGTCACTGGGGTCTGGATGGGGAGGGAGAGAACTGAGCGCCTGAGGACTGCTTTCCTCTCCCAGGGTGGGCTGTGGGTCTTGCTCAACTCCTTAGCAGCCCCTGACAGAGATCGGGGGTCCTACAGGAACCGGCGCTGTATGGGGAGGAGCTGCGACTGACTTAAGCAGCATGCCTGCGCAGACGTCACTGCATGTCCGCGCTCCAGGGAGCAACTCAAGCTTGTAAAATGGCCCAGGCCCTCGGTAGGCAATGGTGGGTCCAGTGGCCGGCTTCCACGCCAAGTGCCAGGTCCTTCAGCCTGCCTCTGGTGCTCCCTTCATTCCCATGTCACCTGTCTAGATTCCAGACAGGTCGCCAGAGGAGCCGGCATTCCTCTCCCCAGTGGGCTTAGATCTGGGGAGGGGATCAGAAGACCGGCTAGGGACCTGCCTCCGAAGGGTAAAACTAGGACTTCAGGCAGGCGGGCGGGATAGGTTGCTGTGTGTCCACACCGGAGGGAGTCTGAGGATCAGAGGAGGATAGAGAGTTAAAAAAAAAAAAAGTAAATAACCATTTTTTATTATTTAGTTTTTGTTGACCAGGTACGTGCACTAGACAAAGTCTACCTATTTTCAGGCACGACTCGGGGGAGGGGGGATATAGATGAATGACAACTGACCTTGAACCAGATTAAGCTGTTGGTGGTATTTTTAGTTTGCTTACCCTGTCCTAATTTCTTCTTTACCCATGTTCTGCAGCAGCTTGCATTATTAATTCTTACAATGTGTATATTTAATGTTTGTGATAGGTGTTCAATAACTTGTTGTAACTAATAATGTAGTTGGGTATGGTTTCCCTCATGGTATGACTTTTTGGATATGGCTGTATATCCTTTTACTTTTTACCCAGCTTCAATTACTCACCTTGCTTGTTCTAGGACTGCTGTTCATTCATTCCACCTACTGTATGGAATATTATATGTGTAACTAATCCGTCACCCCTGAAAAAGGGATCTATGGTCTTTGGGGGCTTACCTGGTCATCAGAATTTTAAATAAAAATAAAATAAAATCATTGTAACCACATCACCAGACTGGCTGTATTTTGTTTACAGTTGTGCTTCTCCCCTTCCTCTTTCCTCTGGGTTGCACCTGGAAATGAGCATCAGCTCAGTGTGCTTCCCCCAGATACCAATTTTTAAATACATACTCCTTCCTAAGTGTGGATAGTGAACTGAATCCCAGTTGGTAGAACCATGATTTTCTCCAAAATTTCCCATAACAAAAGAAGTGCCCTATGTGGGGTGTGTGACCTGGCCAGAAAGTTAAGAGTTGGAATGAATCAGAGAGGACACTGTTCTGATTCAAGTCAACAGGAACACAGAGACTGTGGGTGACAAAAAGTGTTTGTCTATTTTTACACTTTTTTCAACTCACAGTATCTAGGCAGCCCTACTCATCAGCCCTTGGCCATCTCCCAGCTCTTTCGGTATCCCTGCTCAGTGCTGAACTTACCACCTGTGGTAGGGCTTACCTAAATCCCTTAGAGAACCAAATCCAGGTTGGCTTGGTGGCGCTGAGGGTTGAGGCACTGGACGCCACACCTCGCACCACGCCGGAGACCCGGGTTCGGGAGCAGGTTCGGGTTGCCGGAGGGAGACAGGCTGAGCATCCGACGACAGTTCACCTTCTCCGTGGGGAGGGTGGGGCTCCAACCCGGCGAGCGGTGACCCCTGGCGGAGGTTGGGGGCACGACAGCAAAAGCCGGCACCTCGGGGGTTTCATTGGCCATGGGCGGAGGCCTGTAGACCAAATCACCTCTAGGGGCTGCATCATCGAGAGGAAGGACGTTGAGGACGTTGGCGCTCACGCCTTGACGTCAGGGCTAGCAACATCCTCATAGAAACAGGGAAAAAACCTCCAGAGCCGGTAAGATGGAGCGCCGATCCTGGTCCCGATGTGCCAGCGTCTGCCTTCAGTCCTGGGAGCCTGATGAAATTGAAGAATCATGGTGTCTAGCCCCGCCCAACCCCGCCCAGGGGGCAATCCGTGGCTGGATGGAGGAATCCAGGCTGACAGGTAAGACGCTGGCGGGGACGGGCTTCATTGGAGACTCCTGATGGGGCGGCTCTGGTAGGAACATAAGAGAGATAAACAGAAAAAAAAAAAGAACCAAAATCCAGCACTCAATGGGACAGGTGAGCAGCATACACGTACGGTACCACTAATGTCACTAGTGGACATGGGTTCCAGGGTGCACGCACATAAGCGTGCACAGCACTGAACCAGATGGCACCCCCTATCCTGCTGCTCTGTCTGCAATATCACCTGTGGTCACCCAGGTGGCAATAGTATGGCAGAGTCGGGTGGTGGTCCCACTCCGCCCTGCCTGCCATCAAACAACCCAAACTCATTCCTGAACCCAGGTTGTCTGCATCCCAAGCAGCGATGCCACCGCTATGCTGACAGGCCAGTGTGAATACAGGGTGTTATTCTAAGGAATGTAATTATTTTCCATGGCTGTTAATACAGTTTATACAATCTAAGCACAGTAATGTAATGAGGAGCTTATGATAACAGGCCAGATAGCATCTCAGAATACTCACAGCAACAAAGTGCACCGTGCAGCCCGTAAGCCGAACCCCAGCCTGCAGCACCTGCTTGTGGGCGTTTACTCCCTTGAATGAAGGCAACAGCGATGGGTGGATGTTCAAGAGTTTACCTAGAAATAAATCATTTTTTTAATAGACGGTGCTCATACAATTTCTTTTTCATTTCTTTGTGAAAAATGCAAAATGATTCTGAATTATTACCCAACAAAACTTTAAAGAGCCCTTGTCAATGCTGGGAAAATGTAATAATTAGACAATTCCAGCTATATTTAATATGTTTTCTATAATTGTTTGTCTTTTTGTTTACTTGAGTGCATGCGCGAAACAAACATATTGTGAGAGAATAGAGTAGTGGGCTTCAGAGGAGTGTTACTGCCACATCCAGGGCAGCTCAGTATGCAAGGAGCTTGGCAGTGACAGGCCAATGAGCAAAAAGGCTGATCATGACGCTGTTCTGAGTTCTGCTGGGTGATGGGCGGAAACTTTGTGTAGCTGAAAGGAGGAAGCCGCACGTATCAGGATGCAGCTGTATCCTTTCATCTACAAGATGCCTCCAAGCAGTTAGCAGAGCAGTGTAGTTATTAGCTCCCCCCCTTCGAACACTGGCAACTCCCCTACACTCCAGACTCCATCACCTGCTCTGCAGTGGGAAGTTCGATCCAGTCCCTCATGCTCTCATCATAGTCGCAACAACAAAGCACTGTGCACCCCCTTCTGATTCTGTCACTGGTGCTCCCGTCACAGTCCCAACAAGCATAGCCCCAGCTCAACTCCTGATTCTACCCCCCCCAGTGCTGCCAACACAGTCCACACCATAAAGTATCACCTCATCCAACTCCTGATTCTGTGTGCAACAGTTTAATGTTTGAGGTGACTAACATTTCTGTCCATCTCATGCAGGAAGACTTAAAAGGAGGGGGGGGGGGAGAGAAGAAAGTCTTTAACTCATTACCTCCACTAGATGACTTGAGAAGTCCGAACTATACATTGTTTACCTGCCACAAAATGGCTGCCCAGGGTATAATGAGTTTTAAAGCCTCTCCAGCACCATCTTGGTGCAGATTCCTGAACAAGTGCTCCATCCTGACCCCCAACTCAATCCCTCCCAAGTCCATATTGCAACTCATTTGAAGTGTATATTACAGGGTGCCATCACAAAGCCTCGCCTCACCCAGCTCCTGATTTTGGGTGCAACAGCATGATGTTTTGGGCAAGCAGCACTTTTGCCTCACTCAGGAAAACTTGGAGGAAAAAACAAAAAAAAAACCCAAACTTCTTGAGGGCCGGCCCGCCAGCACAGCGGTAGCACTACCGCTTACAATGCCGATGACCCGGTTCGGGGACGAGCCCAGGAAGTCGAAGGGTGGGATGGCCGGGAGAGGAGGCTGAGCATCCCAAGGACCGCTCACCTTCTTCAGGGAGGGAGGGGGTTTGCGGCTTGGCACCCTGCCAACCCCAGGCGGAGGCCTGAGGGATGGCAAGTGCCCAGCCATGTTACTGAGGGAACAAGCATGGCGGACATCCATGGTGATGCCTTGACATCGGGGCACACGCCACGCTTGCCTGAAAATGGGAAAGTGACTTTCCAGGCACCAGGTAGACACAGCACCTGGTGCGGACCCCAGAAACTCCCGCCTGCCTGCCTGCCCCGTAGCTGGACCAGACAAAGACAAGACGTTTGGGGTGTATGGGCCCCACCTCATCCCTGCCTGTGGGAAGACCCACAGCTACACTGGGGGAGGGGGCAGCAGGGCTCCAGGCAGGTGAAGGAAGCAGGGCAGACACCATAGGCTCCGGAAGGTGTGGTGCCTGGGGGTGAGGGGAAAAAGCCTCCAACAGCCCCTCCCCAGTCCGGCATAAATTCCTCACCTGCTGCACTGTCCTAACCTGCAACTCCTTCAGTGTAATATTAGGGTACCACACAGTATCATGAGGAAGGAGGAGGAGTTACTGGAGTGCCTGGAACTGCCTGGTTCCTTTTGGTTTTACAGAACAAGGGAGCTTCCGTCCAGCAATGTGTTTTTCCATCACTTGCACCCTGGACAGAGTTGCAGTGGAGATGGACAGAGTTGGGGTCAGAAGCACTGGGTGAGGTATCAGTGCCAACTAGGGAGTAGCCTGGGCACAGACTGTTGCACCAACCAGTGCCGGAAGGGGAGAGTGCTGAGGACAACCTGAGGTTTGTTTTTATTAAAAGCACACCGGAAAGGAAGTCTGGCTTGGGAAGGATCACAGCCAGGAAGGAGCTTCACTGTTGATGGCTGGATGGTGTCAGAAGAGATCATGACTGGGGAAAGGATGGCATCTGGACCAGAAGATCGCTCTTGCGGTAAGGAGAGATTGAGATGAGGGTCAGGGGCACTAAGGGCCGAGAGGGTGCTGGAGGGCCTTTAAAGCCCTTTTTTTCCCCTTCCTTTTGTTAAAACAATTTATGGCCAGTAAAAAATATCAGGTACCCAGATTCATTTCCAGGGGTTTGGACGGATCTTAATGCCTGCAGCCTCTACTGTATTTCTTATGATGCAAAGTACAGACAATACTATGTGCTGTTACCACTATTTGTAACATGGCAAAATAGTTTAGCAATGTACAAGTGGAACCGATTAGATGAAACACATCACATGGTGTACTTTGGAGACGGCATTAATTTTACAATAATGCCGGCCCCAAAGTGAAATACCTTAAGAGTCCACAAAAGGAAAATAAGCAGCACAGTAACCCACAGAAAAAGCAGCGAGAGTCAGAAATGCTCACAAAATTGGAGTCGAATAGTTCCAGAGACAACGAGGTCAGGAAAGGGGAGTACAGCGCAAGCCGTGTCGGCATTCACACTGCAATCGTTTACTGTGCATGGCACAGGAAATGTGTACCACTATCCTAAGAAAGCGACTACCAGCAGCACTATGTAGGAACAATAGTGACACACAGGAATCTTATGCAATTAATGAACGGGGAGAACATTAACGGAGCACGGAACAGCCAGATACAGCTGAACAAGTCATTATGCAAATGAGGAGCACCACAACAGTTATGAAGAGTGAAATGGAAGCACCGTGGACCTCCTAGACAGGTTATCTAAATAACAGCCATCTAGAAATCAATATAACTTATTGAAATCTGCTTAAGTAAAACAAATGTGTAGAAATATGTGGTGCTGTGCTGACATCAGCACACAAAACCATGCAACTATGCAAAACAAAATACTGATCAAACTTCACTAAACGTATAATGTTACTACAAGAGTTGTAGAACTCATTTTTGTACATACCACAAACATAATCAAATGTGACTATGACCTAAAGCATGCCATGTTACAACAGCATTAAGCCACTTCGAAGGTGGCATCTAATGGGGAATTAATGCATGGTTGGGTGGTTGTAGGCACTCTGCTTTCGGCCTCGTACCACAACACCCCCCTCCACCACCACCACCATGCAATAATTCACCATTAGATGCCACCTTCGTTGTGGCTTAACGCTTACCTGGCAATTAGCACTGATGGCTGTGGGGGTCTAAATCTCTGGGGGTTATAAGCCTTTGCGGATTGCTGTGGAGGACATGGGTGATCCACTAGGCTGCCTTGAACAGGGATGGGAGTCTAGTGTGAGCCTTGGTGAGGGAATACTAGTAGCCAGGTAGGGTGTCTTGTCCTGTTCCCAGATGTTGAGTCCCCACACCCACTTTGTTACATGGTTCTGACTGATTACTACCATTCTTGGGGGTTTTGGCAGCAGGGTCCCTGGTAGACCTGGGGTTCTTTGGCCTCTGCCTCAACCTAAAATCTGGTAATTGCATTTTTAAAATACAAACACAACTCCTCACGTTTAAATGCATTTTTACTTTGCAAATATGCTGTTTAAAAATAGAATAAAGTATGGGTCTGGGTGTGTAAATTTGAGTTTACACACACCCAGATCCCTGTTTTAATATAATTGTTGGCTTTCTCTTTTTCGCCTCAGCAATTATATAAAATAAAAGAGGCTGCTGTGCTGCCGCAGTCAGATTACGGCATGGCGCGAGGTCGGCTTTCACTTTTATTTCAAACTTTTTTTTTTCAAATATTGTGAGGGTGGGTGATCTGGTAGCCATGTGATGCATTTAAGTTTATTTTAAATGTTACTTACTGCCAAGTGTTCGTGGTAGTTTCTATCTATGTTGGGTTTATGGTTCTGGGAGACAGCGACTCCAGAATTGAGGCGCTTGAGCAGGCGCATGCGCAGAGTGGGGGAAACCATGCGCATGTCTGCCATTACAAACACTCCTTTATAACGGCAAATTACGCCACAGTTTCCCTCTGGGAGAAAGAGGAAGCCGTTAATTATGCCAGCTTTAACCCCCCTAAAAGTGTCCACAAATACCAGGTCTATTTATAAAAGTCTATTGCAAAGTTCTGATTCACACAATAAAACTGCAATGAAACATGAGAAGCTGAATTTGTATTAAATTGTTATTAATTTGCTAATTTTACCCTCTGTGCCATCTATGCCCAACAACTACAAAGCAGATACAAGCATGTAAGCATTCGACACTGAAATACTTGGTTCTTTAATACTGTGAACAGCTGCTTAAAACATGGCCACTATCACCTAGACTCACTCTGTTTGCTCTATTTGCTTGTCAATATCTGACATCACATCCTCTGTTGAGATTATAAGATCTTCACAGCAAAAAACTGCGATGTCAGTGTCGTCGAGGCACAGGTCAGGAGGCATAGGAAAACCAGGAGCAGTTTCAAAATTTGCAAATAGCATTTTATTTTTCTCAATAACAGCAAAATAAAAAATTAAAAATATTCAGTATAACTATTTACAAAGGCAGTACAAACACAGAAAACAAAGTCCTTCATCTGAGGGTATCTTTAATTCCAAGTTTCAGTTTTGCTCTCTCTCTCTCTCTCTCTCACTCTCCTGGTCTCTCTAGCAAAAGTACTGCTGCTCATTTTAGAAGTCTTTGGGAACTCGTTAAAGAGAGCCTGCTTCTCATAGAATGTCCTTGTAAGTTTCGATGCAGGTGATGCAAAAAGAACATAGTGAACCAGAACTGACCCTACAACTCTGCAAAGGACTTAAAATCTGCATCTCGGATTAACCCCTCGAGTTCTACACAGCTTTCTGCAATCATTTCAACAGTATAACTACATATAGTTTTAAACAAAAGGATCACAGTACCAGTTACATTTCTACATAAAGATTCATATATATTTTTTATAACCACATATATACAAGGGGAAGAAAAGAGACAGCGAGAGGCAGAGAATTGTGAAACTGTCAGGGTGATCAGTTCCTAGGTCTCACAAAAAAATTTGGTTGCACAGCCAGACAGAGAAGAGACAGAAAAGATCCTTGCATTTAAACTCTTTCTGCATAACAAATGGGGCAGTTCAACCCTGTCACAGTCAGGTGCACACAAGTAGGGCACAAAGTCCAAGCACAAGCACAGTGCTCAGAAAATAAACATCCAACACCAAATTAAAAGTTCAGATGCTTAAGATTTATTAAAAGTGCAAAGGGTGCAAACCAACTCTCAGACAACAGGGCGGAGGGCAGAATGACATTTTGCACAACCACCATGTACTTTATTAAGGTGACTGCGACCTACAGGTACACATCTAAAATATAGTTCAGTGCATTGTCAAAATGCAAAGATTAGAAATGGACAGACATATGGGATGCAGCAAGTACATAAGGATGTTAAAAAAACAAAATGGGTTACTTACCTGTAACAGTAGTTCTGGGAGTGGTCTATGTTGTTCTTCCACATTGTTTGGCATGTCCTTTCCCTTTAAGAATCTTGCCGGAAGGTCTTTAAGCTGGCTCCTCCCACCCACCCGAGTGGTATAACCCTTGGCTGTGCCCCATGATGCCAGGTCTTTGCCCGCTGGAAGCTCAGGTTGTGCGTCGAAGACGGGGAGGTCGGGTGGGTTCATGTGGACGAACATATACCACTCCTAGAAAGTTCATTACATAAGAACTTACTGTAACAGTAGATCTTCCGAGAACTGTCTCTTGCAGTAAGTCATTATTTCTGGAGTGTCCCCAGGTGTCACCGTTGCATGGCTGCTTCTTCTAGCAGTCTTCTGTGGGGACCGTCCCATATCATCACTTCCTCTGGATATGTGTATAGGTGGACGGCCACCAACACCCTCCGTGACTGCCGGCGTCGTCGAGCACGGCCAGGGCCGAGGCAAATGAGGGCCAGGAAACGGAGAGAATAGCGATCCCACCCAACGTCCTGAGTTGCAGAATCAAGGCAAGAAGGCAGGGGGACGGAGGGTGGGGGGCTTACTGCAAGAGACAGTTCTTGGAAGATCTACTGTTACGGTAAGTTCTTAAGTAGCAAACTATCTTCTAAGGACTGGTCTCTTGCAGTAAGTCACTACTTCTGGGAGATTCCCAAGCAATTCAATGCAAATGGGAGGAAAGGCAAAGCTACATAAGCAAAAGCAGATGAAAGGTCAACCTGAACAGCACCCCCCAGCAGCCGAAAGGCTGTGTAGGTGGGCAAGGACTATATGGTGTCCTAACTCAAACCCGAAGGTGAAGACACTGAGCCACAGGAGAGGTTAACTTGAACCGCACCCCCAAAGGTGGGGGTGGGGTAAGGATCCAAAAGCATCATGTCTTGACTGAAGCCTGTGAGGCGAAGACATATGGCATGAGAGAAACAGAACTGGAAACAGCCAGGCACAGCGATGCATCCTGATGAGACAGAGGTCAACAGGCCCTGGCAGAAAGTCAAATCAAGAAATACACAAGTAGAGCGGATCAGGTAGCATAAAAGGCGCACCGGGGAAAACACATCCGGATGGTCAGTGGAAGAAGGAACAACTGAAGGGCTCCCTGAGGGAGAGAAGCAGGAGTTCCAAAAAGATCCGCAGGGAGGAGTGAAGCATCTAGTCCAGAAGCAAGCCTCCAAGAAAGAGAAAGATCCCTGGGCGCCACTGAGGCCTGCATGAGGAGGCGTGGGATACCCTGAAAGCGGATTAAGGGTGCAGGAGCAGGTCCCATCCCCCGTGAGGTATCGCAACGCTGCGGAGGGGCAGACTGAGCCGCCTCCCCTGGATGCCCTATCACGGTCCCTGGAGCAACCCGGGAGGGGGGCCGGGAACGAGACGGCCCGCCCGCAGGGGCAAAGGGATGGTACCTGGGGGCAGGACAGAGGACCTGAAGAGACTGAAGAATATGCCCTGAAGACAAAAGGGAATCAAGGATGGCCTGAGCACCAGGGCCAAACAACATGTCCCCAGAAAAGGGGCGTCGAGCATGACAGCTGGACATTGGACAGTACACCCGAAACCCGCAGCCAGGAGAAGTGCCGAAGGCGATGCGCTGGCCAAAGGTGGGCTAATGTGTCAACCGCGATCGAAGCGCCAAGATGGAGCAGGTGACATGCGAGGGAGATTACGACATGGACCAGCTTTGGCCACAAATGGATCGACTAAAGGAGGGAGGCATGTCAGAGAAGTGGTCCAACGCCAGCACCAAGCGTAGAAGGCACCGACCATATGGCCCAGATAATGCAAAATACGAATCTGTAAAGTACCAGAGGAATAAACCTGAATGCTTAAAGGAACTATGCGCCGGAATCAGCATCCCGCGCACGGAACTGGTATGGTGAGGTTGGACGGTCCGTCATGGGCCACCGCCTGACAAAATGAGTCAGGCACAGGAGTCGTGGACATGTAGGGGTGGTCAGGAGGGGCACGATAGAGCCGATCAGCACTGCCAGGAGTAGGCGGGGCGGAGGCAGGACAGGACCAAACACAAATGAGTGCATTAAAAGACGCAGGAATTAAGGGTGGGGCCACTATGGCAGGTTCCTTGGGAACGTCAAGGTAGGCAGCCAGGTCCTGACGAAAGGAGTCCTGATCTGCAGCCGGAAAGCAAAAGTGCGCTGGATCTGCAGCATAAACTCCTCAAAGGAGGAGTCCGAGAGGGTGTTCAGTGGGGCAACCTCCGGATGGGAGGACGCGACCGAGAAAAACAAAATCAGCTGGGACCCGCCCTGAACATCCCCCAAAACGGACGCCCGGTCGGAATCACCATAAAGGGAATCCGTGCAGAAACAGGCGGAGGGGTTGACCAGGTGGGGAGCACGGGTCTTGGTGCAAGCGTCGAGTGGGAGGGAACGGGACAAAGCCAGATCCTGACCTAAGCTCCGGGAGGACCTCCAGGCACCACGCGGGCGATGCCCGGCACGGGATAGGTCCAGGAATGGAGGACACCTGACGGCGGCACTAGGAAGAGGACAGGTCAGCCTGGGAAGTACCTACCCTGAACAGCAGGGGAAGGCACCCTGACCCACTTGGACAGGGACTGGAAAGGAACATGGACGGAGGGCAAGGGCCATATGTCGGGCCGAAGGCCCAGAAAAACGCTACCTAAAGGTGGGGAAAGGATAATGGGAGGAATCCTCTAAGATGCCATCCAGTACTGGGACAAGTGGGGAGACAAGGAAAGAGGGCCCCAAGCAGGGGAAGACCTGGGGTAAGAAGTCCTCAAAGTCGACGAGGGGGGCAACCCTGTCGACGAGGGAAAGTGGAAGGGCCCCTCCATCGATGGTGAGAACAGTGCCGTCGACGAGGAAGCCAAAGGAAGTTTCCCCGTCGACGGGAGAAGCAGGTCCGTCAACGAGGCATGCAAGGCATGCTGTGCCGTCGACGGGAGAAACTACCCCGTCGATGAGGAGTGCTCAGTCGACAGGAAAAAGGAATCAGTCGACGAGAGGACAGGAGAAGCATGGTCTATTGATGGGAGAGGAGCTCCCGTCGATGAAGGAGAGGTACAAACCTGTACTGTCGACAGGGAACACATCCCATCAATGGAAAATGTCTAGAAATATGCTCCTTCAACAGGGAAAGCCTCCCCATTGATGAGGAATGTGCCGTCAATGGGGCAAGATGACCCTTCGAGCGAGAACGTTCAACAAGCTCAGTCGATGGGGGAAGCCTCCCCGTCGACAGGGCAACACTGCCCATCGACAGACAACATTCAGCAACTAGTTCAGTCGACGGGGGAAGCACCCCCCGTCGACGGACAACAGTCTGAAGCAAGCTCATATGACTGGATAAGGCCTGAGGATGAGACAGTAAGTCCATCAAGCTCCAGCAATGGGGGAGCAGCCCTGACGAGGAGGAAGGCACAGTCGATGACGGAGGAGAAATCGTCAAAGAGCACCAGAGAGGGAGGGTGAAGCCCGCTCCCACCGAAGCCTGGAAGGAGAGCTCTTGGCTGGGGAGCCATGAAAGCGACCCCACCGGCGTCCGTTCAGACCTGGCTGAGCTGTTTAGAGCAGCCATGAGAGAGAGACCCAAGACCCAGCAAAAAGTGCAGGGGCTGGGGGACAGCAGGAGGACCGTGAGCACTAACGGAACACAGGGCCTGCTGTAAAAGAAATGAGCTTTGCCAACAGAGGCCCCAGGCCCAGCCGGAAGGCCTGAGCCTGGAAGCAGCAGGGTACTGTGAGTGGTTCACAGGCCTGCAAAGAGAGGTCTGGGAGGCTGAGAGCAAGTCCCAGGTCCCGCTCAAAGGTAAGAAAATTGGTTCAAGATCGAGTCGAAGATTACAACCCAGGAGGTCAGGACAGCTGACTGTGCAAGCGGAAGTCAGTAAGAAAATGAACAGAGGGTGTTGTGGGCCACCCACTCTTATACACATCCAGAAGTGATGTCGTGGGATGGCCCCCACAGAAGACTGCTAGGAGAAGCTGCTGTATGACAGCGATACCTGGTGGATACTCCCAGAAGTAATGACTTACTGCAAGAGACCAGTCCATAGAAGATCTACTGTTACAGGCGAGTAACCTGTTTTTCTAGGATCGTGGATATGTTGTTCTATCCACACTATTAGGTAGACTCCAAGCAGTTCTCTGGGAAGAGGCAAGCAAGGTGCGCCCCCCCATTACACTTATCTGGGGAACAGAGATTGGAGAACTGAGGCCCCAAAACCAGCATCCTGGTGTGACTCTAGGTTGATGTGGCAGTGGGTAATGAAGGTGTTTGCTGTCTTCCAGGTGGCAGCCCTGCAGATTTCCTGGATATGGATGTCTCTGGAAGCAGCCACCGACACAGCAGTATGGCAGGTAGAATGAGCTCTTATCCCTATGGGAGGCTCCTTGCCCGCCAACCGGTAGCAGAGATCAATGCAGGATGTAATCCATCTGCCAATCGTCCGCTTTGCTGCAGGTCTGCCAGGTTCGGTTTCAGCGTAGGTGACAAACAGCTGGCAAACCTCTCCCTGAACTTTCGCCATCCGCTCCTTATAATAAGAAAGCGCTCGTCTCAGGTCCAGAGTATGGAGCTTGTACTTGGCCTCAGACGTGTAGTTCGGGTAGAACCCTGGCAGAGTCAGCACCTGGTTAAGATGGAACTCTGACACCAACTTCCGAAGGAATTTCAGGAGGGGGCGCAGGACAACCTTGTCCCTGTGGAAGACCAAGTAAGGAGACTCCACTGAGAGCGCCTGGAGCTCCCCAGTCCTTCTGGCTGACATGATAGTCTCCAGGAAGGTGGTCTTCCACAACAAATGAGACATCTCACACTTGTGCATTGGTTCGAATGGCTTGGCCATGAGCTTTGCCAGTACCAGCAGTAGATACCACGGAGGTGGAGGTTCACACACTGGAGGGGATATGTGGTTGAGGCTTTTAAGGAAATGCCAGATCACCTTCTCCTGTGCCACCGCCTGCTGACCAGTCTGTGCCCAGTAAGCAAAGATGGCTGTCAGGTGTACCTTAAGGGTCGAGATCAAGATCCCTTTGGACAGGGACCAAAGGTAGTCTAGGATGCTAGCCCTCGACAGGATGAAGGTCCAGGCCCTTACCCTGACACCAAGTGGAAAAGCTTTTCTGTGACTATGTATTGTATTAATGTCCAGGACCACTCTGAAAATGAGCTTGCTCAATGGTGTTTATGCCTGGTTAAATAAAGTTGACTGATTGATTTGAAGCCATAGCACCTCCTGGTTGACTCCTTTCTGGATGCTTCCACTATTGTGAATACATCCTTAGAGAGACCCAGAGCCTGGAACTCTAGTCACTCAGAAACCAGGCTGTCAGGTGCAGGGATTGAAGGTCCGGATAGAATACCTTCCCTGACTGACTGATAACAAGTCCGGGCATACTGGAAGACGCCGAGGCCTGGAGCTGAGGCTGAGGAGATCTGATACCAGAACTGGTGAGGCCAGTCTGGGGCTACTAGGATCACCTGTGCCATGTCCTCCTGACCTGAGGATCCCTGTGAACCAAGGGAAGTGGAGGAAGGCACAGAAGAGGCCTGGGGTCCATGGCCTCGAAGGCATCCCTTGCAGCAAGCCCCTTCTGAGGTTTCCCCAGTGGGAGAACAGGCTGTGTACTACCTCAGAGAGACCACTCGTGGGACGCCTCGCGATACATCTGGAGTGTCTGCCATTTGGTTTGAGGCTCCTGCCACATGACTGGCTAGGAGATCTACCTCCAGTTGGCTCAAGAGGATCCAGATGCGGAGCTTCCCTGCACAACAGCTGGGAGTGCGTCGCCTTGTTTGTTGAGGTAGTACATTCGTGGTATTGTCCGCCTGACTTGCACCACTTGTCCCTCAAGGAGCGGAGAGAATGCTGACAGTACCAGTCTGACTGCTCTGAGCTCCAACAGGTTGATATGATATTGTGATTCCTCGGGGGTCCAGAACCTGTGGGCTCTGTAGTTCCCCATGTGGACTCCCCAGCCCGTGACAGAGGCATCGGTCATGAGAACGACTGTCGGCTCAGGACAGACAAACTGGATCTCTTCCTGCAAGTGTTCGAGGACGGTCCACCATTGAAGAACATCTCACATCTTCTGGGACACAGTGCGCAGAGTCCACTGGCTGGCCAGCTCCCATTGGATGGGGCGCATATACTACTGGGCCCATCGGACCACGGTGGTGCAGACCACCATGTACCCCAGAAGACGCAGAAAGTGCCGGGCAGAGTGCAAGTGCCCAACCAGAAATGATTGGGCAAAGGAGGAGAGAACCTCCGCCCTGTCCGTCGGGAGCTGGGCTCTGGCTCAGCAGGAGTCGAGCTCTGCCCCGATAAAACATATCACCTGTGAAGGTACGAGTTCTGACTTGGCCTCGTTGATCAGGAGACCAAGACTAGTACAGGTCTGGAAGGCCAGGTCCCTGGACCTCTGCACCTCCTGCTTCGAGGATCCCGCCAAGAGCCAATCATCGAGATATGGGTAAACCCTGACTCCTCGACGCCCAAGATGGGCCGTCACCACTGCAATGCATTTGGTGAAGACCCGTGGGGACGATGGCAGGCAGAACGGCATGGCTCAGAACTTGAATAGGGCTCCTCCTGCTCAGAAGCACAGGAACCTTTGGTGAGACAAACGGATCTGGACGTGAAGGAATATGTCCTGGAGATCCAGACAGCAAAACCACATGTTCTGCTCGAGATATGATATGATCTGGGACAGAGTTACTATCCTGAAGGTGCATGACCCGAGGAACTGGTTCAGGTCGTGCAGCTCTAGAATGGGGTGCCAGCCCCCCATCCGCTTTGGAACCAGGAAGTACCTAGATACGAACCCTGGGTTGACTGGGGGGGTCCGTGACTCTGGCCACAACCTCCTTGCAGAGGAGTTGGGCAATGTCGTCTCGAAGAGCTGACTGTGTGTGTACGGACACCACATCCTCCAGTGGGGCATGGGCTCGGCTTAGAGGGTACTGCTCTAATTCCAGAGGCAGTCCCTGACCCACTTCTAGAACCCACCTGTCTGTGGTAACAACAGACCAGGCGGAAAGGAAATGGTGGAGCCAGCCCCCCACGGGAGGACCCAGAGCTTGCGTGACAGGTATGGGGGTGGCCACCCCCATCCTGTCACTGATCAGGCCTGGAGGAAGAGGATCTAGATTGGGGACCACCTGAGCCCTGTCCTTCAGGCTTACAGGCCGCCGGAGGCCTGGACTTGGGCCGAGGGCACCAAGATTGTGCCTGCTGTTGCTGCCCCACTTGAAAGTAGGGCTGCTTGGCTGTAGAGGCATAGTGCTGAAATGGCTGCTTCTTCTGCTTTTTGGAACCCTGGGATTCCTTCTGCACAGAAGTTATGGAGTCCAAGGTGGCACTGGACTTCTCGATGCGTTGGAGGTGACCGTCCACACCTGGGCCAAAAAAGTCAGTACCCAGGAAAGGGACGTCTGTTAGCTTGTGTTGGGTGTCTGCCGTGAAGGTGGAGGCCCTTAACCAAACCCTGCGGCGCATGGCAACCGCAGCCACCACCGAGCGGGTGCATGAGTCCCCGAGGCCCAGAGCCATCTGGAGTTACTGCTTCTCAACAGCCCGACCCTGGTCACGGACCTGCTTGACCATGGTCTGGAGGTCTGCAGGAAGGTGAGGTAGAACCTCATCAAGGAGTCCAGAAGGCTGGAGAGAAATGCGCCATGATAAAGGCAGAGCTTGCCTGGCCAGAGGCCCAGCGAGAGGCGTAGACTTTTGGGCAGAGTGGTTCGCTTTTGACTCTTTGTCCGGGGTCTATCTGTATCTGCCGAACTACCTGAGCATCTGAACACAGATTCAGTCACCAAACCCTCAGCAAAGAGATGCTCTGTGAACCCGAAAAGGGACCTGATGGGTACTATGTATTTGCGGCCATACGGTACAGGGCAGGAGGCCGGTGCTGCCATAGTTCCAAACCAGACCAACAATGGCCTGGCCACTGGGAAGGTTTCTGTCGGTGAATCCCCATTTGGGAATATCAGTGAGGGATATTCGCCCGCTTCTGCACTTGTTCAAGAGGCATCCCCATAGATTCGGAGATGAGACGGAGGATGGCCATAAAGGAAGAGGGCCTCCTCAAGAGACTACCGACCGATTCCTTGTCCAGGGACGGAATGAAGGTCTGAGTCGTTGACTCCGAGGAGTCTGATAAATTGGTCGCTACTCTGTGTCTCCCTCCTCCCGCCTAGGATAGTCAGCAGTGAGGGTGACAGAAAGCCTGCGCGGAAGTCCCGGAACAGTCCAAGTCTGTTTGGCTGGAGCCCCCGAAGGGGGTTGTTTAAGTGGCGGCTCCACCAGGATCGGTGGAGAGGTTGATTATGGCTGAACCAGGACGGTTCTGACCAGCTCCGAGGGAGAAGGAATGGTGCGGGCCGGCTCCAGAGGAGTCGGCTTTAGCCTAGGAGGCAATAGCCAAGTAATGGCCGGGGTGGAAGCCGGAATCGAATTTTGACCGGACAAAATCAGCTGTTGCCACTGTTTTTGTAGCGTCGTCGGAGTTTCCGTTGAAGCTGCTCCTCATCCGAGGAGGACGAAGAAGAATGTTAGTGGCGCCTCTTCTTTGAGCGCTTCTGCGCCTTCTTCAGCCTGTCGATCGAAGGAGTCTGAGACCTCGATAATCGGGGGGACCGACGGGGTCGATCAGAAGGCACCGGGGAGGGTGGCGGTTCTTCTGGGTCCGGGACCAGGTCTCCGATGGGATTCCCAGCGGGCTGGTTCTCCTCATCGGGGAGAGGCAGGACCGGTGTCCTGAATAAGGAGTTGTCGGCCTCATTGAGAGACAATGGATCGACTGGTCGAGAATGATCTGAACTGTCGCGCCCAGAGTCCGAGTTGGCTGTCCTGATGGGGGACCGTGAAGCCAGTGGCGAGGCTGCAACCTCGATCAGTCGAGACAGGTGATTCCTGGGACCGAGATCTCTCATGATCCCAAGAACGTTGTCAGCGAGACAAAGATTCTCTCAGTTCCTTGTCCTTTTTATGGGACCGAGAGACATGCACGCCCGAACGCCCCTTGCCCTTGGTGGGAGGGGGATGGCACATCTCTCTTGAAGCCCAAGTTGAGCAGTACGAAGAAGGACATCGAGGATCGATCCATGGCCCGAGCCTCCTCTTCCTCGAAAGTCTTCATTTGTTCGAGCTGCTCAGCGGATCCCTCAGCTGCGGAGTCCGCCCATCGGGCTTCCTTAGATTTGACCGGCAGATTCCGTTTCTCTGGTCTGCCCAATTGGTGCCGTGCGAGATGATCATCCAAGACGTTCGGGTGAAATGCGAGACACATTTCACAGGCCTGAGTGTCATGTCCGACACCCAGGCAGTACACGCACATGGCATGCGGGTCGGTGCGAGACATCTCTTGCCTGCACGGGCAGCGGCAGAAACTAGGTAAAGATTTTTCCTACATAGCGGTTGAGATCACAAGTGATCTGGTGGAGCAGCTATCCTGGTCTGGGCAGGCAACTCATGCCAGGGAGTTGCCTCACCATGAGCTAAATGAGCTAGTTTTTAAATTTTTAGGCAGTTAAATATCCAGTACATTTAGACAGCTCCACCAATCCTGTTACTAACTACACAGGCGCCTACAGACCCGTTCACTACTGCACATCAAAGTGCTGTTTCTAGAGCAGGATGCAGTGTTACGACTCATACACGAGGAGTTCACAGCTGGGCAAAGTAAGGTAAAAAACTGTTTAAACTGCCTAAACATTTTTTAAATGAGCTCATCGAGTAGGCAACTCCTTGAGATGAACTGTCTGCCAGAATTGTAAGAGTGTGTCAGCACATCTTTTTATTTATTCATACATTCAGTGTACAGAACAAAGTAAACACAGTCACATAGAATGGACAACAAATAATATACACAACTTATACAGGCCAGATCTTAATTCAGTTAATGAATGTTGTTACTTCAAAAAATAAACAGGATTACTTAAAATTAAAAGTTTTGCTCAGATTTACTTCACAAATAGCAAGGGGGAACAAGAGGTGCCCAGGGGAGGCTTTGTTCATGAAATCAGATACTGACACAATAGTTCTTTAAAGGAATGAACCAACTGGCCTCTAGAAATTGATTACATCTAGGGTAAAAGCTGCGGTATGTATAAACTGCATCACCCTCCTGCTCCAGGCTGCTCCTATGGCACAAAATCCCCTATACTGCATTATATGGAAGCAGCCATCTGCGCAGCATAACTCAGACTTATCTTTTGCATGGCGAGTCAGAGCGTTAAATGCTCCATGTGAAACTTCAGTCATGAAGTCCCTCCATTCTTCTACAGTTAAGATTACTGCTGAAAGCCATCTGCAAGTAATGGCCTTCTTGGCAATCAAGAGACATGTACCCAGGAGTCTCTTGGTGGTTGTTGGATCCTGGAATCCCGGTGGAAACTGGGAAAAAAGGAAAACCTCCACTGTAAGTGAGAGCTGGGAAACAAAAAGCTCCCTAAGAGCCACCTGTAATGCAGTCACAAAATGGGACAGAGCAGTGCAGCTCCAAAACGCATGACGGTGTGTGGCCAGGGAGACTCCGCACCCCCTCCAACAGGAGGCTCCCAGATCAGGCAAATATTTAGCTTGTATGGCTGGGGTCCTAAAATATCTAATGGTCAGTTTCCAAATGAATCCTTTCCATCTGTAAGAAGCCGTATAAGAGTGCAAAAATATAAGGTGGCAATCCCAGCTTTGCTCTGAGAGGGCAATTTCTAGGTCTTTCTCCCAGTTTTGTTTGGCATAGGATATAGAGTTACCATGAAGGGCCATCAGTATCTTAGATGTATAAGAAGTCATATGAGTTAGAGGGGCTCTTCCTTCCAATGCCTGTCTGATAACCTTGTATTACCCTGTCTGGGAACCCTGTTCCAATACTGTTCTAGGGAATTGTTTAACAAAGTCAAGAACTTGTAGGTAACAGAACTGGTCATGGGGTCGCAACCCATATAGATCACAGAGTTCTGCAAATGTTTGCAGTACCCCTTCTTTTAAAATGTGCGCCAGTGTAATGATCCCGTCTTTCCCACCTTCTAAAACCTGTATCTAACCTAGCCGGCAGAAACTGGGAGTGCCTGGGAAGAGAGATTAACAGAGATCTAAGCAGTAGTGCAAGTGGTAGACAAGAAGTACAGAACTCAGGCACTGGCAATTATGAAATACAGAATGAAGATCTTCAATCTAAAGGATAGCGATGACAAGGCACAACTATCTAATTTGACGCTAGTAGATTCAGTTAGAGATATTAAAGTATTTCTAGGTAAACAGCATTTTTGTACAAGTCAAATGGTGTTATGGAAACCCTGAGAGCAGATCACAGATCCAGAAACTGTCACTATGTTGCTGGTTTAAGAATTTCAGTTTTAGTGTCAGTGGGAAGAAGTACAGGAACTCAGTTCCTGCTGCAGCAAAGGTACAGGAACTGAGTTCCTGTGCGCTCCTGTTCACTTTCATCACTGGATCTAAGGGGTGCAAACTGTGCGGAGTTAAATAGAGTTCTCCAGCATTTTAATGTACTAGATGTATAGGGGTTAGTTGTACTGTCTCCCAGTGAAGGGCTGGGGCAAGCCAGCAGGATCTGCCAAAGACTGGTGAGGTTCTCTGCCTTAATCTCCAGCTCCCTCCACTCTACGTGGTATGTTTATGAAGCCAAAGGAAAATTATTCTAAACTGGGCCACCCCAACTCTTTGGACAATTGCAGGGTTGCATATCTTACCGAAGGCGGTTTTATAATCCCATATATATGTGAGACTTTTTTTAATTTATGGCAGTAAGAAATTGTTATGGGGTGTAATCGGGAGGGTCTATGCCAAATATAAAACTTTTGGGGAGAAGGTTCATTTGTATCGCTTTACTCTTTGTATGAGAGGGATGTCCATCACTTCTCCAGTTAGAGAATTCATGAATGGTTCATAATTATGTTTATACAGCAGATCAGGATCAACTGTGAGGCTAACCCCTAGATATTTTAAACTAGGAAGGTTCCATCTAAAGGGGAACTGGTGCTGAATTCCTACGGAGGGGTTGTAATGTACGCAGAGTACCTCTGTTTTTCCCAGATTCACCTTATAACCGGATAGGGTCACAAAAGTCTCCTGCAAGCTCCACAGTGGAGGGATAGACCTCTCTAGTGCCGACAGGTACACCAGCAAATCATCTGTATATAATGCAAGTTGGTGATTATCCCCCCCACCTGCACACCTTTAACTGCCTCTCCTGCCTTATGGCCTGCACTAGATGCTTCAGGTATATTGCAAAAAGTAAAGGTGAGAGGAACATCCCTGCCTGGTTCCCCTGCAGTGCAACCGGGTCAGAAATAGAGCCATTCATTTTGACATATGCCATGGGTCTATCATAAAGAATCCCATTAATTCCCTGGAAGTTCTCTGAGAAGCCCAGTGCCCCAGTGTGGCCGTCAAAAAGGCCATGCCACCGATCAAGGCCTCTTCCGTGTCCAAACTCATCAGCAGGAACAGGGTCCCTGACCAAGCGTGATGTAACAGGTGAAGGAACTCCTGATGTTGTGTCCTGCATCTGTCTTGAAGGCACAAAACCACACTGTTTCAGATATCTGTGGCAGGATGCCCTGCAGACAGATGCCAGGATCTTTGTGAAAATTTTATAGTCCATATTCAGGACTGAGATGTGATGGTAAGATGAACACTGGCTTGGGTCCTTCCCTTGCTTTGGGATACTTGATATGGTGGCGAATCTCCAGGAGTCAGGCATAGGGTCCCCCCCATCCCCATACACGCCCCAGTAAGGAGGAAGCAGAAGAGCTTTAAAAGGTCTTATAAAATTCACTGTTGTACCCATTGGGATCCGGGTTATTGGCAGATGTTTTTGACAGCAGCCTCCACCTCCAAGGTTGAGATCGGAGCTTCCAGTAATGTTATATAAGTCTTGAAATTCCTTCCCGATCATAGCAGGTATATTTGTAATCTTGCCCTGAGGGGGAATATATCGGCTTTATGGACGACTGAGTCATCCTCTGTCTCAATCTGTGTGCAAGAATCCTGGTAGTTCTCGGCCCTGTCTCATAATACTTCTGCCTAATATATTAAAGGACTTGTTCAGTTTTTTGATCCAGCAGGTGCTGAATACGCTGTCTGGTGGCTTTCAGCTAGGGCAGTACTGATTCACCACACCCCACACCCCCCCGCATGCTGGTCTTGGAGGTCTCGCAGCTGCGTCTGCAATGTTTCCATCAGTTTAGTTTGTGATTTTTATAATAGGCTGTATATTCAATTATTTCTCCGAGCACCGCTTTTAGGTATCCCAAATGACTCCCAGAGACGCCTCCTCCCCTGGTTATCCCTAAGGATCTGTGGGATGCATTCTGCATCATTTTTTTAAATCTGGGAGGTGCAACAGAAAATTATTGAATCTCCAGCAGGTTCTCTTCCCCTCTTTTTGCCAACTCAGGGTTAGTTTAACCAAATCATGATCCAACAGTAGGAAGGGTATCGTCTCGCAGGTCTTTATCATATAAGCATGCTCCGCAGAAATATGACACGTCAATCCGGGTATAAATTCTGTGGGTGTACGAATAATGGGAGTATTTTCTCTGTGTTGGATGGGAGTTTCTCCAAGCATCCACCCACCTGGCTGATTTGATACATGTGATAGTGGCCTTTTTGGCTGCTGTTCTCCTAGGGGGGTTGGAATTAGTAGAATCCTTATGGTCATAAATCATGTTATGATCTCCTCCCATAAGTAGAAGACTTGAATGACATGAAGTCATGAAGTAATTTTTTTGAATAAAGGACGTACCACTTCCAGGCCAGACCCTGGTTGGGGGAGGGGGGGGTACAAGTTTGCCAATGTCACCAGCCTTCCTTCCAGGTGACCACTGGCTATTACCAGACAGGCCTCTGGATCGGAGCAATTGAAATCGCATAGCCCAAGAAACCAGAATGGCAGTGCCCTGCTTGCCCTTTTTATATGTAGATGAGAACATCTGGGCATAACCAAATTTGGTTAACTTTGATGTTCTTCAGTACTCAGGTCGTCTCCTGCATAAAGACAACAGACGGATGCTGCTTCTAATAAGGGACATGACTTTATACCTCTGACCGGTTATTCAACCCATTGACATTAACAGAGCAGATATTACGTTCTGTAAATGAGCCATAGGTACACTTAAATAATCTAGACTTTGGTCCTACTAAATAGGACCATGTTCCATCTTTCCCAGTAAGCCCAGCTAGCAGTGCTTGAGACCAGTAAGACATCACAGACCTTATATCCGTTAGCCTAGAGTTGATATTCCTGTGTAACGTATTATCCATGTCTGACCTGTGTATTAAAAAAAAAATAGAAACTATTTACATAAAACAGTCTAAACTTAGTAGGCTTGCAACTGTAAGAATATAAACAAATCAGTGTACTCCCACAGGAGAAGGGTCCAAACAGAGGCCCTCTTGTGGTTGGGGAAGGCCCCCAAAACTGGGGTCCCAGCTAGGAGGCAGGTCAGCATTAAGCCATGCATCCCAGGAAATACAGTGAAGAGTGAAAATTGCTCAGTCCCCCATCGCAGTTATTAAACGATATAAAGTGGAAGTCTCGCTCCCCAAATGCTTAAAGGCACAGAATAAAGAGGAAAACACATCAGTCAATGTATAGCACTCCCAAAAAGAACATTCTCCGAGGTCTTTCCAATTAAATATCCGCTGGCTTTGGAGAGTGTTTTTAATGAGGGAACAAGAAGTGAAACTTGCCTGCTGCTCATGTGCAGTGTAAGAAAACAACAAGCCACTCCTCCGCCTGTGAGTTCTTTCAGGTTGTTGCTCCTCGGCTACCATCAGCACTCTCTTGGGCCCGTTTACTGGTAAGCTTCTTCAGCAGACCTCTAATATCCTGCAACGTGGAAGGGGCTGAACGCTTTCCGGCATTATGCAGACTCGATGGTTGCCACTGCTCTCTCTGAAGATTCCCGAGGGCTCCCTCACCATTTCCAGGTTTGGCGACCCCCCAAGCCTTTCTCCATTAATGCTTGTATAGCCTCCTCTGGGGTAGAATAAAGTGTAGTTCCCGTCTCTCAAAACACACGTAGCCTAGCTGGAGAAGGGGTTTGAAATCTTACCCTATTGGATCGTAGAGTTTTCAGAATCTGAACATAAGCCAGACGTTTTTGAAGTATGGTGGGAGGGTAGTCTTGATCAAAGTAGAGGTGGGTGCCATTGTAATCTACAGTCTTTTGTTGGCAGGCTTGTTTAAGAACTCTTTCTTTATCCCGACAGCTAGAAGATTTGGCCACAATTGACCTGGGATGGGCTTTACAATCTGAAGGTTTAGGAGTTATGGCTCTGTGGGCTAGCTTGATTTTAAAATTCAGTGCCAAAGGAAGATCCAGCACATGTCTGAGGAGATCGGAGACGAAATCTGCCATCTCTCCTGTCTCAGACCCCTCTGGAAGCCAATAGATTCTAAGATTTTCCCATCGGGAATGGGCTTCCTGATCTAAACACTTCCAACTGAGCTGTTCTTGGTGATCTATTAGAAAGTCCATGGCTTGTGTGAGTTGAGTTAAGCCATCCTCGGTCACCGCTACCCTGTCCTCAGTCTCCTGGACCCTGGTCTCTAAGTTGGTATGTTTGGCATTCAAACTCAAACTCCTGTTGGTTTTCTGTTTGAAAGTTTTTAATTTCATTCAGCAAAGTTTTAAATCGCTTGTGGGAGAACTTCTCGTGCTCTGCGTCTGTATCTAATTTAGGGCCCACCATGCTTACAGGAGATTCTTGGCCACTTGTTGTAGGGCTGGCAGAGCTCAATCCTCTAGCATCCCATTTCATTTGAGACTGCTGAGTTAGGGATCTGTTGCGATGATCCCTACCACCATCCTTGGAAGTCATTTGTTGAAGAATTTTACATTTTGATTCGCTCTGTGGTAGGAAAAAGTAGTGGAGAGTAGGGGAGCTCCGCGACTAGCCTGCCATTCCTTCGATGATGCCACCGGAAGTCCGTGTCAGCAGCGCTTTTAAAGAACTACCTTTGAATACCACTCTGCAGAAGCTGCAGTTTCCACACTGAAAAGACCCTTTGGGGGCAGGGGGAACCAAAGACTGGGTTTAGCAATAGGCTGAAAACTGTGCATCATCCGGTTACCCATATTCTTAGCACAGTGACAGACCATTCCGGGGGCCTCCAAATATTAAGGTAAAGGGAAATCTTCATGTACAGTGAGTGACAGTTTGAAAGCCCATGAAATACTCTTTCCAATGAGATACTGGGCTCACCTGTAGCAGGAAGCACTCGGAGATATAGACGGTGCAGTCTGTTTAGTATTAATATTACTGCAGCCATTTGTAGAACATTGTGATGTCAATGACAAAAAGCTGTGTCGACTCAGTGTAGTTAGTCACAGTTTGTTCCTCGATGACCTCACAATGTTCTAAAAAGGCTGCAATATAGTATTAACGGTGAACAGACTGTGTCATCTATATCTCTGCAGTGTTTCCAGCTACAGGTGAGCCTGTACTCATTTGAGAGCTTTTCAAAGGCTTTCTCAAACTATGATGGCCGCTTGTACATGAATGTGTCCCTTTAAAGCTGTCTCTTGATTGTAGCACATGCCAATTCTTAATTAAGATTTGCTGACTATGCTTAAAATGTAATGTGTAAGTACTGACGAGTTCAGATGATCATTATTATTACTGTCATGTACAGTACCATGATAATCCAATAGTTCTTCCCTTGTCTTAAGCTGTGACTAACATTTTGCAGTGTCAACGATTACATTAGTGGAAACCCCAGTTCAGTCATTTGCAGGTCCTGCACCAGTGACCGGCACCCTGCCACAGTCCTGAAGCTGGAACATCAGTGAGAAGGTAAGTCCTAGAGAAGCCAGGTGACAGGACTGGATGGAAGCAGGCGTGCTAGCGATCTAGGGCATAAAATGTGTATAGAGAATAGCCCCCTAGCTTTACAATGTTCAGTCAACTAATTTTCCCTTTTGTGAGATCTGTCATTTCACTACAGTTACGTTTAACTCTAAAGAATTGGCCCAGGGCACATTATCATGTAGAAGGTGAGGATGGCAGCTACTATTAAATAAAGAGTTGGAATCCTTTTTTTTTGTTTTCAATAGAATAGATCTGTGCTAATGCCATTCAAGATGTTCTTAATAATCATAAGATCCAAAACTTCAATTTGGGTATCACTGTACTTAACTGAGAAGTATAAATTGGGATTACTTGCTTCAAGCTAACCTTTTGAATCAATACAATTCATCTACACTGCCCTTCCACACAAACAAGAAAGAGGTCATCAATGTAATGCTGATAAGCATCTAGGCTTGAGTGGAAGGTGTTGGCTTGTGCATCTTGGGTAATAGCTTGCTTTCATGCCCCCATAAGATACCAGCATAATTAGGGGCTAGGGTTGTCCCCATTGCAGTACCTTCAGTTTGCACATTAGGTTTTCCCAAAAACACAAAGTTGTTATATGTTAAACCTAGTTCAGTTAAGAGTAGAAAAATCAATGAGACAATCTCTGTAGAGGCACGACTCCCTTAAGCTGACAGCAACAGCTGAGCCCCGAGATGTTGGTATACAATGCCTCCGTCCATGTCACCAGCAGAGAGGTGGGTACTATATGAAATGAAGATCATACAAATATGCAGCATTTGAGTAGTGTCCTAGAGATAAGTTGAAAACTGCTGCAAATGTTTCTATATACTGCTACAAAACTTGCTGAGTGGTATCAACAAACTCCCAATGCCAGCCACGAAGGGCAGCCCAGGGAGGTTTGCAATAACTTTTGTAATGCCACTCAGCAAGTTTGTAGATGAACATATAAAGAGTATTTAGAGCAGTTTTTCAGGTTATCTCCAGGACACTACTCAATTGCTGTGTATTTTGAAGGATCTTCATATAGAAAGAACAGTTACGCATCTACTTATAACAGCAGACCTAAGAAAGCCCTACATGAACAGGGACCCAGCTACCTGCAAGATCTCCTGACTCCCTACTGCCCTCTGTCCTCTCCGATCCGCCAATCGAGGGATTGCTAGAGATTCCCAGGGTTCTGCTTAAAACTTCTGGTGCCTGTGCTTTTCTTTTGCAGCACCTACCCTATGGAACTTCACTGCCGGTTAAGAGAGTGCCTGACCATCTATGGTTTTAAAACCAAGTTGAAGACATCTCTTTAACTTAGCCTTCCCGGATGAATTTTAAGTGATAGCTGTATTTACTGTTTTACAGCAAATGTTATGTCTGTACACTGCATTTCAAATGTGTAGTGCCTTGGTTGTGGAAAGACGCTACCTAAATAAAGTTATACTTACTTACTAGAATCCCTTTCATCAAGCCACACCTATAAAACTTATAGCTGCCATGCACTAGGACCACATGGGAACTTTGCAAGCAGTCCACCGGGCCGACTACAATGATGTTAAACGTTGGCTTGCTACATAAATATGGTGTCCCTTCCTCCCTCAGTTCCCCGCCAGAGATCATGCTTGAAGAACCTCCCCATAGGGAACCAGGAAAGAACCTAGGGCTCTGCCAACCAGGCAAGGCCGAGATCAACAGTAGACCCCCATGGAGAAGAAGGTGGTACTAATTAGAGTCTTAGGACCCTGTAGGGGGAAGGAGGGTAGGATGGCATAGCCTGATGAAAGAGATTCTCTCGAAGATCTACTGTTACAGTAAGTATGTAACTGTTAAGATTTTCTTCAAGGATATCTTTTTCATCAGGCCACACCTATGGAACGAGTACCAAGCAGTACCACCAAACAGTCTGGATGGCTGGAGCCACAGGCCCAAGAAAGCAGGCCCTGAAGCACAGCTAGGCCAAAACCAGCCCTTTTTGAGAGGCAATGTCCAAACTCTAGTGTTTACTGAAAGTGTGGGCAGTACTCCAGGTGGCAGCTGCACACATTTCTGCAGCAGACACATTTTTGAAACAGGCAACAAATGTGGCCATGCTTCTAGTGGAATAATGACCATGAACCACCCCTGCAAGTTCCTTGCCGTACCTCCTGTAACAGAAAGTAATACAGTTGGCTAACCATTTGGACAGGCACAGTTTAGAAACTGGGACGCCCTCTTTCCCAGGGACTAACAAAACAAAAAGCTGCAAGAATTTCCTTCATGCAATGTGTATAGTACCTGAATATTCTACGTATACCTGGAGTGTGGACCAATGCTTCTACTTGGATTGGCATGCTCAGGAAAATAATCAGGCAGGTGGGTGGTTTGATATAAAGTCAACTCAAACACCACCTTTGGTGAAAACATAGTATTAGTAGTACTGAAAGACACCCTGTCTTTATCAAAAAAGAAGGCTCACACATTTAGAGCCCGTAGCTCTGTAATCCTTCGAGCAGAAGTAACTGCAACTAAAAATCCTAGAAAAAAAGCGTAAGCTGCAAGTTGCAGTTGATCAAGAGGAGCCAAAGTAAGCCTTTTTGAATTGCAGCTGACTCCAAAAGGAGTCAAAGTAAGCTTTTTGAATTGCAGCTGACTAAAAGGAGTCAAAGTAAGCTTTTTGAATTGCAGCTGACTCAAAAGGAGTCAAAGTAAGCTTTTTGAAAACAAAATTCAAATGTCAAGCCAGGACAGCATTGCGGATAGAAGACTTCAAGTATAGAATGCCCCGCAAGAACATACACGCCACCTCCAGCTGGGCAACAGTACAACCCTCAATAGGCACATGGAAAACTGAAATGGCAGCCAAGTGCACTTTGACTGAAGAATACTGCAGGCCTGCATCCGATAAGGACATCAGATATTCCAGAACCTGGCTGACTGGACAGGTAAACGGATCCAAGTGATGAGAAGTGGCCCACAGAGCAAATCGCTTCCACTTCATAGAATAAGTGGATCTGGTAAGGCTTTCTGGCAGCCACCAGGACATTAGCTATCTTTAGGGAAACACCAGACCTGGCAATGGCTATATTTTCAGGAGCCATGCCTGAAGATGAGATCTTGAGGTCTGGATGGAGCAGAGTTCACTGTTCCTGTGAAAGTAGGCCCTTCCGCAGGGGCAGAAGCACTGGTGGTTCCACTGCCAGCTGTCATAGCAGGGAGAACCAGATCTGTCGAGGTCATAGAGGAGCAAGGAGGATATTTATTCATTAATTTGCTCTTGTTAACTGGGTAAGCACACTAGACAGCCAAGTGCCTATTTTCAGGTGCGACCCAGGAGATTACAAGGTACATACATGAACATCAGGCAAATACAAGTGGAGGATTACATTACATAGAGTTAACACATCAGGGACTTTACAAGCATCAGATTTCATCAGGCAAATAGTAGTGAAGAGTTAATATAAAGCGACCAGAACACAGGGACATTGTAAGACAACAATACCAAAAACAGGTATTACAATACAGTATTAAATAAGAACTACCTCTCCATCTGGAGCTTGAGTAGCACTCTCCGAATTAGAGGGAAGTGAGGGAAGGCATACAGCAACCTCCCCTTCCAAGAGAGGGACAATGCATCTTGCCAGAAAACGCCAGGCCCTGGAGCGAGCGAGCAGAAAAAGGGCAGTTTTGCATTGAGCAGAGATGCAAAAAGGTCCAACTCTGGATGACCCCATCTGTTGAACAGGTCTTCGACCACTGAGATCTGCAGTTCCCTCTTGTGCATCCTGGACTGGGACCTGCTTAGCCTGTCTGACAAGATGTTTTCGATGAATGGAACATGTACTGCTGACAGTTCTAGGCCGTGTTCCAGAGCCCAATACCAGACTCTCATCGCTTCCCTGCTTCCCTGCACAGGGGGATAACAGTGAGTTCCCCAGTGCTTGTTGATGTAATTTCATCACACTGACGTTTTCCATCTGTAATAGCAGAGGACCCCGGGACAGATGAGTCTGGAAGGTTTGTTGCCCATACAGGATGGCTTGCATTTCTAGAACATTTATGTATAAGGTGCTCTCCACTGGGGTCCATGTACCCTGCATCTGATGGGGCCCTAAGTGTGCACCCCAGCCCATCCCTGAAGCATCTGTTACAATCTGGTGAGGGGTGGGGAACAAGAAGGGAAACCTCTTTAACAGATTGCTGGGTTCCATCCACTATTTGAGAACTTTGCATACAGGAAAGGTTACTATAACCCTTTGTTCTAGATTGGCCTGAGTTGGTCCCACTGGACTCTTAGGGTCCACTGAGGGATCCTCATGCAGACTGGCCAAAGGTACTATGACAACGGCCACTGCCATAAGGCCCAGGAGACGAAGGAATGTCCTGGCTGAAACATACCGGCTATCACGTACCAGCTGGGCCTGAGTAATCAGTCGTTCGACTTTTTCCAGGGGCAGGAAGGCTGAGCCCTGACCTGTGTCCAAGACTGCTCCTATGTATTGCAAGATAATGATTTGTGTCTCTGACATGCCTAGTTGCTGGCTTACGCAATACCTAGAAAGGAATGTGTGCGTCTGAAAGGGATGACTGGGTCTGCTACTCTCCTGAGTTCCTCTATAGCTCAGGTAGTTAGAGCATGGCATGTAATGCCAGGGACAGGGTTCAAATCTCAGCAGAAGGCACACATTTTCCTTTCACAGTTCCTTCCTATGTATTGCAGGCTTTGATAAGGTGTCAAGACAGACGAGGCTAAGCTGACAGTGATCCACAGAGCATCAAACATCTGCCTTGTTCGAGCTAAGGTGTGCAGGAACCGATCCTTGGAATTGGCTTTCAACAGCCAGTCATCCAGGTAGGGAAATATATGAAGGCCTTCCCTGTGAAGGGCTGCTGCCACCACTGCCAAGCATTTAGAAAAGGCCCATGGTGCAGAGGACAAGCCAAATGCCAATACCCTGAATTGGCAGTGTTTCCCCGGAGCAGGAACCTCAATATGCTTTCTGTGAGGTTTGCAAATTTTGATATGAAGGTAGGCATCCTTCATGTTGAGGGAACAGATCCAATCCCTGCTTACTGTAGCGAAGCAAGTCTTCAAGGTGACCATTCTGAACTTTTTGTACTCTATGAAAATGTTCAGGTCTCTGAGATCTAGAATTGGCCACAGGTTTCCTGTCCATTTTGAGACTAGGAAGTAGTAGTAGATTCTTGTGTTTCTTTGTTCAGAGTGCACAGGCTCAATGGCCTTTTGAAACAAAGTCTGAACTTCCTCCAAGAGCAGAGGAATGTGGTCTGGAGGATAGTGAAATGGCACTGTGGATGATCTGGAAATGTGTTTAAAAGTTCCAGAGCGTGACCTTGTGCTATGATTTCCAGAACCCAGGCATCTGATGTCACCTCCTTCACCGAGTTAAGTGAAGGAGAGGCAACCTCACAACCACCAGTGGAATTACTAGTAGTTTGGGGGAGGGTAACAAGGAGTCAGGCAGAGCCGGTTGTGGCAGTTCCTGTTATGCCACCACCTCTAGGGGTTTCTGAATGTGCACCTGAAGTGGTGCCCAGAGTGAGCAAGGCCCAGCTCCCTTGTCCTTACCTTGTAAGTCTGGTGGCTGAATGGTGTCTAGCACCAGCTGGACGAAAAAGTATCCTGTGACTGCCTCTTGGTTGGGTATGGTAGAGGGAGTGCATGGATTTCAGGGTCCTGCCTGAGGCCTAAAGGTTAGAATGAATGTCTTGGACATCAGAATCAAATAGCTTACGTCCTCTAAAGGGGGCATTTAGAATGGACTGTTGCATTTCATTTGCAAACCCTGCCAACCTAAGCCAGGAGTACCTTCTTAGACAGATGCCAGAGAAAGCAGCCCTGGCAGAAGCATCTGAAACATCACCGGTCATGTGAAACAAATGCTTTCCTACATTAGCCCCAGCTGTGAGAGCTTTAAGGAAAGTACAGTTACGTAAGAACTTACCGTAACAGTAGATCTTCGAGAACAGCTCTTGCAGCAGGTAACACTATTAGGACTGAAGCCGGCAGGAATTCTTCTAGCTAGCTATCTTCAGCGGGGACCGCCCCCGACGTCGGTCCTGCCTCCAACGTCAGGCGTAGTACAAAAGGGGGCGGTCCCGCCAGATTCCCCAGTTCTCCCGCTGGAGACTTCCGGCCGCAGGATGACATCAGAATGGGAGACCAAGATCCATCATCAGAAGACGAAGGGCAGATACGCCTCCTCAAGGAAGGTACTGCTACAAGAGCTGTTCTCGAAGATCTACTGTTACGGTAAGTTCTCACGAACTATACTATCTTACTTCGAGATACAGCTCTTGCAGCAGGTAACACTATTAGGACTGATTTCTGCAATAACGCTTGTAAGCATACTGGGAGGAGGAGATTAGAAATATCCATGCCAAGTCCTGACTCTAGGACAGGAGACCCTGTAGCACGGTCAGGCGAAACCGTGAGGCAAATGTCCAGGCTATAATGCCTGATAAAAGTGTGTACAGAGCTCCAAGTAGCTGCAGCGCAAATGGCAGAGGTGGCGATATTACTTAAGTGCTGCAAAAGAGGTAGCCACCCCTTGTTGAATGGCCCTGGACTGCACCCGGGAGGGGCTTCTGTTTAGTATTGTAGCAGTATGATGTACACTGGACAAGCCAGCGAGAAAGTGACTGCTTTGAAACTGGTTGGCCCATCATCCTCTCAGCAAAGGAAACGAAGAGCTGCTCCAACTTACAGAAGCTGTTTCGTTCTGTTTAGGTAGTACCTTAGACAGCGGTGAACATCCAGGGTGTGAAGCAGCGCTTCTCCTCTATAGGAGTACTTAGGAAAATAGACAGGCAGGTCAATGTCCTGATTAAGAGTGAAGGTGGAGACCACCTTAGGTAAAAATTTAGGATTCGTCCTTAGGGACACTCTGTCCTGGTGGAAAATCAAATAAGGTTCCTTACACATAAGAATGTGAAGCTCGGAAATTCTCCTTGCTGACGTAACAGCAAATAAAAATAACATTTTCCACAACAGAAAACGCAGCTCACAATCCGCAGCAGGTTCAAAGGGGGGAAGCGCGAGTTGTTCCAGGATGAAGAGTAAATCCCACGGGGGGACAGGGTTCTTAATAGGTGGCCTAAGGTGTAATACCCCTCTCAAAAAGTCTCGAGAGACATCAAGCTGCGCCACTGTGCGCTGTCTCACCGGGGAGTGGTAAGCAGAAATAGCGCAGAGGTGCACCTTAATAGAGGAGTAGGCGAGACCCGACTGGAAAAGGGAGAGCAGGTAATCTAACACCGCTTTCACCGGGCAACCTAGAGGGGAAAGGCCGCGTGCCTGCGACCATAAACAAAAACGGCACCATTTCATGGCGTACGTCGCATGCGTTGCCGGCTTTCTGGCCACAGAAAAGACTTCAGCCACCTCTTGCGAGACCCCGTGTCGCAAAATGGCTATGTCTCTAGGAGCCATGCATGCAGGTTCAGTGATCGTAAGTCCAGATGGACCAATGAACCTTCCTCCTGAGACAAGAGATGGGAGCTGAAAGGCAACGGGAGCGGAGGTTCCCGGGACAGCTGCGTTAGCAAGGGAACCAGATCTGCCTGGGCCAGAAAGGGCTACCAGGATCACTGTGTGCTCCCGCGCAGTTTGAGAACTCTCTGGATGAATGGGAAGGGAGGGAAGGCATATAGGAATCTGTTCGCCCAGGAGAGGGACAACGCGTCTCGCCAGAAAACACCAGGCCCTGGATCTAGCGAGCAAAAATTGGGCAGTTTTGTGTTGGATGGGGAAGCGAACAAGTCCAACTCTGGGGTTCCCCATCATAGAAACAGATCCTCCGCTACCTCTTGAAGGAGTTCCCATTCATGGACTCTGGCCTGGGAGCGACTCAGGCAGTCTGCGATTGTGTTGTCCACGCCGGGAACGTGAACTGTAATCAGGCTTGCGCCATGTCTGATTACCCAATCCCACACTCTCATTGCCTCCCCGCAAAGGGGGTAAGAGTGTGCGCCTCCTTGTTTGCTGAGGTAATACATCACCGCCGTGTTGTCTGTCTGAAGCAGAAGAGTACTCAACGGGATTTCTGACTGGAAAGCCAGCAGGGCATATAGGACCGCCCTCATCTCCAGGACGCTGATATGGTGGTGAGCCTCCTGAGGGGTCCATGTTCCCTGGGACTTCACCCCGTTCAGGTGTGCACCCCACCCCAACCCTGAGGCATCTGTGGTGAGGATTACCTCCGGGGACGGCGCTATAAACGGGACACCCACAGAGAGTGTCCCTGGGTCTAGCCACCACTGTCAGTCTCGAATCACGGCATTCGTGATTCTGACCGATGCTGCATGTGGTCTTGCCTTTGGTCCCACTGCACCTTGAGCATCCACTGAGTCACCCACATGTGGAGCCTTGCCAAAGGATGGTTGGAATGGCCGCAGCCATGTGTCCGAGCAAGGAGACCCACCTGGCGGGACGGGTTTTTCTTCGAAAAGATCCCTGATGAGGATCTGATGTGTTCCGCCTGTCGCCGGGGAGAAAGGCTTCCCTGAACTGTGTCCAGAACTGCTCCTATGAACTGCAATTTCTGGGACGGTACGAGAGTGACTCTCGAAGTTGATGAGGATGCCCAAGGACTGAAACAGTTCTTGAGTGCTTTGAATAGCCATCAACAGTGCCTCTTTGAGGCGCCATGAGAAGCCAATCGTCCAGGTACGGGAACACGTAGTGGCCCTGTCTCTTGGAACGCTGCCACGACTGCTGTGCATTTGGTAAAGACCCTGGGGGCCGATGACAGTCCGAACGGAAGAGCTCGGAACTGGAAATGGTGGCCGAGAAACTCGAAGCGCAGGAACCTCCTGTGCGCTGGAGCTACAGGGATATGCAGGTATGCGTCCTGCATGTCTAGGGACGCTAAGAAGGCGTCCTTCTTTAGCATGGGAATAAGACCTTGAAGAGTCACCATGCGAAATCGCTTGTAGGCGACCGACAGATTGAGGTCGCTGAGGTCCAGGATTGGACGGAGGTCCCCTGTTTTCTTTGGAACCAGAAAGAAGTGAGAATAGTATCCGAACCCTCTCTGGTTCTCTGGGACATACTCTACCGCTCCCTTTTGTAGGAGCACAAGTATCTCTTGCCTGATAAGCAGTTTGTGCTGACCCGAGTAACAGGAGGGCAGAGGAGGCCTCGAGGGTGGCTTGTCTGCGAATTCTATAAAGTGGCCTCTTTCGACCAACTGAAGAACCCACCTGTCGGTAGTTATAGAATGCCATCCTGGCAAGTAATCCGTAATACGACCCCCGACCTTGATGTCCCGTTGATCCTGAGGGGCAGGGGCCGGGAAGGAGTCAGGCTGTGGCAGCCAAGGGACCCATGGGCTGGGTCGGCTTAGCTGGGTGCTGACTTTGGCCCACGGACTGTCTACCCTGGGCTCTGGGGAACCGGAGCCCCTGTTGTGGACCGTGCAGGACTGCTGTCTCTGCGCCCATCCACGGAAACGGCTTTGGTTTGTACGAAGGAACTAAGCCTCGTCGGTCCATTGCCTGTACCAACCTCACCACCTTCCCTGCCTCTTGAGCTTGGTGAAGACCTTTCAGAGGGCTCACCAAAGAGAACTTCTCCTCGAAAGAGGCGTCCATGATATTCTTCTGACGCCTGAGTAAATTCGAGACACGGAGCCATGAGTGTCTCCGAGGCATACGCCTGAAGCTGCCGCCTGGCCGAGGAGTCCGCGGAATCATACGCGCTCGCAGCACCTGGGTTCCCACGCCCAAACCCGCAGGAGGAGCTGCAAAAATCTCCTCCTCCTGCTCACCTTCTGGCATTTTTTCTGCCAGATCCAGTCCCTGTTCCCACAAGGCGCTTGGAACTGCACCATGTGGGTCAAGTAGTTCAGGGATCTGATGGCGCAAGTAGCAGACGCATACATGCGCCTGCCCATAGCGTCCAGCTGTTTGGACCCGGTCTGGTGCCAGGGTGCTCAAATGCTGTGGTCTCTGGGACCGGTCATGACAGGCTGTTATGACCAGAGAGTCGGCCAGAGGATGTTGAGCCAAATACTGGTCCTCCTTAGGAGACTTGTACAGGCGGTCAGCTTTCTTCGGCATCGCCGGGAGCGAGTGTGGACGCTTCCACGCTGCCTTGGTGACGTCCACAAAAGTGTCCACCAAGGGTGGTACCACCACAGGCTTAGGATCTTTCTGTCAAGATACCTGGCGAGGCGAGTCTCGGTCTCAATTCTTCCGCATCCCAGCCCATGTTCTCTTGGATATGTCGATGATCTCTGAGAACGATGGGTCATCCGGAGGAGATCTAGGAAGCTCACGGGTCCGGAGAGGGATGTGGATCGGAGAGGGGATCTGATCCTGAGAATTCGATCCCGTGTCCTCCGTCAAAGGCGAAGGCGGCGCTTCTGGGTCTCTTGGGGCTGGGTGACCCTGAAGAAGATCTAGACGGAGGTCTCTTTGTCTGGTTCTCTCTAGGAGGACCCGTAGGCCCTGGGGAAGGTACTGGCCTGCAGCCCCAGATGGTGGGGGGCGCAGGAGTCGGAGGAGTCGCAGGAGGAGGAGGAGGAAGAGGAGGAGGTGTGGGAACCATATCCTTTTTAATGGTATCCCACCAGTAAGCGAAGAGCTCCTTAACCTCAGAAATGCAAAGACCCGACGATGGACCGGCGCCGCTGGCTGGTCATCTGCTTCCGCCGGCGCTCCTCAGGGGCCTCGGCTGAGGAGAGGTTCCCTGGGAGGTGTGACAGGACCGGGTTCGCCTGCCTGGTCCTCGGCTGCGCAATCCTCCTCCGTGATAGTCTCCTGACCGACATCGGTAGGAGGCGCCGGGTCCCTTCTCGACATGTACTGGTGCGACTTCGCCCCCGCTGACGCATCGAGGGGCGAGGCCTGACCGGCGATGGATCCTGGCGTCGACGGCTCCTGGGACCTGTGGTGAGGCCGACGTCCGGACGAGCCAACGCCGGATCCAACGGTCTCTTGGAGAGGTAAGCTCTTGGTCTTCTGTTGGGGAGGAGGCAAGGAGGCAGACCTGACGTCGGGCTCAGAATGGCGGGAACATGACTTGTGGCGATGATGATGGTCCCCGGACCTAACCAGGGCTTTGGAGGATGAAGATGGGGGCCTGGAGGTCTTGGCCTGTGAGGAGGAAGAGGAACCCAAAGGTGTCTTCACCGCAGCAGGGGGAGGCTGAGAACGGGCCCGGGAGGGCAAACGGTCAGACCGGGAGCCGGAGCTATGAGAGTCGGAGGCCCTAGACAGGGACTTGGAGGAAACCTCTCTGTGCTTGCCAGAATGTTTCCGGCCTTCTGCAGATTCCTCCTGAGGTGTCCATGGCCTTGATCCTCTCCTCGAGCAAAACGCCTGTAGAGCCTTCTGGCGACGGATCCGGGTCCGGCTGTTGAATCCCTGGCAGAACGTGCAGGACCGAGTTGTCGTGGTCTGGGCCTAGGCACCGGACGCAGGTCAATGCGGATCCTTAAATGGGATTTGCTTCCCACAGGCGCGACTTCCGAGGATGGCCTTCAACGGAGGTTGGAGAGGACATCAGACAACAATCGAGCTGGAAAATGAACGCTTCTAAGGAAGAACTTAACGCGTATGCCACGCGCTTAAGAACGAGCCAAGGGAATGTAAGACATGTAAGTCGACGGCGGAAAGAATTGGGGCATCGTGTGGACCGCCTCTTTGTACTACAGCCTGACGCCGGAGGCGGGACTGAAGTCGGGGGCGGTCCCCGCTGAAGATAGCTAGCTAGAAGAAACTGCGGGGGTCCTGACTTCACGGCTTCAGTCCTAATAGTGTTACCTGCTGCAAGAGCTGTATCTCAAGTAAGATCTGTTGTTTGGGGTACCTCTGTAAAATTGCAGCGGCCTTGGCCTTTCTTCAGAGAGTGTTCTGATACTTAGCCATGTGGGTCTGATAGTTAACAATCCTAAAGCCCAGGAAAGTAGAGGCAAAAGTCCTTCTGCTCTAGAACAATCAACCTCCTGGACTTTTATCAGAAGGGGGCTCGGATGTTTAGAGCTCCACCATAATGGGTCAGATTTATAAAGAAGTTTCGTGACTTACCTTAATGTAGATCTTGAGAAGCTCTCTTGCAGCATATCATACACTTGAGATGTCTGCCACAGGACATACTTTCACGGTAGCTTTCACCATCAGTGTTGACTAGGGGCTGCCTACGATGACGTCAGTCCAGGCATATGCATAAATACATGGCAGCCCCTAAGCCTCAGTTCCCGACTCGTGACTAGTTCGTGAAGCAAGACACCGAGGGAAACGGAGAAGGCCTGAGGCATCACCCATCGGGACGATGAGAATAGAAGTAGAAGATGGCTGTCCTGGGGAAGGCGGGTGGGATTGTGACCTGCTGCAAAAGATCCTCTGCAAGATCCACCGTTGCGGTAAGTTTGAAACTGTACTATTGTCTTAAGAGAGTCTCTCTTGCAGCAGGTCATACACTTGGGATGATTCTCAAGCAGTCGAGTACGAAAGGAGGTTAGGACAGGAGGCTCTGGAGATGTGCAACCAAAGGTGGCCTGCCACTTGGAGGCCAGGTTAAGACTGCAATGTCTAGTAAAGGTATGGATCATAGACCAAGTGGAGGTGTCGATATATCTGCAATAAAAACACACCTGAAGCATGCGGCAGAGGTAGAGAGAACTCTGGTGGAGTGGGATGCACAGCACCAGGGAGAGGTTTGTGGTATTTGGAGAAGCAATAGGTGATACATTGTGCTAACCAGTTTGACAAGGTTTGTTTTGTGATGGGATTTCCTTCTACGGGAGCAAATGCAACGAAGAGTTGCTTGGATTTGCAGGAGGGCTGAGTGCGAGCAATGTAGTAACGCAGGATGCGGTGCACATCCAGAGTGTGGAGAAGGGTCTCTCCTGGGTCCTTATCAGGAAAGAGGACAGGTAAATGTATAGACTGGTTGAGAGTAAATTCTGAAACCACCTTCGGAAGGAATTTGGTATGTGTGTGAGGAATACTTTGTCCTTATGAAACCAAGGTAGAAACATAGAATTTGACGGCAGATATGACCGCTAACCACCCAGGCTGCCCATTTCCCTACCTGATGGATAAGCTGCAGATCCTAGTTAACCAGCAGCCTACTTCTTCCTACCCCCACCCCCTAGAATTGCCTTATGACTGTCCCATGCATGCTTGAATTCCACCACTGTTTTTGACTCCACAACCTCCTCTGGAAGGCCGTTCCATACATCCACAAGCCTCTCTGTGAAAAAATACTTCCTTAAATTACCTCTGAGGCCGCCCCCTTCTATCTTCAAATTGTGCCCCTTTTCTTGCACACCTCTTTTTTTGAAAGATGCTACCCTCTTGGACTTTGTTGATTCCCTTGAGGTACTTGAAAGTTTCTATCATGTCCCCTCTCCTCCTTTCCTCGAGGCTATACATATTAAGCTCCTTAAGTCTCTCTTCATATGTCTTCCGTGCAGACCCTGCACCATTTTAGTTGCCCTCCTCTGACAGCTTCCATCCTGTCTATGTCTTTGATGGAGATTGGGTCTCCAGAACTGCACGCAGTACTCCAGATGTGGTCTCACCAGCTGTCTGTACAGAGGATAATAACTTCTTGTTTTCTACTGGTGATGCCTCTCCTATGCATCCCAGTATTCCCCAGCCCTCCTTGCTGCCCTCTCACATTGCCTGCCCACCTTTAGGTCATCTGATATGACTACCCCAGGTCCCTTCCATTTTTGTTGTTGTTAGTATCTCACCCCATTGTGTACTCTTCCCCTGGGTTTTTGTTTCCCAGGTGCATTACCTTGCACTTCTTAGCATTGAATCTAAGCTGCCATACATTTGACCATTCCTCTAACCTTGCCAAGTCCCTTCTCATCCTTTCCACCCCACTTGTGCATCAACTCTGTTGCAGATCTTTGTGTCATCTGCAAAGAGACATACTTTTCCTTCCAGTCCCTCTGCAATGTCGCTTATAAAGACATTGAAGAGGACCGGTCCTAATACTGAACCCTGTGTACCCCACTACTAACCCCCCTTTTTTCAGAGTGGACTCCATTTACTGTTACTCTCTGTGTCCTATTCTCCAGCCAATTCTTTACCCAGGCTGTCATCTTGGGACCCACTCCCAGGCTGGCTAACCTGTATATTAATCTTTTGTGTGGGACTGTGTCAAATGCCTTGCTAAAGTCTATGTAGGCCATGTCCACAGCCCCTCCCTGATCAACTACTTCAGTCACCCAGTCAAAGAAATCTATCAGATTTGTCTGGCATGACCTTCCCGCTGTGAATCCATGCTGCCTTGGGTCCTGTGCCCCTCTGGCCTCTAGATACTCAACAATTCTTTCCTTCAGAAGTGATTCCATCATTTTCCCTACCACTGAGGTTAAACTAACAGGTCTGTAGTTCCCTGCTTCTACCTTGCTCCCACTTTTGTGAAGGGGAATCACATCTGCCCTCCTCAGTCCTCAGGTACCACCCATCCTCCCATGATTTGTTAAAGAGGGTAGTCAGTGGTGTCACTAGTTCTACCCTTAGTTCTTTTAGAATTCTGGGATGAATCCCATCAGGCCCCATTGCTTTGTCCACCTTCAGTTTTAAGAGCTCTTTCAGAACCCTTTTTTCTGTAAATGGGCTGGTATCAACTTCTGTATCCAGAGTGTTTCTACTATTTGTTTTAGGTCCCTCTTTCTTTGTAAATACTGAGCAAAAATATTTGTTTAGTATCTCTGCTTTTCACAGTCACCCTCTGCCCACCCTCCTCCCTTTATTAAGCCTCACTATCCTCCCTTGGTCTTCCTTCGCTCCCTGATGTACCTATAAAGGTTTTATCCCCCTTCTTAACTGAGTTGGCTATCTTTTCCTCAGTTTGGGCCTTTGCTGTTCTGACTGCCTTTCCAGCTTCTTTGCTTTAACTGATACAGTTCTCTGTCCTGTTCCTTCTGTGATTCCTTGTACTTCCTGAATGCTTTCTTTTCTCTTGAACCTTCACTGCCACTTCCTTTGAGAACCATAGTGGTTTCTTACCTCGCTTCATTTTGTTTATTTGCTTTACACAAAGGCTTGTTACCTCTGTGATGGCAGTTTTATTATTCCCATATTGTTCTTCCACCCTCCTTCCTGCCCATTTGCTAGTGCATTCCTTAGGCACTCACCCATTTTGGCAAAGTCAGCCCTCCTAAAATCCAGTACCTTTGTCTTTGTATGGCTTGACTCTATTGCTGTGTTTATTGCGAACCATACTGTTCGATGGTCGCTAGTTCCCAGATGGCTACCCACCTCTACATCTGTGATCCTCTCTTCATCTCCATTTGAGAGAACCAGATCTAAGATTGCTCCCTCTCGAGTGGGCTCCAATACTAGTTGTCTAAGGCTTGCCCCCTGTAGGGCATCTAGAATAACCCCACTCTTAGAAGTGGCTGCTGCAACTGCACTCCAGTTAACATCTGGCATATTCAGATCACCCAACAGCAATATCTCCCCTTTATCTGCCATTCTAAGTATACTTTCTATCATTTCCTTGTCCATTTCCTCCCCGAGAGGGGGTCTATACAACCCCTGTGCGGATTGTGGTGCCATTGCCTGCCTCCAAATTGACCCACAGTGCTTCTTCTCCTCCTGTTTACCCTTTGTTCTGTTGCTTTGATTCCTTCTCTTATGTGAGAGCTACTCCTCCTCCCTTTAACCCTCCCTGTCCCTCCTGTAGATAGTGTATCCTGGTATGTTTCGTCCCAGTCATGGTTCTGTGTGTACCATGTTTCTGTGACTGCCACAATATCCAGATCTTCCTCCTCCATCAAGGCCACTAATTCAGGAAGCTTGTTACCCAGACTACAGGCTTTGGTACTCATTGCTCTCCATTTTTTGATGGCTTTACCTTCTGTAGTGGCATCCCCCACTGACCTTTCTACCTTGGTCTTTTTCTCATTTAGTACCCTGTTTTGTAGGGGGAGGCTGGGATTTTCCTGCTGCTTATCAGTGCCTCCCCCCTTGACTAGTTTAAAGGCTTGCCAATGAAGCATTTAAACAGACTGCCCAAAAGACTTGTTCCCTTCCTGGACAGATGCAGACCATCCTGCCAGTATAGGCTGATGTTCCTCCAGGTGGAACCCCAGTCCCCAATGAAGCCAAACCCCTGTACTCCACACCACTTTTTCAACCATTTGTTAAACTGCATGGTGCAAAGTACCCTCGTCTCACCCATGCCACTGACAGGCAGGACCTCTGAGAAGGATACTGTGTGTGCTACTTGTCTTAAGCCCCTCCCCAACTCTACAAAGTCCTTCTGCACTGCTCTAATCTCATGATGAGCTAAGTCATTTGTCCCTAGGTGGACAATGACATCCAGCTCGAGACTCCCGTGCAACTGTTCTCGTGATCCTAAGAATGCGCTTCCTGTCCCTCCAAGCCATGGCACCAGGCAAGACTCAAGGCACATGAGAGCCTGAAGTTCCAAGATGCGTCTGGCTGAGGTGACAGCCACCACAGAAAGGGTCTTCCAAGCAAGGAAGTGCATCTCACAGGTGCATCTCTGTTTTTGACAAAGGAGAACTTTGGTTTCAGAGCAAGAAACAGCAGTCTAGAACTACAGATATTTTACTGATAAATCACTTCTATCTCAGCAGGAGTCGGTACCTGTTTGGATTAAGCAAACAGATACTTTACTAGAAGAAGGGGGTCTCATTTAAGTAAAAAAAAAAAAAAGAAGAAAGTCACTGTGTGCTTCTCTGAGGAAGGGGGCTGTATCAGCTTAATTTACTGAGTCAGGAGCAGAGGGTGAATCTAATTGGGGGTGTGGCTTAGGAGTACAAAAGCAGGTGTCTCCAATTACAGCTTCCTGCTGTTTTTGACAGAGGAGAACTTTGGTTTCAGAGCAAGAAACAGCAGTCTAGAACTACATATTGTTTACAAATTGCCCTCCTTCCCACCTCCACCCTAAGCCAGTTCTACTTTTACAGCCATTGGATTTGACCGACAACAGGAACTTCCTGTTTGGCAATAGGAAGGAAAAATCACTGAGACATTAGTTTCATTAACCTTGAAAGAATCTAAAAATAACTCTCTCCCGGCTGCTGGAGGTCTGAATCCAAGCACGGAAGAAGGAGACTACTGAAGACTACAGGAAGTTCCTGTCCCAGAACAGGAAGGACGAGAGTTGTAAGGGCACATAGGAAGTAGGAAAGTAAGTATAAAAATACATAGAGGAGGAGACAGTAAGCATACAAAGCAACAGGAGAGGGGACACAAGATTAGTCAAGATGGGAGTGGTGCAGTGCAATGGCTGTGGGACAGCAGTTTTCCAGGAGACATTCTGGAGGCTGCGATGCTGCCCTGTTTGCAGGCACCTCTCTGGTGTGAGGAGAGGTTGCCCGTCTCAGGCTGACCTGGCTAAGATTCATGAAACCTCCCCACACAGGGACCACCAGGGTCACCACTGTTACCTCAGAGGTTGCCAAGAAAGAGGAGTGGTTGGACCAAAGTGGGCACAGGGAGGGAGAGGGTGGTGGAACAGAAGTGCATCCCTCCAGTTTTATCTCCCCACAATTCATATGCTGTTCTGGCAAAGAGTGGTTGCTCTATGTGGCAAAGAGTGGTTGCTCTATGGAGACACCCGCAGTGGAGACCAAGGAGGAAGCTGGGAACCTCCACAAAGGAGACCCACAGGAGGGTGGCACAAGACCCCACAGGGAAGGAAACAACTCCTGGTGGGGGACTCGATCATTAGGGGGTAGAAGTGGGGGAGGAAGGGAATAGGGGGGTAAGGTGCCTGCCTGGTGCCACGGCTTGGAGGAACAGGAAGGGAATCCTCAGGACTGCGGGAGCAGCTGCACGAGGGAGGGAGCTGGATGTCACTGTCCACCTAGGGACAAATGACCTGACTGTGAATGGGATCAGAGCAGTGCAAGAGGAGTTTGTGGAGTTGGGTAGGGGCCTTAGGCAAGTAGCATGCATGGTAACCTTCTCGGAGGTGCTGCCTGTCTATGGCAAGGATGATGCTAGGGTATTCCACACCATGGGATTCAATGAATGGTTGAAAAACTGGTGTGGAGCTCAGGGTTTTGGCTTCATTGGGGACTGGGGAGCCAGCTGGAGGGATGCAGGCTTATAATACTGGCGTGATGGTCTGCATCTGTCCGGGCGGGGAGCCAGGACCCTATGACAGGTTTAAATGCTTCAGTGGCAAGCATTTAAACTAGACAGGGGAGACACTGAAAAGGAGCAGGAAATCCCAGCCTCTCCCCAAAACACAGTAGTTAGAGAGGTAAACACCAAGGTAGAGAAGTCAGTAGGGAGCAGGCCAGGGGTAAATGCAGAAAAAGGCAGTAAGGACAGGGATGGGGCTAAAAGGGGTAAGGCCATAAAAAATAAATGGAAGGTGATGAGTACCAATGCTCTGCAGTCTGTGCAACAAGCTCCCTGAACTAGTGGCCTTGAAGGAAGAGGGATGCCTGGATATTGGGGCAGTCACTGAAACACCGTACACAGAGAACCATGACTGGGATGTCAACATACCAGGATATACAGGAGGGACAGGGTGGGTAAAAGAGGAGGAGTAGCTCTCTATATAAGGGAAGGGATTAAAGCAACAGAACTAAAGAGTAAACAGGAAGTTGATGAGTCAATATGGGTCACCCTGGAGACAGGAAATGTCACCACAATCCGCATGAGGGTTGTGTACAGACCCCCATCTCAGGGGGAGGAAATGGACAAGGAAATGATAGAAGGCATCCATAAAATGGCAGAAAAAGGGGAGATACTGTTGATGGGGGACCTGAATATGACAGATGTTAACTGGAGTACCTTTGCTGCAGGCACATCCAAGAACAGGGTCATTCTTGATGCCCTACAGGGGGGCATGCCTCAGACAGCTAGTGTTGAAACCCACTCGGCAGGGAGCAATCTTAGACCTGGTACTCTCAAATAGGGAAGGAGAGAGAATCTCATATTTAGAAGTGGGTAGCCAGCTGGGAACAAGTGACCACCAAACAGAGTGGTTCACAATAAACACAGCCATATAGTCAAGATGTACAAAAACAAGAATATTGGACTTTAGGAAGGCTGACTTTGGGAAAACGAGAGTGCCTCAGAAAAGCACTAGCAAACAGGCAAGAAGGAGGGGTGGTGAACAATGGGGCATAATCAAAACTGCCATCGCAGAGGCAACAAGCCTTTGTGTGAAGCAAATCAACAAAACAAAACGAAGGAAAAAAACACTATGGTTCTCATAAGAGGTGGCAGGGACTATTAAGGAGAAAAGGATAGCATTCAGGAAATATAGGGAAACACAGAAGGAGCAGGACAGAGAACTTTATCAGTTAAAGCGGAAGGAGGTAGGGAAGGCAATCAGAATAGCAAAGGCACAAACTGAAAAAAAGATAGCCAACTCTGTTAAGAAGGGGGATAAAACCTTTTATAGGTACATTATGGAGCGAAGAAAGACCAAGGGAGGGATACAGAGACTTAATAAAGGGGAGGGAATGTGGGCAGCGGGTGACAGTGAAAAAGCAGGGATACTGAACAAATATTTTTACTCAGTATTCACAACAGAAGAGGAGGGGGAGGTACCTAAACCAAACAGGAGAAACTCACTAGGGGAGTCGATACCAGTCCATTCACAGAAGAAAGGGTTTTGAAAGAACTCTTGAAACTGAGGGTGGACAAAGCAATGGGGCCTGATGGGATTCACCCATGAACTCTAAAAGAACCAAGGGTAGAACTAGTAATACCACTGACTACACTCTTAAATCATGGGAGGATGGGGTGGTACCCGAGGACTGGAGGAGGGCAAATGTGATTCCACTTCACAAACGTGGGAGCAGAACGAGACAGGAAACTACAAACCAGTTAGTCTGACTTTAGTGGTAGGGAAAATGATGGAATCACTTCTGAAGGAAAGAACTGTTGAGTACCTAGAGGCCAGTGGGGCACAGGACCCAAGGCAGCACGGCTTCACAGCAGGAAGGTCAAGTCAGATGAATCTAATTGATTTCTTTGACTGGGTGACCAAACTAGTAGACCAGGGAGGGGCTGTGGATATGGCCTACATAGATTTCAGCAAGGCATTTGGCACAGTCTCACACAAAAAATATACAAGCTAGCCAGCTTTGGAGTGGGTCCCAAGGTGGTAGCCTGGATAAAAAACTGGCTGGACAACAGGACACAAAGGGTAATAGTAAATGGAGTCCAAAGTAAAGAAAGCAGGGTAACTAGCAGGGTACCACAGGGTTCGGTACTGGGACCGGTCCTCTTTAATGTCTTTATAAGTGACATCGGAGAGCACCTGGAAGGAAAGGTTATGTCTCTCTGCAGATGACACAAAGACCTGCAACAGGGTTGATACATAAGGTGGGGTGGAAAGGATGAAAAGGGACTTGGCAAGGTTGGAGGAATGGTCAAATATGTGGCAGCTCAGATTCAATGCAAAGAAGTGCAATGTAATGCATCTGGGAAACAAAAACCCAAGGGAAGAGTACACAATGGTGAGTGAGTTAACAACAACAAAAATCGAAAGAGACCTAGGAGTAATTATATCAGATGACCTAAAGGTGGGCAAGCAATGTGAGAGGGTAGTAAGGAAGGCTGGGGAGATACTGGGATGCATAGGGAGAGGCATCAACAGCAGAAAACAGGAAGTTGTTATCCCTCTGTACAGACAGTTAGTGAGACCCCATCTGGAGTACTGCGTGCAATTCTGGAGACCACATCTCCGAAATGACAGACAGAGTGGAGGCCGTTCAGAAGAGGGCAACCAAAATGGTGCAGGAGTCTGCACCAGAAGACATCTGAGGAGAGACTAAAGCAGCTTAATATGTATACCCTTGAGGAAAGGGGGCATGATGAAGTATCTCAAGGAATTGAAGTACAAGAGGGTAGTATCTTTCAGAAGAAGAGATGTGCAAGAACAAGGGCACAATTTGAAGATAGAGGGATACATAGACAGTGTCAGCAGATAAGGGCCTATGGCCCTCAGTCTGCCATTTGAGCTTGTAAGTTCAGTCTATGTTTTCCTAGAAGTCTGTTGCCCTTACCCTGACCTCCAGAATTCCTTTATGTCTATCCCATGCATTCTTAAATCCGGTGATTGTTTCAGCCCCCACCACTTCCTCTGGCAGGGTGTTCCACTTGTCCACCACTCGTTCTGTGAAGAAATTCTTCCTCACGTTTCCTCTGAATCGTCCTCCCTCCAACTTCATCCCATGCCCTCCAGTCCTGGAACATCTTTTTCGCTTAAAAATAGTGTATTCCTGCACTCTGTTCCTCCCTGTAAGATCCTTGTACGTCTCTATCGTATCCCCTCTCTCCCTCCTCTCCTCCAGGGAGTACATGTTCAGTTTCTTCAACCTGTCCTCATAGAACTTGTGATGCAATCCATGTACCATCTTTGATGGCTCAGAGGTAGTGTTAGAATGTATTTTTTCACTTGTGGATGCATGGAACAGCCTTCCTGAGGAGGTAGTGGAGTCGGGAACAGTGGGGAATTCAAGAATGCATGGGAGACATAAGGCAATCCTAGTGGGGCTAGGAGGAAGTAAGCTGTTGGTTAACTAGGATCTGCAGCTTATTTGTTAGGTAGGAAAATGGGCAGACTAGGTGGGCCAAGAGGTCCTTATCTACCGTCAAATTCTATGTTTCTATGTTGAGGGCGGCTCAAATAGGGATAGAGTTAGTTTTCTAGAATAAAATTGAGGTCCCAGGATGGGACAGTTCTGACAGGGGCATGAGCTGTAAAGACCTAGAGAAACATCCTGGCAAGGTCTGTTTGGGTGACTTATCGGGCTCAGATGGGTTCATGGAAAGCCGAGATAGCGACTAAATGCACCTTGATAAAGGAGTAGCTTAAACCCTGACTGGACAGGGTGAAAAGGCAGTCCAAAATGTTCATTAAAGGGCAGGAGTAAGGATCCAGACTCCTGTCGGCAGCCCATATGACAGAGCGTTTCCATTTGGCAGCATACATCTTTCTGGTAGAATGTTTCCTGGAGGCCAAAAGAATCATGGCCACAGAGGAAGAGATGTGATGTCGAGCTATAAAGACATCCTCAGGAGCCAAGCATGCAGATGTAGGGATGCGAGATCTGGATGGAGGAGGGTCCCGTGGTTCTGCATGAGCAGACAGGGTCAGAAGGGAAGGGTAAAAGAGATCTGTTACTTACAGTTGCTGGAGGAGGGAGAACCAGATCTGACGCAGCCAGAATGGGTCAATCAATATCAGGGAGGCCCACTCCAGCTGGAGCTTGAGTAACACTAATTGAATGAGGGGAACTGGTGGGAAGGCATATAAGAAGCGCCCGTGTCAGGAGAGGGACAGGACATCCATGGAGTTGCTGGCTGAGTCTGTGATTGCCGTCGAGGCACAGGTCAGGAAGCATAGGGAAAACCAGGAGCAGTTGTACAATTCACCAAAAATATTTATTTACAGTAGCAGTAACATAAAAGAAAATAAACTTGTTCAGAATAACTATGTACAAAGGAGAAAAAAAAACTAGTATTCCTTAAGTCTCTGTGTCACTTTCTCTTCTAATCTTTCTTGCATTTGCAGCTTAGCTCTTATAAGTCCTTTCAACCCCTATCCTTGGCAAGCATCCTGTTTCTGCAAAGATCAGGTAGGAGCTGCTAGAACACAGTGTGCTTCTTGAGTTGAGGCCCCCTTTTGCACAGCTTTTGCAAAAGGCTTAAACATTGAACTCTGGCAACCGCTAGCTTCCAACAGCATTCTGCAGTCATCTCAAACTATAATTATATACATTTCAACAGTGATGCTATACATTTTCCAAACACAAGAGATGTTACATTTCCATACGATGATTTGCACATATTTTTACATCAGCAATCTAGATATGCAAGGAGAAAAACAGACAGCAAGAAAACAGAGACAGAAAAGGAAGGATCCCTGCATTTAAACACTTTCTCCATAACAAATGGGACAGGGTCCTATTCTACCCCGTCACATACATCCTCTTCCTTAAGAGGGAACCTGTTTTATTAAGTAGGTTTCCAAATCGTTTTATTCTCTAACAACATTTGCTGCTTTCAGACATTAAGCACATGTACATTATCATTTTTTATATACTAGTACAGCAAACAGTAAAGTTCAAACCCATACATTTGTTTTCAACCTTCAGAATCCTCAATTCCTGATCCATATCTTGACAGAAAATCAGCATTGCTATTCTCTTTACCAGATTTGTGTATCACAGTGAATTTAAGCAGCTGTAGTGCTAGGTACCACCGTGTGATTCTTGAATTTTTATATTTCATCTGATTAAGCCAACAGACAGGATTGTGATCAGTTACCAGAACAAAATCAGTTCCTGGCAAATAAAACTTAAGGGACTCCATGGCCCACTTTGCTGCTAGACATTCCTCTTTCATAATGGAGTACCTTTTCTCTCTATCATGCAATTTCCTACTTATGTACAGAATAGGATGTTCTGTCTCATCTACAGTTTGACTTAAGACAGCACCTAGGCCTACCTTGGATGCATCTATTTGTAACAAAAATGGTTTCTCAAAGTCTGGGCTTCTTAAAACAGGGGCAGAACATAATGCAGCCTTTATAGTCTGAAAAGTTTTATCACACTCTGGGGTCCATTTCACATTATTTGGGTACCGTTTTTTCATTAGTTCAGTGAGGGGAGTAGCTAATTCAGCAAAGTTGGGAACAAATTTCCGATAATAACCAGCCAGCCCTAAAAATGACCTGACATGTTTCTTTGTTTTAGGTACAGGGCTGTTAGCTACAACTTCCATCTAAGAAACCTCTGGCTTATGTCTCCATTTCCCCAACACATAGCCCAAATATCTGGTTTCCTGCATGCCCAATACACATTTGGTGGGATTAATAGACCTACATTTTTAATAGTTTGGATAACTGCTCACAGGTGTTCCAGGTGGCTTTTCCAGTCTGGACTGTACACCACATCATTCAGGTACACAGCACAATAACCTGTGTGAGGTGATAAAATGACATCCATGTACCACTGGAATGTAACTGGCACACCATGTAAACCAAATGGTATGGTGGTGAACTGATAGACTCTTATAGGGTGGAAATGCAGTTTTATCTCTGGATTCTTTAGCTAAGGTATTTGCCAGTAACCCCTGGTGAGATCAGTACTGATATACTTTGCACTCCCCAGTCTGTCCACCAAATCATCTATTCTAGGCATGGATAACTGTCAAATTCTGACATTTGATTCGTTTCCTAAAATCAAGGCAGATTCTAACACTTCCTTCTATTTTGTTTACAATTACCATGGGAGATGACCCTTGACTCCTCTATGATACAAAAAATGAAAGAACTGTGTATTTCCTTAATCACATCAACTCTTAACAGCTCTGGTAACCTGTATGTCTTTTTGCCTAATCGACAAGCATTCCTTGTCACTATTACGTGCTTGAGCCCTTTTGCTCGGCCTGGTACCGTGGTAAAAGTACTGTTAAATGTCTTTAGCACATTATGACTGACTGCAGTTTGTTCTGAGGTTAAGGAAACATTCACCTTACGGCATCAACATTTAAAGTTTATTCCAGTCTATCATAAGCTACATCAATATCTTCCTTATCGAGGTTTCTGGTAAACCCAGCAAAGCAGCTTTTGGCATTTTTTCAACCCACTTCTTGAGGAGGTTAGCATGGTATGTCTTAGTAGGATTTTTCCTGTCAGGGGTCTCAGTCTCATAATTAACAGTGCCAGTACATCTAAGAACTTCATAAGACCCTTGCCACTTCATTAAGAGCTTATTTTCTGTTGTGGGTAACAGTAGCAAAACCTCTTCACCTGGCTCAAAAACATTTTCTTTTACCCCATGGTCATAATATACCTTCTGCTGGTTTTCAGCCTCTTCCTGATTACTATGAGCAATTTCAACATATTTTGCCAGCTTCTTTCTTAAGGCACACATATAAGATATTATAGATTGTTTCTGAGTGGGTTTATCGTCCCACATTTCTTTTATAACATCCAGTGGTCGTCTTGGCTGCCTACCATACAGATTTTCAAATGGTGAAAACCCTGTTGATACCTGTGGCACTTCTCTGTAAGCAAAAAGTAGATAAGACAAGTACTGGTCCCAATCTTCCTTCCTTTTACAAACCTTTTTAACATGCGTTTTAGGGTTTGGTTAAAATGCTCAACAAGACCATCTGCCTGAGGGTGATAGGGGGAGGTACTTATTGTAGTGATACCTAGCTGTCTATACAGCTCCTTAAGCAGTGCAGCACCAAAATTACTACCCTGGTCAGTAGTAATTTCTTTAGGTATGCCCACTCTACTGAACATTTTGGCAAGCTCTGCTGCAACTTTTGGGGCTATAACAGTACGCACTGGAACTGCTTCTGGGTATCGAGTAGTATAGTCACATACTACCAGGATAAATCTATTACCCTTTTAACTTTTGTCTAAAGGACCAACCACATCCATTGCAATTCTCTCAAAGGGCACATCTATCAAGCGTAGGGGCTCAAGGGCACCTTGTCTTTTCTAGTAACTGGGGCTACTTTTGACACTCAACACAGGAATTACAACAGGTAGCAACATCTTCATGAATTCCAGGCCAGTAAAATCTAACAGCAATCTGGCATGGTGCGACTTCCTAGTGACCAGCCATAGGACTATTATGTGCTATCTGTAATAACTCTGTTCTATACTTATGTGGTATAACCAGTTGTTATGTCTAATCCTGTGTCTGAGGTTTAACCCAAACTCTGTACAGTAACCCCCTTACATTGTTTAAACAGTGGTCCACCCTGTTTTGGTTTCACCCCCAGCTGATTAAAATAACCCTGGAGAGAAACATCATTAGCTTGTTCTGAAAGAAAATCACAATCAGTTATCAATTTAGTTTCAGCATTTTCATATTTTAACCCTTCATGTCCATCAGTCATTTGTTGCCATAGTTTTTCAGGCTTCATCTTTCTTTCCTGGATTTCTGGACTTGAGCTGTGCTCAAACAAGTCCAAATCAAAATCTTTGAAAGGAAACGTGTCCCCACCGTTTGCAATTTTCTTTGCCTGAGCTGTCACCACAGCTGCTGAAACATCAGGATTTACTCCCTCTTTGATCAACTCAGTAAATCCTGGAAGTCATTTCCAATAATCACAGGTACAGGTAACTTTGGTACTACCCCCACTTTCATTTGGTGCAACACACCCTTAACGGTAAGAGTCACTTGGGTGGTGGGACAGCATCGAGTGTCCCCGTGGATGTAGATGACACCAGTACCTGGTCCCTCTGCACAGTGTTTGCCCTGCACTTCAACAAGCACTAGGGTCTGTCTGCTTCCCAAATCAATGAGTCCCATTGCAGTCTTATCCCCCACCTGCACATCTGTTAAGTACTTGCCCCAATTTGCCAAGGACAAATCTACTCCAGTGCCACTCTCCTTACTACGGCAGTTTCTTGCAAAATGGCCGGGCTTATTACAGTTATAGCAGATAACGTCTTTGGGCATAGATCCGTTACCCCCACCAGAGTTCTTATCAGGCTTGGAATTTAAATGGGAAAAAAGTGCATCTTACCAGTGCTTGGCTGTTACCTCGCTGCTGTGGCATCTGTCTGGCCATTTGGTAGTCCTCAGCCAAAGAAACAGTCTTTTTCCCACTCTCTGGTCAGTGTTCCCTTACCCACTGCTGCACATCTGTAGGCAAGATGTTTTATGAATTGCTCCATGGCAAATGTATCTATGATCTGTGGGACTGTTTTGCTCTCTGGTTGGATCCACGTTATCAGACGTTCTCTGAGTCGGGTGAAGGCTTCTCGAGGACTGTCAACAGAATTGTACCTCAGAGATTGAAATCTCTGCCTGTATGTCTCTCCAGAGATGTCGTACCTTTTCAGGATTTCGCGTTTCACAGGGTCATAGTTTTCCGACTGTGTAGTGTCCACACTGCTGTATGCAAGTTGGGCTTTCCCTGTCAGGTAGGGTACCAGTCTGATTGTCCTTGCTGCTTTGGCCATTGGCAGGCTGTGGCAACTCTTTCAAAAGTTGTCAGGTATGCCTCAATATCATTTGAGGGACACAACTTTGCAAGTTTAATGGCTTTTAAGTTGCTTGCATTTTGTTGCTCGTCTGATCTGTGCTAGATCCTCTATCTTTGATAGCTTGCAAGGCATTCAGCCATTGCCGCTCCTGTCATTGCATCTCCTCTTCTCCTCTGTTTCTCAGTCTCTTTTTGTTGTATAGCCCATTTGAAAAAGTCCGTCAGGCTTTGAGGTTCTGTCACTGTCTGTTCTTTTTCCATAATTTGTGCTGGCTGTACAATCTCAGACTAGACTTCTGTCCCTGCTAGTTTGGCTGCCATTCTCCTGGTAACCACTCCTGGACTTGCTGCTGTAGAGTCCATACCTTCCTCTGTGCTTCCCTGGTACTAGGTCCAGTGCCCATGCACAAAATTCCTGTCTTAGGGTATGCATGACGTACATCCCACTTCTCACCATCTGTCCTCGAGGTACAGGTCAGGAAGCATAGGGAAAACGAGGAGTTGTACAATTCACCAAAAATATTTATTTACAGTAGCAGTAACATAAAAAAATTAAGTTGTTCAGAATAACTATGTACAAAGAAGACAAACAGTAATTTTCCTTGAGTCTCTGTGTCACTTTCTCTTCTAATCTTTCTTGCAGTTGCAGCATAGCTCTTATAAGTCCTTTCAACCCCTATCCTTGGCAAGCATCCTGTTTTTGTAAAGATCAGGCAGGAGCTGCTAGAACACAGTGTGCTTCTTGAGTTGAGGCCCCCTTTTGCACAGCTTTTGCAAAAGGCTTAAAAATGTAAGTCTGGTAACCTCTAGCTTCCAACAGCTTTTTTGCAGTCATCTCAAATCATAATTGTATACATTTCAACAATAATGCTATATATTTTCCAAACACAAGGGATCCCAATATGTTACATTTCCATACAATGATCTGAACATATTTTCACATCAACATATCTAGATATACAAGGGAGAAAAACAGACAGCAAGAGAAAACAGAGACCATGAGAGGCAAAGAACTGCGAGCCTGTCGGGCTGATCAAGTCCGAAGTTTCACAGGAAAATCTGGTTGCGCAATCAGACAGAGAAGAGACAGAAAAGGAAAGATCTTTGCATTTAAACATTTTCTCCATAACAAATGGGACAGGGTCTTATTCTACCCTGTCACAGGGATGATTAAGCAATATTGTAGTAGGCTGTGACTGTACGGAGAGACAACAAATCGATGTCTGGATTCCTCCACAGCTGGAATATGTCGTGACGAATCTCCATGACCAATGCCCACTTGTGGCTCTGTGTGACAGCTCAGGTGATCCGCCACATGTTCTGGGCTCCAGGAACATGGACTGCTACCACATGAAGGAGAAAAGAGAGACAGCCTGATGCCACAGCTTCAGTGCCTCTTGGCACAGAGCTTGTGACTTTGTGTCCCCTTGCTTGTTGATGTAGAACACTATGCAAGTGTTGTCCGACTGGGTCAGCAAGGGACTGGGGACAAAAAAGGGCTGTAAGTCCTGAAGAGCCAGATGGATGGCCCACATCTACCGAATGTTGATGTAGAGGGATGAGATATCCTGTCCCCAATGTCCCTGTGTTTGGTGAGGACCAAGATGGGCTCACCAACCCAGGGTGGAGGCATCTATTGTCAGGGTTTGAGTGGGTGGGGGGCCCACTGAAAGGGGATGCCAATCTGACAGTGGGCAGGTTCTAGCCACCAGGAGAGGGCCCGGCGGAGGGCCAGGTCACGCGAATGGAGTCTTCAAGGTTTCCTGTCTTTTGGTGCCATTGGCAGTGAAAGGCCCACTGAACCGGGTGCATGTGTAAACGGGCATAAGGAACGGTGGAAATGGCAGCTACCATGTGGCCAAGGAGCCACATTAACTGGCGTGCGGTAATTTGGGGAGCTGCAAGGTACTGCTGTGCAACAGAGGGGAGCTTCTGGTTCCTGACCTCCAGGAGGAAGGCCCTGCCTTTGTGGCATCTAAGACTGTTCATGTACTGGAGGCTTTGAGACTGCTCCATGTGGGACTTGGCTGCATTTACTGTTATGCCCAGTTTCTGGATGAACTCCAGGGTACCTGTGAGAGAGAGAGTGGAGCAAGCCTTCCTGAGACTAAGGATCTATGAGCCACCTCGTCCAAGCATCGGAATACGTAGTGCCTCTGCAATGAAGGGCATGGCTACTGCCGCCAGACACTTTGTGAAGACTCTGGGGCCAGGAAAGGCCAAGGCAAGGTACGGAATTGGTAATGGTATCCCAGGAGGTGGAACTGGAGGTACTGCCGATGGGCTGGGTGTATTTTGATATGAAGGTATGCATCTTCACGCCTAGGCCCAAAGCCAGTCTCGATTTAAAAGACGCAAGACTGTTTACAGAGTGGCCATGCAAAAATCTCTTGAACTGGATGAATCAGTTGAGCTCAAAGATCCAGGACAGGGTGGAGGTTGCCTGTGCACTTGGGACCCATAAAGAAATGAAAGTAAAAGCCCTTGCTGAGCTCGGGATGAGGTACAGGTTGCACCGCCTGCTTTTGAATCAAAGAGTTGAGTTCGTCCAGCAGAACAGGAACATGGTCGAACGGGTATAACAGCTGTCAAGACGGGTGTGTACGGGGAGTGGCTATGAGGTCCAGAGTGTGACCCGTAAGAATAATTTGCAGTACCCATTTGTCTGTTAATCTGTCTCCAGGTCTCTAAACAGAGAGAGAAATGGCCTCCCACTGCCCCCCCCCCAAAGCCTGCGGAGGATGGCAGGTGAGGCTGGCAGAAGAGTCAAAAGGTAGTGGTGGCGGCAGCGGCCAAGGCGGCTCTGCTGCCTTTGAGAGCCGAGGCAGAGGCACCTTCAAGAGGCTGAACTGGTTGTTTTCTGGGTGGCTAGTGGGCCAGTCCTTTCTGCTGAGAGGCATGACGAAACCGAAAGGATTTGTAAGGCCGTCTCTTGAGGGAAGATGGCTGAGCATGGTACATAGTGTGGACCGTACGGAGAGTACAGCCAGAGACCTGCAAATCATTAAGGATGTCTTCTGCTTCTGTGCCAAAGAGCTTGTGCCCACTAAAGGGAGCATTTAAGATATACTGTTGTATATGAGGCGTAAAACCTGAGACGCATAGCCACGCATGGCACTGCAGGGAAATTCCAGCTGCCGAGGCACATGCAGAGGTGTCTACGGCATCATACCCAGCACGGAGAAGATGCTGAGTGATACTGGCACCTGTCTTAAGGGGTAGCCAGCAACTGGTCAGTTTCTGTGGATTGGGGAACTTTTGCTGCCACTTCACAGGTGAAATCCCAAAGTGTTTTCTAGTACTCGAGAATATGCCTCATGTAGTTCAGGACACACATGACCAGGGTGGATGAGGCATATACTTTTCCCCCTCATCAAGTCCAATTTTCTGCACTCCTTGTCAGGAGGCAGAGTACTTAAATGTTTGGGATGCTTGGTCCTATTATGTTCAGCATTTATGACCACAGAATCCACCTGTGGAGTCATGACAAAAAAGGGGCAGTCCGCAGGTGCCTGGCAAAGGCGATCCACCTTCTTAGAAATGGGAGGGACCGCGTGTAAGGAAGGTGCCAAGCTGCAGAGATGGCATCCTGATAGGCCTGGATCAGTGGATGGACCACAGTGGCTGGGTCCTCCGTTAAATCCAAATATTCGTCAAGTTTTGGCGTTGCTGGTCTTGTTTGGTGGTAGTGAATCCCATGACCTGCTGTAACTGGGTCATAATTTTTAAGAAATTGGGGTAATCAGGAGGAGAGCAGGGAGTTTACAGCCTGGGGATCCTCCCTCACAGAGGATACAGTAGAGGCGCTAGAGGGGGTATGGACCCCATCATTATCAGCTGGGTCTTCTTTCTCCTCCATACAGTCCAAATCCTTCTCCTCCATGGCCAGGAAGGAGGAAGGAACGGGAGACTCATGGCAAACCCTCTTGATGGGAGGGGGTGAGGGAGAGGAGGGGGATAGAAGTGGAGGTTGTTGCATGGCCTGCACGACCTCCAATACTGTTTGGACCACCAAGGCAACATCAACAGCGGGAGCCTTAAATGAAGCCGAAGTGGAAGGAGGAAGAACCCTCATAGACCCAATGAGAGAGTGGGACATCACGGAGGGGATCGGACTGGGCTGAGAATGGGGCCCCGAGAGCCAGAAGCCTGAGAAACAATGCCCAGGTGTGGACAGATGAGCCGCGATAAGAAATAGGCTGAAACGGTGGTGGTAAGGACAGAAGATCCACGACGCAAACCCTGACCCATGCTAAAGGGTCAGAAAAGAGACATCAACGAATGCTGGAAGGCAGAGGTAGTCGATGAAAGACCCAGTCCCATGCTGCAAGGATGGGTCGTCAATGAGGATCGAGAACTCATCAACGGAGGGGCCTGTTCTGTATGCAAGAGCGACAAAGCCTCAGGGAGATGCGGCAACGAGAGCACCAGCAAGGCGCTCATTGACGGAGGAGGCTCTTGATATCTTCGGAAGACCCGATAGCTTGGATACAATGCGCTAAGACCATCTGGGTTTTTTGCACTGGAGCAGGAGAGGCCCAAGCCGTCAACAAGTGATCAGAGGTGGAAGCCATTGATGGCGGAGGGCCCCCAACTTTAAATAGCATTTGTAGATTTGGGCTTAGGACCCCGATAAGAACACATAATTGTCTTTTACATGAAAATATGAACATCTTATCTCTTAGAGAACAGAACATGATACTGCAGTTTTTGCATACACTGTGTTTTGTAATTTGTCTCATGGATGTTTATCTGGGAGATTAATATTACACAGTGGCCCACATATAACAAGAAACAGACTGGATACTCTCTTCTATTTAAACCCGATAAAACTATCCATAACTAAATGTTTATTTAACTGGTATGGTCCAATATTGCTAAACACTTTAACAGCTATACTACAAAAATCTAACAGTATAAAGCACTTTAAAAAATGCTGAATTTTACTATGGTAAACTGGCTCACTGTACTTGTAATGCTAATCGAACCACAAATTGTGATTGTTGTATGTTTTTTTTTTTTGTGTTATGTTTGTATGAAGTCTTATGTCAGGCATGACTGAAAAAGGGCTGTGCCCAGTTCATCTCCTGGTAAAAAAAAACAAAACAAACATTCGAGGCCTTGTCTGTCTCAGTGCTTGTGTGGATGAGAAACGGTGTTTCAACTGGGATATCTGGGAGCTTGTCAACGGGGACTGAGATGAAGAGGGGCAGGACTGCAATTCCTTTTCTAGGAGAGCCACCTTCTGCTCCGTGAGGCATGATTCCAGTTCCTGCAGTCATCGACGATGTGTAGCCTGGTTGAATTCCTGGCAGTGAGAACAGGACTGGATGTTGTGGGCAGCTACCAGACACTGAACACAGACAGTGTGGTTGTCAAACCAGTAGATCTTTCTTCCAGAATGGCACCTGAGGAAAAGAGAATCTGAACTGGACGTAAGGAAAAACCAAAAAACAGTGAACTTTTCTCATCAAAGACAGTGTCAACACACTAGTGGTGAAAGCAGCACGTGAAGTGAGCTTGGAGACGGCTGGAAAAGAATGAGGTCGCTAAGGGACGCCCATGTATTTATGCATGGACTTGCGTCATTGTGGGCGGCCCCCAGCCAACACTGCTGGTGAAAGCTACCGTGAAAGAGCACCCTCCAGTGGACATCCCAAGTGTATGACCTGCTGCAAGAGATACCCTCTAAGAAGATCTAGAGTCTGCCTCATGCTGGGTGGCAAAAAGGGGTTTCCCAGAAGGAGCCATGTACATTTTGTCTGCTTTCCTTGGTACGGCCGAGATGACATCTGGCCTATACCAGGCAGCAAAGGTAGCATCCTCTAGGGCAGGGAGGAGAGGTGGTATCACAAAAAGGGGAGAATCAGGTAACTCCAAGAAATCTATTAATTTTTTATTGCTGGTATCCTGCTCCTCTAAATCAAAACCCATGGTAGTCTGCAACTGCTGCATTATGGTGAAGAAAATTGTGTCCTCTGGTGGGGACCCTGGAGTGTGGACCAGAGTCCTCACTGCAGGTGGACACAGTAGAGCTGTTGCCTCTCTCATAAGGTTATAAGGGCTTTCAGCATAGTTCCCAAGTTCCTCCTCATCATCTTGCATTATTAAATCAGGATTATATTCAAAATTGTTCACCTGGTCAACAGGGGCAGCACCCCAAGAGGTTCCTGAAGCACAGCTCTAGTTTACATTATTGCCGGGGGGGGGCGGTTAGTAGATAGCCCTGTCAAGGGGTCCCATGGAAAGGGAGGATGAGGCAGCAGGTGTTTGAACATGTCTGTGAAGGAAGACAGAACCGCCTGGGCATCAGCACTTGTGTAGTCGACAGGTGTACCGGTAGGAGTTGACGGGGGAGGCAGAGCCCCTCCAAGATTGACATACCAGCCATACTCGGCCCCGTAGCACCAGTGCCATACCCCGACGTGGGTTGGTGAGACAAGTGGTGTCACCACCATAGTGGTCGACAGTACAGAGCAGGTCGTACCTGCTCTGCGGAGGAGCGATCTGAAATGCTGCGGGGAGATTTTCTCCTCCTAGTGCTTGTGCTTATAGCTCTTGGATGACTTTTCCTGGGATTTCGACGACCTGGACCCAGAAGAATGGGCCGGCGACATGGCAGTGTTCTTCTGCTGAGCTCCTTCACCATGCAGGCTACCTGTTGCTTCAATAGGTGCTTCTCTAGGGCCCCTTTTTCAGTGTCACCAAGTGGCAGTATTGAAACCCTTGCAGATCAGGAAGGCTTGCACACTGTGGTCCAGGCCGAGGATGCAGACGCCATGAGAATCGCCAATGTAGATCTTCTCACTACATTTACAGCACTGGGACAATTTTCATGGTTCCTTCGATGACATACAGGTTGTCAAAATCACTTGGAAAGTGGTTACTGTGCTATACAGAAAAATAAAGTGGCATCAATTTCAGCTGCATTTCTGTCTGGTCTGACAAGTATGGTCGACGGCAGGATAAAAACTAAGGCAGGAAGGGGCCACCCATCCCTTATGTAGCAGTCGATATCTGAAGTCGCCCTGGGTGGCTCCTGTGGACTGCTTGCAAAAGTTTCTGTGTGGTCCTAGTACCTGGCAGCTTATACTTCCACAGGTACGGCTTCATGAAAGATATCCTCGAAGAAGATCCTGATTCCCTCCTGGTAAGCATGGATGTGGAGGCACTGGATACAAACACCCACCACGAGGAGGGACTACATGCCCAGGCACTCAGCTTAAGGGATTCGGGTCTCTACACAGATGGACTCACTGATTTTCTACTCTAACTGAACCAGTTTTGATGTGTAACAGCTTTGTGTTTTGGGGAAAATATGATGTGCAAACTACAGGTAATGCGACGAGGGCAGCCCTAGCACCAAATTATGCTGGTATCATTATGGGGGTATGGGAGCAAGCCACTATACAAGCAGCACAAGCCAACCCCCTTCCACACAAGAACAGATCTTTATCAACGTTTTACTGATGACATTTTTTTTTTGTGTGGAAGGGCAGTGCAGATTAATTTGCTTCAAAAGGTATCTTGAAGCAAGTAATTCTAATTTATGCTTTTTCCTTTAAGTATAGTGATTCCCAAATTGAATTTTTGGATCTTATTAAAAACACCATGAATGGCATTAGCATAGATCTAATCCTTAAAAAAAATGTATCACAACTCTATTACTTAACAGTTGCCATCCTCGCCATTTGCTAGATAACATGCCCGAGCCAATTCTTTGGAATTAAACATAACTGCATGAAATGATACATATCATCAAAAGGGAAAATGAGTTGGCTGAACGTTTTAAAGCTAGGGGCTATTCTTATGTAAATACAGTACTGGCACTGCAAATAAGTCACAACTTAAGACGAGGTAAGAAGAACAGGTTACTCACCTGTAACAGTAGTTCTAGGAGTGGTATATGTTGTTCATCCACACTTCTTGGCATGTCCCTTTCCCCTTTAAATCTTGCCGGAAGTCTTCAAGCTGGCTCCTCCTCCCACCCACCCGGTGGTAAATACCTCGGCTCCGCCCCATGACGCCAGAGCTTAGCCCGCTGGAAGCAAGTTTGTGCGCCCAAAGCCGGGGAGGTCGGATGGGTGTGTGTGGATGAAAAACATATACCACTCCTAGAACTATTGTTACAGGTGAGTAACCTGTTCTTCTAAGAGCGTGGATATGTTGTTCATCCACATTTCTTGGCAGACTCCAAGCAGTTCTCTGGGAGGAGGGAGGCAAGGCGCACACCCCCTACCTAGGAAATAAAGACTGGAGGACCAAGGACCCAAAACCAGCATCCCGGCATGACTCAAGGTCGATGTGGTAGTGGGTAATGAAGGTGTTTGCTGACTTCCAGGTAGCAGCCCGACAGATTTCCTGGATAGGGATGTCCCTGGAAGCAGCCACCGAAGCAGCAGTATGGCAGATAGAATGGCTCTTATCCCTCTGGGAGGTTCCTTGCCCGCAACTCATAGCACAGACTTATGCATGATGTAATCCATCTTGCTATGGTCCATTTGGCTGCAGGTCTGCCAGAAACAGCTTCAGCGTAGGTGACAAACAGCTGGCGAACCTCTCCACGATTTCCACGATCTCTCCTTATAGTAGGAGACAGCACGCCTCAGGTCCAGAGTATGGAGTCTGTACTCGGCCTCTGAGGTATAGTTAGGGTAGTATACTGACCGAGTCAACACCTGGTTAAGGTGAAGCTGACACCACCTCGAAGGCATTTTGGGTGGGGGCGAGGACGACTTTGTCCCTGTGAAAGACCAGATAAGGGAGTCCACAGAAAGCGTGGAGCCCCCTGTCCTTCTGGCAGACGGATAGCCACCGTATGTGGTCAAATTACAACTGCTTTTAGCGAGAGTCAATATAGCTTGACTTAACAGCATGGGTACTTATAGCGCTTGACATTTAAGCAACAGTCTAAAATAGCGCATAAACCCCACTGCAAGGCTGCCACCAGCGTCCTTATCACTTCATTGCAGCATGCATCTAAATTGTATATTAAACCATGCCCCCCACTTACAATGTCTGCTAGTGAGTCTGTGCGATTTTCAGGAGCCAGAAGGGCGGAGAGCTGGCTCTTCTAAATGGCTTTATGTATCGTTGTGAACGAGCCACTCCACTGAAGTCCTATTACAAGTGCCTAGATTATAAGGGCCACTGCAACGCAAGGCTGCATTTGAATGGGGAGATTGTCTTAAAGAGTATTAGAGAACACAATCATGTCCCTGATCCTGCAGCGGTGTTGGTGAAGGAAACTGTGGCTGGCATGAAGGAGTGAGCAGCAGCCAGTAGCGAAACAGCTCACCAGATTGTTGCCGGAGCTGTTGCAGAGCTGTGCCCCTCTGTGGCTTCCCAGCTCCCTGCAATGTCGCTCATAAAGTGCACAGTGCGGCGCATTCGCAGGGCAGCAGCCTGCCCACCACCAGAACCATCTAATGCTGCAGCTCTTGAACGAACGGATGACTTGTGTCTGACAGTTAAAAACGAAAAATTCCTGCTCTATGATTCTGGCCCAGTGCCTGATCGAATATTGATTTTCAGGACCTAGAGCACCTCAAAAACAGTGTTCACTGGTTTGCAGATGGCACCTTCAAATGCTGTACTACAGTATTTCAGCAAATGTACACAATTCATGCCATTTGAAATAACAGTGTGGTGCCCTTAATATATAACCTAATGGCAAACCGAACAGCATCATCCTATAACAGGGTGTTTAATGAAGCTCTCAGTCTGTGCCCTGATCTGTGACCAGAGATCATCATGCTTTACTATGAGCAGGCAGCAATCAAAGCTTTCAAAACAGCATTTCCATCTGCTCATAATCGCGGCTGTTTTTTTTTTTCACGTGTCAAGCATTCTGGCAAAAAATACAAGAGCATCAACCTGTCTGTGCTAAGTACATTTCTGATCCAGGCTTTGCTTTGAATATGCGACTACTGCCTGCACTTGCATATGTACCAGTGCCTGAAGTGATTTGTACATTTCAGGAGCTTATCACATCTCAGTTTTTCCAAAGTAATGGCGATCTACTAACACCAACTATAGACTATTTTGAGGATACCTGGTTGGCATGGCCCTTGGCACGGAGTATGGAGGAGACCAATGTTTGACATCAAGATGTGGAATTGCAATGATGCGGTGGAGCATGGCATTCCGCACACTACTAACTCTGTGGAGGCATGGCACCGCAAGTTTAAGCATTTTGTGGAAGCCCATCACCCTTCCATCTAGAAGTTCCCTCAGTGCTTTCGAGAGGAACAACATTACAGTTCCGTGTTGATGGAGCAGCTAATTGCAGGCCCTGTATCAAATGAACTCAAAAAAAAAAAAAAAAAATAAAGATACTGCCAATCGAATTGCTGCAATAGTTTCCGAATTCAACGTTCGTCCTCGAATTGAGTATTTGCACGGAGTAGCATATAATTTTCAGTTTCAGGCCTGAGCCATGCAAGAGTGAGCAAAACACTGGTATCACTACAGACTTAAGCAAGAGCACATAACATGAATTAGCATTGGGGATACCGGGAATTAGTATGGCTGTTTAACAGTATTAATAACAATCCAATATTAAATACTAATAAAATGATTACCTTGCATTCAAATCAGACTTCCTGCTATTGTGGGCGTCACAACTAATGGAAACGTGGGCATGTAGGAACTGGAAACTAAACAGTACTACTTGTGTTCCATGGGAAGAATTAGAGGGTAGGACCAAATGAGCACTACAGAGATAGCGGTCCCCATCAACTTTCAGTGATTGCTAAAAACATGCTACAAATGCTGGGATCTTAAGTTAGTTACTGTGAGTAAACATTTAAACACGTAAAAACGCTATTATGGATCGTGCTGTGCTGCTGAAACGCTATTTTAGCAAGCATGAAAAAGGCAGCACTGAATTGACTCACGCTGTCACGGATGCGCTATATTGACAACTCACACTTGTGCATTGGTTTGAATGGCTTGCCCATGAGCTTTGCCAAAACCAGCAATAGATCCCACAGAGGTGGAGGTTTACGCACTGGAGGGGGATATGTGATCCAGACCTTTGAAGAAGCACCCGACCACTGTCTCCCCGCGCTATGTCGCACTGACCGCCCACGCCTGTAAGCAGAAATGGCTGCCAGGTGCACCCTAAGGGTCGATGACCATAGACCCCTTTGAGAGAGACCAAAGGTAGTCGAGAATGTTAGCCACAGAACAGGATAAGGGTCTAGACTCTTACCTGACACCAAATGGAAAATCTCTTCCACTTGAAGGCGCAACATTTCCTGGTCGATTCCTTTCTCGATGCCTCCACCACGGTGTAGACATCATCGGAAAGACCCAAAGCCTGGAACTCTAGCCGCTCAGGTACCAGGCTGTGAGGTGCAGGTGCAGGGATTGAAGGTCCGGATGGAGTACCTTCCCCTGGTTCAGTGTTATCAGGTCCGGGCGTGTACAAAGCTGCTCCGGGTGCCTGCAGTTGAGGCTGAGGAGATCTGGATACCAGAATTGATGCGTCCAATCTGGGGCTACCAGGATCACCTTTGCCTTGTCCCTCCTCACCTTGAGTAACACCTTGTGGATCAAGGGAAATGGAGGGAAGGCACAGAGAAGGCCTGGGGTCCACGGCCTCGAGGAGGCATCCCCCGGCAGCGAGCCCTGCTGAGGGGGGCGAGCATGATACAGCCTCAGCTTGGTGTTTTCCCTCGAGGCAAACAGGTCCACCAACGGTCTGCCCCAGAGGCTCCTGCCACATGGCTGGCTAGGAGATCCACCTCCAACCGGCCTACGAGGGTCCAGATGTGGAGCGCCTCCTTGCAGAGGAGACAGGAGTGCGTGCCGCCCTGTTTGTTGAGGTAGTACATGGTCGTGGTATTGTCTGTCTGGACTAGAACCATTTGACCCTGGAGCTGAGGAGCAAAAGCTGACAGCGCCAGTCTGTCTATTCTGAGCTCCAACAGGTTGATGTGGCATTGAGACTCCTCGGGGGTCCAAAACCCGTGGTCCCCCATGTGGGCTCCCCAGCCCATGAGAGAGGCATCGGTCGTAAGGACGACTGTCGGATCGGAGCGGACAAACGGGATCCCTTCCTGCAACCGGTCTGGGGTGGTCCACCATTGAAGAGCGTCCCACATCTTCTGGGTTACAGTGATCAGCTGGTCAAATGACTGCGGGCGCTGAGTCCACTGGGCGGCCAGCTCCCATTGGAGGCGTGCATGTGCAACCAGGCCCAATGGACCACTGAGGTGCACGCCATGTAACCCAGAAGGCACAGAAAGTACCGGCAGGGCGCAAGTGCCCAACCAGAAATGATCGAGCAAAGGAGCAGAGAACTCCCGCCTGTCCGCCAGGATCCGAGCTCTGACTTGACAAGAGTTGAACTCTGCCCCAATGAAGTCCATCACCTGAGAGGGCACGAGTTCCGACTTGGCCTCGTTGATCAGGAGGCCAGGTTGGGAGCAGGTTTCGTACAGCCAGATCCCTGGACCTCTCCACCTCCTAAAGGGAGGAACCTGTCAAGGGCCAGTAGTCGAGATAAGGGTATATTTGGACTCCTCGACGCCGAAGATGGGCTGCCACCACTGCAATGCACTTGATGAAGACCCGTGGGGCTGATGACAGGCCGAACGGTATGGCTTGGAACTTATACAGGGTCCCCTTGACCCTGAAGCGGAGGAACCGCTGATGGGACGGACGGATTGGGATGTGAAAGAACGCGTCCTGTAGATTCAGTGAATAGAACCACACGTTTCGCTCCAGAGATGGTATGATCTGGTTCAGAGTTACCATCCGGAAGGTGCAGGACCTGATGTATTGATTCAGGTCGTGGAGATCTAGGATGGGGCGCCAACCAACCGCCTGCTTGGGCACCAGGAAGTACCTGGACATGAAGCCTGGGTCTGTAGGAGGATCTGGCACTGAGCTGCTGCCTCCTTGCACAGGAGCTGAGCTATGTCGTCTCGAAGAGCAGACTGAGTGCAAGCTGAGATCCTTTCCTCCCGAGGGCTGGCTCGGCTGGGAGGGTACTGCTTGAACTCTAGGGGACTCCTAACCGACCACTTGAGAACCCACCTGTCGAAGTGATATCGGACCAGGTGGAAATAAAGTGGTGGAGCCAACCCCCACGGAGGACCCAAAGCTGGCATGACGGGTGTAGGTGGCAACCCCCAACCCGTCACTGAGCAGGCTTAGGGAGGAGGAGCAGCTCCTGACCTGCCTCGACCTCCTTTACGGGCTGTTGAGGACCCTGCTTGGGACGTGAGCGCTAAGCTTGAGCCTGCTGCTGACCTCCTTGGTAGGAGGGCTGCCTGACCGCAGGGGAAGAATGCCGAAATGGCTTCTTCTTCTTTCTCCTCTGCTGGTTCTTGCCCGAAGAACCCTTAGCAGAAGTAGCATCCAAGGTGGCACTGGACTGCTCTATACGCTGAAGGTGATCGGCCACTCCAGGACCAAACAAGTTGGTGCCTAGAAAGGGCATTATCAGCCAGCTTATGCCGAGTATCCGTTGGCAAGAAGCAAAGCCTTAGCCAAGCCCTGCGACGAGTGGCCACTGCAGCTGCAAGAGAACGGGCACAAGAATCTCCTATATCCAGGGCCGTCTGGAGCTGCTGTTTTGCGACAGCACAACCCTGGTCCCGGACTTGCTTGACCATAGTCTGCATGTCCACTGGAAGATGAGGGAGGCCCTCGTCTAATGACCTGAGAAGGGCATAAGAGAAGTGTGCCATAATGACAGCCAAGCTGGCCTGACGAAGACCCAGAGAAGAGGCCACATAGACCTTACAAGCAGAGTGGTCCATATTTTTGGACTCCTTGTCCGGGGGTCAGTCAGTGTCGGCTGAACTTCTAGTACGCCTGAACACAGAGGCGGTCACCAGGCTCTTGGCTGAAGGGTGCTCTGAGAACCCCGCAAGGGAACCCATGGGCACCCTGTACTTGTGGGCCATGCGGGCAGATGGTGCTGGGCAGGAAGCAGGACGCTGCCAAAGTTCAAGGGCCGGGCCAATAATAGCCTCGGCCACCGGAAAGACCTCCGTCGGTGTATCCCCTCTCTTAAGGATATCAGTGAGAGGGTACTCAGCCTCATTTGAATGGACTCCATGGGCATTTCGGTACATTCGGAGATGAGGCGGAGGATGCCCTGAAAGGAGGAAGGACCTTCCTCCAAACTTGTCACGGATGACTCATCATCCCTGGGATGCGAGTGTAATCCAGTGACGTCGGAGTCTGAAGAATCGTGGCATAGCGGTCTGCTGCCTAAGTCATCCTCAATACGCCGAGAGGCGATCCGGGGTGACTGTAATAGACAGACATCGGGGAAGCCCGGTGTCTTGTCAGTCCTCTTTTGAAGGCACCCCTCCCTCAGGCTGCTTAGGCGGTGGTTCCACCCTAATCGGTGGGGAGACCGAGACAGGCCGAGCCAGGATATGGACCGGCCCTACGGGCGGAGGAACCGAAGGCTACGGTTCCGAAGGGTTGGCTCTGGCCTGGGAGGCGAAAGCCACGTAATGGCCAGGGTAGGCGGCAGAGACGGCTTTCGCCCGGACAAAAATCAGTTGCTGCCACATGAGGTCTTCATAGAGTCGGAGTTTCCGCCGAAGCCTCTCTTCGTCCAAGGAGGATGAGGACCTGTGGCGTCGTCTCTTCTTAGAGTGCTTATGACTCTTCTTTGGGGGTCTCGACCTCGACCGAGATCAGAGAGGCAGACTCAGTTGATCGGGAGACACAGGGGTCGGTGAAAACTGAGGGTCCGGGTCCTTAATGGGGATGCCAGTGGGCTGGGTCTCCTCATCAAGGAAGACAAGGACCAGAGTCCTTTCCAAGGAATCGGGCTGAACCAGTGACAAGGGGTCGACTGGGTTGAGAACAATCTCAACCTTGTCGGCCACTTCCTCAGTCTCCTGGCCAGATGGAAGGTCAGTGAAGCCGGCAGCCGAGGAGGTGATCTTGACCAAAGTCGAGACCGCGTGCTCCTGGGACGCGGACCTTTCTCAGACTCAAGGTCCTTATCCCTCTTCCGAGGGCAGGAGGAGTGCAAGCCCGAGGGCACCTCACCCCTGGTGGGGAGAGACTGGCACAACTTCTTGAAGGAGCCCGTAAAGGTGGAGCCAAGGTTAGCGGAATGAAGAAGCTCGACTGGCGAGCTTGAGCTGCTTCCTCCTCAAAGCCTTCATTTGTTCCAGCTGTTCGGCGGATCCCTTTGACATGAAGCCATCATCTAGCCTCCTTGATTTCACAGGCTGGGTTCCTTTTCTCCAGTCTCTCCAGCATTACATGCACCTTACAGTCATCCAGGACGTTGGGATGGAAGGACAGGCAAAAACCACACGAAAAGGTGTCATGTCCGACACCTAGACAGTAGACGCACGTTAGGTGGGGATCGGTGCGTGACATCTTCTGGCCGCAGGGGCACCGGCGAAATCTGGGGGAAGATTCTTCCTCCATAGCAGATGCGGTAAAGTCGCAATCGCTAATTCGAACGAGTTTTAGAACAATTTTCGGTTAAAACTGATGATTAGAATCCAGGGTCTACGAAATGCTTTGAGAGCACGAGGAACCTGCATCTTCCAGCAGAAAGGAAGATCTGCATCATGGGGTGGAGCAGGTATATACCACCGGGTGGGTGGGAGGAGAACCAACTGAAGACTTCTGGCAAGATTTAAAGGGGAAACGGACATGCCAAGAAGTGTGGATGAACAACATATCCACGCTCCTAGAACTAATGGAGTATCACGGCACTGTACTTGACAATACTAATAATGATCGTCTGAACTTTGACAGTATTTACACATTAAGTAATGACTGGACTAAATTTAAACCATTAAGAAACCAATGTAAAATATGAGTTTGCAAAGCAAAAAAAAAAAAGAGAATAAAAAAAAAACAGATACCACCATCAATCTGTCTTCGTACTGGAACTTAAGTTTTGATTTCATTATCAACTATAATCATTCATTTTATTTCATACCGTACCTGAGATCTGTTAGGCTAATTTGATAATCATGCATACTATTCTCTATGCTTATAATTTACCAATGCAACTTATTTTCTATATATTACTATTCTAATAATCTACAGCAGATATCTTCAATACTACTTACACTTCATGCTGTTTTATGTATGTTTTGTCAATATGTAAGAAAAATTACTGAAATAATAAATAAAAGATTAAGTGCAAAAAAAAGTTTTGATTCTTGTAAAAACATCAAAACCACAGTAAATCTTGTATGCAAAAATGGTCTGAACCAACCCCCTCAATACACAGCAAATGCTGTGAAATGAGTGTTTTTGTGAACTTCCCGATACTACTATTCCTAACACAAATGGTAAAGTGGAGTTCAAAATTAGGGCTATTGGCTGGCCCGACAGTGCTGAGAGTTCAGGCACGGACGCCACCTTGTGCCACGGCAACCCAAGTTTGGGAGTGAGCTCGGTGCCGGGGTCGGCAGGACGGGAGAGGATTCAGTGCCCAGAGCTGCTGCTCTCCCACGGGTGGTGGGATAGCCCAGCGCACTAGCAGCTCCCCGTGGAGACTGGGGTGCTGCAGTGCGGGCTGCACATTGAACAGCGTGGCCGACGAGGCAGGGCTGCTATGTGCCACGAGTTCCACACAAAGGGAAAGGCTACCAGAACAAGGAAAACCCGGCTCTGTGGGTTAGGCGACGCAACTGACCCCATGCCTCCGCTGGTCCGTCTTGCTTGGCCTTCCAGTTCTTCACCTGGGTCCTCATCTGCAGCCAGAGACCGACTAGTAACTGTGCCCGAAAGAGGAGGAGCGTCCCCATCCCAGAGGGGTTAAGCCAGGGGTGCTGGCTGCGGGAGTGGGGAGAGAGGAGGCACAGGACGGGGGCCTCATGCCGGCAGGAACAGGTAGGATGCCTGAGAGAGGCTCCACGGGGACATGTTCAGAGTGAAATAGAGTCGGAAAAAAATTAAAATGAGGCTTACTCACCTGTAACTGTAGTTCTAAGAGTGGTATGTGGTGCACATCCACACACTAGCAGTCTTCCTTTCCCCTTTAAATCTGCTTGAAAGCGTTAAGTACCTCCCACTAAAACAGGTGGCATACTCGTCAGCCCCGCACCGCGACATCTGATCTTGCATGCTGGAAGCAGGGATCAGTTTGCCACTTGCCAGGACAGACTGGGTGGGTTGTGTGGATGTGCACCATATACCACTCCTAGAACTACAGATACAGGTGAGTAACCCTCATATCTAGGGGCATGGACATAGTGTACTGATCACACTATGGCAGACTCCAAAAAAGTTCTCGGGGCAAGGAACACACCCCTACTTGGCAACAAAGACGGAGAACTGAAGTCCCAAAACCAGCATCCCAACATGACTCAAGGTCGATGTGGTAGTGAGAAATGAAGGTGTGTGCTGACTTCTAGGTAGCAGTCCGGCAGATTTCCGGATAGGGCGTCCCTGGAAGAAGCCATCAAGGCAGCAGTATGTCTGGAGGAATGAGCCCTAAGTGAGGCTCCCTACCAGACAGTAAATAGCAGAAGTTGATGCAGCAGACAATCCACCAGTCAATCAGCTGCTTAGCTGTCTGCCCGATGTGACTTCAGCATATGTCGCAAATAACTAGCAAACCTCTCCCTGAACTCTAGCCGTGCGCTCCTTGTAGTAAGCGAGTGCTCACCTCAGGTCCAATGAGTGAAGCCTGTGCTCAGCCTCAAAGGCTGGACTGGTGAAGTACACCAGGAGATTAATCCCCTGATTAAGGTGAAACTCTGACACAACCTTTGGGAGAAACTTCGGGTAGGGGCGGAGACTGATCTTGTAAAACACCAAATAAAGAGAGTCCACCGAGAGTGTCTGGAAGCTCACTGATCCTTCTGGCGGAGGTGATAGCCATCCCTAGGCTGAAAAGGTTGGTGCCAAAAAAGGGGACATCAGCCAATTTGTGCTGGGTATCCGCTGTGAAGGGGAATATCCGCAGCCAGGCCCTGTGACGCCTCATGACAGCCACTGCCATGGAATGGGGGCAAGAGTCACCAATGTCCAAGGCCATCTGGAGCTGCTGTTTAGCCAGTGATTGACCCTGGTCTCTGACCACCTTAACAGCCATCTGCAGATCAGCAAAGAGGTGAGAGAGGACATGGTCTGAACTCCCACTAAGGAGTGACCAAGATGGAAATCAGTCTGGAACTCGCCTGACGGAGACCCAGGGAGGATGCAGCATACACTTTCTTTGCTGTGTGGGCCAGTTTAGGACTCCTTATTTTGGGGGCTTTCTTCATCACCAGCACTGTCAGTCTTCCAGAAAACTGAATCGCCACTCAACCCCTCGGTCGAGGGTGGTCTGAGAAACCTGACAAGAATCCAGTAGAGACCGCATACTTGTGGGCCATATAGGCCGAGGGCACCCCACAGCAGGCTGGATGCTGTCAAAGCTCCAGAGCCAGCCTAGGATGGCCTCAGCCAGTGGGAAGACTATCCCTGAGGAATGATACCTGACCAGAACTTCATTGAGGGGGTATTTAACCCTCTTCTGAACTGGTTCCAGAGGGATTTCCATGGACTCGGGAGATCAATCGAAGGGCAGCCTCAAGAGACACTGATCCGTGGTTGGCGGTAAGCTCTGGATCCGATTCACAGTTGAAGCAAAGGGTCCTTGAGGACTGAAGAAAAACACAGTCAAGCGGGGTATGAGCTGGAGCAACCAAAAGATGCTGGAATATTCACATTGGATTAAGCATTTTCTGCATTTTTGCTTAAATACGCTACTGCCTTTTCTGTTTCAGTGCCACTACGCTTGACTGCGTTTTTGTTTTGTTGTTCGGGGCACGCTGCCCCTCCAGTAGTGAGCACCGGCCCTTACCTGTGTATCGCGGCCATAGCCCACAGGATGTTGTCCTCGAGAACTGCATGGAGGACCCATCGGAGTCAGAAGACTCTTTGAAGATGGCTCTTTGCCACTTCTTGCCATGCACCACTCGGGACTCGTCTGAGTGGATAATCTCTACTGACAACTGGCATGGCAAGCTGGTAGCCGGACAGGAATCTTTGGTTGGGGCTCCTTGCAACGGCTGCTGTAACAGCGGTTCCACCCGGATCAGGGGGAAGAGACATGTGCTGGCAAAATACATTTTGGCAGAATCAGAGGCGACCAAGGGATCACCGGGGTTAAGTTAGGGCTCTACACTGCCCAATCAAGGCCCACTGCTGCCTCATCAGCTCTCATAGTGCTGACGCAACCTGTGGTGCAGCCTCTCCTCACTGGACGAGGAGGAAGGGAAGCGCCTATGGCGTCACCTCACAGAAGATCAGGATCAGGAGTGTGAGGTATCCCTCGACCGCTATCTCGCCCCAGACCGGGATCTCAACCGAAGATTGGATAATCAACGGTGAGGAGAAGCAGGCAGAGGCGCTGTGTAGATCACATGGACCGGCTCCTGCTGCAGGACCCCACAGGGAGGCAGCTCTTGAGAAGAGACAGCTAGGTTAGTCAGCTGCTTCTGACACCTCGAGAGCAGGCTGAAATGACACAAGTCTTAGCAACTGAGTTGTCCTGACCCTTCTGACAACTGGTCAACCAAGTCGAGAAAATATCGACCCCATGGTTGGCCTGTGTCATGGCCAACAAGACTGATGGGATTACCGTGAGCTAATGGCCTAGCCTCGATCCAAACAGGCTTGGCAGAAGCCAAGTGCTCGCCGCCATCGAGGAAATTATGGGAGTGTGATGGCGTGCTCATTCTCTGTACCACAACTGATGGTGGGAATGGTTTGTTTTCTTCTTGCTGTTGTGGAGGAAGGGGCCTTCTCTGAAGGTCTGAAAGAACTTACACATGTCCCTGAACATCCAGAAGACAACACCCCCAACACTGGCCCTGGCTGGAAGCAGTGCTGCAGCTGATTAGGCTCGCACCACAGCTTGGGCATCTGCCTCTTCCACTGCCACGAGCTGAGTTGCTAAGCCCACCTTTCAGGCATCCTTTGAGCAAACTTGAGGATCCCGTTCTACCGGCCGGCCACGGAGACAACACATGTAGCATTCCTCGAGGGACGATAGCAACAGGATTTTTCATAGGCTGCAACGTCATGCTCTGCCCTGAGGCAGTAAATGCACAATGTGTGTGCAGGTTCCTCCTCAACATCTTCTGTTTGCACTGAATGCAACGTGTGGACCCGACCTGGATTCCTCTCAGTCCATGGCAGCATCAGCAATGAAGCAGAACTGAGAAGTACACACACAAAAAAGTCAGAAGACTGATTTGCCAATGGCACACTTAAAATAGGCCTACACCACACATGGAGCTGCCAAGGGGGAGACCAGAGACTTCCAGCGGAAAGAAAGATCTGATGTCACGGGCCGAGCCAAGGAATATACCACCCGGGTGGGTGGGAGAAGCTTAGCTTGAAGACATTCTGGCAGATTTAAAGGGGAAAGAAAGACTGCCAGAGTGAGGATAGTGCCCCATATCCACGTCCCTAGAATACCATATCTTTGTTTTGCAGGCAACTTCAGAAGATAAAGTAGAAAGTTGTAAAAGAATGAAACAAACAAATTGTGGATGGCCCAAAGCCAGCATGCCAGCACTTTACAAGTAAAGGTTTAGAACTGGAGCTGCACTCCCAGGCTAGTAGGGGGTGGGTTCCAATTGTCGAGTACATGCACTCTGTGTTGGAGACATTTGGCTGCCTACTGCATCAGTAGCCCCTGTCAACTGTCCCAAACCCAACACACACCTCCAACCCCCAACTTAAACAGCTACTGGAACCAAGACAGTCAGACAAGAAAATTATGCAAATGTTTAGAAGTAGTCAGGTGTAACTTTTATTTCTGAAGTATTTCTTCTTCCGCTTGCTCATTAGAAAGTTTTCTATGTGATAATATTGTAGATAGATGTGGAACAGCTCTCAGACTGGCAGCTGACATATCCATCTCTAGTACCCCACTATGTCATCAGCACTGTGACCTCACTGACAGTGACATCACGGTGACTGACCTGGCAGCTACCGAGTGACTGTTCCTAAGCAACAGTGATGTCACAGTCACTGAGGTTACAATGCTGAATATGTAATGGGGGGAACAGAGGTAGATACATCAGCTACCAGGCAGAGTACTGTTCCACACACAAGGCCTAATTATCAGGTAAAAAATATTTTAATGTAAAAGGGAAAGAAAAATACCTTGATATAAAAGGTAATTTTTTTTTTTTTTGAAATTTCTGTTTATTCCCTCCTGCCCCAGAGAGCCATTCCCTCAGGAGCACCCATGAAGCCCTGCCCTGCCAGCACCCCTCCTGCTCACCTCAGGTCCCATCATCAAGCCACGGGACACACCCCGGCGGGTCGGGAGACCCCAAATCTGGGATCTTATCCAGGTCCTGGCTGCGGACGGCGCTGGCACATTAGACCTCGCTCGGCGCCTCCTTCATCGAGGCTCTGTGGGGATCTTTTCCTGTGTTCTCCCTGGGACGCTGCATGCCTACGCATCCAGGCATCCGCTGGTGTCTGCAACGTCCCCCCACTCCTCCCGTGAAGGAGCAGCCTCTGAGGCTGATAGGCTGCCGGCCTGCGCCAACAACCAATCATGCCCCCTGAGACTCCAGCTTGCCGTCGCTCTCCCCAGTCTCCACCAGGAGTCGCCTGCCGGTATAGAAGTCCCTCCTCACCCGGAGAAGGCGAGCTGTCCCTGGACGCTCCAGCCTGTTTCCGCCAACCCCCGACGCCCGAGCTCACTCCCAACCCGGGTCGCTGGCGTGGTGCGAAGTGTGGTGTCCAGCGCCTCAACCCTCAGCGCCAGCGGTCCACAAAAGGTAATGGTTGACTGCTTTTAAAAACTACTATTAGTTTTAGGTAGTACAGTAGCTCTATAAGGGCAGACTCAATAAGAACAAACTCAATAACCGGGGTTAAATTTTTTTTATTCACTCTTCAAACCCTTCTTTGTTATCTACTTTTGGTGGTACATGTCTCTGGGAGGTGCTCTCTTTCACCTACCATCAGCCTAGCTCTCTTAAAGGGGCCTATTCCTTAGAAGGGGAATACCCAAGGGAGAAACTAAGAAGGAAAAACCTCAATAAGGAGGAGGTGAGAATCCCATCTCTTTACCCTGCATGCCAGTTTCCTTCCCCCATTCCCCTTTCCTTGTACAAGCTGCAAAACTTCATTATCCTCTGGCCAAGAAGGCAGGACATTCTCACATCTCCTTGTCTTTACATTAGCACTGCTTGGAGCCTGTCTGCATGGTGGTATGACAAATGGACAAGGAAAGGTTACCTGAGGGACTGGGAGAAAAGTACAGTTACATAAGAAAGTACCATTACGTAAGAACTTACCGTAACAGTAGATCTTTGAGAACAGCTCTTGCAGCAGGTTACACCATTAGGACTGAAGCCGGCAGGCGCCAGGACCCCACGGAAATTTTCTAGTTAGCAGTATTCAGCGGGGACCGCCCCGACGTTGGTCCCCCGTCAGGCATAATATATATGGGGAGGTCCCCAGAATCCCCAGTTCTCCTGCTGAGACTCCCAGCCGCTGGATGACATCAGAAGAGGAACTGAGGATCCGCCATCAAATGGCAGTCAGAGAGATGCTGAGACCTGATCCTTGGCGAAGGATTCTGAAACTAGAATCTACTTCCAGCGGGATGGTGGAGGGAAGTACCTGCTGCAAGAGCTGTTCTCGAAGATCTACTGATACGGTAAGTTCTACGAATCTGTACTATCTTACTTCGAGAAACAGCTCTGCAGCAAGTTACACCATTAGGACTGATTCCCAAGCAATATTGGAAATCCCACACCATTGGGAGGAGGGAAGGTAGAAAACCTTAATGGAACCTGAGCCTAGGACAGAAGTCCTTGAAGGACTGCTAGACCAAAACCTGCTCTTCGCTTCGATGCGATATCCAGGCTATAATGCCTGATGAAAGTGTGCACGGAGCTCCAAGTAGCTGCAGCACAAATAGCCGAGGTGGAAACATTCTTAAAGGCCACAAAGGAGGTAGCCACCCCCCTTGTGGAATGACCCTTGACCAAGCCTGGTAAGGGTTTGTTACGTTTCTGGTAACAGAACGTGATACACTGAATGAGACACCTGGACAGCGACCGTTTAGAAACAGGAGCTCCCATCATCCTGTGGGCAAAGTAGCCAAAAAGGCGGTCCGATTTTCGGTGGTGTTTTGTTATGCTCAGGTAGTATCGAGACACCTATGCACATCTAGGGTGTGCAACAGGGCCTCCTCGATTCCATAGTTGGGAAAGTACACTGGTAGATCGATGTCCTGATTAAGGGTGAGAGCTGAGACCACCTTAGACAGAAATTTGGGATTAGTCCGTAGGGATACCTTGTCTTTGTGAAAACCAAATAGGCTCTTTGCACATGAGTTCAGAAATTCTGGCCGAGGTAACAGCAACTAAAACAACGTCTTCCAAATAAGAAGACGAGCTCGCAATCCCCGGCTGGTCCAAAGGGTGGCAGTGTAAGCTGCTCCAGGACAAAGGGTATATCCCATGGAGGAATTGATCCTTAATCCGAGGTCTAAGGTGGAGAATACCTCTCAGGAAGGCTCGTGTCGTGTCCAACTCAGATATGGTGCGTGGCTTAGGATAATGATAGGCTGATATGGCACACAGGTGTACTCTGATCGAGGAGTAGGCCAAGCCTGTCTGAAAAAGAGACAAGATGTAGTCCAAGACCGACTTTTCTGGACAGTCTAGAGTAAAAACTCTCTTGAGCCCACAGGCAAAACGCGCCATTTCATGGCGAAGTAGCACGAGTGGCCGTTTTCTCGCAGCCACCAGAATGTCAGCTACTTCTTGCGAGACCCCGTGTCGCAAAATGGCTATGTCTCTAGGAGCCAAATGTGCAGGCTCAGCGAACGAAGGTCCGGGTGGACCAAGGAGCCTCCTCCTGAGACAACAAGTGAGAGCTGATTGGCAGAGGCACTGGAGGTTCCCGGGATAGCTGATGTAGCAGAGGGAACCAGATCTGCCTGGGCCAGAACGGCGCAATGAGTATCAGTGTCACTTGCTCTCTGCGAAGTTTCAGAAGAACCCTCTGGATCAACGGAAAGGCATAGAGGAATCTGCCCGCCCAGGAGAGGGACGTGTCTCACCAGAAAACACCAGGCCCTGGATCTAGCGAGTAAAATTGGGCAGGTTTGCATGGCGATGACGCGAAAAGGTCTAACTCTGGTGTACCCCATCTGTGAAACAGATCCTTTACTACCACCTGGAGTAGTTCCCACTCGTGGACTCTGGGCTGAGAGCAGCTCAGGCCGTCTGCAATGATGTTGTCCACTCCTGGGACATGAACAGCAATGAGGTTTGCGCCGTGTTACAAAACCCAATCCCACACCCTCATGGTCTCCCTGAAAAGTGTGTAGGAATGCATGCCTCTTTTTTTGAGGTAATACATCACCGCGGAATTGTCTATTTGTAACAGAATGGTACCCGGTGGAATCTCCCGACTGGAAGGCCTGCAGGGCGTAAAGAACTGCTCTCATTTCCAGGATATTTATGTGGAGAGGATTCTCTTGAGCTGTCCACAGGCCCCGAGACCAGACACTGCTGAGGTGTGCTCCCCATCCGAGCCCCGAGGAGTCTGTGGAGAGCGTCACTATTGGAGACGGTGCAACGAAGGGGACCCCGCCGATAGATTCTTTGGATCTAGCCACCATTGCCAATCCCGGATTACGGTCTTCGTGATCTGGATTGGAAGCTGCAGATGGTCTTGCTTTTGGTCCCACTGGACCCGTAACATCCACTGGGTGACCTGCATGTGGAGACGAGCAAGTGGGACTGCTGCAATGGCCGCAGTCATGTGTCCGAGCAGGCAAAGGACCAATCTGGCAGGCACGGCCTCGCCAAAATGTCTCTGATGAGGGATCTGATATGTTCCGCTCTGTCCTGGGGAAGAAAAGCTTTCCGGGATGGTGTCCACAACTGCACCTATGAACTGCAGAGTCTCAGGCGGCACCAGGCGTGACTCTCGTATTCATGATGCCCAGCATCTCGAACAGAGACAGAGTATAATGGATGGCGGACATCAAGGCTTCTCGAGAGGGTGCCATGAGAAGCCAGTCGTCCAGGTAGGGGAACATGTAGTGGCCTTGTCTCCTCAGAGCCGCCGTTAGACCGCCATACACTTCGTGGACACCGAGGTGCCGGCGAGTCGAAGGGATGGTCCGGAACTGATAATGATGGCCCTGGAAACTGCGCATAGAAACTTCCTGTGCGCTTGAGCAATGTGAATATGTAGATAAGCGCCCTGCATGTCCAAGGACGCTAGAAAGGCACACTGCTTGAACATGGGAATCAGACCTGGGAGGGTCACCATGCAGAAGCATTTGTACAGGACCGACTGTTGAGGTCACTGAGGTCCAGTATCAGACAGAAGTCCCCTGTTTTCTTTGGGAACCAGAAAGAAGTGAGAATAATAATACCCTGCACCCTCTGGTTCCGTGGAACGTGCTCTGTCACTTCTTTTTCCAGGAGGGCGAGCATCTCCTGCTGTATGAGCAGGGCGTGCTGACCCGAGTAACGGGAAAGCAGGGGAGGTCTTGCCGGCGGGTGGTCGAAAAATTCTATGAAGTGACCTTTCTTGACCAAATGAAGAACCTACCGGTTGGTGGTACTCTACTGCCACCCTGAAAAGTGGCGAGCGATGCGACCCCCGACGTTTTGTGCCCGCTGATCCAGAGGAGTGGCGGGGGCCGGGATGGAGTCATGCTGTGGCAGCACTAGTCCCTGCAGGCTGGGCTGGTTTAGTGTAGCGTTGGGCTCTGCCTGGGGACAACTTATCCTGGGCTTTCCGCTGAAAAGTGCCCTTTCGTTGCTGGCTGAAACGTGGCTGCTGCCTTTGTTGCCAGCTGCGAAAACGGCTCTGATTCCTACTAAAGGAACCGGGCCTGGATCTGTACATGGCCTGTACAGACCTGACTGCCTTCCCAGCGTCCTGGGTTTGGTGATAACATTCTCAAGGTTCACTAAGAGTACTTCGCTGTTGTGGGGACGTCAAGAATGTTCTTCTGTCGTCGGGGTGAAGCCGTGAGACACATAGCCAAGAGTGTCACGAGACAGGCGTCCTGAAGCTGCAGCTCTGGCGGACAGTCCGCAGAATCGTATGGGCTAGCAGTACTTGGTACCCACATCAAACCCTGTATGGAGAAGGTTTAGAGCCCTTCTGATAGCCATCCGGAAGCTTATCGACCAGGTCCTCACCCTGTTCCCATAGGGCGTTCTGAAACTGTAACATGTGGGTTAGGTAGTTCAGGGACCTGATGGGAGCATGTAGCAGCCACATACATGTGTCTCCCCAGGGCATCCAACTGTTTGGATCCCTGGTCCGGTGGCTGTGTGCTCATGTGCTGTGGTCTTTGGGACCGGTCATGTGAGGCCGTAATGACCAGGGAGTCTGCCAGAGGTTGTTGAGCCAAGTACTGGTCCTCTCTCAGGGCCTTGCACAGGTGGTCAGCTTTCTTCGGCATGGCAGGAGTGCGGACACTTCCACGCATCCTTGGTGACGTCCACAAAGGTGTCCACCAAGGGTGGCACTACCACAGGCTTTGGGTCTTTCTGCCGAAGATAACTGGCAAGGCGCTGCCTTTCGGGGTCGAGGTCTTCAGCATCCTACCCCATGTTGTCCTGGATGTGCCTCATGATCTCAGAGAAAGAGGGATCATCCAGAGGAGACCCGAGGAGGTCATGTGGGACAGGTGATGAAATGCTGAGTGGAGAAGGAGATCTGGAGTAATCCGAGGTATTCGATCTGGAGTCCTCCCACGACGGAGTATATCGACGACGTCTGGGCCACTTGGGGCTGGGAGACCCTGATAAAGATCTTGAGGAGGCCTTCTCCAATCCTGGGATCTAGCCCTGGGTAGTGGAACCAGTGAACCAGAGGAGTGGCTATCTCTGCAAAGCAGTGTGCAAAGATGGAGATTAGTGCCCAAGAGGTGGATAAGCAGAAAAGGGCAAAATTCAGCAGAAGGGCAGACAGCAAGGAGAACCAGGGATAAATGACAACCAAGGAAGGGCTGGGAGAACAGTGAAGCAGTCTAGGGAGGTCAAATCATGGAAAGCCATGTGTGCAAATGCCAGGAGCCTTAGCAACAAGATGGAAGATCTGAAGGCTGTCATGGTACAGTCAGACCTGGACATTGTGGCCATCACTGAAACCTGGTGTAATGATAACCATGACTGGGAGATGGCCATACCTGGCTACAACATATTCAGAAGAGACAGAGCAGGCAGGAAGGGAGGAGGAGTGGCACTGTATGTGAAAAATGACATAAGGGCCACAGAGATCCAGGAGGAACAAAATGGGGGAGAGATACTGTGAGTTAAGCTGGAAAGGAAAATGGGGACAACCATCCGCACAGGTGTGGTCTATAGACCACCAGCCCAGGAGGAAGAAACAGATAGGGAGCTGATGCTAGCCATCCAAAGGATGGCAGACAAGGGTGAGGTAGTACTGGTTGGAGACTTCAATATTCCAGACGTGGACTGGAGCATCCCAGCAGCAGCATTAACTAGGAGCAGATTTATCCTGGACTCCTTCAGGGTGCTTTCCTCAAGCAACTGGTCATGGAACCAACTCGGCAGAAGGCAATACTGGACCTTGTGCTCACAAACAGGGACAGTGTGATGGGGTAACAGTGGGGGAGCACCTGGGTAACAGTGACCACCAGTCATTGTGGTTTGAAATCACAGAAAGAGCAGAACCAAACCACACAAAAACACGTATCCTGGATTTTAGGGGGCAGACTTTGGAAAATGGGGAGATACTTGAAAGAGGCATTAAGGGGAATGGGACAGGAATCAGGGGTTGAGGAACAGTGGGCAGTATTTAAAATGGGGATTACAAGAACAACAGAATTATGCATTAAACAGGCTAGCAAGAGGAAAGGAAGAGGAGAACATTATGGTTTTCCAAAGAGGTAGCAAAGAAAGTGAAAGCCAAAAAGATTGCATTCAGGCAATACAAAAGACACAGGCAGAAGGGATAGGAGAAGCCAGGAGAAGCAAAGGGAGGTATGGAGGTCAGTAAGGAAGCCAAAGCTCAGACAGAAGAACACATTGCAAAATCAGTGGGTAAGGGACAAAACCTTTACAGGTACATAAGTGAAAAAAGAAAGACAAAGGGAGGGATAGTGAGACTGAAGGGGGAGGATGGAAGCCGCGTGGAGGATGACAACAGTAAAGCCGACATATTGAACAGGTATTTCTGCTCAGTCTTTACTGAGGAAGAGGGGTAATGGGTCTGAAGGGAGTACAAGGGTAAGAATGGTGCAGAAATGGACACAAGTCCCTTTACGGAAAGGGTCCTGAAGGAACTGGAAGTAAAGAGTTGATAAAGCAATGGGGCCAGGCGGGGTGCACCCAGGGTCCTTAAAGAACTAAGAGAGTGGTGGCTGAACTCTGGCTATCCTGTTTAGCCGATCACTGGAAACAGGGAGGTACCCAAAGACTGGAGGACAGCAGATGTAGTCCCCTTATACAAAAGTGGGAACAAAGAGGAAGCAGGGAACTACAGACCAGTCAGCCTCACCTCGGTAGTGGGGAAGATCATGGAAGCACTACTGAAGGAGAGATTGGTGGAACATCTGGTTGTCAATGGACTACAGGACCCAAGGCAGCATGGTTTCACCAGGGAGGCCATGTCAGACCAACCTCGCTGAATTTTTGACTGGGTGACTAGGAGGTGGATCAGAGGGCAGTGGACATGGCCTATCTGGACTTCAGCAAGGCCTTTGACACTGTGCCACATAGAAAACTATTACACAAACTGGGGAATATGGGTGTGGGCAGGACAGTAGTGTGGTGGGTAGGTAACTGGCTGGGTGGCAGGACACAGAGGGTGGTGGTAAATGGCTGTCACTCCACAGAGGGAAGAGTGACCAGTGGGGTACCACAGGGATCAGTGCTGGGACCGGTCCTATTCAACATCTTCATCAGTGACATTGCGCAGGATCTAGAAGGCAGAATTTCACTGTTCGCTGATGACACAAAGCTCTGTAACAGAGTAGACACACCAGAGGGTGTAGACAGAATGAGAAGCGACCTGCAGAAACTTGAAGAATGGTCAGGGGGTTTGGCAGTTGAAATTCAATGCAAAGAAGTGCAAGATAATGCATATGGGCACAAAACCCTGGTACAATATATCAGTTGGGAGGTGAGGATATAGCATGCACCAAGCAGGAAAGGATCTTGGGGTTGTCATCTCTGATGACCTCAAGGTAGGGAAACAGTGTGACAAGGCAGCAGGTAAAGCAAATAGGATGCTGGGATGTATAGGCAGGGGCATCACCAGCAGGAAAAGGGAGGTCATAATTCCGCTATACAAGACACTAGTGAGGCCCCACCTGGAGTACAGTGTACAGTTCTGGAGACCATACCTACGTAAGGACAGACAGGGTAGAGAAGGTTCAGAGGAGGGCAACAAAGATGGTGCATGGATTGCATCACAAGTCCTATGAAGACAGGCTGAAGGAACTGAACATGTACTCCCTGGAGGAGAGGAGGGAGAGAGGGGATATGATAGAGACATACAAGTATCTTACAGGGAGGAACAGGGTGCAGGAAAACACTATTTTTAAGCGAAAAGATGTTCAGGACTAGAGGGCATGGGATGAAGTTGGAGGGAGGACGATTCAGAGGAAACATGAGAAAGAATTTCTTCACAGAACGGGTGGTGGACAAGTGGAACACCCTGCCAGAGGAAGTGGTGGGGGCTGAAACAATCACGGGATTTAAGAATGCATGGGATAGACAAAGGAATTCTAGAGGTCAGGGGTAAGGGGAAACAGACTTCTAGGAAAACAAACTGAACTTACAAGCTCAAATGGGCAGACTGGGTGGGCCATAGGCCCTTATCTGCCGACACTGTCTATGTATCTATGAGGTGGAGTCTGTTCCTTAGGGTTAGTGGTCGTCCTGCTGGCCCCTGTGGTGGAGGAGGGGGTGTGGGAGGTGAAGGAGTAGGAGGAGGAGGAGGCTTTACTGGGACCACATCTTTACGGATGGTGTCCCACCAGAAAGTAAAGAGCTCCTTTACTTCTTGTATATTCATGGCCAACGGGCCTGGCGCCGGTGGTCTGTCGCCGGGGTCGGGCGTCGGGTCCTCGGGTGTCTCCGGGGTGGGTGAAGGTTCCCTCGGAAGCCCAGCATCTGGTCTTCAGGCAACGAGGTGTCCTCCTCCATGAAGCCCCTGTGACCGGTATCCACCGGTGACTGGGGGGCAGTCTTCGGCTACGGTGAAGCCGATGTCGGTCGCTTGGCAGACGACTTTGGGTCCGGTGAAAGCCTGGCCGGCGTCTGGTGCTTGGCCGATGTCCTCGGCTCCGGCTAACGCTTCTGGCCGATGCCAGGTCCGAGTCCGCCTTGAGGGACGCCAGATCCTTGGTCTTCTGGGTGGTGGATCCGGGCCCCTAGGGGGCTGGGAGACTGACCTGGAGTCGGGGTCCCGACGTCGTGTGGAAGAGGAAGACTTGTGGCGTTCAGAGGATTTAGAAGAGGCCCGAGAGGGAGTAGAGGAAGCAGAGGGCCTGGAAGTCTTGATCGGCAGAAGAATCGAAGAACCGCTGGAAGCCCAGACCTTAACTGGAGGGGGCTGAGACCTAGCCCTGGAGGGAGAGCAGTCCGATGGGGTGCAGCCTGAGCTCCGCGAATGCGATGCCCAGTTTGGGGATCTGGACCTTGCATTCTCCCGTGCTTATCCCTTGTTTGTGGACCTTGGAGGAAGAACTGCCCCTGGAGGAAGGCTCTTTGTCCATCCTACTAAGTTTTCCTCTAACAGGTAAGCCTGAAGTGCCTTCTGACGGCAGATCCTGGTGGCCATGCAGGCCTTGGTGTCGTGGTCTGGCCTAAGAACTGCACAGGAAGAATGAGGATCCTTGAAAGGATCCGCTTCCCAGCAGCACACTTTGAAAGGTGTCCCTCAAATGAAGGAGTTGGAGAGGACATTAATTATGTAGAAACTCAAAGTTCTAAGTCGTTGTGCGCTAGGTAGAGACCGAGAGGCCGATGCTGATGAGTCAATGGCAGGAGAAGAACTGGGGATTCTGAGGGACCACCTCCTTATATACTATGCCTGATGTCGGGGTTGGACAGACGTCGGGGGTGGTCCCCGCTGAATACTGGTAGCTAGAAAATTTCCGTGGGGTCCTGGCGCCTGCTGGCTTCAGTCCTAATAGTGTAACCTGCTGCAAGCGCAGTTTCTCAAAGTAAGATCTTACTGTAACAGTAGATCTTCGAGAGGAGCTCTTGTAGCAGGCAATACTGGTGGGACCAAGTCACCAGTCACTAGGGCCACATGGAAAATTTCTAGCTAGTTCACAGCTGGGAACCGCCTCAATGTCAGCATGCGATCCACCTATGGTATAAAGTGGCAGTCCCCAGCTCAACCTCAGTTCTCCGGAGACACCGGCATGCCCAGAGAAAGGAGAACCGAGGCAGTTCTTCAAAGATGAGGAAAGCAGAGTAGCCGAGAAGAAGAAACAGCAATCAGGGGGTAGGAGGGAAGGAGAGCAGCATCTGCTGCAAGAGCTCCTCTTGAAGATCTACTATTACAGTAAGTTCTTATGTAATTGTACTATCTTACTTTGAGGGGGGTCTTACAGCAGGCAAAGCCGGCAGGACTGAGTCCCAAGCAGTACTGGAACTGACCCGGTTAGCAGGGAAGAGAAAGAAAACAGACACAGGACATTTAGGAAAGAAAGCCCTAAAGAACTGCAAGTCCTAAGACGGCCCTATGCCTAGAGGTAATGTCCAAATTGTAATGCCCAATAAAGGTATGGACAGAACTCCAAGTGGCAGCTGCACAAATGTCTGCAGCAGACACATTCCTGAACGAGGCAACTGAGGCAGCCATGCCTCTGGTAGAATGGCCTTTAACCGGTCCCAGTAAAAGGCTTGTCATACTTGCGACAGCATAAACAATACAATTTACTAACCATTACAATTTGCTAACCACTTAAGACAAACACTGTTTGGAAACAGGAGCTCCTTCTCTTCTGGGGCAAACGAAACAAACAACTGATCAGACTTTCTGATAGTGCGGGTGTGGTCCAGATAGTACCTGAGCACCCGGTGTGCATTCAGAGTATGAAGTATGGACTCCCCTGATTAGAATACTCAGGAAAATAAACGGGTAGGTGGATGGATTGATTCAACGTAAACTCAGACACCACCTTAGGCAGAAACTTAGGATTGGTTTGCAAAGAGACACTGTCTTTGTGAAAAAACAAATAAGGCTCTTTACATATCAGAGCCTGCAGCTCAGAAATCCTCCGAGTAGATATAATGGCAACTAAAAATAATGCTTTCCATGAAAGAAAGTGTAGCTCTCAGCTTGCAGCTGGCTCAAAGGGAGGTAAAGTAGCTTTTCCAAAATAAATAAAAAGGTTTCATGGCAAAACAGGGTCCCTAATTCACTAATTAACTTTGGGTCAATGGAGGGACCCTCTGCCAACTGCAGCTAGTGCAGAATGCAGCAGCCAGGCTGCTGGCAGGCCTACCAAAGTCCTGCCATGCAACCTCGGTCTTGTGGAATCTGCACTGGCTGCCCTTCAGGTGGAGGATACTCTTCAAGGTGGGGAGGGCCTCCCAGCGGTTCCGAGGGCCAGGCTCAAAACCTTGGGGTATTGTTCCTTCGAGGTGGCCGGCCCGGCCCTCTGGAACTTGCTACCAAAATTTTTGAGGGAAGCCCCAATGGTGGAGGTATTTAAAGGGGGCCTGAAGACCTATCTTTTTAACAAAGCATTTTATGATAGCTTTTAATGTGACTTTATATATGTTTTGTTTTAGTAATTATATTGATATTGGATGCCTAAACTCTGCTTTTTACCTGTAACGACGTCCAGAGCCTTCATGGATCGGGCGCCATAATATAAATAAAGCCTTACTTATTTACCAATGGGAGGTTTCAGATGTAACATACCCCACAAGAAAGTACAGGAAAGATCCAGTTGGGCAACTGCTTTTTCAACAGGTGCGTGATACGCAGAGATGGCAGAAAGGTGCACCTTATGCGAGGAGTAGCCCAGACCAGAGTCTGAGAGGGAAAGGAGGTACTCCAGGATGAGATTCGCTAGACAGGTGAAAGGATCCAAGTGCTGGAGCGGTCGCCCAAATGGAAAAGCGCCCACTTCATGGCATAAGTCGCTCTGGTGGGAAAGTTTCCTGGCAGCGCCAAGACATCTGCCACCTGGGAGGAAACTCCAAAGCGGGCACAGCCAGTCTGCAGGAGCCACGCATGAAGATGCAGTGACTTGAGGTCTGGATGGACCAAAGTGCCCTACTCCTGGGAGAGCAAGTCGAGCACAGGGACAAGGAGAGGAAGTTCCATTGCCAGCTGCTGCAGTAGTGGAAACCATATCTGATGCAGCCAGCAGGGAGCTATGAGGATCATCTCTGCCCTCTATGACTGTAGCTTAAGGAGAATCCTCTGCAGAAGTGGGAAGGGAGGGAAGACGTACAGTAACCTACCTGTCCAAGAGAGGGACAACGCATCGTGCCAGAAAACAGCAGGCCATGATCGAGCATGCAGAAATTGGGCAGTTTTGCATTAAGTGGGGATGCAAGAAGGTCAGGTTCTGGATGGCCCACCTGCCGAAGAGGTCCTCGGCCACGGAGGACAGAAGCTCCCATTTGTGAGCCTTTGACCTGCACTTGCTTAGGCTGTTGGCCAGGATATTTTGGACGCCTGGAACATGTATGGTGGCTAGTTCCAGGTTGTGCCAGTATGGCCAGGTACCAGACTCTGATGGCCTCTCTGCAAAGGAGACAAGAATGAGCCCTCTTGTTGATACAGCAGACTGCAGACATGTCATCTGTCTATATCAACAGAGCCTGGAAGAAGGTGAGTCTGGAAGGCCTGCACAGTGTAAAGGACTGCCTGCATCTCCAGAACACTGATGTGAGATGTTGTTCACATTCCGACCAAATACCTTGAGCCTGACAACTGGCCAAATGGGCAGTCCAGCCCAGGCCAACGATCCGTTGTAACAATCTGTTGCAGGGATTCTGCCCTAAAGGAATCCCAAGAGGAGATCGGAGGATTCTGCCACCATTTCAGGGTCTGCCTCACTGGATTTGAGACCAAAACCGGCTGATCCAGGTCTTCAGTATGCTGGAAGAGTCCAATGAGGCACTTTCATGTATAGGCAGGTTAGGGAACTGTGGCTATAGCCACTGCCATGTGCCCAGGAGCTGCAGGAAGACCTGGCTGGAACCTGACGGGAGGAGGAACCAGCTGGATCTGCACCATGAAATGTTCCACTCTGTCCTATGGCAGAAAGGTTTGCCCAAGACAAGTCTAGGACCGCCTCCTATGTACCAGAGTCACTGGCTTGGCAGGAGACAAGACTTGGAAAGGTTTAGAGTAACCCCAGAGTTTGCAACAACTGAAAGGTGGCATCTAGGGTCCGAATCAACTGAGCCCTGGAAGGGCTGTCAACAGCCAATCATCCAAGTAAGGGAAGACATAACATCCCTATCTTCACAGGGCCGTAGCCGCCACTGCCAGGCACTTGGTAAAAACCCAGGGAGCCGAGGAAAGGCCAAAGAGGAGGGCCCGAAACTGGAAATGGTCTCCCTGAAAACAAAAGCGAAAGAACCAACGGTGGGGCAGGTAAACCAGGATATGAAGATAGGCATCCTGCATATGTCCACTGAACAGAACCAGTCTCCATGGTGAAGGAGGGGCAGTAACCCTTGGAGGGTGACCATCCTGAAACGCTTGTATTCTATGTAAAGGTTTAGGTGGCTGAGATCGAGAATCGGTCTCCGGTCCCCTGTCTTCTGGGGAACTAGAAAGAAGTGGGAGTAGAAACCCTTTCCTCTTTCTGCTGGGGGGATGGGCTCTATGGCTTTTTTGTGCAGTAGTGCCTGAATCCCCCCCAGATGAGGGCAACATGGGCCTGAGAGTAATGGGAGTTGCGAGGGTTGCCAGAAAGGGATGTCTAGAAATTCCAGAGTGCCCCTTTCCACAATCTGGAGTACCCATTGGTTTGAAGTTACAGTGTGGCACCTGTCGAGGTATAAGGAAAACGACCACCCACAGCTTCCCCCAAGGCCTCTGCTGGGCGGTCGGTTAAGGAAACAGCAGTGGTACTGGGATGGCAGAGCGGCTGGGATGCTCTGGGGCAGAAGCTCCAGCCGGCTGGGTGGAAGCCTTGCACTTGAAGGCACTGCTGAGCTGCTGGCCCTTGGACTGCTGGCTAGGGGTCCGGCAAAAGGACTGGGGTTGGCTGGACCTGGTCTGCAAATGATACATGGACTGTACCGATCTCAAGGCTTTGCCAGATTCTTGGAGAAAAGGACAGAGCCCCGAAAGGGGGCATCTTCAGAATTTTCTCCTGCACATCGGGTGCAAAACCTGATACTCTGAGCCAAGAATGACTGCAGACGCAGACTCCTGTCGCTGCTGCTCATCCAGCTACATCCACATCATATGCAGCCTTAAGAACATGGGTACCCACGTCCGAGCCCGACTTTTGGAGCTGGACCAGCTGGGCCTTCATATGGTCATTGGGAAGAACCTGCACAAGGTCTAATGCCTTGTCCCACAAGGTGTTTTGATACTGCACCATATGGGCAAGGTAATTCTGAGTCCGAATGGCAAGAGTGGCCGAAGTGTAGACATGCTTGTCGAATTGGTCGACCCGGCGAGACTCCATCAGGAGGGTGGGTGCCGAGGTGCCTAGGTTTCTTAGTGCGGTCATGAAACACATTCTGACCACTGAGTATGCCTCAGGTTGCTCTCCCAAGTAGGGTTTGCCGATGGGAGCATGATAAAGGCGGTCAGACTTAACTAAGGTTGGAGTGGACGATGGATGGGTCCAGGTGGCCTTGGTGACATCCTTGTATGACTCGATGAGGGGTGGCAACACCAACGGGAGAGTCTCCTTTCTATGAAGACAGACCACCAGACAGTGGGGTTCGGGGTCTAGTTCTACTCCCACCCTGTGAGGGATTGAATATGCCTCATGATCCCATAAACAGAGAATCCGCAGGGGACCTAGGAGTTTCAGGCTCAGAGGGCCCCTAGAATCTTCAGAGTCTTCTGAAGAGGAAGACGAGGAATCCCAGCTGACGAGTCCCTTTCTGGGACCGGCACTGGTGGGCGACAACTTCTCGCTAAGTCCACATGACCGGGAGAGGTCCTGAGACTGGGGTGGCTAGGACTGCATGGCCAGGGTCCCAGGAGGCACAGTGGGGGTCTTCCTGGGGTATCTTTATCTTCATAAAGGCCCACCAGGTTGAGAAAAATACATCATAGTCCACCGGAGGAGGTGGATTATAAGGTGGGTACAGATACTGGGAGGCGCCAGGTACCCAGATGTCGGGTACCCTGGTGTCAGTCCATGAGGTGCCAGGTAACCAGGCATTGGTTCTTGGTGTCGATCCCGAGGCGTCCGGAATCTGGGTGATGGTCGCCAGGCATCGGGCTGTGGATTGCCTGAAAGGCTTGCAGGCGTTGGCTGAGGCAACGACGGCTGGGGCGGTGTTGGGGTAGATGCCAGTAGAGCAGGTGTCCACCAGACAGGTGAAGGTTGAGATTGGTCCAGCAGGACAGGTGCCGCCGGCCCTGAAGGGGAAGCGGGCATTTGTACAGGGGAGCTATCTCCTGACAGAGGCAGAGGCGACACCTGTGGGAAGAGGTGAGCATTTCTCTGGGCATTGTTTGTAGGGCGCGGTCCTGGAGTAAGGGACCGGCGTGGGCAATGCTAAGACTCTGGGTGCAATGAGCAAAGACCGCTGCCCAAGAAAGAGATCAGTTGAGCCACCTGGCTGAGGGCCCGCTGGAGGTAAGCGCAGAAGCATCATGGGCTGGGAGGCAGGAGACAAAGTCTAATGTATTGTGGAGCTGCCGCCTGAGACTGAAATAAGGGCGGGCAGCTGAGAAACAAGAGCTCCAAAGGGGTAAGGGCTGCTGAAGGAGAAGGGGCTGACCTCCCATGGGAGGAAGACCCAGAGGCAGTCGCCAACTTATGAGGTGACCGACAGTGGGAAGCTGACCAGGGATGGTCCCTGTGTTTGTCATGGTGCTTGTGCTTCCCAGAGGATGACTTCTCCTTCTAGGCATGGGAAGAACTCAAAGCCCTGGAGCCCGGGAAAGAAGAGGAACTTTTGCCCTGAAGCGCTTTCTCCATCGTGGCTAACTTCTGCTGCAGCAAGAAGCCCTGGAGGGTCTTCAAATGGCGTCTCCGTGTGGCCTGGATGAAGTCCTGGCAGTGCTTGCAGGCTTCGGTGTCATGGTTAGGGCCTAAGCAGAGCAGGAAAGAAGAGTGGCCATCCTCGGAGGGAAGCTACTTGCCGCAAGCACATTTCGTACGCTGGTTGGTAGATGAAGCTGGAGAAGAAGACATGCACAAAAGTAAAGAAACACCGAAAAAACTTGCATTTTATAATGAAAAATAAAGAAAATCACAGATAAAGTGTGAGCAAAATGGCAGTCGACTGAAGCAGGTGTCCGTGAAGGTCCAACGTGCGTGGGTCAATGGCAGGAAAAGAACTGAGTTTGAGCTGCGAGAACCGCCCGTTTTATACCACAGGCGGATATTGGCGTGCGAATGTTGGGGTGGTCCCCGCTGTAGACTACTAGCTAGAAGTTTTCTGTGGGGTCCTAGCACCTGGTGGCTTAGTTCTACCAGTGCTGCCTGCTGCAAGAGCCTCAAAGTAAGGTCAATGTCTCCCACAGTGCCATTAGTTACTCAGGCAGGGAACCATGGCTAAGAGCAGGAACATAAAAACAAACACATAAATCAAGGAAATAACTTTCCAATGATGATGGAGGTTTACCTTGCCATTTTCTGACGAAAGGGCCTGACAAAATCCTCATAAACCCTGCAAGACAGACCAGGTTGATGGAAAATTCTTCTAGAACCTTGTCAATCGTGCTGTCAAATTCTGTGCGGCTCCCATACAGCTTGTGGTCAATCACCTGTATCATCATCAAGGGGAGAGAAGTAAAAGGGGAGAATCAGATACAGTAGTTAAGGAGTTCCCTGCAAAGACTTGTTATAAAAAGAGCAGCAATGTTTTGCAAGACAGAGACACACAGATTTGAAACTGCTCCTGGTTTTCCTGTGCTTCCTGATCTGTGCCTCAACAACAAGGTGTAAAACCCCCTTCCCCACTTGGCCGAAGGGATGGGCTTCATGGCTCTTTTTTGAAGAAGAGCATTTTCCCTGGGGTCCTGCTGCCTGCCGGCTTCAGTACTAATGGTGTAACCTGCTGCAAGAGCTATTTCTCGAAGTAAGATCCTGAATTTCCTCCCGGGGAAGGTGGGCTGGGGGTATATGAAGATTTACCTGAGGATTTTCTGGAGGCCACTCTAGAAATTCTAGTGTGACTGTGCTCTATGATCTGAAGCACCCAATTGTCAGTGGTGATGTTCCGCCACCTGTCGAGGTGGAGGGAGAACCGACCCCCCCAACCTGGCAGCCTCCCCCAGAATCCTTGTTTTGGGGGCTGAGGTCAGGAGGTGGGGGAAGATGCAGGAAAGACAGGCATTGGAAAGGTGGCCGCAGGTGCTCTGGCAGTAGCAGCTGCGAGAACTGATGCTGCTTTACGCTTGCTTTGACCTTTGGCAGGCTAATGGGACTGCTTACGGAAGAAGCGTTGAAAGGAAGGACACTCATCCGCTCTCTGTTGGGTGTGATACAATGAATGAACATCCTAAAGGCTTGACCCGACTCCTGAAGGATGGAGATTATGTCCTAAACATCCCCACCAAAGAGGACGGAGCCCCGAAAGGGGGCGTCCAAGGATGCTGGACTGCACATCCGAGGCAAAGCATGATACTCAAGCCACAAATGGCAGAGGCAGACACCAGCTGCAACACCTCAGCCTGAGCTCAGCTGAGGAGGCAGGTCTCGAGATGCAGTACTTCTAGAATTATTAAGTCATCTCTTTGATCCAATATCTCACCTTGACCTTAGTGACCTCCTCCAACTGGGCAAAAGCTTGATAAACTGGTGACTCACTGATATCACAGTGTGCACACACTGACCACTTTCTGGAATTTTTATTTTGTATTTATTTGCCCAGCCCCCGATTCATTTGGAGGTCAGCCCTGCCCTGCCTGCCGTCCCTCCATGCCCAGGCTTACCCCCTGGGTGGCCCCCATGGACACTGTGGGCAAGTCCCACCCCCGGGGCACAGGAGCAGGCCCCCAGCAGATGTCGGAGGAAGTGGAGATGGCGGCAGAGCAGGGTGTCATGTTTGGCAGCCGACTTTTTGCGATGGCTGGATTCCCAGGGGCAGGGACGTGCAATGACATCCAGCATCTGCCCCCTCAAGATAATGACACTGACTGCAGTGGTACCCCTGGCCTCCACTAGGGGTATATAAAGTGTCGGACCCCCCCCCCCCGAGAAGGAGAGCAGTCCCCAGGATGCTCGATCCTTCTACCCCCCCAACCAGCCCTCCGACTCCAGAGTTTGTCCCTGAACCAAGGATGTCGGCACAGCAAGCAGGCGCCCTGCCACTGTGCTGGCCCCTTCCGGAATATGTCGATTCTGGCACAGCACATGTGGATTGGACTTGTCATGTGCAGGTAGAGACTCAATCCTAAAATTACTTGACCATGTGGCAAACACAATTGTTTTTTTTTTTTTGGAAAAGGTTGGTACTGCAGTACTAGGATATTTTTCACATACTTTGCAATACATCAGACCCTTTTGATCTTCGTATCTTTACCACTTGAAAGTGGTCAACCAATGAGGTTGGAAGAATCCACCTCTTTTCTTTTTATCATATTTCTTGTTGTTAGATATGCTGTCCACTGGTTGATTCAGCACTAATCTATGTTTGTTAGGCAGTGAAACAGATGAAACAGCTTCACTGCCAAATTCAGTTGATTGATGAACATCAGCTGCTGTTATAACCATTGCCAAAGGAACATACTCAGATGATTCAGTATTACTTTTATCTGAAAACATTTTTGTGCATTTTGTCAGAAGATGCTGCAGACCACATTGAAAAAAAAAAAGTCTGCTGTTTGTTCTTCTTCATATTGTTGTTTCACCCTATAACGCAAATAATGTTTACATATTTCACTTTATGCGTCTCGACATGGGACTGGAGAGTGGACATACAACACACTATTATCTGCGTTTATGCTTCACTAACTTGTTATTGTGTAAACTGTTCAGCTCATCAAGTGGCAGCGTCCAGCGCCCGAGGACAAAGGCCACAAATTCAGCCCCTGGCCCACTCTCACTTACTCCTTTTTCAATTTATTTTTTACCAAGTGTTTTTTCATATTTTTTTGTTTACAGTAGAATTCATACATCAACAGTTTTTAGCTCACCTCACTCTTGAATCCCAACAACGAACACTCGTTTCCTCTAGGTCACTTTCAAGTGCATCTAAATGAAGTACATTTTCTTAAAGTAAATGTTCACATTATTTTGGTTCCTTTCTTTAATATCCTTCTGTCACTCTGTACAAAACTCCTCCTCACCCCAACCTGCCCGGCACCCAAGTGTCCCAGAAAGCCACACACAAGGCAAGTCTCACACTGAACTATCTTTTGCTGCTGTGTTTTGGTACAGTTATTGACTACATGGCCCCTCTGGGCATCAGTCAGGGCTAGTAAGGCAGCATGGATTTTTTTGTAAATATTTATTGTGGTAGTGACAACACTGACAAGTGATCACACTTTACTTTAGGTCTGTACAGCCAGAGAAGTGACTTTTCTTTTTATGTTTGCTTGCACGCATGTGCAAAAAACATAGTGCCACCACACCAGTTTTCATAGGTGTGCCTCCCCCACTTCCACTGCCCTGCTGCCTTTTGCAGGCGTGGACGCACCACACCAATGAATGTTGGAGCTGTCTGTGACAAACGTTCAGATGCAGTGGCCTACAGCTGAAAGCGAAAAACCGCTGCAATCAGTGGTGGTAACGTGTAGGCAATTTGCGCCCTACTGCGTCGGCACCTGACTGAAACAGCTGTCTACAGACAGCTCCGCTCCCCCAACAGTAGCATGCTGGGGAGCCCACCCTGTGCTCATGTGCCCCCCACACACACACCGTATGGCCAATGGGGGTGCCCAATCCCCGTCGACTCCACTGTGCCCCAACAGACTTCCAGGTACACACTGGGAGCACACCCAGCGTGGCAACAGTCTCCAAGGCTATGGAGTGCCCAATTTTCTACATGGAGTTCTTGGGACCCCACCTCATGAACTCAGTCACTGTCATTTTGTTATTTGGTCCTGAAAGGTGATTTCACGGTCACTGTGCGGAACCACCTTCGGGACTGAATTTACGAAACGACAGTGTCACAGATTCGTGAGGTAGGTCCTAAAATTCCTATGTTGAAAATTTGCGAAAAATTTTCAAAAATGACACTTTCACGAGCATGCTGTGTTATGCAGTTCCACGCACGCTCGTAACTTTGAGAATTTGTAATATTTTCACTCCAGATTTTCAACACTACCATTTTACCATACCTCCTTATGATCATTACGGCTGTCATTTTTCACATCTTGCTCAAAATGCGTTTTCGCACATGTAGAGCACACTTGTGCGGTTGGTTTGCGAAATCAATGTTCGGGACACATTAAGAAAATCACAGTGACACTGTTCATAAGCAGAGGTATTAAAATTGCTATGTTGAAAATCTGGTGACAAAAGTCTATAACATAACTGTGTTACGTGCATGCATTGCGCAATTTCCATGCACCCTCGTAAGCTCACAAATTTGTAATATTTTCAGTCCAGATTTTCAACAATGACATTTTTCCACACCTCGTTATGATCATTACAGCTGTCATTTCTCACACCCTGGCTGAAATGTGTTTTCGCACTTCCAGCGCAGAATAGTGCGGTCACTGTGGGCAATTAGTGTTTGGGATAGATTAAGAAAATTACAGTGACACTGTTCATGAGCAAAGGTCCCAAAATGCCTATGTTGAAAATCTGCTGTAAAAAAATCCTCAAACTAATTTCATTACAGGTGTACACTGCACAGTTTCTATGCATGCTCGTGACTTCACCAGTTTTTTTATATTTTCACTCCAGATTTTCAACAATGCCATTTTTTTACACCTCCTCATGAAAAGTACAGCTGCCACTTTTTACATCCTGTTCAAAATGTGTTTTCGAACCTGTGGTACCAAATGGCACAATCACTGTGCAAAATCACTTTTCGCCTAATGAAGTGATAGTGTCACTGTTCATGCGGTGGGGTCACAAAAAGCCCATGTGGAAAACTTGGGAGTAAAAATACCAGGAAACGTCCAGGACGTTTGGGTCTTCTACCATAATGCCCTACCCTGTAGGGACTGACAGATGTCAGGCGTGTTACTTGGGACTGTTGACAGTAATGCTCATGCCACTGCACGTCCCCACTGCCACCCTCCAGCCAGTGACAAGCATCGAGGTGCGCCTTGGACCCTTTGCCCCCAGAGTTCACACCATTCTCCTATACTGCGCCAATTTCAGCGCATTTCCTTATGGAATGAGGTAAATGTAAAACCCAAACACCCCAAGGCACACCTCAACACTTGACAGTGTCTGAAGGGTAGGGTGAGGTGAAATGTCATGACTGTCATGGGTGATAACCCGAAGGCACACCTCAATGCCTGTCCATCTCTGCACGGTGAGGGTCGAGCTGGCATCAGTTCAATACTTCAATGCCATTCCTATACTGCACCTGTCCAGCTCCTGCACTTCCACTGCTAATGCCTGCAAGCAAACATTTGGCATTGACAAATGCTTGTTTTAATATGGTTTCTCTTTTCCTCCTCACTCTAAACTGTTCAAGTGTCCCACAGACCCCCACACACAAAGGAAAGCCCACTTTTTGCTTAACTCTGTTAGTGTCACACTAGTCACTACTGTGTTTTGGCACAGTTAACGACCACCTGGCCCCCTAGGGATGTCAATCAGCAGGGTAAGGTAGGGTGCTACTTGGCAACATGGCTAGCTAAGTAAAGTCTCTTATTATTTATATATTTTCTAAATTGGTACACACTAGTGTGACCACACTTTAATCTGTAATGTTGTACACTGTCTTGTCAGAGTTTTTCTCTCTCATTGATTTCTGTTAGTACACTTGGTTCCTCCTCACCCGTCCAAATCCCCCTTTCTGATGCACTATACGTATGTATGTATGCAGTGTAAAGCACACCACAATTTGACTGTGCACACTTTTATTTTATTTACTAACTCGGGCCCTGCTATTCTGTATTCAGTATTCACTTAATGTTTTTTCCCCTTAATATATTTTCCAAGACCCCCACACAAAAGGCAAGTCTGCCAGTCAGGTCCCGACCCACAGTCACACCCCTGTGGTCACTGTTTATTTATATCCTCTCCCTTCGAGTCCTCTCTCACTCGGACAACTGCCCCAGCCCAACTACCCCACACAACACAAATCCTCTTTTCTGATCGCTATGTATGTATACAGTAAAAGCACACTATAGTTTGACTGTGCACACTTTTGTTTTATTTACTATCTTGGGGCTCTGCTAGTGCTATTCTGTACTCAGTATTCCTTTGTTTAGGCCCCACAAAGAATACATATTTTCCTTTTGCAACCACTCTAGATTTACTTTCTTTCTGGATGCAAAGTGGCTCGGGGGTCCTCCTCCAATTTTGTAACTGCAGTACTATTTCTTTCTGATTTTTTTTCCCCTCAGACTTCCCAACACTTCACTTCGGTGACGTCATGCACTAGGAGACAACTCGGGTTGCGAGGCCCTAACAATACCGCTAAACATCTCGATTAAACCCGCGATTTCCAACAAAAGAGAACCTGATTTACAAAAGAAGGTGGCACAATGCCCAAGAAGAGAGGCGACCTGCCTGTGCATCTCCTAAGCTTCAGGATGGCAATAGATCGCCGGAGGAAGATTCGGAGAGCGGCGATTCTCGGGCCTCGTCAGCTTCCAGACACAGTAAAACGAGGGCCGACCAGATCCCCTTTTCAGCCTTACAGAAGCAAATGTCTCAAATGCTGGCTGAAATCAGAGATTTTAGAAGGGAAATGAGGAGTACTGTCACGGCTCTCCGCACCGACATCGGGAAACTTGAGAAGAAGCAGGAGGAGCAGGAAGAGCAGTTGAATGCCACTGACAGTAGAATAGGGGAAGCTGAAAGGCTGATGTGCAGCTGCATGGCTACTGAGGGCTTCAAGACAGGGCAGAAGACGCCGAAGCAGGAGTCACGGAATAACATCCGCTGTCAGGACTCATCGGAGGCACAGAAGGAAATGAAAGTATCCCATTCCTACAGAAGATGCTCAGGAGCTGTTAAAATTACCAACAGAAATCACGCTCGAGATGGAGAGGGCTCATAGGACACTAGGCCCCAAGCCAGCCCGGGAGCTCGTCCATTACCCTGTTAATAAAGTTTCTGAGGCACCAGGAGAAGAGCGGTCTTGCACACAGCGTGGAAGCAAGGAGAGGTCCACTATAGCCCACACAGGCTTTTTTAGAAAACGACTTAAGCCCAGTTATGGCCCGACCAGGCCCTACATTCAGTGATGAGGTCACCTTAAAGCGGCAGGAGTGCGCTTTGCTCGCTATACCCAGCAAGAATGGTAATCTATTTAAAGAGGGGCCCATACGCAGTGAAAGCAGCGGAAGCAGCACTGGAACTTAAAAAGAGGGAAATAGAGCTGAAACAGCAACAAAGGAAAACTGGAGCTACCCCCGACGCCAAATTGGCCCAGAAGGTCTGGAACGCAGGACATAGGGATGCCAGACGCCGACAAGGCCTGGAGGCTATTCAGTCAATCGTTGAGTCCCTGAGAGCAAGATCTAAGGACACAGTTGCGGAGGGCACTGAAACCCCTAAAACTTGACTAGACCGCAAGTATACCCTGAAGCTGGACTTAATTAAATGTGGACTGGATAAAATGTTATTTGTTTAGAGCCCACAGTTATACTAGCCCATTTGATGGGGCCTCGCATGTTTGTCAGGGGTTCGGGAGGGGGGGATAGGGAGGTGTATGCAGGATAGATGAAGTGAATTAAGAAGGGAGTCCAGGGACGGGGGCAGAGTGGAAGTCCTAGGACGCCACACACACGAGAACCATTTGGGAGGCTCTGAGAGGCCATAGGGATAGGTATGCAATCCGTTGAACCGGGAACATTGCTACAGAGCGGATTAAAATGGCGATGGAGATGGCTGGGTGGAGGAGGAAGATGGGGTGAGGTTAGGGGAGATTTAGATATCAGTCTTCATTTAGCCGGGTAGTTAGGATGGAGGTGAATAGTGCCGAGGGTATCGGTCGGGGGGAGGGGTTTGAAACAGGTGCGTAACTACAAGGGATACTTTACTAAATTTAATCACGGGTTACTAGAAATGAGGGACCAGAGATCAAACCAGGAATCCAGGGGTGGCAGCAGCTACGTAAATAATAAGGAAAACAGCAACAGGAACATGCTGAAACAGCTGCCGGGTAGATAGGACAAGGTGGAGGTTAAGGGGATTGGCACGGAGGGGTTAGGAGGAAGTGAGGGAGGGAAGAGGAGGGTAATGTGTCCTTCAGCTGATGTAAGGGCCATGAGGACGTAAAAAGAGGGTGGGGAGGAGAGGGGTACTAATTCTCCGGTCGAGGTAAGAAGCATCTTGAAATGAATAGGTGAATTGGGAAAGCGGGCTGGAAGGGGAAGGGGAGATCGGGAGTCCCCTATGATGTAGCAGGGGCTACCTCCCAATTTATTTAAATACCCGCCGGAGGGCTGGGATCTGGAGGACTGGAGAAGAAACTACTGTTGACGTGATATTAAGGGAGGGACGAGGTGGAGCCCAATGCGATTGAGGAGAGGAGGGAAGAGAAAATCTGGAGAGGATCGGCATAACCAGCCCCTGCGTCGGGTTTGGCCAGCCTCCAGCTATGTGCAAGGGAGGGGTGGGTAGTCCCACTTCCTCTGGATAAGAGTGGATAGCTACTTGGGCCAGAACCATGATTGATTGAGCTCACAGCCAGCTGGACGGATCATGGCGGGGAGATACTGTCTCCTCACCCCATTCCTTTGGAATGTCCATCACTAACTACGTAGATGATGGCGAAGGAGACTGACTACACAGGCAGGTAAAGGTGAGAGGGGCACAGCGTGAGGACCAAGATCAGAGCTCTTCTATCTGGACCTCGGGCCGGTCGGAGGAGGCACAGTGACCGTGCGAGTGACATGGGCTTAGGGACAGTGCCCCTCAATTAAACTGACCGATGAAATCCCTTGCTCCGGACGCACGCAGGCAGTCCCTCTAATGTAGTATAACTTCTAGGAAGCCGGCAACTCCTGCATGACGGACACCTTTCCTACCAGACAGGTACCTTGTACCTGAAGCCCCGGGAAAAGGGGCTTAGGTTGGGTCATACACCATCCTCAGGTCAGGGCTGCCCAGACCGTGGAAGTGCCAGGAATGGTTGAGTTGGCTGTTGGCCAGGACGGTAAGCTAGTTGCTGTGCTTACTGTTGTGTGTTTGTATACTGTCATGTTGGTGTTGTATTGTTTTATCAAGTCACCAAATTCATATTACATGGGTTACAGTCACAAACTGGGTATACACCAGGTGTGGAGCTCCTCGGAGGACTGGGAAGGCCGGGCTTAATAGAGTACAACAGGCATGCAAATGCAAGCACACGCTATGAAATTGCTTTCCCTTAATGTTAAGGGCTTGGCTTCACCGATTAAGAGAACCAGGGTATTGACCTATATAAGAAGGGCGAAGGCAGATATTGCCTTTATACAGGAAACACACATGAACCCGGCAGAGCATGCCAAACTAGCCAAACTAAGTAGGGGACAGGTATTCCACTCATCCTGTAAGGACGGGAGGAAGCGTGGTGTGGCCATTATTGTGCCACAGCACAATCCAATTCAGGTGGAATCCACTTGGTCGGACCCGGAGGGCCGACTGGTTATGGTACAGGGGGAAATTAATGGAGTGGGGGTGACTCTGGCAAATGCCTACCTCCCACCGGGTATGACAACCTCAGATTGAGACCTTTGCTAGATAGAGTGGTACAAAATCTAAAGGCATACTTATTCTAGGGGATTTTAACCTGACCATGGCCCCTCGGATTGACTCGACCAATCGGAGACCGCGCAAGCTAACATCCACCCAAAAGTTTTTAGTAAGTTTGTATCGAGGTGGATGGTGCGTGTTTCGGCGGAAACTACACCCCTGCTGCCCAGAAGTTTTCCATTATTCCACGGTACACCGCACGTATTCCCGTAGATAGATTATACATTCACCCAAATTGAAAATATAGGCCTAGTAATGGATGCCCAACTGGGAGATATCTCCATCTCGGATCATGCTCCCTGACGCCCTGCTGGGAGGGGCCCGAGCCTAGGAACACACAGTGGAGATTAAACCCTCATCCACCGAGATCGAAAGTTTAGGAGTTCCTCTCCGATAAAATCAAGGAAATCGTGTCAGAAAATCCACCACAAGACTCCACGCCTCAGTACACTGGGACACAATCAAAACTGTCCTCAGAGGGCACATTATAAAGTACACGACGGGTTAAGGAGACAGCGCAAGAGCGTGAGGAATAAACTGGAGGACACGCTTCATTTCCTTCAGCTGGCGCATCAGCAGGGCGACGAATCGGTCCTCCCCCAATTAAAACAGACTAGGTGAGAGCTAGACCGGATGGCCCAGGATCAAACCGAAATAGCCCTAACTTTTCTGAGACAAAGATATTACGAGGTAGGCCCAAGAGCAACAAGGTTGCTCGCTTATCAAGTGCAAAAGCAAAAAAAGGGGGCCACTATCGCGTCTGTTAGACACCCTAGTGGAGGCCAACAGGTGACCCGAGTCCAAGACATAGTAGACGCATTTGCAAAGTTCTACAAGACTCTCTACACTCCAGAGAGTACAGTCTCTGCTGAGCAAATGGTAGAACACTTGAATGTTGTCTCTCTCCCCGTCCTATCTGAGGCGCATAGAGACGACCTAATGAGGCCGATCACTGAGCTGGAGGTAGGTCAAGCAATAGCTAAAGCCAAGTCTTTGAAGGCCCCAGGTCCTGACGGGTATGGTTCAGAGTTCTACAAGGCGATAAAAACTAAGATTGACCCCTTACTCCTTCGGGTATTCAACTCGGTCCTGCAGGGAGAGTCCCCACCTCAGTCATGGTCCTATGCCACTATATCAGTCATACCAAAGCCAGGTAAGAACCCACAAGAGTGTGCCTCATACAGACTGATATCTGTACTTAATCAAGACTACAAACTATTCATGAATATAGTAGCACACCGGTTAGACAGATTATTACCCTTATTAGTACACAAAGACCAGACGGGGTTCGTTAGATCTCGCACTACTACAGATAGTATTAAACGATCCCTTTACGTGGTGCAGCAAATGCAGGAGAGGGGTGAAGCGGTGGCCTTAATTAGTCTCGATGCAGAGAAGGCATTTGATAGGGTCTCCTGGCCCTATTTGTACCACACTCTAAGCAAATTCGGATTCCCCCCTTTGTTCGTCCAAATCCTTCAAAACATATATTCCGCTCCCAAAGCATGTGTCAAGGTAAACGGGCACCACTTGGAATTCTTTTCAACTTGAGAGAGGGCACCGCAGGGGTTGCCCACTATCCCTTACTGTTCGCCATGGTCATTGAACCTCTGGCGCAGCATATCAGGGAATCCAATCAACCCGGGGATCAAAATAGGAGACACGGAGCATCGTGTAGCTTTTACGCCGGATGACATTCTTTGTATCTACTAGACCCCGAACGCACAGTCCCAGTAGTGAGACAGATACTGGAAGCGTACGGCACGGTATCTGGATATAGACTCAACCTCACCAAAACAGAGATTCTTACTTTTAACTATAACCCCACGCAGGACGTCAGGAAGATTATCCCAGGTAGATGGGACCTGGAAAAACTGAAATATCTTGGTATACATATTCCAAAAGACCCCGAGAAATATTACAAATATAATTACATACCATTTGTCTCCCAGCTAAAGCAAGAACTACAAGCCTGGGCCACCCTGCCCCTCGGCCTTTCTAGGAGGATAGACCTGATTAGAATGACAGTCCTACCGAGGGCATTGTATCTATTTCAAAATATCCCCCTTAATGTCCCACTGAAAATGTTTAAAGACATAAATAGGCTTATACGAAACTTCATCTGGGCCTCTCGGAGGTCCCGAATCCAATTGGGGATACTCACTTTACCCCGCCAAGAAGGAGGTTTAGCTCTCCCAGACTTGAGGCTTTATCAACAAGCCACCACCCTTACACATATAATGACTAGACAGAGGGGACATCTTACACCACATTGGTTGGAGATAGAAAGAGCCCTGATTGGAGACCGGGCGTACTTCAGATCCCTGTATGGGCAGGATGAAGTAGGGATGGTTTGAAGTGTTCTGACCTCACAATGACGCAGTTTAGAAACTGGGCCATAATTAAAAAGACGCAACAACTAGGGCCATATCAGTTACTCATATGCCCGATCTCAAACTTAACAGACTTCACCCCCAACAACTTGGACAACGGCTTCCTTCGCTGGAAGAAACAGGGGTTGAGATATCTAGTACAGATAATGACCCAGGGAATCACCTGGTCATATGCGGAGATCCAGGGGAAATTCCGCATCCCACATAGGGATTTCTTTAGGTACCTCCAACTGCGTCACTATATAGAGAGCCAACCACGAACGGTGTGGGACCCTGAGGGATACCCGACTGATTCGCTGTCTGATACAGCTAAATGCCACAGAGCACCAAGAGCACCTTGTCTCAAGATATTATCAGGCGCTCAATACCCAGAGGAGCGCCCGAACTGAGGGCATTCGCTCCAAGTGGTCGCAGGAGACGGGACTTCAGATCACTCTGGAGGACTGGAGACAAGCCTGCGTCTTGTCTAGCCGAACAACTAGCTCTCACCAGTGGCGAGAATTCACCTGGAAAGTACTAGTTCGATTTTTCCGACCCCCAGTGGTCACTCAGCACTACTCCTCCACCTACACTGCAGAGTGCTGGAGACAGTGCGGGGAAAGATGCGCTAACCTGACCCATGTATTATGGACATGCACGGCCCTGCAGGGCTTTCTGGTGCAGCTCGAATCCCAGTTACAGGAATTGATAGATACACAACCCGCTCACTCCAAGGTATTTCTATTTCTTGACCTTCCTAGACCGTTAAGAGGTCCCAATACCAGATATCTGTTTACTTTATTAATAGCAGCCGAAAAGAAGGCAATCACCAGACTGTGGTTAACTCCAAAAACACCCACAGTCCAAGACTGGTGGGACGTCACCCTGCAAATATATAATATGGAAAAAATCACACACAATCTGAATGACCAAGGAGAGAAATTTAAGGCCAGATGGACAAGGTGGCAGATATATTACATGCAGAAGGACCCCACGTTTGTACCCTAAGATAGTAGAGTAGTGTGGGGCAAGGGTGGGCGACACATGGTGGATGGGTGGAGCGGATTGCTTTATGGATGGCGCCCAGCCTGGCCTTCCCGGTCCTCCAGGGAGGGGGGGATGCCCCCTGAGGGAGAAATGCCCTGGATGTTCGGGACTTTGTGATGCAAGCTGCATTTGGCTTATTAGCTACTATGAAGTAAGGCCGAAGCAATGGACTGGAACTGGAAACACGAGGGTTAGCCCTAATGGAAGTCATAGCACTAGTAAAATTGGACTGTAATATCTGTAATGTCTGGCGCATGCTTGAAAGTTGAAATGTTGGTGACTTATGTGTATATAAGTTGAAAACTCAATAAAAAGAAGAATTACAAAAAAAAAAGACTTCCCCAACACTTCAAACTTTTTTCTGCCAGGGTCATCGATCCTGAGTGTGTGTCAGACAGACACACAGGCCATCACCCAGTGACCAGTCGCCCAAGCCTTTTCTCACCTCCACTAGTCTACCCCCGCTCACAGTTTTCTATTTTTTCCAATCCGTCCCAACAAACACAGTATTGTTTTTTTGTTTTCAGACCCACAAATTTCAATGCAGCGCACTAGGACAAGTTCAATCCCCTAGCCTTGCAGTGTAGAAGACAATGTCCCAAACCCCAAAGTCACTCCCGTGACCGACCAAATACAAGCAATGCACCACTCAGCAACTACTAAGAAAAAGGCACATCTTCACTAACAGTCTCAGCAGTTCAGTCCACCCAAACTCCCCCAACCCCTCCCATTAGTGCCAAGACTGACAGGCAGCCTTAAGCAACACACTATTCATCGACGACCTATCAGTCCTGTGGGTGGCACTGGGGTGCTGTTCTTCTATTGGCTGTGTGGGCTGATAGGGAGGAGGTCCCTTGCTGCAGGCACACTCTTCCTGCTCTGTGCTCTGGCTTATTCAGACTCTCAGATCCTCAGCATGGTGCAGGTGCTCCATGCTACACGTGGTTTGCTGGACTGGTGATCATGTGATGATGGGCACTCTCCTGGAAGCAGAACAAGGACCTCTAGTTGCCACTGCACCAAACAGTGGAAGAAAAATAGAACCCCCAAAAAAACAGGGCTCAGCACTAATTTGGTTGTCCGCGGGACAACCTGCAGCAGTGAAAGTGACTGTCTGAAAGCAGGAACTGGTAGGCTGGGATGTCGGGCAATGGGATTTGTCAATTCCTGCCAGGTGATATCCTCCTGGGGACCACCCTAGGACATCAGATCTGACCCACTGGAAGCCAAGGCAGTATGCCACTTGCCAAGGGAGGTCAGGTTGTGTGGATGTACACCATACACCACTCCTAGAACTACAGTTATAGGTGAGTAACTTGTTTTTCTAGGGACATGGATATGGTGTACTGTCCACACTTCTGGCAGACTCCTAGTGGTTCTCCGGGAGGAGGGGGCAAGGTGCACCCCCAATTTAGGGAATGGAAATTGGAGAACTGAGGACCCAAAACCAGCATCCTGGTGAGACTCAAGGTTGATGTGGTAATGGAAGATGACGGTGTGTGCTGACTTCACAACAGCCCTGCAGATCTCCTGATAGGGACATCCCTGGAAGCAGCCAAAGAGGAAGAGATCTATCTGATGGAATGAACCCCAAGCCCTACAGGAGGCTCCTTACCAGCCAACCTATAGCAGAGGTCAATGCAGGATACAATCCCCTGTCAACTGTCCGCTTTGCTGATGGTCTGCCAGGTGCTGCTTCAGTGTAGGTGACAAAACAGCTGGGCGAACCTCTCCCCAAACTCCATCCGTGACGCCTCCTTATAACAGGCAAGCGCTTGCAGCAGGTCCAGTATGAAGCCAGTGCTCGGCCTCAGAGGTGTGGTTAGTGAAGTACACCGGGAGATCGATCACCTGGTTTAGGTGAAACTCCGAGACAACCTTCGGGAGGAACTTTGGGTTTGGGCGAAGGACAACCTTGTCCTTGTGGAAGACCAAGTAAGGAGACTCCACCGAGAGCACCTGAAGCTCCCTGATCCTTCTGGCTGATGTGATAGCAACCAGGAAGATGGTCTTCCATGACAGATGTGACATTTCACACCTGCAGACTGGTTTGAATGGCTTGCTAATGAGCTTTGCCAACACCAGCATCAAGCCCTACGGTGGTGGTGGTTCACACACCACAGAAGTAATGTGGTCAAGGCCTTTGAAAAGGTGCCAGACCACCTTCTCCTGCTCCACCGATGGCATACCAGCCCGGCATGCAGAAATGGCTGTTGAGTGTACCTTAAGGGTCCTCGACTGAAGGCCAGACAGAGAGGGACAAAAGGTAGTAGAGAATGCAAGGCACCGGACAAGATAAAGGGTCAAGCCCCTTGCCCTGCCACCAAATGGAGAACCTCTTCCATTTGAAGGCAAAGCATTTTTGGCTTGACTCCTTCCGAAAAGCCTCAAGGACATCGCCGGAGAGACCCAAAGCCTGAAACTCTAGCCGCTTAGGAACCTGACTGTCAGGTGCAGGGATTGAAGGTCTAGATGTAGTACATTCCCTGACTGCAAGAGAGCAGGTCCGAAGGAGAGGGAGATGCCACGGGAGCCTGTTGAGGAGGCTGAGGAGATCAGGGTACCTGAACTAGCAGGGCCAGTCCGGGGCCACCAGCTTCATCTATATCTCATCCTGCCTGGCTTTGATCAGCACTTTGTGGATCAGAGGGACGGCATAGAAGAGGCCCAGGGTCCAGGGCTTCGAGAAGATATCCCCCTGAGCATTCCCTGCTGAGGTGGGTGGGCACAATACAGCCTCCGCTACACGTTCTCCCTGGAAGCAAACACATGCACCAGAGAGGTGCCCCACCAAGAGAACAGGCAGTGTACTACCTCTGGATGGAGAAACCATTCATGATACGGCTCACCCACACAGCAGAGAGCCTCCGCCAGCTGGTTGGAGACACCAGTCACATGGATGGCCTGGAGATCAGTGTCCAGGCTGAGTATGAGGGTCCAGATGTGGAGAGCTTCCCTTCACAGAGGAAAGGAGTGGATCCTGCATTACTTGTTGAGGTAGAACATGATCGTAGTGTTGTCCGTCTGGACCTGAACAACCTGACCCCAGATGTGTGAAGCAAAGGCTGTCAGCGCCAGCCGAACTGCCCGAAGCTCCAGCAGGCTGATATGGCATTGGGACTTCTCCGGGACCCAGAGGCTGTGAACTCTCTGCTCCCCCAAGTGGGCACCCCAGCCCATCAGGGAGGCCATCCGTCATGATGGTAACCGTTGGCTCTGGGTGAACATTTGGGATTCCTTCCTGCAGATGTTCCGGGACTAACCACCACTGGAGGGCATCCCACATCAGCTGGGTCACAGTGACTGGCTGATCGAAGTGGCCCTTGTGCTGAGACCATTGATAGGCAAGCTCCCATTGCATCACACTGGTGCACGTCACCATATATCCCAGGAGATGCCATGTTAAAATCGTGACCGCATAATAGCGCCGTAAAAAACGGCAAATTCAAAACGCCGACTGTTAACTTAATGCTCAAGCATAACAGCACTGCACATTTAGCTAAAGCATCAAAACAGCGCCAAGCGATGCACATGAATACTGCCAAAGTAACTTCAGTGCTGATTTAGGACTATGTAACACTTCACTGAATAAATGGACACCATAAATAATTTAGCTAGCCTTTCCGATTACAGCTCTCACTAAATTAATAATCAGCAGCAGAACTGGTGGTGAGCGTGTTTGGCAGGAACTGTGGTTGTTACTGGGAGGGTATCAGACACCCTATGCAACTGAAGTGTTTTTTTATTGTGTCCATCTATAGTCCTAGACAAGCAGGGTCCAGAGTAAGGGCTATGCTCCACTGATCTGCTCCTCCCAAACATGACACCCATTCCTACTCCACTGCCTGTCATCCCCGTAAGCCTGCTCCACCGATTTTGAGTCATCAGTGTGACAGCAGTGAAGAAGAGACAGAGGAGGAGTTCACAATCACTTCCAAATGACTATTCAGAGAACTAAATAAAATTAGTACCACAATGACAAAAATAGAGCAAACAGTAGTCAACACTACTAAAGGTTTAGCGGAGGTGACCCAGTGTACATCAGATTTGGAAGCCATGGTCATGGACACAGTGATTACAAACACAACTCAGCCACTTGCAGTGCCTGTATGGTTGCATTGCTCGGAGGGGTTTCAAGAGGAATACTGCGCCAGTGCAACTGCCTGTTTGTTGTTTGCATCGCCTGTAGCTTTTACTCAACGTGTGTAATAGCTCATTTGTTTGCTGAATGGCAGCTGAAGTCACTCATTTGCAAGTTGCAATATTTGTTTACAAAATGGCAGTTTTAGTCGCTTTTATGGTGTACGCGCTAATATGTTTGTGTGCCAATCCTGCATTCACTGTTTTTTTAATCGCCATTTTTGGAGTAGCGATTTTAAAGTTGCGATTATCACGTGATACCATCCCAGGAGGCATAGGAAATCCCAAGCAGGGCACAACTGCCCAACCTGAAATGACTGGGCAAAGGAGGAGAGAGCCTTCACCTGCCTGCTGGAAGCTGAGCTCTGGTTCTGCAAGAGTCCAGCTTCACCTGGATTAAGTGCATCGCCTGTGAAGGTACAAGCTCTGACTTGGCCTCAATCACCAGGAGACTCCTCCCTGGAGGGACCCACTATAAGCCAGTTATCCAGGTTGGGGTATACCCAGAACTCTTGGAGCCTCCCATAGGCTGACACCACTGCAATGCACTTGGTGAAGACCCTGCGAGCCAAGGAGAGGTTGAAGGGCATGGCCTGGAACAGGTAGAAAACCCCCTCCGCACGAACGCAGGAACTGATGGGATGGACAGATGGGGATGTGAAAGAACATGTCCCAAAGATCCAGGGAGCAGAGCCACATGTTCTGCTCCAGAGATGGAATCACCTGAGAGAGTGACCATCCTGAAAGTGCACAATCAAATAAATTTGTTCAGCTCATACAGATGTAAGATGGGTCACCCGCCCCCCTGTCCACACTGGCACCAGAAAGTACCTGGAGACAAATCCTGAACTTACTGGAGGGTCTGAGACTGGAGTTATTACCTCCTTCTGGAGGAGTTGGGCAATGTCTTCCTGAAGGGCTGACAGCATGTCTGCGGACATCATGTCCTCCCATGGGGTACGGGCTTGGCAAGGCGGGTAAGCTTCGAACTCGAAGTAGACAATGACCGACCACCTTGAGGACCCACCTGTCTGTGATGACAGCGGACCAGGTGGAAAGGAAGTGATGGAGACGGCCCCTGTAGGAGGACCCACAAGAGTCAGAATGGGCATGGGGAGGTACTCCCATCCTGTCACCTGGCATGCTTGGAGGCGGAGGAGGGACCAGCTGAGGAAGCAGCGGGTCTTGACCACCTGGCTTTGGATGACTGAGGCAACCAACTTTGGTCTGGGATGCCAAGCCTGGGCTGCTGCTAAGCTGGGATGTCTTGGCTGCAGGGGGAGGGGGCCAAAGGGCTTCTCAATGGAAGGTGTCCTTCCACCCTGGCCCAAACAAGTCTGTGCTCAAGAAGGGACATCCACCAACTTGTGCAGGGTATCTGCCGTAAGGTAGAGATCCTCAGCCAAGCCCTGTCCGCAAGATAGCCTCCACAGCCACAGACCAGGTGCAGGAGTTGCTTATGTCCATGGCTGTCTGGAGATGCTACTTAGTCACTGCCCGGCCCTGGTCCTGGACTTCCTTGACTGTGGTCTGTAAGTCAGCTGGGAGTTGGGGAAACACCTCATTGAGAATGTCCAGCAGAGCACGAGCAAAGTGGGTCATCAAAAGAGCAGAGCTCGCCTGCCGAAGGCCGAGTGACGAGGCCACATACACCTTCTTGGCCATGTGATCCGACTTTCTGGATTCCTTGTTGGGAGGCTTGTTCACATCCCTGATATTGCCGATATGTCAAAAAAAAAAACAACGATTTGGCCACCAGACCCTTGGCTGAGGGATGCTCGGTGAAACCCGACAGAGAACCCGTAGGGACCACATAACTGAAGGCCATATAGTCGTACGGCACAGGGCAAGAGGCAGGGTGCTGCCAAAGTTCCAGTGCTGGGCCAAGAACAGCCTCAGTGACCAGGAAGGTCACCCCAGGGGAGTCACCCAGGTCGAGAATTTTGGTCAAGGGGTACTTGGCCCGTTTTTGGACTGGCTCCATTTGGAGTCCCGCAGATTCGAAGAATTAATGGAGCAGGTACCTGAAAGAAATGGAACCATGCTCCACAGACAAATCCTCTCCTGACTCGGAGTCCAACGGACGGGAGTGAAGGGAGGAGCCCTCAGACTCGTTGAAAAGCAGTTGACCGACACAGTCCCTGCTGACCCTACAGGGTCTGACAGGAGTCATGGTGACACACAGCTGATGAGGAAGCCTAGGAGCAGTATGAGCATCTTTGGGGGGGGCCCTCCTTCAGCTGCTTACGCAGCGGCTCCACCTGATGGGTGGAGAGGCCAGAATAGGCCGAACTGGAACCAGCAGAGTCGGGTAGGCTGAGGCCTTGGTGGCAGGAGCTGGAATCTGCTTAACCCTGGTAAACACGATCTGATGCCACAGGAGTTCTTGTAGCGCATGATTTTATGGCACTGCCTCTCCTCGTCCGAGGAGGAAGACAGAGAAGAATAGTGATGGCGATGCTTGTCTGAATGTCGAGAGCGGGAACACTGATGTCAGCGGGCTGCTCAACTCTAGACTTTGGATCATGACCTTGATTGCTGGGGAAGCAGACAGTGAGCATCGGAGAGAACAGTCTAAAGCCAAGGATCCTCAAGGGTTATGGAATTCCGAGGGTTAGTTAGGATCAGCATGCTAGTCCAACTTACCAGGAGATGTAACAGGTAAGACTGGAGTCCTACAAAGTGAGGTATTCACCTTGTCCTGTGACAGCATTGAACGGCTCAAGAAAAATCTCGACAGGTTGGTCGATGGACCTGCTGATCAACTGGCCTGATGTGGAGACCGTGGAGCCAGCAGCCTGGACTGAAGAGTCGACCATAGTCAAAATCGCCATAGAAACGTGGGAATCTGAGGCCCTAGAGCACTCACGATCCCGCTATCAACAACGAGACGATTTTTTTTCGTTAATATTCAGAAGATTTCTTGCCCTTTGAGGGGCCCTGCCCAAAAGTGGGAAGGGACTGGCACAAATCCTTAAATGCCCCCATGAAGGTGGTACCAAAGGAAAGCGCACAGAGGTTGAAGCGGTATGCTCCGGAGTCTGAGCCGCCGCTCTTTGAATGGCGCAAACTGTTCTGCAGACCCCGCAGCCATGGAGACTACTTGAAGGTCATCTTTTGATCAAACAGGAGGGTCCCATTCATCTGGGTGCCCTAAAAGTAGCCTAGCATGCCGGTCTTCCAGACTACTGGGATGCAATGTGTGACACAGGCCACACACTTGGGGATCATGCTCGTGGCCTAGGCAGTAGACACACGAGATGTGCGCGTCCATTCCAGACATTTTCTGCCTACACTCACACTGTTTGAAACCCCGCACTGACTTGGAGTCGTCCATGTCAAGAGTTCGAAGAATTCGAAGTCACTTGAAGATGACAGTCATTTTTCAAAAGTTTGAAGCAAAGGCCCTATTTAGCACTGAGAGCGGTAAGAAGGGAACCTTCTTCCAGTAAAAAGGAAGATCTGATGTCACGGTGCAATGCCGAGGGAGTTATTACTAGGGTGGGTGGGAGGAGCCGGCTTGAAGACATTCCAGCAAGTGTTAAAGGAACACTGCCAGAAGTGTGGACAGTACATCATATCCACGTCCCTAGAACCATTTCTTTCCGTGTTCTTACGAGCTTGTGTCACGGTGAGCCCAAAATAAGAAAGCCAGCTAAAAAGACAACACACCTTAGCACAAAAGCACTCAGGCTAGAGTTACCTGAAAAGACTGGCAACAAAGCCAGGTTCTTCTGTTCTTAGTGTTTGCAGATTGTGTGCTATGATGCAATAGGATCAATACCCCCAAATAAAGATAAAAATGATAAGTCGGTTCCATGTCATAATCAATTTATATAAAAGGTGTTTAAGTGGTCTTGTGTTAGAAATGGCAAAAGTCGAGACGCAAACAAAAATGTGAACTGTGAGAATATATTTCTGATTATGCTCAGTAACCAATTTCTTTTATTTGGTTTATTCTGCAGAAAAAAATGCTAATCTCGATTTGTTCACATCTAATATATAAATATCAAATACATAATGTATTGCAGTGTAATATAGAGAATGAAGCATGGGTTGGGGTGTGCAACGAGAAGTTTACACACACTCGAGGGGTTAGATGCTACATAAACCCCGAGAGCGAAGCTCGAGGGATTTATTAAAGCATCTAACTCCTGAGGGATGTGTGTAAACTTCCAGTTTCATACACACCGACCCATTTTTTTATTTTTATATGATTGCTGGTTTCCTTTTCTACAGCAATTATAGTAAAATAAAAGCTGTTGCTCTTGACTGTGGTCCACTTTCAGTGCACGGTCCAAGGGTTGCCATCAGGACTGACATCTTTTACTTTTTTCTTTGGTAGGCAGGCATATGTTTGTTTCAGTACTATTTTAATACATTTACGTTTTAAAAAACACTTACCGCTGAGTCCAAGTGGCGGTTCGGTGAAAAGGGAAGCAGACAGCGTCGGGATGGCAGGAACTCAGGTGGACGCATGCGCAGAGTGAGGGAAACCGTGCGCGTGTTTGCCGTTATAAACGCTCCTTTATAATGGCAAATTACGCCACAGTTTCCCTATGGAAAAAAGGGGAAGCCAGTAGTTATAACACATTTACCGCCACATGAGTGGTAAGACCTTCATAACTAACTATGAGTTATTTTACTGCTATTAGTAGGAATATACAGTATGTGTTATTCCACTGCAACTCATATCTTACACACACCAATTTATTTTCTTTGAGGCACTTTAAGGAGCTCTCTAGAAGGGTGCAAAACAGAACACAATTGCTTACCATATCTCCCAAGAAAGTTATGGCAGGTATTCTGGTATGAAGTTTGGTGTGTTCTTGAAGACCTTTTTTGGAAATTGTGATGCATAACTGATGGAAACCAGCAATGCTAACCAGCTTAAACCAGCAACACAACTAATATGCTGTCCCAGTGGATAAATACCATTTACTCTCGGGCTGACCCATTGGTGCAACAGATGCACAGTGGAGGGACTGGGGATTGAGAGCGATCCCTGAATCCCTACACTGAAGTTACCTGGGATAAGATGCTTGACCTCCATGCAGCCAGGGCACAGACTGCCCACTATTCACGCATTCTCAGCTGGCTAACCATGGAGCACTGAGAGCAGCACTGGTGCTGGCTGTGAAGGCTGATGTGCAACTTCCGGCAACAGGACTGGAGCCACTGGGGCAGCACCACCATCATGTGGTGGGGAAAGGGGAACTGCAGGGGTAAATAAACAAAACAGGTTATTCACCTGTAACAGTAGTTCTAGGAGTGGTATACGTTGTTCATCCACACTTGTTGGCATGTGACTTTCCCCTTTAATTCTTGCCGGAAGGTCTTCAAGTTGGCTCCTCCCACCCACCCGGGCAGTATAACCCTCAGCTCCACCCCATGACATCAGATCTTAGCTTGCTGGAAGCCAGGTTGTGCATCGCAGCCAGGGAGGTCAGGTGGGTCAGTGTGGATGAACAACATATACCACTCCTAGAACTACTGTTACAGGTGAGTAACCTGTTTTTCTAGGGATGTGAATATGATGTTCTTGTCCACACTTGTTGGCAGACTCCTAGCAGTTCTCTGGGAGGAGGGAGGCAAGGCGCACACCCCCTACTTAGGAAACAAAGACTGGAGAACTGAGGCCCCAAAATCAGCATCCTGATGAGATAATGGGTGATGAAGGTGATTGCTGTCTTCCAGGTAGCAGCCCTGCAAGCAGACACTGATGCAGCGGTATGGCAGGTACAATGAGCTCTTATCCCTCTGGGAGGGTCCTTGCCAACCTATGGCAAAGATCAATGCATGATGTAATCCATCTGCCAATCGTCCGCTTTGCTGCAAGTCTGCCAGGTGCGGCTTCAGTGTAGGTGACAAACAGTTGGCGAACCTCTCCCCGAACTTCCGCCATCCTCTCCTTATAGAAGGAGAACGCTCGTCTCGGGTCCCCAGTATGGAGCTTGTACTCTGTATCAGAGGTGTAGTTCGGGTAGAACGAAGACAGAGTCAACACCTGATTAAGGTGAAACTCTGACACCACCTTCGGGAGGAATTTCTGGTTGGGACGGAGGACAACCTTTTCCTTGTGGAAGACCAGATAAGAAGACTCCACCTAGAGTGCCTGGAGCTCCCCAGTCTTTCTGGCTGATGTGACAGCATCCAGGAAGGCAGTCTTCCATGACAAGTGAGACATCTCACACTTGTGCACTGGTTTGAATGGCTGGCCCATTAGCTCTGGCAAGACCAGTAGTAAATCCATGGAAGTGAGTTCACCGAGGATGTGATGTGAGGAGCCTTTGAAAAAGCACCAGAACTACCTTCTCCTGTGCCACCGTCTGCTGACCGGCCCGTGCCCGGTACACAGAGATGGCTGACAGGTACACCTTAAGGGCTAAAACGAAGACCCCTTTGGACAGAGACCAAAGGTAGTCTAGGATGCTATCCGCTGGACAGGACAGAGGGTCCAAGCCCTTAACCTGACACCAAATGGCAAATCTCTTCCATTTGAGGGAATAGCACCACCTGGTTGACTCCTTCCTGGATGCTTCCACTACAGTGAGCACATCCTCAGACAGACCTAAAGCCTGGAACTCTAGCCGTTCAGGAACCAGGCTGTCAGGTGCAGGGATTGAAGGTCCAGATGAAATACCTTCTCCTGACTGACTGACAGATCAGGTCCGGGTCTGCTGGAAGACGCCTCGGCAGCCTGTTGCTGAGGCGATCTGGAATCTCAGAACTGGCAGAGCCAGTGTGGGGAGCTACCAGGATCACCTGCACCTTGTCCTCCCCTCACCTTGAGGAGTACCTGGTGGATCAAGGGAAATGGTGGAAGGCGTAGAAGAGGCCTGGGGTCCACGGCCTCGAGAAGGCATCCCCCTGCAGCGATCCCCGCTAAGCAGGGTGGGCAAGAAACAGCCTCAGCTTGCCTCAGTGCGAGAACAGGCTGTGAGCTACCTCTGGATGGAGAAACCACTCGTGGGATATCTCGCCTACGCGGCTGACAGCATCCGCCAGTTTGACTGTAGTCTGAAGGTCCGCGGGGAGGTGCGGGAGAACTTCGTCCAAGGACCCCAGAAGGGCATGGGAGAAGTGCGCCATGATGACGGCCGAGCTTGCCTGATGGTGGCCTAGAGAGGAGGCTGCATAGACCTTCCTGGCAGAGTGGTCCAGTTTTTTGGACTCCTTGGCTGGAGGTCTATCTGTCAACAGAGCTGCCTGTGCATCTGAACACAAAAGCAGTCACTAGCCCCTCAGCCGAGGGATGTTCTATGAACCCCAAGAGGGACCGATGGACACCGCATGTGCAGCCATCTGGGCAGATGGTGCTGGGCAGGAGGCAGGATGCTGCCAGAGCTACAAGGCTAGGCCAGCAATGGCCTTGGCCACCAGAAAGGCCTCCATGGGGTATCCCTCTTTAAGAATATCTGTAAGAGGGTAGTCCGCCCATTTCTGGACAGTTTCCAGGGGCATCCCAGTGGATTCGGAGATAAGGCGGAGAACCTTGAAAAAACGAGGCCATCATCCATTGACAGACTACCAACTGACCCATCATCCAGCGGGTGAGTGAAGGTCGGTGGTGTCAGAATCAGAGGTATCTGGATAAATCTGTCGACCACCAAGATCCCACTGAACTTGCCTGGGACGGTCAGGCGTAAGGGTGACCGATAACCTGCGAGGAAGATTCGGGAATCCTTAATAGAAGCCCCTTCTGAGAGCTGTTTTGTTTGGTGGCGGCTCCACCACAATTGGTGGAGAGACCGGTTTTGGCTGAACCGGAGCAGGTTTCACTAGCTCTGTGGACGGGGAAACCGATTTTATTGGTTTCAAGGGAGTCTGCTTCGGCCTGGGAGGCAAAAGCCACGTAATGGCTGGGGTTGAAACTGAGGAAGGCTTCTGCCCGGACAGAATGAGCTGCTGCCACATCAAATCTTCGTATCGTCGAGGGAGTTTCCGCTGAAGCCTCCTCTTATCCGAGGAGGACGAAGATAAGCTGTGATGTCACCTCTTTCTGGCATGCTTATGCGCCTTCCTCGGCCTGTTGGTCGAACGGGTCCGAGATCTCGACCTCGATTGGACTGGTCGACTGGGTCGCTCGGGAGACACCAGTGGAACCAGTGATTTTCCCGGATCCGGGACTGGTTCCTCGATGGGACTGCCAGCAAGCGAGGTCTCCTCATCGGGGATAAACAAGACCAGAGTCTTGTTAAGAGAGTCGTTGACCTCCTCGACCGACAACTAATCGACAGATCGAGAGTTAACTCAACCACATCTTTGATCGAGACTTCGGCCAGCTGGCCCGATGGTGGGATCGAAAAGCCGGCGGCCGAAGCTGCAATCTCGACCAAGGTTGAGACTAGAGATTCCTGGGACCGAGATTGCTCTCGATCCTAAGAACGTCTTTGTTGACACAAAGAATCTCTCGGTTCCTTGTCCTTTTTACGGGACCGAGAGGTATACGAGAAACCCAGTCACTCGCTCTTAGTGGAGAAGAAAGGCAAATCTCCTGAAAAGTGCCTGAGAACGTGGAGCCCCGGCTAAGTGAAATGAAAATCAGCCAAGAGAAATGCTCCATGCCATGCGCCGCCTCTTCCTCAAAGGTCTGCATCTGTTGTAACTGCTCGGTTAGCCCTGCAGCTGCGGAGACCGCCACCGGGCCTCTCTGGATTTCACTGGTGGATTCCGTTTCTCTGGCCTGCCCTGCTGCAAGCATGAGAGAATCATCGAGGACGTTCCGTTGGAACGCGAGGCAAAACTCGCAAGCCTGGGTGTCATGGCCGACACCCAAGCAGTAGATGCATGCAGTGTGTGGGTCTGTGCATGACATTTTCTGTCCGCATGGGCACCAGCAAAAACCGGGGGAAGATTTATCTTCCATTATCGAGAAGCAACATCTACAATCGCTAGCTCGGACAAGCGCAATCTTCAGTTGATCTAAAGGTTTTAGAACCAGGGCCTACAACATGCGATAGCAGAGAGGAGGCAACCTACATCTTCCAGCAGAAAGGAAGATCTGGCATCATGGGGCGGAACCGAGGGTTACATTACCCGGGTGGGTGGGAGAAGCCGGCTTTAAGACCTTCCGGCAAGAATTAAAGGGGAAAGGGACATGGCAACAAGTGTGGATAAGAACATATCCACATCCCTAGAACTGAAGAATAAAAACAAAAAATGTACATCACTTACTCGGGTAGGAATACCAGCTCTTGTTGCTTTCTTCAGCCCTTCCACACCAGACTTATTAGAGATGACAAGGGCTATCTTCACACAACTTGCTGGGTCCTTTGCATGGTCTATAAGGGCCTGAAGGTTTGTACCTATACAGAAAAAACAAAAGAAAATAAATTCTAGTTATTAACAGATCAATTTCATACATTAGTTTTATGTATGGCACCATGCCCTTTTTAAAGGCGGGCAAACTTGGACTATCAGCTGGACTACTGAACTCTTTAGCGATAAACCATGAGCTCCTGGGCTACAGTTCCACAGCATATAAAGTTTTGTTTACACTGGGATTTATTGCACTGAATTCTTTTGATACTTCAGCCTAATTAGGAGATGCATATATCCCGTATAGTGGGACTTGCACATAATAGTAGTACTATGTTTCAGATCATTTTAACCGATGGTCTGTTTCATCACTAAAATGTAATAAAAGTAAAAAAAAAAACATTCAAAAATAGCTACACATTAGTGACTCATGATGCCAAACCAGTTATGTATTGAGGTTAAACTGAATTGCTGTATAAGGCTATATATATATATACACACACACACACATATATATATAAAACCATCAACTGCTGGAGAACAAGGTTCAACACATTCTACAGCGATGTCAGCCTGGTTCAGGGGTTCGAGCACTGAATGGTTAACATGACATTACAGGTTCAAAACTCAACACAGACACTGACTGACAGAGTAAGCCACTTGATTTCTCTACACTTCAATCCCTTCCAGCCCAAAAACTAGATATTATACAACTGGGACTGAGAATGGGGCATTCTGACTGGCACCTTTGAGATGTGGTAAATACTAGCATAACCACCACAAAAGGTCCCAGTCAGCAGCACCACAAAAGCAAAGAAAAAGAACAGTTACATAACAACTTAACAGTAGATCTTCGAGAGCTCTCTCATCAGGAACAATACCCATGTCAGCGCTAGGACCACAGGGCAACTTTGCAAGCCAGAAGCCACCCACGATGACATCATATACTAGTGTCTACATATATGTGGGTAGCCCTTCCTCTCTTCAGTTACCCGTCAGAGATCACACTCATTGGACCTTCCTCCAGGGAACCAGGAGAGACCCCAGCACTCCACATACCAGGCGAGACAGAGCGCTGGAAAAGACAGCAATACAAAAATCCTCTGCTACAACCCTAAATGGGAAAGGAGGGTGGGGCGGCATGGCCTGCTGAAAGAGTCTCTTGTAGATCTACTGTTATGGTAAGTTCTTATGTAACTATTCTATTTTATTCTATTCGAGGAGATCTCTTATCAGACCACACATCTGGAACGAGTTCCCAGCAGTACCAAAAATGAACAGTCTAGGCAGCTGGAGCCTACAGGCTTATGAGAGTAGGCCTTGTAAAACAGCTAGGCCAAATCTAGCTCATCTTCAACACACAATGTCCAGACTGTAATGTTTAGTGAAGGTGTGGACAGTACTCCAGGCGGCAGCTGCGGAAACATTCTGAAAACAAGCAGGTGAAGTGGCCATGCCTCTCATGGAATGACCAAGAACCTTGCCAGGAAGGTCCTTAAGGTACTTCCTGTAACAGAATGCACTACACTGTGCTAGCCATTTGGACAAGTACTGTTTAGACACTGCGGCATCCTCTTTCCCAGGGGCGAACAAAACAAAAAGCTGCGAAGACTTTCTGTAATCCTTTGTATGGTGTGTATAGTATCAGAGTATTCTATGCACATCTACGGTATGGAGCAATGGTTTCCCTGGATTGACATGCTCTGTATAACACACTGGAAGGTGGATGGTTTAATTTAAAGTGAACTCAGATACCACCTTCAGTAGAAACTTAGTATTCAGACATGTTGTCTGTCTATTAAGAGGAGCCAGTCTGAAGGACTGTCTGGAAGGCTTGCAGGGTGTAGAGAACTGTCCTCATCTCCAGAATATTGATGTGGAGATGAAGCTCCTGCTGAGCCCAGGAACCTTGAGTCTGGCAAGTGTCCAGATGTGCGCCCCAACACTGGCCTGACACATCGGTGGTCGGGTTCTGGGTGCAACATTCTCTCCAGAAGTGAACCCCTCTGGTGAGGTTGTGAGGATCCAGCCACGATGACGGAGACTGCTTGGCTGGCCCCGATACCAGGACCGGCTGGTCCAGGTTGTCAGACTTCAGATCCCACTGAATCCGAAGGTTCCATTACAGCAACCTCATGTAAAGCCTGGTCATAGGGACAGTGGCGACAGTCACTGCCATATGGCCCAGTAAATGGAGAACTGTCCTTGCCTCTACTTGGCAAGCTGAGAGCAGCTGCCGTGTGTGGGACTGGCGGCATTCTGCCCTGTCCTGGGGGAGGAAGGCCTTGTCTTGTGCTGCGTCCAGTACAGCCACTAAGTACTGAAGCTGCTGATGTGGCCAAAAGCAGGACTTGGGGAGGTTTAGAGTAACCCCCAGGTCCTGAAAGAGGCAGAACGTGTCTCAGAGGGTTTCTGTAAGCTGGTCCCGAGAGGGAGCAGTCAGAAGCCAGTCAACGAGGTAGGGGAAGACATAATGCCCTTGCCTCCTGAGAGTTGCGGCTACCATGATTAGGCACTTGGTGAACACGCTCAGTGCCGAGGAAAGGCCGAAGGGCAGGGCCCTGAACTGGTAATGGTGGCCCCCAAAGCAGACGCGCAGGTACCTTCTGTGTAGTTGGAAAATCAGAAATGTGGAGGTATGCGTTCTGCTTGTCCAGCAAGCATAATCAGTCCCCTTGACGTAACAGAGGCAGGTCGTCTATTAGGGTGACCATCCTGAAATTTGTGTACTGTATGTACTGGACAGATGGCTGAGATCCAAGATGGGACAAAGATCTCCTGTCTTTTTGGTCAAGAAAAAGTGGTGGGAGTAGAATCCTGTTCTTCATTGCTCCGGGGGTACTGGCTCAATGGCCTTCTTCTGAAGGACAGCATGGATTTCTTGTTCTATGAGGGCACTGTGGGCCTGAGAGTACTGAGACAGTACTGGAGGGCTGTCTAGATAGGACTCTGTAAACTTGAGAGTATGCCCCCTCTCGATGAGCTGCAGGACCCAGCGGTTTGATATCTGCCGCCACCGTACGGTGTGCAAAGAAAACTGACCCCCCCCATGGACCCTGCTGAAGGAGGAAGGTCGGGCAGCAAGTCAGGCAGAGGTGACGGGGAGGGGAAGTGCAGGCTGAGAGGTTCTAGGGGCCCATGGGCAGAACCTCCAGTAGCAGGGGTAGTGGCCTTGTGCTTGAAGCCAGCCCATTTCTGCTGCTGGTGCCAACCTCGAAACTGCAGTCTTCCATGTCTACAAAAGGACTGCTTTGGAGGCTGCTTAGGCTTGTACATGGTTTTTACTGATCTAATCGCTTTCTCGGCTTCCTGCAAACAGCTAATGATAGCTTGAGTATCTTCTCCTAACAAGACCGTCCTCTGAAGGGGGCATCCATAACCTTCGACTGGACTTCCTGGGCGAACCCAGAGACCCGCAGAAGTAACAGTGGATACAGACTGTGGAAGCCGGGGCTCTGCCCCCTGAATCCACAGTGTCATAAGAAGCCCGCAAGACATGGTTGCCGATGTCCGAACCGGATTTCATAATCGCCATGAGCTCCACCAGACTAGGGGAGCCTGGCATAGCCTGAATAAACGCTAGTGGCTTGTCACACATGGCATTCTGGTATTTATGTGAACATGGAAGTTTTGTGACCGGATGGCACAAATTGTGGAGGAAAAAAACTTTCCTAGCCAGATGGTCGAACTGTTTAGAGTCCTTATCTGGGGATTGAATGCGGAGATGCCGCGGATGTCTGCACCTGACCTGGGCGACGTTCAGCACCACAGAGTCTGCCTCCAGTTGATCACCGTAGAAGGGGTCATCCTGGGGGATGATGTACAACTGGTCCATGCCAGTTTGTTGGCGTCCTTGTACGAGTCGACCAGGGGAAAGGCATCCTTTTTCCGAAGAAATACCGCAAACCTCTTCCTTTTTGTAAGGAGGGAGGGAGGTTTGGAGACCAGGAGACTGGAGGAGAGGGTCGCCGACTTGGTCAGGGACAGAGAGCAGTCTTCTGCCTGGGATTTCTCCTTGTCGTGGTGCTTGTGTTTGCCGTTCGATTTCTTCTCCATGGCAGATATCTGCTTTTTCAAAAGGAAAGCTCTGAGGGTCTTCTGATGCTGCAGTCTCATGCACAGATTTAAGCTGCAGCAGTGTTGGAAGGCCTTGATGTTGTGGTCTGGACCCAGGCAGATAAGCAGGCCGAATGGATGTCCTTGAGCAGAATCTGCTTGCCACATGCGCACTTTGAAGGGTGCCTCTCGATCAACAATGTTGGAGAAGACGACGACATGCACAATCCGTTGAAAACTAAGGAAATTAAGAAAAGAGAGCATTGAAAATGCAGACAAAATGGCAGTCAACAAGATGAAGGCATATGCAGAGGACTGCCTAGTGTTGTTGATGGCAGGAAAAGAACTGGGAATGGGCTGGGGGACCATCCCTATTATACCAGACACAACGTCAGGGGCAGACCAACATAGGGGGTGATCCCCCGCCAAGCACTGCTAGCAAGAAGTTTCCATGGGATCCTGGTGCCTGGCGGCTTAGTCCTAAAGGTGTTAGTTGCTGCAAGAGCGATTCTTTAAGTAAGATCCTCAGACACTTCCTGTGAAGTTTCCAGATTCTGATATGAAGATAGGCATCCTTCATGTCCACGGAGCAAATCTAACCTTTTTGCAACAGGGGAACGAGATCCTACAGAGAGACCATGCAAAACTTCTTGTATTCTTTGAAGAAGTCAAGTTCCCCGAGATCCAAAATAGGCCTTAGTTCTTTTGTCCACTTTGCATACCTCTCAACCTCCTGCCTCATAAATCAGGGTCAAGGCCTAAAAAAATCATAGACAAAGGACTGAAATCAGGGACACAGCTTCAAAATTAGTGACAGACACCCAGGAAGCTGGTAGAATAAGGGGCTTAGAGTAAAATGCCTTTTCTAAAGAAAAACAAGTCTGTCACTTTAATGCTTGACACTATTTTGTGTTTAAAATTCCCAAAAAATAGTCATGGAAACACAAATTTTAGGAACAGTAAAATTCTTCAAGACTCCCGCCATCTTTTGGCTATCCTCTTATCGTCAGGGAAAAAAGCCATCACCAAACTATGGTTGACCCAGAACCCCCCAACCCTTCGGGACTGGTGGGATATTTCTAAACAAATATACCACATGGAAAAAATAACATACAGATTAAATGACAGAGTGGACAAATTTAACTCAATATGGAATAGGTGGCTGCTATATTATATGCCCACAGACCCAACATTTGTCCCATGAGGTGACTATTCCTCCCCTTATATTATGTGTTCTCCTCCCCCACTTTCCTCTCCTCTCACTCCCACATCCTCTACCTTCCCCCCCTTCCTTTTTCTTCCCCTCAGCCCCCCTTACATTTACTGTAAGCTAGAAATCCTGTAAGCTGTGAATATGGCAAAACTGACTCACACGAAGAAGACCAAGTATCGTAAAGGGTTTGCATACTGCGCCAACTCCACTAACTTTTAAGAACTGATTTAAGTGTACCGAAAACCTCTTACCCCCTATGTCTCTCAACTGAATGTATTGAGTACGGTTGCTGTAAACATAGGAATTAACTTTAATGATATACTAGGTCTCTAAATACTTCAGTTCCAAGTATGACTACTCTGTATACTTAAAGTAGGTATGCTTTCTGCTTGTAGTCTGTCTATGGACACGATCGATATATACAGGTTACTCACCTGTAACAGGAGTTCTAGGAATGGTATATGTTGTTCATCCACACTCATTGGCAGGTATCCTTGCCGCTTTAAATCTTGCCGGAAGGTCTTCAAGCTTGCTCCTCCACCCACCGGGTGGTATAACTCTCGGCTCCACCCCATGGCCAGATCTGCCTGGCCAAGCTCAGGCTGTCAAGCCGAGGTCAGGAACAGGATGAACAACATATACCATTCCTAGAACTCCTGTTAAGGTGAGTAACCTGTATTTCTAGGGACATGGATATGTTGTTCATCCACACTCATTGGCAGACTCTAGCAGTTCTCCGGGAGGAGGGAGGCAAGACGACACCCCAATACTTACTTGGGAAAGAGAGACTGAGAACCGAGGCCCCAAAACCAGCATCCCGGCGTGACTCAAGGTCGATGTGGTAATGGGTAATAAAGGTGTTTGCTGACTTCCAGGTAGCAGCCCTGCAGATTTCCTGGATAGGGCGTCCCTGGAAGCAGCCACCGTTGCAGCAGTATGGCGGGTAGAATGAGCTCTTATCCCTCTGGGAGGCTCCATGCCCGCCAACTTATAGCAGAGATCTATGCAGGAGGTTACCCACTGCTTATCGTCCGCTTGGCTGCAGGTCTGCCAGATCGGCTTCAGCGAGGGTGACAAACAGCTGGCGAACCTCTCCTCGACTTTCAGCCAGGCCTCTATAATAAGCAAGACACTTCTAGGGTCCAGAGTATGGAGCCATATTCGGCCTCCGAGGTGTGATTGGGGTAGAACACCGGCAGAGTCAACACCTGGTTAAGGTGAAACTCCGACACCACCTTCGGAAGGAATTTCGGGTTGGGGCGCAGGACAACCTTGTCCCTGTGGAAGACCAGGTAAGGAGACTTGATGGAAAGCGCCTGGAGCTCTCCCATCCTTCTGGCTGACGTGATAGCCACCAAGAAGGCGGTCTTCCACGACAGGTGAGAGAGAGCACACCTGTGCATAGGTTCGAATAGCTTGCCCATGAGCTTTGCCAGTACCAGCAGTAGATCACGGAGGTGGGGGTTCCCGCACTGGAGAAGCCTTGATCAAGGCCTTTGAAAAAGCATGAACCACCTTCTCCTCGTATAGCCTCTTCCCGGCCAGCCCGTGGCAGCAGAGATGGCTGCCAGGTGCACCCTTAGGGTCGCTGACCTAAGCCCTTGACTAGAAAGGGACCATAAATAGTCCAAGATGCTTGCCAAGGAACAGGAGGAAGGGTCCAAGCCCTTGCCTGACACCAAATGGAAAACCTTTTCCATTTGAAGGCATAACATTTTCTGGTCAAACTCATGCGGACGCCTCAACTACATTGAGGACCTCGTCGGAAAGACCCAAGGCCTGGAACTCTAGCAGCTCAGGAACCAGGCCGTCAGGTGCAGGGATTGAAGGTCCGGATGGAACACCTTCCCCTGATTGACTGAGAGCAGGTCCGGGCGAGCTGGAAGCTGCCGCGGAGTCCTGGAGCTGAGACTGAGGAGATCTGGGTACCAGAACTGGCGAGGCCAGTCTGGGGCTATCAGAATCACCTGCGCCTTGTCCCTCCTCGCCTTGAGAAGCACCTTGTGGATCAAGGGAAATGGGGGAAAGGCGTAAAAGAGGCCCGGGGTCCACTGCCTCGAGAAGGCATCCCCTGCGAGCACCTGCTGAGGGGCGGGCATGGAACAGGCTCAGCTTGCGTTCTCCTGGAGGCAAACAGGTCCACCTGAGGTGCCCCAATGGGAGAACAGATGCTGTACTACCTCCGGCAGGAGAGACCACTCGTGGGATGCAGCCCCTATCCGGCTCAGGGCATCGGCCAGGGTGTTGGAGGCTCCTGCCACGTGAATAGCTAGGAGATCCGCCTCCAGGCTGCTGCAGTGACCAAATGCGGAGAGCTTCCTTGCATAGAAGCATGGAGCGCGTCCCGCCCTAGGCGGTTTAGATAGTACATGGTACGTGGTATTGTCCGTCTGGACTTGGACCACTTGACCCCGGAGGAACGGAGCAAAGGCGGTGAGAGCTAGGCGGACCGCTCGGAGCTCCAGCAGGTTGATGTGGCATCGGGACTCCCGCGGGGACCAGAGGCCATGAGCCCGGTGTTCCCCAGATGGGCACCCCAACCCATCAGAGAGGCATCGGTCGATAGAGAGACCGTCGCGCAGGCGAGACTGACAGGATGCCCTCCTGCAAATGATCTGGAGACGGTCCACCACTGGAGAGCGTTCCACATCCCCTGTGTCACCGACAAAAGCTGGTCCAAAGGATCGCAGCGTCGTGACCACTGGCTGGCCAGTCCCCACTGAAGGGGACGCATGTTCCAGCGGGCCCAACGGACCACGCTGGTGCAGGCCGCCATGAGACCCAGGAGGCGCAGGAAGTCCCGGGCAGGGCGCAATTGCCCAACCAGAAATGATCGGGCAAAGGAGGAAAGAACCTCGGCCCTGTCCGCCGGGAGCCGAGCTCTGGCTCGAAGAGAGTCGAGCTGCGCCCCGATGAATAGAATCACCTGCTTCGGCTCGAGTTCCGACTTGGCCTCGTTGATAAGGAGGCCCAGTTGAGAGCAGACCTGGAGGGCCAGATTTCTGGACCACTCTGCCTCCTTCCTGGAGGGAGCTGCTATCAGCCAGTCGTCCAGGTAAGGGTGCACCCTGGACCCTAGGCCATGAGAATGCTGTCACCACTGCCATGCATTTGGTGAAGACCCTGGGAGCTGGAGACAAGCCGAAGGGCATGGCTTGGAACTCGAAGAGGGATCCTTCCGCTCGGAAGCGAAGGAATCTCTGGTGAGACGGACGGATAGGGACGTGAAAAAACGCGTCCTGCAAGTCCAGAGAGCAGAACCACACGCCGCTGCTCCAAGGATGGTATTATCTGAGCCAGAGTGACCATCCTGAAGGTTCGAGACCTAGGAACTTGTTTAGGTCGTGGTCGGTGAATGGGCGCCAGCCCCCGCCCGCTCGGAACCAGGAAGTACCTGGACACAAACCCTGGGTCTGAAGGAGGGTCCCACCTCTCTTATCACCTCCTTCTGGAGGAGGAGGCGATGTCGGCTCGACGAGCCGCCAGTGAGGCTGGGGATCCCGAAGCCCCGAGGCGGCGGCTCTGAAGGGTGGTGCCTGCTCGAATTCCAGAGGCAGGCCTCTTCCCACCACCTCAAGACCCACCTGTCCGTGGAAACAGCGGACCAGGCGGAACGGAGTGCGGAGCCGTCCCCGTGGGGACCCAGGGATAAGTGACGGGAATGGGGCGACACCCCTCAGCCCATCACTGGGCAGGCTTGGAGGAGGGACCGCCGAGGGACCTCCTGGGCCTTTCCTCCCTGCCTCCTGTTAGAGGAAGCCGGCGCTTGGGTTTGGGATGCCAAGGCCGAGCCTGCTGGCCCTGACGTTGCTGGGCGGCGCAAAGGGCGCACAGAAGGACCAGAGCGCGCTTAGGCTGTGGTTTATGGCCTTTTGTCCTTCTGAGCTGAAGAGACCCGAGTCCAAGGTAGCATTGGACTTCTCGATCCTCTGCAGGTGACCTTCCACCCCAGGGCTGAAGAGGTCAGTCCCCAAAAGGGACATCCGCCAACTTGTGCTGGGTATCCGAGTAAAGGTGGATATCCTCAGCCAAGCCCGCCGACGCATAGCCACTCACGGCCGCCACCGATCTGGCACATGAGTCCCCTATATCCAAAGCAGTCTGGAGCTGCTGTTTGTGCCACTGCCTGCCCTGGTCCGCACCTGCTTAACCGTAGTCTGCAGATCGGCGGGAAGATGAGGGATGACCTCATCCAGGGAGCCCAACAGGGCATGAGAAAAAATGTGCCATGAGGGACGGCCGAACTGGCCTGACGAAGGCGAGAAGGCGCAGCGTGAGACTTTTCGCCCGACATAGTCAATTTCTTGGACTCCTTGTCAGGAGGTTTGTCCACATCCCTGGCGTTGCCGGCGCCCGGAAACGCTGTCGGTAACCAACCCTCAGCAGAGGGGTGTTCCGAAAAACCGGACAAGGAACCAGTAGGGACCGCATACTTCCTGGCCATCCTGGCCGAAGGCGCAGGGCAGGAAGCAGGGCACTGCCAAAGCTCCAGTGCCGGACCCACTATGGCCTCGCCACCGGAAAGGCCTCCGCCGGAGAATCCCCTCGGTCCAGAATCTCCTGAGGGATACCTGGCCCGTTTGGAAGCAGGTTCGAGCTCCATCCGGTGGACTCGAGATGAGCCAAGTAGTCCTAGGAAGGATGGACGGGCTATCGTCCATTGACTGACCTCCTGAAGACTCCAAGTCCAGTCGCTTGGAGAAAAGGAGGAATCATCTTCGGACTCGGAAGAGTCCTCGAAGAGCTGCCTCTGGCCTGAGCCACCTTCACCTGCCGAGGTCGATCGGGAGTGAGGTAGCTTGACAGCCGATGGGGTAGACCCTTAGCCGACCGAAGTCCTTGGTGGAGCCCCAATTGGTGGCTGTGGAGGCGGAGGGTTCCACGGAGACCGGTGGAGCAGCTGGTTTTAGCGAACAACGGCCTGAGTGCCGACTCCTCGGATAAGTCGAGGGGTTGTGTCGGCCGTTCGGTGACAGTACTTAATGGCGGGCAAGGCGCAGGTTGCTTATTCCGGCCAGGAAGAGCTGTTGCAACATAAGGTCCTCGTACCCGTCGGCGTAATTCGCGAAGCCTCCCTCATCGAGGAGGAGGGCGAGGAGGCGGCGACGCCGCTTACATGGTGCAGGAGCCGAGACCGCCTATGGCGGTGGGATCGGCTGGACGCGAAGAGGTCAGACGAGAGTCCCGGAATTTCCGGTCGGTGCGAGGAGGTGTCGGCGGAACCGGCACTCCCTTCGGCTCGGATGGTGCATCCGAGGGCTCCGGAACCGGAGGCACAGGCGAGCCCACGGGATCCTCAACTCCTCCCGGGGGAACCGGGGAGAGGGGAATCTCGGCTGCTAAAGGCGACAGCCCGTCCAATGGGTCGAGAAAAATCTCGACTTCATCGGTGGGAGTCTCGGTCAACTGACCTGACGGGGACACCGTGAGGCCAGTGGCCGAAGCCGAGCGGTCGACCGAAGCCGACGGTCGATGGCCCGGGGAGAGGGACCTTTCCCGCTCCCAAGAGCGTCGACGGAGGGACTTACCCTTGTCCCTCTTTTTGGACCGAGAATAAGGTCCCGCCAACGTAGGCCCTTCTCCTTTAGTGGAGAGGGACAGACAAAGCTCCTTAAAAGAAGCCGTGTAAGAAGAGCCCAGAGAGAGCGGGATAAATGCCGCGGCCGAGAATCTGACCCAGCGCCCGCCTCCTCTTCCGGGCGACCATCCGCTCGAGCTGATCCGCGACCCGCCGCCCATGAACACGCCAACCGGGCCTCCTTGGACTTCACGGAGAAAGCTTCTCGGAGGCCCAGTTATGTCCGGGCAGCGGTCTTCGAGGGCGTGGGCCGAGAAAGATGAGCACAGGTCGCAAGCCTGCGGTGCGTGCTCAAGGCCTAAGCAGTAGACACACGTGGGTGTGGCTCCGTCCGAACATCTTCTGCCCGCATGGGCATCTCCGAGAAATCCGGAGTCGATTTGTCCGCCGCAGCCGCGAGGGATAGAAGACTGAAGTCTTTTTCGCAAAATTTTATTTTAAATCCGCAAACGGAGAAATAGGAACCAGTCTCAAACACAGAGCGTTAAGGAGGGAACCTGAGCTTCCAAGCGGTAAGGAAGATCTGGCGTCATGGGGCGGAGCCGAGAGTTATACCACCCGGGTGGGTGGGAGGAGCAAGCTTGAAGACCTTCCGGCAAGATTTAAAGCGGCAAGGATACCTGCCAATGAGTGTGGATGAACAACATATCCATGTCCCTAGAAATACTGTATGTACTTTACGAAAATCAAATAAAGAAGAGAATAACAAAAAAAAAAAAAAGGAACAGTAAAATTCTGAGACAAAATCAAGGACATCCCTGAAAATTAGGGACAGTTGAGAGGTATGCCACTTTGTGCTATGGCCCATTTTTACAACTGCAGTTAGGCGGAGCGTGCAGCCATCTTGCAGTAGCTCTAAAAATGAGCTACCGGATTGACACCGGGGAACGCTTCTGTTTTGGAATTTTGGAACGAACCTTCTACAGCTCCAACACAGTACACTGACTGCACCCCCCTCCCCCCCGGCAGGTGCACTATTCCGCCTGGTGGCATACGGCAGTCTGCCGTGTTCAAGATGGCCATTGGAGCCCAGTGTGCATGCGCGGCAACTTGCGCATGAGCACTGAACTCCGGCGGGCATCTTGGACACGACAGACAGTGCTGTGTTCCGCTGTGACTTCAGTCAGCTTGACTGCAGCCATATCGGCTCCTGCCAGATTTTGTTGAAGTAGGGTCTATACTTCCTGCAGCAGGGACATGTGCCCTGGTGGGTATGCTATCACAGCTGGTGGATGATCTGGAGGGTTTTCAGAAGCTCCAAAGCAGGACCCATCTCTATGATCTCCAACACCCATTGTCTGTGGTCACTGTCCTCCACTAATCCACATGGAGGAGAGGTGACCCCTGGAGGTAATGGTGGTTGGGGTTGTGCAAGGAGTCATGCGGCGGCGCACCAACTCCACAACCTCTAGGTGCTTCTGAGTGGACACCAGGGGTGGGGAGGGAGACTGTCAAGGCCCCCACATCTCTAGCTTGCTGCCTGTAGGTGTGACAGCTGCCTTTGACAGCAGATTGGTGAAGATTACCCCTGTTCCTACACCTTCATTGGGTATGGGGTACAGGGACTTTACTGACCTCAGATTCTTGCCAAACGTCTTAAGATTTTTCAAAGCTTCTTCAACTTCATGGCCAAACAGTTTCTGTTCCCTAAATGGGACACTGAACTATTTATTGTACATCAGTGGGAAAACCTGCCACCCATGAGGACGACCGATGGCATCACCCTCTTTTTAGAGTGTTTATGCGCCTTCCTCGGCCTGTCGGTCGAGGGGTCAGAGACCTCAATTGAGATCAGGCAGGCCGACTTGGTCACTCGGGAGACACCAGAGAGACCGGGGACTTCCCAGGGTCAGGGACCACCTCCTCGTTAGGGTTCTCAGCAGGCTGGGTGCCCTTGTCAGGAAAGGACCGGAGTCGTAGTCAGAGAGTCACTGACTGTAGTTGGCAACAATGGGTTGATAGGGTAGAGAATAATCTCAACCTCATCGGCCAAAACTTCGGTCAACTGGCCCGATGGCAAAGCCGAGAAGCCAGCAGCCGAAAAGGGCAATCTTGACCAAGGTCGAAATGGCTGGCCCCTGGGACCGAGATCGCTCACGATTCCAAGACAGTCTTTGCTGGACGGGACAGAGAGGAGTGAGTGCCCAGAACCCTTGCCCTTAGCTGGGAGAGAGTGACACAACTCTTGGAAGGAACCCAGAAAGTGGAGCCAGGTTAAATGGGACGAAGAAATCTTGAGTGGAAGATTCCTAGAGCAAGCTGCTTCCTCCTTGAAGGACTGCATACATTCCAGCTGTTGCATGATCCTGCAGCCATGGAAACCATCCACCGGGGGCCTCTTGGGACTTCACCGGCAGATTCCGTTTTTTGGGCCTGCCGAATTTGAGGCATGCGAGATGGTCGTTGAGGACATTCAGATGAAAGGCAAGGCAAATCTCGCAAGTCTTGGTGTCATGGTCGACATCAAGACAGTAGAGGCATGTGGGTCAGTGTGTGACTTCTGGCCACACCGAAATCTTGGGGAAGACCTTTCCTCCATAATCGAGATGTAGCAGTCACAATCACTGACGTGAATGAGACAAAGTTTCGGAATAACTGAAGAGTTAGAAGCCAGGGCCTACAAAATGCGAGAGCAAGAGGAGGCAACCTGAATCTTCCAGTGGAAAGGAAGATCTGGCATCATGGGGTGGAGCCGAGGGTTATACCACCCAGGTGGGTGGGAGGAGCCAGCTTGAAGACCTTCCGGCAAATTTAAAGGGGAAAGGGACAATGCCAAATAGGTGGATGAACAACATAGCCATGATCCTAGAAGTTTAATTACCTGGTTAAGGTGAAACTGACACCACCTGTTCCCGTGTGTGGGTGTAAAAGATACAGATTAAGTTTGTATAAGGTGCAACACACTTGCTGTGTGATTTTATTTCAACAAGGTTCCACAAATGAAAGAAAAAAAAAAAACACACAAGGAAATAAAAATAAATAAAAGAAAATAAATCATTACATAGCATTTGTCAGGCTACAACAATCAGGATCACATCACTGAGATCCTTTTCTCACCTGTGCTTCAGACTGCTTTGAGGACACGTAGACTGCATGGCCTTCCCTCTTCCAGGCAGACTGAAAAGCAAGGCTGTTTAACAAGCTCCGGGCAGACCGAAAAGACAGGGATGCTTGTAACCGTTTTCAAGGAGTTTATGCATGCCTCCCAGAGATCATGTGAGCTGCCTATTTTCTTATGACCTTTATTTTATTAATTATACAATATACAGGTATAAACAAAAATATAAGCTTGTACCAGTCTTTGGGCAAGAGTCCATTAATACAAATACCTCTTGGTTTGTAGGAATCTTTAAAACAAATGAAATGTTTATATAATGGGGCTGCATATATCAGATAACATTATGAGTTTAAAATAAATACATTTTCCATAAAAGGAGAATGAAACACATCCATCGACTTATTTAGCTGCCTGAAAAAATGGCTTTTTATATCGTCCTCCGGCCTTTTCATTTATACTAAATCTGGCTTTCTCAGACACCAAACCACTACGTAGTATATAACATTTTCAATGTACTTGGGCAATCAAGCATATCTTATACTTATGTGTTGTGTAACAGGAGTGCAGCAAAAAATGGCTCACACTTTAAATTGGAAACATTTAATAACAAGTATTTGTTTTTGTATTGGCAAATGAAACTGTGCTAGCTAGCTATTACATTGTTTGGTCATTTTGAGCCATGCAGGATTCTTTTGAAAGGGACTTGAAAAGGAAATGAGTAAAGAAGAAAAGTGGAGGGGGTTCTATAGGTGGTCATCCTGACAGAACAGAGGATAGTACAGTACAGAATAGTTAAAATGCTGTTCCAACAGGATTTAGAAAAAAGAAATTAGAATAGAGTGCCTCTAATTCTAAGGTAGGATGATCAGCCCTACCGCACCACCTTTGAGAGGAACTCCGGGTGAGGGTGAAGGACTACCTTGTCCTTGTGGAAGACCAGGTATGGAGACTCCACCAAGAGTGCCTGGAGCTCACTGATCCTTCTGGCGGAGGTGGTAGCCAACAAGAAGGTGGTTTTCCACAGCAGGTGGGATATCTCACATCTGTGTATAGGCTTGAAAGGTTTGTCCATGTGCAGAACCAGCAACAAGTCCCTAGATTGTTGTGCTTCATGCACTGGCAGGTTCAAGTCGGTCAAGGCCTTTGAAAAACGACCGATCACCTTCTCCTGCGCCACTACTGGCACCAGCCCACACCCAGTATGCAGAGATGGTGACGAGGTGCATCTTGAGGGTTGTCGATCTCAACCACTGCCAGGAGAGGACCAAAGATAGTCCAGAATGCTAGCCAAGAGGCAGGCAAGGGTATCAAGCTCCTGCCCTGACACCAGATGGAAATTCTTTTCCATTTAAAGGCATAGCACTGGTGAATTCACTTCTTTCAGGACACCTCCACAATGTGAAGCACATCCTTCAAAAGACCCAGGGCCTGACATAATCATCATATCTGAGACCTGGCTAAACGCCAGCCTACCAGATAACACCATTGCCATTCCTGGTTTCACTATCATAAGGCAAGACCGGCCCACCAGAGGCGGAGGGTGGCTATCTGCATCAGATCAAGCCCTACACTTCACTGTCTCTCACAAAGCTGAACCCAAAGCACAGAGCTTCTCATGGTAAAGCTGTCCCTCCCTCCTCATTTCGATCATCATGGCTGGTATTTATTGCTGCCCAAGCATTCCAACCACAATAGTCACCGACCTACTGGGCCAACTCTCCTCCCATGCCCAGTCGGTGGCAACTATACATCATGGGAGACTTTAACCACAACTGGTTAGCTCACTTTTAACAAAACCCAAACAGAGATAACCGCTCTTAACCTTACCCAAACCATTATGGAACCCACCCGCTCAAAGCCACAAGTCCGGTAATCACTCACTACTAGACTGGTAAACACATCCCACCACACCTCGTCATCAGCTCAGGCCTCCTCCCGATTCCACTAGCGACCACCACCTAATCTACTTGGTCCTTAAAATCCAGAAGTTAAATCCCTCCCAAATTTATAGTCCAACGCTCATACAAATCCCTCAACCTCTCTCCCTACTGAAGATCTCTCACTCAAATTGTGTCCTGAGCTCAAACTGCTGTAACATGGATTCGGCCTTTACGCATTTTCGGAACACCTTCCTCACCGCCTGGGACAAACACACCCTCCTGCGCCAGACAAGAGTCCGTGGGTCTCATCTACCCTGGATATCCCCTGAGTTGATAGCTTGCCAACAAGCCTGTGACAAGGCCTGGCGCAACTACAAATCTACACTCCTCCCAAGCAACCTTGTCACCTACCGCATGCTCCGCAACAAATGCACAAAGGCCATCCGCTTAGCTAAGGCTGAATATTTCAACAACACCCTAAACGCAAATCTTGGGAGACAGTCTACATTCTGGAAAGTCATTAACTCCCTTTTTTGGCCCCAAACAGCAAACCCTCCACCTCTTCTCCTCATCCAAGGGACTCTCCTCACCGACCCCCTGAAGGTAGCCTCCGAGTTTAATTCCTATTTCACTACTTGCGCCCAAGCCCTCCTCGATTCCCTACCTCCAACTCGCCCCACCCCATACATCTATAACCACATCAGCCCCCAGTCATCTATCCCCTACCAACTGGTAGGAATCTCTTTCCTTCAGACCCATCTCCCCACCGAACCTTAGATGCCTTCCTCACGAGCCTCAAGGCAAATCCTGATGGTCAGCGGTAAACCCCTCTTCCTTTCTGCCCCAGCCACTGCTGCTCTCGCCGCCCTATTAAATCCATCTTTCACCACTGAGTCACTCCCCCCCCCGTATGGAAGCATGCCACTGTCCTACCCCTTCAAAAAGGTGGTGATCCTTCCTCCACTACTAACTACCATCCCATCTTCATCCTCCCCACCCTCGCCAAACTCCAGGAACACCTAGTTCTATCCCAGCTCTCCCACTTTCTCTCAGAAACCAACTAATTCACCCCATTTCAGTCCAGCTTCAGAAAACACCACTCTACCACCTCCTCCCTACTAAGACTCACAGACTCCATCCTCACTGGGATAGATAAAGGGCTAATCACGGCTGCTATTTTCACTGACCTAGCTAAAGCTTTCAACACGGTATCACACTGTCTCCTACTATCCCGCCTATCAGGGGCTGGGTTAGCAGCGTCTGCCACAAACTGGTTCAGTGCCTACCTACTAAATAGAACCCAATGCTAAAAATAGCAGCCACATCTCCCCCTCCCTATCACCACCAGGTTCCCCAGGCTCAGTTCTTGGTCCCATCCTATTCTCCATCCTTCTAAATGATCTGCCTAATTCTTGCTCCTCCTCCACAATCCACATGTATGCAGGCGACACAGTCCTCTTTACCTCCGACTGGACCCATGAAGAACTCACTTCCAAACTTCAAGCAGTTTCAACAAAATCCAACACTGGTTCAATACCAACCAACTTTCCTAAATGCCAAAAACTGTCTCTATGACTTTTGGTACAAAACAGCGTCTATCAAACTCCGCCCTCTGATCTTCCATACCTAAACAACACCATCCTTGATGAAGTACCTCCCTTCAGGTATCTAGGGTTGGCTCGATGCCACCTCTCTTTTACCACACATGTAGATCATCACTTCAAAACTGCGCCCAAAACTTGGCACCCTCTACAGGAACTGCTCCTGTCTCTCGCTATCAGTCAGACTTGATTTATTCCTGAAAATGATTCTACCCACCTTTGATTACTGTGATGTAGTCTACAGCTCCGCCTCAAAGACCACCCTAGCCAGATTGGACCTCCTCTTTAATGCGTTCTGCCGCTTTGCCCTCGATGCCCCCCCCAACCCCGCTCACATCACTGCAAGCTCTACCGTTCACTGGTCCTGCCATTCCTGAGTAACCGGCGCCTAATCCATACTGTTAAATTCGCTTCCAACTTCTGGCTCGGCTCCTCCCACCCTACCCAGCATCCTCCCCATCTTCCCCACCTACCACTACCCACGCCCTCTGGTCCACTGACACTAGGCTATTATCCATCCCCACCGAAGGACCACTGCCAGCCAATCGGCCTTCTCTTACCTAAACTCTGGAATGGCCTACCGCCCAGATCCACCATTCATCATCCAAATACTTCTTATCCTCTGCCTCTCTAACTTCCTCGCAACAAACTGCAACTGCCCTGACCTCCCCTCCCTTCTGACACCTTCTCTACACCCAAGTTTCCCCCTACAGCCTGGCTGTTGCCTAATTGTCTGGCATATACTGCCCTCACAGCACTTAGTCTCACTCTTACTCCTCTTCTCGCTCCTAACATCTCCTTCTTCCCCCATCTAACACCCTCCTCTGCCCTACCTCAGCTAACATCACCATTCTCCCTCCCACCTCACTAAACCTACCCCCACGCTCCTGATGCTTACTAGTTCCTCCTCCACTACCCCCATCTTGCTCTCCAACTCCTACAGTCAGCTTGGTGCATCCCACTGCAGCTCAAGTTTAGTACTGGCACTCAAACATAGAAACATAGAATTTGACGGCAGATAAGGACCGCTTGGCCCACCTAGTCTGCCCATTTTCCTACCTAACAGATAAGCCGCAAATCCTAGTTAACCAACAGCTTACTTCCTCCTACCCCCCACTAGGACTGCCTTATGCCTGTCCCATGCATTCTTGAAGTCCCCCACTGTTCTTGACTCCACAACCTCCTCAGGGAAGCTGTTCCATGCATCCACAACCCTCTCAGTGAAAAAATACTTCCTCACATTACCTCTGAGCCGTCCCCCCTCTATCTTCAATTTGTGCCCCCTTGTTCTTGCACATCTCTTTTTCTGGAAGATGCTACCCTCTTGGACTTTGTTAATTCCCTTGAGTTCTCAAGTTCTGTCCTGGCACACTAGTGCGTTACAGGCACTTATGTAATTAATGTATTGCCTCGTTGAGTACCCATACTGTATGTTCACCCTGTCCCTGATGTGCATGCTCTGCATTGCTCCTACCATGCCTTGTACCCATGATATGTATACCGATGATATGTTTACGCTGTCCCTGATGTGCATGTTCTGTATTGTTCCTGCCTTGCCCGATTCCCATGTTATGTATACCCTGTTGTGGATGATCATTGTTCTGTACTGCTCTCCTTATGTAACAAGTTCATATGTAATCCCTCCAAACCATGCACATTGTATTGCACTACTGCTAAACTCAACTACTGTATGTATACCTGCCTCCTCTGTAACCCCTCCCCCCAGGTCGCACCGTTAGACGAGCATCTTTTTGCTCAGCGTGCCTTTCCTGGTGAAACATTTTCAATAAATAAAGAAGGTCCCTGCAAATCAGCTCTTAAAGGGTGACTGCTACAAGTGCTGATAAGTGAACCATATCCATGTCTCTATAAGTACTATTTCTTTTTTTTTCTCTTTTCCGAATTCTGTTTTTCCCCTCCATGTGGCCAGGACAGGCTGGCCTTCCTTCAGCTCTGCCCTGCAGATCCCACAGTCCTGTACTTTCCTGGAGAGCCAGAGCACCACTTTGCAGATCTACCCCCGGTGGTCAGAAGAGGGGGCTGCCCCCGGACAATCAGTTTCCTGCCCCCAGTGATGCAGCAGGTGAGCTCTGTTATGCCATCATTTTCTGTCCTGTTTCCCTCAGGCGTGCCCATCAATATGAATGTGTAGGCGTGCGCATGCGGTGGGAGTCCCACAGCACCTCCCTGCTACTGCCCTCCTCAACCAGCTTTGACACCAAGCCTCCACCTGGTGGCAGTCATTCAGTGGAGCGTACAGTTCTCCCTCCCAGGAGAGGAAAGCAGCCCTGTGGGTACTCAATCCTCTCCCTCCCCGGCTGACCCCGGGCAACTTGTTTTCATTCCTGAACATGGACTGCCGGCATGGCAAGCAATCAGGTGCTTACAGTGCCTCTGCGCCACTAGGCCAGCGCAGAAGTGCTATTTTTAACATGGAAACAGACTATGATCGGTCTAAGACCAATGGTCCATCCAGTCTGTCCATAAACCCTAACAAACCGAGGACCTATTGTCCATACAGGGTTCTAACCCATGCTATCTACCCCCTTGCTCTCCACCCTACTATCACCCTGAGCAACCACTAAGCCCTTCACTCTGTCCCAGTCATGCTTGAAACCACTGACATTACTACCATGGAGGTATTAATGTTATATAATTAACGGCTTCCTCTTTTTCCCATAGGGAAACAGTGGTGTAATTTGCCATTATAAAGGAGCATTTATAACGACAAACACACGCACGGTTTCCCCAACTCTGAGCATTTGCCCAATTCAGCTCCATCGATTCTCGTCACTGTCTCCCAAACTGTAAACCCGGCATGGATACAAACTGCCACAGACACTCATAAGTAACACAACAAGTTAAAAAAAAAAATATACCACATTTGCTACCGGATTGCCCACAAAATGTCTGAAATAAAAGTGAGAGCCAACCGCGCACCATGCCGTAGTCGGACTGTGGTGCATAGCAGCCTCTTTTATTTTATGCAATTGTTGAGGCAAAAAAGAGAAAGCCAACAATTATATAAAATAAAATATGGGTCTGCGTATGTGTAAACTCGAATTTACACACCCAGACCCCATACTTTATCCTCTATATTATTCACTATGTTAACATGAAAGTATTGGGTTTATACAGCTGGTGGAAATAACACTTTTAAAGCCAATGACTTTTAGAAGTCCAAGTTGGTGATGGTAATACTCCACCCCTTCTGTTTTGTCAAAATAAAAGAAAGACATCTTAAATTCAGCCCTCCCCTTCCCTTAACACTAGCTTTACACGTCATCTATAGTAAATGCAGCAAAACCTACCTGTCCCAGAGATGAGAACTGCCACCTGGACTTTAGCATCTTGGCAAAGGTTGTTTCCAAATTCAGTAAACTAAACTTGTACTTGAGGTCCTTTGGACCCCGTTATACTCTAGGTCCTTTGTCCTAATAACGGTCTACAATTACATACTCTAATAAAAAGAAATGATCGAAACTCTCCTGCATTGTGGGAACTATGTGCATTTTAGATGCATATTGCCCTATATTTCTAGACCTGGTAGAAGGTGGGGGATAAAATTGATTTTATGTGGAGAGGGGTTAAAAACAGACATCCTCTTGGAAAATAAGGGAACAGTTCTATTGCCAATTAATTTCTTCGAATCTTATTTTTTTTTTTTTTTTTTTTTTTTAAACTGAAGTTTTAAACATTTTTCAAGGAGCTGGTACAGATAATTCAAATAGACATCTTAAACCATAATGCAGAAGATAGTGTTACATATACATTGCACAGTATGTAATAAATCGCATGACATTTCTTGAATAACACAAAGGGCTATCTCTAAGTAAGTATATAGGGCAGTCATTGTGTTCGGGAGGATTAGGGCGCTTATGACATTTATATTTCACTCTATCGGGAGACAGGAAGGGCACCAGGGTGATTCATCCATTACTAATTTAGCCCCGTGGTCTCATTGCTCCCCTATATATTACACTGTTTAGGGATGTCTGGGCTCAGATCAACTTCAGTCCCCCAACCAAATCCAGCTCACCGTGGAGGGTTATGATACCTGGTCTGGTCTACAAGAGGCCATGCATAAGAAATAGGCAGTCCGTTTGTTTATAAACGTATCTATTTTCCCTTGTAGTTCGGCAGTCATGCTTTCCATGGTATAAATTTCATATACAAATCTTCCCAGCGTTGAATCGTGGGTGGGTATGGTTTTAACCAGTTCCTGGTGATGACCCTTTTTGCCACTGCCAGGAGAATAAATGCCAACTATATGTGGTATTTTTGTCGAAACTAATTCCGGGGTTAAGTGGTCCAGTCCCGAAAACATATTCCAGAACTTTCCTGTCGCTCCCCAGAATTGTGAAAGAACTGGACTGTACGAGAATATGTGCACATGAGTGGCTACTTCTGTCCCAAGATCGCTCCAACATGACAAGTCTCCCAGGGGAGTATTGGCAGTGATCTGAAGGGTGAAAACCTAGCTACCACCTTCCAGCCGAACTCATGCCAGCTATATGAACCTGTGGTTTGATGCTGTCTACTCTGCTCCAGACCCAAAGCCAATCTTGCTGCATGAGTTCTGTCATCAAATCAGCCTCCTGGACCTTGTATGTCCCCTCCCAGGGAGTCTGCGGGGAACCCATTATTGTTTTATATAAGCGAGACACCAAATGTCTTGGAGTCCATTTTCCTATACCTGCTGGAGTAATTCAGTACCAGTGGTATGACGAGGAGGTGATATGCTAGCCCAGCGTGACCCAAAAAGTGGTGGATCTGAAGATATTGGTAAAAATCTTTTGAGGAAGAGAACTCAGTCTGCAGTTGCTGGAATGATTTAAATTCTCCCTGAGCGTAAAATTGGAAAGCATGAGCTAGACTTGCTCTCATCCAATTTCTGAACCCAATGGTCTAACTGTGTGGGTGTGAAGGTACTGTCCACTGCGGGTATCCTATCCATCTAGCCGCCCTCTTTAAGTTTTGGGGGGTTTTCAATTATGTTGCCCATGCAATGCCCGTGTATATAAATAGCCTCTTGTATAAAGTGATTACTCCATGGCAGGGTTAGCAGTGTTGGGCTGGAATATGGTTTTAAAATCTAGTGGAAGGGAGGACATTGTCCATTCTGTCTCGACTCACTGCAGTGTCTGTGCAGGGAGGCTAACCTGTTGAGTGTTTTAAAAGAAAAATCCAAAATGCCTCCCTGGTTGATAGTAATTTTTCATGATCCCCACTTCTGATAGCATATTAACTTGTTCTAGCCTAAGAAAAGTAAGGTGAAAACATTGTGTTTCTTACTGTTAAAATGCACTGCTGCTGGTAAAGTTTTGGTCTCACAACTGAGCTTTTATGTCACCAGTTCTTACCTTTTTAGGGCTGCAGTGGTCTGAGCTCTGCAGACCTCCTGCGATTGAAAAAGGGAGACTTTTCTGCTGGCCCAGTGGCACTGAGGGTTGAGGCCTGGGTCACCAGGGGTTGGCAGGGGAGGGCTGGGATCGAGCATCCGGAGGACTGCTCTCCCATCCCCGGGAGGATCCAGGAACCACTGCTCTGTAGCGGCCACTGGTGACGACCGGGGCATTACCAGAGTGGTGCCAGTGAGGTCGGAGGCGGCGGATGTTGGCCTGTAGTGCCAGGCATCATTGCACGCCATACTCCAGGGTACTAAAAGGAGGAAAATGGCAGCACAAGTCCGCCGCGAGCTTCACTGGCCGCGAATGCCTGAATAGTGAGGCGTGTGCCGGTATTGGATCCTGGCTGGGCATGGGGGGCCCCTTTTGATGGTACAGTTGCATATGCCAGCTGGGCATGCACAACCTCGGGGGGCAGCGGTGAGGAGGAGCGGTGGCTGGAGGTAAACAGGACTGTGGCTGCAAGGAGGATAAAAACAGTGTTTTTAAAAAAAAAAAAAAAAAGGAGACTTTGCTGATCGAACAGCAGTGTGGAGTTGCCTGTCACCTCCGTGTCCCTGGAGCACTCCGCTCTCTGCATTAGCAGTCGCACTGCACTATTTTTCTTCAGTTGGCGTTCATGGCAGAACATGGTTCAGTCCGCCATGTCAAAGATGGCTGCCAAACTATACTGTGCATATGCAGTACAGGTTGGCGGCCATCTTTGACACGGACTGTGCCGTGTTATGCCATGACCACTGGAGACAAGACTGTCTTTGTTTTGTTTATACTTTTTCTCCCATCCACCCCCAACCCTCCCTCTCAGTAACTCCCCCAAAAAAATAACTAACAGTGACACTGGGGTGCCCGATCCCCTAGTGTTGTTAATTGGATCCAATTATACAGTAAAGACAGGTTCTTGTTGGTAATTCTCAGTAATTGAATAAAGCCAACACGCTATATCTTTGCCAAATTAGTGGTACTTTATTATGATAGTATTAATAAGATAAGCCAGAAAATGCTATTGTGCTAGTTTACAAAAGGGAATACGTGCTAACATTATTTTTAAACATCAGGTAGCCCACTGCTACCTAGGTGTTTCTGTTACAATTTAGTTGTAAACAGTCAAAGGGCAATCCCAATGGGGTGTTTCTTTTCTTTTTCTTTTTTTTGAAATTACTATTTATTCCTCCTCCCCAGCCTGCCACCTCCGACCCTTCGGGACAACTGGACATCCCACTGCCGGAACCCTACCCAGCAGACCCAGGCCCATGGAGTCATGGATTACCTCGGGCGGGATGAGGAGGGCTCAGACCCCAGAATCTACATTTCGCTGGTCTGAGGTCTGCTGGTGGGCACAGGCAAATCGCAGGCACGGCCATGGTCCTCCCATCTTCCCCGCTGAGGGCTTTGTTTCCCGCTTCTCCCCCGAGCAGCAAGTAACCTCCCCGACGCCATGACGCCGGGCGTCCATGCTGTTCAATGGCCGCCTATCCTCAAATGGAACTTGCAGTTCCTCAGCCTCCGCCGGGTCATGCAAGAGTCGAGCATCGCCGAATCCCTCCCGGAGAAGACGAGCTGTCATTGGATGCTCCAGCCTGTCTCTCTCCCGGCCGACTCCACCGACCCACCGAGTCCGCCTCAACTCTGGGCCGCTGGCGTGGGTGTCCAGCTCTCAACCCTCAGCGCCCACTGGCCGCCTCCATGGGGTGTTTCTGACATGCAATCTAGACAGCTAGTAATATTTGCATTACAGGGCTACAGCATTTCAGAGACACATGTAGCCATATCTCTCTGGATCCCCCGAGCAATCTATGGATAGTCTCAGACTGCATCTTGTCCGAAACTGCGTCTTCTCGAAGGGACGTTGAACATAACCATAGGTCGCATATTTATGTGTAGCAAGCTTAGAAAAAAATGCAAGGCTGGAATTTCCCGAAAACTACCTCAGCAGTTTTAAACACAGACAATATGTCATTCTGCAAATCATAAGACTCTGGTTCAAAAATACATTGGCCGTAAGATACCTCAGTCATAAGATACTATTGACACTTTGCCAGAGACATTCGGTCATTCTTAAATGGAAAAACAAGTAATCGGGGAATTTTTTATTTGTTAAAAATACTTACTTTAGGATACAGAAAACATGTGAGGGATGTGACTGTTTTAAAAATTCTCGGTTTACAGATAAAAAAAACAGACAGTGGCCAAATTGGGGAACTCAGTTCTCAAGGCCAGTTGTTGTTACTACCAGCTGCATTCTTATCGTAGCTGTAACCTTTTAAAAAGGCATGTTTTGGTATATACTGTTGCTGAATAGGACAATTTCAAAATTAGACCGTGACTGTGTGCTTCTTGAATTATTTTATTTTCTTCAGTTTAACCGTTAACCATTTAAAGCCTCCACATACATGCATTGATATGGTGGTATCATTCATTTGCTTAGCCACTGGCAGCCATTGGCTAGCTAGCCATATTAACTGTATGTGAGCCTCATTCAGTCATCTTTGGCCATTTGTATTTTCTGCAAGCCTTTTACACTTGCCATAGTCAACTGTCTATATAGAGGTGGCTATCAGCAATCTTTTATATAACTGAACTTGTATATACTCTAGGCCTTGGGGCCCCTGGGCAAATTCAGCAGTGTTGCAATCAAGAATCCTCTGTCCATTTTGTTTCTTTTCTTCTTTTTCTTAACCCTGTACATAGAAAAACTGTCCATCGATGTCTTTTGTGGCTGTTACTGTCTCCCCATCTGACCCTCACACTCGGCACCCACCACCCTGCCCCCAAGCCCTTACGCACTCCATCGTGTGTCCAACGCCGTAATCCTGTCTGACTGCAGATACGCTTTCACTCTTAAAGCCAGACCACGTAACTGAAGAAACAGGTATGTGGTTCAATGTATTTCAGTGGTGTTTTGAACTTAGTGGCATAACTTGGCTTTTTTTGCATATTTTTGCCCAAATTTTCAACATACCTTTTGGGACCCGCTTCATGAACAGTTGCACTGACATTGAAATCTGTCCCAAAGGGTGATTACATGGTCCCTGTGCAAAATCACCTTTTGGGCAGGAGTTGAACATTTTCTCGGCCCTTGTTCATGAGCTAGGGTCGTGAGATGGCTGTGTTCTAAATTTGGTGTAAAAATATTTAAAACAAAAAAAAAAATTGAGGCTATAACACAATACAAGGAAAATATAGAAATAATATACAATCATGTTAATGTGCAGTGAAAGTACACTGGCAAAATGCATGAAATGCAAAATGTATGCGGAGGTATCACCTATAATGCCCCAAAAAACATTCATATGTTTTAAATGTCTGAGTTTAATAGTATGCAGACAAAAATGCAGATTTTGGAAATGGAAATAGGGAAATATACTCTTACAAAACATCAGACAGTAAACCCAGCACATAGACATCAAATGTAAAAGGAAAGCGCACTAGAGATGAAGAAAACACAAGTGACTCAGAACTAGAAACAAGTAAACTCAAGAAAGGAAGAAAACAGGAGGAGGGAAGACAGATGACTCATGGTATACTGTAAGATATAATAAACATAAAAAGGTAGAAGGGCGGACATATTACAGAATGTGGAATTAACAAACCAATATGAACCATTAACTGACATGGAGGCAACAACAAACTCCACCAACTCAACCAGACAAATGGTAGTCTTGGGTGACTCTTATTATAAAACAGTGTGACACACACTGATATGTCATGAGGACAAATTAAATAGAATGGTTTTATCTTATCCTGGTGCTCAATTAAATATTTGGAAAGTAGCCCCTAACATAATAAAAAAATAGTGGAACTAACCCAGTTGTCACTATCCATGTGGGAACCAACGACCTAGGCCAGGAACATGAGAAGGACCTGTGCCAAGAATTACTGGAAACTACAAACAAGATAAGACATGGGGCAGAAATAATTGCATCTGGAATATTACCTATCTCAAAAGCCACCAAAGAAAAAAAATAACACCGTTGTAAGAAAACACTAGATTAAAAAACTGGTGTAAAACAGAAAACATCAGATTTGTAGACTCGTGGGCTCATTTATTTCATAAATTACATTTGTATAACTGGGACGGGTTACACTTGAATAAAAACGGTGCATACATCTTAGCAAGATTAATCAAAGCACATATGGAGATTGTGCCTTAAACTATTGGGGGGCAGGGAACCTAGTCTGAAAACTTTAACACTGAAGGCAACTGTGATTTACACACACAAGAAAGAAACAAGATGGTAAAGGACATAAATAAAAAACGTAATGACAACTTGGCCAATTATGTCGATAGAACTAGGACAAGACTAAACACACCAACAGTTGTAATGAGCAACGATAAAAAAATCTAAAATTAGTAATAGAGAAAATCGGACTAAACACTTAAATGTATACTCTGTAATGCTAGAAGTTTAAATAAACATGGGGAACTGCAGGCCCTATTAGAATTGCACAAAGAAATTGACGTACTGTTAATAACTGAGACATAGTGGAAGAAAGAGAATGACTAGGATACATATATACAGGGTTATGAATTACTAATTAGCTAGAACACAAAATAATGGGGAGGAATAGTTATATACTACTCAGTAGAACTTAAATGTACAGACATAACTTCCAAACTCAAAACACACACTAAGTTAACAGAATCCTTATGGATACAAATAAACCAAACTGGTAAGGATAACCTTATCCTGGGTTTATGCTATCGACTCTCAAGCATGGACAATGAGGTACTAGAGGCATTAATGGAAGAAACAACAAATGCCATTGAAAAAAGAAACACAGTTTGGGCATGAGATTTCAACTTTAATGACTAACTGGGAGACTACTGCTGGTAACAAACAGTCAAAGATTTTTACAATTCACCTTGGCACAAATTTATTACAACATGTTGACCTCCACAAGGGACATAACATATTGATTTGGTTTTGACACTGATAATGTCGCTCCTGTAAAAAGCTTTCAGCTTAGTGTGCTATACCTGGTTAAACAACTAAATAAATAAATAAATAATGTGAATATTGAGGACTACAAAGTGATGGCACCACTGGGAAACAGCTGTTCCAGGTAAAATCTTTCAGTCGCTAATCAGGGACAAAGTGGTTGATCATATAAAACGGTCTAATAGGGTAGACATAAACCAGCATGAGTTTGTCACAGGTCGTTCTTGTCTAATGAATTTAGTATGCTTTTATGACATTATAAGCAGAATATTAGATGAGGGAAACCAGGAGACTTGGTGCTGCTGGATTTTAGCGAGGCATTTGATATGGTGCCGCATCATGCTAATATACAAATAACAGAAATTACACATGAGTAGCCCTATCATAAGATGGATACAACAGTGGTTAACAGACAGAACACAAAGATTTTCAATAAATGGCTACTTGTTCTCTGAGGAAGGGTGACTAGTGGGTCCCACAGGGCTCAGTTTTGGCCCTGTTATCCAATTATTTCAGACTTGGGCAAGAACTTGAAAATAAAATAAAATACGAGATGACACTAAATTAGGAGGACCATGTGCAACAGTGGAAGAAATTAAATCCATCCAGAGAGACTTGGATCTTGTATCCAGGTGGGCGTATAAATGGGGAATGGTATTTAATACAGAAAATGCTGTGTTCTCCATATAGACAGGAACAGCACCATAGCACAATGTATAGTAAGCAACTCGGTTCTGAAAATCTCATAGAAAAGATCTTGGGAGTACTAATAGATAAACCTGGAATTTACTGAACAGTGTACAAAAGCCATTAGTAAGGCCAACAGAGTTGCAACTACAGTAAAAAGAAACATCAGAAGTCTGACATTCGCTGTACTACTCCTCTATACAGATCATATTTTAGATCGCAACTTGATCACTGTAGCCAATTATGGAATCCACACAACAAAATGACAAAAGACTGCAAAGAGTACAACACAGAATGACAAAATAATATCTGAAGTGAAAGACCAAACATATGAAGGCAGAATAGCCAAACTAGGGCTATATACACTGGAATTGAGGACAAAGAGGGGTGATTTGTTATTATTTTACAACATTATAAGTAATCAAACTTTGGAAGAAATGAACATTGTATTTAACAACACTAAAGCGAGGGCATGCACTACAAGTCAAAGGAACAAACTTTAGGTGTAATAGAAGGAAGTGCTTTTACAGAAAGAGTGGTGAACCTCTGAACTGACTCCTGAAAGTATTGTTAGTAAAAATAAGGGTATATTTAAGAAAAGGCTTGATCAATATATAAACGAGGGAGGAATCCTAAAATATCAAAACTCATAGGAGCCACTATGGGCTTCAGCCTCTTTCTGCTCCTTTCCCATTAGTGACATGTTAAATTTTGCAAATGCATGCATGTAAGTTTCAATATTTGTAACCCACATTTTCAACATAGCCATTTCTGTACAGCACTTCATCAATGTGACAGCTGTCATTTTTCAACTCCTGCCCCAAAGTTTTTTTTTCTTTTTTTTGGTCACGAAAGTTGATTTCGCAGTCCCAGCATGAAATCCCCTTTAGGCCAAGAGCAGAACATTTCTCTGCCCTTCCTCATGAGGCAGGGTCATAACAAGGCTATGTTGAAAATTTAGTGTAAAATATTCCAAGCCAACAAATTTATGAGCCTACATAACATTTTGCAAACGCAGGATCCTAACTTTTGTAATTTTCAATATTTTTATGCCAGATTCCTTGGCTGCAGTCCTATCTGCTCTGGCCAGTTTATTTAAAGATTGTGATGTCTTGCCAATGTAAGACAAGTCACATAGACACTTAATGAACAACGTGGGCAGTCTGATACATTACATGTCCTCATCCTTGGCATTGTTTTTGATTTTCTTGACCCTGTGAGTGTTTGAACTATGAACACACTGTCCACAAAGACATTTTCCTTGTGGTTTATTGATGTCAAAAACAATTTGTTGCACATCCACAGGAATTTCCTGTTCAGTCTTACTAACATACTAAAATGCCAGCAGAATAGGCCTAATAGTCTTTTCGCGTCTGCTCGTTTGGTCAGCCTCCACCCTGGGAGATAACCTTGCTGCCCCCTCGCCTTCTCTGGCTTCTCCTTCCCAGTTCCGGATATTCTCGCTGCATTGGATTTTGCTTCCAGAACCCTTCCCTGTACCTGTCCCACCCCTCTTGAACCCTCCACTGTCTCTGCCTCCACCAGCCCCGGTAACGCATTCCATGGCTCCACCACCCTCCTCAGTGAAGTAGCACCTCCTCCTTTCTCCCTGAATCTCCCCCAGCTTCCACCCATGCCCTCTAGTTTCCCCCTCCTCCTTCCTTCGTAGCATCCTGACTGCTCCTCCCCTGTTTACCCCCTTCATGTACCTGAAGACCTCTATCATGTCCCCCCGGTCCCTTCTCTCTTCCAGTGTGTACATATTTAGCTTTTCGAGCCTCTCCCCATAGGTCCTGTCCCCAAGCCTCAAATCATTTTGGTTGTCCTCCTCGGGACCCTCTCCAGGAGTTTATTGTCCCTCTTTAAGTGTGGCCTCCAAAACTGCACGCAGTACTCGAGGTGCGGCCTCACCAAGCAGTTTTACAGAGTGAGTATCACTTCCCTCCTTCTGGAGGTGATCCGCCTAGCGATGCATCCCAGCATCCTGTTGGCCTTGGCTGCTGCTCTCCTGCAAGTCTCCGAGTTGTTCATCTTGACGCCCACCACCACCCCCAGGTCCCTCTCAGCCATCGAGACTTGTAGCATTTCTCCCTACAGGATGTACTCTTGGCCTGGGTTTCTGGCCCCCAGGTGCAGTACCTTGCATTTCCCTGCATTGAACCTCAGCTTCCACTTTCTAGACCATCTTTCCAGAGCTTCCAGGTCCCCTGTGAGGGCCACCTCCCTCCTCCCCATCCACCACCGCCTGCTTTGGAGTCATCCAGAAGAGACTCTTCTCACTCCTGATACCTGTCCTTATGTCGGAGACGTAGGCGTGAACAGGAGGGGCCCAAGGACTGATCCTGTGGGACCCCACTAATGACCCTCCTTGGGGATGAGACTATCCCGCCAACCACACCCTCTGGGTCCGTCCTGGAGCCAATTGTCATCCATTTGATCATCTGGTTCCCACCCCATTTCTCCCAGCTTATCCAACAGGCCCTCGTGGAGGAACAGAGTCAGATTGCTTGAAGTCTAGAAAGAAGACGTCCACTGGTCTGCAGGTCCAAGGCACTCGTCACCAGTCATAGAACTCTGTTTGTCTGACACGATTTCCTGGGACAAATCCATGCTGCCTATCATCCAGGCACCCTGACTTTCCAGGTCCCCCAGCCTCCTTGACAGTGCCCTCCATCACCTTGCCCACTACCGATGTCAGGCTAACTGGCCTGTAGTTCCCTGCCACCTCCTTGATCCCCTCCCTTGTGGATAGGCGCTGTATACCACCTTCCAGTCCTGGGGCACCCACCCTGTCCTCAGAAAGATGGTGAAAGCTCTGCCAGGGGTTTCGCCCAGGACATCCACAGGTAACTCAGCACTTTGGGATGTAATTCATCTGGCCCCAGTGCTTTCTCCATCTTAAGGGACCTGAGGGCTTCCCTCACTCTCTCTCTGCTGTGATTTCCACTCCGCCACCTCTTCTCCCTGCTTAGCCTCCCCTCCCAGACCTGCCGATCAGTAGGGTCCCCCTCCTCAGTATCACTGTCTCCTCCCATGTATGATGCAGCACCCCATTTCCTTGGTGGAAACTGAGATGAAGTACTCATTTAGTACCTCAGCCTGCTCCCCTGGGTCTTGTGCCCATCTCTCCCTGTTTTAATCCTGCTAATGTCTTGAACGTTTGTTGTGAAGAGTTGGTGCCTTTTTTTTTTTTTTAACAACCACCAGAGGCTTCTCTCTGAAAGTTCGCTCTCCATTTCGTAATGATAATGTTCCCCAGTATTTATAAAGGATGATATATGTTGAGGGAGTATCCTGACCAGTCACATCCTCTCTTCAGTTCCAGGTGAGGTACTTTATTAATGTAAGGAGTACCTCCTGTGTGAGTCACTGTAACTGGTTTCTCACTGACTGCTCGTGCTCTCAGCATTTTAAACAACAAAAAATATATATATATATATATATATATATATATATATATATATATATATATGCATTAGCAATCTTATCTTCGGTTTGCAATCTTCTGGTCCTAAGAACACACAAGGCGTCACTTTTAAATCGACAAGATGCCCTCCAACTGGACCCATAAACTTATATTTCAAAGTCTTGAATGTTGGGCCATAAACTGTGTAGAGAAAATAATTCTTTCCAAAGTCGCCTAGGAATGAGCATGAGAATTTCTATGAAATTTTTTAGCATGTTTTGTACATTTTATTGGGCAACTCCTGTTCAGAAACCTACTATCCAGTTCCCCAGCTGCTGTTAAAAAATCATTGTTACATACAGTTTCTTTTAACTCTAAGATAATACAGGAGAAGTTGAAATTGACACTGACCAACTAGCCAAATGTTGATAGATTTTTTTTTTTTTTTTTTTTAGTTTAACCAGGATTAACACACTAAGCTGAAAGCTTTTTTACAGGTGTGACCTGGGAGCACAGGGAAGTTAAGTGACTTGCTCAGGGTCACACAGTATGTAAGTGGAAGCTGTGGGATTCAAACCCAGGTCTGGTCTGCTGGATGTCATCAGATTTGCAGCTCAGAGCCTTAGACCACTGCGCTATACTGCCTCCCATTTTGTATCTGGCTAGTAAGAGTTTTCCATTAACTAGCCCTGCGGGCTTGTACTGTAGAAGGTAACATTTCATGAAGTAAGTGCACCAGCTGGGCCAGTAGAAAAGTCTGTGGGGTAGTGGATTTTCAGTCACCTAGCCCTGCTGGCTAGTGGCTGCAAAACTTAATTTCTAGGACACGGATATGATGTACCTATCCACACTTGTGGCAGTGTTCCTTTTCCCTTTAAAGAGCTAGTGGAGCCAAACGGGCAGATAGGAAAATATAAATTTTAAGTAGTAGTCAGTTGTAACCTTTTATTTCTTTTTTTTTATATTATATTTTTACATACATATCTTGCAATAACTGTAGAGTATCATAGTCATAGAGTACACAAAATTACTTCATCTTTAGTCATCACAGTCCAGAGTACATTATTCAGAATCATTTTTCGTCCTAGTACTGTTTTTGTTAAAAGACACAAAAAAATGTAAAGGAGGTACCTTCATACCCAAGTTGAGTAATTGCTGCAGTACCCCTATAACAGAGTTAATGACCTAGGTTGTGATTTTGTAATGAAAATAAAAATATTAAAACAATCAAAATGTACGTTGTTTTGAGTATTCTTTAAAGAAAAGCATCATTTTATCCAGTAAACTGTTGTATCCTGAAAAGGAGGCACCAAATGGAGTAAATAGCGTTAGTCAACAGAACACAAAACAAAGTTAATTTGTGGGCATTCTATACAACAGAGTCCGAGCTTATATGGCTCACTGGGGCTCATTCAAGTTAACCATCCTCTCATGGATTGCTGCGCTCCCATCGATAGTGTCCCCAGGAAAACTTCCCAGACCTGCAGGAATCTCTGTTCTTCCCCTTGAGTACGTATGTCAGTCTGTCTACCGCCAATGCTCGAAAGGCCAGATTTTTCCACTGCTCCACTGTGGGAACACTGAGAGATCCATAAATTTTGTATGCCCTGTCGAGCTACTACCAGCAGGACCCTGATGAGTCTGTGGTGAAAGTCCCAGTCTTCTCCCTCCTGGGAGACAACCCCAAGGAGTAAGGAGCATGGAGAGAACTCCACTGTTTGACCCTCTATTTTAGCTGTCTCAGCAGCAATACCGTTCCAGTACCTCTGTATCCCTTGGCAGTGGCAGTAATAATGCATCAGTGTACCCCTGGCTCTACCACATTTAGTGCAGGTGGGGGAGATTTCAGGGTGGAACTTAAATTGCATTTCTTTGTATTTATTACAAGTTAATAATCCCCTATGGGATCTCGGCAGAAGTTCCCACTTAGAATCTGTGATTACCATTCCAAGATCTTGTTCCCACCATGTTTTAACTTTCTGAGTTTCCCCTGAAAATATGCCCTGTCCAGTTTCGCTGCTGTGCCTGTCAGCATCTTCTCCTGTACTGTTGCCCCCAAAATCTCTTTCAACAGGGGATATTTGTGATGGTTTATCTCCCCCTCTGTTGAGGCTCTTCCAATAGTTACGGACTTGCAGATACCTATAATAGTGTGATGCTGGAAGGCCCAGTCCTCTCTGTAAATCCTGACTCTGGTCCTGCCTGTCACATCTCAGGTTGGTCAGACCAGCCTGCTGATCCGGTCCATACCCTCGGGATCCGATAATCCTGGAGGATACTCTGCTTATGCTGGTTCCCTCCGAGACCCACCATCAGCGTTCCCAATGGTCGAAGTCTCTATCTCGAAGCCCTGAGTCGAGCAGCCCATATTAGCATCTGCGTTCCCTCTCTCGGCATTCGGGCAAGTGGCGACCCCATGCTCCCTACTTTTCCACTCCCCAGCTGTCTTCGAATCCCCTCAACCACCTCCCTAAGCTGCGACAGCTGATGGTACACTGGACAACCCCCAAATTTCCAAGCCCAGTCCACTGTCATGGCCGCCCCACACCCTGTGCACCCAGCCACCCTCCCAAAGATGCCTGCTCTAGTGACGCGAGGTCTCACTGTAGAATGTATCTTTGGTCAAGCCACACTCGTAATGCACGTACTGTCCCTCCAGATCCCCAGTGATGGGGCTACAAGTAGCTATATGCTTCTGTTAAATTCCCAGATTCCTCCCAGCTTGCAAGTTCACATACACAGTCCCCCACACACAGCATTTCATGGTGTCAGTACAAACCCAGAATCTTTCCAAGGACCAAGCCCATAGGCCCCCTCCTAGGCTAGGTCACTCATACCCTTTGCTCCCCAGAGGTTGGGGCAGGGGTGGGTGGTGTGCGACCAATTACAGACCAAGTTCCTGAAAGTGGCTGGGCTCTCGTTTTTATAGCCCCAGCCACGAGTTCAACTTTGGCGCTTCTCCCTCCGATTGGTCCGAAATCCTTCCTGCAGCCTGTTTCCTCCCAGGTGGCCCCTGGTCCACCGCCGTTGCAGCCGCTGGGATTCCTGCTCGTGATGTCCCACTCCTGTTAATGCTGCTGATGCGGCCTCCAATCTGCTGCTCCTGTGCTGCCCGTAATGCTCTTAGCCGCCAATACGGCCACACTTCCCTCTCCAATGCCGCCTCTGCAGCAAGCGATTACAGCTTCTCCAGACCAAGTTCCTGAAAGTGGCCGGCTCCCTTTTATAGCCCCAGCCACGAGTTCAATTTGGCACTTCTCCTCTGATTGGTCCAAAATTCTTCCCGCAGCCTGTTTCTTCTCAGAAGGCCCTTGGTCCACCGCTGTTGCAGCCGCCAGGATTCCCGCCTGTGATGTCCCACTCCTGTTACTGCCGCCGATGTGGCCTCCGATCTACTGCTCCACCGCCTGTAATGCTCTTCGCCGCTGCCAATGCGACTGCGCTTCCCTCTGCATTGCTGCCTCTGCGGCAAGCAAGTATAGCTCTTCCACAGACCAAGTGGAGATCTAGAAGTGGGTAGCCATCTGGGAACATGTGACCACCAAACAGTGTGGTTCACGATAAACTCAGCTGCAGAATCAAGCCATACAAAAGTGAGGGTACTGGACTTCAGGAGGGCTGACTTTGTCAGAATGGGAGAGTGCCTCAGAAAAGCACTACCAAACAGGCAAGAAGGAGGGGTGGAGCAACAATGGGGAAACATCAAAACTGTCATTACAGAGGCAACAAGCCGTGAAGCAAATAAAACAAAGAAAAAAAAATCACTGTGGTTCTCAAAGAGGTGTCTGGGAAGGTTATGGAGAAAAGATGGCATTTAGGAAGTATAAGGAAACACAGAAGGAGCAGGACAGAGAACTGTACCAGTTAAGGCTGAAGGAAGCAGGGAAGGCAGTCAAGAAAAGGCCCAAACTGAGGAAAAGATATCCAACTCAGTTAAGGGGAAGAAAACCTTTTATAGGTATATTCGAGAGTATAGAAAGACAAATAAAGGGATAGTGAGGCTGAATAAAGGGGAGGGTGGCAGGGTGGGCAGAGAGAGACGGTGAAAAAGCAGGGATACTGAAGGAATACTTCTCAGTATTCACAAAAGAACAGGAGGGGGAGGTACCTAATCCAATCAATAGAAGCACTGTGGATAGGAGGGTCGATCCCAGTCCTTTCACAGAAAAAAAGTTTCTGAAAGAACTCCTAAAACTGAAGGTGGACAAAGCAATGGGGCCTGATGGGATTCACCCCAGAATTCTAAAAGGATTAAGGAGGAGAACTAGTGACACCACTGACTACACTTTTTAACAAATCATGGGATGATGGTGTGGTACCTGGGGACTGGAGGAGGGCAGATCTAGTTTCTCCTTCACAAAAGTGGGAGCAAGACAGAGGCAGGAAACTACAGACCTGTCAGTTTGACCTCTGTGGTAAGGAAGATGATAGAATCACTTCTGAAGGAAAGAATTGTTTAGCACCTAGAGGCCAGTGGGGCACAGGACCTAAGGCAGCATGGATTCACAGCAGGACGATCATGTCAGATGAATCTAATAGATTTCTTTGACTGAGTGACCAAAGTAGTAGACCAGGGAGGGGCTGTGTACATGGCCTACCTAGACTTTGGCAAGGCATTTGACACAGTCCCATACAAAAGATTAACAAACAAATTAGCAAGCCTGGGAGTGGCTCCCAGGGTGGTAGCCTGGGTAAAACATTGGCTGGACAACCCACCACAGAAGATAATAGTAAACGGAGTCCACTCTGAAGAAAGTGGGTTACTAGTGGGTACTGCAGGGTTCAGTACTCTATATCTTTATAAGTGACATTGCAGAGGAACCGGAAGGAAAAGTATGCCTCTTTGCAGGTGACACAAAGATCTGCAACAGGGTTGATGCACGGGGGAGAGAGGATGAGAAGGACTTCATAAGGTTGAGGAATGATAAGAAGTATGGCAGCTTGATTCAATGCAAAGAAGTAATGCACCTGGGAAACAAAACCCAGGGAAGAGTGTACAATGAAGGGGGAGATAGTAACAACAAAAAATGGACTTGGGGTAATCATATCAGATGACCTTAAGGTTAGCAAGCAATGTGAGAAGGCAGTAGTGGGGGATGGGGGATACTGGGATGTATAGGGAGAGGCATCACCAGTAGAAAACAGGAAGTTGTTATCCCTCTGTACAGACAGTTGGTGAGACCCCATCTGGAGTACTGCGTCCAGTTCTGGAGACCCCATCTTCACAAGGACATAGGATGGAAGCAGTCCAGAGGAGGGCAACTAAAATGGTGCAGGGTCTGCAAGAGAAGCCATACGAGGAGAGACTAAAGGAGCTTAATATGTATACCCTTGATGAAAAGAGGGAGTGGGGGGCATGATAGAAACTTTTAAGTACCTCAGTGGAATCAGCAAAGTCCAAGAGGGTAGCATCTTTCAGAAAAAGATGTGCAAAAACAAAGGGACTCAATTTGAAGATAGAGGGGGAACAGCTCAGGGGCAATGTGAGGAAGTATTTTTTCACAGAGAGGGTGGTGAACGCATGGAGCCGCCTTCCTGAGGAGGTTGTGGGGTCTAAAACAGTGGGATAATTCAAGAATGCATGGGACAGACATGACAGTTCTTGTGGGGGGTAGGGGTAGGAAGAAATAGGCTGTTGGTTAACTAGGATCTGTAGCTTATCCAGTAGGTAGGGAAATGGGCAGATTAGTTGGGCCAAGTGGTCCTTATCTGCCATCAGTCTGTTTCTATGTTAATGACCCACTTCGCTCATGCCCTCTTGGGCATCCGTGATAAGGTGCTTCCCCAGCTTCCGGCTGACTTGCAGACCACGGTCAAGCAGGTTCAGGACCAGGGTCAAGTGGTGGCTAAGCAGCAGCTCCAGATGGCCGTGGACATTGGCGAGACTTACATCCAGTCTGTGACTGCCACGGTGGCCATGTGCCGCTGGACTTGGCTAAGGATCTCGACCATCACGGCAGATATCCAGCACAAGTTGATGGATGTCCCCTTCCTTTGGCACCAACTTGTTCGGGCCGGGGTGGAAGGACACCTCATGCACATTGAGAAGTACATGCCACCTTGGACTTTGGGGCTCCAAGGTCCAACGAAAAGCTGTTCTGTCCCTCCCTGCTCCTGGACAAGTCATCCCAGCCCCCAGCTGGACAGCAGACCCAGGCTTGGCGTCCCCAGCCAGAGTTGGTTGCTCGGTTGTCCGAAGCCAGGAGGATGAGCCCCACTCCTTCCTCAGCCAGTCCCTGGCCAAAGTCTATTGCTTCAGTAGTCCGGAAGCCAGGAGGATGGCCCCACTCCTTCCTTAGCCGGTTCCTCCAAGCCTGCTCACTGACGGGATGGGGGTGCCTTCCCATACCCATCCTGACTTCCTCTGTTTTCCTGTGGAGAGCCGGCTCCACCACTTCCTTTCCACCTGGTCCGCTGTCACCGTGAACAGGTGGGTTCTTGAGGTGATCGGTCAGGTCTGCCTCTAGAGTTTGAGGCTTAACCCACCTTGCCAAGCCCATGCCCCACAGGAGGACATCGCGTCCATCGACATGCCGTCAGTCCTTCAGGGAGACATTACCCAACTACTACAGAAGGAGGTAGTGGCTCCTGTCTTGGACCATTCAGTACACCCAGGGTTTGTCTCCAGGTATTTCCTGGTGTCAGAACAGATGGGGATTTTGGGGGCGAGGCTGGCGCCCCAGCCTAGATCTGCATGACCCGAACAAGTTTTTTGGTTGTGCACTTTCAGCATGGTCACTCTTTCTCAGATCATACCACCTCTGCGGCAGAGCTTGTGGTTTTGCTCTCTAGATTTTCAGGATGCATCTTTTCATGTCCCAATCCATCCGTCCCACCGCCGGTTCTGTGCGGAGGGGATTCTCTGAGTTCCAGGCTGTGCTCTTCGGCCTGTCCTCTGCTCCCGGGGTCTTCACCAAATGCATTGCAGTGGTGGCAGCCTACCTGAGGCGAAGAGGGGTCCGGGTATACCCTTACCTGAACAATTGGCTGATAGCGGATCCCTCTGGGGAGGAGGTAGAGTGGTCCAGAGACCTGGCCTTCAAGACCTGCTTGTCCCTTGGCCTCGTGGCCAGCCAGGCCAAGTTGGAACTCGTACCTTTGCAGGTGATGCACTTCATCAGGGCGGAGGTCGACTTTTGCAGAGCCAGGGCTCGGCTTCTGGTGGACTGGGTGTAGGCTCCCCCCTGGCGGACCCGTTTGCCTCCAGAGAGAATGCAAAGCTGAGTCTGTGTTGTGCCCCTCCCTCAGCAGGGAGCGCTGCAGGGATGCCTTCTTGAGGCCCTGGACCCTGGGCCTCCTGTTTTCCCTTCCTTTCTGCTGATCCACAAACTGCTGATCAAAGCCAGGAGGGACAAAGCATTGATGATCCTAGTGGCTCCGGAGTGGCCCTGCCAGTTCTGGTACCAGGATCTCCTCCACCTCAGCAGCAGGGTCCTGTGGCATCTTCTGTCCGCCCGTACCTGCTACTTTGCAGTCAGGGGAAGGTACTTCATCTGGACTTTCAGTCCCTGTACCTGACAGCCTGGTTCCTGAGTGGCTAGAGTTCCAGGCTTTTGGTCTCCAATGATGTCCTCACCGTGGTCTGAGCTTCTCGGAAGGAGTCAAATCAAAAATACTATGCCTTCAGATGGAAGAGGTTCTCCATCTGGTGCCAGGAGCAAGGGGCTTGACCCTGTATCTTGCCAGTGGCTTGAGTCCTCTGTCGGACCTTGGGTTGGCGACCCTTAAGGTGCACCTGGCAGCCATCTCGGCATATCAGGCATGGGCTGGCATGCTGTTGGTGCAGGAAAAGGTGGTCTGGTGCTTTTTCAAAGGCCTTGACCACATTTCCCCTCCAGTGCGTGAACCACCACCACCTTGGGACTTGTTGCTGGTGTTGGCAAAGCTCTGAGCAAGCCATTCAAACCGATGCAACAGGTGCGACATGTCTCACCTGTCGTGGAAGACCGACTTCCTGGTGGCTATCACTTCTGCCAGAAGGATCAGTGAGCTCCAGGCGCTCTTGGTGGAGTCTCCTTACCTGGTTCTTCCAGAGGAACAAGATTGTCCTTCGCTCCACCCTGAAGTTCCTCCCAGGCTGTGGCTGAGTTTCACTTTAACTAGGTGATAACGTCTCCCAGTGTTCTTCACCAGTCACACCTCGGAGGCTGAGCACAGGCTCCATACCCTGGACCTGCTGCGAGCACTTGCTTATTACAAGGAGCATGTGGCTAGAGTTCGGGGAGCTTTTCGCCAGCTATTTGTCGCCTACACTGAAGTTGCACCTGGCAGACCGGCAGCAAAGTGGATGATTGGCAGGTTGATTGTATCCTGCATTGACCTCTCTTATAGGTTGGCGGATAGGGAGCCTCTTGTAGGGCTGTGGGCTCATTCCACCCGTCATACCGCTGCCTCGATGGCTGCTTTCAGGGATGTCCTTATTCAGGAAATCTACATGGCTGCTATCTGGAAGTCAGTACACACTTTCATTTCCCACTACTACACTGACTTTGAGGCACGCCGGGATGCTGGTATTGGGGCCTCAGTTCTCTAGTCCCGGTTTCCCAAATAGGGGGTGTGCGCCTTGCCTCCTCCTCCCGGAGGACTGCTAGGAGTCTGCCAGAAGTGTGGATTTGTACATCATATCAACGTCCCTAGAAAAAAAGGTTACTCACCTATAACAGTAGTTCTAGGAGTGGTATATGATGTACATCCACATTGACCTACCCGACCTCCCCTTGCTTCCAGCAGGTAAGATCGGACGTCTTGGGGCAGTGCTGAAGGAGTTACCACCTGGGTGGGTAGGAGGAGCAAGCTTGAAGACATCCGCAAGTCTTAGAGGGAAAGGAACACTGCCAGAAGTGTGGATGTACATCATAATACCACTCCTAGAACTGCTGTTGCAGGCGAGTAACCTATTTTTCTACCCCTGTACAGGGATCCCATGTTTTAGTCTCATGAGTTGAAAACTGCTATAATGTAGAAGGCTGTTCTTGTCTGTATTTTTACGATGAAACCTAGTTTTTTTTTTTCCTTTCTTTTTTGTTCTTAAGGTATATTTCTAGGTCCAGAAAAGGAATTGTCTCATGCTCAGCCTGGGTGCCGATGTCCTGGCCATCCTTGTGGCTACGAGTCTTTACAAACCTAAGAAAATCTGTAGCATTATTGATGAAATCATAGAATTCTTGTAGTTAACTACCTACTCAAAGCATAAGAGTATCATCCCATTTCTGAATGCATTTGTGATACGGGTTCTACATTGATTCAGAACAAAACTGTACTTGAAAGCTGCCATTGTCAGGCTTTGCATGTGTTTGAGCCATACTTGACCCCATAGCTGTCTCTGTGACTTGTAGGTAGTAAGATCTCAAATTTGAAAAAAAAAAAAAAAAAAAGTCGTTTACAAGAATTAGCTGGGCTAGTGTAACTTGAAATCTGTTTGGCTTCTCATTTGTTCTGTTTTTCAAGAAATGTTCCATTGTATCTAGTGGTATATGGGATCTATGAATATGGATCTCTAACATCGAAAGTTGCAAGGTGGATCTACTTGTGGGACTACAAAATGAGTACGAAATTCTTTATATGTCACAAATGTGTCCATAAGAGAATCTATCCTAGAAATGATTGGTCTTCCTGGAGGGTTTAAAGCCTTCTTCAATTTCTGGTAGGGCTAAAACACCAGAATTGTGGGGTAGTATTTAGTAGGACGCTCTTTTTCCCACTTGATTTCCCATTTTCATTGGCCTCTGTAAGAACTTTCAAAATCTCGCAATCTTAGCAGTTGGGTTCTCATTATGCCTTTTGTAAGTATTTTCACTGGTGAGTTATCTTATTGCATTTTTATATGATGGGTAGTCCTGGATAACTGACTCTGCCTTTTTCTGCATTCTTACTTATAGTTTGCTCATCCTTCTCCAGTGATCCGAGTTGCAAATTGTGGGGGTGTTAGATTGTAGGTTTTCATTCTGTCTGTTTTCATGTTCTGTAGTAGTTTTGTTACATGTTTTTCTACCAATTTAATGTATGTTTCCATGCTGCTGGAATGGAGCCAAGTGAAAGGTATTGCAACTTATATTTAGTGCCTTTTCCAGTGCAGATTGTCTTGATTGGTCAATTCTCGTCTCACGTCCAAATTTTCAAAATAATGTTGTAATCTGTTGTTCTAAAATATCTTTGTAGATGTAAGTAAATGTATTGAATTTTGTGTGGGACTGAATGAGAGCCCCTTTATAGGACCTCTAATTCAGTTTCACCGAGTACTCTTTGAAAGATTGTAGACTGTTTGTTGATGCGTAGCAACCCGGGGCTGTGTCGATATTTCCTTTCTCCCCCCACTTGTGCTTTTCCTGTTTTTCATTGTGCATTTATGTTGGGTGATGTACCTGGGATATCCTCTTACCTGTCGTCCTTTTATTCTCTGTTTAACCCCGGTCCACCCACACTTCTTTCATCTGGTTTGACTGGAAACACCTGCTTTGGAATCTGTTTCTCCTACCCCCAACCAGAAAAACAAAAAAAAAAAAACAACCCTCTGATACTGAGGGTTATATTCCCTGTCACTTCCGTCTGACAAATAAAGGGTACTGTTTGAGTCTGAATCGTGTGTTTTCCAGAAAAGAGCTCTGAAGTTATACTGTCTGTTTTTCGCCCATGTATGCACTCTACCCTGCTGCTAATCAGTAAGGTGCCTGGCAACACGGATTCGGTAGTAAGCCCGGGTACACCAGTCTTGGGCGGCCAGGCTGTTGAGTGCTCCCGAAGGAAGTGCAAGCCGGGAAGGGGGGCACCTGCTCAGTGTGCGCTGCTGATGTTTAAGGCCACTAGAGGCATAGCCTGTCGTCACGGGGTGGTGGGTGGGGAAAAATTAGAAAAAGGAAAAGAAAACATGTACCGTGACTGCCAAGTATGATGATCCTGGTGGTCCTGTGGCTTTGCACTGTGCAGATCCTCGCTGGATGAGAGTGGGGTAGGGGGCAGCACTCTGGGCTGATGCGTGTCGGCCCAGAAAGTAGGTGTAGGTGGTGGTTGATGGGACAGAGAAGCATTTGGCGAGCGTATGGGCTCTGACAAATCCCTGGATGTACATTCAGTTGGTGGTGGTGGAAGTAGCGATGGAAGTAGTGGTAGCAGTAGCAGAAGTAGTATATTTTATTCATTTCATGAATCTGGATGACACAAATTGAAGCTCCTTTTCAGTGGGATGCTTAGTACAAAGATTGCATTACAATTTAAGGTTATATAAAATAGTCAAAAAGACAGGTATACATCTGGTATCAAAACTACATACACACACACACACTAAATAATCCATTGACTCCAAATGTGTTTCTGTACACAGACTCTGTACTATTCAGTGTAAATATTTAAAGCTGCTTAGAAGGTGGAGTCTGCTTGTGGGGCTACATTGTATTGTATTAAGTCCTGAGAGATTTTTAATAATAACAAGTCCCTCTTCTGTAAAGACGGTCTTCATTTGAGCAAGAAAGGTTCCAAGGAACTGGGGTTGTTTAGGGAACAAATACATTTTTTTTTCTTTTTCATGTCAGTATTTTTGCTCCCTGTAGCCATTGACCTGCCTCGTAACTAATATCTAGGGGAAGACAGGACAGGGAGACTGTGGCAGAAGTAAGGATGCCTAAAAATAAGGTTAAACAGATCACCATTAATGGTACTGGAAATCATGGCCTGAAACTACTACTTATAAATGCAAGAAGTATTAAAAACAAAGTGGATGAACTAAAGTACATATTATTGCGGGATAAAATTGACATCTGTGGCATAACAGAAACCTTGTTTTATTTTTTTTTTTGGTGTGCATTCTGTTTATACGCCCTACCTTTGGGGCATCTCTCGGGATCCCATCTGGAGGCACTTGACTCAGCCGCCTACCCGAACCTGATCTCCGGGAACTGCATCGGGTAAGTGGGATCTGGGCTCTCCGGACCCCACAGAGGCGCCTTAGTTCCCAGGAGAACCAGAGAATCAGCAGACACTGGGCATGTGGTGGAGCCACACTGATGTTCACCGTCTCCTCAGCCGATGGTAAGGGGTTTCATCTTCGTTTCTACCCCAGAGCTTGGGCGTGCAATGACATCCAGCCCAAGCAGTGCGGCTCCTACGTGCACCCTAGAGGATATTCACCCGAGCTCAATCTCCACAAGTTGCACCCGAGCTCTGTAATGACCCTAGGCTACACGGGTAGTCAGCTACGGGATGAGAGAACCCCCTCCCAGGGGAAGGAGAGCAGCCGTGGGTGCCTCCATCCTTCCCCATCCCACCCGACCCCTGATGGCCCACGCCTTTCCAAAACCCGGTCGCCGGGCGTGGTGTGGCGCTCCAGCGCCAACCTCTGCGCCACCAGGTCGGTGTTAACAGAAACCTGCTTGAGGCAGAATGATTGGCAGGATAACATCCAGGGATATGATTTTTCCATAAAGCTCGGTTAGCTAGAACTGGTGGAGGATAGGGTTTTCATAGCTAAACATTTGAAAGCACATCTTGTAGTTGAAAAGGACACAGCCTTTGTTGAAGTGGAACAGTTATGGGTCAAAATAATCTAAATACCCCCATTAATATAGGAATATGCTATAGATCTCCTAACCTAGTAGACACGGGGAATATGCAATTTTTAAATATGCTAGAGGCCATGAATATGCAGGAAAACATTTTAGTGCCAGGAGAGTTCAACTTCCCTACCATTTGTTGGGAAAGCTTAATTGGTAAGAATCAGGTGGAAAATTGGTCCCTAGATATGTGTATGAATTACGGATTAGAACAGTTAAACACTAGGGCAGATCATATCCTAGATTTAGTACTATGCAATATGGAGGATGCCATAAAAGAAAGTTGAAATTCTACAGCCACTTGGCACCAGTGACCAAATATATGGTCACATGTTTAATTACCCAGGAAAAACATGCCTACTGTGGGATGATTTAAATAAAAAAAACTGTGATAAAGCAGATTATAAAAAAAAAAAAAAAAAAAATTAAGCAAGTCCTGTCTGCTGTAGCTTGGAGGAAGGAACTGGAGAATTTAACATCAGAAGACACGTGGTCTAAGATTGATTCAGTCCTACAGTCCTGTATTAAGGAATTTATACCTGAAAGAATGAAGTATAACAATAGATATAGGATACCTAGGTGGTTTAACAAGTACAGTTGTAAGTTAGTAAATAAGAAAGGCAAGATTTACAATAAATATAAGAAAAACCCAACACAGGAAAGCCTCACTAAATATAAAAAGGTTTCGAATCAATGTAAAAAGGCTATTCGAAAGGCTAAAGCTAATGCTGCATTAGGTTTGGCAATAAATAAAACAAATAACTGCAAACATTTCTACAGTTACATTGGTAAGAAAAACACAGACTCTGATAACCAGTCTGATGGTAGGTGATACTCTTGTGGTTAAAGAAGAAATAGCCAACACCCTAAATAAATATTTTACAGAAATATGCCAAACGAAGGATGTAGATCCCTCACACCCAAATACAGCACATTCACTATCATTTGTGTTACCAGAAATAACTGTTCAACAGGTATATGCTAAGTTGAAAAACTTGAACAGATATAAATTCGGTGGCTCTGATAGTATCTATCCTATATTGTTGTTTAATGCCGCAGATGAACTGACTGATCCATTGGCCATCTTATTTAATCATTAAGGGAAGGAGCTGTTATTGAGGAATGGAGGGTGGCTCACATTACACTGATACAGAAAATGGGGGATGAGGCACACATTGAGAAATATAGACCCCTTAGTATCACTTTAGTTATTGGAAAACTAATGGAAGGCTTTATAAGAGTTTTTGGAAGATAATCTTAAACAGAATTGATGGATATTTCTCAACATGATTTTGCATCAGGAAAGTCATGAGTCAGTAACTTGATGCACTTTTTTGAGCCTGTGTCCCAGGCAGTGGACCAAGGTCTCCCTGTGGATGTCGTATACCTTTTTTACTCTTAAGGCATTTGACACTGTCTCCCATAGAACCTTGTTAAATGTCCTTCGAATACGGTATTAATGTATATTCCATGATTGGATAGCTGCATGGCTTGTCAATAGAAGGCAATGAGTACAAATAAGAGGTACTTGTCAGATTGGGGAAAGGTGATGAGCGGGTACCTCAGGATTGAATATTGGTGCCACTGTTATTTAATATTTTAGTCTCCTCTATGCAGGAGTCGGAAAGCATCTGGATATGCAAGTATGCAGATGACACTAAAATGGGGACAATAGTAAATGGTGTCAAGTCTGTTCATAACCTTCAGACCCAACTATTAAACCTGGAAAAGTGGGCAACTGAGCGTAAACTAAGTTTTAACTAAAGTAAATGCAGGGTAATGCACTTCAGGGTGAATAATAAACTAGCCCAATATAGCCTGAACAACACATTTATTTATGAAACTGTAAATGAAAAAGATCTAGGGATAGTTATATCCAACACCCTGAGTTTTGAAAATCATAATATAGAGGCAGTTAAGAAATCCTAATAGAATAGTAGGTAACATTCTTAGGAACATTAAAAGTCGGAGAGGTGAGGTTTTGATTCCATTGTACAAAACCTTGGTTAAGGCCGATACTTGAATATGGGGCCCCATTTATTACTTCACAAACAGCAGAAACATCTAAAAGGATAGAGCATGTACAGAGGAGGTTTTCCAAAAAAGTGAGGAGAGTACATATCCTAAGCTATTAAGAAAAGCTGAAATCATAAAAATTGTACTCCATGACCTATTGTAGGGCAAGAGGTGACCTCTGCTTTGTTTATAAAGCCCAAAAGGATGGGATAATTTGGGAAACAGTGGATCTTTGTCAGAAAGAGAAGACACAGATAGTAACTAGATCCCGCCCCTGCCAGCTACTGGGAAAGAGGTATAATACCACTAGGAGAGCCAGGTGGTTCAATCAACAAGTTGTAAGTGCATGGAACTCACTCCCTCATGAGGTCATGAATGCTAGTAGCATGGATACTTTTAAGAAATTACTAGATGCTCACATGGGAGAAAAGAAATGGGAAATGTGACCACTATATTAGTGGCAGGCCCCTAATTGGCTCTAGCAGCTTACCGGACGTGAAAATTCAAAATATGTACCTAGGTGCTTGTAGAGAATATCCTACAATTAAAAGCAGTGGAAGAAAAAAGAAAGCTCAAGTTAAGAGCTGTAATCTACACCATGCTATAACAGGATAATGGTTTTTTTTTTCCAATTCAATCAGCCGTGTTTTTATCCTGTTTAGATTTATTTGTTTGTTTGTTTGTTGGTCATAAATGGCAAGGTATAGCATTCCAGGCTTCTGAACCTGCATAATGAAAATCTGAACTACCCTAGGATGCTTTCCTCAGTGGAAGAATCAGTTCTGTTCCTTGTACCGCTCACAGGCTTTTCGTTATCGGTCTTTGTGTGAGGCCTTCCAAAAGGTAGGCTGGGACTTTACCAGTACTGCACAGGTCCAGTAGACTTTCAGGATGCATATTTCTTCTGTCACTTAATCTTATCCAGCCTAGTTGTGTGTCCACCACGGTAGTTCTGTCCTCCGTTGAGTGTATTGATAATTTTATTAAAATTGCTTACATTTGTCTAGGTTTACATTTCTATTGGATGCCTAAAAAAAAAAAAAACTCTGGTCAGGCCCGATACAGCTGCTCAAAACTAATCGGAGCTGGCGGAGGGCAGCAGAACTGTGTAGGTAGGCGGGCGGAAAGACCAGCAATGGAGTATGCCATCTCGCAAGATGGCAGACGTACAGACACATGCATATGCGATACTCTCACAGATGCCCCAGAATGAGTTACGCCATCTTGCTCTTGAGAAGCCGTCACTTCCAATTGCAGAATAAAGACAAAGTGCATGGGGGGGGCAGCACTGGCGAGGAGCTCTGTCCATGAAGTGGCTACTGGCGACCACAGTCGTGTGGACAGCAGACCACATCACTGTAGGAGAAGACTGGGATCATTTCTGCTCACGGCCCCTTTCTGTCTCCTGCAGTGATGTGATCCTAAAATGCCTGCAGGGCTAAGCCCATGCAGCCGTAAAAATTGGTGGTCCACAGTTGAATCCTCCATTTACTCAGTTACAGGATATTACAAGTATAATCCTCTGCATCGGAAGGTGCTCCATCAAGGGTCAAAATTTTGTGAAAGAAGGCATGCCATTTTGTACTTTGTGTCAACTCACAAAACTACCATTATGGGAGATTGGACTGGTTGTCTTTTGGTCTGTATTTCTAATATTTCATGGGAATCCGTCTAGGAAAATCATAAGTGGAATGGCCCTGCATATTTTACAGGATGAGTTTGATTTTCCAAGTAACCACTACTGTATAAGGTCCTAAGGGTGTGTGCGTGTGTATATATATTATTTATATATATATATATGTATATATATATATATATATGTATATATATATATATATATATATGTATATATATGTGTGTGTGTGTGTATGTGTATATATATATATATATATATATATATATATATATATATATATATATATATATATGTATATGTATATCTCTTCCTAGGATGAGAACTGCCGATTCCAGAGAACTTTTTTCATTTGTAGCAGCAGGGTGTTGATTTGCTTCCCACGCATACCGCAGCTTGTGAGGTGTTCGTAGTTTTGAAGTTTTCTGAAATTTTCACCGTGGTACAGTAATTTAAATAATTTAAGTAGCCTCTGCAAGTACTATGTTGCAGTTGTGTAACCGTGCACTCTTTCATGTCATTGTTTCAGTATGGATCACCCTTGAAAATGCCAAGGGTCTGATCTGCACAAAATATTGAGCAGTGTCAGTGGCTCAGTAGGTAGCACACTCGCCTCTGAGGCCGGGAGATCAGAGGGCTGTGGGTTCAGTTCCCACATCTGGCACTTGGGTTAATATCCCAGTACTGACACTGTAATGCAGCATGAGAGGGGTGCTGCATTTCTGAGGTGCCATCTTTCGGATGAGACGTTAAACCGAGGTCCCATCTGCCTGGACTGGTGGTAGTTCAGGTGGGTGTTAAAGATCCCATGGCACTTATCGAAAAGAGTAGGGGAATTTCCCCGGTGTCCTGGCCAAATTTCCCTCATTCATTAAAAATACCACCAACAGCTTAATCTGATTCAAGGTCAGTTGGCATTCATCTGTATCCCCCCCTCCCCCGGGTCGTGCCTGAAAATAGGCAGGATTTGTCTAGTGCACTTACGCGGTCAACAAAAGCTAAAATAAAAAAAAAAAAGTCTGATGTGCCACTTGTATCTAAAGGTCAAGCCAAAGAATAACAGCTTCTTCTTTTCTTCTTCCTTGCAGCCGTCTCCGTCAGTAATCATGCTATTCTTGCCCAGTACTGCAAAGACCACAACATCGGCCTGGTGGTGGTGGGACCTGAGGCTCCTCTTGCAGAAGGTAAAGTGTTTGTTTAGTAGGAAAAAACACAAAGGAGTTTATTAAGCAGTGTCTTTGAGTTCCCACAGATTCTGTGCAAAATGTGGGGTTGTTTTACTTCCTGTTATCCCAGACCTTCAAATGGGGCTTCCATTCATCATCCGGGGGGGGTGAAGGGTACACCACCCAATTCTTTTTCCATGGTGTAGTACCTTGTGAAATTTGAGCTGAGGTGGGGTGGTAGTAAGAAATGTTGGGAAGGCAGTGTGGTAGAGGTTGAGAACACTGAACTTTGAGATTCCAGGTTCAGATCCCGACAGCCCTCGACTCAGTGGCAGATCTTGATCAGGTCACTTGACAACCCTGTAGTTCTACCTTTGGCTGTAAAATATGGTTAGAATTGAAGTAGGACTGCTCTGAAAAACGAGATGTTACATCTTAGCAGAATTGTCCAGGATAAATACATTATGTAGATAAACAATATACACACACACACGCGTGTGTGCTCTATGTGTATATACACACACTCGTCCCCATCTCCTTACACCAATTTGTCCTTTCTCCTCAAATGCTTTATTGTCATTTTTATTGTCCATGTAAGAAAGTAATAACCATAATCACCATGTGGGCTACTGAAACTGGTGTGTGTGTGTGTGTGAGCTCTGTGTGTGTTTATTTATAATAACTGGGAACGTTATTTATTTATGTGTGTTTCTGGTGAGCAAACTGATCCAAAGGACTGTTTTCAGTTGTAACCTGGGCTGTACAGTGGCACAGACAGTAGGTACAAGTTATAATACAGTTGGTACATATAATATAGCAAGTACAGTGGTATCAGAAACAGTGATAAACATCATATTTTAAAAATAGGAGTTAAGGACACAAAACACAAGTTCATGACAAATGAAGCAACACTTCTCTGCTGCCAGAGAACTAGGCCGTACATTTACAGCAAATCAAGACATTATTCAGCCAGTCCAAGGTTTACAATAAAGTGCATAAGGGATTACACCATAGCAATCAACATTTTCACAATGGAGTCAAAACCTTGTCAATTGTATATGTAGTAGCCAGTACTTGGGAAGTAAGACAAATGGTACTGGACCCCCAAAGGCAGAGATTTCTGAGGGTGTTTCCAAGGAAACCCGGTTATAATTTTTCGTTATAACGGCAAACGTGCCTTTATTTCCCCTGGCCCATGCATGTGCCAGCCTCCTGTCTTCTCTTCCTCAGCTGCCAGTTGCCACAACTTACTGCCGGACACTTCACCGTAATGGCGGTGAGTTAAATTAAAAAAACAAACAAAAAACCCAGAACCCAAAAGGAGTGGTAGTGGAGCTGAGAGACAGCCAAATGTGAGCTGCTGAAACAGGAGGGAAGAGAAGAAAATGAGCAATAAGTACCTGAGGGAGTGAGGAAATACTCTAGATAGCCACCGCTGAATTTCTCTGTATAGTTTAAAAATTTTTTAAATAAATAGGAACGCTTCCAATAGCTTCTGACTTCTGACTGTGCTTCATCAGGATCGGACCACAGTGGACAACAGATGTACATTTATTTTATATCATTGTTGTGGCAAAAACGCTCCTCAGCAGTTATATAATAAAGGATGGTAGGTGTGTAAAAACTTTAATTTTACACACACCTTTGGTGTGGTATGCCTTTGTAAACTCCTCGAACTTTGCTGTCGGGGTTTATGTGGCATCTTGCACCTCTGGTGTGTGTACAGTTCTTGTTATGACCACCTACCCAGCCATTATTCTATATGTAACCCCCCTGCCAGTGGGGGTTCCCAGAGGTCTTCCAGGAGCTGGGTGGATGTTCCTAGCCTGAATGGTGTTCGTCGTTCCAGCCGTTTATCAGAGAGTACTTTTAGAGCCACTAGTACTGTCTCTTTAAGAGCTGTCTGCTTGCAGACATGATTAGTTGGCCTGGGGACTGTGTGTTCTCCTGCTCGAGCCGCTGACAAATTGCTCGGTTTCTGCTGTCACTAAAGGGGCAGAGGGAGCACTTTCTAGAAATGTAACTGTTTGTCCCATACCTTTTAGAGTGTTAGTGGGAATGTAAATTGTTTAACCTGCCTTTCTTGCAGCTGGACTTTGTGTGCTTTGCCCCTCCATTTTGGATCAGAACTGTAGACTGGATCCAATCAGGAGAAAGGGGCGCTTAAGATGGAGTATTAAGCAGCCACTCAGGAAAGGGACTCTCTCGGGAGCCGGCTGCCAATGAGGAATATGGCCAGTGAGTCTGGGAAGTGAAATCCAGGAGTGTGGCGTCTTTTTGCACCAATAGGGGAAGGTGTGAGAGACTGGCATCTGAAACCCTCCAATCAGGTCGGTTTGCGGCTGTTGTGATTTTCTTGCCCAACTGCCGAGGAGACAGAGTCGTTGTGGCCGTGAGTGAGGAAGGAGCTCCAGACTTCAAGCACCGTTGAGTTTCGCTGGGCCGTGTGGAAAACCAGAAGTTGGGCGGCTCGTTCGCGTGGTAGATTCAACTGAATCGCCCATGTCTCCCTGTCAGTAGAGGCTGTGCAGATTGCAGCCTGCCACCAGGCTCACCCTGTAGAGGACTGGAGAATCTGCTTCATCGTGCTCGGTCTGTCAGGAGAAGTGAAGCTGCACTGTGACTTCCTGGGTTAGCAGTGAGTTCGTTCGGGATATGAAAGCAGCTGCCTGTTATGGTAACCTTCTTTTACATATAAATTTGTGGGTAGTGTTCTGATCACAGGCCTGTGACCCTTGGCGGTGTGAAAGGTGCTCTGCCACAAGAGTCGTGAATAAACTTCAGGGTAGTTCCCTGCCAACTGATTGAGTGCAAGTATTCACCTGTTCACCCTCTCTGGCTACACGAACTGAGCCTACCGGCACCGGATTACAAATTGAGTATTGTACATTTGTTTTCATCCTCGGGGCCCCAACCAGCTGCACCGAACTCGGCTATCCCTATTTCCTGGGTACCCAATACAGTGACTGGTAGAGACTTTAGCCTGTGCACAGAGCTCTGAACAGTAGAGTGATTAAGCCAATTAACTTGATTCCCCCCGTCCTTGTTATTTCCCTAAATAAATCAGATCTGGTTGTTTTGCAAAGTACACTGCCTGATCAGAGTGTCTGTGTTGAAATACTGTATAGTGCAAATTGTATTACTGCATATTATTTCACAGGGGTTCCCCAGAGTCAAGCTGATCGAACCAATCTTGGGGGTAAGTGTATACTGTGAAGGTACCGTGATTAACTTGTGTGGGCCACTAGTGGGAAGAAAGGGGGGGTTGCAGTGTCCCAGAGGGCTGTGACCAAGTCATATCAGACTGTCTTAACTGTGACCTCTGGGTAGAGGCACCGCCATTGGACCTAGACACCTCAACCTGTTAGCGGTTAGGCAGGCAGGGGTAGCAGTCCTTGGGATAGCGCCACCTGGAGGTTACATATATATTTGTCATTTGGTAACTTGGAAAGGCACACTGAGTCAAGGCTCATTTGCAGGTATGACCAGAGGGAAGGGGAGTACAGTAAAGCAGCATGCAGAGCAGTAATCATATGGTCCAAAGTAAAATGCAAGAAGTGCAGTAGTAACATGTCAAAAGTGCAATGACAAACGAAAAATGCAAAGAATGTTACATTTGGTAGTATTGATGCACAGAATAAAGTGAACAGTGCATGAAACAAAATAGCAGTGTGTGGTGATGGCTGGGAGGAGACGCATTTGGGCAGAGGTAGATACCAGATGGAAGTCAGCCAGTTGGATGGTGTTGGACTCACTGGGGAGATGGTTAGGTAGAGGGCAGACAGAAGCAAGGTGGTGCATCAAGATATTTTAGCTGGTGCCTGAGGGAGATGGTAGAGGGGGAGAGATTGAGACTGGAGGGGAGCAGGTTCCAAAGGGAGGGAAGGCGATAGAAGGCAGACTGCCCTGCAGAGGAATGCAGATGAGGAAGGTGCAAGAATCCCTGGAGCAGAGGGAGTATGAAGCAGGGGAACGGGACACAGGAGTGAGGAGGGACGTGAAGGGAGGGACCAAACCAGTACTTGGAGATGAAGGAGATGCAGTGGAACTGGTGACTTGATGGTGGGGGATGGACAGGAGAGGAGTAGAGGGAGCAGTGGTAAGTGCAAAGGGAGGGGTCTTGGAGGCAAAGAGGCGAAAGGCTTTACAGAGGGTGTCCTGTCTGGCAAGGGAATTGGGGGTCAGTGCCATACACCACATACATATATACAGTCAAGAACCATTTGGGAGACCAGTTCCCAATGGAGTGAGGGAGGGCGTGAATGAGTGAGTGAGGGAGGGCGGGTGGAGGGAGTGAGGGAGGCGGGCGTGAGAGAGTCACGTGCGTGAGTGAGTGAGTACGCGTGAGTACGTGAGTGAGTACGTCAGGTATATAATGTATGCTTCTAGGCTCTGGCTTTCCCATGGTGTGCTCTTACCTCTCTGCCACTCCAGAGAAAAAGAGATGACGAAGTTTGCTCCCAGACTTCAAACTCTTGCAGTACCACTGAAGTAAAAGAAAAAAAATCTGTTCAGTAGCTTTGCACTTAAAGTAATGGCAGCAGATTGTTGCCTGTCTAGTGATGAGGCTTGGAGTCCTTGTTTCGATTATAGGAACTTTTTTTTTTTTAACTTTGTTCCTTTCCCTCCTCTAGATTGAGGTTGGTACCCCCAGCTCAAGGTTCCCCACCTATAAGAGTAGAGTGTAAATATATCCCACGCACCCTGTTTGGGGAAACCATATGTCGTGTTTTTATATTTGAAAATACGAACATACGAAGAAGCCAGCAGAAGGCCATTTGGTCTATCAAGTCTGATCGTATTGCATGGTCTACAGCTTGAGCTAATGTCCCTGCCCTTCCTCCCCACCCATGATCGTTACTTTCCCCCATGCCTATCCCAGCCTCTCTTAAAGTTGCCCACTGTCTTCAGCAGTGCATTTCAGGTGTCCACCACCCTCTCTGTGAAGTGCTTTCTGACCTCCCTCTGAAACCTCCCACCCTCCAGCTTAAGACTGTGCCCCTTTGTGTTATGGTTGCTGCTCAACACAGAGACTGTCCTTATCAACCTTATCTATCCCTTTCAAGTACTTGAAGGTCCCAGTCATGTACCCCCCCCTCCAGGGAATACATGTTCAGTGCCCTCTCTCTCTCCTCATATGACTTACCCTGCTGACCCACTATCATCTTTGTAGCCCTCTGAACCTTCTCCAGCAGGTTAATGTCCTTATTGAGGTGTGGGCACCAGTACTGAACTCTACTCTAGATGTGGCCTTACCAGTTACCTGCACAAAGGCAGTATAACAACCTCTCTCTACTGCTGATCCCCCTAGATATGCATCCCAGCATCATGTTTGCCCTTGCTGCTGCTTTCTTGCACTGCGTGGCGTGCTTCGGGTCACTAGTGATCATCACTCCCAGGTCCTTCACCTCCTCTGATGCAGATACTTGGACTCCACCCAGGTAGTACTCTGTCCTGGGATTCTTGGCTCCAATATGCATAACTTTGCATTTCTTGGCATTGAAGGCCAAGCTGCCAGATCTGACCCACCTCCCCAGCTTTTCCAGATCTTCCTGTAGGTCCTGTATCCCTTCAGCTGTGTCCACTCTCCCGTAGAGCTTGGTGTCATCTGCAAATAGGCAGTTTCTCCTTCATGCCATCCGCAGTGTCATTGATGAAGACATTGAAAAACACCGGCCCCAGCATAGAGCCCCATGGGACCCCACTGGTTATCTCTCTGGTATAAGATAACTCTTGCCCCCCGCAACCACCTTCTGGGTTCTGTCCCTTGGTCAGTTTTCCACCCATCTGGTCATCTTTTCCCCAACTCCAAGATCCACCAACTTCCTGATCAACCTTTTGTGGGGCACAGAGTCAAAGGCCTTGCTGAAATCAAGATAGAAAATGTCTACCACTTGGCCCCTGTCTACTGTCTTAGTGACACAGTCCAAGAAGTCTGTTAGATTCTTTTGATACGATCCCCCCCTCCCCCCATGAACCCATGCTGCCTTGCATCCTGGATACCATACTCCTCCTAGATATTGCACCAATCTTTCCTTTAGTATGGTCTCCATGAACTTGCCCACAATGGAGGTCAGACTGACTGAACTGTAATTCCCTGGGTCATCCTTAGGACTGTTTTTGTGGAGGGGGCACTACATGTGCTGTTCTCCAGTCCTACACTACCATACCTGACTCTAGTGAACTATTAAATAGGTCTGCCAGTGGCCCTGCCAGCTCCTCAGCCAGTCTTTTAGTACCCTTGGATGTACTGTGTCCGGGCCTGGTGATTTGTCCACCGTCCAGTGCCAGCAGCCCCTTCCTCACTCTATCCTTTTCTGTACTAACATACTAAAATGCCAGTAGAATAGGTGTAACGGTCTCTCCAGTCTGCTCAATTTTTCAGCACCTGCACTGAGGGCCGATTTTGGTGTCTCTCCACCTCCACCCCGTTATACTGTCCCCAGTCCCAGATGTTCCACCTATATTGGGCCTGGTCAGATTTACTCCCCCTGTACCTGTCCCATCCCTCTTAAACCGTCCACAGTCTCCACCTCCACCAGCTCCCTGGGCAGTGCATTCCATGACTCCACCGCCCTTTCAGTGAAATAACATCTCCTCCTCTCCCCTCTGAGCCTGCCCCTTCCAGCTTACACCCATGACCTCTTGTTGCCCCATCTTCCTTCCTTTGGAACACCCCTGACTGGGCCTCCTTTATTGATCCTTTCATGTACTTAAGACCTCTATCTTGTCCCCCCGTCCTCTCTCCTCCAGGGTGTACATGTCGAGCTCCCTGAGCCTCCTTATAGGTCCTCTCCCCAGGCCCCAGGTCACTTTGGTTGCGCCTTTGGACCCCTCTAGGAGCCATAATGTACCTCTTTAAATGTGGTCTCCAAAACTGTACACAGTACTCGAGGTGTGGCCTAACCAAGCAGTTGTACAGTGGAAGGATCACTTTCGCCTTTCTGGAGGTAATTCCCCCTGGCAATGCATCCCAGAGTCCTATTTGCCCTTGCTGCTGCCCTCCTTCAGGTCTCTGAGTTGTTCATTTTGACATCTACCACTACCCACGAGTCCCTCTCATCCTCCGTGACTTGAATCATGTCTCCTTTCAGGGTATACCCAGGTCTGGATTTCTGTCTCCCAGGTGCAGAACTTTGCACTTCCCCGCATTGAATTTTAGTTTCCATTTTCCTGACCACCTTTCTAGAGCCTCCAGGTCCTCCTGCGAGGCCACCTTCCCCTCCTCCCCATCCACCACTGCACCTAGCTTTGAGTCATCTGCAAAGAGACTCATCTCACTCCTGATCCCCTCCTGATGTCTGAGATACAGGCGTTGAACAGGAATGGCCCCAGCACTGACCCTGGAGAACCCCACTAGTAACGCCTCTTGGGATGAGGCCAACCCTCTAACCACCACCTTCCAAGTATACTCAGAGAGCCAATTTCCTATCCATCTTAATGGCTGTCTCCCTACCCCCATTTCCTTCAGCTTAGCCAGCAGGCCACTGTGGGGTACCGAATCAAACGCCTTGCTAAAGTCCAGAAAGAGGACATCCACTGGCCTACCCTGGCCCAGGGTCCTCGTCACCCAGTCATAGAACTCAACAAGATTTGTCTGGTAGGATCTTCCTGTGACAAGGCCATGCTGCTTATCGTCCAAGTACCCAGTTTGCTCCAGTAACACCCCTAGCCTTTCCTTGACAATACCCTCCATCACCTTGCCAGCCACCGATGTCAGGCTGATGGGCCTGTAATGTCCCGCCTCTGCTCTTGATCCCCATTGTGGATTGGCATGACTTGGACCACCCTCCAGTCTTGGGGCACCCACCCAGTCCTCAGAGAGATGTTGAAAAGCTCCGCTAGAGGGACTGCCAGGACATCTGCCAGTTCCCTCAGCACCCTGGGTTGTATCTCATCTGGCCCAGGTGCTTTCTCCGTCCTGTGTGACCTGAAGGCTTCCTTAATCTCTCTACTGGGATTTCAGCCTCCACGTCCTCCCCTTTTCACCCTGCACTGCTGGGCCCCCCCCCCCACCTGTCTGTGGTGGCCACTCCCTTTCCCCAGACCCATCAGAGCCCTGTCTCTACCAGTCCCACCCTTGCTCTGGTTTGCCCCGCTTCCTCATAAGATATAGCCCCTGCATCCCCCTGGTAAAAGTACTGACTTAGGACTTCTGCCTGTTCCCCGCCTCCTGTGCCCAACCATCCCTCTAGCCTTATCCTGCTGATCTGCCCTTACATTCCTTTTTTCCCTATGTATCTAAAGAACCTTTTGTACCCCTCCGGATCCCACTGGTCAAGGACTGCTCCTTTCTGCCTTAGTTGCTCTCACCACCCTGGTGACTCTCTTGGCTTTCAGCTCGTATTCCTCCTGATCCCTTTCACTCCTTGAGCACTTGGAAGCCCATAGCCCTTTTCCCCTCACCACCTCCTCAGCCTCCCGGGTCCACCAGCAGGGTTTTCTGGCCTTACCGAATTTGGCCTTTCCCTGCTTGCAGGATCTGGTAACCTCCTGTATTCCCTCCTAATGATCCCCCACCTGCTGTTAGCATCCATATCCAGCCTTATCCTGTCCAGACAATCTTTTAAGGATCTTTCCCATCTCCTGAAGTCTGCACCGCTGAGTAGGTTACTACCGTCATTGTTCAGCTCCCCAGGTCCGGGAAGAACCAGACTGTGGCATGATCACTCCCAGCCAACTGGTCCCTCGCTCTAGGCCCCTAATCTGATCACTGTCCGCCAGGACCACATCCAGTGTCCGGGCCTCCCTAGTTGGCTCACCCACCTGTTGTGTCAGAAACGCATTCTGGAAGACAATCCAGCAGCCTCTGCTCTCTGGCCACTGGTGATGTCATAGTGCCCATGTCTGTTCCTGGCATGTTGAGGTCCCCCATTACCACTACCCTTCCCTTTCCCAGTCTACAGTGTCCCTCAAGATATGCCACCATACTTTCTTCCAGGACCTCCGCCAGTACTGGTGGTCTGTATACCACTCCGATCTTTACTCTCTTACCCCCTTGCGTCAGCAAGGTTACCCAGATAGCCTCCACATTCCCCTCTGCCTCCTCTACCCCTCCAATACCCATGCCATTTATGACTAACAGTGCTAAACCACCACCCCTTCCCTCCTATCTTTTTTTTTTTATATCATTTAACATTTTCTCCTTTGCAGCCACGGTCCTGCTCTACATCCAGCCACCTTCACTCTGCCACGACCCCGAAGCTGGCATGCCCAGCTGGCAGGCCTAACTACACCTGTGAGAAGAGGCCCCCCCCTGTGGCCGAGGAACCAGGCATTGGCACATGCCTCCAGGCATTGTCGGCCGGCAGAGCTGCGGCTGTCAAGCTACCACAGATCTGCTGCCATTTTCCCTGTTCTTTCCCCATTGGGACCACGGACGTGCAGTGCGTCTGCGCATGTACGCAGCAGGCGTCCGTTGTGGTCCCCTCCCTTACACCACTGCATGTGGTACCTCCGGCATCCCCAGGGGTCACCACAGCATGGTGTAAAGTCCCCAGCCACCCCAGGACCAGGAGAGCTGTCTCCGATGCTCGATCCCAGTCCTCCCCTGCTGACCCCCGGCGACCCAAGCTCGTTCCCGAACCTGGGTCGCCGGCGTAGCGCGACGTGTGGCGTCCAGCGCCTCAGTGCCACTGTCCGGCTCCCCCTATCTTTTCTGAACATAGTGGGAGCCCTCCAGATTTAGGTCCCACTCATGCCCTTGAGTGGCTCAAGTTTCAGTGACTGCTGCCACATCTACCTCCCCCTCAACTAGCATTGCCTGGAGCTCAGATACTTTGTTTCCTAAGCTCCTGGCATTTATCAGGACCACTCTCCACCTGTTTTCCCTCCTCTCTCCTTCTTGAGCTCCCATTTCTCAGCTCCTGCACCCTACCTGGTGACCCATTTCCATGTCTCCCTAGCCCCCTAGAGGAGTGGAGACCATGTCCCTCATTTGTTGTACCTGCTGGCACTGCCCCTTTTGATCCCTCCCCCTTCAGAAGTTTAAACCCTACCTTTGGCTGATGAACCCAGCTAGTTTGAGCTTTAGGATTTCCTTCCTCCAAATTAAGGTGGAGCCTGTCCCTAGCTGCAACTCCTTATCCTCTCAGGTCTCCCCAGTCCCCACCTGGCCATACCCCAATTCCCCACACCACTCCCTAAGCCACTGATTTATCTCCTAATCTTCATCTTGTTTTCCCACTAGCCCTTGGCACCAGCAGGATTTCGAAAAGGAGATCTGACAGCCTATGGAAAAGCATGCCCTGGCCAACTCCCAGAACTTACCTGAATTTCTAGTTCACTGTTTCTATTTATGTCGTTTGCCCCAAAGTGCATTCAGATGTCCGTGGTCCCCTGCATTCCCTTGCCAGTGAGATACAACTCATGCTTGGCCTTGTGCACCGTCAAGCCTGAGTGGCATTTGGTTCTGATCAGACAGCTTTTACCCTCCTCCTGCCCCTCCCACTGTATGCCTCTGATCATGGAGTCCCCCAATAGCAGTACTCTAACTTCCCCCTTGCCTTCCTGTTCACCCCTCTGGTTCCCCCTCCTTCCATGCCCCTCCTCGTCCCTTCGTCCGGATTCTCCCCTCACTGGCTCGTCACACCTCCCACAGTCTGGGTGCTGAAGGTAGCCCCTTCACTGTTGTCCCTGGTCACCTCCTGTACTGCCGTGTCCTGGCCTTCTTTATCCCCCCCACCCGAATTTCTTTCTCTGTATCTCTTTCCCCACTCCTTACTAATCCATCCGTCCTATCCGTTTGCCTACTTGGCTTTCTGCTCGCTATTGTCCCATTTATGTCCTGTGCCTTCCTACCTGTCGTGCTCCCCTGTTCCATACCATCAGCCTCCCCCTTGTTCCCCTGATCCTCCTTTTTCTTCCCTCTTCCCCATCCTGTCCGGGACCCCCTCTATTGCACCCTTGCCACTTGCCCCCTTCACCCGTTCTATCTGTCCCTGCCACAGCTACACTAGCAGCAGCAGCATCCTCCTCTTCCTGCCCCACACACCCTTCTACCAGTGGGCGTAGAGGGTTAAAACAATTTGTGAGCCTTTGCCCATCCCCCAGTGCTCCCACTGTCCCTACTGCCTCTCTCTGTTTCCTTTGGACACTCCCAGACTCTTGCCTACTGATGTGGAAATTTCCACCTTTTGGGCCCCATCTGCCAGGGTCCCCTAGAGCCCCCTGTGTACCCCCCTTGCCTCTTCTCCTAGTGTGAGCTACTCTCTTCACTCCTCCCCCAGCTTGGGAGGTCCCAGCACCTAGTGCTTTCATGTAGGTGACCGCTTGCCTCCTACCTCTCCAATCCTCCCCCACCCCCAGCTGCCTTTAGATCTCCTTTACCTCCTCCTTAAGCTGTGCCAGCTGGTAGCACACTGGGCATCCCCCAAACTTCCGAACCCAGTCCAGAATTATGGCCGCACCACACCCTGTGCACCCAACCACCCGCCCAAAGATACCTGCTCTAGTGATATGCAGTACCTTCCCCATCATAACAGCAGTCTTTCCTAGGCCAAATTACCAACTCGGTGGCTCTATGGTTTCTCAAGCTACCAGTACCTATACCGTGGCGATTTCCACCATACAGCATGCAGACTTTTAAACTTGCAACGCTTGAGTGGTTGAACTTTTCCCCACCTGACTATTAGCCTTGTGAGTTATCTTATAGGGAAAGTTTACAACTCCCTAAGCTCCTCTCTCCCAGCCTTTTAAACCCAAACCCCAGTGGCTAGAACTACATGAGCTGCATCTGAAGCCTTTTCCTCCAATTGCAGGGCAGGTGTTCCTCTATAAATGAGCTGTGCTCTGGGAGGGAGTGGTGGGAAAGTGGATTAGGCCCACAGCTGACTCTCACGAGAGTTTCAGCCCTGTGTCTGCCCTCACCGCACCTCCAAGCGCTGCAGCCTCCTCCGGAAGAAGGTCCCACACAAACACTGTATTACACAAGTCAGCACTCCTGCCCTAAAAGTCCACAGACTGATAAGAATTTAAAGCTTATCCAGCTACTAAAATCCTTTCCCAGCTGCTCAGCAAAGCAGGTTCCCAAGCCTCTGCTAGCCCAAACTGTTTCTGCAGTACTGCTGTGAGAAGCCCTGGTACTTAAGCCCCCTCTGAGCTGTAAATTGATCCGTTGAGAAAGGACAGAAGCTTCCAGAAGCTGCTCACAATACCTGTAGAAAAGATAAATGAATATCCAGCTTCTTCTTAAGATCCCCCACACAAAACACTTATTACACAAGTCAGCACTCCTGCCTTAAAAGTCCACAGACTGATAGGATTTTAGTAGCTGGATAAGCTTTAAATTCTTTTCCCCAGCTGCTGAGCAAAAACAGGTTCACTACATCTGTGTTCCCCTCCCTCCCTACTCCTCTTTTCTCTCCTGAAGGCACTGGTCTGTCCTTCTCCCTTGTGAAGACGGAAAGTATTTATTCAGTGTCTCTGTTTTTTCCCCATTATCCTCCACCCACTCCACCCCTTTCTTAAGCTTAACAACAATCCCTTCCTTCTTGTCCCTTTCTCAGTTGTATAGCAAAAGAAAGCCTTCTACCCTTCTTAATTCCTTCAGCTATCTGTAGCTCCTTCTGTTCCTTTGCCGCCAAACTTCCTTGCTTGCCTCACTAGCCCACTATGTAATTTTCCCATCTACCTCTCTTGATCTTCCTGAACTTCTATGGGCCAGTCCCTTTTCCCTTACTGCCTGGGCAACCCCAGAACTGAACCAGCTGGGTGCTTTGGCCTTGTGTTCTTACCCCTGAGCCTAACGTGACTCATCTGTGGCAACCAGTATTCCTTCCTTAATGATGGACCACCTTGGTCCACCTCTATCTGCTTTGATGCTCCAGATGGCTCCTTAGCACTTTGCCCATTGTCCTGAGGTCCGCCTCCTGAAATCCAAGATTTTGGTCTTAGTTGGGATGCTTCCTGCTCATATCCAATTGAACCTACTGTGCAATGGTCACTTCACCCAGTGGCTCCTGACCATTATTTCCTGTACATGCTCCGTGATTTGTGAACACCAGATCAAGAATTGCCTCAGCTCTTGTTGGTTCAGTGACACCCTGAGTCAGGAACCCACGCTGCAGTCCTTCCAGGATCATTTAACTCCTAGTACATGTTGTGGAGGGTATGCTCCAGTCCACCTTGGGCAGGTTGAAGTCACCCACAATTATTACCTCTCCTTTCCCCGCAGCCTTCAGTATTTGTGAGCTCCGTTCCCTGTCCCTCTCCTCATCCTCATTGGGTGGTTTGTAAACCACCCCCAGCCTCACTTTTCTCTCTCTTGGACCTTAACAGAACCCATAATGTCTCCACCTCCCCTTCCTCAGACTCCTCCCTCATGCAAACCCTTCCCTCATATAGCTGCCACCTCTCTCTGACTACCCTGTCCCTCTTTCATAGCTTATTTCCAGGATCGCTGAGTTCCAGTCATGGTGTGATGATGCCCAAGTCTCAGTTAGCAGCTATGTCAACCCTCCTCTCTGCTAATAGTGCCTGCAGGTCATCCATCTTGTTTCCAAGACTCCATGCATTCAGAGACGCACCCTCACCTAGAATCTGACTTTCCTTCTCTTTCCTCTATTCTTCTATTCACATTTATTCCTCTGTGTGCACCCCTCCATGTGCCCTTGTTATGTGTTCCTCTCCCTTCCACCCTTTGCTGTGTTCTCACCCTTTCACCACCTCCCTCAGACCGCTCCATCACTGTGTGGGGGGAGGTTCACTGACCTCCTCTCTGTCTGTGGGCCTGCATTTCCAGTAGTTTAAAATTAAGTGTAGTGGTTATGTATTCCCAGTTTGTCCTTAATAACCCCAAACCCTCCCTACTGAGGTTTAACTTGTCTGGTGAAAAGAGTGCTTTGTTTGACCAGGTCTCCTCCCAGTCCCCAATACAGATAAACATCTCCTCCTTGCTCCATTTCCTTAGCCAGTCATTGAAATCCTCTATTCTTCTTTTCCGGCTGTGCTGGCCCTTGGTACTGGTATCACCTTTGAGAAGACCAGGAACTTCCTTCCTCCTGCCAATTTTCCCTAACTCCTGAACCTACGTTGCACTACCTCAGCCTCCTTCCCAGCTAGGTTGTTGGTTCTCAAATGTATAACTAAATTAGGTTTTCCCTCCAACCTCCCTTACTGTTTCCCTTCTTCTTGGGCCCACCTTCCCTGCTGTCATCCCTGGCATACAAACCACCGTCCTTCTTGCATTTGGGTCCCCTTTCATGCCCCAGTGAATACCCCCTAATTATGGAGTCCCCTATTGTTGCTACTCTTCCATCCCCTGCACTCGTGCTGCGTCGTCCTCCTTTCTTACTTTCGGTACTAACTGCTCGCTCTACACCCTGGTGAACTTATCTCCACGTCCACAGTTTATTCCCTTAACTGTTTTTCCATCTCCCACTCTACCCTCCCTTCTCTATCTGTATCTGCTTTCAGTTTTCTTTTCCTTTCTCCCCTCCCCAATTCTCCACTCCGCTTTGCCTACCTTCTCTTCCCTGTCCACCATGATTAGTTCCTCCCGGCCCTGTACTCCTTCTCAGCCCTGGCTCAGCCTGACCTCCTGCTGCTCCTCCTCCTCCTCCTTCCAGACAGTGGTGCATCTATTCAATAAAGGCTCCCTTTAGGACTTCTCACCCTGATGCTACTCTCACATTCCCACCCCTTCCCTTACCACTTGCCATTCCTCCACCCTGGGCCCCTAGTCCTCTGAGGAAGAGATACTCTGTATACTGGGTGCTCCTCCCATTCCCATCCCCTGCCTGATGCTGTCACTCCCTGGGCATCACCCCTCTGCCTTTCACTCCACTGCTCTTGCTCCTTTGACTTCCCACACCATCCTCCACATCTCCCATCTGAGCAGCCTTATTTCAGCCCTCACCTTCTCCAGGCTCATACACACAGAACTTTCCCCTTTATTCCACAATACTCAAGCTATTGCAGTGTACCACCTCCTGCTTCCCATATATGTACCTATTCCCATGTCCTCCCAGCCCAGCTGCTCCTAGCCTCAGTTATACTAACATACTAAAATGCCAGCAGAATAGGCCTAAGGGTCTTTTGTGTCTGCTCGCTTGGTCAGCCCCCACCCTGGGAGCTGACCTTGCTGCCCCTCCTCTCTCTGGCTTCTCCTTCCCAGTCCCAGTTATTCTCGCTGCACTGGTTTTTTGCTTCCAGAACCCTTCCCTGTACCTGTCCCACCCCTCTTGAACCCCATCACCAGCCCCCGGTAGCGATTCCATGGCTCCACCACCCTCTCAGTGAAGTAACGCCTCCTCCTCTCTCTGAATCTCCCTCTCCAGCTTCCACCCATGCCCTCTAGTTTGCCCCCCTTGAGCACCCTGACTGCTCCTCCCTATTTACCCCTCGTGTACCTGAAGACCCTCTATCATGTCCCCCGGTCCCTTCTCTCTTCCAATGTGTACATTTAGCTCTTCGAGCTCCTCCCCATAGGTCCTATCCCCCAAGCCCCAAATCATTTTGGTTGCCCTCCTCTGGACCCTTTCCAGGAATTCAAGGTCCCTCTTTAAATGTGGCCTCCAAAACTGCATGCAGTACTCGTAGGGCCACCCTCCACTCTTTCCCATCCACCACCACCCCCAGTTTTGAGTCCTCCGCAAAGAGACTCGTCTCACTCTTGATACCCTCTCTTATGTCAGAGATGTAGGCGTTGAACGGGAGGGTCCCAAGGACTGATCCCTGAGGGACTCCACTAATGATCCTCCTTGGGGTGAGACTATTCCACCATCCGGTCCTGGAGCCAATTGCCTACCCATCTGATCATCTGGTTCCTCCACCCATTTCTCCCGGCTTATCCAACAGGCCCCGTGAGAATAGAGTCAAACACCTTGCTGAAGTCAAGAAAGAGGACGCCCACTGGTTCTACCCAGGTCCAAGGCACTCGCCACCCAGTCATAGAACTCCACATGGTTTGTCTGACACAATTTCCCCGGGATGAATCCATGCTATCTATCATCCAGGCACCCACACTTTTCCAGGTCCCCCCCCCCCCGTCTCTCCTTGAATATGCCCGCCATCATCTTGCCCACCACCAATGTCAGGCTGAGGGTCTGTAGTTCCCTGCCACCTCCCTTGACCCCCCTGTGGATAGGCACTCATATGCGCCACCTTCCAGTCCTGGGCCACCCACCCTGTCCTCAGAGATGCTGAAGAGCTCGAGGACATCCGCCAGTTCCTTCAGCACTCTGTGATGTAATTTATCTGGCCTGGTGCTTTCTCCGTCTTAAGGGCACTGAGGCTTCCCTCACTCTCTGCTGTGATTTCCACCTCCGCACCTCATCCCCTGCTTTGCCTCCCCCACCTGCCAGTGATGCACCCTCCCCAGACCCCGCCGATTGGTAAGGGCCTCCCATGCTTCAATTGCCTCTTCCCATGTATGATGCAGCCCCTCCCTTTTCCTTGGTGAAACTGAGGCGGCACTCATTTAGTACTTCAGCCCTGCCCCTGGGTCTTGTGCCCATCCTCCCTGTTTTAATCCTGCTAATCTGCCCCTTCACCCTTTGTTTTTCTGCAATGTGCCTACCCTCTTGTTCCTCTCCTAATTTCCCTGGCCAGGTTCTGCTCCTTCCTTGCCTTAGCCGCCTCACCACCCTAGTGGCTCTTCTGACCATCAGCTCGTACTCCCCATGGTCCCTTTCACTCCTTGAGCACTTGAATTGACTATAGACCTCCTTCTTTCCCCTCACCACCTCCTGAACCTCACTGGTCCACCAGCAGGGTTTTCGGGCCCTACTGTATTTTTGTCTTGCTCTTGCACGGGTGCTGGTAGCATCCTGCACCCCCCTCCTGATGATTTCCCACCTGCTGTCAGCGTCCATGTCTGGCCCAATCCCATCCAAGTGCTCCTTAATGATCCTTCCCATTTCCTTGAAATCCACCCCCCTGAAGTCTGTTACCTCCGTCTTTGTGCAGCCTTCTACCCCTCCTAGGTTCATGCAGAACCAGACTGCAGTATGGTCGCCAGACGCAAATGGGTCCCTTACCTCCAGGCCCCCAATCTGGTAACTGTCTGCCAGGACCACATCCTGTATCCACTCCTCCCTGGTTGGTTCCCCCACCTGCTGAGTTAGGAATGTGTCCTGAAAGACATCTAACAACCTCTGTTCCCTGGCCACTGAGGATGTCATAATCTGTCTGTTCCTGGCATGTTTAAGTCCCCACACACCACCACCCTTCCCAATCTGCAGTGTCTCCCAACATCTGCAACCAGACTTTCCTCCAGCTCCTCTGCCAGCGCAGGGGGTCTATACACCACTCCTATTTTTACTCTCTTGCCCCCCCTTCCCTCGTTATTGAGGTGACCCTAATCGCCTCCACAGTTCCTTCCACCTTCTCCTATGGCAGTGCAGTTTTTGACTATTATTGCTATCCCTCCTCCCCTTCCCTCCCCCTGTCCTTCCTGAACATGGTGTAACCCTCCAAGTTCAGGTACCAGTCGTGCCCTGCGGTGGCCCGGGTCTGTGACCACTGCCACATCCACCTCTCCCTCAGTTAGCATCGCCTGGAGCTCAAGCATTTTACTGCCCAAGCTCCTGGCATTTAGCAGGACTACGTTCCACCCTTTCCCTATATTTCAATTTCCCTGCTCATGTTCCCGTGGGGATTCTGTCTTCCCCTGGTCCGCACCTTACCAGTCGGCCTTTTCCTGCATTCCTCCAGCTCCCCAGGGTGGAGACAGAGTCCTCCTTATCGGACCCCCCTGACAGCCTTTTCTCCCATCCCTCCCCTTCACAAGTTTAAACCCCACCTTTCACCAGTGAACCCCTCTATTTTCAACTTAAGGATTTCCTTCCCCTCCGAATTGAGATGGAGCCTATCTCTAGCCTACAGCCCCTTATCCTCCCAGGTCTCCCTCCAATCCCCCATCAACCCATACCCTCTGGCCCCACACCACTCCCTGAGCCACTGGTTTATCACCCTAATCTTCCTCTTGTGTTCCCCCACTAGCCGTTGGCACCGGCAGGATTTTCAAGAAGGAAATTGCATATCCTGTATAATTACAGACCCTGGCAAGCTCCCTGAACCTTGCCTGTATGTCTAGCTCATTATTTCCCTCAATGTCATCGGTTCCCAGGTGGACCAGTATGTCCGGGGAACCTCCACAATCCTTTGCCAGCTTATATACCTCATACTTGGCCCTGCGCACCATTAGTCCAGGGAAGCATTTTGTTCTAACCGGGCAGGCTTCTCCTTCCCTGTCCCATTTGATCCCCCTGATCATGGAATCACCTAACAGGAGCACTCTGGCTGCCCCTTTTCCTCCATTTCCCCTCCTTCCATGTCCCTCATCCTTTCTACCCTCCCCTCCCAGCCGCTTCCTTGCTGCTTCCACTGTCTGGGTGCCACCTGCTATCCCCTCCTTATTTACCTGGCCACCCCTCCCCTCCGATCTTGGGCCTCATGATCCTGAGTATCCTTCTGTACTCGCTACCCCCCAAGTTACTGCTGTCGACTGGTCCCCCCCATCTGCTAAACTAGCCTGGCTCGTCCTCCCTTCCTTCCCGTCTCTGTTTAGCCCCTCCTTGCCTGTTGTGCTCCCTGGCCTAAACCTTCAGCTCCATTTACTGTATCCTCCTTGTACTTCTGGTCCTTCTCTTGCCCTTCCTCCCTCTACCCCCTCCTCCTGCTCTGATCCCCTGCTCCCCGTTTTCCTGCATTCAAGTCCCCCGTTCCTCCTGCTATCCGGATCCTGCCTGCCCCCCTACACTCTTTTATCTCTAACCGCCCAGTCATGGCTACATCACCCCCCATCCTCAAGCAGAAGAGAATTAAGCGGTTACTGAGCTTAAGGTCCGATCCACCTCCTCCCCTTGCTTCCTTCTGTCCAGCCCCAGCCATCTGCCTACCTCCCTGAGAATGTCTCCCTTTGGCCCCGATTGTGAGGGTCCCAGTTACCTTCCTGCTTCCTCGGTAGTATCCTCCTTTTAGGCCCGATCTCCAGGGCCCCTATGCGACCTCAGAGTACTCTTCTGCACTCCTTTCCTATGCCCCCGCCTAGTGCTTGGTGTAACCCTGTGGGAGAGCCCTGCCCTATTCCCCAACCATATCTCCCCAGCTGTCTCCTAATCCCTTCAACCTCCTCCCTAAGCTGTTCTAGCTGGTAGCACACTGGGCAACCACCGAACTTCCAGACCCAGTCCAGTATCATGGCTGCCCCACACCCTGTGCACCCCACCACCCTCCCAAAGATGCCGTCCCTAATGATATGTAGTCCCATCCCCCTCCAAGTAGGTTTCCTTGGGTGAGCCGTCAGGTTCCCCACTAGTCCAAGATACACTCCTACCCACTAATCAGGTCACCCACTAATCCTAGAGAACAGTCTCACAGTAAACGGGTACCCCTGTTACTAGGTGCAGTACAACACAGTAAACCTATAAGGGAAGTGAACTCCCTAAGCTTCTCTCTCCCAGCCTTTAAACCCAACCCCCAGTGGCTAAAACTACGTGTGCTGCCCCTGAAGCCTTTTCTTCCATTTGCAGGGCAGGTGTTCCTCTATAAATGAGCCAAGCTCTGGGGAGGGGGTGGAGGGCGGGATTAGGGCCTACACCGACTCTCTCTGAGGTGTATCAATCCTGTGTCTGCCCCTCATAGCACTGGAACCAAAGAAACCGCCCTGATTAAATCCCACCAAATAGGTTCTAAATCAGAAGAAATAGGCCTCCACAAACGCAGCCTGCTACACAGTGAAACATCAAAGAAATGAGCCCACTTATAGCCACCAAAAACAGTTTTCAAACTTCCAACAGCCCCAAAAATAATACCCTGCTAGCCCCTTAGCAGTAGTAAGAAAGAAAAGAAATAACCTTCTAAATTAAAATCCACAAGAAACCATGTAAAATGAGAAGAAGCTACTGTACTGGAACAGATCTGTCCCTTCCTCTTCCAGTTACTATACAGAACTATAAAATAACTGTAATGAGATGCTAACATACTAAAATGCCAGCCAGAATAGGCCTACTTGGTCTTTCGTGTCTGCTCGTTTGGTCAGCCCCCACCCTGGGAGCTGACCTTGCTGCCCCCTCACCTTCTCTGGCTTCTCCCTTCCCAGTTCTGGATATTCTCGCTGCACTGGATTTTGCTTCCAGAACCCTTCCCCTGTACCTGTCCCACCCCCTCTTGAACCCCTCCACCATCTCTGCCTCCACCATCCCCATGGGAAGCGCATTCCATGGCTGTACCACCCTCTCAGTGAAGTAGCAGCTCCTCCTTTCTCCCCTGAATCTCCCCCCTCCAGCTTCCACCCATGCCCTCTAGTTGCCCCCTCCTCCTTCCTCCGAAGCACCCTGACTGCTCCTCCCCTTTTACCCTTCATGTACTTGAGACCTCTATCATGTCCCACCCGGGTCCCTTCTCTCTTCCACTGTACATATTTAGCTCTTGAGCCTCTCCCCATAGGTCCTATCCCCAATCCCAAATCATTTGGTTGCCCTCCTCTGGACCCTCTCCAGGAGTTAAATGTCCCTCTTTAAGTGTGGCCTCCAAAACTGCATGCAGTACTCTAGGTGTGGCCTCACCAACAGTTAGTTAGCACAGAGGGAATATCGCCCTCCTTCTGGAGGTGATCCCCTAACGATGCATCCCAGCATCCTGTTGGCCTTGGCTGCTGCCCTCCCACAAGTCTCCGAGTTGTTCATCTTGACATCCACCACCACCCCAGGTCCCTCTCAGCCATCGAGACTTGTAGCATTTCTCCCCCCAGGGTGTACTCTTGGCCTGGGTTTCTGGCCCCCAGGTGCAGTACCTTGCATTTCCATGCATTGAACCTCAGCTTCCACTTTCTAGACCATCTTTCCAGAGGCTCCAGGTCCCCCTGTAGGGCTCCCTTCCCCTCCTCCCCATCCACCACCGCCCCCAGTTTTGAGTCATCTGCAAAGAGACTCGTCTCACTCCTGATACTTGTCCTTATGTCAGAGACATAGGCGTTGAACAGGAGGGGCCCAAGGACTGATCCCTGTGGGACCCCACTAATGAACTCCTTGGGGATGAGACTATCCTGGAGCCAATTGTCTATCCATCTGATCATCTGGTTCCCCACCCCATGACTGGGTGACATTTTTTCTCATTGGAGAGGTGGGTTATAATTTGCCATTTATAACCCACAGGTTATAATGGCGATCACTCGCCACCTTCTCCTCAGCCCTGCTCTTGCTAACACACTGACTGCACTCTCACAATTCTGCTTAACTCTCTCAGCTCTCTCAAGTGTTCATTCCTCATTTTGCTCTAAGTAAAACTGAACTCCTACAAGTAGAAATTCCAAAATACGGAGCCCTCACCTTACATGTTCTGCAGTTAAAAAGTATTTTTCCTCTTACTCTTGCTTACTACTGTCTCCATAGTTTGATGAACCCTGACCTCACACCTAATTTACATATCGCCAGCAGCCATGACCTGGACATTAGAAATAATATTTTGAACATCATCTACAACAAAGTTTTTAAACATGCTTGTTTAAAATGAATAATGTTTCACAGTCTTAAGTTTACTGTTTTCTGGAGATGCAACTAGCTGCCAGGAGGTTTTCTGAGTAAGAATGAAGCCACTTCCATTCTGACACGATCTAAGCTAAAGCAACCTGTTTTGTTTTTTTTTTGCAATTGTATTTTTAAAAAGTTGCTCAATCTGACAAATACACCTTTTGAAACAGTATACTAACATACTAAAATGCCAACAGGATAGGCCTAATGATCTCTCGAGTCTGCTCGATTTTCAGCACCTGCAGTGAGGGCCGAGTTTGGTGTGTCTCTCTCCCCACCAGGTTTATACTGTCCCCAGTCTCAGATGTTCCACCTGTATTGGGCCTGGTCAGATTTACCCTCCTCCTGTACCTGTCCCATCCCTCTTAAATCCATCCACAGTCTCCATCTCTACCAGCTCCTGGGCAGTGCATTCCATGGCTCCACCACCCTTTCAGTAAATAACATCTCCTCCTCTCCCTCTGGGCCTGCCCCTTCCAGCTTACACCCATGACCTCTTGTTCCCCACCCTCCTTCCTTTGGAGCACCCTGACTGGGCCTTCTTTATTGATCCCTTTCATGTACTTAAAGACATCTATCATATCTCTCCCCCGGTCCCTCCTCTCCTCCAGGGTGTGCATGTCAATCTCCCTGAGCCTCTCCTCATAGGTCCTCTCCCCAGGCCACAGATCATTTTAGTTGGCCTCCTTTGGACCCTCTCTGGGAGTATAATGTTCTTCTTTAAATGTGGTCTCCAAAATTGTACACAATACTGAGGTGTGCCTAACCAAGCAGTTGTACAGTGGAAGGATCACTTCAGCCTTTCTGGAGGTAATCCCCCTGGCAATGCATCCCAGCATCCTATTTGCCCTTGCCACTGCCCTCCTACAGGTCTCAGAGTTCATTTTGACATCTACCACTACCCCCAGGTCCCTCTCACCCTCCGTGAATTGAATCATGTCTCCTCCCAGGGTATACCCCTGGCCTGGATTTCTGACTCCCAGGTGCAGAACTTTGCACTTCGCCGCACTGAATTTTAGTTTCCATTTTCCCGACCACCTTTCCAGAGCCTCCAGGTCCTCCTGCGAGGCCACCCTCCCCTCCTCCCCATCCACCACTGCACCTAGCTTTGAGTCATCTGCAAAGAGACTCATCTCACTCCTGATGTGTGAGATATAGGCGTTGAACAGGGTGGCCCCAGCACCGACCCTGGGGAACCCCACAAGTAAACCACCTTGAGGAATAGGCTTAATCCTCCAACCACCACTTTCTGAGTATGCTCAGAGAGCCAATTTCCTGTCCATCTTAGCAACTGTCTCCTACCCCATTTCCTTCAGCTTAGCCAGCAGGCCACTGTGGGGTATTGAATCAAACGCCTTGCTGAAATCCAGAAGAGGACATCCACTGGCCTACCTGGTCCAGGGCCTCGTCACCCAGTCATAGAACTCAACAAGATTTGTCTGGCCCGATCTTCCTGTGACAAAGCTGTGCTGCCTATCGTCCAAGTACCCAGTTTGCTCCAGTAACTCCCTAGCCTTTCCTTGACAATACCCTCCATCACCTTGCCAGCCACCGATGTCAGGCTAACGGGCCTGTAATTTCCTGCCTCCTCTCTTGATCCCCCCCCTTGTGGATTGGCAGACATGAGCCACTCTCCAGTCTTGGGGCACCACCCAGTCCTCAGAGAAATGTTGAAAAGCTCCTCTAGAGGGACTGCCAGGACATCTGCCAGTTCCCTCAGCGGCCTGGGATGTAGTTCATCTGGCCCAGGTGCTTTCTCCATCCGAAGGGACCTGAGGGCGTCCCTTACTCTCTCTACTGGGATTTCAGCCTCGTCCTCCCCCTTTTCACCATGCACTGCTGGGCTCCCACCTGTCCGTGGTGGCCACTCCCTTTCCCCAGACCCATCAGGGCCCTTGGTCTCTACCGGTCTCACCCTGTGCTCCAGTTTGCCTCTGCTTCCCATCAAGACATAGGCCCTTCATCCCCCCTGGTATAAACTGAGGCAAAGTACTCATTTAGGACTTCTGCCTGCTCCCCCGCCTCCTGTGCCCAACCATCCCCTACCCTTATCTTGCTGATCTACCCCCTTACTTTCCTTTTTTCCCCTATATATCTAAAGAACCTCTTGTCCCCCCTCCGGATCCCACTGGTCAAGGACTGCTCCCTTTTTGCCTTAGCTGCTCTCACCACCCTGGTGACTCTCTTGGCTGTCAGCTCATATTCCTCTTGATCCCTTTCATTCCTTGACCACTTGAAGCACCTATAGGCCACCTTCTTTTCCCTCACCACCTCCTGTACCTCCCGGGTCCACCAGCAGGGTTTTCTGGCCTTACTGAACTTGCGCCTTTCCCTTGTGCGGGGGTCTGGTAACCTCCTGTATTCCCCTCCTAATGATCCCCCACCTGCTTTCAGCATCCATATCCGGCCTTATCCTGTCTAGATGATCTTATGATCCTTCCCATCTCCCTGAAGTCTGTACCCTAGAGTTGGTTACTACCGTCCTTGTTAGGCTTACCCCCCGGTCAGGAAGAACCAGACTGGTGGCGTGATCACTTCTAGCCAACGGGTCCTTCACCCCAGGCCCCTAATCTGATCACTGTCCGCCAGGACCACGTCCAGTGTCCGGCCTCCCTAGTTGGCTCACCCACCTGTTGTGTCAGAAATTTATCCTGGAAAACATCCAGCAGCCTCTGCTTTCTGTCCACTGGTGATGTCATAGTCCCCCAGTATGTTCTTGGCATATTGAGGTCCCCCATTATTATTACCCTTCCCTTTCGCAATCTACAGTGTCCCTCGAGATTTGCCACCAAACTTTCTTCTAGGACCTCTACCAGTGCTGGTGGTCTGTATACCATGCCGACCTTTACTCTCTCACCCACCTGCGTCAGCAAGGTGACCCAAATAGCCTCCACATTCCCTCTGCCCTCTAAAACCCATGCCATTTCTGACTAACAGTGCTACACCACCACCCCTACCCTCCCCTATCTTTTTCTGAACATAGTGTAGCCCTCCAGATTTAAGTCCCACTCATGCCCTTGAGTGTCCCAGGTCTCGGTGACTGCTGCCACATCTACCCCCAAACTAACACTGCCTGGAGCTCAGGCATTTTATTTCCTAAGGTCCTGGCATTTATCAGGACCACTCTCCACCACTTTTCCCTCCTGTCCTTTCTCCCCCTTGAGCTCCCATTTCTCAGCTCCTGCACCCTACCTGGTGACCCAGTTCCATATATCCCTAGCTCCCTAGAGGAGTGGAGACCATGTCCCTCATTTTTCCGATCTGCTGGCACTGCCCCTTTTTTGACCCCCCCCCCTTCACAAGTTTAAACTCCACCTTTTGCTGATGAACCCAGCTAGTTAAAGCTTTAGGATTTCCTTCCCCCCAAATTAAGGTGGAGCCTGTCCCCTAGTATACAGCCCCTTATCTTCTCAAGTCTCCCACCAGGCCATACCCCAATTCCCCACACCACTCCCTAAGCCACTGATTTGTCTCCATAATCTTCATCTTGTTTTCCCCACTAGCCCTTGGCACTGGCAGGATTTCTGAAAAGGAGATCTTACAGCCTATGAAAAGGCATACCCTGGCGAACTCCCGGAACCTTGCCTGAATTTCTAATTCACTATTACCATTTGTCCCCAAGTGCACTGGAATGTCCATCTACCCCCCGCGCCCCATGCCATTGAGTACCTGGCCTTGTGCACCGTCAGGCCTGGGTGGCATTTGGTTCTGATCAGACAGCTTTACCTTCCTCCTGCCCCTCCCACTGAGGTCTCTGATCATGGAGTCCCCCAATAGCAGTACTCTAACTTCCCCTTGCCTTCCTGTTCCCCCTCGGGTTCTCCTCCTTCCATGCCCTCCTCATCCCTTCGTCCGGATTCTCCCTCAACTGGTCCCTTGCACCTCCAAAGTCTGGTGTTGCACCTCCCACAGTCTGGGTGTTGCACCTCCACAGTCTGGGTGTTGCACCTCCACAGTCTGGGTGTTGCACCTCCCACAGTCTGGGTGTTGCACCTCCACAGTCTGGGTGTTGCACCTCCACAGTCTGGGTGTTGCACCTCCACAGTCTGGGTGTTGCACCTCCACAGTCTGGGTGTTACCTCCACAGTCTGGGTGTTGCACCTCCCACAGTCTGGGTGTTGCACCTCCCACAGTCTGGGTGTTGCACCTCCCACAGTCTGGGTGTTGCACCTCCCACAGTCTGGGTGTTGCACCTCCCACAGTCTGGGTGTTGAAGGTAGCCCCTTCACTGTTGTCCCTGGTCACCTCCTCTACCAGTGTCCTGGCCTTCTTTATTCCCCCAACCCGAGTATCTTTCTCTGCATCTTTCCCCACTCCTTACTAATCCATCCTTCCTATCCGTTTGCCTATTTGTCTTTCTGCTCGCTATCATCCCATTTATGTCCTGCACCTTCCTGCCTGTCATGCTCCCCTGTTCTATACCATCAGCCTCCTCCTTGTTTCCCTGATCCTCCTTTTTCTTCTCCCCTCCTACCCCTCTTCCCTCATCCTGTCCAGGACCCCTCTGTTGTGCCCTTGATACTTGCCCTCTACTCATGTTCTATCCACCCCTGCCCCAGCTACACCAGCAGCAGCATCATCCTCCTCCCCCACACACCCTCTTTTTTTTTCTGAGCCATGGCTCATCCCCCCGTGCCCCCTTGTCCCTGCTGCCTCTCTCGGTTTCCTTTAGACACCCACAGACTCTTGCCTACTGTTGTGGAAATTTCCACCTTTTGGCCCCATCTGCCAAGGTCCCCGAGAGCTCTCTGTGTACCCCCTTCCCTCTTCTGCTAGTGTGAGCACCATTCTTCACTCCTCTCCCAGCTTGGGAGGCCCCAGCACCTAGTGCTTCCATGTAGGTGACAGCTTGCCTCCTACCTCTCCAATCCCCCCCCAGCTGAGTTTGAATCCCCTCTACCTCCTCCTTAAGCTGTGCCAGCTGGTAGCACACTGGGCATCTCCCAAACTTCCAAGCCCAGTCCAGTATCGAGGCGGCACCACACCCCGTGCTCTCAACCTCCCGCCCAAACATACCTGCTCTAGTGATATGCAGTCCCTTCCCCATCATCACAGCAGTCTTTTCTAGGCCAAATTACCAACTCACTGGCTCTACAGTTTCTCCTGCTACCAGTACCTATACCTAGGCAACTTCCCCCCATACAGCATGCAGAGCTTTAAACTTGCAACGCTTGGGTGGTTGAACTTTTCCCCACCTGACTATTTGCCTTAAGAGTTAGTTTACAGGGGAAGATTACAACTCCCTAAGCTCCTCTCTCCCAGCCTTAAAAGCCACCGCCAGTGGCTAGAACTACATGAGTTGCACCTGAAGCCTGTTCCTCCAATTGCAGGGCAGATGTTCCCCTATAAATGAGCTGTGCTGTGGGAAGGGAGGGATAAGGGCCCACACATGACTCTCACGAGAGTGTATCAGCCCTGTGCCTGCCCCTCACCGCACCTCCAAGCACTGCAACCTCTTCCGAAGGAAGGTCCCACACAGAACACTTATTAAACAAGTCAGCAGTCCTGATTAAAGTCCATAGACTGATAAGAATTTAAAGGTTTAAATCTTATCCAGCTACTAAAATCCCAGCTGCTTAGCAAAAGCAGGTTCCTGCAACCTTTATTAGCCCCAACTGTTTCTTGCAGTACTGCTATGTGAGTAGCCCTGGTATTTAAGCCTCTCTGAGCTGTAAATTGATCCTTGCTGAGAGAGCGGAACCTTCCAGAAGCTGCTCACAATACCTGTAGAAAAGATAAATGAATATCCAGCTTCCTCTATGGATCCCACACAAAACACTTGAAACAAGTCAGCAGTCCTGTTTAAAGTCCACAGACTGATAAGAAATTAAAGCTTATCCAGCTACTAAAATCCCAGCAGGTTCCCTTAACCTCTACGAGCCCCAACAGTTTCTGCCTTGATACCTTAATTCACTTTGCTTTTGTATTGTACCACATGTTGTAACAATTAAAAAAAAAAAAAAAAAAACTTTGTGAAAACGTTTTCTTTCATGAAATCTGGTTGGAAAAAATGTCCCCAGCAATTACATAAAACAACAAATGGGGTAGTGCAAAACTCTTTAATGCACACCTTGAGAGTGGAATGTTTGCATAAACCCCTTGGACTTAAACCCTCCCAGGGTTTATGTAGCATCCCCCTGGGTGTGCATTAAATTTTCGTTATGCACTCCTCTCTCCCCTCCCGTATTATTCTAATTATATAAAATTCAAAATGCATACATTTCTGTCTCATTTACCATCAAAATGTACAACAATCTCAATAATCTAGAACTCAGTAGGCTGCTACTTCCAGTGTTCTATCAAAACTAGAACATTATGCCAAGGAAGCTGTTTTTAGCGACCATCTGATTTTAGCTCAGAAGAATATTTTAATAAATGCCTTTTAAATCATCAGCCCAGAAATCCTGTGAAAAAGTGACAAAGTACCACCTAAACATGCCACCACCCAGCAACAAGCCAGCTAATCCTGGTGACGAGGAAAATCCACAAAAAACTCAATCTGCCTATCTACTGTATACAAACATAATGAAGCCTACACAAGATATGATTCACCATAGAACAAACATGCTGTCTATACTGTTCCCAACAAACATAAAACACACACTTCCCACACCTTCCTGTAGGCAACAATACCCTTCTTCTCAGTCCATAAACTGTACACAAAAATGTAAAAACTAGAAAAAATAGAGAACTTTCACTTATCTTTGGGAGCTCCACATAAACACAGGCATTCTGCTGCCAGCATTCTAGAATTTCATAGATTTATACGGGCACAGGAGGCAAAAGCCCATATGTGGCCTGCCACTTGTCCGTGGATTCCTTGATACTACTTTTATACCCATGTACCTATCTAATGATGTTTTAAACATGCACATTGTTCTGCTTTTCACTTTATTCTCTGGTAAGGCATTCCAACTAGTAATAGCCCTCTGAATAAACCATTTCTGTCTCTTATTAGTTTTACTACTATCCCCCTACTAATATTAACAGTGCAATCTTCTATTCTTAGTATTGTTGTGTTTAGTCAAGGCAATAGTTTCAAACAGTTTGTCATTCTTTGTTACACTATATACCAAACACACATTTCCTCGTAACCTTCTATATTGTAAAGAAAAAAGTTCAACTGCTTCAGTCTATCGTTATGATCCTTGTTTTCAATTCTCTTTATTCGTTTCTCTGTACTCTCTCCATTAATTATACCCCACTCTTACTTTGTGGGGCACAAAATGAGAGCAATACTCCAGCTGTGTTCTCACCAGCAGTGAATCAAGTGGGAGTATAACTGCCTCATTTCTACTCTCTAGGCATCTAAATATACATGTCATGAGTCTATTAAATTTTTTTTAACAATTACCCTAGCATGTACATCAAATTTAAGTGCGTTTGTAATCATCACTCCCAAGTCCTTCTCACTGTCAGTCACCTGCAATAAACTACCCCCCAACTTATATGTAAACATTTGGTTTCGATGTCCCAAATGCATCACCTTACACTTCTCCATATTAAAGGCCAATTTATTTTGTATAGCTGATTCTCTATATTTAATTCTCCTTGTAACATTTCTGCAGCAGCCCTGTTATTTATCACAGCCCCAATTTTACTATCGGCATATTTCCTATCCAAGCTTTCTAGAAGTTTGCATATTAGCATAAGTATATTAAACAAAGTTGGCTAACTTACCGATCCCTACTGGGACCCTTCGTAAACATCTCCCCACTCAGAATAATAACCTCTCATCCAACTCTGTTATCTATTCAGCAGCCAACTACATATCCAGCTCACGATACTATGATGTAAATGTATATTATTTAACTGCTTCAGTAAGACCCTATGAGAAACAGAATCAGACGTCTTCGTACAGTCTAAAAATATAATATCCACTGGGAGGCCTTGGTCAAGGGCAGCACTAACTGGTTCAAAAAAACACAATTGATTTGTAAGACACGATCTCCCTCTCACAAAACCATGCTGTGTTATGTATAATAGAATTCTAGAATAAAATGGTGCAGGTGACTCCTAGAGGCTCCCTGACTGGGATATCCATTCTGTCTAATGTGACCATTTTGGGTTGTTAAGCAGTGGATGGTTCTGATGCCCAAGCCTGAGGAATCTGGGCTGGTCAGAAGCAGTAATCCAGTACAAGGGCTTATGGGTAGACTAGATGGGCCGGGCAGTCCTTATTTGCTGACAATTTCAATGTCTCATATGGCGCTACCGGTAAGAATGGGTCAAGAGTTCAAATACAGGCTGGTCCCATGGTGTGGAGGGCTGAGGCAGCGATGCCTTACCTCCTGTCATGCTGGTGACCCGTGTTCATGGTGCGAGCGGGTCGTTGGGGGCAGGCCGGGGTGGGAGAGAATCACGCGTCTGGAGAACAGCTCTCCTGGGGAGGGGGGCAGCTGAGGCCTGTGATTGCCTGACACCTGGCTAGGTGTTGCTACGCCTGGCACTGTACAATGGAGGCAGGAGGTGGGGGCAGCTGGTGGGGCGTGATGTGTGTGGGCCTGCGTGGGGCATGCCCCGTCAGCGTCGCACGCGCCGCCTGCTGACGGGGGAATGGAAATTGTCAGCCCTGGCTGTGTGACTTGATGGCGCCTGGCGGGAACTTCCACCTCCAGAGGGTATCACCAAACACTGGATCCGTTCCTGGTGGGAGTTCGGGGCTCTCTGCCACGGGGTAGCTCTGAGATTTCGAAGGTGGAGGATGGTGCAGGACGGACGGTGACAGGAGATTCCAAGAGGATGCCGGGTAAGAGGAGCCAACTGGGGCCAGGGAGAAGGCATAAAAACAAAAGTACAAATACAGCGCTAAAGCTACGACAGTAAAGACAGAATGCAGGGGGGATACTTTGGTGGGATGTGGGGGAGTGTAGGGGGTGTGGGGCAGTGGTGAACAAAAGTGTTCTGGGAGTTAGGCCACTGGCTGTAGGAGGTTCTAGGCCATGAGGGTGTAGCTAGAAGCTGCAAGAACTGAAATATGCTGCTTGAGAGCTGAAGCCACTGGGCCACTTGGGGCACTGCTGCCACAGCCACCTCATTGGTGGGTCATCTCAGGCCTGAGAAGGTAGCTGGGTAGTAGTTGGGGTGGGAGTGGAAGAAGTGGGTGGGTTTGAAGCCCAAGCCTGAGGAATTTGGGCTGTACACCAATGATGGGTTTAACCCTAGGGCTGTGCACTAGTAACAGGTTCACCATTTTTTTTTAATAATTACATTTTATTTGCTTTTCAAGAAAGACTTGACAACAAGAAAACTGTAGTACAGAACATTGAAACGGACATACACGTGGCATCTATTGTGTCATAAAGTGCAAGATGCATTGTAGGGATGGATGGCATGGGGATGTCCAGCTTAAAGAAGGCAAAAAATGATTGCTGATTGGAGACAGCCCCCTCCCCGGTAATGGAATTACATAAGTCTCGTGCCTCCCATCAAAAAAGGCCCTTTCTCCCAATGTCTCACTAGTTGCACACCTTTTCAACTAAATGTCTCTCTTTCTTCCATCAGTCACTTGGATCTTTAAGGGACAAACTGTGGATTGTGTTTGAGACTGTGAAATGTCTACCTGTGCCAAAACGTCTCAAATTGTGTAGCCTGGTTTCTTAACTGTCAAGTTAGTTTTTATTGTCTATTAATAGATGTGACCGTTTCATACCAGCTCTCTAGTTTTGGTATCTTTGGGGTTAACCATAGATGGGTCAGTATCTTTTGGCAGCTATAATTAATATCATTAAAAGCCGGAGAGTGCATTTTTGTACAAGACATCTCCCCGGAGGTATTGCCAGGACCAAAGATGGGGTAATAGCAGTAACAGATTCACCCTGTTGGCAACAGGAGGTCCTCAGCCTCCCTCCAAGAGAGTTGAGGCACTAGCATCCCAGGCCGGCAGGCTGTGCTGGAGAGCAGAGTGGGAGTCAATAGTGATGAGCATTGGAAGCTAGCTGGGTCTCACCCCTTCCCCGCTGGTAAAAAGGTGGTCTGCTATTATTCTGGGGCAACAGCAGACAGATTTATAGCCAGGGTTATGGAACTCTTGGGAGAGGAGGAGGAGGCAAGGCCAGATCGTATTGTGTATGTGGGCGTGAATTATCTGAAGAGGCAGAGCGTTGAACACATGAAGGCAAATATCTGTGTTCTGAGAAAGATAGCAAAGGTGAGACCTTCTATAAGGTACTACAGTGTCCACACCTGAATCAAAGGGAAGATTATCTGCCGACACTGTCTATGTATCTATGTATGTATGTAATAGTTCCATGTGTTCCAGTTCAATGCATGGATAAAAGGTTGATACAAGGAGGATGGATTTTTGTTCCTTGAGGAATGGGGCTTAACTTGGAGGTGTTGGAGGTTGTTCAAAAGTGATGTCTTGCACCCCAATGGGATGAGCAGGAGGCTTCTTGGAGAAATGTGGGCATAGCACCTAGCTAGTTTAAACTAATAAGTGGGAGTCAGAGTGCAAGACAGACGCAGAACGACACAGATAAGCGGGGGCATTTTGGTGGCCTGCCCAACTGAACTCGGCAGGATCAAGTAAACTCGGGTTAGTGGTAAAGGGGTTGGCTGGGGAATATGCTGAAAAATGGTATGTGCCAGTATTAGGCCATCAAAGTACCGGATCATCAGGCACTGGTTACGGAGGGGGTTCATGACCTGGTAGCAGTAACAGACGTGGGCAACCTCAAACCACTACTGGGACATGACCATATCAGGTTACATACTTTTCAGAAAGGATAGGGCAAAGGGCAGGAGGAGGGTAGCGCTGTACATTAAGGAAGGAATTGAAGCAATAGAAATAGTGTAAGGGGTTCAGGTGAATTGGAATCCCTGTGGATACTAGCAACAACAGGGAAGGGGAAACTAATCTGGATCAAGGTGGTCTACAGACCACTGGGGCCAGGATCAAGGGACAGAGGGGGAATTGGAGGCAAAGACTAAAGAAGGCAGCCAGTCTAGGGGAGGTGGTGGTAGATTGTAATTTCGGTATGCCGGATGTGGACTAGAAAGTCTGTATCGTGGCAGTACTGGAACCAGATTCTGGTTGATGCATACCAGGAAGCATTCCTAAAACAATTAGTTAAGGGCCTGATAAGGGAGGAGGTTGTGCTGGATATGATCCTCGCCATCACTGAAGAGGATTCAGAATGTAGCAGTCCTGGAACCACTCTGTTCCAGTGACCGCAGGACAGTAGCCCTGGAGGTCCAGGTTGGGACAGGCAAGGGGGCAAAATGAATAAGGGTATAGGACTTCAAAAAAAGCGGACTTCAGCACAAAGTAAGAGATGAGAAAAGGATGAAGGACATTGTGAATGTAGGGGGTGCAGAAGAAAAGTGGGGAGCATTTAAAAAGGCAATGATAGAAGCGGTAGGTAGCTCATGTATGAAGATTTCTAAGGGTAAAAAGGGCTAAAGGGCCATTGTGGTTCACAGCTGATGTAAGAGCAATAGTAAGAACTAGTAGGAGGGCATTTTCCAAGTATTAGGGAAGTCAAAGGGAGAAACACAGGATTAGTACCTGGAAGCAAAAAGATAAGCCCACCAGTATTGTGAGAGAGGCCAAAATGGAGACAGAGCTCCAGTGGGCAGTGGGTTGAAGAACGGGAGATAAGGCGTTCTTCCAGTATATCCGAAAGGAGCACAAGGTCATAGGTGGTATAGTGAGACAAGAGCAGGGAGGTATTGGGGGAGGAGGGGGGCAAGGGAAGGCAGAAATACTGAATAAAATATTGACAGTAGAGGAAGTTTTACCAAGTATAAATTTTCAGTTAACATTTAAAAAAAAAAAAAAAAAAGGCAGTTCACTGTCCCTGTTCTGAGTTTAAATAAACCTACAGTTCTTAAATGATGTGTCTGTGTGTATTTTCTTCAGGGAATTGTTTCTGTCTCAATAAGAACCTCTGGGCTATGGTGAGACTCCTTAACTTGTTCCCTCATAATTACGTGAGGTTGCTCTGAAATCTTTTTTGAACACCACCCATAAAATGCTGTTTCAAAGTTAAACTGATTATCTGGTCCCTCCATTGATTCTGACCAAGTAATTCACCATTTTTCACTGTAAACTTTAGTCAGTCTTAATGGCATTGTTGTGACTTGTAGCCTTTACAGTCCACACGTCACGAGGTGGTTAAAGTGATTGCATAAAGCATGCAGATATTAGGATATGCAACACATAAACAAAACCTGATGGCAGTATAGCGTAGTGGTTAAGGGCACTGAGCTGCAAACCTGGAGACCTGGGTTTGAACCTACAGTCCCCACTTACATACTGTGTGATCCTGAGCAGTCACTTAACTGCTTGTGCTCCCAGGTCGCACCTGGAACAAGCTCCTACTTAGTGTGCCTTTCCTTGTTAAACAGTTTCCCTTTCCCTCATATCCAGATGTTTGTAAAGACATAATTTCTTTTTAACACAGACCAATGTAGTTTGGTACAGACCATGTTGATGAGAGCAGTGTAAATACTCCCTTTCAAAGCTGCTTTGTTGTTAGCAAATTATGTAACAACAGCTTGAAGCTGTTGGTCACCATACTCCAGATGTTCTGTCAGCACTGGGCAAGTTTCTGGGATAAAGTATGGAAAAACTGTCCATGTTGCCTGTATCGTGGAACCATTCTTTAATTCCTGCAAGTAAATGTTTTATGAAGTTTGTAGTGTTAAATATTTATCTTTGCTTGTGTGCATCACTGATGGTGATGGGACTTAAGTAGGCTCAGTTTCCTCATGATTCAGGTCTGATGGTGAAACAAGTTTCAAAAATTCTTGGAAGCAAGGACCACTATTCTGAAGCAAACTAATCAGTACAGCACATGAGCTGTCAATTTTTTGGCCTGATTTTTAAGTGTTATTTGTATGAAGCTGCATCTTTGTAGAGTTCCTTTGCAGTGCCCCGCGTACTGTCTTACTTTTAAAAACTCACTATACATGAGATTAGGCTTTCCCAGGAACTTGCAAGTCCCGTGCACACTGTCATTAAAAAAATAACCATCTTGTGAAGACTGATCTTTTAACATTGGTCATCTTTGTGCAATTCTTCACTGTTTTCCAAAATCCTAATCACATTTGGAGGATATTTCAATAGTTTTCCCAGTTCTCTTTACAATATCAGTGTATTTTCACAAGACATGGCACTTGTTTTGCAGACCTTTCTAAAGCTAAAGCAAGCCTGTGTGTTGCACAATTATTGGCAATGAAAAATGGGCTGTGATTTGCTCTGCACTTCGATGTTGCATCATTCTTTTCACCAGTCATGTCTTTGGCTCATTTGTTGCCATTCTAATCATGTTTGCACTGTCTGAATTTCTAGCTTTCAACTCTGACACAGCTGCTTTGTAAATATCAACTGCTGGGTAACCTGCCAGCTTACCAACTAAAAAGAAATGGGACCTAACTGTACCATTGCATTTATATACAAATCAGAGCCACATCATGGCAGTTGAAGGCTTTGCACAGTCTGTTGCTTCATCAATTTCTAGCCTAGATTATTTAAATGGGGTTGCTTTAAAAGCCTAAGTCGATGTTCATGTCAGTAACGTCTGCAGTGGCTTTATAGAAGTAATCCACTGAATTGTGATGTGTGTGGATTGCAGCATTTTCTTTGTACGGTGGCTTTAAAGCTTCACATCCCTAAAATAAAAACAAAACAATATCTGATGCCAGCAGTGTTTGACTTACCAGTCTTCAGCCCAGTTGGAATCTACTTAAATCTTTAATATTTGACTGAGATACACTGCCATCTGCTTAATGTTATATAATATTTGTAATATACATATATGGTATGTGAAGGTCTGCTTAGACAAGGAAAACAGCCTAGCAGTGATACGTGACCTTTGACCCTAGAGGTGACAGTGTTGAAGCAGCTGGTTGTTAGAAAAGCTGGCTACAGGAAAACTGAATTAAAGGCTTCCTGTTCTCTTTAACAAAGGGCTTTGGCCATCTGCCAGGAGATGAGACCTCATAAAATTTTATGATTCCTGCAGGAAAAGACAATTTGGTCACAGAAACTTGTTAAGTCGTAAACCTAAGATCATTCTTACAAAGCAGGAAACCAGCAGATGGATCAAAGAGAAATGTTTTGATCAGAGACTCCTATTTTGGGAAATTGCTAGTTGCTGATTTTTCACTGTAATAAAATGCATCCTTGGGGATAAACATACTCAGATTACAGATTTATCACAGATATAACAGTGACCTCATGGGTGGCATCACCAGGAGGTGGAGAGAACTGACTTTTGAATATTGCTTGCAGGAGAAGTTTGGGGCAGAAGGACTCCCTGAAAAGCAAAGACACACTTAGTTCTCTGGACTTAAGGGACTTTATGGTAACATCTAGCTAGGCAAGAACTTAAGTATTTGTGGCAGGCGTATTTGTGTTCTGTAACTTCCATTTATTTTATGTGACTAAGTTATTGATATAATTGTTCTGTTTGATTTTACCTGTTTTACACTTTTTAGTAAACAATATTTTCCTTAAAGTACTGCCTGTGCTTTTTCTCAGTTCTTTACAGTGAATGCTGAACTTGTGTTTAAATCTGACAGCTGTTAAGGGCTTGAATTTGTTACTAAGCTTGCTAAAAGGTAAGAATATACATAGTTCTCATATTGAGTCATAAGGGTACATTTTGGGAACCTGGCTGGGTGCCACTGAGCGAAAGATTATATTGCATTTCCCTGAAGAGAATATATATCTGAGCCTGTTAACTGAGTATGCTAGCATAAGGTTCAAATTTTGACTTCCAGGACTCTAAGCTAGTAGGTGATTCTAGCCCAAAACAGACAGGAGGGTTACCCAGTCTGTCTCCTGTTCACACTATCGCACTTCGAGGTTGGCACTATAGGAGCAGAGGGCCTGACCTGCGGAGCACATTTGTGACACTTGTAGATTTATTAGTGGTTTTAGTTTCCTGGTTGGAACCTGTTCCTTTGCCATAACATAAATGTTTTGAATCTGAACAATCACTGCATTTTTAACTTTGCTGTCAGCCTTGCAGGCTGCGGTCTGGAATTGCTTTTTCGTCACTGGTAACATTTCAGTCTCCCTGCCAAGGATATAATAAAAATAATGAGTTGGATCACAAAACTTCTAGGGACATGGATATGTTCTATCCACATGATCAGCCAGAAGTCTTTAAGCTGGCTCCTCCTACCCACCGGGGTGGTATATCCCTCAGCTCCACCCCATGATGCCAGATCTCCCTTTCCACTGGAAGAAGCAGGTTCCCTTCTTAACGCTTCCATGTTAAGTAGGCCCTGGTGCTCAAATCTTCATATATATTACCTAAACTCATAAGAGTTTTTCTGCAGTGATCTTCAATTGCGATGACAAGTCCTTGCCCAGGTTCCGCAGGTGCCACTGTGGGCAGAAGTTGCGCATCAACCTGCACGCCACATGCGTTTATTGCCTGGGTTCCGAACAACACACCCAGGCCTGCGATTTCTGTCACTCCTTTCAACTGAATGTGCTTGATGATCGTCTCTCTTGATTGCAACTTCGCCGTCCAGAAAAACAGAACCTGCCAGTTAAATCTAAGAAAGCTTGTTGGGTGGTCTCTGTGGCTGCGTGGTCCGCTGAGCAACTTGCACAGATGAAGGCCTTTGAGGAGGAGGCAGCTTGGGCCATTGATCAGTCCTCTTCGGCTTTGGTCTTTGTTCCACTGAAACTGGGCTCCACATTTACAGGTTCCTTCAAGGAGTTGTGACAGTCTCTCCTGACCAAGGGGCCTGTGACATCGCATAGCTCTAATCCTAAAAGGGATCAGAGTCGAGAGAGGAGACCTTCGCCGTTGTTCTTGAGATCGAAACGTCCTCATTCCTTTGACTCGCGGTTTTGGCTTCAGTTGAAACTGCAGCCTCGGCTGCTAACCTCCACGTAGCCCCCATTAGCCAGCCAGCTAAGGCGTGGGGACGGCAGTCTGGTCGAAATTGTCATCTACCTCGTTGACCTGTTGTTGCTCAACGAGGCCGACAACTCCTCTGTTCAAGACTCGGTCCTGCTTGGACCAACTGAGGAGGAGGCCCTGCCTGCTGGGAAACTCCTTACGGTCCCTGACAATGTCCTGGAGGAGCCGCAGGTTTCCCCGGTTCTCGCGACGCTCGAGGTCTCTGGCATCTTTGTCCGGAAGGTTAAGGAAAACTCAGACGCCACTCGGGGGGTTCAAAAAATCGGCACCGCCGCTGTTCGTCCTCTTCCTTCTCAGAAGAGAAGAGGCTTTGGCACAAGTTGTGCCAATGCTACGAGGAACTCACGTGGCAACAGTTGGTGTTGGCTGGTCCAAAGTTGACCTCTGCTTCCACACTGGCCATCACATGGTTGTGGCCCTTTAGGCCAGTGCAGACACCTACGGAGCCAGTTGACACCGTCCCTCCACCTGCTTAGCTGGTAAAGGCCCTCCTGGCTAGGCCAAAACTGGTGAGCCGCCACCTAGGCAACCTCCCTCACAGACTGTCACTTTTACACCCGACCGTCTGCAGCGGGTTGAAGGTGACACGGGTGGTTGGCCGATCTGTCCGGACTTCTTGGAGTCCGAGGACTCCTCGCTGCTCTCCTGTCTGCTCGAGTCGCTTGGGGGGGTCTTTCGATGGAGGAGGATCCCACGTCCTTCATGGGCATCCTCCGTCTTGTCTCTGAATCTTTGGGGGTGCCTTTGGAGCCCGTTCAGAAACGGGTTCGATATCCCCTGACAGACATCCTGGACAAAGGGGATTCTCTGACAGAGGTCTTCCCAGTGGCCGAAGCCATTGTTGGCCCGGCCCTGGAGCTTTGGCAGCATCCTGCCTCCTGCTGTGCGCCATCAGCCTGGATGGCCCGCAGATATGTGGTGCCCATTGACTCCCTTTCAGGGTTCATGGACCACCCCTTGGCTGAGGGGTTGGTGACTGACTTCCTGTTTCGGCGCTCGGGCAACTCTGGAGACTCTGATAGACCTCCAGACAAACGGTCCAAAAAATTGGACCACTCTGCCAGGAAGGTCTGTGCTGCCTCTTTGCTCGGTCTCCATCAGGCAAGCCCAGCTGTCATCATAGCACACTTCTCCCATGCCCTTTTGATGAGGTGCTTCCTCATCTCCCCGCGGACCTCCATACCATCATCAAGCAGGTCCGGGATCAGGGTTGGGCTATGGCAAAACAGCAACTCCAAACGGCTCTGGACATCAGGCACTCCTGTGCCCGTTCGTTGGCAGCCGCAGTCGTCATGTGCCGTAGGGCCTGGCTGAGGGTCTCGACCTTTATGGCAGATACCCAGCACAGATTGGATGTACCCTTCTTGGGTACAGACTTGTTCCGTCCCGGGGTCGATGATCACCTACAACGCATCGACAAGTCCAGTGCCACCTGGGACTCCGTTGATTCTGTCCAGAAGAAATCTCAGGGTTCCAAAAGCAGAAGCGCCAAGCCCTTTCGGCCTTCGCCCGTGGCCAGGCTGTCCTAGTACCAATCTGGGCAGCAGCAGCAGGCTCAGTCTTGGTGCCCTCAGCCCAAGTCAGGTGCTTCAGTGGCCTGTAAGCCTGGAGGAAGGGTCGGAGCCCCTCCGCTGGATCCTCCTCCTCCAAGCCTGCACAGTGACAAGATGGGGATGCCACCCCCCATGCCAGTCATGCCTCCCGTGAGCCAGCTCCACCACTTCCTTTCTACCTGGTCCGCTGTTACCACGGACAAGTGGGTTCTGGATGTGGTCGTCCAGGAGTCTGCCTCTGTAATTTGAGCAGTACCCACCCAGTGCAGACCGCACCCTACGGAGGAGAAGGTATCCGTGGACACTCGGTCGGCTGTCCGAGACATCATCCAGCTCCTCCACAAGGAGGTGGTGGTCATCACAGATCACCCTGTCAACCCAGGGTTTGTTTCAGGTACTTCCTGGTCCTGAAACAGGACAGGGCTGGTGCCCCATTCTAGATCTGCACTACCTGAACAAGTTTCTCTGGTCTCGCACCTTCAGGATGGTAACTCTGTCTCGGATCACACCATCTCTTGAGCAAAACATGTGGTTTTGCTCCCTGGATCTGTAGGACGCGTTCTTTTCATGTCCCAATCCGTCCATCCCACGAAAAGTTCCTCTGCTTCAGAGCCGAGGGTACCCTCTTCGTGTTCCTAAGCCATGCCGTTCGGCCTGTCATCGGCCCCCATGGTCTTCACCAAATGCATGGTGGCAGCCCATCTTCGGTGTCAAGGGGTCAGAGTGTGTCCCTACCTGGATGATTGGCTTACAGCAGGTCCCTCCAGGCAGGAAGTGGAGAGGTCCAGAGATTTGGCCCTTTAGACCTGCATCGATCTTGGCCTCCTAGTCAATGAGACCAAGTCGGAACTCGTACCCTCGCAGGTGATCTGCTTCATTGGGGCAGAGCTTAACTCTTGCTGAGCCAGAGCCAGGCTCCTGGCGGACAGGGCAGAGGTTCCTCTCCTTCTTTACCCAACCATTTCTGGTTGGCACTTGCGCCCTGCTAGAGACGTACTGCGACTTTTGGGCTACATGGCGGCCTGCATCTCCGTAGTCCAATGGGTCAGGTGGCATATGCACCTCCTACAGTGGGAGCTGTCCAGCCAGGGATTTGGCGCCTAGGTCATTTCGATCAGCTGATCACTGTGACCCAGAAGATGTGGGATGCTCTGCAATGGTGGACGATCCCGGAGCATCTGCAGGAAGGGATCCCGTTTGTCCACCCCAAGCCGACGGTCATCCTGATGGCTGCCTCTCTCACGGGCTTGGGGGAACACAGAATCCATGGACTCTTGACCCCAGAGGAGTCCCGATGCCACATCAACCTGCTGGAGCTCCGAGCTGTCTGGCTGGCACTGACTGCCTTCGCTCCATTCATTCGGGGTCAAGTGGTTCAGGTCCAGACGGACAACACCAAGACCTTGTACTGTCTCAAACTTTGCAGGGAAGCTCTCCACATCTGGACTCTCGTGAGCCGACTGGAGGCGGATCTCCTTGCCATTCATGTGGCGGGAGCCTCCAGTCAGATGGCAGACTCCTTTAGCCGAGTGGGTGAGGCATCCCATGAGTGGTCTTTCCATCAAGAGAGTAGTACACAGCTTGTTCTCCCAGTGGGACACCCCTCAGATGGACCTGTTTACCTCCAGGGAGAATGCAAAGTTGAGTCTGTTTTGCATCTGCCCCCCTCAGCAGGGCTTGCTGCAGGGGATGCTGTTTTGAGGCTGTGGACCCCAGGCTTCTGTGTCTTCCTTCCTTCCTTTGATCCACAAGGTGCTCCTCAAGGTCAGGCAGGCTAAGGCACAGGTGATCCTGGTGGCTCGGACTGGCCTGCCAGTTTGGTACCCGATCTTTTCAGTCTCAGCATCAGGCTTCTGAGGTATCTTCCAGCACGCCCTGACCTGCTTTCCATCAATCAGGGAAGGTACTCCACCTGGACCTTCAATACCTGCACCTGAAAGCCTGGTTCCTGAGCAGCTAGAGTTCCAGGCTTTGGGTCACTCCGAAGATGTACTCACTGTTGTGGAGGCATCTAGGACGTAATCAACCAGGAATTGCTATGCCTTCAGATGGAAGGGATTCTCCTTTTGGTGTCCAAGCAAGGGGTTGGGCCCTTTGACCTGTCCAGTGGCTAGCATCCTAGATTACTTAGTGGTCCTTCGCCAAAATGGAACTTGATCGGCGACCCTTAAGGTGCACCTGGCAACCATCTCTGCTTACCGGTGCGGGCGGTCAGCAGTCGGTGGCACAGGAGAAGGTGGTCTGGCGCTTTTTCAGCCTCGATCACATTTCCCTTTGTGTCATGAACCACCACCACCACCTTGGGATATGCTGCTGGTACTGGCAAATCTCAGGGGCAAGCCATTCGAACCGATGCACAAGTGCGAGATGTTGCATTTGTCATGGAAGACCTCCTTCTTGGTGGCTATCACATCAGCCAAAAGGATTGGGGAGCTCCAAGCACGCTCAGTAGAGTCTCCTTATCTGGTCTTCCACTGGGACAAAGTTGTCCTGCGCCCCAGCTCAAAGTTTCTTCCAAAGATTGTGTCGGAGTTCCACCTGAACCAGGTGATGACTCTACCGACGTTCTACCCCAAGCACACCTGGGATGCCGAATACAGGCTCCATACCTTGGACCTGAGGCAAGCGATCGCTTACTATAAAGAGCGCATGGCTGTAATTCAGGGAGAGGTTTGCCAGCTGTTTGTCTCCTTCACTGAAGCCGCACCTGGTAGACCTGCAGCCAAGCGGATGATTGGCAGATGGATTACATCATGCATTGATTCTGCTATAGGTTGGCGGGTAGGGAGCCTCCTGAAGGGCTAAAGGCTCATTCCACCTGCCACACCTGCGACAGTGGCTGCTTCTCTGACTTCCCTATCCAGGAAATCTGCAGGGCTGCTACCTGGAAGTCAGCAAACACCTTCATTTCCCACTACCACATCGACTTAGTCACTCTGGGATGCTGGTTTTGGGGCCTTTGTTCTCCAAGCTCTGTTCCCTAAATGGGAAGGGGGGTATGGGCCTTGCCTCCCTCTTCCTGGAGGACTGTTAGGAGTCCGCCAGATGTGTGGATAGAACAACATATCCACGATCCTAAAAACACAGGTTACTCAAGTGGTATATGTTGTTCATCCACTGCGGACTCAAGCCGATGCACAACCACTGCCTCCAGCAGGCATGATCTAGTGTCATGGGGCGGAGCCAAGGGATATACCACCCAGGTGGGAGGAGCCAGCTTAAAGACTTGTGGCTGATTTTAAAGGGGAAAGGACATGCCAGATGTGTGGATGAACATATGCCACTCCTAGAACTACTGTTACAGGTGAGTAACCTGCGTATTCCTGCCAGCCCCTCCCCCTAAAATAAAACTGTGTTTTTAAAAAAAAAAAAAAAAAAAAAAATAGTGTCTGCCATCTGCAAATTCACAAAAGGATCTTTTTTTTTTTTTTGACTCTATGATTGATTTTCTTGACACAAAAATTTTATCTGTCTGTGCTGAACAAAGTTTACGTGTGAGAACATGCTTTTCTGGATCGTGCACAAGCCAAGTAAAATTGTAAACCACTCTGTTGTTTAAATAAATATATATTTATTTTTATCTGTTTCAAACTTGGATTTTTCAGAATGTTCCTCCTGCTGTGTCTCAGGCACGTGAACTAATTTGCCAAAATAATGTAAAATGCTAGCTCTAGCTGTCTCCCGTCGAGTTGTCTGTGCCACAGCCCATCTTGCTTTGCTCAGTGCGTGGCACACTAACATTTTGTCTGACACGAATCATTTATTTTGTAAAGGTCAGTTTAACCCAACCAAAACAGAGAAGCAGATTTCACAGATAAATTTAGTCACTGCCTCCGAGAGTAACAGACTTAGAAACACAGATTTTGAGGGTATATAAGGACCGCTTGTTCCACCCAGTCTGACCATTTTTCCTCTACCTACATTATTACTGCAGACCATACTTGATATAGAGCTCTTTCTCTTTCCCCTCCCTTCCTTTTCACTGAAATTCTGTTATGCCTACCGCATGCATTCTCAAACTCCACTATTTTTGCACCCACCACCTCCACTAGATGGATTTTCCAGGAATCTACCACACTTTCTGTGATACTTTCTTCTCTCTCTGAATCTAACATACTAACATACTAAAATGCCAGCAGAATAGGCCTAATGGTCTTTTGAGTCTGCTTTCGATTGGTCACCCCCCACCTGGGTGCTGAGCCTTGCTGCCTAGCCTTCTCTGGCTTCTCCCTTCCCAGTTCGGATATTCTTGCTGCATTGGATTTTGCTTCCAGAACCCTTCCCTGTACCTGTCCAAGCCCTCTTGAACCCCTCCACCCGTCTCTGCCTCCACCAGCCCCTAGGCAGTGCATTCCACGGCTCACCACCCTCTCAGTGATAGCACCTCCTCCTTTCTCCCCTGAATCTTCCCCCCTCCAGCTTCCATCCATGCCCTCTAGTGGCCCCTCCTCCTTCCTTGAGCAGCACCTGACTATTCCTCCCTATTTACTCTCTTCATGTACTTGAAGACCTCTTATCATGTCCTGTTGTTGAGCACCCCTTTTTCTTCCTGAAAAATATTTCCCTCCTATACCTTATTTATCCCTTGGCATATTTTAACGGTCTCTATTCATATTTCCCTCTTCCTCCCTTTCTTCCAGGGTGTACATATTGAGGACCTTTAGTCTCTCCTCATGGGCGTTTAATGCAGACACTGCAGTATTTTAGTGCCCTTCTCTGGACTGCTTCCACTCTGTCTGAGACCTTCCGGAGATGTGGTCTCCAGAACTGGACACAGTACTCTAGGTGGGGTCTTAGCCAGCGATCTATATATAGGCAACACCCCCTCTGTCTTTCTGCTGGTGATGCCCCTCCCAAAGCATCCCATTAGCCCTCCTGACTGCCTTGTCACACTGCCTGGCCATCTTTATATAATCAGAAATGGATTGTCCTCAGGTCTGTTTCATGCTTGGCAGATGTCAATACCACTGTGCCAATTTTGTATTCCACCCCTGGGTTTGTGTGCCATAAGTGTATTACTAAGCACTTTCTCACATTGAAACCCAGCTGCCATACCCTTAGCCGCTCCTCTAGTTTCTCAAGTCTCTGCTCATCTCCCTGCCCCCCGCCCCCAGTGTCTGCCCTATTGCAGATTTTGGTGTCCTGTAGACCTGCCCTTGCAGCTCCTCTGCAATGTCCCTTATAAAGACATTAAAGTAGACCGGCGTCTGCACTGATCCCTGAGGCACCTCACTGGTTACCTTCTCGTCCTTGGAGATGAACTCTGTTTAATAACACCCTCTGTCGCCTGTCCCCTAACTAATTTCTTATCCAGTTTACCATCTTCGGACCCACGCCAAAACTACCCAGTTTGCTTACTAGCTTCCTATGTGGAGCATTGTAGAAAGCCTTACTGAAATCAAGGGAGATCATGTCCACCGCTCCATCCTGATCTAGTTCCTTTATCAACCAGTCAAATCTGTCAGATCTCTTTTGACATGACCTACCCCAGTGAACCCATGCTTTCTTGGGACTTGTAACTCACTGGATTCAAGATTTACTTGTTTGTCAGGAACAATTTGCTACTGTGCTGTGCTGCCAGAGAGCGTTTCTCTGTGTGGTTGGGTGGCCAAGATTCCTTACTGCACCATCGTTCCTCCTCCTCGCTCTGCCATGCTGTGAGCTGTGGGGTTGTGTGTCACACTCTTTGTAATGTTAAGCCTGCTCTCCTCATTGCAGCACTCCTTTTCGATTGGCATCTTTTCATTCATGTCGCCATCTTGTGTTGTGCCATGAGCTGAAGTGCGGGGGTGGGGTGGGGGAGAGAGCAGGAGACCAGAGGTGGAAGCCAGGTGCTACAAAATGGCACATAGATTTTTTTTTTGTTAAAGGGACATGGCACAATTTGTGAAAGGGGCCTGAAGATTTAGGGCTTTAGCCACAGTGGCTGATCGAGGGCTAAAAATATTTGGCAGTTTGAGTTTGGTGTTACTGTTGGTGACGTGGCTAATCCATAGTCGCTGCGGTGCATGACCTGGTGGTGGTAAGAGAAACCTGGGCAACCTTGAACCATGACTGGGACATGACCATACTAGGCTACATGCTATTCAGAAATGAAAGAGCAACTAGCAAGGAAGGAACAGTGCGCTGTATGTTGAGAGAGATTGAAGCAACAGAACTAGGCAATCTGGGGGATCAGGTAAACTGGAAACCCAGTGGGCAGTAGCAGCAACAGATAATGGGAAACTGATCCAGACAGTGGTGGTCTACAGGCCACTGAGCCATAATCAAGGGACAGAGAGAGGGTGGGAGAGGTACTTAAGATGGCAGCCAGTCTAGAGGAAGTGGTGGTGTTGGGGATTTCAGTATGCGGATGTGGACTGTAAAGTTGCAAGCGTGGCTACAGCTGGGAATCGGATTCTGGTGGATGCCTGCCAGGAGGCATTCCTAGGGTAACAAGGTACTGTAAGGGCCCAATAATGGGGGAGGCGGTGCTGGATCTGGCGCTCACCAACAGTAGAAGATTCAGAACATAGCAGTCCTGGACGTCTGGGTCAGGCTAGGCAATGGGCAAAAGGAATAAGGGTATGGGACTTCGCAGAATTAGGCAAAAGGAGGGATAAATTGGAGATCAGCATGAAGGATATTGTTACTAGAGCCCACATCTAAGGAAGGATTGTGGCAGGGTGAAGGCAGTACAGCACAGGGCAGCTAAGATGGTCCATGGCCTTGTGGATAAGTTGTATGAGGAGAGGCTGCAGGATTTAAACATGTACTCCCTTTAGAAAAGGAGTGAAAGGGATGACATGATTGATGCATACAAGTACCTGCAAGGGATAAATAGTGTAGACAACTAGGAACTCTTCTCCTTCAGTTCAGATACAGGGACAAGAGGGAATTTATTGAAGCTGGTGGTGGTGGTGGGGATTTATAAAGAACATTTGTGCTGGCTGTGTGGTGCATCGCTCAGCATGTTGGAGATCTGGGTTTGCACCTGCACCCTGGACGACAGGAGTGGAGACTGGTAAGGAGGGTTCAGAGAGTCTGCTTGGATGCTTTCCTCTCGGGGGGGTGGGGGTCACCTGCATCACTCCTTGGAGCAACTTCTGGCTGTCCCTTGTGGAAGGGACACTTGGCATGGGTGACCACACGCCACCTTGCGTCCTCTCCAGGACATTGCGAGCGTGTGCCTGCTACATGGGTGATGGGAGGGATGGCAGGAGAAACATTGGAAAAACAGCCTGTCCTGGGGTGCCAGATGATGGCCCTCTGTGGAGTTTCCTCTACCACCACCCATCTGCACATTGTTCTTACGCACCCCCCCCGACTGTCACCCCGTTGTCCCAGTTTGTTTTATCCCCTGGCGACCACGGGGAGGGCCCCTTGGCAGGGGTACACTGGCTCATCAGGGAGCGACTGCAAAGCTTGGAGAATTGGCAGTGGCTACAGCAGTGGGGACATTGGTCAGTTGCAGTGGCTGAAGCCTGGGGCCAGATGGTGTGGAGTTCCAGAGGGCTCAGGGATAAAATAGATAAAAAAAAAATCTGTAAGCACTGGTTCATGGAAAGGGTGGTGGATAAATGGAATAAGCTACCTGAAGAATTGGTGCAAGCCAGATCTGTCAGTATCTTCAAGCAGGGGGATGGGACAGGCTGTTGGGTTTAGTTAGAAAAAGGGAGAACAGTGGGAGAGGAGAGGATTGCCACAAGGGGCAAGGCGGAATAGTTTGGTAGGGTGGGCATGCTGGATGGGCCAGGAGCCTTTTTCTACCATCTTTTTCTAGATATCTGTGCTGCACCCCACCTTGAGCTGTGTTGCAAGTCAAGGCCACCAGAAGTAACTTGGAGGTGGGAAACCTGGGGGCTGTGTCCGAGAGTGCCTGCTTCAACCATTTTCAGTGTATGTGTCGTTGATGCGATGGTACTTGGGCATCTTCTCTCTCTTTCTGACTGGGACGTTTGAGTTTGCACTCAAACTGGGATCTTGGTTTGACATTTTGCTGGATCTGGAAATGTACTGTTTCCTTACCTCTCTGGTTGACTGGGTCCATTGACCACTTTGGACATCCCATTCCGGTTTTAACACTTCAGTTATTTTTCATCTGTTGTGATAACTTGTGTTACTTTTGTTGTATAATGGTGACTAATAAAAAGTTACAGCCAGCAGTCCAGGTCTTCATGACGTTTTTTTGTTTCTCTTAGGAATTGTTAATGATTTGACAGCAGAGAATTAGATGTTTTGGTCCAAGTCAAAAAGCAGCTCAGCTGGAGGCCAGTAAGAGGTTTGCCAAAGACTTCATGGACCGCCATGGGATCCCAACAGCAAAGTGGAAAGCGATTCACTGATCCTTGGAAGCATGCAACTTTATTAATAGGTTAGTGCCTGCTTGCAGGGATTAAGCAAGCAGATGGAGATTAGTTTCTTTAATTGGGGCTGTTGGGCTGAGTGGACTAGTTTCTATTGGGTGTTGAGGTGGGGCTCTTAAAGATCCACCCAGAATGTGTAAAAACATATGTTATGTAGAGTGTTTTGATATGTATGTTAAGTCCTAGTGTGTCCTTCCCTCTGTCTGCTATTAGGAGTTTTCCTAAATTAGCCTGCTAGCTGTATGGTGGTTTCCGACCCTGGGGTTCTCCATCACAAAATAGGTTTATTGGCTTTCTTTCTCCTACGATGCACCCTGGTTCATGTGACAGTGATGTAGCTATGCCCCTAGATTTAGCAGGGTCTGTCACAGTTCAGCCACAAAGATAATACTTCTTTCAGAGAAGAAGTCACATTGCTACATTTTGGGTGAGTGTAATCATTATTATTTTTTGATATTAGTACCTTGTCCTGCTATGTTACAACCTATAAGGTGATGTTCAATTTTTGCTACTTAGTACTGGTGCAAAAACTGAAAGTGACTGAGAGGAATAGAGTAAACAGTGACATGATTCAAACACACACACACACACACACACACACACACACACACACACACACACACACACACACACACAGAGCAGAACATAGCAGGACAATGTACTGATATCAAAAAATAATAATGATTACACTCACCCAAAATCTAGCAATTTGTCTTCTCTGGAAGAAGTACTTTCTCTGTGGCTGAGCTGTGACAGACCCTGTAACAAGACACTGGCTTACTGCAGGGGCAATTAGACATCACACCAAAGGGCACTCTGGGAAGACTAGAAGCCACAAAAGAAACCAGAATGGCAACCTCCAAAGGTAATAAAACAGTTAGGGAAAGTTAGAAAAAACATCTCTCACAGCCAGAGGAAAAGAAAATGCTGGGAACTGGTTAGAACACAGAAAAAGACTACTACATATCTTTTTCTGATTTTAACGTGGAGTTTTCCTTTAAATTGAGAGGCTACTTCTAAGGAATCTGTCTAGTCTTGCTTTGAAAGCCTGAACAGGGCAAGCTTACATAACCTCACCTGGTAGCCTGTTCCACATGTCACCCACCCTCTGTGAAGTAATGTTTTCTAATATTCACCCTTATCATGCCCTCTCAGTTTGAGAACATGACCGCTAGTTCTACCAGCATTCGCCAGCTCAAACACCTGTGTATACTTTGCATTATCCATCTCTTTTAGTATTCAGAACATACGAATATTGCCAGCAGAAGGAGGCCTGGTGATCCATCAAGTCTGCTTGTGTTGCAAAGTCCCCAGTGGCAACTATGCCCCCCCACTACCTCCCCTTCTTGTTTCAGATTCGTGTCCTTTAGGACATGAGGCCTGTGAACTGAAGGTGAGTAGTTCTGACACTTCCTCCTTTTTGCTGTTTGGCCCTTGGCTGCTGCCTGCTCCTTACTTCTGGGCCCCCCAACAACACTCAGCCCCATCTGCTGCTCCCTTGCTGTCTTATCCGTGGGATCCACATGGAGTGAGGCCCAAGGACCAAGGAGGACCGCCATTTGTGACTGCTGATGCACATAGGTTTTGTACTGTTTCTTCCTCTCACCGCCCTGTGATGTCAGATGCTGTCTGTCGACCCAGCACGCCAGCATAGACTGGTAGGTGACACCCCTCATGAGGGTGCTAGCTCCCTGGCATGTCGTGGGGGGCCGCGGCTGCACCGGAGATCTGACGCTCCTAAGGATGCAGTGTTGAAACTGTGTAAAGGCACTCTGTCATTCATGTAAATATTTTGTACATTAGACAATTAATAAAATATTAATAAATATCCTTTTTAAAGTGTTTTACAACAGACAGTGACTTTGGTTTTATGAGTTCTTCACATGCAAGTAAATCTGTGTTTTGATTGGATGGATGGTCTGCAATAATATAACCATACGAGGACTTCATGCACTAAGTTGGAGAATGGGGGAGATTCTGCATTTAATTTTTCATGTTTAATAAATAGGCAGTTATGTGCATGTTTATTATGGGATTAAGGGTGTTGCCTCGTGCATTCATGGGGTGTCTGCACTGCTCGTTATAATTTTCCAGTTCTCTCACCCCGAGAACATGTCAGGAGACACTCTTATATCTGTGAGAGAGAACCTGAGTATCCATATAGATGTATTTTATTATCTGATTTTGTGGGAAACTCCTGCTCCTGCCAACTGGATTCCTTCTCTGGTTCTCGAGGGGGGCTGTGCTTTGAGTGGAATCCACCAAGCATTTTACTGTGCATCTTAAGAGAGTAAGGAATTACTGTAGAACTGGTTAATTTCATGCAACATTTATTTTGCACGATGAACCTTCAGACTTTTAGCACAAACTTTATGTTAGCCAACCAAGCGGCTGTTTTGCATTAGAAAACCAGTTTCTGGTATTGGGAGCTAAGCAAAGTAATTTGCACTGATTTCTTTCATTTCAACGGTTTTTTTTTTTTTGTATATTCTATTTATTTCTTCCCTGGGTCTCGATTGGCATCTATCCCCATTAAGCCCGTCCAGCACCATACCCAGAGATCAGGCAGCTACCCCTCTTCCCCACAGACCCCCATGGTGGGGCAGCGAGCCCCCCTGGCTCTACTCACCTCAACCAGGATCCAGTTCGGGGAGCTCGCTTGAGGGTCAGGATCTACGGCAGGATGCATCATCCTGCATGACCATGACCATTTCTTCATTTACTCACTTACGTGTGAGGTGCAGTGGCGCCAGTGGAGGAGCGTGCGTGTCTGCCGTGCTCCTTCCGGTGCCTGCCCCATCACATCCCTCTTTTGCAGCATTGCGCACTGTCCCCAGCCTCCACTAGGGGACAGATCGGGCAGACTACTGAATCTCCCCACTCCCCGGAGAGGGAGAGCAGTCCATCAGACACTCCCTCTCCTCCCTTCCATCCCCAGCAGACTGTGCTGGTTCCGAACATGGTGCGCCAGCGTGAGCGTGGTAAGCGTCCTAGCGCCTCAGCCCTCCGTGCCACCAGGCTGGCTTTCTTTTAAACTTTTGACTTTTAATTGCGAACTTTCGTAAGTAGAAGGAAACCGCTTCTGCTTTTCAACAGAAGCAGGGTTCAGCGAACAGACGAAGAGTGAGAGACTGATGGGAGCATCAGAGTGTGAGTGAGTGTGAACGGGATACTGTAGTTCAGCGCTTCCAACATAGGGGCCCAAGCAAAGTACTGTAATTGAGTTTACGTCTGGAAGTGGATTGTGATACCAGTGTGTAAGCATGGTACTGTGCAAGTTTGTTTCAGGGAATTATCACCATGCGGTGGTGGAGGAAAACAAATGCTGATTGCAATTAGCAGTTAAATCAGTGGTCAGCATTTTTTTTTTTTTTTTTTTTAATTCAGTCAAGTGGGTAAGTGTTTTAAGGGGAATAGGCACAGCATACCTCGGCCAATAAAATGGTACTGGGTATGTTTGTGTTGGGGAATTTGGTTTAGATGGGATAGTATCTCGTACTTCAACCAGCAGTACTTACTGTTCTGGGAAATTGGCAGCACCATGTGGTCTTCGTGAAGAAGCTAGCACTGACAGCAGTCAGTAATGGTAAGTGTTTCTTCTTGCTCCTGCTTTGTTTCCATTTTCTTTTTCTTGGCTTTGTTTATCTCGGTTATTGTATATGACTGGTATTTCTCATTTCATTTAATTACTGGTAACAGCATTTTAGGTTGTGAGTTACTGTAGTAGTAGTTGTGTATCTTGTGAGTGGTCACGAATGATCAGCAGTCTGTATTACACGGACTCTTAACTGAAGCAAACTATCGCGGGAGAGGGTGGTCCCTTGAATATAGCGAAAATAAAATTATCGAAAATAACTTGTTTAATGTACGCACATTATATCAGAAGGCAGTGTGCTGCAGAGTTATAGTACCAAACATTGGAACAGGAGGCAACATGTTCACATCCCACAAGTCCTGGCCTGTTGCATGACCTTGAGTAACTTACCAGACCTTTAGTAAGCTTCCGTCCACCCAGCTGTAAAAGTGGGCTGAAGCAAGACTCCACTGAAAAGGAGATGTTGCATCATACTGTTACATAAATGGCAAAAATAAAGGTGCTTTCAATGGCTGAATATCTACTTCTGGCTATGTCTAAACTAATCAGTCTTGTGCTGTAGTGATAACTGTTAATATTTTGCTTAGTGCCGACTTTTCTGCATTGGTGGTAAAGGCCAGTGGTCTCGCAGCTGGAAAAGGTGTGATAGTGGCAGCCAACAAGGAGGAGGCATGCAGCGCTGTACGAGAGATACTACAGGTGGGTGGAAAGGGACCCCTTCTCCCAACGTTTTAATAGTGGATTGTGTTTTAAGGGGTTCCAGTACTAATGCTAACAAAATTAATGGAATACATTTTTAGAAAATATGCTTTTATTCTGCAGAATGAAGTGGTGTTAGCTTTGTAGTATAGCAGATATTCTTTGAGCCAATCTCTTGCAGCAGGTCGTAACACATGGGATATCGGCCGCAGGCATCACATCCTCCGGATGACTTTTCAGCAGTCAACACAGGGACCTCCCCCTTTCTGTCACCTGGTGTGCTCTGATACTCTTTAGTTCTTTTCAACTGTGACAGAGTAAGCATCAAGTTCTCCTCCAGAGTCCAGCTTTCTTCAGTTTGTCGACGAAGAGGTATGCTGACCAAGAGTTGATTTACTGATGTCTTCGGAACCTTTATTCAGAAAGTGTTCCTGTGGATGAAAGATCGTGACTGAGGACCTTCACATAGTGTGTCTGTTCGGTGCCTCAATCCTGAACACGACACCAGGGAGTGTACCCTCTGCCGCCGGTTCAGGAAGGCCACAAAGCGTTGAAGGCTCCAGCAGCTCAGGGCAAACATCATGGATCAAAAGGTAGCCCTTCTGGAGCAATGCTGCACTGCAGGGGAGTCTTTGACCTCCTCCTCGGGGTCTCGTAGGGGTGAGCCCCCATCGTCAATGAAGCATGGGGCCGGGAGGAAACATGCATCTAAGTCCAAGCATGTTTCCCCAGCTCCACCATCTTTGTCATTGAAGTCTTCGAGTTCCACAATAAAGTTAAGTATTAGAAGGGAGCCCACTGTCTCCGTCTTCTCCACTGTCGACGGTAGTGAGTCCCTCCCTCCCTTCCTTCATCGACTGCTCCTCCGTCGATGACTGTCGTGCTGCAGCTTCCACCGCTGCCTCCACAAACATGTCTTTCTGGCCGTCGTCAGTTGACAATGACTGCTACTGCTCTGTCGGTTCTCCCGTTGACTGAGCATGTTCTGAGCCCCTTTCGGCTTGCCCATTGATGGATCGCATGAAGCCGTTCTTTGGCTCTTTCATCTGGCCCATTCTCCACTGCCTCGCTGACAGCCCTCTCACGATGGTAGGCTCCTGGCATTACTGCCTCTGGCCGATGGTGTTCCTGTCGATGCTCATGACTCCATTTGGACTTCCTTGGACATGAGCCCTAGATGGCTCCACCATCTTAGACTGTGTTTGTCTTATGTTCACCCTCCACATCAAGGTCCAGCTGAGCCCTTGCGCTCTGCCATTCCTACTGTGGTGCCAATCCAGTCCATGACCCCTACTTCTTCTGGGGTCACTTGGCCATAGTGGGCGTTCAGCCTCTTGTCCAGTCCATTATAGAGCCTTACTTGGTCCTACCTTGCCCTTCAGAGGAGGCTGTGGTCCCTGCCTCTGCCCCTCCAGGTCTTCCTTGGCCTCCAGGATAGAAAGTTCCTCTCCAGCCTCTCAGGGTTCCCTCCCAGGCAGAATGATGTGGCGACCCATTCTTGCAAGAATGGGACATGGTGAACCGAGGAGGAGGGGAGGATTCCTCTCGGGATATTATGGTACATCTGCATAAAACTTTGTTTCAAACTACAAGAACAGGATGCCTCCTTGGATACTTTTAAGGAGGCCATATTAGCTGCCTGGCAGAACTGTTCCACATTCCCTCAAAGTCCCTCAAGGTGGACAGACTTTATAGGGCCCCTGTGGACCACCTTTACCTTGCTGTGCCTCCACAGGCAGATTCCGTGGTTAAAAATGTGGCTCACAATAGATCCGCTACACCACAACATATGAGTTCTCAACCTCCAGATAAAGAATCCAAGGCATTGGATATCATGGGTAAGAGTCTATGCTTCAACTTTTGTGTCCATTCATATTCTAAATTATATGGGCCACCTCAAATATCAGGAGGAGATCCTTAAAGCTACTCAAGAATCAGTCCAGTCCTTTTCGCCAGGCCACCTTCAAGAGGACCTTAATGCGAAGCCTTCCACTGCTGCGGCCATTTGCCGCCACCTGCTCAGGGCTACCTATGGTGCAGTTGATTCTTCAGCAAGGGCCTCCGCTGCGGGTGTCTGCCTCAGTCACCATGTATGGCTGAGGGTTTCAGAATTTTCACAGCTTGTGCAACAATCCATCCTTAATGCTTTCTTTAAAGAGAACAAACATTTGGGGCCACAGGCCCAGGACATTCGGAAAAACTTGCAAGACTCTGGTCATACCCTTCAGTCTGTTCGGACCCTATCTTGCCCTCAGGCAAAGCCTGCATACAGTGGTTCCTTTTGGGGAAGGTTCATCAGAGGTAGACCTACTACTCCGTGGCAGCCTGCGGCAAATGTAAGGCTCGGTTAGCTCTGCTAGGCCCAGGAAATGCCCCCAAAACGTCTAGGACTGTCCCTACTGCTCCTCAGCAGGGACAGCCTGAAGGCATGTCTCGGCTGTGGTGGCAGAGACCCCCTCCCCGACTGTCTGTGACAGGCTCTCCCTGCACGTCTGAGGTTGACAAGGGATCACGTCAGACCTCTGGCTCCTTAAATTGATCCAGTACTGTCATACGTTGGACTTGATCAGTCCTCCTCCTCCCTTGCCCCCTCTGGTCTCTCAGTACCCTCCGGACCATGCTCTGGTACTGCAGGCAGAAATAGATGCTCTGTTACGGAAACATGCCATCAGTCCAGTTCTTGCCCATCAAAAAGGCTCAGCATATTACTCCTGTGTTTTTTTTTTTTTTTCTGGTTCCCAAATTGACAGGAGACATACGTCCCATTCTGGATCTCTTGAGGTCTCAACCTCTACATATGGTACAAGAAGAAAAAATTACTCACCTTAGTAATGTTGTTTCTTCTAATGGAGTCTTGCTATATTCTGACATATGCAGCGAGTCCCAACCTTCGAACTGCTCCGGAGGTGAAAGAGTTAACTTTCCATGCCAGGCATGGAACGCTGAGCACGAGCTCAGTTGAGAGACTGTCTGTTGTTCTTCAAACTCAAACCGTCAGATCTTTACGAGCTAAACTCACTAAGGTCCTGTGTGGAAGCTGTAAACCTACACTAGCCAACTGGCTACTAAATACAGTATAAGAACACATTTTTTGGTCCCAAAACAAAGACTCAAGTCAGGAGACCCAAAAAATGAAAAACTAACACCAAGTCACCCCAAGAAAGGAGGTGAAAAACAACAAGGTGGGCACCTACTAAGGTGCCAACCTGCACTGCCTACCACATTCCAAAACAGAGGTTTCAGGAGGGGCAGGCGGGGAGGTCAGAATATAGCAAGACTCCATTAGAAGAAACAACATTACTAAGGTGAGTAATTTTTTCTTCAAACAACATGAAGTCTTGCTATATTCTGACATATGCAGACTACAAAGCAGTATCTCCATGGAGGAGGGACAGAACCTACTTAGGAAATAGGCTCTGAAGCACAGCTGTGCCAAACCGAGCATCACTCCTAGCCTGGATGTCCAGGGAGTAATGCTTGGTAAAAATGTGAACTGTTTTCCAGGTAGCTGCTTGACATATCTCTAGAATAGGGATGTCCCTGGCAGCAGCCAGAGAAGCAGTTGTACCTCTGGTAGAGTGAGCCCTCAGGCCTGAGGGAGGAACCTTACCCAGTTTTTCATAGCAAAATTGGATACAAGAGACAATCCACCTGGCAATGGATCTTTTAGTGGCAGGTTTCCCTTTGCCAACCTCACCATAAGTGAGGAACAGTTGGAGGGAGTCAAACCTGTGATCCTTGGTACGCTCTATGTAGTAACTAAGGGCTCTCTTCACATCTAAGCTGTGCAGCCTCCTCTCGCCAGAGGAGGAATGGTCAGTGAAGTACACTGGAAGAGATATAGATTGATTAAGGTGGAAATCTGAAGCTACCTTAGGAAAGAACTTCCTGTTAGTCCTGAGGACCACCTTATCTCTGTGAAAGGAGATAAAATCAGGCTCCACTGACAAAGCTTGTAATTCACTTATGCATCTGGCAGAAGTGATGGCTACCAGAAACACAGTTTTCCAAGTCAAGTACTTAAGCTCTGCTGAAGACAAAGGCTCAAAGGGGGGTTGCATAAGCTGAGCAATGCAAACATTAAGATCCCAGGTGGGGGCAGGGTCCTTGAATGGAGGGTTGGTGTGAAGCAATCCCTTGAAAAACTTGGAGAATACAGGGTGAGCAGAAAGAGAAGAAGGCTTACCTGCTGAAATAAAAGCAGACACAGCTGCCAGATGCACTTTCAGGGTAGCTGGCCTCAGCCCCAAGGTATTTAAGTGGACCATATAATCCAGGACTGTGGGCAAATTAGCAGATTCTGGGAATATGCTTTCCAGAGCACTATATGGAAAAACCTTTTCCATTTGGAATTATAAGTAGCCCTGGTGGAAGGTTTTCTAGAAGCCTTCAGGATATCCATTACACCTTGGGAGAGGTGTAACTCAGCAAACACTAACTCTTCAAGAGCCAGGCCTTGAGATTGAGAGATTTGAGGTTTGGGTACCAAACCTTCCCCTGAGCACAGGTTAACAGGTTGTAATCCCTGGGAAGACACAGGGGAAGATGGACTGCTAAGGACAGTAGGAGTGGATACCAGGGCTGTCTGGCCCAGTCTGGAGCAATCAGGATCATCTTGCAGGGTTGAGATCTGATTTTGACTAGCACTTTGAACAGGAGAGGGAAGGGGAAAAGCAAGAGAAACTTCCTTCCAATTGAGAACTGAGGCATCCAGAGGACTGAGCCCAACACTGGGGCCTGCAGCAAAAATGGGAAGTTGGTGATTGTCTGGGGCTGCAAAAGATCTCTCTGTGGGTGCCCCATCTGGAAAATATCACCTCCAAGACTAAGGGATCCAGTGACCATTCGTGATGGCCTGGAAATCCTGCTGAGAGCATCTGCCAGGACATTGTCCTTGCCTGGGAGGTGAACTCCGTAGGGAGGTGTTCAGGAGTAAGCCAGAGACCACAACTTCATTGCCATTGCACAGGGCCATAGACCAAGTGCCCCTTGCTTGTTGATGTACCACATTGTGGTGGCGTTGTCTGTTCTGACCTGTACAACTTTGTTCTGAACAGATTTGGAAAAAGCTTGAAGTGCTAGAAAACTGCTCTGAGTTCCAACAGATTGATGTGGAGCAGAGATTCCTGAGGGGACCACAACCCCTGGATGGTGAGGTCACCCATGTGAGCTCCCCACCCCAAGAGGGATGCATCTGTAGTAAGGATTAAGGAGTGAGACTGAGTGACAAAAGGAACCCCTTGTCTCAGATTGCTCTGATCCTGCCACCACTGTAGGGCCTGGATCAGGGTTCGAGTCACTGAGATCAATTTGGTGAGAGGGTCATTCCTTTGAGACCAAAAGGCTCTCAAATGGAACTGAATGTCCCTCATCTGAAATCTTGCTCCCTGCACTACTGCTGTAGAAGCAGCCATGTGCCCCAGGAGCTGTAGAAAATGCCTTGCTGGCTGAGACACCTGCAGGATCCTTGCCCTGTCCAAGGGAAGGAAGGCTCTGGCTTTCTCTGTGTTCAGCTCTGCGCCTATGAAGATGAGAAGCTGGATAGGCTCTAGGACTGATTTTGAAAGACTGAGAAGGAAACCTAGAGAGGTGAGCAGTTGCTGAGTTATCTGTAGGTGTAACTTGACTTGGTCTGGGGACTGGCCTACTATAAGCGAGTCTTCCAGGTAAGGGAAGATGGCAATTCTTTGCTTTCTTAGAAAAGCAACTGCTACTGCCAGGCATTTTGTGAATACCCTTGGAACAGAGGTGAGGCCAAAGGGCATTGCTCTGAACTGGTAATGGCCTGAGGGCAGCTCGAACCTGAGGTACTTTCGATGGAAGCTTCTGATGAGAATATGGAAGTAGGCATCCTTGAGGTCCAGGGACGCTAGCCAGTCCCCTGGCCTTAGAGAGGGTAGAATAAGTCCCAGAGTCACCATTTTGAATTTTGGTTTTAAAAGATGCTTGTTTAAGTATCTGAGATCCAGGATGGGCCGCCATTCTCCTGTCTTTTTTGGGGTAAGGAAGTACCTGGAGTACAACCCTTTGCCCTGGTGTAGGGGTAGAACCCTTTCCACAGCTCTGAGAGCCAGGAGGAAAGAGACTTCTGCCTCTAGGGCAAGTGCCTCTGGTGGATTTGCAGGTGGAAAGGATCTGGTTCTCATCTTTGGAAACTTTTTGAAGCTGAGAACCAGTCCTGACTCTACTTCCAGGACCCATTTGTCTGATGTCAGAGACTGCCAGTCCTGGAAAAAGTAAGCCAGCCTGCCCGTACAGGTAGCTGAGAATCGGCCCTGGCAACCCCATCAGGGTGCCTGCTTGGCAGGGGCTTTGGGCTGAGGGGTGGAAGCAGGCCTGCTTGTACCCCGTCTGCCTCTCCCTCTAAAGAACCCCCTCTGGGCATAAGCAGAAGAGGAGGCCTGGGCTTGGTAAAAAGGCCGAGTGGCCTGCCTTTCTTTGACCTGTGCACTCCTATAGGTGGTCCTATATTCATCCATTTTCTTCATGTAATTCTCTGTTTGCTCCCCAAACAGAGAATTACCCACAACAGGAAAATCCATGGCCTTGGTCTGGGTATCCTGTGACAGGCTAGTACATCTGAGCCAAGCCATTCTTTGAAGTGCCACAGATGTAGCCATGACTCTAGAAGACAAATAATTGGAGTCTACTGTAGCATGGAATTGCACCTTGGATGCCTCAATACCATCAGCAGCCACCTGCTCCAGCTCCTTGGCAAGCTGGCCAGGAACCTGTTTTGCTAGGGCCATAACAGTGTCCCATCTGTATTTTGATACCTAGTAGTATAGGCCATATAATTTGCCTGTCTGAGTCCCAAGGATGCTGCCATGTACTGTTTCTTTGCCATGGCATCAATCCTCCTGGAGTCCTTGTCGGGGGTGAAGTCAAGGAATGTTTGCCTTATCACAGGCTGTAGCCTGCACTACCCAACTTGGCTGCATTTTGTGTAAGGAACTCCGTGTCGAGCCTGACAATGTATACCTCTTGTCCATTCTTTTATCACAGGGAGGTATAGTGTTAGAGTCTTCAAAATTTTAAATGTCTGTTTCCCAAAAGATTTGTGCAAGGGAATAGACAGCCTCCTGAACTCTGGGATATCCATCATTTCTACATAGTCAGGCTCCTCCTGGTCATCCACAGCTTCTTCTATAGGAAGCTGGAGGGTTTCAGCCACATTTTGTAGAACATGAAATGGGAGGGGGACTCGGAAAGCCTAGGAGAGACACCCCTGAAGGTCTGTCTGGGGAGATGTTCGGGTCAATGGGCACATCCAGACTTTCAAATCCACATTCACTTTCCTCATACTCCTCTTCCTCCGGTTCATAAAACTCCTCTAAATCATAATCTTGAACCGGTGGAACCGGGCGCAGCGGCCTGCCTGATTGTGCCGGTTTGGTCGGAACCATGGAAAGCGACTGAACAATTTTGATCGCTTTGGCTATCTCTTCAGCGTTGGAGAGGAAAGTTTTGGCTCCACACCAGCTGATTTCTCTTTTCTAGTTCTTTTTTTTTCTGTTATTTCTCAGGAGCCCCCCCCCCGCACTCAGGGCCTCCCCGCCTCCGCCGTTCTCCGGTGCCATCCCGGACATGAGACCCCCTCTCTTCAGCACCCTGCGACTTACCCTTGGCGGCAGGGTGGTGAGGCAACTCAACCCACCAGAGCGGGTCCATGCCAGGGGCGTCCTCCCGAGATATGGCGGCGAGGAGCGGTGACGTCGTGCTGCGGCTCCATTTTTTCCCGAATTTTCTCCGGCGGGCATGGCGTGCAATAGCGCGGCGACTGATCTGGCGTCTGCCATCCCGCCTCCCCCGTCTCTGCGGCTCGTGTTGTCGATCCCCAGCCTCTGCTGGGTCAGGCAAGCACCGGCCGCCCGAATCCCACCCGGAGATGGAGAGCAGTCCTCGGGCGCTCGATCCATCTCCCCCTCGACCCCGACAACCCGTGCTCGTTCCCGAACATGGGTCGGGCGTGGCGAGGTGTGGCGACCAGCGCCTCAACCCTCAGTGCCACCGGCCGGCCCTTTTCTAGTTCTTTAGCCAGAACTGACTCCTCAGAATCGGCTCTCCTTTTGCCCAAAGAAGTCTCGCCCTGGTCAGAGGGCACTCCTTCTGGTTCGGTTGGAACCGAACCGGGCTGGCCATCCGGTTCAGTGGACTTTTTGGCCTCCCTTTCCCTGAGCCTACCAGCTCTCTTTTCTAGGGTAGCTGCAGGGCAATTTTTGCAAATCTGGCAGTCTGCATTGAGGTGGTCAAACCCCAGACGACAGACACAGGTGGTGTGGGGTCAGCCTTGGCAAAGACTTCCCCACACACACTGCAGTGTTGAAACCCAGTGGGTCCGTTTTTTCTTTTGGGTTTCTCAGACATAGTGCCAGGCCTAACCAAACTTACCCTTTTATGGCAGTCCGCCAGGCAAGACCCTCTTATCGGTTCCCAACCGTGTCACGGGTCGTGGAAAAAAACATAATAAAATCTGTGTTTTTTAGAACTGATAAGAACCAGTAACCACACTCTAAATCACAAATTAAGATTTTTTAAAACAACTTGATCGGTTCAGACTGAACCGATAAACCGTTTACAAGTTCCACACAGAATAGAATTAATGTAAAACCTATCTAGTACTCACAAATACCACAGACAGAGACTGAACTGACAGGTTGCGGTTTAAATTCGGTCGAAAACCGAGAAAAACAGTACTTTAACCGACAGAATGAACCGAGCAGAAGGAGAAATCTCCGGAGCGACTGTTCAGTGAGGCGGAGTAGAGAATCTGACGGTTTGAGTTTGAAGAACAGACAGAGTCTCAGCCGAGCTCGAGCTCAGCGTTCCATGCCTGGCATGGAAAGTTAACTCTTTCACCTCCAGAGCAGTTCGAAGGTTGGGACTCACTGCATATGTCAGAATATAGCAAGACTTCATGTTGTTTGAAGTTCAGGATGGTGACTCTCTCTCTTCCCCCTGCCCTGCTGAATACAGGGGACTGGCTTTGTTCCCTGGGCATGAAGGACATGTACCTTCATATCCTGATGCACCCCGCCCACAGGTGGTTCTTGCGATTGCAGTTTCAGGGCTGTCATTTCAGTTTCGGTCCCTCCCCTTTGGCCTTTCTTCGGCCCCCAGGGTATTTAAACAGTGCCTGACTGTGGTGGCAAGGGGACTTTGCCAGAAAGGTCTGTCGTCTTTCATACCTGGAGACTGGCTCCTCAAAGGCGTCCACATGCCCTGCTGGAATACATCCTGACCCGCACCCTAGAGATGTTCTCCATGGCAGGCATCATGGTCAGCTACCCAAAGTCTATGATGAACCCATCAAAAACTCTCCAGTATATAGGAGCGGTGCTAGACATCTCTCAGGACATGGTGTTTCTTCCCAAGGCTGGGTGGGCGCCATTCTGACCCTCATCGTGCAGCTGGAGACTTGTAGGTATGCCTCAGCAAGGACTACCTTGACTTCTGGGACATTTGGTGACTACTATCCCATTGCCAGACCAGTGTTCCCATTAAGGCTGCAGATCTGGGGTGCACTGTACCCCTCAAACATTTTCAAGGGTACAAATTAAATTATAAAGGTTCATTCTACCATTAGTACAACATTTTTGTGGGGTACAGATACAAACAGAATTATGGGGGTACAGTGTACCTCTTCACACAAAAAATATACTTGAATTTCATAATTTGTTCTTGAATCATGTACAGTTGGTGGTAAATGGGAACTCTGTGCTAGACTCAACATGAGGGTTTTTCAGTGAACCTTCGGAGTCCAGTGGGATCGTAGCGGGCTGACTTTGATGCCTCTGTCCTTTTGTCTTCCCTGGCTCTTCATGCCTTAACAATGGTGGAAGTCCATGGACAATCTACTAAGAGGCATGTCATTCCATTCCCCCAGTCCCAGACCTCATTCTGATGACTGGTGCCTCCTTGTCCTTGATGGGCTGGGATGCCCATCTTCAGGGGGTTCAGTTCCAGGGCTTTTGGACGAAGTTGGAAGCTTGTCTTCATATAAACATCCTGGAATTGAGGGCCGTCTTGTATGCCTTACAGGTGTTCGAGACCTTAGTCCCTCAGGGTTGCCTTCAAGTGCAATCAGACAGTTCAGCAGTGGTTCACTACCTGAACAAACAAGGCGGTAGCCATTCATACCTTCTCTGCTGAGAATCCATGAGGGTGTGGTATTGGGTGATCCAGAAGGGCATTCTAGGGGTATCGAGTACCCTAGTGGACTCCCTATGTAGAACCACTGTTTGGCCCACAAATAGGAACTCCACTCTGATGTCTTAGAAGTCGTCTTCGTACAGTGGGGTCGCCTGGAGTTGGACCAGGTTGCCTCTCGGAAAATGCAAAAGTGCCTCTCTATTGCTCTCTAGAGTGCAGTCCTTGAACTTTATGGCTAGACGCTTTATCTCGTTCCTGGACAGGAATATTTCTTTACGCTTTCCTGCTTTTTCCTCTCCTACAGAGAGTACTCCTAAAACTGATAAAAGGCGGGGTGTGTCTGATTTCTCATAGCCCCCCTACTGACCGAGGCAAATCTGGTTCCACTTGCTGTTGAAAGTCTCGGATCAGGATCCTCTTCCTCTTCGTCCAGCCCTCCAATCACAGGAGAGCGGCTCCCTGCTGCCGGGACCTTCGCTCCACCTGCAGCCTGGCTCCTCAGGGCGTAGTCCTCTCTCGATCAGGTGTCTCCAGGTGAAGCAGAGATCTTACTTGAGAGGGCTCTTGCAGTGGGTAATTACATATAGGACTGGCCCGGCGGTGGCAGGACCCCAGAAAAAATTTCTAGCTAGCAGTCCCTGGCGAGGACGCCCCACGTCAGGTGACTGGCGTCATCGACATCAGTATAAAGGGTGGTCGGACGCCCGCCTTCCAGTTCTTTCCGCCGTTGGCTCATTGCAGCTCATGATAAAGTTCGATGCTCCGTCAGTCCTATCTTTCGTCGGTTTTACGAAAATAGTTATTCTTCAATCAGTCGTCAGGTACGCCGTCTGTGTATGTAGTCCCCTACACCCTCCAAGCACAAAAACAAGTGCAACTTGTGCGGCGCCCAGCTGCCACACAAGGACGGCCATTCCCTGTGCCTTTTCTGCCTAGGCCCCAATCACCCGGTTGAGAAGTGCCAGCATTGCCTCAACTTCAACGCGGCTACCCGTAAACGGCGCCAACAGTCCCTGGAAGCCCATCTCCTCAAGAAACAGATGTTGTCTATGGAAAGGAGTTGAAAAAGTTGAGGCAGGTGTCTACTTCCCCTGAAGGACATCGGAAAAAGAAGGACAAGGAGAGGCACCGGGAGAAGTCCTCCTCTACCGCGTCTCCGCTGGAGACTCCGGGACCAAGGTAACGTCCCCAGGGGAACCAGCTCGGCAACCGCCTCAAGGTTTTGGAGGCGTCGGCCCTACCATCTGGCTGGCTCGGACCTTGTAGAGCGCTCTCAGCGGTAGAACCTCTGCCCCGGTTCGGCTGCAGGCTTGCGCCTACTGGCGTGGCGACTCTAAGTTGGATGTCGGCTCCTCTGACATCCGCATGGAGAGGTTGATAAGATGCCCGACCCTTTGGGGTGGCGCGCAGCCTCTACCCCGGACCGGGCGATCCTTCCCCTCGGCCTGCCTCCGGTGAGGGCTCCCTGTAAGCCGGACGCGGGTCTCCGGCGCCCGCGAACTTCCCCAAGCGCACATCAGCTCCTCCGACGTGCGCTGGGCGACGGAACAGATGACGGACCCTCCCACGTCTGTCGTACCTAGTTCCCGACAGCCTTTGCTGCCGTCTGGGGAGCCTGAGTCACCCCAGCCTGACCGCATGTGATTTCTCTCCTCCATCCCCAGACGATGCGGGGGATCTTCCTCCTCCGTCGGAACCAGATCTGACGTTGACCCCTGGATGCCGGCACAGACGCTGGTTCTGCCGGCTCCAGGAGACATCCGCTTCCAGATGTTCCCCCTCCGTTGGGCCCCCTAATGTGGACCTGCCCGTGAGGCCGCTGACCGGGCCGTCTGCTCCGGCAGCCCCCCGGCTCCCGGGTACCCGCCGTCTTATCCGACGCGGACGTACCCGGGACCACAGTATCCAGCACCGCAGTACCAGACGCCGGTCTTTCCGACGCCGCAATACCTGACGCCGGGTTTCCCACAGCCGGGTTTTGGATACTCGCCTTACGGGTACAACCCGTACACTTTTCCCCCTCCTCCTCCACCTCCACGGCTGCTGGTGGATCTGCAGGAGACTCTGGCCTCCTGGTGGGCCGAGGCCAAGGCTCAACTCACCAGGGAGGTGAGGGCCGCCTTACGGCAGACGGTGCCACCACGGCTCCCGTGCGTCCGGCGGTGCCTCCTCTACCTCCGGACTCCAGAGCTCTTCCTCTGGGTCCAGAGAGGGCAGGACAGCGTTCTGGGTACCACCCAAGGAACCAGTTCTCTCCCGAGTCGCGTAAAGGTCTTATTCTTCTTCCTCTTCTTCTTCCCTCTTGGATTCTCGGACTCTTCCGAGGATGCTCCGAAGAAGACGACGAGCCCCGCACTCCATCTAAGCCCCAGCCGAGAACCCCTCCGAAGTCTCCTCCGGAGGATCCATCTTTCACGGAGTTGCTTAGAAAAATCCAGGAAGTACACCAGTGGCACTCTTTGGAACCAGATCCTCAGCGACTTAAACTTGCTGAACATCTGGATCTGCCCATGTCAGCTCCAACATTAGTGCCACCCTGGTTTGAGCCTCTCGCCGACCTTATTACCATGATTTGGAAACAACCGTCAGCGTTAGCCCCACTTCCCAGGAAGTCAAACAGGCTATACCAGGCTCCTGAAGGTGTGGACTACCCTAGACTCTCACCCTCGGGCCGACTAGCCGTGATTAGTGCCGCTCACGGCCGGTCGGCACATCCAAAACATCTGAGCTCGTCTCCTCCTGATAAGGAATCTCGCCTTCTGGACCAGTGTGGAAGAAAGATTTATGCCTCCTCCACACTGGGAATTCGGGCCCTGAATTACGTTGCCCATTATGGGAGATTACCAGAAGGCTGTCCTTACCCAGGTGGAATCCAAGCTGGACTCCTTACCTGACTCCCAGGTCAAACAGGAGTTAGCCGACCTCGTCCGTTCTGCTCGTTCGGCCAGTCGCCACATTTTGCGGGTGACATACGATGTAGTGGACACTGCGGAGAGCTCCGCTTTGCCGTGGGTCTCTGACATCATGCCTGGCTCGCGTGTCAGGTTTGGTCCCGGTGCAATCCGCTATTCAGGAAGCACCTTTTCGGGGGTCAGTGCTTTTCGGGGGTGATGTCAAGGACATAATCACCGATTTGCAGGAGAAGGGCGGCTCTGAAATCCGTGGATTCCATGTACCGTCCCCAACAACAGCAGCGCCGTCCCTTTCGCAGACTGATTCGGCCAAAGGCGAAACCACAGGAAGGCGGGCCACAAACGCCGGGCCCCAGCGCTGCTAAGCCCTCCCTCCCAAAAAGTGGGTGCTTCAGCTGCAGCGCTGCCTCACACCACCTGCTCCTTTCCTCTCCCACGCCTCTGGACTTCCCAGAGGAACTGGTAGAGGAGGTTTCCTCCACCTTCCGGGATGGGAGAGGATAACCACGATTCTTGGGTGCTCCAGCTTATAGCAGAAGGGTATTCCATAGAGTTTCTTCAGAATCCACCCTGCCACCCACCCCTAAAGTCGTCCTATTCAAGGAACATCTTCCTTTGGTCCGGGAAGAACTCTTTGCCCTCCTTGTGAAGCAGGCGATAGAACCCGTCCCCCTTCATCTTCAAGGGGCAGGTTACTATTCTCATTTCTTCCTGGTCCCAAAGAGGGAGGAGATCTCAGACCCATTCTAGATCTCAGTTCCTTGAATCTTTATGTGGAACACAAAAGGTTCAGGATGCTCTCTCTGCAGAGCCTTCTGCCCCTCCTTCAGCCGGGTCAATGGCTTTGTGCTCTGGATATGCAGGATGCCTATCTGCACATTCCCATTGCCTTTCTCACTGCAAGTATCTTCGTTTTGCGTTTCAGGGGGACCACTACCAATTCAAGGCGCTCCCTTTTGGTCTATCCTCGGCCCCCCGAGTATTTACCAAATGCCTGGCTGTGGTAGCTGCCCACCTGCGTACAATGGGAGTACAGGTGTTCCCTTACCTAGACGACGGGCTCCTGGCTGCCTCGTCCAGGGAGGAACTCCTGCATTTTCTCTCCCTCACCCAGCAGGTTTTCACCTGCCTGGGTATTACTATCAACCATTCCAAGTCTCATCTGGATCCTTCCCAGAGGCTGCAGTTCATCGGGGCTATCCTTGATATGAACGTGAGCAAGGCCTTCCTGCCTCCGGACAGGGTGACCTCTCTCCAAACCCAGACTTCCTTGCTATCAGAACGCAGGAGGATCTCGGCGAGGTCAGTCCTCCGTTTCCTGGGGCTCATGGCAGCCGCTATTCTGACGGTCCCCTGAGCTCGACTCCACATGAGGATCTCTCAGTGGACTCTTTGTTCCCAGTGGGATCAACCTGTGGACGACCTAGATCAATTAATTCTGATCTCATCGCTGATGGTGCGAGACTTGCAATGGTGGATGGTTCGAGAGAACCTGTTTGGGGGTCCCCTTCTTTCATCCTCCCCCCAGACTCTGACTACAGACGCATCAGGCGAAGGTTGGGGAGCACATCTGGGTCCTCATTGGACCCAGGGCTTATGGTCCAGACTGGAACAAGCTCTCCACATCAACGTGCTCGAGCTTCGAGCTGTGCTGTACGCTCTCCAAGCCCTTCACCAGTACATCCTTCCCGGCCACCTAGCCGTCCAGACTGACAACATGTGCGTAGTGTGGTACATCAACAAACAGGGAGGAACTTGGTCCTACCCTCTATGCAGGGAGGCAGTGAGGGTTTGGGATTGGGCAACACAACACGACCTTCACCTAACGGTGGTTCATGTTCCGGGAGTCAACAACACTCTGGCAGACAAGCTAAGCTGCTCCTCTGCTCTGGCACACGAGTGGGAACTGGACCAAGGGGTACTAGAAGATATCTTTCAGCTTTGGGGGACTCCGTAGGTAGACCTGTTCGCCTCTCCCCAAAACGCAAAACTTCCCACCTTTTGCTCGCTCATTCCAGAGCGAGGCACTTTCTGGAGCGATGCTCTGTCTCTAGACTGGAAGGACAGATTAGTCTATGCTTTTCCCAATTCCTCTTATCCCACAAGTATTGCAGAAACTAGCCACAGAAGGAGCGAGAATGATTCTGATCGCTCCTTTCTGGCCCAAGCAAATCTGGTTCTCTCTTCTACAACAATATTCAGAGGATCCTCCTCTTCCTCTTCCTCTATCTCGAGGTTTGCTGACCCAGGATCAGGGGACCCTGGTCCACCCAGGCCTCAAATCCCTTCAACTACATGCATGGCTCCTGCAGACCTAGCCCAATCCCGTTTTGGTGTCTCTCCAAAAGTGGCGGAAATTTTAGTGGAGGCTAGAAAACCCTCCACCAGGTCCACTTATGCCATGAAGTGGAAGAGATTCTCTATTTGGGCAGCCTCCAAGAACGTGGAGCCTTTCTCCTGTTCAGTGGCTTTTCTGCTGGAGTACTTACGTCATTTCTTCGACCTAGGTCTCCTCCATTCCTCCTTGAAGGTTCACATGGCAGCTATCTCAGCCTACCATGTTCCCTTCGCAGATAAAGCTTTCGCTCAACTGGAGGTCTCTAAGACCTTTCCCAGAGGGGTCCTCTATCTGAGACCCCCCATCCATACTCCTGCCCCCCTTGGGACTTGAATTTTGTTCTTGAGAAACTTACTCTTCCTCCTTTCGAACCTGCAGCTTCTGCAGATTTGAAATTTCTTTCGTGGAAGACGCTCTTCTTGGTGGCCATTACTTTGGCTCGAAGAATCTCTGAGCTTCAGGCTCTGATGTGCAAAATCCCCTACTTGATTTTTCACAAAGGACGAGTGGCTCTTCACACAAACCCTAAGTTTCTACCTAAAGTAGTAGCAGAGTCTACGTTAAATCAGTCCATAGAGCTACCTGCCTTTTTTATGCAGCACTGTAACCAAGGGGAATATCTACTCCATACTATGGATGTTCACCGGATTCTGAGATACTACACCAACAGGACGAAGGATCTCAGAAAGACTGATCAGTTGTTCATCTCTTTTGCCCACAAAAAGGAAGGCAATGCTGTTTCCAAGCAATGCCTGTCTAAGTGGTTGGCTCATTGCATCACTTTCTGTTATGACAAGTACAACAAGACCCTCCCGGGTCAAGTAAGAGGCCACTCCACAAGAGGGTAGCTGCCTCTGCGGCTTGTTTCAAGAATGTGTCTGCGGCAGACACATGCGCTGCCGCCACCTGGACTTCCGTCCATACCTTTACGAAACACTACAGTTTGGACATTGCCTCTCGCCGTAGAGCAGGCTTCGGGCTGGCTGTTTTGCAAGGCCTCCTGTCTTGAGGCTTGCACAGCTAGTGCTACTTTTTCGAGTAGTTCCTCCTCCTGGTGCCTTTCTTTGTTCCAGACTGCTTGGTATTCTGTCCTATATGTAATTACCTACTGCAAGAGCCCTCTCTAAGTAAGATAGTAGTTACGTAAGAACTTACCGTAACAGTAGATCTTCGAGAGAGGCTCTTGCAGTGAGATCCTCCTCCCGTCCTCCATCCCTAGGCTTTTTCAGCTCCTTTTCAGGAATGGAAACATCTGCTTCTCTTTGTCCGGGCCTTCCTGGCCTGTGGCAGAGAAAGAACTGGAAAGGCGGTCCAGGACCGCCTTTATACAGGCGTCGTATGGCGCGGTCACCCTGACGATGGGCGGTCCCTGCCAGGGACTGCTAGCTAGAAATGTTTCATAGGGTCCTGCCGCGGCGGCGTCAGTCCTAATATTACCTGCACAAGAGCCTCTCTTGAAGATCTACTTTCTGCGTAAGTTTTTACGTAACTGTACTATCTTGAGGGTGGCTTGGAAGCCCTCTACTAGGTCTTCCTACTCTCTGAAATGGACACGTTTCTCCATGTGGGCCTCTTCCCAGGAATTGGACCCCTATGTGTGTTCCCCTCAGAGCATCCTAGACTACCTGCTCTCTCTCTGTCTAAAGGTGGCCTACAATAATATTCCTCGATAAAAGTACATCTAGTGGCTATTTTTGCTTTTCATTTACATTTGGACAACAAATCATTGTCCCAGTTGCCTCTGAACAGAACCTTTTTGAAAGGTACCCTACATTTGCATCCCCCTATTTGGGACCTGGTCCGGTGTGAGAGTTTGAATTTTGTGCTTGAAAAACTGACAAAGTCCTTTTGAGCCCACTGATACATGCGAGCTCTGATTTCTGTCATGGAAAATTATTTTTTTGGTGGCGATTACGTTGAGTAGACATATCTCAAAGTTATCTTATGTGCACGACATCTTATTGCAGTTTCATATGGCTCGCCCCTCCTTTCTTCCGAAAGTATGTTCTGAATTTACTCTAAATCTGTCCATTCAGTTGCCAGTATATTTTTCGGAGCCTGAGAATCCACGGAAGCCCTGCTTCATACTCTCAATGTGCACAAAACATTGAGACTTTATTTTCTCTGCAATGAACAGTTGTGAAAAATCCGCGAACTTTTTCTTTCACCCAAGGATGTCTGGGCGATCGGGTTTCAAAGCAGTGCTTGTCCACATGGTTGGTCCACTGCATTACGTTCACATATAACAAATATGATAAACCTCTCACAGGGTCTGTGAAGCCCAACTCCGCTAGAGGCATGGCTACCTCCAGGGCATGTTTTCGAGGCATCTCAGATTCAGAAATTTGCAAGGCTGACACCTGGTCTACTGTACATACATTCATGAAACATTATAGTCTAGACATTGCTTCCAAGAAGTGTACTGCTTTTGGGTTGGCCATCCTCCTGTCCTAATCTGATGTGGTTTTCCTCTTCCTGTGGGCATCAGAACTGCTTGGGATTCTTCCCATGTGTTATGGCTTGCTGCAAGAGATTGGCTTGAAGAAGATAGTTCAGTTGCATAAGAACTTACTGTAATGGTAGATCTTAGAGAGTTTCTCTTGTAGCATGCCATGTCTGCCCTCTGCCTTCCCCTTGCTCCTGTTTCAGAAGGATACCTTGCTCTGTCCTCTCATGGACACCTCGAGCTGCTGTCTTTTTATTCAAACAACATGAAGTCTTGCTGTATTCTGACAATTTGTAGTTAGCTCCAGCCTTTAAACTGCCTCGGAGAGTATAGGGTTAATTTTCTATGCAGTGCATAGAACGTTGAGCTCGAGCTCGGTTGAGGTCTCTGTTTGCAGCCCTTTGAAACCCTACTGTTAGATTCTTTACTCCGCCTTACTGAACAGTCGCTCCGGAGATTTCTCCTTCAGTTCGGTTTAAAAGTTGGTTAAAGTGTTGATTTTAAGTCAAAATTATTTTCATTTTTATTTATTAAAGTTTCGGAATTACAAACCTTTGAGTCAGAGACTCTTTTGCAAAGGCTCCATGTCAGTACAGACAGACATATTTCTTTAAGACAGATTGAACAAAGCGTCATTAATTAGAAATAATACATTGGGACTTTACATGATTACATCAAACATTTACTGTGCTTGGTTTGTCTCTCTGGGGTTGATTATAGACCCTGGGTGCGTCGATGGTTCAGGCTCTGTCTGCGGTACCGTGAGTACTAGATAGTTTTCTGATTTACTTTGTGGAAATTGTAAGCTTTTTCGATCAGTTCGGCTGAACTGATCCCATATATTGAATTTTCTTACTTTGCTTTAGTGTGTGGTTAACCGGTCCTTATCAGTTCTTAAAAAAAAAAAAAAAAAAAAAGTGTTTTAAATGTTTTTTTCCAATACCCGTGACACGGTTAGGAACCGATAGGGGAGTCTTGCCTGTCGGTTGCCGAAAAAAGGGTACGTTTGGTTAGGTTGGCCATGTCTGAGAAACCCAAGAAAAAAAACAGGCCCACTGGGTTTCAACACTGCAGTGAGTGTGGGAAGTCTTTGCTAAGGCCGATCCCCACACCACCTGTTTGTCTGGGGTTTGAACACCTCGATACAGACTGCCAAATTTAGAATTTTCCTAAGTCTACCCTGGAAAAGAGATTAGGTAGACTTAGGGAAAAGGAGGCCAAGAAGTCTGCTGACCCGGATGGCCAGCCCGGTTAGATTCCGACCGAACCAGAGGGAGTGCCCTCTGACCAGGGCGATACTTCTTCGGGCAAGAGGAGAGCCGATCCTGAGGGATCGGTTCCTACAAAAAGGAAAGACAAATCAGCCGGTTCGGATCCAGAGGTTCATGTTCCGACCGCTGATGAGATTGCCCGAGTGATTCGGATTGTTAAATCGCTTTGCCGGTTCCGTCCGATCCGGCTCTGTTGGCTAGGGGCTCAGTTTGGTCTCTTCCACCGGTTCAGGAATATGACCCTGAAGATTTTATGAACGGAATTTGAGGAGGAGGGGATTATGAAGATAACTATGATGGAGCAGAAAGTCTGGATGTGTCTATTGAACCGGACATCTCCCCAGACAGACCTTCTGGTGTTTCCCTCCTAGGCTTTCTGTGTCCCCTCCCCACTATATGTTTTACGGGAAAGTGACTGAAACTCTTCAGCAGCCTGTGGAGGAAGCTACAGAGGATCAAGAGGAGCCTGATTTTTGTAGAGGTGATGGACATCCCAGAGTCCAGGAGACTGACTGTTCCCTTGCACAAATTATTTGGGAAACAGACACAAAATTTTAGTCTCCTAATTCTGTACCTCCTATTGATAGAAGAATGGATAAGAGGTACACTTTATCAGGCTCAGACAGAGTTTTTCTACCAGCAGTGCAGCCATGTTGGGGTCGTGCAGGCTGCAGCCTGTGACGGGGCTAATGTTCCCTTGGCTTCACACCCCCCAGATAAAGACTCAGGAGGATGGATCCCTTAGTTAGAAGTAATACATGGCATCCTCTTTGAGGAATCAGGCAGGCTAATTATATGGCCTATACAGCCAGGTACCAGAAGTCCAGGTGGGACACTGTACTGGCACTGGCTAAACAGGCCTCCCCCAGCTGGCCAAGGAACTGGAGGAGGTGGCTGCGGTTGGGATTGAGGCATCTAAGGTACAGTTCCATGCTGCTGTGGACTCCAATGATGTCATCAAGAGTCATGGCTACATATGTGGCTCTTTGAAGAATAGCTTGGCTCAAATGTACTAGCCTCTCACAGGACACCCAGGCTAAGGTCATGGATTTCCCTGTGGAAGGTAATTCTCTGTTTGGGGAGCAGACAGAGAATCACATGAAGAAGATGGAGGAATATAGGACCACTTATAGGAGTGCACAGGCCAAGGAGAGGCAGGCAACTCCTGAAAGGCAGCATTCTAGGGGCAGGGGCAGGCCTTTTCATAGACCTTTCTACCAAGCACAGGCCTCTTCTCACTTTTCACAGAGGGGGTTCTTCAGAGGGAGAGGCAGAAGGGGGATGAGCAGGGCTGCATCCACTCCTCAGCCAAGGCCCCTGCCAAGCAGACACCTGATGGGTCTGCCTGGGGACGACTCACCTATCCCTGTAGGGGGCGGGCTGTCTTACTTAGTCCAGGACTGGGTGTCTGTTACTTCAGTCCAGTGGGTCCTGGAAGTAGTAAGCCAGGGACTGGTTCTCCGCTTCCAAAAATTTCCAAAGATGAGAGCCAGATCTTTTCCATCTGCAAGTCTCTCCAAAACCCTTGCCCTAGAGGCAGAGGTTTCATCTCTTCAGGCCTTAGAAGCCATAGAGAGAGTTCCTACCCTACACTGGGGCAAAGGTCTGTACTCCAGGTACTTCCTTACCCCCCCAAAAAATGGAGTGGTGACCCATCCTAGATCCAAGATACCTGAACAAACATCTTTTAAAACCAAGGTTCAAGATGGTGACTCTGGGAATAATTCTTCCCTCTCTAAGGCCAGGGGACTGGCTAGCCTCCCTGGACCTCAGAGATGCCTACTTTCACATCCCCATCAGGTGCTCCCACAGAAAGTACCTCAGGTTCAAGTTGCCCTCAGGCCATTACCAGTTCAGAGCAGTGCCCTTTGGCTTAACATCAGCTCAAGGGTTTTGCAAAGTGCCTGGCAGTAGTAGTGGCCTTTTTAAGAAGGCAGAAGATTTCCATTTTTCCATATCTGACGACTGGCTCATAGTGGCTCATTCTCCAGGCCAAGTCGAGTCAGACCTGCAAGTGACGCAGCACGTGCTCTTTTCCCTGGGGTTTCTTCTCAACCTCCCTAAGTCGTCCTCGAACCACTAGATACTGTCAAAGCAAGAGCCTAACTTCCTTCAGTTCTTGGGCCACATGACAGCTTCTACAGCAGTGGTCCAAGGGCAAGATTCAGATGAGGGATATTCAGTTCCATCTGAGGGCCTTTTGGTCCCAAAAGAAGGACCCTCTTACCAAGCTGATTCCAGTGACTCTGACACTGATCCAAGCTCTTCAGTGGTGGCAGGATCAGGACAATTTAAGGCAAGGGGTCCCATTTGTCACTCAGTCTCATTCGGTGGTCCTTACTACGGATGCTTCCCTTTTGGGGTGGGGAGCTCATCTGGGGGCTCTCACAGCCCAGGGATTGTGGTCCCCTCAGGTGTCCCTTCTTCATATCAATCTCCTGGAACTCAGGGAAGTTTTTTTCTGGCCCTGCAAGCTTTCTCAGTATGTGCAGAACAAAGTGGTTCAGGTCAGACCAGACAACACCACCACCATGTGGTACATCAACAAGCAGAGAGGCACTCTGTCTACGGCCTTGTGCACGGAGGCCATGAAATTATGGTCCCTGGCTTATTCCCTGCAGACCTCTCTGATAGCAGTCCACCTTCCAGGAAAGAGGAATGTTCTAGCAGATGCACTGAGCAGCATCTCCCAGGGCCATCACAAATGGTCCCTGGACCCCCTAGTGTTGAAAGTGATTTTTTCAAGGTGGGACACTCCAGAGATAGATCTCTTTGCAGCCCCAGACAATCAACTTCCTCCGTTTTGTTGCAGACCCCCAGTCTTGGGTTCAGTCCCTCTGGATGCTCTGATTTTGAACTGGGAAGGGATGTTTCTGTATGCATTCCCTCCCTTTTCTCTGCAGTTCAAAGTTCTAGTCAAGATAAGATCACAACCTTGCAAAGTGATTCTGATTGCTCCATACTGGGCCAGACACCTTGGTACCCCCTGTTGCTGTCTCTAGCAGTCCATCTTCCCCTGTCTCTTCCCAGGAATTACAACCTGTTAACCTCCTCTCGGGGAGGATTTGGTACCCCAGTCTCGGTTTCTCAATCTCAAGGCATGGCTCTTGAAGAGTTAGAGTATGCAGATTTGCATCTGTCTCAGGGGTTGTGGATATTCTCCGGTTTCTGAACGCCTCCAACAGAAGACTTAAAACTCCAAATGGAAAAGATTCAGCATTTGGTGTTCCAAGAAGCATATTTCCCCAGACACTGCTGAATTGTCTACAGTTCTGGATTATATGGTCCATCTTAATGGCCTAGGCCTCAGACCAGCTACTCTCAAGGTACACTCGTTAGGTTTTCTGCTTTTCTGTCAGTGGGGAAGTCTTCCCCACTATCATCTCATCCTGTGTTCTGTAAATTTTTCAAGGGATTGCTTCATACCAATCCTCCCTTTAGGGATCCTGCCCCTGCCTGGGATTTAAATGTTTGCACTGCTCAACTTATGCAACCTCCTTTTGAGTCTATGTCCTTAGCAGAGCTGAAGTACTTGACTTGGAAAACTGTGTTTTTGGTAGTCATTACCTCTGCCAGACGCATCAGTGAATTGCAAGCCCTGTCAGTGGAACCTGATTTTATCTCCTTTCATAGAGATAAAGTGGTCCTTAGAACCAATAGGAGGATCTTGCCCAAAGTAGTTTGACTTCCACTTGAATCAGTCTGTCTCTTCCTGTCTTCTTCACTGATCATTCTTCCTCAGGAGAGAGGAGGCTACACAGTTTAGATGTTAAAAGAGCCCTTCGCTACTACGTAGAGCATTCCAAGGGTCACAGGTTTGACTCCCTCCAGTTGTTTTTCACCTGTGGTGAAGTGGGAAAGGGCAAACCTGCCACCAAGAGAACTGTTGCCAGGTGGATTATGTCTTGTATATACTTCTGCTATGAGAAACTGGGAAAGATTCCACCCTCAGGCCTGAGGGCTCACTCTACAGGAGGTGCAGCTGCTTCCCTGGCTGCTGCCAGGGATATCCCTCTGTTAGAAATTTGTCAAGCAGCCACCTGGAAAACAGTCCATACCTTTATCAAGCATTACTCTCTGGATATCCAGGCTAGGAGTGATGCTTGGTTTGGCACAGCAGTACTTCAGAGCCTATTCCCAAAGTAGGTTCTGGCCCTCCTCCATGGAGGTACTGCTTGGTAGTCTGCAGATTGTCAGAATACAGCAGGACTTCATGTTGTTTGAAGAAAAGATTACTCACCTTAGTAATTGTGTTTCTTCTAATGGGGTCTTGCTGTATTCTGACCTCCCTCCCTGCCTCCCCTCTCAGAACCTGGCTTTTGGGAAGTGGGTGGGCAGGTGCAGTGCTGCACTCCAGGGATGCTTCTTGCACACCTTCCCTTTATTTGGGTGTTTTTGTAGTAGTATCCTTATTTTAGATTGGTTTTTGGTTTTGGGTTTCCTGACTTGAGTCTTCCTTTGGGAATCCAAAACTTTCTGTTGCTAGTTGGCTAGTTAAAAATTTTACAATTTCCACTTAGTTTAGTTAGTGAGTTTTTGCTCATAAGATTCTGACTGTTGGGTTTCAAAGGGCTGCAGAGAGAGTCCTCAACCGAGCTCGAGCTCAACGTTCTATACACTGCATAGAAAATTAACCCTATACTCTCCGGGGCAGTTCAAAGGCTGGAGCTAACTGCAGATTGTCAGAATACAGCAAAAGACTCAATTAGAAGAAACACAGTTACTAAGGTGAATAATTTTTTCTTCCTCTCCTCGGTTCCCGTTGGAGACCTGTGAGTCGCTTCTCATATCGGTTGCTAAGATGGAAAAGAAGTGAGTATCGGGACCTCTCCTCCTTTATATAGTGCAAGAGCACACCAGGTAACAGGAAGGGGAGGTCCCTGAGTCGACTGCTGAGAAGTCATCCGGAGGATGTGATGCCTGTGGCTGATGTCCAGTATGTTATGGCCTGCTCCAAGAGATGCACTCTAAGATCTACTGTTACGGTAAGTTTTTATGCAACTGTACTTTCTTTCATGACATCTTGATTAATGCAAGGAAAGTTTGTTTAACGCATCCTGACAGTGAGGCTTTGCGTGCTGTACAAAACATTCTTTAAGTGCAAACAAAAGCAACATAACTGAAACAAAATTACTATAACAAACACTGAGGGATGATTATATAAATAAAATAATTTAAAAGCTAAAAATTACTTCTGCTGGAAGTTCCAGCTCTTTCCTAAATGCCTTTACTGATGAGGAACTCCGTAAGGTAGCAGGGAGAATGTTCCAAATAGTGAGTGCAGCAACAGAAAACACCTTATCCCCTGACTGCTTCAGTGGGGAACTTGGAACAGCTAACAGATTCCGCTTCGTGGGAGTGGAAAGGGCAAAGCAGAACATCCTAAAAAGCTTAATATTTTAAATACGGTAAGAACATGGGTTGTCATGATTGAATTGGGTCCTTGGGTAGGCTGCAGTCTGGTGTGATTTACCTACTCCTATCAAGTCAGCAGCTCTTTAAGTTTAACGTAGAAAAATAGAAGAGTGACGGACATGAACAGCCCCCCCACTCTGTCCCAAGATTCCAGACTTGAAGATGCTCTAGTCTCTGACCCTTCCTCCCAGTTCCCTCCAGTTCCTGTCTGATGCCATTATATATATCTGACTTCCTTTTGAAACCTGGTATTGCCTTTGCCTCTACAGCCTTGTCAGGAAGTTTAACACATTCACCACCCTTCCTATGAAGCCACACTTCCAAATACCCTACTTGAATACCCCCACTTGAGCACATGCCCCTGGTGGGTGCTGTTTCTTAGTTTGACCATACATACTGTGTCCCCTGTATTAAAGCTGAAGTAGGTGCATATATAGGGTGACTTCTTTAGATACAATTTGATTATCGTTCATCTTTAATTTTATACATTTCTCTTCTTATTGTAGGATAAGACCTTTGGTGCAGCTGGAGAAACCATTGTTGTTGAAGAGCTTCTTGAAGGAGAAGAAGTTTCAGTAAGTGAACCCCCTTGCTTTTTTCCCCCCCTCAGATTGCATTTTGTTCCAGATTTTCTCCAACCTTTTGGCTGTGCTCCCCCCTTTTTTTTAACCAGGTGGTTGTTTTGTATTTGCCTTTTCCCCTCCCACTTGGTTGGCCAGTCTTTAGTTTAGCCGCTCACAAGCCCAGAGTTCATAATACCTGGAGATGTCGCCACTGGCCTCTAACTATCCACCGCTTTTGTCCTTCTGTTTCCCAGACATGCCCCTCCTGGTAGTGGGGTCGACCACCCAGGAGGCAAGCCAGTTTGAAGTCCTCCACCTGCCCCCACTGGATAGAGGAATACAGGAAATTGAGGTCTGGGCAGGAGAAATATGGTAGCAGCCTCTGCACCACTGTTGTGTTCCTCCTTGTTTTTTTTTTTTTGCCCAGTGTCCCTGCCCTATTTTGGTGGCCAAGATAGGAGCCCTTCAGGTCAGAAGTAGGATGGAACCAGCTCCAACCCCAAAAAAAAATACAGACACTCACCGGCACAGGTCTGGAGTTATGGTATCACAGCTTTCTGTGTCACTGTTTTGTGTTACACCAATGGTAGGATTTCATCTCCCTATTTGAAGCCACATATTCCTGCCCTCCTCCTGGGCTATGGGGTGATCATCTAGCAGCAGGAGCTGTTTACACTCCCTGACGCTTTGCCACCACTGCTGTCACCTGATGATTTAACTTTCAGTCAGTGGACGTAACTCTGGTTTGTCTGCATGGTAAGCCATACTGCTCACCCCTTGGCCATCTGGTATATTGGTGTACACTTGCACTTTTTCTTTCATTTATTGAAGGCAAATTGAGAGAACTCTCTCCTTTACAATTGCATTCAAATCAAGACAGTACAAAAATTATGTAACTTGATATATGTAAACAAGACAAACTGTGTTACATATAATACATTAAAATAACATTTTTATAAGAGGCTGTCATTAAACATACACTCTTCATCTAAAACATTCACAATGTTTAAACATCAAACTTTCTAAAGAAGCTCTAAAACAAGCAAGAGAACGGAGAGTAACCAGTTTTAATTTATTCTGTAATAGCTCCCAGGTTTTAGGAACTGCAACAGCTAAAGTATAACTTCCTACCTTAGTTTTACATGTTGGGATGTGAAAAGACCGTCCTTTTGTTAAACGTAGTAGATGTTTTATTGGATTTTTACATTTGAGTGTCTGTAGCAGATATGTAGGTAATTGTTTTAAAACAAATTTAAAGACATACAAGTACCAGTGAGGCTCTCTACTGAGTAGCCAGTGAGGTCCTTTGAATTTGAGCATATAATCTGCAATGGTGTTTTACATGGGAGATTTGTTACAAATTTGTGTGCACTGTGATACAGTATATCCAAAGAACTGAGTATTGATGTGGTGGTATTCCTATATACACAGTCTCTGCCCGTAGTCTGTAGTAGAGATAAAAAAAAAAAAAAAATTTAGCTAGCATATGAGTTAACTAGCATCTTCCTAATAGGAAAAGAGAAATGTTTTTATTCTTGTAGAAGAAAGCCAGTAGCTTTTTAATTTATTAAATAAGTTGTTAATGTAAGATTTAAAATTCAGTTGAACATCCAATATCATTCCTAAATATTTATATTCGGTACTGTATTTTGGTACCTTGAAGTGATAGTATTTGGGGCTCAGTTAATTATTTTACTTTGTGAATAACATCCATTGAGTTTTGGCTTCGTTTAAACAAGTGTAACTGTAATAATGCTTCCTGTAATTTATTAAAATCCTGCTGTAAATTTTGAACTGCAACATCCAGAGAAGTGTGATGGGTATATACAACAGTATCATCTGCATAGAGTTATATCTGCGCCTTGTCCGAACATTGTTTAGGTAAATCGTTTATATAAAGCAAAAATGAGGCCCCAGGACAGAGCCCTGGGGAACTCCTTTTTCAGTTGTAACTGTCAGAAATCACTTCTCCTATCTTAACATACTGTGTACGTAATGTTTAATATGAATAAAACCACAATAAAGCAGACTACCCCATTCCCAAATTTTTAAGGTGTTTTTACAAACTGTCGTGCTCAGCAGTATTGAATGCTTGTACGTTTGCCACATAGTGACCCCAGCTGGCAGGGCAGGCAAGGTCACAGCAACTGCTGCTCCCCATGTGGAACCTGCGCAGTTCAGTCTTGAATCCAGGGGCGAGCAGCCTGGCTTTGTGGTACAAGGCCACTCTGTAGCTGCCTCACCTAAACAGGGAAATTTAAAGCGTCCTGTTGCAACTGTGATGAGCGCTACATAGAACATTTTCTCTTTAATAAGGTTGGTGTTTATTTTGTAATAGTCAAATACTAACAAGTGAATCCAAGAAAGGTTTGTTCAGTCTGCCCCCTCCCTCCTTCCTTCTAAAGCTGTAAATTGTTGGGGGCGGGGGTTCTTTCAGGCTTGGTGTTTTGCATTGTAACTCTAATTGCATTTATTTTACAGTGTTTGTGCTTCAGTGATGCATCGCTGTGGCCCCTGATGCCACCAGCTCAAGATCACAAGCGCCTTCTGGATGGTGATCTGGGACCAAATACAGGAGGAATGGGGCTTACTGCCCCACCCTACAGGTATTTTGGGGGGTAACTAAAGCAAGTGTGTGTGTTTGGGGGGCTTGGAGCTGCAGTACAGTATCCAGCATCTATGCAATTAGTGGTGAGGCAAATCCTGTTGTCCAGTGTTACAGACCAACCTTTGTGGAGCACCAGGCAGTAGCAGAAAATTCTATATAGCTCCTTTCCATGGCAAGCACACTTCTGTCATTCTTACCTATTGAAGCACTAGCTGCCCTTATTATTGTATTTATTATATTATCATTATTGGGAAGCAGTTCAGCCTAGTGGTTGGAGCACAGACTCATAAACCTGGGCATCGCACACTTGATTTGCATTCCACAACTTCCACTTGGTACCGTATGACCTGAACAAGCTACTTAACCTTCCTGTGCTTTATACACCCCACCACGGTCACTCATGGAAACAGATTCAACTCAGTGTGTCTTTCCTCCCAAATATTCTTAAAAAACAAAACAGGAGTGCCATCTTGGACAAAGATGGGGAGCATAATAGATGAGTGGAACAGCTAGTTGACTCGACATGGATAACATGACACAATTCTAGAAGTCTGAGCATCAAGATGGATAAACTCTAGGCGGTGATGTCTGCAGAGGAAATAAACAGAGTCCATTACTGAAACATTGGCTAATCAAATAACTGCCTGGATCTAAATATTCCAGGCTACAAGATCTTCAGGAAGGACAGGAAAGACAGGAAAAGGGGCAGTGTACACGAGGGCAAATACTAGAATGATGGGAGGATGAGGAGAAAGTAGCAGAATCAGAGATTTCAAGTGATGGAAGGAGAACACAAATAAGAGACATGTACTATACAGACCACCAGATCAACTTGTGGAAATGGATGATGCACTGGAGAAAGAGATGGGAGATCTCCAGAACTGGGAGGAATAGTGTTAATGGAGACTTCAACATACCAGACATATATTGGGAGCTAGGAGCCAGAAGGGCAAGACTTTCTGGATGTCACATAGAACTGCTTCCTGTACAGTGGCTAAATGCAGCCACAAAGGGGGGCGCTACTTGACCCAGTGCTGTCTATTCAGAACATTGCTATTGGGACTATAAGGGTGGAGCCCTGAGATGGTAAGTGATGCTCTCACGGTGAGAGACAGCATGAGGTTGGAGTCACAAGTGACGATTGACATTCTGATTTCTAAACATGGATTTCAGAATGGAAATGAATATACAGGAAAGACTAGAAAACATAAGACGTGTAAGGATAAACTGGATATAAGCAAATGGATAATCAGGGAGGCTGATGCAAAGGCAGAATTAAGGATGGCAGAAAGGAAATGTAACATGACAAATCTTTCTTTAGATACCGATGGATCCAGTTTATGCCCCCTTCTCTACACACTCAGCCCAGTTCCCCACCATCTCTTGTACTTACCTTGGCTTTGATTCCCCATGGTGGGGCCAGGCAAGGGTATCACCCGTGTCCACATCCAGATATGAAGACTGGGCCCAGTTGGTGCCACGGTTAGGCTGTGTTAAGTTTTTCTCCTGACCCTGCCCACTTCTTCTGACATCAGGCAATGCTCTTTCAAGCTTTGCATGCACCAACATTCCCCTGTGGATGAGGAAAGCTCCTTGGCCCACTGCAGTGGACGTTGCTACGACATATGAGGCTAGCAAGGAAGGTGGCCATCTAGGTCTAGGGGATGGAATAACTGGTCGGATCAAAAACTGGTTGACTAGTAGAACCCAGAGGGTGGTCCTAAATGGTAAATTCTTGGAGGACAGGATAGTGACTAGTGGTCTGTGCTGGGACCGCTACTATTTAGTATGTAATCTGACACATGCAAGGGTATTTAGGGTAAGATAAATCTATTTGCAGAGGATGCAAACTCTGTAGAGGGCTGAGTGTGAAGGAGTTAACATGAGTCAGGATGTGAGATGTCTGTAAAAACGGTCCCATATTTGGCAGTTGAAATTCAGTGCCAAAAAGTGCAAAGTGTGATGCATATACGGATAAGGAATCTGGGAACAGTTTACTTCATTGATTTGATACCAGTAGAGAGCACAGAGGAAGAGAGAGGCCTAGGGGTGATGAGAAATAACCTAAGCCATCTCCTTGGTGCAGTAAGGCATAGTGGAAGACTAACTGTGCTGTGGTACGCAGAGAAGAGGATTACTGGCAGAAGGAAGGAGGTGATACTGCTTCAGTACAGGTCACTTGTCAGGTTGCACCTGGAGTGCTGTGTGCAGTTCTGGGGTCTGTACCCAAGGAAGGATAAGGATACATTGGAGGCCATGCAGAGAAGGGCAGCAGATGTAATCCATGGCAAGGAAAAAATGTACAAGAAATACTGAATAATCTTGACATGTATTCATTAGAGGATAGAAGGAAGATGTAGTCATGATGGAGCCTTTCAAGTTAATGAAATGATCAATACAGTAGGCCAGGTTTATTTAATGTGAGAAATAATTGGTTCACTAGGAGTCATGCGCTTGGGGGAGAGGTGTTTAAAAAAAGAGACTAGAAAGTACTGTTTCACATGAGGATTTGTGAATGGGTGGAACAAACTTCCAGACAAGTTGTGGAGATGGACAATTTTGGGGGTTCAGAAGAAGCTGGGATATATTTAATGGAGTTTCAAGACAGCATAATGTAGAAAGCAGAAGCT